>CM051237.1:476125969-477403469 GCA_027917425.1 Gastrophryne carolinensis | reverse complement strand
TATTACAGGCAGGTCAGTGTATAGCACCTCTAACAGCGCCATATAGCGTCACATGTATTATTACAGGCAGGTCAGTTTATAGCACCTCTAACAGCATCATGTAGTGTCCGATTCATCATTACAGGCGGCTCAGCGCATAGCGCTGTGTGCTAGGTATTACCTGCCGCTACCTGTCGCTCTCCCATACATTTCAATGGACGTTCCTTTTGTTCTGTTTAAACAGGGTTTTTTTTTATTTATTTTTTTCTCTCAAATCATTGTGTAACCTCTCCTGGCCTAGAAAGAGTCATTTTTTAAAACATTTTTTGATTTATTTAATATTTTTATGCAGAATTGTCATTGCAGGTCTGGCACTAAAGTGTTAATGTCACAGTGTTATAACAATGTCATTCCATGTGTTTTGGCTTTGTTACTGGTGGATATGTGTTCAAAAGCAGACTTTAATCACACAGCGTCTGGCGCTATATGCTACAGCGCCCAGATCCAGAGTACCAACGCTGTGTGTGTGTAGTTTTTTGATGTGGCGTGTGGAGTATGGTGTGGAGTTGGTCGCACTGAGCTGGCGCTACCTCTCACTCGCTGCAGCGCTGCACTGGTGTTAGAACACCCGACAAACATCACATTCATCAATGCTGGCCGGTTACTAGAGCGACTGAGGCACTCTGTTACAGCGCCCGATACCCGCTTACAGCATCTACTAGCGATTGCTCTAAGTGCCTCTATACAGACGCTCATCTGCTGATACCTGGCGTTAGTAATAAATCAGCGGCTTCTTCAGAGCCATTGTACTTTCAGGTGAGGAAAGTGATTTCAGTTACTGGCAATGGGAACACAGAGCGAGTGATGCAGCTTATGAAATATTCACTTTGGCCAAAGTGATACATCTTAAATAATTGTACCGGCAGAAAGCCATTGCTCAGTGGCCGTATCACACACTCGTGTTCATTTCAGTCCAAAAAAGTCATAAATAAAAAGTTAACAAAACTTTCAAACAGTATAAAACATTAGAAAAGAAACACTAAGGCCCTTATTTATGAAGGAATAGCGACAGGTAGCGACTGGTGAGCGGCCGGTAATGACGCTCACCGCTACGAGAACACCGGCTCCCCACCACAATCACACATTTATCAAGCCAATCCTGCTTAGCGACTGAGATAGCGCCATATAGCGACTCATTCATCATTATTCCAGCCTCAGCCCACAGCGCCAGCGTCCGACCTTGAACAGCGACAGGTATGACCTCTCGCTACCTGGCGCTCTCCAATGCATTTCAATGGAACAATCTTTAAATATTCATAATTAATTGTTATTATTTTATTTTTTTTTTTTAAATGTGAAAAATTCTGTGACCACTTCTGCCATTTTAAATAATTTTTTAAGGTAAAAAAAAATTAAAAAAAATGTACAGAATTGATATTACAGGTCTGATATTAATGTATTCATATTACAAAATTATTTTAAAAACTTGTTTTTTTGGGTTTCCAAAAATATGGTTGTTTGGGGGTTAAAAAACTACTTTTAACCCATCGCCGCCAGCGCTCTGGGGTTTAAACAAGCATTTCACAGCGCGAGAATTTTTTGAGCGTGATTTGCTAATAAATATGGTGGAAGCCGGTTGCTCTGACCAGTCGCTATCATGCGCTCACATACAGCGCGGAACCTGTCAAATAGCGACTCATCACCTTGTATTCAACATTACTGCACACCGACTGAGTCGCTATCAACAACCGAACAACGGCCAAGCACAGCGACTACTAGTGGGCGCTGTGAAAATACCGCTACAGTCGCTCAACTGTCGCTACCTGGCGCTATTAATAAATCAGCCTCTAAGCCGCACTAGCAAAGTAAGATGGCACCACTCCTGAATTTGTGTATACTCAAATATTTATCATGAATGGATCACACAAAAGACTCATTAAAAACATATAAAATACAAATAACAATATACAAACACTGGGGAGCGCTATTGTTAGACCTTCTATGAAATGTATGGGAGAGCGACACTGAGCGAAAGGTACTACATGACGCTCCCGAGCCTAGAGCGCCGGCGCTATACGCTGAGCAGCCACTAGTGATACATGTATCTCTACATGGCGCTGCTAAAGGCCCTCACCAGATTCGCTTTCATAAATGTGGTTTTAAGTACAGCGCCCGGCATTCACCAGACGCTGCCTGTCGCTACGAGGCGCTACCTGGCTCTATCCCTTCTTAAATAACCCCCTTTATACTACCTTTTGTACCCGGTGCTGAACCAACAGCAAGGTGAATTCTTTAGTATAGATGTTATGTTGTGTAATTTTTTATATATAAATTGGCTAATTAAAGTTCTATAATTGTTTAATGATTTGCTAAATAGATTCATTTTATTGTTTCATTATTTAATGAAGTCTAATATATATATATATAGTCATTTTGAAGTGGAGGTGGTTTATATCTTATCAGGAATACACAGGCGCTGTCTAAGCGCGCTCCCTCTGCATGAAGCATCAGTGTCGCTCGAATCAGACCCCGAGGAAGTTGCCGAGGGGGAGAGAAGTATAGTGAGCATAACTTTCTTATTTTATTCACTCAAGAAAGGCGTTTAAAGCCTAGGAACGCGTTGTGCTGTCTCTGCCTCTCAAAAAATGTTGATTTACCAGTTTGTTAAATCACTCCAAATTGCTGGAACGATCAATAAAAGGCGCACGCGGCAATCGGCGTGCGGAGCGTGAAATGTGGCAACTTTGTGTTTGCTCATTTGGAAAGAATTGTGGCTCTGCGCTTGGTTGAAAAGAACAGAGTTTGCTGCAAAATACGACGGCACAACTTCTCCGGCAATCCAGAGTACTGGAACATTGACGTCGCGAGAAGGGACGGACGTAACTATTTGAAGATCAAAATAAGAGGCTGATTCATCGCTAGCACCAGGTATCGGCAGATGTCTGTATAGCGGCGCTTAGAGCGACCGCTAGTAGACTCTGTGATCGGCTGTCCCGCCTCTAACAGTCGCTGTAGTAACCTGGCCGGCATTGATGAATGATGAATGATCAGCCCATCAACCCGCTTCACCTGAAGGAAGCACCAGCCAAAGCTGCTGAAACCCACCTCAGCCCCGATCCTCTTCGTCAGCAGCGGTGGTGGCGGAGCCACGGCAGTTGCATTCTAATTTGGCCCCAGCCGGTGCTCCGAAAGATGGCCGCCAGCTCCCATGAGTGAGGACACTTCTAGTGCCAGCACTGCCCCTAACACCTTGGTTAGACAGAGAGGAGCCATGATCCTTCTTTGCTGGGGAGGTGAGATAGCACATGGGGGGGGGGTTCAAAAGAACGGGACCTGTGTCTGGGAGGAGGAGGGGGCGGAGCAGCAGAGCCCGAGCTTAAAGGTAGGCCAAGGAGACGAGAACAGGGTAATTATCTGAAGGGGTCGCGCTGCAGCGTGCTGGAGGTGCCCAGATCATCTATAAGCTCTTGACTTACCCCTTGTGAGAGCTCTCCATCACCACTCTACATCTGCTTCTTAAGGTAACTGACTATTATATCTCTGTGTGTAACTCACTGTATCCTGTACCCACTTCTCAGAACAACATTTGTATTCATTGATATTCCATCATAGCCTAATGTTTATCACTGCCTAGTGTGCGCTCATTGCATAACTAGCCATGAGAAACACAACCAGCCACGAGAAACACAACCAGCCACAAGAAACACAACTAGCCACGAGAAACACAACTAGCCACGAGAAACACAACCAGCCACAAGAAACACAACTAGCCACGAGAAACACAACCAGCCACGAGAAACACAACTAGCCACGAGAAACACAACTAGCCACAAGAAACACAACTATCCACGAGAAACACAACTAGCCACGAGAAACACAACTAGCCACGAGAAACACAGCCAGCCAAGAGAAGCACAACTAGCCACGAGAAACCCAACTAGCTACGAGAAATACAACCAGCCACGAGAAACACAACTAGCCACGAGAAACACAACCAGCCACAAGAAACACAACCAGCCACAAGAAACACAACCAGCCACGAGAAACACAACCAGCCACGAGAAACACAACCAGCCACAAGAAACACAACTAGCCACGAGAAACACAACTAGCCACGAGAAACACAACCAGCCACAAGAAACACAACTAGCCACGAGAAACACAACTAGCCACGAGAAACACAACTAGCCACAAGAAACACAACTATCCACGAGAAACACAACTAGCCACGAGAAACACAACTAGCCACGAGAAACACAGCCAGCCAAGAGAAGCACAACTAGCCACGAGAAACCCAACTAGCTACGAGAAATACAACTAGCCACGAGAAACACAACTAGCCACGAGAAACACAACTAGCCACGAGAAACACAACTAGGCACGAGAAACACAACTAGCCACGAGAAACACAACTAGCCACGAGAAACACAACCAGCCACGAGAAATACAACTAGCCACGAGAAACACAACCAGCCACGAGAAATACAACTAGCCACGAGAAACACAACCAGCCACGAGAAACACAACTAGCCACGAGAAACACAACCAGCCACGAGAAACACAACCAGCCACAAGAAACACAACTAGCCACGAGAAACACAACTAGCCACGAGAAACACAACCAGCCACAAGAAACACAACTAGCCACGAGAAACACAACTAGCCACGAGAAACACAACTAGCCACAAGAAACACAACTATCC
This sequence comes from Gastrophryne carolinensis, assembly GCA_027917425.1. Classification (NCBI taxonomy): domain Eukaryota; kingdom Metazoa; phylum Chordata; class Amphibia; order Anura; family Microhylidae; genus Gastrophryne; species Gastrophryne carolinensis. The sequence goes on along the minus strand of CM051237.1, from coordinate 477,398,787 downwards.
ACGAGAAACACAACTAGCCACGAGAAACACAACTAGCCACGAGAAACACAGCCAGCCAAGAGAAGCACAACTAGCCACGAGAAACCCAACTAGCTACGAGAAATACAACTAGCCACGAGAAACACAACTAGCCACGAGAAACACAACTAGCCACGAGAAACACAACTAGGCACGAGAAACACAACTAGCCACGAGAAACACAACTAGCCACGAGAAACACAACCAGCCACGAGAAATACAACTAGCCACGAGAAACACAACCAGCCACGAGAAATACAACTAGCCACGAGAAACACAACCAGCCACGAGAAACACAACTAGCCACGAGAAACACAACTAGCCACGAGAAATACAACTAGCCACGAGAAACACAACCAGCCACGAGAAACACAACCAGCCACGAGAAACACAATCAGCCACGAGAAACACAACCAGCCACGAGAAACACAACTAGCCACGAGAAACACAACCAGCCACGAGAAACACAACAAGCCACGAGAAACACAACTAGCCACGAGAAACACAACTAGCCACGAGAAACACAACTAGCCACGAGAAACACAACTAGCCACGAGAAACACAACTAGCCACGAGAAAAACAACTAGCCACGAGAAACACAACTAGCCACGAGAAAAACAACTAGCCACGAGAAACACAACTAGCCACGAGAAACACAACCAGCCAAGAGAAGCACAACTAGCCACGAGAAACACAACTAGCCACAAGAAACACAACTAGCCACGAGAAACACAACCAGCCACGAGAAACACAACTAGCCACGAGAAACACAACCAGCCACGAGAAACACAACTAGCCACGAGAAACACAACCAGCCACGAGAAACACAACTAGCCACGAGAAACACAACTAGCCACGAGAAACACAACTAGCCACGAGAAACACAACCAGCCACGAGAAACACAACCAGCCGAGAAACACAACCAGCCACGAGAAACACAACCAGCCACGAGAAACACAACTAGCCACGAGAAACACAACTAGCCACAAGAAACACAACCAGCCACGAGAAACACAACTAGCCACGAGAAACACAACTAGCCACGAGAAACACAACTAGCCACGAGAAACACAACCAGCCGAGAAACACAACGCTGCCTGCCGCTACGAGGTGCTACCTGCCGCTATCCCTTGATGACTAAACCCCAATGATGTTGCGAGAAGGGATGGACGGAACTATTTGAAGATCAAAATAATTATAGGTATTTACGTGACGGGTAGGTAGCAATCCGCAGATACAGTTTGCAAGGGTTAGAACTAGAGATGGGTGAAGCCATAAAGTTCGGGTTCGTGCCAAACTTTGCGAGTTCAGGTTCCCAAATCTGAACACGGATTTAAGCCAGAAGTTCGTGTTCGAGTTCGGTGTCCGGCCGCTTGCTGATCAGCCCATCAACCCGCTTCACCAAAAGGAAGCACCAGCCAAAGCTGCTGAAACCCACCTCAGCCCTGATCCTCTTCGTCAGCAGCGGTGGGGCGGAGTCACGGCAGTTGCATTCTAATTTGGCCCCAGCCGGTGCCCCGAAAGATGGCCGCCAGCTCCCATGAGTGAGGACACTTCTAGTGCAAGCACTGCCCCTAACACCTTGGTTAGACAGAGAGGAGCCATCATCCTTCTTTGCTGGGGAGGTGTGATAGCACATGGGGGGGGTTCAAAAGAACTACACGGGACCTGTGTCTGGGAGGAGGGGGGGTGTGGAGCAGCAGAGCCCGAGCTTAAAGGTAGGCCAAGGAGACGAGAACAGGGTAAATTTCTGAAGGGGTCGCGCCTCAGCCGTCTGGAGGTGCCCGAATCATCTATAAGCTCTTGATTTACCCCTTGTGAGAGCTCTCCATCACCACTCTACATCTGCTTCTTAAGGTAACTGACTATTATATCTCTGTGTGTAACTCACTGTAACCTGTAACCCACTTCTCAGAATAACATTTGTATTCATTGATATTCCATCATAGCCTAATGTTTATCACTGCCTAGTGTGCGCTCATTGCATAACTAGCCATGAGAAACACAACCAGCCACGAGAAACACAACTAGCCATGAGAAACACAACTAGCCACGAGAAACACAACTAGCCACGAGAAACACAACCAGCCATGAGAAACACAACTAGGCACGAGAAACACAACCAGCCATGAGAAACACAACTAGCCAAGAGAAGCACAACTAGCCACGAGAAACACAACCAGCCACAAGAAACACAACTAGCCACAAGAAACACAACTAGCCATGAGAAACACAACTAGCCAAGAGAAGCACAACTAGCCACAAGAAACACAACTAGCCACGAGAAACACAACTAGCCACGAGAAACACAACTGGCCACGAGAAACACAACTAGCCATGAGAAACACAACTAGCCACGAGAAACACAACTGGCCACGAGAAACACAACTAGCCACAAGAAACACAACTAGCCATGAGAAACACAACTAGCCAAGAGAAGCACAACTAGCCACGAGAAACACAACTAGCCACGAGAAACACAACTGGCCACGAGAAACACAACTAGCCACGAGAAACACAACTAGCCATGAGAAACACAACTAGCCAAGAGAAGCACAACTAGCCACGAGAAACACAACTAGCCACGAGAAACACAACTAGCCACGAGAAACACAACCAGCCACGAGAAACACAACCAGCCACAAGAAACACAACTAGCCACGAGAAACACAACTAGCCACGAGAAACACAACTAGGCACAAGAAACACAACCAGCCACGAGAAACACAACTAGCCACGAGAAACACAACCAGCCACGAGAAACACAACTAGCCACGAGAAACACAACTAGCCACGAGAAACACAACTAGCCACGAGAAACACAACTAGCCACAAGAAACACAACCAGCCACGAGAAACACAACTAACCACGAGAAATACAACTAGCCACGAGAAATACAACTAGCCACGAGAAACACAACTAGCCACGAGAAACACAACCAGCCACGAGAAACACAACCAGCCACGAGAAACACAACTAGCCACAAGAAACACAACCAGCCACGAGAAACACAACTAGCCAAGAGAAGCACAACTAGCCACGAGAAACACAACTAGCCACGAGAAACACAACTAGCCACGAGAAACACAACTGGTTACGAGAAACACAACTAGCCACAAGAAACACAACCAGCCACGAGAAACACAACTAGCCAAGAGAAGCACAACTAGCCACGAGAAACACAACTAGCCACGAGAAACACAACTAGCCACGAGAAACACAACTAGCCACGAGAAACACAACTAGCCACAAGAAACACAACCAGCCACGAGAAACACAACTAGCCATGAGAAACACAACTAGCCACGAGAAACACAACCAGCCACGAGAAACACAACCAGCCACGAGAAACACAACCAGCCACGAGAAACACAACTAGCCACGAGAAACACAACTAGCCACGAGAAACACAACTAGCCACAAGAAACACAACCAGCCACGAGAAACACAGCCAGCCACGAGAAACACAACTAGCAACGAGAAACACAACTAGCCACGATAAACACAACTAGCCACGAGAAACACAACTAGCAACGAGAAACACAACTAGCCACGAGAAACACAACCAGCCAAGAGAAGCACAAATAGCCACGAGAAACACAACCAGCCACGAGAAACACAACCAGCCAAGAGAAGCACAACCAGCCACGAGAAACACAACCAGCCAAGAAAAGCACAACCAGCCAAGAGAAACACAACCAGCCACGAGAAACACAACCAGCCACGAGAAACACAACTAGCAACGAGAAACACAGCCAGCCACGAGAAACACAACTAGCCACGAGAAACACAACTAGCCACGAGAAACACAACTAGCAACGAGAAACACAACTAACCACGAGAAACACAACTAGCCACGAGAAACACAACTAGCCAAGAAAAGCACAACTAGCCATGAGAAACACAACTAGCCACGAGAAACACAACTAGCCACGAGAAAAGGTAAGAACAGAGACCCCAGAAAACCAGACTTCCAAAATTTCCCAGGTGCGCGCCCAAGAGGCTGCTTCTACGGTCTAAAGTTTTTGAGGCTGATTCATTACTAGCGCCAGATGAGCGTCTGTATAGCGGCGCTTAGAGTGACCACTAGTAGACGCTGTAAGCGGGTATCGGGCGCTGTAACAGAGCGTCTCAGTCGCTGTAGTAACCTGGCCGGCATTGATGAATGTGATGTGTGTTGGATGTTTTCTAACACCAGTACAGCGCTTCAGGGAGCGAGAGGTAGCGCCAGCTCAGTGTGACCAACTCTCAGCGACTCACACCATACTTATAGAAAAACTACACTCACTGCGCCGGCGCTGTGGATCTGGTCGCTATAGCATAGAGCACCAGACGCTGTGTGATTAAAGTCTGATTTTGAACACATATCCTCCAGTAACAAAGCAAAAACACATGGAATGACATTGTTATAACACTGTGACAATAACACTTTAGTGCCAGACCTGTAATGACAACTCTGCATAAAAATATAAAAAAATCTAAGAAAAATGACTCTTTCTAGACCAGGAGATGTCACACAATGATTGGAGAGAAGAAAAAAAAATTAAAAACAAAAAACTCTGTTTAAACATAAGAAAAGGAACGTCCATTGAAATACCTGACGCTCTGGAAGCTAGAGCGCCGGCGCTATACGCTGAGCCGCCTGTGATGATGAATCAGACGCTATATGGCGCTGTTAGAGTCGCTCACCAGATTCGCTTTCATAAATGTGGTTTTGCGTACAGCGCCCGGCGTTCACCAGACGCTGCCTGCCGCTATCTCTTCATGAATAAACCCCTTTGTTTTTCTGTAAGCTTGTTGCAATCAGACCCATTAGAGCAGTTTCTATTGTACATAATATTAACTTCAGGGCCGAGCAGCTTCATGACAATATATATATATATCGCTGCACTTTGTGTTGGATATAATTAATATGGAAAAATACTTTATGGTGCGTGCTAGGCGCGCCCTCGTTTTAGCGCTTTGACCGATCCATTCGGGATATTTACAGCGAGGCGCGAGAGGAGCTTTTAAAAGGTAGTTTAAGGCAATTTGCTAATGATCTTCTTCCAACCATAAAATACTCTTCAAGATTATAAAGTAAGAGAGCGGCACTTTGTAAAAGTTCTGCCGGGCAGAGGGTAAATCGGACTCATGACCGGAATTTTAATTTCCAAGTTTTTATTCTGAAACTTTTTATTTAGCTCTAAAGCAGATTCAAAAGATGTCCTGATAAAGTGGTGAGGTCAGCACCACGCAACGCGTCGTGGGTGTATTTCGTATAGGGACGGCTCTGATCACTTGGTGATGTATTAATATTTAATTGTCTATTAGTTCCCAGTATACCATTAGCATTCATGCTTTTTGGACAGAGCACTGTTTGCATATTGTTTATTATTGATTGCAGGCACTGTGTTGTTTTTAGCACTTTATAATATCAGCTAGCTAGCTAGCATTTGTCACTTTATTGCACTGGTCACTTTTTTTATGAGGATTTAGCACATAGGATATAAGGCTATTTGTACATCGGCATTTGGGATTGTTTCTTGTATATATATCAATTGTTAGCACGGTCACTTTATTTTAAAACTGTATGATTAACATCTTGTAGGGAACATATTACTATATTCGACTGATTATTAGAGGCCCGCCCTACCCCAGTCACCTGGGGCTCTTATTTATGTTTTTTAAATGTATGTATTATATGGTGGTTATGTAGAACTTTGCTAAATAAATAAATATTCATTATTGCTATACTACTTTTGGTGTGTGGTTTATACCCTCCTTGGGCAGAAGTGTTTGCTGTGGTCTGTCTGGTAAGCCACGAACAAAAAATACTAAGATTCAAAAGATAAACGTTGTCCTGAAGGGATGAGCGAATCAATCCCGCAGAATTGGAATTTGATCTGAATTTCAGGGAGAAATAATTTCGTCCCGAATCTGAATTTCTCCCCATTTGTGGAACAGAGGCGGCCAAGCTCAGAGAGCCATATATTGGGATTATTATTAGAGATGAGCGAGTAGTGAAATATTCGAAATTTCGAATTTCGATTCGAATAGACCGCGTTACTCGACTACTCGAATCCCATTATAGTCTATGGGAAAAAAATGCTCGACACTTGGAAATCTCAATTCGACCACTTGGAGGTCACCAAGTCCACCCTGAAACATCAGAAAATGATGCCAACACTGCTGGAATGCAACTGGGACAGCAGGGGAAGCATGTCTGGGTGCATATAACGCACCCAAGTCGCACTATTACACCACTATCACAGCCTCTCAACAATACACTCCAAACACAATATTACTTCTACGTAAAGTGAGACAAGACAAGGAAACCTTCTTTCCTCTACATTGCCATGGACCCCAAGCCAAACTGTACAAAAAAGAAGAACAAAATTCTGCACCCCTTAAAATCACGTTGCCTAATGACAACCACAGATGGCATAGGCAAGGGGGAAAATAAATAGACCCCACCCCTAATTGTCATTGTGTGTGTGTGTGTGTGTGTGTGTGTGTGTGTGTGTGTGTGTGTGAGATGTGGTCAGACATGTCCTCTTGTGTCATTGTGTCACCCCAGCAGTAAGGGAAGCTTAAAGGAGGAGGTTTGTTACAGTGTGTCACCCCAGCAGTAAGGGAAGCTTACAGGAGGAGGTTTGTTACAGTGTGTCACCCCAGCAGTAAGGGAAGCTTAAAGGAGGAGGTTTGTTACAGTGTGTCACCCCAGCAGTAAGGGAAGCTTACAGGAGGAGGTTTGTTACAGTGTGTCACCCCAGCAGTCAGGGAAGCTTACAGGAGGAGGTTTGTTACATTGTGTCACCCCAGCAGTAAGGGAAGCTTAGAGCTGAGACCTCTTAAAAATTGTGTGGAGGCCCAAGATCTGAGACCTCTTAAAAAATGTGTGGAGGCCCAAGAGCTGAGACCTTTTAAAAATTGTGTGGAGGCCCAAGAGCTGAGACCTCTCAAACATTGTGTGGAGTCCCACGAGCTGAGACCTCTTAAACATTGTGTGGAGGCCCAAGAGCTGAGACCTTTTAAAAATTGTGTGGAGGCCCAAGAGCTGAGACCTTTTAAAAATTGTGTGGAGGCCCAAGAGCTGAGACCTTTTAAAAATTGTGTGGAGGCCCAAGAGCTGAGACCTTTTAAAAATTGTGTGGAGGCCCAAGAGCTGAGACCTCTCAAACATTGTGTGGAGTCCCACGAGCTGAGACCTCTTAAACATTGTGTGGAGGCCCAAGAGCTGAGACCTTTTAAAAATTGTGTGGAGGCCCAAGAGCTGAGACCTTTTAAAAATTGTGTGGAGGCCCAAGAGCTGAGACCTTTTAAAAATTGTGTGGAGTCCCAAGAGCTGAGACCTTTTAAAATTGTGTGGAGGCCCAAGAGCTGAGACCTCTCAAACATTGTGTGGAGGCCCAAGAGCTGAGACCTTTTAAAAATTGTGTGGAGGCCCAAGAGCTGAGACCTCTCAAACATTGTGTGGAGTCCCAAGAGCTGAGACCTTTTAAAAATTGTGTGGAAGCCCAAGAGCTGAGACCTCTCAAACATTGTGTGGAGGCCCAAGAGCTGAGACCTTTTAAAAATTGTGTGGAGGCCCAAGAGCTGAGACCTCTCAAACATTGTGTGGAGGCCCAAGAGCTGAGACCTTTTAAAAATTGTGTGGAGGCCCAAGAGCTGAGACCTCTCAAACATTGTGTGGAGGCCCAAGAGCTGAGACCTTTTAAAAATTGTGTGGAGGCCCAAGAGCTGAGACCTCTCAAACATTGTGTGGAGGCCCAAGAGCTGAGACCTTTTAAAAATTGTGTGGAGGCCCAAGAGCTGAGACCTCTCAAACATTGTGTGGAGGCCCAAGAGCTGAGACCTTTTAAAAATTGTGTGGAGGCCCAAGAGCTGAGACCTTTTAAAAATTGTGTGGAGGCCCAAGAGCTGAGACCTTTTAAAAATTGTGTGGAGGCCCAAGAGCTGAGACCTTTTAAAAATTGTGTGGAGGCCCAAGAGCTGAGACCTTTTAAAAATTGTGTGGAGGCCCAAGAGCTGAGACCTCTCAAACATTGTGTGGAGTCCCACGAGCTGAGACCTCTTAAACATTGTGTGGAGGCCCAAGAGCTGAGACCTTTTAAAAATTGTGTGGAGGCCCAAGAGCTGAGACCTTTTAAAAATTGTGTGGAGGCCCAAGAGCTGAGACCTTTTAAAAATTGTGTGGAGTCCCAAGAGCTGAGACCTTTTAAAAATTGTGTGGAGGCCCAAGAGCTGAGACCTCTCAAACATTGTGTGGAGGCCCAAGAGCTGAGACCTTTTAAAAATTGTGTGGAGGCCCAAGAGCTGAGACCTCTCAAACATTGTGTGGAGGCCCAAGAGCTGAGACCTTTTAAAAATTGTGTGGAGGCCCAAGAGCTGAGACCTCTCAAACATTGTGTGGAGGCCCAAGAGCTGAGACCTTTTAAAAATTGTGTGGAGGCCCAAGAGCTGAGACCTCTCAAACATTGTATGGAGGCCCAAGAGCTGAGACCTTTTAAAAATTGTGTGGAGGCCCAAGAGCTGAGACCTCTCAAACATTGTGTGGAGGCCCAAGAGCTGAGACCTTTTAAAAATTGTGTGGAGGCCCTAGAGCTGAGACCTCTCAAACATTGTGTGGAGTCCCAAGAGCTGAGACCTTTTAAAAATTGTGTGGAGGCCCAAGAGCTGAGACCTCTCAAACATTGTGTGGAGGCCCAAGAGCTGAGACCTTTTAAAAATTGTGTGGAGGCCCAAGAGCTGAGACCTCTCAAACATTGTGTGGAGGCCCAAGAGCTGAGCACTTATTAGTGCTGCAGCTACGGCTGCTTTAGTGAGGGGTAGCTGCTGCTGCTGGAATAGGGACAGAAAGACTTCAGTGGTGTATTACCACCTATATACAAAACTATATACACTCTGCTCAAAACGGCTGCTTTAGTGAGGGGTAGCTGCTGCTGCTGGAATAGGGACAGAAAGACTTCAGTGGTGTATTAGCACCTATATACAAAACTATATTTTGCACTACTGTTTTGTGTCCTCTGTGCCAACAAAACACTGTTTTATACACGGTGCGTATAGGCACCATTTCACCTTCTGGCAGTATACGGCTGTATAGCCAGGTGTTTTTCTTAAAAATATTTTTTATATTTGGCACTACTGTTTTGTGTCCTCTTTACCAACAAAACCTTGTTATATACCCGGTGCGTATAGGCACCATTTCACCTTCTGGCAGTATACGGCTGTATAGCCAGGTGTTCTTCTTAAAAATATTTTTATATTTGGCATAACGCGTGGCCAAAAAAGTAAAACGTCTGAAATGCGGAGGGCTAGCGCAAAGGGACGTGGACGAGGACGGGGGCGCGGAAATGCTGGTGGGGGCACAAACCGCGTTGAAGCCAGTGGGGATACAATGCGTGCTGGTTTCTAAAGTTTCTAAAGACTTACCCCAACCTGGCAGAGCTACTGGTCAAAGTGCGGCGCTTGTGCGCTCACTTTCGGAAGTCAACTGTAGCTGCTGCTAGCTTAAAAAAAAAATCCAGCAACGCCTCCATTTGCCTCAACATCGGCTGTTGTGCGACCTGCCCACTCGCTGGAATTCCACCTATTGCATGTTGGCCAGGGTGTGTGAGCAGCAGAAAGCATTGATGGAGTACCAGATGATGCATCCACGCGTGCCTCCAACTCAGCTCCCTCAGTTTGCCAACCACGAGTGGCCATGGATGGCAGACATATGCGATGTATTGCGTATCTTTGAGGAGTCCACTAAGAAGGTCAGCAGCGAGGACGCTATAGTGAGCGTAACCATCCCGCTCCTAGGCGTCCTTAAAGAATCGCTCATCGCAATAAGGGAGAACGCATTGCACACAGAGGAGATGGGGGTAGGAGGAGACGCAAGGCAGGTAGACAGTCAGACCACACTTTTGTCTGCTGCTCGGTGGCAGTTGCAGGAGGAGGATGAGGAGGAGGAGGACAACGTGGAGGTGGCTGTGGAAGAGGATGCTGGCGGCGAGGGTAGCAGTCAGGCTGTGTGCGTCCCATTGGTTCAGCGCGGATGGGGCGGAGAGGAGGAGGAAGAGGAGGAAATGGAAAATGATCCTTCTGGTGGGGGCAGTGAGGTCATGCCTACTCAGAGTCTGGCACACATGGCTGACTTCATGCTGGGCTGCTTTTCCCGGGACATACGTGTTGTCCGGATATTGGAGAACAAACTATACTGGGTCTTCGCACTCCTGGACCCCCGGTATAAAGATAACTTCTCCTCTTTTATTCCGGTAGAGGAGAGGACGAATCGATTACTGGAATACCAGAGGGAACTCTTGCAGAACATGATGCAGATTTTCCCACCCAGCATCGCTGGCGGCAGAGAGGAGAGTGTCTCCCAGAGTCTGACAACATCGATCAGGCCCACAGCCACCAGGGGAACACTCTCCAAGGTGTGGGACACGTTCATGTCACCCCCTCGTGCAACTTCCATCACTGCGGGGCCCGCTATCAGCAGGAGGGACAAGTATCGGCGGATGTTGCGGGACTACCTGGCAGACCACACCCCTGTCCTCCCGATCCCTCGGCGACCTACACTTACTGGGTCTCCAAGTTGGACACGTGGCTGGAACTGTCCCTGTACGCCTTGGAGGTGCTTGCCTGCCCTGCCGCCAGCGTGCTATCAGAAAGGGTGTGTTCAGCGCAGCCGGGGGCATTATAACCGATAAGCGCAGCCGCCTGTCAACCGACAGTGCCGACAGGCTGACGCTAATCAAAATGAACAGCAAGTGGATTGACCCGGACTTTGCTTGTACAACAGTGGAAAGCAGCCGAGAGTGAAGTGCCATCTGTATGAAGTGCCATTTCCTCCTCCTCCTCCTCCTCCTCCTCCTCCTCCTCCTTAACCGCCGTAGAATTGCTGTATTAATGAAAAAAATTATGGCTCACCTCTTAGGCTTAATACAATCAATTTTTAAGAGGTCTCAACTCTTGGGCCTCCACACAATTTTTAAAAGGTCTCAGCTCTTGGGCCTCCACACAATTTTTAAGAGGTCTCAGCTCTTGGGCCTCCACACAATGTTTGAGAGGACTCAGCTCTTGGGCCTCCACACAATTTTTAAAAGGTCTCAGCTCTTGGGCCTCCACACAATTTTTAAGAGGTCTCAGCTCGTGGGCCTCCACACAATTTTTACAAGGTCTCAGCTCTTGGGCCTCCACACAATTTTTAAAAGGTCTCAGCTCTTGGGCCTCCACACAATTTTTAAAACATAGCAGCCCTAATAAGGGCTCTCAATGACTCTCTTGTCTTCTGGTAGCTGGTATATATGGTGGTAAATGCGATATTCTGAGCTTCTGGGGCCCTGCCTGACTACATAGGATATGAGATATATACTGTTCAACATAGTAGCCCTAATAAGGGCTCTTAAGGACTCTCTTGTCTTCTGGTAGCTGGTATATATGGTGGTAAAAGGTATATTCTGAGCTTCTGGGGCCCTGCCTGACTACATAGGATATGAGATATATACTGTTCAACATAGTAGCCCTAATAAGGGCTCTTAAGGACTCTCTTGTCTTCTGGTAGCTGGTATATATGGTGGTAAAAGGTATATTCTGAGCTTCTGGGGCCCTGCCTGACTACATAGGATATGAGATATATACTGTTCAACATAGTAGCCCTAATAAGGGCTCTTAAGGACTCTCTTGTCTTCTGGTAGCTGGTATATATGGTGGTAAAAGGTATATTCTGAGCTTCTGGGGCCCTGCCTGACTACATAGAAAATGAGCTATATACTGTTCAACATAGCAGCACTAATAAGGGATTAAGGACTCTCTTGTCTTCTGGTAGCTGGTATATATGGTGGTAAAAGGTATATTCTGAGCTTCTGGGGCCCTGCCTGACTACATAGAAAATGAGCTATATACTGTTCAACATAGTAGCCCTAATAAGGGCTCTTAAGGACTCTCTTGTCTTCTGGTAGCTGGTATATATGGTGGTAAAAGGTATATTCTGAGCTTCTGGGGCCCTGCCTGACTACATAGAAAATGAGCTATATACTGTTCAACATAGCAGCACTAATAAGGGATTAAGGACTCTCTTGTCTTCTGGTAGCTGGTATATATGGTGGTAAAAGGTATATTCTGAGCTTCTGGGGCCCTGCCTGACTACATAGAAAATGAGCTATATACTGTTCAACATAGTAGCCCTAATAAGGGCTCTTAAGGACTCTCTTGTCTTCTGGTAGCTGGTATATATGGTGGTAAAAGGTATATTCTGAGCTTCTGGGGCCCTGCCTGACTACATAGGATATGAGCTATATACTGTTCAACATAGTAGCCCTAATAAGGGCTCTTAAGGACTGTCTTGTCTTCTGGTAGCTGGTATATATGGTGGTAAAAGGTATATTCTGAGCTTCTGGTGCCCTGCCTGACTACATAGAAAATGAGCTATATACTGTTCAACATAGTAGCCCTAATAAGGGCTCTTAAGGACTGTCTTGTCTTCTGGTAGCTGGTATATATGGTGGTAAAAGGTATATTCTGAGCTTCTGGGGCCCTGCCTGACTACATAGAAAATGAGCTATATACTGTTCAGCGTAGTAGCCCTAATAAGGGCTCTTAAGGACTGTCTTGTCTTCTGGTAGCTGGTATATATGGTGGTAAAAGGTATATTCTGAGCTTCTGGGGCCCTGCCTGACTACATAGAAAATGAGCTATATACTGTTCAGCGTAGTAGCCCTAATAAGGGCTCTTAAGGACTGTCTTGTCTTCTGGTAGCTGGTATATATGGTGGTAAAAGGTATATTCTGAGCTTCTGGGGCCCTGCCTGACTACATAGAAAATGAGCTATATACTGTTCAGCGTAGTAGCCCTAATAAGGGCTCTTAAGGACTGTCTTGTCTTCTGGTAGCTGGTATATATGGTGGTAAAAGGTATATTCTGAGCTTCTGGGGCCCTGCCTGCCTACATATGAGCCATATACCGTTCAGCGTAGTAGCCCTAATAAGGGCTCTTAATGACTCTCTTGTCTTCTGGTAGCTGGTATATATGGTGGTAAAAGCGATATTCCGAGCTTCTGGGGCCCTGCCAGTGACAGCCTGTCTTTCCCTGCTGTGAGCGTCTGTCCCTCACTAAGTTCAAGCTGCTAATGCTGACGAAGAGGAAGTGCTGAGTTTTGTATATTCGAGGTCACATGGTTTTTCCAGCCAATGCGTGTAGACGCCGTTTTCGCGATGCCAGCGTCCTCCCAGGACCTGTCCCACCCCCCCCCTGCATGGTGATTGGTGTAAAAAACGCGCCAGGGAAGGTGGGAGGGGAAACGAATTGTGAGTGCGCCATCGCCGCTGTACTCGATCGAAATCGAGTATGACGAACAGCGTAGTATTCGATCGAATACCGGCTCGGTCGAATACTACTCGCTCATCACTAATTATTATTATTGTTTATTTATATAGCGCCATCAACTTCCGTAGCGCTTTACATGGTATGATTACAGACAGGGATTACAGAGAACAATACAAAATTAGATGCTACAGGTTAAAACCAAGTGTTGTGAGCACAGGAGACAATAGGGAGGAGTGCCCTGCCCTTGCTGGCTTAACCTTGGGATGGGCTATAGCTCTTTCCTGCTGGGGCTATAACAAACAAGATGAGTCATTCTTAAAAGCCAAATCGCAATTCATTTATCTTGATTTTTTCTCCTTCTCTCTCTCTCCCTCTCCGTCTTTCTCTCTTTCCTGCCCCCTCCCCCTCCTTCTCTCTCTCCCTCTCTTTCCCTTTTTCTCTCTCTCTCTCTCTCTCTTCTCCCTCTCCCCCCTCTCACTCCCTCCCTCTCCCCCTCTCACTCCCTCCCTCTTCCTTCCTTTTCTCCCTCTCTTTTCTCTCTCTCTCCCCCTCTCACTCCCTCCCTCTTCCTCCCTTTTCTCTCTCTCTTTTCTCTCTCTCTCTCCCTCTCCCTCCCTCTTCCTCTCTTTTCTCTCTCTCTTTTCTCTCACTCCCTCCCTCTTCCTCCCTTTTCTCTCTCTCTTTTCTCTCACTCCCTCCCTCTTCCTCCCTTTTCTCTCTCTCTTTTCTCTCTCCCCCTCTCTCTCCCTCCCTCTTCCTCTCTTTTCTCTCTCTCTCCGTCTCTCTCCCTCCCTCTTCCTCCCTTTTCTCTCTCTCTCTTCTCTCTCTCTCTCTCTCTCTCTCTCTCTCTCCCTCTCACTCCCCCCCTCTTCCTCCCTTTTGTCTCTCTCTTTTCTCTCTCTCTCTCTCTCTCTCTCTCCCTCCCTCTTCCTCCCTTTTCTCTCTCTCTTTTCTCTCTCTCTCTCCCTCTCTCTCTCCCTCTCTCTCTCTCCCTCTCTCTCTCTCTCTGCACCTGAATACACATCACTGAGGGATCTCTGCATCTCACCAGAGTGATGGTCTCAAGGTTGGTCCAAGATGGCTATGACCAGGAGAAAATTGATGAGGTGAGGTTTCATCTTTAGGTGGATTCAGGACCAAGTGTAAGTGCTGACAATGATTACGTTAATTTATTTATGCATAGGACAAGGGAGTTTTTTTCAAAGACCACACTGTGTTGGTCCAGTTTAGGTCTGGGGGGGGATTCGGATTGTGTGCACAGCCGATGCCAATGGTTAAAGACGCCAACAGGGGGAAAAGGGATAGACATTCTCGTGGCTGAGCTGACAAATAGGGGAGGAGCTATAGACCACCAGGCGTATCATTGGTGGTCTACGGCAAAGGAATGCAGGGGGTGTACCACTACTCTTTGCCTTGTTGTTAGTTCCAGGAGCAGCTGTGTGCCGACAGAGGGCAGCCATGAGGAGGTGAGTAATTCAATGATTGTTTATGCGTTTTTCCAATGGCCGGATTATGAGGGGGGTACAATACAAGGGGCGTATTCCCCGGGGCCTCCACCACTTGTCCAGCTAAGGGGGCCTCTGCCAACCTTTGGGTTATGGTCTGGTCCAGGAGACTTTTCAATCTTTGGTCTGACGGGCCGCGGGGCCAGCAACATATCTATGGGCGACAGTGGGGCAAGGCTCTTTTTGTTTTGGCAAACCTGCAGCCAAAGCCACCACATGGCAGGACGGAGAGTCTAGAGCAGCAAAGCCGCCGCCAGCAACGCTACAGTGATGGGTGCAGAGCTGTCACTGCACATAAGCCACCAAGCACAGCCGCTGGCAGCTCAATGCAGGGAACCAGCCGGGCGACTACACTACCCCCCACCCAGAATGGCAAAGCAGCAGCACCCGCACAAGGGGGGCACAAGGGACTGACGTTCCAGTAAGTGGGCGGTGCCAGACAACCACCAATCAGTTACTTGGCTGGACTATTATTTTATACTGTATCTGGGGCCTCCACCGCACTTAATCCGGCCCTGGCTTTTCCTACAGGGTCCCATCTCAGCACTGTAATTTGCATCAATATGGCAGAGGTCCGGCAGATGTGCTTACTTATTTAAATTAAGAAAATGATCAATATTATAATTTGCTTATTTCAAATTAGCCCCTTAGAGTCTGATTCACTACTACTATTGCCATGTGAGTGTCCGTATAGTGGCGCTTAGAGCGACCACTAGTAGACGTAACATAGAGACTCGGTCGCTGTAGTAACCTGGCCGGCATTGATGAATGTGATGTGTGTTGGGCTCTCTTAACACCAGCACAAACGCTGCAGGGAGCGAGAGGTAGCGCTAGCTCAGTGCATCCGGCTCTCGGCACTCCACACCATACTTATCAAAAAGTACACACACAGCGTCGGCGCTCTAGGTCTGGGCGCTGTAACATAGAGCGCCAGACGCTGTGTGATTAAAGTCTGTTTTGGAACAAATATCCACCAGTAACAAAGCGAAAACACATGGAATAACATTGTTATAACACTGTGACATTAACACTTTAGTGCCAGACCTGTAATGACAATTCTGCATAAAAATATAAAAAGTCAAAAAAAGTTTCTAAAAGTGTTTGTTTTCAGCCAGGAGACGTCACACAATGATTGGAGCAAAAAAATAAATAAAATGTCAAACACGCTGTTTAAACACAAGCAAATGAACAGCCATTGAGAGCGACAGTGAGTGAAGGGTAATACCAGGCTCTGGAAGCTAGAGCGCCAGCGCTATACGTTGAGCCACCTGTAATAATACATGTGACGCTACATGACGCTGTTAGAGGCGCTATACACTGACCTGCCTGTCATAATACATGTGACGCTACATGGCGCTGTTAGAGGCGCTATACACTGACCTGCCTGTAATAATACATGTGACGCTACATGACGCTGTTAGAGGTGCTATACATTGAGCCGCCTGTAATAATACATGTGACACTACATGACGCTGTTAGAGGCGCTATACACTGACCTGCCTGTAATAATACATGTGACGCTACATGGCGCTGTTAGAGGCGCTATACACTGACCTGCCTGTAATAATACATGTGACACTACATGGCGCTGTTAGAGGTGCTATACACTGACCTGCCTGTAATAATACATGTGACGCTACATGGCGCTGTTAGAGGTGCTATACATTGAGCCGCCTGTAATAATACATGTGACACTACATGGCGCTGTTAGAGGTGCTATACACTGAGCTGCCTGTAATAATACATGTGACACTACATGGCGCTGTTAGAGGCGCTATACACTGAGCTGCCTGTAATAATACATGTGACGCTACATGGCGCTGTTAGAGGCGCTATACACTGAGCTGCCTGTAATAATACATGTGACGCTACATGGCGCTGTTAGAGGCGCTATACACTGACCTGCCTGTAATAATACATGTGACGCTACATGGCGCTGTTAGAGGTGCTATACATTGAGCCGCCTGTAATAATACATGTGACGCTACATGGCGCTGTTAGGGGCGCTATACACTGACCTGCCTGTAATAATACATGTGACACTACATGGCGCTGTTAGAGGCGCTCACCAGATTCGCCTTCATAAATCTGGTTTTGCGTACAGCGCCCGGCGTTCACCAGACGCTGCCTGCCGCTACAAGGCGCTACCTGCCACTATCCCTTCATAAATAACTCCCTTGGTAAATACAGTATACAATATTTAACACGAGACAAAGTCCTGTATCTGCTGTCAGGATAAAGAAGCAAACGCGGCGCCATAAATAATACTATAAAGAAACATTTGCAGATATTTTGACATGACGGCCATATGGGAAATATAATAACAATTCAACATCAATAAGCAGCATAATTCAAGAGGTTCTTTATAAATCAATAACTAAAAATGAGCAGAAAACAGAAGACGCTCATCAGCTTACCGACTGACTGACGGGCAGGCTGATTCATCACTAACGCCAGGTAGCGACAGATGAGCGTCTGTAGCCCGCTAGTAGTCACTGTGCTCAGCCGTGGGTCGCTAGTTCTTAGCGTTGTGAGGAGTCGCTATTTGACCAGTACAGCGCTGTATGGGGAGCGCATGTTAGCGACTGCTTATAGCGACCGATTCACACCATATTCAGCAAAAAACAGCCTCACAAATCTCTGGCGCTGAAAAATGCTTCTCTGTAGCCCAGAGCGCAGGAGGCTGTGTGATTAAAGTCTGTTTTTCAGCATCTATCCACCAGTAACAAAGCGAAAACATATGGAATTACATTGTAACAACATTGTAACATGACACTATAATGGCAGAGCTGTGATGTCATTTCTGAAGAAATATATGAAAAATGAAAAAATTGTGAAAAAACTGCTTATTCAATGCCAGAAGAGGTCACAGAATTATTTGTGATTTTTTGGAAAAAAAAAAACATAAAACAAATACCCCCTTTGAAGAGAAGAGAAGGATCGTCCATTGAAATGTATGGGAGAGCGACAGGTAGCGAGAGGTCATACCTGGCACTGTGCAAGGCTGAACGCCGGTGCTGTTCGCTGAGCCTGTGAAAATGATGAATCAGACGCTACATGGCGCTATCCCAGTCGCTAAACACATTCTGCTTGATAAATGTGTAATTGCGTGGCGTGTCCGGCGTTCACCAGTCGCTACCTGTCGCTACCTCTCATTAACCAGCCACTGCCTGACGCTATCCCTTCTTAAATAAGGGCCATAGTTGTTTAGAGGCAGCTTATAAGTAAATCAGTGGGATAGGGATTAAAGAGGGCCACTCCCTGAAAAGGGGCTTCTCTGGTATTTTACACAGCGGGGCATCCCAATCCAGGATGTGTAAAATCCCAGAGAAGCCCCGTTTCACTCGCCTTGTCCTGAAGCCCTCCCTTTGCCTCTGCACCGTGGGCGCATCCTGGCCCACCTCTAGACCCGCGCACGTTCTTTCTGAATGATTACAAAAGTCGGGGTCCCGCAACCCCCAGATACACCACACCGCCCCAGAGCAAAAATAGCACCACTGCGGATATACAAAAATAATAATCTTTATTCAATTAACACTATTTACATCTATATTATACACTTAAGACATATTAAAAATCCACTAAAAAAATCTAACAAAGACAATCTTTAGGAGGGGGGGGTGGTATATCCCAAATATAAGACACTGGGACAGAGTGGTAGAGGTATTAGCTCAAATCAATAATATCAGCCATGTGTAACCCAGTTATTTGCTAAATACACACACATAAGCCGGCTATACCTGCCCACTACAGTGCAACCTAATAAAAAAAAAACAAACATATACAATGTCAAAGTATAAATGTGCCAACGCTGGTCAAGGCTCCTATACTATTTATATACCATGTGCAAAAAACGTTTTAGATATTGCTTACCCAGTGATACTATTGGGTTGATTCAAAGAAACATGTAACAGCTTGGATTTGGCTCACGATCATCCTATTTTTCACGTCCGCTCGTGCGTTCGTATGAACTTGCGAGTGATTCAATAAGCAAATACGTTTCTATCCTAAAAGATACGTCCGTTCGTATGATATCTCCCGAACTTGCCTCAGTCAGTTGACAATCGTAAAAATCACGTTCATGTGCTCACCTGTTGCGGCGGCAGCCTGTTTTTTCGGCTGCTTCCATCGTCAAGCTCTTCCAATTACTTGCGTTAGCCTCTGGTTTTCATTGGTTTTTGGCCTCTTAGATTCGTGCGTTCGTATGTTTATAAGATCTTGCGCATGCGCACCCTCAACCAGAAACTTACCTAAACCCCTTAGCGGCTGCATCCAACTTCATTTCTCGGTCCCTCAAACTTACCTAAACCCCTTAGCGGCTGCATCCAACTTCATTTCTCGGTCCCTCAAACTTACCTAAACCCCTTAGCGGCTGCATCTAACTTCATTTATCGGTCCCTCAAACTTACCTAAACCCCTTAGCGGCTGCATCCAACTTCATTTATCGGTCCCTCAAACTTACCTAAACCCCTTAGCGGCTGCATCCAACTTCATTTCTCGGTCCCTCAAACTTACCTAAACCCCTTAGCGGCTGCATCCAACTTCATTTATCGGTCCCTCAAACTTACCTAAACCCCTTAGCGGCTGCATCCAACTTCATTTCTCGGTCCCTCAAACTTACCTAAACCCCTTAGCGCTTGCATCCAACTTCATTTCTCGGTCCCTCAAACTTACCTAAACCCCTTAGCGGCTGCATCCAACTTCATTTCTCGGTCCCTCAAACTTACCTAAACCCCTTAGCGGCTGCATCCAACTTCATTTCTCGGTCCCTCAAACTTACCTAAACCCCTTAGCGGCTGCATCCAACTTCATTTCTCGGTCCCTCAAACTTACCTAAACCCCTTAGCGCTTGCATCCAACTTCATTTCTCGGTCCCTCAGACTTACCTAAACCCCTTAGCGGCTGCATCCAACTTCATTTCTCGGTCCCTCAAACTTACCTAAACCCCTTAGCGGCTGCATCCAACTTCATTTCTCGGTCCCTCAAACTTACCTAAACCCCTTAGCGGCTGCATCCAACTTCATTTCTCGGTCCCTCAAACTTACCTAAACCCCTTAGCGCTTGCATCCCACTCTCATTTCTCGGTCCCTCAAACTTACCTAAACCCCTTAGCGCTTGCATCCAACTTCATTTCTCGGTCCCTCAAACTTACCTAAACCCCTTAGCGGCTGCATCCAACTTCATTTCTCGGTCCCTCAAACTTACCTAAACCCCTTAGCGCTTGCATCCAACTTCATTTCTCGGTCCCTCAGACTTACCTAAACCCCTTAGCGGCTGCATCCAACTTCATTTCTCGGTCCCTCAAACTTACCTAAACCCCTTAGCGCTTGCATCCAACTTCATTTCTCGGTCCCTCAAACTTACCTAAACCCCTTAGCGGCTGCATCCAACTTCATTTCTCGGTCCATAAAACGTTATAATATCACATAATTTACATGTGTCTATATGTTTCTAAGTGTGTTGTTTCTGGTTTGTGTAATTTTTTGGGTGTGTGCATATTAGAAAAGACACATTTCTGAAGGATTAAAATATAATTTATTTAAAATATTTTCTTTGTTTTTTTGGGAATAATAGTAAAAACTTTGATTTTTTTTTGGTTTTTTTTTGGAAAACCTTTTTTTTTTTTTTTTAAACGAAAAAGAAATATAAATATTTAGGATTTTTTTAACAGTAAAACACCTTATTTTTTTTTTTTTTTATTTTTTGGTAAAAATACATCTTTTTTGGTTTTTAACCAAAAACATAAAACAAGTGTTAAAATGTGTTAAAATTTTAAAACAACTTTAAGAAAGGAGCCAGGACCAAGGGCACTAATCCTCCTCGTCTTCTTCATCTGTTGGCCCCAACGTCGCCTGTATGGCCAGCAGCTCGGCCACCAACTCCTTCATTCTTTTTTTTTTTCCCGCCAAGGTTTGGGGGATCATCCCTGTAACCAATAGAGAAAGAAACATAAATAGGAGTCCCAGACCGGTTTGTATGCTGGAAATAGATTTAGGGTTAATCAAATACATGTAAATGCATGACATATGTCATTCTTCAAAGGGATACAGTTAATGCATTTCCCACAGGTAAGTGTTTAAACTCCTTAAACCGGACCTTCAACATTATTTAATGAAAACCAATAACTATTCACCAATGATTCTGCACCACCTCAAAGTTAGTTAGGGTTTTTTGGGGATTACAGCGCCGCCATCTGGACTCTGAAGCATAACACTTAATGAGGAGTGGAGAGTTGGATAAAGTACAGGGGAGTAGGTTACAGTGGTGCGTTGGGAATCCAGAGCATAGCTGGGTTGAGGGAAAGGTCATCACTCACACAATGCATGGCAGCACCTTCCTTTTTTCAATCTGTATCCCATGCTGCCTGTAAATATTGTGCATTCCATATTCCCCAATATTGGTTTGGTTCAGTCTAATAACATGCATTAGATGGGTGAAGGGTGTTTTTCCATGTTTCAAATCTGTAGGTACAGTGTGATGGCTAAGTCTTTGGTTCTTAATACTAGTTAGGGTCCTCTTTAAGCTAACGAAGTGCCCACATGAAAGTGTGAACTACACATTGGCTACGCCTTTAGTTATGTGTGTGTTATTAGCTAAGCAAACATTAATATGAATAATGGCATGGAGACTTACGGAGTTGGTGGCCGACAGATGGCTGGTTGGGGCCAACAGGCTGCCCTTGGTCCTGGCTCTGCTGTGAAGAAGTCCCTGGAGAAACATGTGACATTTGGTTAGTACTTGTATAGAGTCACTATTCCAAACATATCTGGCTCCCAGTCTGGCTGACATCACTCACCTTCGCCAGGATCGACTTCAAGCATCTCTGCTGCCTCCTCCTCCACTATCTCACCCGCTCCAGAAGCTTCTACAAATACATAATAAAGGATAACTTAGTTTTTGGCCTGCCATGTATATCTTTGTGCCTATACATGAAGAGTGACATACCAGAGCCTTCCCCATGCGTGGCCAGGTATGACTCCACGCCCACGCGCCTTGGCCCCTCCTCTGTGGTAAGGTCCAGGGGCTGGTCTGAGGAGGCCACAGAGGAGGGGTAGGTCCGTCGCCCGGGAGATCCACCACCTTCACTCACAGATGCAGAGTCATGCAGCACTGGTCGGCCTGTACGTCTCCGGGTGCGGCGAATTCTGAAATCCATTTCCAACACTACCAAAGAAAAGTCATTATAAATAAAGGCATAACTTAGACATTTTGAACATATACCATGCAATTGCTTTGTACTTACTTGGGAAATGGATCCCAAAAAACCTCCGCACCCGGGGCATGTGCAGACGCTTCAGGTCCGACCAATGCTGCATTATCTGGGTGTGAGTGAAGGTGGTGCTGGTCACACGGTGGATCTCGGCGATGATCTCCCGGGCGATGTCCCTTTTCTCGCACACATTGGGCGCGAAGTCATACCGGCGCTGAAGCATGATCTGAAAAACATAATGGACACAGAGCTTTTACTTTTACACACAGACCCATATGTGTTGCATCACAAGTTGAGAATTTAATGTCATTAACACACACATTTCGAGTGGCCGCCATTTTTGGGGAGTGCCTTAAAGAGGACGTTGACTGTGATTGACAGTCTGGTCTTATGTTATATGTATCACACACCATGTACATACAGATAATAGCCAACATCAAGAATCAGGCCACCTGCATCTATGGCATGTTAGGATGGTTTAAACATCCAAGATGTAGCCTAATGCTTAGGCTTTTGGACCACGTGTGTGGCTTCCCGTTGTGTTTTTATGGCTTAGGAAAACAGTGTTCCTCAAACATCCGCATCAAGGTCCGAGACAGGCCAGGTTTGCCAGCTCGCCCCGCTACTCCACAGGTTAATTAACTGTTGCTAAGCCGGAGCAATTGGCCGAATTAGGACATCAGCATAGACAGTTGAAAACGTGGCCAGGCTCGGCCCTTGAGGATGAAGTGTGAGGAGCCAGTGATTAAACATTAAGAGACCCCAAACTAGTTCCAAACGCATCATTTACATTTAGGCCATCATTGACTATTCTATTAAAATGCACAGGCAGCCACTTACCAGCATGAGGATCTCTTCCTGTTGACGGGTGAAGATAGTGGGCGCCATCTTTAGGCTTCTTCCAGGCAGCAGATAAGTGAAACCCCAGCGGTTTCCTGGTTCCGCTCGAACGTACGTTCGTACGAGCGCGTAGTCGTGCGCATAGGCGTCACACGCTGGGCTCATTATTTAAAGGTCCCTGCACCCAAAGCTCATTCTCTTTGAGCATTTGTGTACGATGGCACCAAAAAAGGCGATGAGCAAGCGACCCCAGGCAAGCAAGACCGCGGAGGGCCCCACCACAAGGTCCCAGCAAGCTGGCCGAAAACTGAGAGCCAAGACTCCCACCTCGGCCCCACCAAGGGACCCTGGACCCTCAGGTACCAAAAAAAGGGGCCCCAAGCCCCGTGCCCCTCCTGCAGCCAAAAAGCTGGCAACTGCAGCACCCACCACCTCTGCCCCCAGAACAGGCAGCACCAGTGAGCCCACACCGGCCATGCCTTCAAGTAGGGCAGTTCGGAAACCCATGCCCCGCAGCAGGGCCCGAACCCCATCCAGGGCCCGAAGCACAGCCAGAGGGCGAAGAACCCAATCCAGGGCACGAAGCCCAGACAGGGCCCGAACCCCATCCAGGGCCCGAACCCCATCCAGGCCCCGAAGCCCATCCAGAGGCCGCAGATCCCAAACCAGGGCCAGAAGCCCCTACAGGGCCCGCAGATCCAAAACCAGGGCCAGAAGCCCCTACAGGGCCCGCAGATCCCAAACCAGGGCCAGAAGCCCCTACAGGGCCCGCAGATCCCAATCCAGGGCCAGAAGCCCCGACAGGCCCAGAAGAACCCAATCCAGGGCCAGAAGCCCCTACAGGGCCCGCAGATCCCAAACCAGGGCCAGAAGCCCCTACAGGGCCCGCAGATCCCAATCCAGGGCCAGAAGCCCCGACAGGCCCAGAAGAACCCAATCCAGGGCCAGAAGCCCCGACAGGGCCCGCCGAACACAATCCAGGGCGAGAAGCCCCTACAGGGCCCGCAGATCCCAATCCAGGGCCAGAAGCCCCGACAGGCCCAGAAGAACCCAATCCAGGGCCAGAAGCCCCTACAGGCCCAGAAGAACCCAATCCAGGGCCAGAAGCCCCTACAGGGCCAGAAGAACCCAATCCAGGGCCAGAAGCCCCTACAGGGCCCGACGAACCCAATCCAGGGCCAGAAGCCCCCGACCTGGCACCAGCCGGGAACAGAGCCCCCGACCTGGCACCAGCCGGGAACCTAGCCCCCCAAGAGGGCCCCGAATTGCCCCCATGACCACATCTACACCTGGAAGTTCGGTGGCCAGCCACGCAAGAACACCCAGTCCCTTGGCCAGTCCAGTCCAGTCATTGGGAAGCCACCAATCCGGCCATTCCCCTACCCAGCCCCAGGCCATAATGTCACCACATGTGTCTGCACACATGGAGGAGCAGCCAAGCCAACCATCTGGCCGCACATTGCGCCGCGGCCAGTTGAGTGGGAGATTCTCCCATGACCAAAATATGGCATTGGCTAGTGGCCTTACATTATACTATGACGAGCTATATGGGAGCAAATCCAAACACACCACCAAGCAGCGCAAGATGGAATTGTTTGAAACCATCCTCCGACAAGTAAATGCAGCGGGGGAAGAGAGGAAAGATGTGTCCCAAATTCAGAAGAAAATCTCTGATCTGAAGTATGCTGTACGGCAAAAAGAAATTAAAAGGCATAATTACAGGTAACTAAATGTTTACGCTAAATCAAATGTTTTGGATGTACTGTATACACCTTTTCTGAGTACCAAACGATTTTCTCTTTTCAGCATGAAAACTGGCGGTGGCTTTCCATCTAAATTGGAGTTTACCCCTGCTGAGGAGATTGTGCTTGGACTTCTCCATCCGGTCGCGGTCGGTGGACATGCTGGTCTAAGGGACACAGACTCACCGACCCGTACCCACGGTGAGTACTCTTAAATCTGCATGTTTGCCTGTTTGCTAAATAATCTACAGTTCACTAGTAACAAGCTAACGGGATGCCCCTATGGTTTGCCTTGCTTGGCCTCGCACTACTGTGGCTGTTTGTGTCCTCTTTTTGTCCCTGGGAATCACACATTTAGGCCCACAGCCATTATGGCAAAGTTCAAATGTACAATTGTATTGTTAAAGTCATGAAGTTTTGCAAGATAAGTGAGATATTTTGAATCAATCACAAAACACACATCATTATGTATGGGTTGCCTTTTGGTTGTGTGAGTTGTGTTTGAGTTAACAATTTAATTAGCCACCCACAAACATATCTGACCTAGAGCAGCGAGACTCAACTGGCGGCCCGGGGTCCCAATGCGGACCTTGGCACCACATTCAAGGACCCCTGCCCAGACAGCCCTGCACTCAGTTACTTCTGTGTTGACGTGCTCAGAGCTGCCCCCTTGATCGGCCATGTAGTGGTTGGTCTCCTGCCCAATGTCATGGCTCCGTGAAACATAGCATTGCAATATGAAGTACTGCCCAGGAAGTGGCATTGCAAGGTACACAGTAACTTATTTAAATTTTCTCTGGCCACAATCGTGTCCCGCTGCCCCTGCTCTGGCCCATCTGCCACAGTCCCCCCATGCCCCCCCCCCACATAAGCCCCATACATTTGTAACAGATTGGCTCCATCCATCCCATCACCATCAATACGTTAACTCCCCCCTTTAGCCATCCAATCCCTGTCCCCTCAGCTCTGGCCCATCCAGCCCAGCAAGGGCAAGCAGCCTTTATTAGTTGGCACTTTGAAATCTCCAGCCCCTCCACCAGTGTATTTATTTTTAACTAGACACCCCCTGCGTCAGCACCATGGCCAGACATTCACCTCTCACCACATACCTTTAAATGGGCGTTTCAAACAATTGTTTGAGTACCCCGGACCTAGCGAATGGTAGGCTAAATCCAAAAATGTGCCTTGAAAGTTGTATGCTGACTGGGTACACTTCATGACTTAGAACTGAGGTCACTTAGCAGTTTTTCAGAGCCATTGCACCTATGTAAACTTGCGTGTGTTTGAACAAAGGTCACCATTGCTCTAGAGTTGAATAATATTACAAATAGAGCTATATTTGATTACCTATCCTAAAAAAGGTTATGTGTGTGTGTTTACGTGGTTTGTTTTTCTCTTCTTCAGCCCAGCATGATCCCTCAGCAAGGGTAAACTCACCCCCCAGTTTGGTTATGCCTACCAGGTCCGTACAGCATAGGAGCCCAGATCAGAGATTTTCGGTAAGTTAATTTAGTAGCATAAATACTAACAAGTGCTTAAGAATGTGTTAAACTGTTGAAATCCAAAATTTGGACGCAAACTTAGCCTTTTTTTTTTGATATGTCCCTACAGACCCGCACACTCATGGAAGAGATCCAGGACATGGAGGAAGATGATGATGTCTCCGTACAGGGCACGTCGGATGAACTCCCCCTGGGTCCCAATTTGGAACTGCTCCATAATGTTTCTCTGGCCAATCCTCAGCAGCAGAGTGAATCTCCATCCATTGTGCTTGCACATGGGGAGACTGACACTACAGTCCCCAGTGTTCACTCTGCTGCTGAGGATTTGCAAAGCAGGCCGGTTGCTGTTGAGGGTACGACACCACGCGGCAGGGCACGCCCAAGAGCCAGGGTAATTGTGCGGCGGACGCCATTACGCCGCCCCACAATTTCCCAGGGGAGGCAGAGTGCCCTGCTTCAATTATGGACCCAACAAAGGGACTCTTATGACGCCCAGCTCGTTACAGAGCGTGAGCAAAGGCATGCCGACATGGTGAACATCCATACCAGTCTACAGGGCATCCTCGCGGAGTTGCGTACCCTCAACAGCAACGTGGCCAATGCAAGTAATGGCATCCAGTCAGCCATGGCTGAGATGACCAATATGCAGAGAAACATTGTGGAGCAGTTTCAAATTCACAATGCTGCCATGGCCCAGGCTAGGTCCCATTCCCATGGACCTCCACCTGGACCTCCACCTGGGTATTATGGGCAGCCACCCTATTAAGCCATGGGTGTGTGGGACATCTTTTCTCTTAACCCCCACTGTATTTACTTGTCCTTTGAGGTTTCAAACAATCCATTTTGTGTTGCTCTGGCAGGTTGTGTTTTGTATTTGCTCCCATATAGCTCCTTAGAGTAATGCTTAAGGCCACTAGCCAATGCCATAGGTCTATGTGGAGTTTATCTGGCCACTTATGGCTTTACCTATGTATTTGGTTGGTGCTCCTCCTGTTTGCAGACATGTTTGTGTGACATTATGGCCATGCCCAAATATCCCTGGGCACAGGCAATATTAATGACTGGACTAGGCTGGCCTTTGGACTGGGTGTCCTTGTTTGGTTGTGCCACTCACTTCCAGGTGTAGATGTGCTCGATGTTTTTTTTTAATGTTATCTATTTGTTACCACAGATGTATGTGGACTGATTTCTGTTAACCACTATAATTTTTCATTTTCAAAGTAAAACAAAAAATTCACTTACAATACTTGTGGCGTTTTTAGTGGGAAGACATTTTTAACAGCTTGGGCTAAACCAGATAATTTTGGTTTGAAGAGGTGTAACAATGCAAAGCTAAAGCTAAGGAAACTACATGAAATACATTAGGCAACAATTAAGGTCTAAATGTTTTACTTAGAGGTAATGCCACATTACGGCAAAACAACATATGTAACAAAAAGGATAACACAGACACACAGAATGGTGAGACAGGGAAAAAAGTTAACTAAAATGCTGGCTGATCAGGTTGGCTCGAACAGATTGGCCAGACTCACTGGGGGGCCCCTCAAAATTCTCGACTTCATCCTCGACGGCTGAAGAGGGCAGGCTGTCCACATAACGTGGGACACGTTCCATGATGGCAAAATTGTGCAAAACAGCACATGCCATTATAATGTCGATCACTTTCTTGGGATCATATTGCAGGGCCCCCCCAGTATGGTCAAGGCAACGAAAACGTGTCTTCAGCAGACCAAAGGCCCTCTCCACAACAGCCCGGGTCTTGCGATGCGCACGGTTATACGCTTCCTGAGAGGCATCCTGGGGCCGCAGCACAGGCGTCATGAGCCAGGGTAGAAGTGGGTACCCGGAATCACCTTAAACAGAGAATTAAATGTAATCAAAATTAAAAAGGCAACACAACCAACACCAAAAATTTCACAGATATCATAATGATGTAAGGTAAAGTGTTCCCAAAAAAAAACACGGCACATTAGGGCCCCCAAAAATTGCACTAAGGTATAACCTAAATAAAAATGGCACTTCTATATACCAATTAATTAACAAACATCTGCACGGCCAAGGGTATTTGTATTTTACATATATTTGTAGTTTTCAGACATGTTACAATTAGGATGCTGCTGAGGGCCTATCCACATTTCACAGGAAACTACAATGTATGCAGTTTAAGTCCACTTTGACATTTAACGACCAATAGTACCAAAGGAGCCAAATGTCAAAGATCCCTATCCACATTTCACAGGAAACTACAATGTATGCAGTTTAAGTCCACTTTGACATTTAAAGACCAATAGTACAAAAGGAGCCAAAGGTCAAAGATCCCTATCCACATTTCACAGGAAACTACAATGTATGCAGTTTAAGTCCACTTTGACATTTAACGACCAATAGTACCAAAGGAGCCAAATGTCAAAGATCCCTATCCACATTTCACAGGAAACTACAATGTATGCAGTTTAAGTCCACTTTGACATTTAAAGACCAATAGTACAAAAGGAGCCAAAGGTCAAAGATCCCTATCCACATTTCACAGGAAACTACAATGTATGCAGTTTAAGTCCACTTTGACATTTAACGACCAATAGTACCAAAGGAGCCAAATGTCAAAGATCCCTATCCACATTTCACAGGAAACTACAATGTATGCAGTTTAAGTCCACTTTGACATTTAACGACCAATAGTACCAAAGGAGCCAAATGTCAAAGATCCCTATCCACATTTCACAGGAAACTACAATGTATGCAGTTTAAGTCCACTTTGACATTTAAAGACCAATAGTACAAAAGGAGCCAAAGGTCCAAGATCCTTGGGTATAAACTCCAAACCAATATATTTAGGCACAAGGAACTTACAGACATCCTAACTAAAGGGAAAACATTCTGAAGGCCACAGCGAGACAAGGATTTTTTGGGTAAGTTCCTAATATATGAGCCAAGAAAAAGGCAGTTGGACGCTTCTGTAAAGTTTTCCAAAACAAACATATCAACAAATACAAGATTAATGCCACATTTAATAACACACAAATAGGACACACTTACCAAGCAGCCATGCCCCCGAAAATTCACCTGCCTCAAATCTCCGAAACAACCCAGATCGCCGGAGGATATAGGAGTCGTGGGACGATCCGGGGTAGCCGGCAAGGACACTCATAAACCGCATATCCGGACCAACCACGGCCTGGACATTAAGTGAGTGTCCCATTTTACGATTCCTTAAGGAAAAAACATACAAAAAGGGTAATTGATATTTGACCCAAACTAATAAATTAACCACAAAACATGTCTGCACTCTATTGGGAAAGACTAATGAAAAGCCGAGATAAAGCAGCTACACAAATGAGGGATAAACAAATATGCTGCCGCAAAGGAAAACAGGTTACATGACACGTTGGGCAACATAATAACCAATCTCAATACCTATATATATACTCGTCGGCTGCCCTAGGTACGAGTGCCACATGTGTGCAGTCAATTGCACCAATAACGTTGGGCATGTCGGCCACATTATAAAACCCAAGCTTAATGGCGTTTCTGGCTGCCATATCATCTGGAAAAAAAATATATTTTTGAGTTATGGCAGCCATGCCTTCCAAAAATTTAGACAGTGCGCGGCTCAGCGTAGGCTGTGACATCCCCACAGAGAGGGCACCCAGCCTCTGGAACGAGCCGTTCGCCAAAAATTGCAGGCAGCCAAGCATCTTGGTCATACCTGAAATTGCATGCCCCTTCCTTGTGGTGCGGGCTAACCATGGCCGCAGCTCACTATATAATTTATGGAGGGAAGCGCGATTAAGCCTGGTCAGCTCGAACAGCTCAACATCATTCATGCTATCGATGTTCATGCGACGACGCAGGGGCAATCTGCTCTCAGACATCTCGATCAACTCAATGCCAAAAAGCATAAGCCCTTGATGTGCCACAAACTCGCTCCGCTCCATCCTACTCCCGAGGCCAAATAGCTGCCGGCAAACATTTCGTAAAGCAGCTCTTTAATGGGCTTCAAAACAATTAGCAATCACCTCTCTGAATTGGGCGCAAGCCCATGTGAAGGACATAAAAAATAGGATCGGACGCAAATAATACGATTTGGACGGGAAAAACACACGAACTAACGCAAATTATACGATTCTCGTACGAAATGCGTATGTTCATATACGTCTATGCGCGAACGATCGTGCGAATACGAAATGGCCAAAAAAACAAGAAAAAATGACAAACACCCACCCAAACTTACGATTCTCGATACGAAATCAATTAACTTTTGCTCTTTGAATCGAGGGGTATGTCTCCAATAAATCAATAGATAAGTGCAATATAATCAGATCAAAACTCTATTGCCCTTATTCATCAAGCGATAGCGTCAGGTAGTGTCTGACGAGCGCCAGGTAGCGGCAGCTAACGGCGACTACCGACTCAAGTACGCCCGCGGCGGTCACAATGACGCATTTATCAAGCAAAATGAGGCTAGCGCCGGCGAGAGCGACGGCTAGCGCGGCATTCATCATGAAGCCGCCTGGAACGAACAGCGCCGCTGCAAATTCCCTCACAGCGCCAGGTATGAGCTGTCGCTCCCTGGCGATGTCCAATGCATTTCAATGGAGCAATCTATAATTATTCATAAATAATTGGTATTATTTTTTTTTTATATTTTTTTTATGTCAAAAAATCGGACACCACTTTTGCAATGTTAGGATTTATTTTTAAGTAAAAAAAAAAAATTAAAAAAATTTGTGCAGAATTGATCTAACAGGTCTGAGATTAATGTATTCATATTACAAAATGATTCTAAACACATGTATAATGTTACATTCCAAAAATATGGTTGTTTAGGGGTTAAAAACTAGTTAATACACATCGCCGCCAGCGCTCTGGGGTTTAAACAAGGAATGGACAGCGACAGCACATTCGGAGCGTGATTTGTTGATGAATATGAAGCAAGCCGTTCGCTCTGGCCATTCGTTGTCAGGCGCTCACATACAACGCTGAACCTGTGAAACAGCGACCCCCCAGCCCGTATTCAACATTACCGCACACCGACTGAGTCGCTGTCATCAAGCTAATGCCGGCCAAGCACAGCGAATACTGGCTGGCGCTGAAAAAATCACGCTACAGTCGCTCATCTGTCGCTACCTGGCGCTATTAATGAATCGGCCTCTATGTGTTATACCTAAATTAAAGAACCAGCCAGGGCAGACAAAACCAGAAACAAAATATATACATAACAGACACTAGTAAACAGATCTTACTGTGAGCAGGATACCAGACCAGTGTACTACCCCCTCCAGCTCCCTGTCAACGCGTTACGTGACGTCACGTGTCGCTTCCTCAGGACCTGGCGGTGTGGTGTATCTGGGGGTTGTGGGACCCCGGCTTTTGTAATCATTGGTTATCAGTTGTCTACACACCTGCACTGAGCACAGCACACTGATATAAATTAGCTAAATAGTAGGTGGTGTGGTCCATTTGTATACTTTTGGCATTAGTTCGTTCTGAATGGGCGGCACGGGCACGCCATGGCTAGCAAGTTAGCGGGGGGGGATGCGGCCCTCTGCTGCTTAGCCATCAAGACAGCTTAGCTGTCAGCCGAGATGAAGGGAGCCAAGTGAAAGCGAGCATGTTGATTGGTTTATTGGGCCGCTCAGCCAATCAGAGCGCTCGTTCTCGCCCGAGTCTGCGTTGTAGGAGCCACAGGTAGGTGAGTGACCTAGGGGCATAAAAACTCCAATTCGGGAGGAACAACACTCCAAAAAGTGAACATCGGGGTGCTTTGTCCCTCTTTAAGTGTAATGATAAGCTACATATCTGGACCGAAGATAGATTACGGCAAGATCAGGGTCAGATCATCCAGGATGCCACCCGTCAGTGCCAGCGCCACAATGTATGAACTGGTATAGGGCTTCCTTGTATAACCCAACCGCTGTGTCCAGCGCATCAAGCCCTTAAAACGTAACATTGAATGAAAACTTTAAAGCGTACGTATCGCGTGCAGTGGTGTGACTCCAATCCGCCCCCCTCACCAAGATTACGTGTTTCGGGGTAGGTAGGACTAAGGGGCTTTTAACGCCGAAACGCGTAATCCTTGGTGAGGGGGGCGGATTGGAGTCACACCACTGCATGGGATACGTATTCATTAAAAAAGTTTTCATTAAATGTTAAGAAGCTGATTCATTAACAATGCCAGGTATTGCCGAATGAGCGTCTGTAGTGCGGCGATTAGAGCGACCGCTAGTAGATGCTGTAAGCGGCTATCGGACATTGTAACCGAGCATTTCAGTCGCTGTAGTACGCTGGCCGGCAATCATGAATGAGATGTACCTTGGTCGCTATGACACCAGTATTACGTTATAAGGAGCGAAAGGTAGCAACTGCTCTCAGCAACTCACACCATATTCATCAAAAAATCACCCTCACACAGCGTCGGCACTCTGGATCTGGGCGCTAGACGCTGTGTGACTGCAGTGATTTTTTGAACACATA
Source organism: Gastrophryne carolinensis (assembly GCA_027917425.1). Taxonomy (NCBI): domain Eukaryota; kingdom Metazoa; phylum Chordata; class Amphibia; order Anura; family Microhylidae; genus Gastrophryne; species Gastrophryne carolinensis. The sequence goes on along the minus strand of CM051237.1, from coordinate 477,366,200 downwards.
TCCACCAGTAACAAAGTGAAAACACATGGAATGACATTGTTGTAACATTGTGACATTAACACTTTAGTGCCAGACCTGTAATGACAATTCTGCATAAAAATAAAAAAATAAAAAATTCAAAAAGGACTTTTTCAAGGCCATGAGATGTCACACAATTATTTGAGAACAAAAAATAAAAATAGAATCAGGAAAGGGATTTGAAGGAAAGGTCCATTGAAATGTATGGGAGAGCGAACGGTAGTAACAGGCCTTACCTGGCGCTCTGGACTCTAAAGCGCCGGCGCTATACGCTGAACCGCCTGTAATGATGAATCGTACGCTACATGACGCTGTTAGAGTCGCTCACCAGATTCGCTTTGATAAATGTGGTTTCCCGTACAGCTCTCAGCATACACCAGGCGCCACCTGTCGCTACGAGTCACTAGCTGGCGCAGGACCTTGATGAATAAACCGTTTTAAGGGACGGGCAGGCTGATTCATTAATAGCGCCAGGTAGCGACAGATGAGCGACAGTAGCGTTATTTTCACAGCGCCCGCTAGTATTCACTGTGCTTGGCCGTTGTTCGGCTGTTGACAGCGACTCAGTCGGTGTGCGGTAATGTTGAATACGGGGTTAGGAGTCGCTGTTTGACAGGTTCCGCGCTGTATGGGAGCGCATGATAGCGACTGGCCATAGCGACCGGCTCCCAGCATATTCATTAACAAATCACGATCAAAAAATTCTCGCGCTGTGAAATGCTTGTTTAAACCCCAGAGCGCTGGCGGCGATGGCTTAAAAGTAGTTTTTTAACCCCCAAATAACCATATATTTGGAAACCAAAAAAAACAAGTTTATAAAAACATTTTGTAATATGAATACATTAATATCAGACCTGTAATATCAATTCTGCACAATTTTTTTTTTTTTTTACCTTAAAAAAAATATCTAACATTGCAGAAGTGGTCACAGAATTTTTCACATTTAAAAAAAAAAAAAATTATTAACAATTAATTATGAATATTTAGAGATTGCTCCATTGAAATGCATTGGAGAGCGCCAGGTAGCGAGAGGTCATACCTGTCGCTGTTCAAGGTCGGACGCTGGCGCTGTGGGCTGAGGCTGGAATAATGATGAATGAGTGGCTATATGGCGCTATCTCAGTCGCTAAGCAGGATCAGCTTAATAAATGTGTGATTGTGGTGGGGAGCCGGCGTTCTCGTTGTGGAGCCCGTCATTACCAGTCGCTCACCAGTCGCTACCTGGCGCTATCCCTTGTTAAATAAGGGACTTGGTGTGCTGGACACAGCGATTGGGTTATACTAGGATTTGCAGAGGTCCGTCCGTGCTCCCAGGATATTACCCCCTGGGGGGGGGGGGGGGTTTGAGCTGTCTTTATACAATAGGCTCCCTTGGACCGTACTTCAGCATGCACAGAAGGGTGCAGAGGGGATCAGGCGCGTGCGCATATTTTGACATGCATGCTGTGCTTTAACCATTTAACGGCCAAGCATGTAGAATCTACATGGCTGACATTTTCTCCCATTTAAGGGCAAATAAAATAAAAAATAAAAAGCTCACCTCCATCCGGGTTCCAGCGCCAGGGTTTCCTTATTCCCTGCCGGGCCTCTTATCGTTGGGCCGGGGTCTTCAGCGAGGCAGAGAACACTGATACTCTGATCCGCGCACGGCTACTGGCATCTGCCTTCCTGCCACAGGGAGGGGCCTTTTATACCGGCAGGCCAGCTGACGTCAGCTCACTTCACTGGTAAAAGAAGTCCTCCTTCCTGCAGTGGGAGTGAGCGGTGGAAACCCCACCCCATTACATCCCCAAAGGTACTCCTCAAAGAGCCGGGGGGGGGGAGGGGAGTGCAGAACAGCCTGATGCCTATGCGTGCCGGTAGGGCCGAAGGCGGGTCAGCCTCCCTGCCCTTGTCTACCAGCCCCCTCATGGCTGGTGTCTGGGCTGGTTTAACTGGAAAGGGAGGACCCCGCACCGTTTGTTTGTTTTTAATTTTTAAGGGTTAAACCTAGAGACCCGCCCGATAATATCATTCAATGTCAGGAAGATTTACACCTCCATTAATTTAAAGCGGGGCACCCCGATCAGGGTGAAACCCCCCAGAAAGCCCCAAAAAACTCACCTCACCCGCTCCTACGACGCATGCGCGAGCGCTCCGCCAATCAGCGCGGACGGACAAGCTGGAATATGGAACGGACAAGAATAGCGCGCCTGCCGCCGCCTCTCGCGCTTCCCTCTAACAGGGCGCGCACCCACACTGGTTATTCACAAACGGCCGGCGCGGGTGCGCGTCCTGCTAGAGGGAAGCGCGAGAGGCAGCGGCGGCACGCGCATGCGCCATTGGAACGAGGAAAAGGTAGGATTTTTGGGGGTCCTGGGGGGTTTCACACACCCGATCGGGGATGCCCCGCGGGCAGGGAGCTGATCGGCCCGGGAATCTTATAGATTCCTGGGCCGATCAGCAGTGGGTGTTGGTCCATTTTAAACAAGTGTAATAGTTTAGGGAAGGTGACCATCTAAAATTTTATCCTACCTACCTTTATCCTACCTAAAAATGGGACCATTTTTAAAATGTTCTAGTTTGTCCAGTACCGGGGAAATATTGTGTTTGTGTAACACATGGGAAACTTTTGCAGTTATTGATTCCCAAGTAGGTCGAAAAAAATTGCACCCAGATGTGTACATAGTCCTTGTGGGGCTCTATAGTAGGACCCCACCACAGGCCCCCTTTAGCACACAAAAGCCACCACTACCCCGAGCGGACGCTCACCAGCATCACCACAGGCCCCCATCAGCACACACCTAATCCACGTTGGGCAGGAGATTATAGCATCCAGTGGTGCAAACAGAGACGTACATAACATAGGGGCGGTGCAGGCACATAAACGTGGAGCAAGAGGGCCCGGCCTGCACCACCTCTGTAGTACGTACTTGCCCTTCTCATATTTATCTAGCCATGCCACCTCCTTCCCGCCGGCTGAGCTCACGGCTCCGTTTCAGCTACTCAAGGACTTCAGGTCACGGCACGCGTGCCGCCAGAGACTAGAGGTGCGTGAACGCTCGATGACTTGAGATGCCCAAGCGTTGGAGATGGAGCAGTGAGGGTAGCCAGCGGGAAGGAGGCGGCATGGCTAGGTAAGTATGCGCAGGACCCGTACATATTACAGAGCTGGTGCGGGCAGCGTGTGCCGGGCCCCCTTATTCCTTAGGCCGGGGGCATGTGCCTGCACTCAGGGCCGGATGGGGAGGCCGATTCATTAATAGCGCCAGGTAGCGACAGATGAGCGCCAGTAGCGTGATTTTCACAGCGCCAGCTAGTATTCGCTGTGCTTGGCCGGGGTTTGCTTGTTGACAGCGACTCAGTCGGTGTGCGGTAATGTTGAATACGGGGTTAGGGGTCGATGTTTCACAGGTTCCGCGTTGTATGGGTGCGCCTGACAGCGAATGGCCAGAGCGAACGGCTTGCTGCAGATTCATTAACAAATCACGCTCAAAAATTTCTCGCGCTGTGAATTCCTTGTTTGAACCCCAGAGCGCTGGCGGCGATGTGTGTAAAGTAGTTTTTAACCCCTAAACAACCATTTTTTTTTAATGTAAAAATTATACAAGTTTTCTAAACATTTTGTAATATGAATACATTAATATCAGACCTGTAATATCAATTCTGCACATTTTTTTTTTTTTTTCCTTAAAAAAAATATCTAACATTGCCGTAGTGGTCACAGAATTTTTGACAGTTAAAAAAAAAAAAAAAAAAAAAAAAAAAATCAAATTATTATTAATATTTAAAGATTACTCCATTGAAATGCATTGGACATTGCCAGGGAGCGAGAGGTCATACCTGGCGCTGTGGTGGGATTAGTAGCGGCGCTGTTCGTTGCAGTCGGCTACATGATGAATCCCGCGCTAGCTGACGCTCTCGCCGGCGCTAGCCTCATTTAGCGTGATAAATGCGTCATTGTGACCGCCGCCGGGCGTACTTGAGTCGGTAGCCGCCGTTAGCTGGCGGTACCTGGCGCTCGTCAGACACTACCTGGCGCTATCCCTTGATAAATAAGGCCCTAAGTGTGGTGGAGGCCCCTGGGCACAAAATCTGGCGGACGCCCCAGATACAGTATAATACAAACACAGAGGGAGGGGCTTAGCATCCCAAGCTTTTGCCACAACCCCCTCCAAATAGGAGCACCACCACATCAAATAAAATCTAAATTTCATTTATTTGTACAATATCAAAAGAGATCATAAAAACAGACATATACAACACATACAACACTTGTTAAAACCACGCATGCATCATCCAAGCAATATATTGTCTTATATGTAGATCGATAAGCATTTAATAATAATGCCAACATGCAATTGAATATCATAATTATGACCCTGGGAACCACTATCAATTAACCAATTTAGTATCACTGACTTCTCTATAGAAGTTCAAGAATGTTCAAGTGTTGTTCCAGATACAGTATAAAATAATAGTCCAGCCAAGTAACTGATTGGTGGTTGCCTGGCACCCGCCTACTTACTGGAAGGTCAGATGGAGTCCCTTGTGCCCCCCTTGTGCGGGTGCTGCTGCTTTGCCATTCTGGGTGGGGGGTAGTGTAGTCGCCCGGCTGGTTCCCTGCATTGAGCTGCCAGCGGCTGTGCTTGGTGGCTTATGTGCAGTGACAGCTCTGCACCCATCACTGTAGCGTTGCTGGCGGCGGCTTTGCTGCTCTAGACTCTCCGTCCTGCCCTGTGGTGGCTTTGGCTGCAGGCATGTGGGGGGCCCCCACTGGCACCCATAGCTTTGTTGCCAGCCCTGTGGACCGTCAGACCAAAACCTCCTAGACCAGACCATTACGCAAAGGTTGGTGGAGGCCCCCTTTGCAGGGCAAGAGGTGGAGGCCCTGTGGTGCGCACCCCTTGCGTCCCCTCATAATCCAGCCCTGCCTTCTCTGCCCTTGCGGTATGTACATCCTTGTTTGCACCACTGGAAGCTATAGTCTCCTGCCCAACGTGGATTAGTGTGTTTGTTCAGCTAAATCGCTTCTGTCTTGTCTCTATTAAAGTGGACCAACACCCAGGATTTTCACTATCCTGGGTTTTGGTCCACTTCCGCGGGGCACCCGCTGCATGAAACCCCCCAGATCGCCCTAAAAAACTCACCTCACCCCGCTCCTACGCGAGCGCTCGTCCAGTCAGAGCGCTCAGAGACGCTGTGGTATGTACGGACAAGCGACGGACAACCACAGCGGCTCTGAGCACGCTGGAGGCCGCGTCCCGCGCTTCCCTCTAACAGGGAGCGCGCCCGCGCCAGCCATTCACATTCTGCTAGAGAAAAGCGCGAGATGCGGCCGCGGCTTGCGCATGCGCCGTTGGAACGGGAATAAGGTAAGGTTTCTGAGCGCCCTGCGGGGTTTCACACAGCGGGGCATCCCGATTTCGGGGAGGGATCTGATCGGCCCGGGAATCTTATAGATTCACTTTAATCCTTGACAACCCTGAGGCTTGGACAATCAAAACAATGCAGTGTAAAATTCCTGGTACTAAATTAGTTTTTGCTTTCCTAGGGGGTTATTCATAAAGGGATAGCGCCAGGTAGCGCCTCGTATCGGAAGGTAGCGTCTGGTGAATGCCGGGCGTTGTACGGGAAACCGAATTTATGAAAGCGAATCTGGTGAGCATATGCTACAGCGACCAGATCCAGAGCGCCGACGCTGTGTGTGTGTGTATATTTCTGATAATTATGGTGTGAGTCGCTGAGATTTGGTTGCACTGAGCTGGCGCTACCTATCGCTCCCTGCAGCGCTGTACTGGTGTTACAGCACCCAACATACATCTTATTCATCAGTGCCGACCAGGTTACTACAGCGACCGAGATGCTCTGTTTCAGCGCCCGATACACTGCGTCTGCTAGCGGTCGCTCTTAGCGCTGCTGTACAGGCGCTCATCCGCCGATACCTGCTGCTAGTAATGAATCAGCCTCCACGTGTCCCGGGTAAAGAACCTGATGTACATTTACTAATGGGGTGATCTTATTTAAAATCCTCTTCTTAAAATGTGTTTGCTCTCAGGAATGCTTTCCACCCTATTACATCTAAACTTCAAAGCAGAACAAAACCAGAGATTTTGATTTTCCTGGGTTTCGTTCCATTCCCTGGGGGCATTCCCCCGATTTGCAGCATGCCCTGCTATGTGAAACCCTCAGTTCATCCAATAAGGCCCTTATTTATGAAGGAATAGCGACAGGTAGCGACTGGTGAGCGGCCGGTAATGACAGGCCCCGCCACGAGAACGCCGGCTCCCCACCACAATCACACATTTATCAAGCCGATCCTGCTTAGCGACTGAGATAGCGCCATATAGCCACTCATTCATCATTATTCCAGCCTCAGCCCACAGCGCCAGCGTCCGACCTTGAACAGCGACAGGTATGACCTCTCGCTACCTGGCGCTCTCTAATGCATTTCAATGGAACAATCTTTAAATATTCATAATTAATTGTTATTAATTGTTTTTTTTTTTTTTAAATGTGAAAAATTCTGTGACCACATTTTAGATAATTTTTAAAAAAAAAAATGTACAGAATTGATATTACAGGTCTGATATTAATGTATTCATATTACTAAATTATTTAAAAAACTTGTTTTTTTTGGTTTCCAAAAATATGGTTGTTTGGGGGTTAAAAAACTACTTTTAACCCATCGCCGCCAGCGCTCTGGGGTATAAACAAGCATTTCACAGCGCGAGAATTTTTTGAGCGCGATTTGTTAATGAATATGGTGGGAGCCGGTCGCTAGGGCCAGTCGCTATCATGCGCTCCCATACAGCGCGGAACCTGTCAAATAGCGACTCACCCAATATTCAACATTACGGCAAACCGACTGAGTCGCTATCAACTACCGAACAACGGCCAAGCACAGCGACTACTAGCGGGCGCTCTGAAAATGCTGCTACAGTCACTCAACTGTCGCTACCTGCCGCTATTAATGAATCGGCCTCCGCGTAAGAACCTGCATTATTGGTGGCGGATTCATGTCGTTTGCATCTACATTGTTGAGGTGCATGCACTGTGGGATAAGGACTCTTTCACAGTTTTATATTGCTCTGTGTTTTAATTATATTATAGTGCCTGTGCAGCATCAGGTAGCGGCAGGTGAACGCAGGACACGGCAGCAATTACACATTTATGAAGCCGAATCTGATGAGCGACTGGAACAACGCCATGTAGCGTCCGATTCATCATTATCCCAGGCTCAGCGTACAGCGCCGGCGTTCTGCCTTGAAGAGCGCCACGTCTTACCTGTCGCTACCTGGCGCTCTCCCATACATTTCAATGGAAATCCCTTTCCTGATCCCAATTTTTTTCTAAAAAAAAAAACACAAACCTTCTGACATGTTTCCTGGGCAAGAAAATTACATTTTTGAAAACTTTTTGGATTAATAATATTTTTATGCAGAAGTGTCCTTACATGTCTGGTATTAAAGTGTTAAAATGTAATAACAATGTCATTCCATATGTTTTCGCTTTATTACTAGCGGATACACGTTCAAAAACCGACTTTAACCACGCAGCCTCTGGCGCTATGGGCTACAACTACATGATTTTGAGCGCCGGCGACGCTTGTGGCTGTATTTTTGATAAATGTTGTGTGAGTCAGTTGCACTGCGCTGGCGTTACGGTTCGCTCACATACAGCATAGTACTGCGACTCACGCATCATATTCATCAATGCCGGACAGCGACTGAGGCGCTCTGAAACAATGATCCGAGCACGGCGACTACTAGCGGGCGCTCTGAAATCCGCTCTACAGACGCTTAGGCCCTTATTTAAGAAGGGATAGCGTCAGGTAGCGCCTGGTTAATGAGAGGTAGCGACTGATAGCGACTGGTCAACGCCAGACACGGCAGCAATTACACATTTATCAAGCAGAATCTGTTGAGCGACTGGAATAGCGCCATGTAGTGTCTGATTCATCATGTTCACAGCCTCAGCGAACAGCGCCAGCATTCAGGTATGACCTCTCGCTACCTGTCGCTCTCCCATACATTTCAATGGACGATCCTTTTCTTCTCTTTAAATGGGTTTTTTTTTTTTTTGGTTTAAAAAAAAACAAAAATAATTCTGTGACCTCTCCTGGCATTGAAATAGCAGTTTTTTTCATAATTTTTTCATTTTTTATATATTTCCTCAGAAATGACATCACAGCTCTGCCATTAAAGTGTCATGTTACAATGTTGTTACAATGTAATTCCATATGTTTTCGCTTTGTTACTGGTGGATAGATGCTGAAAAACAGACTTTAATCACACAGCCTCCTGCGCTCTGGGCTTCAAACAAATATGTTTCAGCGCCAGAGATTTGTGAAGCTGTTTTTTTGCTGAATATGTTGTGAGTCGGTCGCTATGAGCAGTCGCTAACATGCGCTCCCATACAGCGCTGTACTGGTCAAATAGCGACTCCTCACAATGTATTCAACATTACTGAACAGCGGCTGAGTCACTATAAAGTAGCGACTCACGGCCGAGCACTGCGACTACTAGCGGGCGCTCTGAAAATGCCTGCTACACACGCTCATCTGTCGCTACCTGGCTTTAGTGATGAATCAGCCTGTTATCTGTCGCTACCTGGCGTTAGTAATGAATCAGCCTGCCCGTCATCTTCAGATTTCTGAAGCCTTTTCCCTCTTCTTTGATGTTTTTCTTATTGTTTTCTTATGTTATTTTTATCTTGTTGTTGAATTGCTATTGAAAATCTAAAGAATGCATAAAAAATGAATGTAACCTGGAGATGGAAAAATAACATACACTGTATTAAAAAAAAAATATATATATATATATATATATATATATATATATATATATATATCAACAGAGTATTATGATCCAGAGAAGAGAAACCTTCAATCTTACTTGTGATGTTTTCCCATAAAGTATCGCTGTTGTTCATGGTCACTGTAAATGGCAGGCGTGAAGCGGCGGCGTCCTACTATTTAATCACTGCGGCCTTCGTTCAGTAACGGTGGTGTTAGGTTTACACGCAATGTTCTTGCTTGTAAACTCCGCTTTATGGTGTGACTCAGAAAAACACCCCGACTTTGTGCGGTTGTGCAATCACCAAAAATCAAAAAAGCGGAGTCTAGAAATGGGGCACGGGCAGGCTGATTCATCACTAGCGGCAGGTAGCGACAGATGAGCGTCTGTAGCGGCATTTTCAGAGCGCCCGCTAGTAGTCACTGTGCTTGGCCGTGAGTCGCTACTTTATAGCGACTCAGTCGCTGTTCAGTAATGTTGAATACATTGTGAGGAGTCGCTATTTGACCAGTACAGCGCTGTATGGGAGCGCATGTTAGCGACTGCTCATAGCGACCGACTCACACCATATTCAGCAAAAAAACAGCCTCACAAATCTCTGGCGCTGAAAAATATTTGTTTGAAGCCCAGAGCGCAGGAGGCGGTGTGATTAAAGTCTGTTTTTCGGCATCTATCCACCAGTAACAAAGCGAAAACATATGGAATGACATTGTAACATCAACACTTTAATGGCAGAGCTGTGATGTCATTTAAAAAATTTTAAAAATGTGAAAAAACTGCTTTTTCAATGCCAGAAGAGGTCACAGAATTATTTGTGATTTTTGGGAAAAAAAAAAAAAAAAAAAACGTTAAAAGTGAAGAAAAGGTTCGTCCATTGAAATGTATGGGAGAGCGACAGGTAGCGAGAGGTCATACCTGGCGCTGTGCAAGGCTGAGCGCCGGCGCTGTTCGCAGAGGCTTTGAAAATGATGAATCAGACGCTACATGGCGCTATCCCAGTCGCTAAACTGATTCTGCTTGATAAATGTGGAATTGCGTGCCGTGTCTGGCGTTCACCAGTCGCTACATGTCGCTACCTCTCATTAACCAGGCACTACCTGACGCTATCCTTTCTTAAATAACCCCCTAATACAAAAACAGTGCTAAATACTGGCTAAAAAAATTGCTACAGTACTGCAGTTAAAAAATATATCCCCATATAGGAAAAGAAAGCAAACAGCCAGCTGAAATGCCCCAAAGAAAATTTGATAAAAATTAATAAAAGTGCAAAATATCAGCAAATTGAAGGGTTGGGAGGGGTCCCTGCCAGATCCCGGCGTCCTGATCCCCCACGCGCTCCGTGACGCAAGCTCACTTTACAAAAGCTGCCAGCCATTGTGGTTTATCTTAAGGTTCGGGGGATTAAATTCCTAGTTTGGGGATCTGATCTTTTTCTAAAAAAAAAAAGAAAAGCCTCTTAAACACTCTTGGCGTGAATTCTATTCAGCTTGGTTGAACGCTCTCAGTATCAGCCCACTTAATATCTTCAGATGGCGGGCTAACGCGACTGCGGGAGAGTTGTGTAATCTGCTAATTGACCCAATTAGTGAGATATTTAATGCGCGTGTTTTGCTGGAGATGTCAGAAAGCTTCACATCCCGTGAGGTTCATGTGGCGCGTATCGAGAAATTGCAGAATCCCTCTCCGATTCTTCCAGATCAATGTGCCAGTTACATCTTATAAAAATCGCAATGGCCCGGCTCACCTTCTGTGGGGATGTTTTTCTTAGGGGTTTATTCATCGAGGAATAGCGGCAGGTAGCGCCACGTAGCCGCAGGCAGCGTCTGGAGAACGCCGGGCGCTGTACGGGAAACCACATGTATGAAAGCAAATCTGGTGAGCGCCTCTAACAGCGCCATGTAGCGTCACATGTATTATTACAGGCAGGTCAGTGTATAGCGCCTCTAACAGCACCATGTAGTGTCACATGTATTATTACACGCAGGTCAGTGTATAGCACCTCTAACAGCACCATGTAGCGTCACATGTATTATTACAGGCAGGTCAGTGTATAGCACCTCTAACAGCGCCATGTAGCGTCACATGTATTATTACAGGCAGGTCAGTGTATAGCACCTCTAACAGCACCATGTAGCGTCACATGTATTATTACAGGCAGCTCAGTGTATAGCGCCTCTAACAGCGCCATGTAACGTCACATGTATTATTACAGGCAGGTCAGTGTATAGCACCTCTAACAGCGCCATGTAGCGTCACATGTATTATTACAGGCAGGTCAGTGTATAGCACCTCTAACAGCGCCATGTAGCATCACATGTATTATTACAGGCAGGTCAGTGTATAGCACCTCTAACAGCGTCATGTAGCGTCACATGTATTATTACAGGCAGGTCAGTGTATAGCACCTCTAACAGCGCCATGTAGCATCACATGTATTATTACAGGCAGGTCAGTGTATAGCACCTCTAACAGCGTCATGTAGCGTCACATGTATTATTACAGGCAGGTCAGTGTATAGCGCCTCTAACAGCGTCATGTAGTGTCACATGTATTATTACAGGCGGCTCAGTGTATAGCATCTCTAACAGCGCCATGTAGCGTCACATGTATTATTACAGGCAGGTCAGTGTATAGCACCTCTAACAGCGCCATGTAACGTCACATGTATTATTACAGGCAGGTCAGTGTATAGCACCTCTAACAGCGCCATGTAGCGTCACATGTATTATTACAGGCAGGTCAGTGTATAGCACCTCTAACAGCGCCATGTAGCATCACATGTATTATTACAGGCAGGTCAGTGTATAGCACCTCTAACAGCGTCATGTAGCGTCACATGTATTATTACAGGCAGGTCAGTGTATAGCACCTCTAACAGCGTCATGTAGCGTCACATGTATTATTACAGGCAGGTCAGTGTATAGCGCCTCTAACAGCGTCATGTAGCATCACATGTATTATTACAGGCAGGTCAGTGTATAGCACCTCTAACAGCGTCATGTAGCGTCACATGTATTATTACAGGCAGGTCAGTGTATAGCGCCTCTAACAGCGCCATGTAGCATCACATGTATTATTACAGGCAGGTCAGTGTATAGCACCTCTAACAGCGTCATGTAGCGTCACATGTATTATTACAGGCAGGTCAGTGTATAGCGCCTCTAACAGCGCCATGTAGTGTCACATGTATTATTACAGGCAGGTCAGTGTATAGCGCCTCTAACAGCGGCATGTAGCGTCACATGTATTATTACAGGCGGCTCAGTGTATAGCACCTCTAACAGCGTCATGTAGCGTCACATGTATTATTACAGGCAGGTCAGTGTATAGCGCCTCTAACAGCGTCATGTAGCGTCACATGTATTATTACAGGCAGGTCAGTGTATAGCTCCTCTAACAGCGTCATGTAGCGTCACATGTGTTATTACAGGCGGCTCAGTGTATAGCGCCTCTAACAGCGTCATGTAGCGTCACATGTATTATTACAGGCAGGTCAGTGTATAGCTCCTCTAACAGCGCCATGTAGCGTCACATGTGTTATTACAGGCGGCTCAGTGTATAGCACCTCTAACAGCGTCATGTAGCGTCACATGTATTATTACAGGCAGGTCAGTGTATAGCGCCTCTAACAGCGCCATGTAGCGTCACATGTATTATTACAGGCAGGTCAGTGTATAGCGCCTCTAACAGCGCCATGTAGCGTCACATGTATTATTACAGGAAGGTCAGTGTATAGCGCCTCTAACAGCACCATGTAGCGTCACATGTATTATTACAGGCAGGTCAGTGTATAGCGCCTCTAACAGCGTCATATAGCGTCACATGTATTATTACAGGCAGGTCAGTGTATAGCGCCTCTAACAGCGCCATGTAGCGTCACATGTATTATTACAGGCAGGTCAGTGTATAGCACCTCTAACAGCGTCATGTAGCGTCACATGTATTATTACAGGCAGGTCAGTGTATAGCGCCTCTAACAGCGCCATGTAGCGTCACATGTATTATTACAGGCAGGTCAGTGTATAGCGCCTCTAACAGCGTCATGTAGCGTCACATGTATTATTACAGGCGGCTCAGTGTATAGCACCTCTAACAGCGTCATGTAGCGTCACATGTATTATTACAGGCAGGTCAGTGTATAGCGCCTCTAACAGCGTCATGTAGCGTCACATGTATTATTACAGGCAGGTCAGTGTATAGCGCCTCTAACAGCACCATGTAGCGTCACATGTATTATTACAGGCAGGTCAGTGTATAGCGCCTCTAACAGCGTCATATAGCGTCACATGTATTATTACAGGCAGGTCAGTGTATAGCGCCTCTAACAGCGTCATGTAGCGTCACATGTATTATTACAGGCAGGTCAGTGTATAGCGCCTCTAACAGCGTCATGTAGCGTCACATGTATTATTACAGGCAGGTCAGTGTATAGCGCCTTTAACAGCGTCATGTAGAGTCACATGTATTATTACAGGCAGGTCAGTGTATAGCGCCTCTAACAGCGTCATGTAGCGTCATATGTATTATTACAGGCAGGTCAGTGTATAGCGCCTCTAACAGCGTCATGTAGCGTCACATGTATTATTACAGGCAGGTCAGTGTATAGCGCCTCTAACAGCGCCATGTAGCGTCACATGTATTATTACAGGCAGGTCAGTGTATAGCGCCTCTAACAGCGTCATGTAGCGTCACATGTATTATTACAGGCAGGTCAGTGTATAGCGCCTCTAACAGCACCATGTAGCGTCACATGTATTATTACAGGCAGGTCAGTGTATAGCGCCTCTAACAGCGCCATGTAGTGTCACATGTATTATTACAGGCAGGTCAGTGTATAGCGCCTCTAACAGCGTCATGTAGCGTCACATGTATTATTACAGGCAGGTCAGTGTATAGCGCCTCTAACAGCGCCATGTAGTGTCACATGTATTATTACAGGCAGGTCAGTGTATAGCGCCTCTAACAGCGCCATGTAGCGTCACATGTATTATTACAGGCAGGTCAGTGTATAGCGCCTCTAACAGCGACATGTAGCGTCACATGTGTTATTACAGGCGGCTCAGTGTATAGCGCCTCTAACAGCGTCATGTAGCGTCACATGTATTATTACAGGCAGGTCAGTGTATAGCGCCTCTAACAGCGGCATGTAGCGTCACATGTATTATTACAGGCGGCTCAGTGTATAGCACCTCTAACAGCGTCATGTAGCGTCACATGTATTATTACAGGCAGGTCAGTGTATAGCGCCTCTAACAGCGTCATGTAGCGTCACATGTATTATTACAGGCGGCTCAGTGTATAGCACCTCTAACAGCGTCATGTAGCGTCACATGTATTATTACAGGCAGGTCAGTGTATAGCACCTCTAACAGCGCCATGTAGCGTCACATGTATTATTACAGGCAGGTCAGTGTATAGCACCTCTAACAGCGTCATGTAGCGTCACATGTATTATTACAGGCAGGTCAGTGTATAGCGCCTCTAACAGCACCATGTAGTGTCACATGTATTATTACAGGCAGGTCAGTGTATAGTGCCTCTAACAGCGCCATGTAGCGTCACATGTATTATTACAGGCAGGTCAGTGTATAGCGCCTCTAACAGCGACATGTAGTGTCACATGTATTATTACAGGCAGGTCAGTGTATAGCGCCTCTAACAGCGCCATGTAGCGTCACATGTATTATTACAGGCAGGTCAGTGTATAGTGCCTCTAACAGCGCCATGTAGCGTCACATGTATTATTACAGGCAGGTCAGTGTATAGCGCCTCTAACAGCGCCATGTAGCGTCACATGTATTATTACAGGCAGGTCAGTGTATAGTGCCTCTAACAGCGCCATGTAGCGTCACATGTATTATTACAGGCAGGTCAGTGTATAGCGCCTCTAACAGCGCCATGTAGCGTCACATGTATTATTACAGGCAGGTCAGTGTATAGTGCCTCTAACAGCGCCATGTAGCGTCACATGTATTATTACAGGCAGGTCAGTGTATAGCGCCTCTAACAGCGCCATGTAGCGTCACATGTATTATTACAGGCAGGTCAGTGTATAGCTCCTCTAACAGCGTCATGTAGCGTCACATGTATTATTACAGGCAGGTCAGTGTATAGCACCTCTAACAGCGCCATGTAGCGTCACATGTATTATTACAGGCAGGTCAGTGTATAGCTCCTCTAACAGCGTCATGTAGCGTCACATGTATTATTACAGGCAGGTCAGTGTATAGCACCTCTAACAGCGCCATGTAGCGTCACATGTATTATTACAGGCAGGTCAGTGTATAGCGCCTCTAACAGCGACATGTAGTGTCACATGTATTATTACAGGCAGGTCAGTGTATAGCTCCTCTAACAGCGTCATGTAGCGTCACATGTATTATTACAGGCAGGTCAGTGTATAGCACCTCTAACAGCGCCATGTAGCGTCACATGTATTATTACAGGCAGGTCAGTGTATAGCGCCTTTAACAGCGTCATGTAGAGTCACATGTATTATTACAGGCAGGTCAGTGTATAGCGCCTCTAACAGCGCCATGTAGTGTCACATGTATTATTACAGGCAGGTCAGTGTATAGCGCCTCTAACAGCGCCATGTAGCGTCACATGTATTATTACAGGCGGCTCAGTGTATAGCGCCCGCGCTCTAGCTTCCAGAGCACCAGGTATTACCTGTCGCTACATGTCGCTCTCCCTTACATTTCAATGGATGTTCTTTTTCTTCTCTTTAAACAGGGTTTTCTTTTACATTTTTCTTTTCTCTCCAATCATCATGTGACGTCTCCTGGCCTAGAAAGAGTCATTTTTGAAAACGTTTTTGATGTATTTATTTTTTTATGCAGAATTGTCATTACAGGTCTGGCACTAAAGTGTTAATGTCACAGGGTTACAACAATGTCATTCCATGTGTTTTCGCTTTGTTACTGGTGAATATGTGTTCAAAAACAGACTTTAATCGCACAGCGTCTGGCGCTCTATGCCACAGCGCCCAGATCCAGAGCGCCCACGCTGTGTGTTTTTTTGTTGAATACGGTGTGAGTCGCTGAGAGTCGGTCGCACTGAGGTGGCGCTACCTCTCGCTCCCTGCAGCGCTATACTGGTGTTGGAGCGCCCAGCATACATCTCATTCATCAATGCCGGCCAGGTTACTACAGCGACTGAGGCGCTCTGTTACAGCCCCTGATAGCCGATCACAGCGTCTACTAGCGGTCGCTCTTAAAGCTTCTGTACAGACGTTTTTGTTTCGCTTTTAAGTTGCCCACCCCAGCTGATTTCCTATCCCTGGAGCATCCCAATCTGTGATACCCTACTGTGTGACACCCCCTGGGATCGCTGGCATACCCGCTATACAAGCAATTCCACCCCTGAGTGTTGGTCCTCTTTACAGGGGCATCTCAATTTGGGATGCCCCTGTTTGTGAAAGAACCCCCCTGGTTCAATGGTGGATGCGTGAGCCACGGCTGGGTTCCCATTATCCTTCTAGTAGGGTGCGTGCCCACACCAGGAATTTAGGAATAGCCGGCGTGGGCACGCTCCCTGTTAGAGGGAAGCGGGGATGCGGCCGTCAGTGCGCTCTGAGCTGCTGGCCTTAGACAAAGACTTAGACGACGTGACATCAGTGGCTCAGACCGCGCTGATTGTACGAGCGGCCACGCATGCGTCATATGAACCGGGAAGAGGTGAGTTAACTTCAGCAATCTGGGGGGTTTGAGGGGACCAAAACCCAGGATAGTTAAAATCCTGGGTTTTGGTCCACTTTACCATGGAACTATGGTCAAAAACATAGTTCTGCTGTACTATATAGCACAGGGCAGCAGGACCTGGGCTGCCATCGCCGGCGTTAAAAGAAGGAAACCGAGTACTCACCACTTCCTGGGCATCTTCTGCGGCTGCCATGGAGCAGTCTATCAGCCTCTAGGACGCTCCCATATGACCGTCAGCAGCCTATCAGCGATGGCCGCAACTGGCCCTGGAGGCTGATATGCTAAAAAAGGAGTGAGCATTCTCATCTGGCTCTGAATCGAACCCATGATGGGGGATCATAGGCTCGATTCAGAGAGACACAAAAAAACTTTCGGTTTGGTGCCGACGTCGTAACATTTTCAAAATTTCCCGCTCTCGTATGAATGTGCGAGCGATTCCAAGCATGCTTCGTAAACCTTCCGTCGAGCGCACGGACGGACGTATGCCAGAGTACGCAGACGAGGCTGTCATTTTCATTCGTGAATTTTCAGATTCCATTTTCACAACTAACAACGTAGCCTTTCGTTTTTGCCCTTTACCCATCGTATCCTCACACGAATCCTATCATTTTCCCGCTACATCCTGCTTCACTTTTTCCCAAAGTATTCGTCCAGACGAAATTCTTACGATATTGCGCCTGCGCACTACAAACTTATCTCATTAAAGTGCTCGCATACATAATTTCACTCCCATCACTTCTCATCCCAAAAAACTCACCCTAACCACTTAGCGCTATCCTGCCTTTTCCCTTGAGGTCCCTTAAAGCTCACCCTAACCACTTAGCGCTTTGTTTCTTCTTCCATTTTCACACCCTAAAACTTACCCAAATCACTTAGCGCTTTGGTTCTTCTTCCATTTTAGGTCCCTAAAACTTACCCAAATCACTTAGCGCTTTGGTTCTTCTTCCATTTTAGGTCCCTAAAACTTACCCAAATCACTTAGCGCTTTGTTTCTTCTTCCATTTTCACACCCTAAAACTTACCCAAATCACTTCACGGACATCACAATCTTGATTTAGAAATATGTCATTGGCCCCTTGTTTTTGGTAAATGTATTTGTGCAAATAAATGGGACACCATTTTTTTTTAGTTTTTGGTTTATTGCTCAACTGGCATTTTTTGAGCAAATATTTTTGGCAACTTTGTGCAAAACATTTTACAAACTATATACATTTTTTTTTGGTTAATTAAAATATATACAATAAGAGATTTTGTAAAAAATTAAAAACTATATACAATATAAAATATTAAAAAAACAATAAAACTATATACAAACAACTTTTGGGTTTAACCAATAAAACTATGTACAATGTAAAATTTTTAAAAATATACAGGGCCAGGAACCAGGACACTAGTCTTCCTCTTCTGTTGTCCCCAACGTGTCCCGCATCGCCTGCAGATCGGCCACCAACTCAAGGACCCTCCGATTCATCTCAGCAAGTCGTTGTCGTGTGGTCCCTGCCAAAAAATCAGACAAACATATTATTGGGAGAACAATACATGTTTCTCACCTGTGGATTTAATGTATTTTATTAAACAAATTCACTATAAGGCACATATGTCATTACTGAAAGGAATTAAGGTTATGAAGTGGCCACAGGTCATTAAGGTAATTAAGTGGCCACAGGTCACTCTTATCTTGGCATTGACTAGGGCATTATGTGTTTTGGTGTTCATGTGAAGTTAGACAGAAATGGCAATAATGCCATGACTACTTACTTGGTTGGTGGCCGAGAGATGGCTCGTTGGGGACAACACCCTGAGTTCCTGGTTCCTGGCTCTGCTGTGAAGAAGTGCCTGTAGAAACATGGGCCAAATGGTTAGTTTGGATGTCTGATTCCGCAGTCCTCAAATGTTTTTAGCTAAGTCTGGGTCACATCACTCACCTTCTCCAGGGTCTTGTGGGCTCCTATCTGCTGCCTCCTCACCCACTACCTCACCCGCAACCGAAGCATCTACAAATACAGAATCAAGGATTCAGTTTGGTGATCTCAGGAGCTAGCATGTATATGTTTTGGCGTAGACATGAAGAGTGACATACCAGAGGATCCCGCATGCGTGGCAGGGTACGACTGCCTGCCCACGCTGTGCCGCCCCTCCTCTGTGGTAAGGTCCAGGGGCTGCTCTGAGGAGGCCACAGAGGAGGGGTCGGCCCGTCGCCCTGGAGATCCACCACCTTCACTCCCAGCTGCAGAATCATGCAGCACTGGTCGGCCTGTGCGCCTCCGGGTGCGGCGAATTCTGTAATCCATTTCCAACACTACCAAAGAGAAGGCATTATAAATAAAAGGCCTAAATTCTGTCATAGTTACATCTTGCATGCAAGCGCTATGTACTTACTTGGGAAATGTATCCCGAAAAACCTCCGCACCCGGGGCATGTGCAGTCGCTTCAGGTCCGACCAATGCTGCATGATCTGTGTGTGGGTGAAGGTGGTGTTGGTCCGGTTTTGGATCTCCGAGATGATCTCCAGGGCGACGTTTCGTTTCTCAAACGAGTTGGGCAGGTAGTCGTACCTGCGCTCCAGCATGGTCTACAAAACAGAAATCAAACATAGCAAGAACTCAGAAATGCATATGTAGAAGAGGCAACAATACATTATTTGGTTCAATCACATGAACACATACACACACACGCTTCTAGCCTAAGTTAACTTTCAAATATGGCAGCACTGTCGTTTGGCACGTGTGTGGCGTGCGCTTGGGTGTGCATGTAGTTGAACCAAATCTTTAAATCAAAAATATTACTTATTGCGCATCCTTAACATGTAGATCAGCATTTAGCAATCAAAGCAAAGTCCTTAAAAGACACTTACGAGCATGATGATCTCTTCTTGTTGGCGGGTGAAGATAGTGGGCGCCATCTTTCTTCTTCTTCTAGGCAGCAGATAAGCACGGCCCCAGCGTTTTCCGGGTTTCGCACGGCCGTGCGAACGGCCGGACGTGCGTGTAAGCGAACGCGTAGGCGTCACACGCCGGATACCTTATTTAAAGGTCCCTGCACACACAGCTCATTCTCTTTGAGAGTCCACACAAAATGCCACCAAAAAAAAAGATTGCAGCAAAGAAGCAGAGCAAGCAGGCTGAGCAGGCCGAGGGTCCGCAAACCAGGTCGCAAGAGCCTAAAGCCAGACTAAGGGCTAGCACCAAGGCTGCTGCAAAAAAGGAGGTGGCAGCACCACCACAACCAAAGAGCAAGCTAACCAAAGCTGGAAAAACTCAGATGGGTAAGAGGGGACGAAGCCCCACCCCACCCTGCCCCACATCACCCCCCACACGTGGCACCAAGGCCATAGGCAAAGGCCAAAAACCCAGGGCCCGAAGCCGCAGCAGGGGCCGAACAACCTCAAGGTCCAGAAGCCGCAGCAGGGGCCCAAGGCGCCGCAGGGGCCAAACAAGGGGCCAAACAAGGTCAAGGTCCCAAAGCCGCAGCAGGGGCCGAACAAGCTCAAGGTCCAGAAGCCGCAGCAGGGGCCCAAGGCGCCGCAGGGGCCAAACAAGGGGCCAAAGAAGGTCAAGGTCCAGAAGCCGCAGCAGGGGCCGAACAAGCTCAAGGTCCAGAAGCCGCAGCAGGGGCCCAAGGCGCCGCAGGGGCCAAACAAGGTCAAGGTCCAGAAGCCGCAGCAGGGGCCCAAGCCGCAGCAGGGGCCAAACAAGAAGCAGGTCCAGAACCCCGAAAAGCCACCAAAGGCCAACGCCCCCTCCCCCCCCGCACGTGGCTCAAAAGCGAAGGCAAAAAGTCTGAGCAGATATGCCTCACCCCAGGCAGGCACCTCCAAGGCCCCACAGACCCAGCCAACCACCTCCAAGGCCCCACAGACCCACAGCAGCAGCTCAAGCTCGCCAAGACCCTCTCTTGCTCGCCCACATTATCCTCCGGCACAGGTTGGCATGCATTCCCCCTATGCCACATCTACACCTGCAACTTCAGGGTCCACCCAGCCCCGAACACCCAGTCCCTTCCCAAGTCCAGTAAGATCAACAGCCAGCCTCCAGTCGTTGAGGTCTCCTCCATCCCCCCCGGCCAGAATGTCACCCCATTTGCAACCAACCACTGAGGAGCCACAACCACCCCGAAGAGGGCGCAGCTTGCGCAGAGGACACTTGGGTGGCCGTTTTGCAGAGTCCCAAACTCTGGCATTGGCTACTGGGCTCACCTTACATTTTGATGAGCTATATGGCCGGAAATTAAAACACACCAGTAAACAGCGCAAAACTGAGATTTTTGAAGAACTCACCAGGCAAGTCAATGCCGTGGGTGAGGAACGTAAAGATATGGACGAGATTCAACGTAAGATTTCGGACCTAAAATATGCAGTGCGGAAGAAAGAGAGTCTAAGGCGGATGCACAGGTACATAGGTCAGGTTTTGGTTTGTATTATTCTTGTCTCTCCATCAGTGTGCTTAATTATGCTTACTATGTTTTTCAGCGAAACAACTGGCGGAGGTTTCCCAACAAAAATGCGATTTACACCGGCTGAGGAGATGGTGCTGTCCTTATTACATCCCGTGGCCTTAGAGGGACACTCGGCCCAGCAGGACACCGACAACCCACCAATTCCTGCAGGTTAGTAATGTGTGAATGACCCCACAAATGTATGGAAACATACACATAGGCAGCAAGGGCTAGTTAAACACATGGCTCTAGGGGGTGGCAGCAAGGGCTAGCTAAACACATGGCTCTAGGGGGTGGCAGCAAGGGCTAGCTAAACACATGGCTCTAGGGGGTGGCAGCAAGGGCTAGCTAAACACATGGCTCTAGGGGGTGGCAGCAAGGGCTAGCTAAACACATGGCTCTAGGGGGTGGCAGCAATGGCTAGCTAAACACATGGCTCTAGGGGGTGGCAGCAAGGGCTAGCTAAACACATGGCTCTAGGGGGTGGCAGCAAGGGCTAGCTCAACACATGGCTCTAGGGGGTGGCAGCAATGGCTAGCTAAACACATGGCTCTAGGGGGTGGCAGCAAGGGCTAGCTAAACACATGGCTCTAGGGGGTGGCAGCAAGGGCTAGCTAAGCACATGGCTCTAGGGGGTGGCAGCAAGGGCTAGCTAAACACATGGCTCTAGGGGGTGGCAGCAAGGGCTAGCTCAACACATGGCTCTAGGGGGTGGGTTTGTTGGGAGTGCTCACTTTGACTAGGGTGTGTCATGTGTGTGGCCTGGTAATGTGCACATTGCCACCCACATACATGATGTTTAAGTTAATTTATGAAAAATATGTCACTTAGGAGTGGAGAAAAGGAATGGGTGCTATGTATTAATTGACAAGCACACGCCACACTAACATCTTTGGCTGTTGGTCAATTTGGGAAGAGCTGGGTTAGTTGGCCAACTGATTAAGATGGTTTGCTAGAAATGTTTTATGCCATACAATGTCCCCCACCAGAATCATATTGTAAGTGTTTTTTGCCACCTTAGTGTGTTAACTTCATCGCCTTAAAGGGATGTGGCAACTCACACATCAGCCATTAGTTGCATGTTTGTTTGGAGACACATGAACAATTTGTCTAGTCTGGTTTAACAATCCATGCACTAATGTAATGGGATTCCTAGGGAATGCCAAGTGGCCACGTTGTGGGAGGGGCCCTTACTGCTTGGCCACGTTTCTTTGATTACCATATGTGTTCTTAAACATAAACTATGCATAGTTGTGTGTATTAATCGCTCTTTTTCTTCTGAAGCAGGACAGCATCATCCCTCAGCTAGTGGGGACTCCTCTGCCATGTTACCGCGTCCGTCTTCTTACGCGCTGCATAGGACCCAGGATCCGATGTCTACGGTAAGTGTATTTTGATGCTGTTGTGTATGCATGTAGGTTGCCATGTTTTGCTTGTGTGGTTTTTATAGGTATTCCACACACTGAACCTGTTTTTTTTACATGTCCCCAACAGAGCCACACACTGATGGAGCAAATCCAGGAGCAGGAGGAAGATGGAAGCTTCCTAGGAGATTCTGAAGATCTTCCCCTGGGACAGAATCGGCAACTGTCCCAAAATGTGTCTCCGCCAAATCCACAGCAGCAGAGTGAAGCTGGCTGCATGCTGCCTGCACATCGTGGGCAGCATGCAGAGACTGACCCTCCAGTCCCGAGTTTCAGATCTGCTGCTGAGGATTTGGCGAGCAGACCTGTGGCTGTTGGGGTCCTCGAGAAACATCATCTGCACGCCCCACAACCCGGGGAATTGGGCGGCGTACTCAGCAACGTCGCCCAGTTTCCCAGGGGAGGGGCGTGCAGATGATGGAGTCAGCATGGCACCAAGAGAGGTGGCTTTTTCGTCGGCAAAATCAGCAAAATCAGGAACATATTAGGGGCCAATTAGAGTCCCTAAATACTACAGTGCCGTGCTGACTGAATTGAGGACCCATAACAGCCACATGGCCAACTTGACTTCTGAACTAAGGTCAGGCATGGCCGAAATGCACAATAACCAAAGACACATTTTGGAACAGTTGCAGATTCTGAATGCCACACAGGCCCAGGTTATGCCCCCCCCCCCCCACCAAGTGGGCCAACCTGGGTTCTATGGGCATCACCCATATTAAGGTGTGTTTGGCGTGAATCTGGTCCATATCTTTGCGATACATCCCCACTGGATTGACTTGTCTGGTGAGGGCTATAAATCTTCAATTTTGCGCTGTTCTTGCTAGTTTGTTTTTGATTCTCCCCCATATAGCTCATTCAAGGCCTGAGGTAGCCCAGTAGCCAATGCCAGAGTCCAAGACTCACTGAATCGGCCACTTAAGGTGTTGCGCGGCTGCCATGGGCACTCTAACATTTGTGGTGGCTCCTCATGTTTGGCGGCATGATTGGGTGACATTCTGGCCTTAACAACTAAGACCTTGGACCCTGGCTGTGATTGTACTGGATTTGGATTGGGACTGGGTGTTCTGTTTTGGGTGGGCCACTGACTTACAGGTGTAGATGTGGCATAGCTAGGTTTGCTTTCAACCTGTGTCTGTGGAAAATGTGGGCAAGCAGGAGAGGGTTTTTTTTTGTGCAAATTTTTTTCCCTAAAACAAAATTGTAAATAATTGCATGTACATGTCTGGTCCACAAGTATGTGAGGGGCACTCAGATACTATTCTGTTTGTAGCACATAAACCTTTTACGATGTAGTAAACATTTTTGTTTCACCAAGCACATGTCTGTGTTGTTTTGATAGAGAAATATGAGTTCAAGTTGTCACCAAAACAAAGAATAACCAAGGTCTACAAAGAAATACTCACACATAGTTTTTTGTTTGGGTTGGCCAAATTCATTATTGTTTACTTAATAATGAAATGAAACATAGCAAAACCAACCAAATAAAAATAACAACCAAATAAAAAAAAAAAACAAATACAAAATTAGGAAAAATGTGTGGCTATTAAATTTGCCCGCACTGCTTGGCTGGCCCACATAGGCGTCGTCTGCCTCATCGGAGGGTGGAGAGGGTGGGCAATCCAGATATCGGGGGACCCTTTGCATAATAGCTAAATTATGGAGCGCTGCACATGCCATTATGATGTCAATGACCTTTTTGGGGTCATACTGCAGGGAGCCCCCAGTGTGGTCCAAACATCGAAACCGGGTCTTGAGGAGTCCAAAGGCCCTCTCCACCACTGCCCTGGTCTTTCGATGTGCACGATTATAGGCCTCTTGTGCTGGAGTCTGTGGCCGGAGGACCGGAGTCATCAGCCACGGCAGTAGTGGATACCCCAAATCTCCTAAAAAATGTAAACAAAATAAAAAAAAACAGTAAATCATACATTGCCACGCAACATTCCTACTCCAATAAAAAAAAAAGAGGTATGTGACATTGTCACACAAACATGAGCATACATATTGCAGATGCAAAAACCAGAATCCAAAAAATGTGATAGATGGGGGTCCAAAGTAGGCAAATAATACTGTGGATGCTGGCCAATCAGGTAGACTGTTAGCAGCTATTGTTGCCTGTCTGTGCTGCAGAACAATGTTTTATGGGATAAGTTGACCTGACCCATTTTCAGTCTTGGCTTAGTCCAAAACCGGTGTAAGCCAGCCCCTGCACTTTATCCCGCTCACCTCTACTCAGTAAGTGAAATGCATGTAAGCAAAGATGGCGCAGACTCTCTGGTAAAGTCAATAACCGATTTTGATCTTAAATTGTTTGGAAGGCGGTTTCAGACTTTGCCTCGCATTACACTTATTAATTAAAACAATGCAGGCCAAACAATTTGGCAGCCTATGTAGTTTGTATAATGTAATGGTTCCAGTGGGGTTACACATGTTCACAAGGTGATGGGCAAGGCAGCGTTTAGGAAAGGTTAATACAACCAAAATCAAAGCCATACATATACAATCCAAATCGGTAATTTGAGCCAACTTACCAAGGAGCCATGCACCCGCAAATTCCCCTGACTCAAACCGCCGGAATAATCCTGATCTGCGCAGGATGTAGGCATCATGGGCTGAGCCAGGGTAGCCTGCCAGGACGCTCAGAAAACGCATGTCCTGGCCCACCACTGCTTGCACATTCAGCGAATGGCCCATTTTGCGATTTCTGTGTAAAAAGGAAACATAAACAACAAAAAAATAACGATTAGGAAACAAATTATCACGCTCCCGGAACCACAATTTACCACTTGGACAACTCCAGCTCTCTTGGTAAGGACCTCAACCCCCAATCTCCGCAGCCAGCTTCACCTATAGGAGCCCCCGCTTGCCGAGACGCAGAACACGCCTGCTCGGGATCGGTTGCCCCCAGGACTTTATGGCTCAAAGGTTGAGGTCTTACGGTACAGAGTACTGGAGAGCCTGCGGCTGGAAGTGGAATCGGGTAGCCGGTATGTGAGCGTATGGTGGGAGTCCAAGGGCAGGCAAGGGTCGGCAACTGGAGTGAAGATCAAGGATGGTCAAACAAGCAAGGGTCGGCAACAGGAGTGGAGATCACGGATGGTCAAACAAGTGAGGGTCGGCAACAGGAGTGGAGATCACGGATGGTCAAACAAGCGAGGGTCGGCAACAGGAGTGGAGATCACAGATGGTCAAACAAGCGAGGGTCGGCAACAGGAGTGGAGATCATGGATGGTCAAACAAGCGAGGGTCGGCAACAGGAGTGGAGATCACGGATGGTCAAACAAGCGAGGGTCGGCAACAGGAATGGAGAGCACGGATGGTCAAACAAGCGAGGGTCGGCAACAGGAGTCTGGATCAATATCAGGGATTAACAATGGCTAGGGTCTAGGCGCTATCACAGGCAACAACCAACTGCGGGGAAAAGAGCTTTATAGGGACAGACATAGGAGGGAAGGTATTGTGATTGGTGCACACATGATCATGATAATGATCGGCCAGAACAAGGAGTGCACAACAGGAGGGGACGTGTCCCCCCACTGAACCCAGGGCTCATTGGCCCTTCATATGGAATAGAGGACGTGCCGCCCAGCTGGGCTCATAGGCCCTTTAACTGAAAAGGGGGCGTGCCCCTTTTTAATTTATTCACCTCCTCCGGCGGCCACGCTGAGTGCAGCGCCGCCGGAGGGCATAGAAGGAACGTGCTCGCGCACCCGCGCGAGCACGTGTGCAGATGCCGGACACGCCGGCAGGAGGAGAAGGAGGGGGCGCGCCCGCAGCCGCGCGAGCTGCCGCCCGGCGCGGCCGGCGCCTGGATGGCGGGGCGACGGGGACACCGCTGGAACGCGGCACAGGTAAGCTGATCGTGACACTACCCCCCCCCTTCATGGGGGGCCTCCGGACCCTCACCAGGTTTCCCCGGATTGTCACGATGGAATTTTTTAATAAGAACTTTAGCATGCACATCTTTTGCCGCAACCCAACATCTCTCCTCAGGACCATAACCAACCCAGTCAATTAGATATTGTAAAGAATTACGGAGCTTGCGCGAGTCAAGAATTTTGTTTACTTCATATTCTGGTTCGTTATCTACTAGAATAGGCGGCGATGATGGACGCGGTACATTCTTGGCTGGTTTTAGCAGTGACACGTGAAAAGAATTCTCATGGTTTGCGGGAGTTGAACCTTAAAGGACACGTTGCTTAATTTCTGAATAATGGGGAAAGGGCCAATAAACTTGGGCCCTAACTTACTGGACGGTTGCCGCAGAGAAATATTTTTTGTAGAAACCCAAACAAAGTCCCCAATCTGAAGCGCGGGTTCTTGAGACCTGTGGCGATCGGCGAACCTTTTGTATCTAAGAATAGTTTCTTTCAAAGTCTGCTGGACGCGGGTCCAGATGTTCTTCCGCTCTTGGAGCCACTCTTCCAATGCCGGTAAATTGGAAGGGGACCCAGAGAGAGAGGAAGCCCTGGGATTCCTCCCAAGATTGCAGAAAAACGGAGAGACTTTGGTACTTTCATTCGGCGCATTATTGTATGCAAATTCCGCGAAGTCAATATATTCTGACCACTGTTCTTGTGCGTCAGAAATGTAACACCGTAAATACTGTTCTAGACTTTGATTGGTTCTCTCAGTCTGTCCATTGGTTTGAGGATGGTAAGCAGAAGACAAAGATATCTGAATCCCCAAGCGAGAACAGAAGTTCTTCCAAAAACGCGAAGTAAATTGCACACCCCGATCGGAAACTATATTAGATGGTATGCCATGGATACGGAAAATGTGCGAGATAAATAATCGCGAAAGCTCAGGAGCTGATGGTAGCTTAGATAAAGGAATAAAATGTGCCATCTTACTGAAACGGTCGACGACCACCCAAACCACAGTGTTCCCATGTGAGAGAGGCAAATCTACAATAAAATCCATAGAGATATGAGTCCATGGTTCTTTAGGAATCTCAAGTGGGACTAAACACCCACTAGGGGCCTTGTGAACCCCCTTACTTCGTGCACAAACAGAACATGCGTCGATAAAGGTAGTTATATCACGGCGCATAGTAGGCCACCATACAAGGCGTCGGGCTAAAATGAAAGTTTTACGATTTCCTAGATGTCCAGCAGTTTTGGCATCGTGAAACTCGCGAATTACATTGGAACGCATATGCGGTGGTACAAACTGACATCCTAAAGGTACATCTACAGGGGACTCATTTTGAAATGGTGCCAGTGCATTCGAAAGATCAGGAAGCAAGGCCCCAATCACACATCCCACAGGCAAAATAGGTTCACCCATATCACCCCGATCCTTACAATCCCCAAACAAGCGGGACAGAGCATCCGCTTTAGAGTTTTTCACTCCTGGCTTAAATGTAATTATAAAATTAAAACGCGAGAAAAATAATGCCCAACGGGCCTGACGAGAGTTCAGTCTCTTAGCTGAGCTAATGTACTCGAGGTTTTTGTGATCAGTATAGACCGTGATCGGATACAATGACCCCTCCAACCAGTGACGCCATTCATCAAAAGCCAGTTTAATCGCCAATAACTCCTTGTTTCCAACATCATAGTTCTGTTCCGCGGTACTAAATTTCCGTGAGAAGTAGGCGCAAGGATGCAAACGATCAGGATGACCAGAGTATTGAGACAACACCGCCCCCACACCCAACTCAGATGCATCTACTTCGATGGTAAAAGGTTTATTAACGTCAGGGTGAACTAAAACTGGCGCCGAAGTAAAAGCCTGTTTTAGAGTCTGGAAGGCCTCATTGACCGAAGATGACCAGTTTACTGTGAAGGCGCCCTTGCGAGTAAGGTTGGTGAGAGGAGCAACAATCTTGGAGAAACCCTTAATAAAGCGTCGATAGAAATTAGCGAAACCTAAAAAACGCTGTAATTCTTTTAAAGTCTTGGGTTGTACCCATTCCCGCACCGCCGAAACTTTCCCCGCATCCATCTCTAACCCCTGGCTAGAGATTATATAACCCAAAAAGGGAACGGTGGTGACCTCAAACATACATTTAGAAATCTTTGCATACAAGTTATTCTCTCTTAGTTTTTGAAGTACCATTTTCACATGCAGTCTATGTTCGGACAAAGACTTAGAGAAAATGAGGATATCATCCAAATAAATTACCATGAACCTGCCCAAATAGTCTCGGAAGACGTCATTAACGAAGTCTTGGAAGACCGCAGGGGCATTACAAAGGCCAAAGGGCATGACTAGATATTCGTAATGACCATCTTTAACATTGAATGCAGTTTTCCACTCATCCCCTTGTCGAATACGAATCAGGTTGTAGGCCCCCTTCAGGTCTAACTTGGAGAACACCCGAGCTCCTACTACTTGATTAAATAAATCCCCAATCAAGGGAAGGGGATACCGTTTTTTAACCGTGATCTTATTCAGGGCTCTGTAGTCTATACAAGGCCTTAAACCACCATCTTTTTTCTCCACAAAAAAGAAGCCAGCCCCCGCAGGTGATGTTGAAGGACGGATGAACCCCTTGCTTAAATTCTCGGAGATGTACTCCTTCATGGCCAGTTCTTCCGGCCGAGTGAGATTATAAACCTTCCCTCTAGGAGGGATGGTCCCGGGGAGCAGGTCAATAGGGCAGTCATAGGGCCTATGAGGGGGAAGGGAATCGGCAGAACGTTCGGAAAAAAACATCAGCCCAATCTGCGTAAGGCTGAGGCAATCCCTGTGGCAGCATCTGAAAACTTTTGAGGGCAGTGGAAAAACAATGTGTCTTGCAGTGATTACTCCACCTCACTAAATCCCCAGTCTGCCAGTCCAAAATGTGGTTGTGGAGTTTTAACCAGGGATATCCCAGTACTACCGGGGTTTCAGGACAGTCAAAAACCAAGAACTCGATATATTCAGAGTGAGAAGAGCCAACGATTAAATTGAGAGGTGGGGTCTTGGTACTAACCGGACCTCCCTGGATGGCCTTCCCATTTATGGCTAGAACCTGTAGAGATTTTCCAAGGGGTACCAGCGGAATCCCCATGACGGAGATCATGCTCCGGTCCAGGAAATTACCCGCAGCTCCACTGTCGATAAAGGCGGATACTGCCCGTTTGGAGGGACCCCAAGAAAGCTCTATGGGGATTAACATTTTATTCAAGTGAGAGTAATTAACGGACTCACCTAGACCAGTACTCCCCTCCTGATCTAGGCGAGGAAGTTTCCCGCCGGGTATCCCTTGTTAGGACAGGACCTAGCAAAATGTCCCGGATTCCCACAATATAAGCAGAGACCCATGGAGCGTCTACGCTGCTTCTCGTCCTGGGTAAGACGAGCTCTACCGATCTGCATGGGTTCTTCCAGTGAGGAAGAAGGTGTGTTTGCCCCAGGGGAAGGGAGTGGGTTGAGGGACTGAGATGGCTTAAAGGACGAGGAAGTCCTAACCCTTTCCCTGGCTCTCTCCCTAAGACGCCGATCTATTTTGATGGAGACCTGCATTAGCTGGTCTAGATCTGCTGGTGTAGGGAAATTGACCAAAGCGTCCTTGATACCCTCTGCTAGACCCATACGGAACTGGCTACACAGGGCTGGGTCATTCCATCTGGAGTCTACTGCCCACCGCCGGAATTCAGAACTGTAATCTTCGGCAGTATTCCGACCTTGCTTCAAGGCCCGAAGCCTATTTTCGGCTGTGGACTGCTGGTCTGGGTCAGCATATAACACACCCATAGCCTGAAAAAAGGAAGTAACGGAGTGCAGGGCAGCATCATCTGGAGGCAGGCTAAAGGCCCATGATTGGGGATCTCCTTGCAAAAGGGAGATAACTAACCCTACCCGTTGGGTCTCGGTGCCCGAGGACCCAGGTCTCAATCTGAAGTACAGCTCGCAGGAGTTTTTAAAATTGGAGAATCTGGCTCGGTCTCCAAAAAATTTCTCTGGTAACGGAACCTTCGGCTCCGACACGTGAGGTGGTACAGCGGATGCAGGAATCTGCCTGGTTTCTTGATTGGCCACTCTCTGGGCAAGTTGATTTATAGCTGTGGCCATAGCCTGTACTTGCTGTACCAGGTCATCCATGAAGGCCTGTGATAATATCACGCTCCCGGAACCACAATTTACCACTTGGACAACTCCAGCTCTCTTGGTAAGGACCTCAACCCCCAATCTCCGCAGCCAGCTTCACCTATAGGAGCCCCCGCTTGCCGAGACGCAGAGCACGCCTGCTCGGGATCGGTTGCCCCCAGGACTTTATGGCTCAAAGGTTGAGGTCTTACGGTACAGAGTACTGGAGAGCCTGCGGCTGGAAGTGGAATCGGGTAGCCGGTATGTGAGCGTATGGTGGGAGTCCAAGGGCAGGCAAGGGTCGGCAACTGGAGTGAAGATCAAGGATGGTCAAACAAGCGAGGGTCGGCAACAGGAGTGGAGATCATGGATGGTCAAACAAGCGAGGGTCGGCAACAGGAGTGGAGATCACGGATGGTCAAACAAGCGAGGGTCGGCAACAGGAGTGGAGATCACGGATGGTCAAACAAGCGAGGGTCGGCAACAGGAGTGGAGATCACGGATGGTCAAACAAGCGAGGGTCGGCAACAGGAGTGGAGATCACGGATGGTCAAACAAGCGAGGGTCGGCAACAGGAATGGAGAGCACGGATGGTCAAACAAGCGAGGGTCGGCAACAGGAGTCTGGATCAATATCAGGGATTAACAATGGCTAGGGTCTAGGCGCTATCACAGGCAACAACCAACTGCGGGGAAAAGAGCTTTATAGGGACAGACATAGGAGGGAAGGTATTGTGATTGGTGCACACAGGATCATGATAATGATTGGCCAGAACAAGGAGTGCACAACAGGAGGGGGCGTGTCCCCCCACTGAACCCAGGGCTCATTGGCCCTTCATATGGAATAGAGGACGTGCCGCCCAGCTGGGCTCATAGGCCCTTTAACTGAAAAGGGGGCGTGCCCCTTTTTAATTTATTCACCTCCTCCGGCGGCCACGCTGAGTGCAGCGCCGCCGGAGGGCATAGAAGGAACGTGCTCGCGCACCCGCGCGGCAGGAGGAGAAGGAGGGGGCGCGCCCGCAGCCGCGCGAGCTGCCGCCCGGCGCGGCCGGCGCCTGGATGGCGGGGCGACGGGGACACCGCTGGAACGCGGCACAGGTAAGCTGATCGTGACACAAATCCAACGCACACTTCAAACAGCCTAAGTCAAAATGTAACATCCAGACAAATAACACTAAACAACTATGTTACATTTAAGTGGGCAACAAAAGAAGATCAATGTTTGAGCCTTGACAAGGTTGAGTTACTAGTTCTATTTTAAGTACACTTACAAATGTTTTACTTGGAAATAACTAACTTTTTTAGTCCTGTAAAAATAAGGGCCATTGTTGCACATACACTCTTGGCAAGGAGGGAGCATTAGCAAGGAGGGAGTGATTGCAATGAGGGAACATGTAAAGCAGAGAGTATGAACCTAGAGGGACTAACCAAATGAGGGACTATTGCCAATGAGAGTGAATAAAAATGGAGACATTAGTCACAAGGATGCATTTCAGAAAAGGAGGGACTATTGCCAATGAGAGTTACTAAAAATGGAGACATTAGGCCCAAGGATGCATTTCAGAAATGGAGGGACTATTGCCAATGAGAGTTACTAAAAATGGAGACATTAGTCACAAGGATGCATTTCAGAAAAGGAGGGACTATTGCCAATGAGAGTTACTAAAAATGGAGACATTAGTCACAAGGATGCATTTCAGAAAAGGAGGGACTATTGCCAATGAGAGTTACTAAAAATGGAGACATTAGTCACAAGGATGCATTTCAGAAAAGGAGGGACTATTGCCAATGAGAGTTACTAAAAATGGAGACATTAAGCCCAAGGAT
Organism: Gastrophryne carolinensis; assembly: GCA_027917425.1. Taxonomy (NCBI): domain Eukaryota; kingdom Metazoa; phylum Chordata; class Amphibia; order Anura; family Microhylidae; genus Gastrophryne; species Gastrophryne carolinensis. The sequence goes on along the minus strand of CM051237.1, from coordinate 477,333,996 downwards.
GCATTTCAGAAAGGGGGGACTATTGCCAATGAGAGTTACTAAAAATGGAGACATTAGTCACAAGGATGCATTTCAGAAAAGGAGGGACTATTGCCAATGAGAGTTACTAAAAATGGAGACATTAGTCACAAGGATGCATTTCAGAAAAGGAGGGACTATTCCCAATGCGGACCAAAAATAATGTGATTGGGCAAAGGAGGGACACACAAATATTTAGATACAATGGAAGCCCAAACTTGCCTGTATATATACTCGTCGCTTGACGGAGGGACCAGGGCAACGTGCATGCAGTCAATTGCACCCATGACATTGGGCATGTCGGCGATGTTATAAAATGCCAGCTTAATGGCGTTTCTGGCTACCATATCCTCAGGGAAACAAATATATTTCCGAGTTATGGTAGCCATGTCTTCCAAAAAAACAGTGTAGGCTGTGAAATCCCCACGGAGAGGGCACCCAGCCTCTGGAACGAGCCGTTCGCCAAAAATTGCAGGCAGCCAAGCATCTTGGTCATACCTGAAATTGCATGCCCCTTCCTTGTGGTGCGGGCTAACCATGGCCGCAGCTCACTATACAATTTATGGAGGGAAGCGCGATTAAGCCTGGTCAGCTCGAACAGCTCAGTGTCATGCATGCTATTGATGTCCATGCGTCGCCGCCGGTGCAATCTGGTCTCTGCCCTCCGGACGATCTCAATGCCCATGAGTTGCAGATCCTCATGCTCCTCAAAGGCAGTAGCCTCGTCCATGGATGGCTCGCGCTCCCGTAGTCAAAAAGGTGCCGGGAATGTTTTGGGACCATCGGCAATCAGCTCTCTGAATTAATCGCAAGCCCATTGCAATAACGAAAAATTTCTGAACGGACGAAACATTTCCGATTTGGTGGGAAAAAGCTCCCGAAGTAACGAAAATCTTCCGATTTTGTCACCATTATCGAAAGAGCATATACGCATGTTCTCGAACGTTCGTACGAGTGAAAAATATACGAAAAAAAGCCAAAAAATGACAAACACCCACCAAAACTTTCATAGACAGCTACGGAAGTCCGGACGAATGTGTCTCTGAATCGAGCCTCATATGTCAAATGAAGTAGAAAACATAGAGTATCTTTCAAATATGGGGCTCATGGGCAATAGGTGTGAGTGGGTTAGATTTGTTTTGTTTTACAGTGATACAGGACCCATCCTGGCCCAGTGGCACAGAACCCATCCTGGCACAGTGGCACAGGACCTCTCCTGGCACAGTGGCACAGGACCCCTCCTGGCACAGTGGCACAGGACCCATCCTGGCACAGTGGCACATGACCCATCCTGGCACACTGGCACAAGATCCATCCTGGCACAGTGACACAGGACCCATACTGGCACAGTGGCACAAGACCCATTCTGGCACAGGGCCCATCCTGGCACAGTGGCGCAGGACCCATCCCGGCACAGTGGCACAGGACCCATCCCGGCACAGTGGTGCAGGACCCATCCCGGCACAGTGGCACAGGACCCATCCTGGCACAGTGGTGCAGGACCCATGCTGGTACAGTGGCGCAGGACCCATCCCGGCACAGTGGCACAGGACCCATCCCGGCACAGTGGCACAGGACACATCCCGACACAGTGGCCCAGGACCCATCATGACACAGTGGCACAGGACCCATCCTGACACAGTGGCACAGGACCCATCCTGACACAGTGGCACAGGACCCATCCTAGCACAGTGGCACAGGACCCATCCTGGCACAGTGGCACAGGACCCATCCTGGCACAGTGGCACAGGACCCATCCTGCCACAGTGGCACAGGACCCATCCTGACACAGAGGCACCCATCCTGGCACAGTGGCACAGAACCCATTCTAGCACAGTGGCACAGGACCCATCCTGGCACAGTGGCACAGGACCCATCCTGGCACATTAGCACAGGACCAATCCTGGCACAGTGGCACAGGACCCATCCCGGCACAGTGGCACAGAACCCATCCCGGCACAGTGGCACAGGACCCATTCTGGCACAGTGACACAGGAACCATCTTGGCACAGGACCCATCCTGCCACAGTGACACAGGACCCTTTCTGACACAGTGGAACAGGGCCCATCCTGGCACAGTGGCACAGGACCCATCCCAGCACAGTGGCACAGGACCCATCCCAGCACAGTGGTGCAGGACCTATTCTGGCACAGTGACACAGGACCCATCCTGGCACAGTGGCACAGGACCCATCCTGGCACAGTGGCACAGGACCCATCCAGGCACAGTGGTGCAGGACCCATTCTGGCACAGTGAAACAGGACCCATCCTGGCACAGTGGCACAGGACCCATCCTACCACAGTGACACAGGACCCATCCTGGCACAGTGGCACAGGACCCATCCTGGCACAGTGGCACAGGACCCATCCTACCACAGTGACACAGGACCCATCCTGGCACAGTGGCACAGGCCCCATCCTGGCACAGTGGCACAGGAACCATCATGGCACAGTGGCACAGGACCCATTCTGGCACAGTGGCACAGGACCCATCCTGGCACAGTGTCGTAAGGACCACCGTGGTCCTGGAAGCTTGATGAGTTCTTTATAGCCATTGTGAAGCTGCGCTGGTAACTCTATGGCCAGGGTAGACCATGTCCACAGGTTTTTGGTCCACAATAGGTCTTGAGGCATGACAACCTCTCTATAGCCCCAGTGGTAACCTTATGGCCAGAGATGACCTTCAGCTGCACAGCTAACCCATATATAAAGCATAAGACAAATTCATACAAGCAGCTGGTGGATTATATTGAGTGTTCCAACCTCGCCTCTGACAATCGCTTCAGGCCAAACATCAAACAGCGGGAGGAAGAAAACAACAGGAAGCCTCTCCGAACATCTAAGAAATAAGAAAAACAGGGCAGAGCAATGGCCAGAGCTGGGAACTTTTCCGAGATCAGAAGGGAAGTCAAATCTCACATTTCTACAGTGGTCGGGATGGAAGGAAAATACAAGTTCATATCTAGTAAGCAATACTAAAGAACATCCTGGAGGTAAACAGCCAGCAGGGCGCTCGGCGCGGCGTTCAGGCTACTTCAAGGCAGTCAGCGGGTCAGCGAACGTTATTATATTCCAAAGGAACCGGAGAAGTGTCTCGTTATAGTCCAAACAGTACTTCTCTTTCAATACGAGCATTGGTGAGAATCCTACAATGGGTGCAATTATAAAATATATTTATACTAAAGTCCGACTCCAGACATCTTTGCCATGTGACCTCAAAAGGAATATTGAGGCATTTTGTCTGTCTGGAATCACCTAACAGAAAATCTATGGAAGTCACTGGAGCCCGAGAGGTGTCAGAGCCACAGGTTGGGCCGCTTCTTCATATTTTCTATTAAAATAAAAAGGACCAAGTCCAGGGGTTTGGCCCAGTTTTTCTCCCCTACCCACAATTCCCTACTAGCTTGCCTAGGTGATTCAGTATTTTGATCCAGTGTCATTAATGTATTGTTATATTATGTCCTGTATTACTATGCTTGCCTTTCACATTTTCTCACCCTTTTCCCCTTCCCTACCTCTAATTCCCTACCAGCTCGCCTAGGTGATTCAGTATTATGATCTGATTATCCAGTGTCAGTAATGTATGTATGTTATATCATGTCCTTATTACTATGGTTGCCATTTTCTCCACCTTTCCTTTCTTTTTCTCTATTTCTTCTCTCCTCTTCCCTTCCCCCCACCTGATTTCATAATGACTCTGGTATATTTGTATGTTCAAGAAATACAGAGGAGACAATCTTTACATGATGTCTTCCATCCCATAGTGCAGCGGTACTCAACTGATGGACCGGGGTCCGAATGTGGACCTCGGCGCCAGATTTCCAGACCCCTGCCCTCACAGTCCTGCACTCGGTTGCTTCTGTGTTGCTGTGCTCAGCAGTTCCCCCTTTACTTGATCGGTGATGTAGTGCTTAGTTTCCCTGCCAGTGTCAGGACTCCCTGGCACCTAGCATTGTAATATGAAGTACTGCACGTGGCATTGCAAGGGTACCCACAAACTTTGTTTCTTGGTCTCCCCGCCCCATCCATCCCTGTCCCACCATCTGTGCCCTATCCATCCCTTTCTCCCAAGCCCAGCCCCACCTATTCCTGTTCCCCTAGCTCAACCCCATCCAATCCTGTCCCCACAGCTTTGCTCCATCCATTCCTGTCCCATCAGCTCTGCCCCATCCATCCCTGTTCCATCAGCTCTGCCCCACCCATCCCTGTTCCATCAGCTCTGCCCCACCCATCCCTGTCCCCTCACCTCTGCCCCATCCCTCCCTGTCCCCTCACCTCTGCCCCATCCATCCCTGTTCCATCAGCTCTGCCCCACCCATCCCTGTCCCCTCACCTCTGCCCCACCCATCCCTGTCCCCTCACCTCTGCCCCATCCATCCCTGTTCCATCAGCTCTGCCCCATCCATCCCTGTTCCCTCAGCTTTGCTCCATCCATTTCTGTCTCCACAGCTCGGCCCCATCCATCTCATCCCCACCGCTTTGCCCCATCCCTCCCTGTTCCGGTCAGCTCTGCCCCACCCATCCCTGTTCCCTCAGCTCTGCCCCATCCATCCCTGTTCCCCCAGCTCTGCCCCATCCATCCCTGTCCCCTCAGCTCTGCCCCATCCATCCCTGTCCCCTCAGCTCTGCCCCATCCATCCCTGTCCCCTCAGCTCTGCCCCATCCATCCCTGTTCCCCCAGTTCTGCCCCATCCACCACTTCTCCCAGCTCTCTCTTCCTTCATCCCTCCCTGCCCTTCCTGTTCTGTCTATCCATCCCTCTTCCTTACAGCTTCTCTCCCATCCATCCCTCTCCCCTGAGCCTTATCTATCCATCCTTGTTACCAGACCTTATTGCCAGTAACATTTTGGGCCCTAGTCCACCCCTGTACACGGCCTGCACAAAATGCACAGGGAGTTAAAAGCAGTGTGTCATGGGCCAGAGCTGTAGGTTCTGTGGCCCCTCCCCCCCCCAAATACAGTATGATAAATATGGCAGAGAAGCAACAAAGCTCTGCCCCCCCTGAACTCCTGGGCCCTGGTGTGGTTGCACCCACTGCACCCCCTATAGTTAAGTCAGAGGGCAGAACAATTTTCCCATCAGTCTCTTTGGGTGCCTTGGGTGCCAGTCTCTTTGGCTGCCTTGACCAGAAGTGTTGGGCCCAGCATGGAGCTCATTAATAGATTAGAGTGGCTGCATGTACGGCAGAGAGCCTTATGCCACTCGGAGGTTCTGATCTGGGCTCTTATGCTGAGAGAACTCTAAACAGGACTTTTTCTTAAAGGATTTTCAGAATGATTTCTATGTGTAACCAATAGATTCCCTCATCTCTTTCAGAGGTCCATTTAATCCAACTAGTTTTTATTGAAGGAAAATTAGCTTACAACAGGATATACATGCAGTTTATACATTTTGTTTATACAGAAGACAACATCTTTAATATTACACTGAACCAACCACAGTAGGGAGCATGCCCCGGTCTGCTCTGCAGTAGTAAAGTAACAATTCCCCCATATCCGCCAACGCGCCTATCTAACCACTCTGGTACTCCTAGGCCCGGTCCCAAACAGATTATTGTTTTTGGGTTCTCTCACCCAGCCCCACTGGCCAGCTATAAGTGTCCGGAGATGTGTCACACACAATTTTTTGCGCTAAGGAGGAACAACTCTCCCAACCACCTCCTTAAGGATGAGGGGAGGGAGGAAATAAGAAACTAAAGGTCGGAAAAGGAAAGAAAAAGGATTGAATGGGTTCCATGTCTCCACAGCCTCACCCTGCAGGGCTACCTTTATCTTAAATCGTCAAAAGCTTTCGGTCAAAGTTCTCTGGGTGAAAGTGGGATATCCAACCCTCCCAGGTCACTAGGAAGGGGGCCAGGTCTCCTTGCATAGAAGCCGCCATCTTCTCAAAGAATATTGTCTCGTTGACGCAAGGAATAAGGCTCCCAGTTGGGATATCCGGCTTCTTCTAGGCTTGCGCAATGATTAATTTGGCAGCTGTTAGAATATGCTTTAATAACCCAAACTGAGCCTTGGAGCAGCCAGGAGGCTTAAAGCTAAGCAAGGCAAGGTGCTCCGAGGGTGCCAACTACAACCCGGTGGACTTCTTTATAACATAATATCCCTGTTCCCTGTGCCCCATCCATCCCTGTCCCCTCAGCTCTGCCCCATCCATCCCTGTCCCCTCAGCTCTGCCCCATCCAACTCTGTCCCCTCAGCTCTGCCCCATCCAACTCTGTCCCCTCAGCTCTGCCCCATCCAACTCTGTCCCCTCAGCTCTGCCCCATCCAACTCTGTCCCCACAGCTCTGCCCCATCCAACTCTGTCCCCTCAGCTCTGCCCCATCCAGGCCAGTCTCTCTCTCCCATCGATTCCTGGACTCCAAGCTTTTCCAATCCATTATTCTTTCTTCCAGCTCTGCCCCACCCATTCCTGTCCTTCTAGTTCTGCCCATCCATCCCTTCTCCCAGCTCTCTCTTTCTTCATCCCTCCTGCCCTTCCCCACCATTCTTAGCAGCCCCCCCCCCCCCCCCCCCCCAGTGCACTGATTTCTAACTATCCACCCACCACGACAACCCTCCGTCCGGACCTTTACTTCTCACCGGAGGCCTGTAATTGGACCTTTACAAGAAGTGGTTAAGTACCCCTGCCATAGAGCGATGCACACATCACATTGCAGCTAGAATACCTAATTGGAGGAGATCATGGGCAAGGTAAGTAGCACGATTCCTAAAAATGGCCTACTAATCAAAATCCACATAAATATGCTAGATAGCAGGGGAGGGCTCTCTTACCCACCTGGAATTACAGCATCCGGACAAGCGTTTTTTTTTTTTACTGGAAGAAAAAAGAATGATTGGAACATACTATTCTGGACGAACCTGAACCGTGGTCCCCACTGGAATCAATGGTGGGCCGAAGTACAAAAAAAAATGTGATGGCAGGTGTGGGGGCTATGGTGTATTTTTCTCACTTTTTGTCTTCACTGGTGAGAACGGGATGTTTTCTCTTCTCTGTACCACAGGAAATAGCAGTATAATATCCTGCTTGGGATCTAGCATTGGCTGTAGTCATTACCAGTGTCACAACCATAGAGGGCCAAATTAAGTGTGGTGGAGGCCCCTGGGCAGAAAATCTGGTGGAGGCCCCAGATACAGTATAAAATAATAGTCCAGCCAAGTAACTGATTGGTGGTTGTCTGGCACCCGCCTACTTACTGGAAGGTCAGATGGAGTCCCTTGTGCCCCCCTTGTGCGGGTGCTGCTGCTTTGCCATTCTGGGTGGGGGGTAGTGTAGTCGCCCGGCTGGTTCCCTGCATTGAGCTGCCAGCGGCTGTGCTTGGTGGCTTATGTGCAGTGACAGCTCTGCACCCATCACTGTAACGTTGGCGGCGGCGGCGGCTTTGCTGCTCTAGACTCTCCGTCCTGCCCTGTGGTGGATTTGGCTGCAAGTTTGCAAAAACAAAAAAGACCAAAGACTGAAAATTCTCCTGGACCAGACCTTAACCCAAAGATCGGTGGAAGCCCCCTTTGCAGGGCAAACGGTGGAGGCCCCGGGGCACGCGCGCCAGGGCACCCCCCTCATGATCCAGCCCTGCACTTATAGATTCTGACCAGCAACACCATCAGAACCCCTCTCTAAGGGCTGACTGCAAAGCATTGCAGGAAACCTGCCCCGGCTCTCCTCCTTATGTGTAAACACAGAATTTATGCGAAACAAATCTCTAAAGATTCTGATTTGCCAAAATGTGAAGAGAAAGATTTTCGGGACTTTAACTAGCAGAACCCAGTTCAACTAGCCAGCGCAAGTCCCTCTGATTACCTGCATCCACTCCTGTGGCGTCTATTGCTGTACCCAGGGACTGACATCGCCATAATCTCTCTGTAGTTCTGTAGATGGCAGTGAGTGGCGTACGTGGTGTAGCTAAAGGGGACCAACACCCAGGATTTTCACTATCCTGGGTGTTGGTCCACTTCCAGGGGGCACCCCGATCGATCAGTGTGAAACCCCCCAGAAAGCACCAGAAAACTTACCTTACCGCCGACGGATAAGCGACGGACAAGCTGGGGCCGCCGCCTCTCGCGCGTCCCTCTTACAGGGAGCGCGCCCGCGCCAGCCATTCGCAAACGGCCAATGCGGGTGCGCGCCCTGCTAGAGGGATGCGCGAGAGGGGGTGGCGCGGAGAAGGTAAGGTTTGTGGGCGTCCGGGGGGGTTTCACACAGCGGGGCATCCCGATTTCGGATGCCCTGCAAGGAGGGAGCTGATCAGCCCGGGAATCTTATAGATTCCCGGGCCGATCAGCGGTGGGTGTTGGTCCACTTTAATGTGATGGAGCTCTGGTGAGAACATTAAAGAGGAACATGGGGGGTGGGGAGGATAAAACCTTCCTCAAACCTCACGATCTGCGTATTTACTCACCTTACCAGGGGATCCATCTTCTGGGTCCCTCGGTTTCCGGGCGACCTTCCAATGGGCAGCGCTATCTGTGTCCCATCAGGCACTGTGCGCAGCCTTAATCTCGCACCTGTGCCATGCCCATGAATGAGATGCAAAGGAGACGTCGGAAATCCCCTGAGACTTCGCTGAGCTGTGAGATCCCCGAGGGACATTGACGAACATGGTTAAGGCTGTGCTTGTCAGTTAGGGAGGGCTAATCGGACAGTGGGGTGAGTACCAGGCCCCCAGTATCAGCCGAATGTTGCCTCTGTCTGCTTACCATTAAATGGTAAGTAGGGGCTGATAAATGGAGCTTCCTTTCTCTAAATGATGGAAGGTAAACCCAAATACAGTATGATAGATATGGTGGAAGAGCAACAAAGCTCTGCCCCCCTGGACTCCTGGGTGTGGTTGCACCCCCTATAGTTACCCCCGAGTGCAGACCAAGTTTCCCATCAGTCTTTTTGGGTGCCTTGCTCTCGTACTTCAACCAGAAGTGTTTGGCCCAGCATGGAGCTCATCAATAGATTCCACAGAAGTGGCTGCATGTACGCCAGAGAGCCTCATGCTGGTCGGAGGTTCTGATCTGGGGTCATGTGGTGACAGAAATCTATACTATAGTGCCTACATGGCACTAAACAAATATAGGGTGAATGGTTCTTAAACTCAATCCCGTTATGCTCCATGAATAAATTCAGTCTATACTGAATAACCTGCACTTATTGCACAACTTATTACCTGTCACCACTATGTTACTACTATGTTATTATATGTAATTGTTTATAGCTCTCCTGGTGTATCTTCTTGTCAAAAAGCATTTCTTGTCTGTATCCTGTACTTACTTGGCGGATCAAATAAAGTATTCAAGTAAACTAGAATTTGTTTTTAGGGATTTTCAGAATGAATTAAATATATACATAAAAAGATTCCTGCATATCTTCCAGATTTCCGTTTAATCCAACTAATTTATTTTTAGAGTGAAAAACACAGAAGTAGTGGAAAGAGCAGTCATACACTTTTTTTCTGTTTTTTTTTTTTTTGTTTTTTTAATCAAAATATCCCAAAATGTCAGAGAACTTTTTTTCCTTTATTCCTTTGCGCGCTTGACTCCTTGCACACCCAGGGCAGATGATAAGGAAACAACGGGGAAATGACTGCACGTTGGCACAAAACCCAGGAGCAGCTGCCACAGGCGGCCCCTGACGTGGCCGGTGATGGCTGTTTTGGCTCGCAGAGATCCGACACCTGCAGCTTCCAGCGCAGTTGCTCTGTACAAATAAACATCTGAAAGGGAACCACAATAGACGTTTCCAATCTGCTCCGAGCGCCTGCTGAATACAGTGCACTGCGTGGCTGTATTATTCTTCCCTCTATTTCATTTCAGCTTTTCTCTGTAATTAAGCAATTCAGGCTTTTTATGCTGTTTGAGGATTTCTTTTTGACGTCTGAGGTTTTATACACTTTACAAAGGAAGCCGAAGCTAAAGACAGGAAAACCTTTGCAATATATTTAGAACAATAGGGATGTGCGGACCTGTTGTTTGGGTTCGCCGAGTTCAGCCGGACTTGCCACTAAAGTTTGGTTGGGGGTTCAGTCCCTGAATTCAACTTCAATGGAGGCCCCGAACTTGCGGACTGGCCACAAAAGTTCGTCTCGGTTCTCCGGACTGAACCTGAACCTGAACTTGGCTTCCATGGGGGCCCCGAACTTGCGGACTGGCCACAAAAGTTCGTCTCGGTTCTCCTGACTGGACCCGAACCTGAACTTGGCTTCTATGGGGGCCCAAACTTGGAGACCCAAAAATAGCTGTAAACTGAGGATAGCAGGGTATAGAGGGCTGCAAGTCGAAGGGAACACCGGGGCTATTTCCCTGCACAAAATGAACTGGGGAAAGTACTCAAAACAATAACAGAAAACAAAAAAATAAATAAATACATAAATAAATTAGAAAAATCGGACTATTAATATTTTAACGGGTGTCGGAGGCCAATTCGGGGGGAAAACTAAAATAATGTAGAATATATATTTTTTTCCTTTATCAGATATACATCCTGTTTTTCATTAGTAAGGGGTGAGGGGTTAATTTTCACAGCTAATTGTCCATTTTATTGCACTTCCATTGACAGGTGACTCACATACTGAGGGACAGTTAGGGACGAAGAAACCTCTGCTAGTTGCCCGTTTTAGGCCACCTACAGCGTCAGGATGCTCATATATTGAGGTGAAGAGAAAACATATCTGCTAATTCTCCTTTAAAGAGGAACTTTAGAGGTATTGGGGAGTTAATAAAAACTCCCCAAGCCTGGCTTGTTCTGCCCCGCTCCCCCTCCGAATAACAAATGAACAGTTAAAAACTTACCATTCCAGTGGCATCGCTCTCCGGCATCCTTTGGACCTGCGCCGTCTTCCCCTGGGTAGCGCCATCTTGCCTATCCGTCATGCACTGCCCTGCCCTTCAGATCTCGCGCATGCGCAGTGTCATTGCACGCTCAGCAATGGCTAAGGGGGGAGGGGTGTGGAAAGGGGCCAGGAATACTGCCAGATGTAGGCGTTTTAGATAACGCCGAAATCCAAGAGGCAGTGGGGGGGGGGGGTGTTTACAGAGGAACATCAGAAAAGGTCTGATGTTCCTCTTTAAAGGCCACTTCCAGAGATAAGTGGCGGATTTACTGAGGGGGAAAGGCTACAAAAATGAAGAAATCAGCAAATAAGGGATCGGGACGTGGCCATGGTGCTGGTGGTGATGGAGCTGGTGCAGGGAGAGGACTTGGTTGATTTATGCCTGCTACACCTTCCTCTTGTGCCAGCAGGAGCCAGGCTTTGCAGCGTATTCTATTAGGAGAAAATGGGGGGATGGGGTCCTCTCTGGCTCCCATGGGTCGCGTGATGCCCCTAGGGAGGGTGGTGGATCCTCTAATACTTTATATTCACTCACTGTTTATTTACAGTTTTCTTGTAAATAAATTGTTTGCAACAATATTAAACAGAGAGTGAATATAATGTATTAGAGGATCAACCACCATCCCTAGGGGCACCACGTGACCCATGGGAGCCAGAATGGACTCCATCCCCCTTTTCTCCTAAGTCCCAATTAGGCCTGGAAATACCATATCACCACTGTAACATTAGGGATCATTACTCCTAATCACATGAAACAAATTCCCCTTTCTCCTTTCTCCCCCCCCTCCTTTTTCATATTCTAGTAGACCCCAATGCCGCTGTCAGAATTGTAAGGCAGGACCAAGTTGAGGCATTGATAGATTAGATGGCACTGTCAGGTCTGGAGTTCCTCCACAGTTTGAGTTCCCCTGCTATATGCTACTTCACCAGCAGATGGCTCTGCCCTGCAGAGGTGTTGGTAAAGGAGTACTATCGCAAAAAATAATAATAATAAAAATCCATATAAATATGCTGGATGGAGGGAGGAGGGGTCACTTATACACCCGGTATCGAGAAATATCCAGCCAGGCATGTTTCTTTTATTTTAATGGAAGGAAGAGGACATCTCGGGTGACAGACTCTGTCACCCTCATAGACTAAACCTGTAACCCCAGGATATTATTCCTACCAGGGAAAGAAAACCACAAGCTTGGTGCAAGTTTTATTCAGTTCAGGTGTATAAGTGACCCCTCCTCTATATTAGCCATAGTGTTTAAATAGATTTTTAATATTAAAAAAAATCACGATAGTGCTCCTTTAACCACCCAGCACCTGTGGGGCTTATTGGCTTATATAAGCTGAGCCACACATGGCCTCAGCGGATCAGCATTAAATCTGTCTCCTGAACTTTCTACCCGGACCTTGTCTTTGGACTTCTGAATCTGAAACTGAACTTAAATCGGAACCTGTATCTTGTATGTATGCACTCTGACTTCAGAGATATATATATATATATATATATATATATATATATATATATTGTGGTAAAGTGTATGGAAATGTCATAAATGGTGTGTATTTCTCCCCTGCTAGGCTATATCAGGCATGATCCATGCCGGGTTTTCAGGACCCAGGTCACTTTCCCCAATCCCTTTTAGGTTTGTTCCCTGGTCTCAAGCCGTGCACAGGTGATCAGGCTGATTACAGGGGAAGCCTGAATAAAAAGGAGTCACACGGCCTGTCAGTTGTCTATTGACCAGCCTGAAGGAAGGAGCCCAGGCTGAGGTGCACAAGTGGTGAAGAAAAGGACTTTATGCAAGCCAAAGGACTTGGCTTTTGAGCCCCCCTAACCGTGGACTTGTGGGGATGAGCAGCGGAGGGCTTGTACGCCCTGTAAAGTGGATTTAACTTGCTTTGGAGTTACAGCTTGCTGGAGTACCCAGCCCTGGACTTACCTTGGTAACCATTTTGATTTACTGCATTGATGCTGCAATCTCTGCACTGAGTGATAGTTTGCGTTTGAACACTTTATTTGCTAAATAAAACCTGTTTTGCTGTTGAAAGACTGTTGTCCGTGTCACTGCCGATCGCCCAACCGCTCACAATATGTACAGCAGCCGGTTTGATGTGTGTGTTGTTCACTGACTGTCACAGTTAAACACAGTTTGCTGCATATTTATAGTGTCTCTGTCACGCAGTTCTCAAATGTCTGGTCACTCTTTAACAGAGGCGCACAGTGCTTCATATTCCAAGTCACCAGGGACCTACAAAACAAACAAAAACATTATTAGTATTGTTATGTTTTATTTACAAAGCACAATTTATTCCATGGCTCTGCAAAAACTAAAATTTGCATGAGGGTGGAACACTGAATAATCGTCACCACGTCCAGGTCCAGGAACCTGCAAAGCAAAGAACGTCTGCAGCACCGCATTGAGCTGAGCCATGGGGAAACAGCAGCTGGCGGTGCTGAAACTCATCTGTCTGGGTCGAGGACCCAGGAGCTGTGGACTGGGATCCAGGAGCAGACAGATGAGTGGTTGCTGCTACTGAACCTAAAGCCCAGCACAGTGATGTGCGACAATGGGCACCTGGCACCTTGAGGGGTTTTTCCTATGGAACGTGTGGGTAAAGGAACACCAGGCTCCAGTGGGGATTTCATTCGGCCATTATACAAACTCAACCTGGCGGAGGCACATTTGCATGTCACTGAAGCTAGGGAAATCTTTGCACAACGTCCATCACCAGGGACCTGCAAAGCAAACAAAATACAGTATTAGTATTATAAAAAATGATATGAATACAATAAATACATGCAAACACCTTAGGCTCCCTCTGCTGCTTCCGTTGCCTCAGCCTCCACCCCCGCCTCCACAACAAGGCCACCTGCCCCCCCCCCCCCCAAAGGGAGGATGTGAGACCACCACCACCACCACCGATCCTGTTCACAGCATCCCAGGGAAGAGATCAGCTTTCTATTCCCCAAACAGAAAGTGTAAGTTTTACCCACAAGCCCCAGTCTTGAATCCAAGCTTTTGAAATTGCTTGCCTGGTGGTGGAGCCGGCTTGCCGGCTGGTGGAGATGGAGAGCTTTAAAAAAAGGCAAGGGAGCCGGTTATCTCAGTTAGTTAGAGTGTGGTGCTAATAAAAACCTTATGGCTGTGGCTGCCCCCCACAATACATAATTCCCAGCCACCACAACTTTTGTTTTGAATTATGAGCCATGTGCCAACCTGCACTAATACGGTTATGCGTCTGCTAGGGGCAGGGCCGGCGTCAGCACCCGGCAAGGCGGGCAGCTGCTAGGGCCTCCACCCTCCAGGGGGCCCACTGACAGGGCCGGCCTTTGGTGTGTGTGACGGTGCTTGACTGACGGCAGACTGGTGCCCACTTCTCCTCGAATGTCGGGGGTTCCACACAACGAGGCATCTCGATCTAGATTCCAGGGGAGGAAGTGCTGGGTTTTGTTCTGCTTTTAAGTTGCCCACCCGCAGCTGATTTCCTATCCCTGGAGCATCCCAATCTGTGATACCCTACTGTGTGACACCCCCTGGGATCGCTGGCATACCCACTATGCAAGCAATTCCACCCCTGAGTTTTGGTCCACTTTACAGGGGCATCTCAATTTGGGATTCCCATGTTTGTGACAGAACCTCTGTCCCCCCTGGTTTGGCCGTTAACTCAAACTGGCGATCCCACAGTGCATTCACCAGTTTGAGGAAAGTAATAAACAAAGGGGGAGGGGTGTCACACACAGGGGCATTCAAAATCAGGAGAATCTAGATTCGTTTAGACTCCGAGGTCAGGTTTACGGGGGTTTGGTGCGCTTCAAAGTAGACCAAAACTAGAGATTTGGTCCAAATAGCACCAGATTTGGGATGTCCCTGGGTGATATGACGTGACTCTTTACCACAAAGGGGCCCACTGAGACCATGCCGCCCAAGGGCCCACATAAACCTGGAGTCGGCCCTGGCTAGGGGACTCATGGTAGGCGGCCACCCTTCCTCCCGTGATCCCAACGTGCAGAGTCTATATTAGAATCTTTGTACAGTCCAGGTGGCCTTTAGGACATATCATTAAACCAATTTCAATTGCCTTAGCATCCCTCTAAGGCAGGGGTGGGCAATTATTTTTTCCATGGGGCCACATGAGAAACTAAAAATATTGTGGAGGGCCGCTGAGCTATGGGCGTCTAAGCGACGTCTATGCTCAGCGGCTCTGAGTGCGCTGGCGGCTGCATCTCGAGCTTCCCTCTAACAGGGAGCGCGCCCGCGCTGGCCATTCTCAAATGGCTGACACAGGCACGTGCCCTGCTAGAGGGATAGCGGGCATGCGGCCGCAGCTCGTGCATGCGCCGTTGAACTGGGAAAGAAGGTGAGTTTATGGGCGACCTGGGGGTTTCACACAGCGGGGCATCCCGATTTTGGATGCCCCGCGGGGAGGGGATCTATAAGATTCCCAGGCTGATAAGGCAGGGTTTTGGTCCACTTCAAACGTTCTGATGTGATAATTTCCCAGCCAATCAGAGAAGCCCTTGGCTTCTGGCAGTCTGGAAGGAGAGCTCATATCAGCTGGGGCAAAGTGTAAGAATGGTGGGCAGCAGGAAGGGGGCATGGTGAGAGCATGTGGACAGCAGGAAGGGGGCATGGTGGGAGCATGTGGACAGCAGGAAGGGGGCATGGTGGGAGCATGGTGGACAGCAGGAAGGGGACATGGTGAGAGCATGGTGGACAGCAGGAAGGGGGCATGGTGAGAGCACGGTGGACAGCAGGAAGGGGACATGGTGAGAGCATGGTGGACAGCAGGAAGGGGACATGGTGAGAGCATGGTGGACAGCAGGAAGGGGACATGGTGAGAGCATGGTGGACAGCAGGAAGGGGACATGGTGAGAGCATGGTGGACAGCAGGAAGGGGACATGGTGAGAGCATGGTGGACAGCAGGAAGGGGACATGGTGAGAGCATGGTGGACAGCAGGAAGGGGACATGGTGAGAGCATGGTGGACAGCAGGAAGGGGACATGGTGAGAGCATGGTGGACAGCAGGAAGGGGACATGGTGAGAGCATGGTGGACAGCAGGAAGGGGACATGGTGAGAGCATGTGGACAGCAGGAAGGGGGCATGGTGAGAGCATGGTGGACAGCAGGAAGGGGGCATGGTGAGAGCATGTGGACAGCAGGAAGGGGACATGGTGAGAGCATGGAAGGGGGCATGGTGAGAGCATGGTGGACAGCAGGAAGGGGGCATGGTGAGAGCATGGTGGACAGCAAGAAGGGGGCATGGTGAGAGCATGTGGACAGCAGGAAGGGGACATGGTGAGAGCATGTGGACAGCAGGAAGGGGACATGGGGAGAGCATGGTGGACAGCAGGAAGGGGGCATGGTGAGAGCATGGTGGACAGCAAGAAGGGGGCATGGTGAGAGCATGTGGACAGCAGGAAGGGGACATGGTGAGAGCATGTGGACAGCAGGAAGGGGGCATGGTGAGAGCATGGTGGACAGCAGGAAGGGGGCATGGTGAGAGCATGGTGGACAGCAAGAAGGGGACATGGTGAGAGCATGTGGACAGCAGGAAGGGGACATGGTGAGAGCATGGTGGACAGCAGGAAGGGGACATGGTGAGAGCATGGTGGGCAGGTACATGGTGAAAAAGAGACAGCAGGCAGGAAGGGAAAACACAAGCAAACTACATAATCTTTCTGAGCAGACTTACTGATGCTCTGGAGCCCATACTCTGTCCTTCCAAAGTCCCCAGGTCTCTATCACCTGCTCATCGGGTCTGGCTTACTCAGAGGAAGGGAGAATGTGCCAGACCCGACGAGCCGAGCGGCCGATCAGCTGCTGCTTAACCTAAGCCTCTCACACTGTACACAGGCGATCACCTAAGTTAAGCAGCAGCCGATCGGCCACTCGGCTCGTCGAGTCTGGCATGTTTTCCCTTCCTCTGCGTCTCTTACTGGCCAGCTCAGCCCGGGCCGGTAAGAGCCTAGCAAAGGGCCGTATACGGCCCGCGGGCCGTACATTGCCCAGGTCTGCTCTAAGGGTAATGGCAGACTGCCGGTGAGGGAACCTTTCAGACCACAGATCAGGGGCATAATTGAGGAGGTGCAGGGGGTGCAACCGCATCGGGGCACATAAGGTCACGCACGCCCCATATGTGTTGCTCCTTCACTTTATTTATCATATTTGTGCTCATTGTGCTTGGCATTATTTAGAGAAAGGCAGCACCAGTTGCCTCTGCTGTTTTAGTCATCAGTTGTTAAAAGACATAAAAAAAGTTTACTGTACGAGCCTTGAAAGGGCCCATTTAATATTCTCACCAGGGCCCCGTCACATTTGGTTGCGCCACTGTTACAGATGATACCTACGTGATACATTTACAACAGGAATACACCTCTAAGTGTGATAAATGAAAGTGCAAAACAAGAGTAATTCAAGGTATCTCTCACCGCGACAGCACATCACACATGATAAATAGTTTGAAAATAAAAGAGAGCATATAATGTCAAGCTACATAACGAGGACATAAGATAATGGAAAGGTTGTGCTCTGTTAATCCATGACCATGAATATGGAAATCATTCCATATGAAAACATAAATACCTTGCTGATTGTAAATGAGGCCTTCACCAGGAACCTCTGTGATGTCATTACTTTTCATATAAACCATTCTCAGCAATTGCTGGCAAACCGGCATCCTTTAATTCAAATGATCTCAATACAAAAACAACTTATAATAGAGGAAAAAACAGAATCTCATTAATACAAACTGTTGATAGTTGAAAATGTAACCTCGTAATAAGTAACTTTGTACTGCGGAAAAGAATGCTTTCACGTTTCAGATGTTCGAAAAAACAAAGGCCCTAATTTAGCTAAAGCTATTTCGGCTGTTAGGGTCCAGCATTTTGGGATGCCCCACTGTGTGTATCCCCTGTGTATCCCACTGTTTCCTCGTTCCCAAGGTATATGTGCTCAGCTAATTAGCGTCTCACGTTTCATTCACATTTTATTTGCTGTTCTGAGCTCAAAGTGGTAACAAAGTCTGAATGTAGCATGCTCCACCAGCTGCATCCACACTCACTATGTGTGGGTGTGCCTGCGCCAGCCATTCAGAAATGCCTGGTACCCACCCAGCTAAAAGTAGAGCAGGGATCCAGCAGAACCCCCTAGATGCTGCGTAGGATTGAAGGAAAAGTGAGTGGATTGGATAACCCTCACAGGGTTTCACACACTGGGGCATCCCAAATAAAATCCTTGGGTTTTGTTTTTATAAGCCTAGCAAACAGCTCTGGGGTGATTGGCCTATTCAAACCTGCCCCCTGTCTGAGGCTGAAACAGACTAAGCTGGTGGGTGGGGATTGTCTGGAGAGAGCTGCATCCGTGAAGAGGCATGGGACCCGCCGTGGACCAGGTAAGTGTCTAAAACAAGTCATGATCTAACCTCCTACTTAACTGAATCACTGTCATGTACCTTTCCAGAGGCCAGGCCAATATAGATACAGACAGCTGACAGCAATACCACCTGTGGCCTCCCCAGATAGTGGAGACTGGGGATACTCAGCAGAGGGGAAGGCCAGAGTGTCATGTGTGTGGATGATGCAGAGTCAGGAACACCAAGCAGGAACTGCTGAAGATCTGGAAGGCAATAGCCAGTTAAAGCTAACTGTAACTGATGGGAGCCAGTGGGGAGTAACTGGTAGAGTGCTACACCATGCACTGGTTTTAGAGCGGGGAGTCTGCCGTAGCCTTCCGCAAAGAGGGTCAGACTGCACTGCTCATAATCCAAAGACAGAAGTCAGAACCAAAAGTCAAACCAGGAAGTCACACAGGAACAGAGGCAAGCATCACTCCAAGATTTGCAGGCAACTTCCTGGTGCCTCAGGCCCACTTTTAAAGGGATAAAAAGCCAGGGTGCATGCGCAGAGTGCACACAGGGTCAGGGGCCACCCAGACATGCACAAACCAGCTTACCGGTCATCTACATAGTCACACATGCCCCATCTATACACAGCCTGAACGGAGATACGCTAGGGGCAAGACCAAGCGCGTGCACACTTGTGAGGATGAGCGCCCACCCCCCAGTGCATATGGAAAGGACCAGGTCACCTGTCATGACAATTCCGCTTTTTTTGACTCATGCTATAATTTCCAGGGTTTGACGTATCAGCCCGCCCTCCAGATTGCCTCATTCACTAGCATTTTCCTAGGCTCCTACGCGGTGGTCACCAGCCACGTGCACATCCCTAGCACTGATTGTTATGTATAGGGATGAGCGAACCCCCCAAATTTCGGGTCCGGCTAATCCGGCTGAACTTTGACCGGTGGGTGGCTGTGGTGGTGGGGGGGAGGCACAAAGTGTGCAGCAGGAAGCGTGCTGCTGGAAAAAAACTTACCTGAGCCCCGTGATGGAACTCAAAAATTTCGGTACAAACCTAAACTGCAAAGTTCGCCCATCCCTACTTTAATTTAAGGGCCTTAGATTGAGAGAATATAAAATATACATATAACATTTCTAAAATTCATTAATTTGACAATATCAGTAAGAGATTTGCTTTTTTATGCTGGTGTCAGAGACTCCTGCCAATACTACAGAAGCCCCGACTTGGACCCCACAGACCTGCTGCGGGGTAATTGCTCCATTCCATTGAGGCATCCCCTTCCTCCATAGACATATACTGTCACCAGATACACTCTGCAAACAGGCCATTTATTTTTTTATTCTTGCACTTGAGATATTTAATAGACATATACTAAACTGATTCCCAATTAATCCAGAATTACATTCAGCTTGGATGGACGTGCTTTGTGCAGCCAGCCAAATAATTTCATTTGGCAGACTAATAAGCTCCTGCAAGGAAGGTGTGTGGGGTTTAATAGACCCAATTACAGGTATTTAATGTTTTGAAAGCCTAGACACTTTGCTTTATTTCACATTTGTGCACTTCACTTCAAAGGGTTCAAATGAATATACAAATGAATTAAGATAATTATTATATCAATGATAGTACTAAAATGAATCCAAATCACTGCAGCACCCAGTACACAATGACTTGGCATTATATGGAATTAATCTGTTATTCCAACCCCATTCCAACGTCATTCAAACAGTCATTGGACGCCTTCTGTCATCTTCAACTCTAAAACCCTCCCCCATCCGCCCCTTCCTTTTTGCCTGACACCACCAACGTTCTAGTCCTGATCATTTCCCGTCTCAGCTGTTCTGTTCTAGGAACCTCTGGAGTAGAGATGAGCGAACCGGTTCATTAGAACTGGAGTTCGCTCCGAAAATTTCAGGGAAAATTAGTTTCGGCACTAATTCAAATTTTTTTCTGGTTCGCACACTCCCCACCCACTGTGTATATTGCACAGCAGGAACGGATGAGGGGGAAGCAGTGTCAGCTGTGTAAGACGGCTTCCGCTTGGTGCATCACCCACAGCCAGCAGCGGAACTGGAGTTACATGAAGGTAAGTCACTGATACTTACCTCTTCCCACACAATCCATGGTGAGTGTCCCACGCCGGCATCCCCATCACATCATCGCTGCGGGTGCTGTGCCTGGCAGAAGCAATACATATGGGGGGAAGCGGAGGAAGCTGGCCGCCCGCACATCGCCTCTGAACCCGAGCAACAAGGAAGTGAAGAAATTGCACGGCACTAGAACGATGAGTTGAGTTTTTTCTTTAACAGGGGTTTGTTAAAAATTAGATTTGGAAGAACAAGAATTTCTTGGGGCAATTCAACGAATAGTTCGAAATAGGTTTTTGAAAGATTCGCTCAACTCTAATCATGAAGGAGCTAAAGGTCCAGATATCCAAGAAAACTCTAACATACTGCTGAAACATACTGCATACTAGCTTCCCCCACTCCCCTCCTGCTGCGCAATACATATTGGGGGAAGTGTAGGAAACCGGCTGCCCCGCACATCGCCTCTAGACCCGAGCAACAGGGAAGTGAAGACATTGCACGGCACTAGAACGATGAGTTGAGTTTTTTCTTTAACAGGGGTTTGTTAAAAATTAGATTTGGAAGAACAAGAATTTCTTGGGGCAATTCAATGAATAGTTCGAAAAAGGTTTTTGAAAGATTCGCTCAACTCTAATCATGAGGGAGCTAAAGGTCCAGATATCCAAGAAAACTCAAACATACTGCTGAAACATACTGCATACTAGCTTCCCCCACTCCCCTCCTGCTGCGCAGTACATATGGGGGGAAGTGTAGGAAACTGGCTGCCCCGCACATCGCCTCTGGACCCGAGCAACAGGGAAGTGAAGACATTGCACGGCACTAGAACGATGAAAGAGTTGAGTTTTTTCTTTAACAGGGGTTTGTTAAAAATTAGATTTGGAAGAACATGAATTTCTTGGGGCAATTCAACGAATAGTTCGAAATAAGTTTTTGAAAGATTCGCTCAACTCTAATCATGAAGGAGCTAAAGGTCCAGATATCCAAGAAAACTCTAACATACTGCTGAAACATACTGCATACTAGCTTCCCCCACTCCCCTCCTGCTGCGCAATACATATTGGGGGAAGTGTAGGAAACCGGCTGCCCCGCACATCGCCTCTAGACCCGAGCAACAGGGAAGTGAACACATTGCACGGCACTAGAACGATGAAAGAGTTGAGTTTTTTCTTTAACAGGGGTTTGTTAAAAATTAGATTTGGAAGAACAAGAATTTCTTGGGGCAATTCAACGAATAGTTCGAAATAAGTTTTTGAAAGATTCGCTCAACTCTAATCATGAAGGAGCTAAAGGTCCAGATATCCAAGAAAACTCTAACATACTGCTGAAACATACTGCATACTAGCTTCCCCCACTCCCCTCCTGCTGCGCAATACATATGGGGGGAAGTGTAGGAAACCGGCTGCCCCGCACATCGCCTCTAGACCCGAGCAACAGGGAAGTGAAAACATTGCATGGCACTAGAACGATGAAAGAGTTGAGTTCTTTCGTTATCAGGGGTTTGTTAAAAATTAGATTTGGAAGAACCCAAATTTCTTGGGTAAATTCAACAAATAGTCCGAAATGAATTTTTGAAATATTCGCTCAACTTTACTCATGAGGCAGCTAAAGGCCCAGATATCCAAGAAAACTGTAACATACTGTGCTGAAACTACCTTCTAGATAGAGAAGGAGAAACAGACCTTGAGTTGAGTTGGTAAGTATGTCCCCCATGTGTGTGTAAGGGAACAATATGTAAGAATTTCTACTGCTGTAACAGGGACTGTGGTAATTGGCCCACAAATGGACAGGCTGATTAATTACTAGCGCCAGGTATCGGCAAATGAGCGTCTGTATAGCAGCGCTTAGAGCAGTGGTTCTCAACCTTTCTTATGCTGTGACCCCGCAATACAGTTCCTCATGTTGCGGTGACCCCAAACCAAAAAATTATTTTGGTGGCTACTTCAAAACTGTAATTTTGCTACAGTTATGGTTCAGGATGTAAATACCTCATACGCATTATGTATTCTCATTGCTACAAATCAAACATAATTGTGTGTATGGTGTGTGCACTGTTTTTACATTATTATCCTTTTTTACACCAGCAGGCATCTCGCAGGCTCTCTTGGCTTCTGTCCTCCGGCGCTTGCTGCGTCCGCCCACTGATGACATCAGCAAGCGCCGAACACACGTAATGCGCTGCTATGGACTGTGGAGCGTTCCCCCCGCCCCTTAGGCCCCGGACGGATGATGCAATCACGTCTGCACATGCGCACAGGCATTCAGTTTGCAATGCGCATCCATAACGGCGTGCATTCCAGCTGAATAGCGCTGCTGCAGACGGTGGCTAAAGCTATTGGAAATATGTATTTTCCAATGGCTTTAGGCGACCCCTGTGTTTTGGTCGTTCGACCCCCGCCGAGGTCCCGACCCACAGGATGAGAACCGCTGGTTTAGAGCGACCGCTATTAGTCAGGGTGATCATCTATCAGGCGCTGTAACAGAGCATCTCAGTGGCTGTAGTAACCTGGCCTGCATTGATGAATGTGATGTATGTTGGGCGCTGTAGCACCAGTACAGCGCTGCAGGGAGCGAAAGGTAGCACCAGCTCAGTGCGACCGACTCTCAGCGACTCACACCATACTTATCAAAAAAACAGACACACACAGCGTGGGTGCTCTAAAGCTGGGCGCTGTAGCATAGAGCGCAAGACGCTGTGTGATTAAAGTCTGTTTTTGAACACATATCCAACAGTAACAAAGCGAAAACACATGGATTGACATTGTTGTAACATTGTGACATTAATATTTTAGTGCCAGACCTGTAATGACAATTCTGCATAAAAATATAAAAAATATAAAAAGTTTTCAAAAATGACTCTTTCTAGGCCAGGAGACGTCACACAATGATTGGAGAGAAAAAAAAAAAAAACCCTGTTTAAACAGAAGAAAAGAACGTCCATTTAAATGTATGGATGAGCGACAGGTAGCGACAGGTAATACCTGGCGCTTCTGAGCCTAGCGCGCTGGCGCTATATGCTGAACCACCCCTAATGATGAATCGGATGCTACATGGCGCTGTTAGAGGCGCTCACCAGATTCGCTTTCATAAATGTGGTTTCCCGTACAGTGCCCGGCGTTCACCAGACACTGCCTGCCGCTACAAGGCGCTACCTGGCGCTATCTCTTGATGAATAAATCCCTAAGTGAACATTCCTTTAGAGACTGTGCAGTATGCATCTGTCCTTCTCCAAACCATCCTGGCAACCATAGGTCCCCTCCGGGCTCAAGACTACTATTCCAATGGTGCTGACACAAATACCCCCATTGTATTTGGGATTTTTGATTGATACTAAATAGATAGGCTTAATATGGGAATTGCAATTGTTGGGGCCTGGGTATAACTAGGAACATGTTAATTAATTAATAAGAACCCTTTAAATAGAGTTAACCATACATAAAGCTCTTTTGTGATTTCTACCCGTGAAAGTGCATAGGGAGTGCCATACCCTAAATTAGACTCAAGATGGCAGTAGAGGGTTTAGGCCATAGACTAACATTAGGCCATGGGCTATAATGGAGGTTATTCAAGAAGGAAGAAGGGTTGCAAGTCATAACAGGAGGTAGAGTAGTAACATAGTTATAACTAGAAGGGTAGTGATTGGTCAGAGGGTTTAGAGACCAACCTATCAGATGTCGGACATGAGGCCGAACATGTGATGGAAGGTTCTGGAAGGTAGTGAGAAGGGATATAGGGAAGCCCCAGCCCCACAGCCGTTGTTCTTAACCATTTGAATTGTAAGAGGAGCAGGATTCCAGACTCTAACAGAAAGAGGAGGGACATTATTCTCTTTGGGAAACCATAGTTTATAATTGTACCTGTGACTATGGACAGAACCAGAACTGTAACTAGATAGAAAAGTAGGGGCTTCCTATATTGCTGGAAGCGCTTTTCAATACTTGCAAGTTCTTTATCTGTACCACTCGCGAGCGGTGAGAGCTGTTCGCGCTTTTTAACCATTGATAAGCTGGATTTATTTTGTTTGTTTGTGAGTACAATTCATTGGTATTAAAAAAAAGGTTTGGTTTTAAATCTAGCAGTGTTGCACTAGATTTTTTTCTTTATATTTTTTTACATGCCTTTTTGGAGCCATGTGTTAGCCCATTTGGATTTCAGCCATTGAAGCTTTCGTTCTAAGCTACACAACTGCATTTTATGGGATAGCTGAGACCATGCCTATTCTGAATCAATATATTTGAATGCAACCATTATTCTTATCGTTTTGGAGTGCTGAGACGTTGCCTATTTGGAGTTGACTGTATTTATTCATTTGAATGCAACTATTATTCTTACGATCTGGTAAGAGGTTTGTGATACTGGTGATGGGTACACGACGGTGGTGACTAGAGATTAGCGAACTTCTTGAAAGTTCGATTCGGGCGATTCGCCGAATTTCCTCAAGAAATTTGGGTTCGCCCGAATCGAACTTTCACGAAACGCTCATCCGGCATGGTGGGAGCGGGCAGGCCGGCTACGCTGTCAGCGGGCGGCGGAAGCCGGCCCGCTGACAGCGCAGCCGGCCTGCCCGGTCCCACCATGACGGCATTTTTTTAAAAAGCAAACACTTACCTGCATGGTCGGAGCGTGGAGGCCGGCGCCGCTCTCAGCTGTCATCAGAGGACGCGTCATCAGAGCGCTCTGACCATGCAGGTAAGTGTTTGCTTTTTAAAAAAAAATGCCGGCATGGTGGGAGCAGGCAGGCCGGCTGCGCTGTCAGCGGGCCGGCTTCCGCCGCCCGCTGACAGCGTAGCCGGACTGCCCGCTCCCACCATGCCGGCATTTTTTTTTTATTTCAGGGAAAATTCGATCGGCACAAACCAAAAAAAATTCGGGTTCGTGCTGAATCGAATTTTCCCTGAAATTCGGAGCGAATTCCGGTTCATCCGAACCGGTTCGCTCATCCCTAGTGGTGACCACGCATGTGCTTTGGGACAATTTTACCAATCTACATTAATTCAAAAAGCTCTGTGTTTTTTCTTTATTTTTGATGTTTTTTGGACTTTTGTTTGGACTTAAGCCACACACGTTGAGCTGACCATTTAGGGTGAATCACTATTTAGCGCGGTATTTTGTCAAATATTTTTGTTTGGCTATTTCTAATTAGATAGAAATGTACCTTTTCTGTGTTTGCTGTTTGCTTGTGGATTAAATAAAGAGGAACTCTGCTTTCATCTGCTGGACTGCATCTTTCCAAATGGCAACAGTGAGTACTAACCTTTCCCGCAACTCTAACCCTTACCTACCCACAACACACACACTGATTACCCTGGGCCCAGAAGAACCTGCTCCTGTCCGGACTCCCCGATGCGTGAGGGCTACATAATCAGTAGGGATGAGCGAATCGATCCGGACGAACCCGGATTTGATCCGAATTTCATGAAAAATTCGATTCGGATCGAATCCGAATTTCCCCGCGATTCGATCTCTTGAAGTTTTCCTTTAACATCCATTCATTTACATTACAGGCATTCTAAGATGGCGGACGGGACATGTCCAGACATCAACCCCGCGCCAGTGCAAGCTGGGACAGTCACATGCAGCCTATTAGCAGCCAGCAAGCCCGGTGACGTCACAGCGCTATTTAAGTCGGCCATCTTGCTTTTCCTTCCTCATTTCTCTATTGCATTCGTGAGAGACAGAACGCTGTAATGAGGGAGAGGCAGTTAGACAGGCAGGGACAGACAGGGACAGGCTGGAGACAGGCAGGAGACAGGCAGGAGACAGACAGAAAGTCAGCGAAAAACAGGGAAAGGTAGGAAAAATCGGAGGCAGTCACAGGGAGATTTTTTTTTTTTTTCATCCAGCCTGAGTGTTTGTTACTGGCTGGCTGACTGGCTTTGTTAGTGTTTTCAGGCTGCTTATACTAACTAACTGTGCATATATACTGAACTGATCTTAAGTCTGCTGTGAGGCATCCCATTCTGTGACTACACCAGCCTCTATTTAAGACCATATAACCATTTGCACTTATTCTAATTGAAATTAGGCCTGATAAAGACACTTTTGCTGTGCATAGCACTACTGGTCCCTGCCAGGTGCACTCCTGTTGTGGCATCCCATTCTGTGACTACAGCAGCCTCTATTTAAGACCATATAACCATTTGCACTTATTATAATTGAAATTAGGCCTGATAAAGACACTTTTGCAGTGCATAGCACTACTTGTCCCTGCCAGGTGCACTCCTGTTGTGGCATCCCATTCTGTGACTACAGCAGCCTCTATTTAAGACCATATAACCATTCGCACCTATTATAATTGAAATTAGGCCTGATAAAGACACTTTTGCTGTGCATAGCACTACTGGTCCCTGCCAGGTGCACTCCTGTTGTGGCATCCCATTCTGTGACTACAGCAGCCTCTATTTAAGACCATATAACCATTTGCACTTATTATAATTGAAATTAGGCCTGATAAAGACACTTTTGCTGTGCATAGCACTACTTGTCCCTGCCAGGTGCACTCCTGTTGTGGCATCCCATTCTGTGACTACAGCAGCCTCTATTTAAGACCATATAACCATTTCCACTTATTCTAATTGAAATTAGGCCTGATAAATACACTTTTGCTGTGCATAGCACTACTTGTCCCTGCCAGGTGCACTCCTGTTTGGGGCATCCCATTCTGTGACTACAGCAGCCTCTATTTAAGACCATAACAATTTGCACCTATTATAATTCAAATTAGGCCTGATAAAGACACTTTTGCTGTGCATAGCACTACTGGTCCCTGCCAGGTGCACTCCTGTTGTGGCATCCCATTCTGTGACTACAGCAGCCTCTATTTAAGACCATATAACCATTTGCACTTATTATAATTGAAATTAGGCCTGATAAAGACACTTTTGCTGTGCATATTCTTACTGCTGCCTGCCAGGTGCACTCCTGTTGGGGCATCCCATTCTGTGACTACACCAGCCTCTATTTAAGACCATATAACCATTTGCACCTATTATAATTGAAATTAGGCCTGATAAAGACACTTTTGCTGTGCATAGCACTACTGGTCCCTGCCAGGTGCACTCCTGTTTGGGGCATCCCATTCTGTGACTACAGCAGCCTCTATTTAAGACCATATAACCATTTGCACTTATTCTAATTGAAATTAGGCCTGATAAAGACACTTTTGCTGTGCATATTCTTACTGCTGCCTGCCAGGTGCACTCCTGTTGGGGCATCCCATTCTGTGACTACACCAGCCTCTATTTAAGACCATAACCATTTGCACTTATTCTAATTGAAATTAGGCCTGATAAAGACACTTTTGCTGTGCATGCTACTACTGGTCCCAGGTGCACTCCTGTTGTGGCATCCCATTCTGTGACTACACCAGCCTCTATTTAAGAACATAACCATTTGCACTTATTCTAATTGAAATTAGGCCTGATAAAGACACTTTTGCTGTGCATATTCTTACTGCTGCCTGCCAGGTGCACTCCTGTTGGGGCATCCCATTCTGTGACTACACCAGCCTCTATTTAAGACCATATAACCATTTGCACCTATTATAATTGAAATTAGGCCTGATAAAGACACTTTTGCTGTGCATAGCACTACTGGTCCCTGCCAGGTGCACTCCTGTTTGGGGCATCCCATTCTGTGACTACAGCAGCCTCTATTTAAGACCATATAACCATTTGCACTTATTCTAATTGAAATTAGGCCTGATAAAGACACTTTTGCTGTGCATATTCTTACTGCTGCCTGCCAGGTGCACTCCTGTTGGGGCATCCCATTCTGTGACTACACCAGCCTCTATTTAAGACCATAACCATTTGCACTTATTCTAATTGAAATTAGGCCTGATAAAGACACTTTTGCTGTGCATATTCTTACTGCTGCCTGCCAGGTGCACTCCTGTTGTGGCATCCCCTTCTGTGACTACACCAGCCTCTATTTAAGAACATAACCATTTGCACTTATTCTAATTGAAATTAGGCCTGATAAAGACTCTTTTGCTGTCCATGCTACTACTGGTCCCAGGTGCACTCCTGTTGTGGCATCCCATTCTGTGACTACACCAGCCTCTATTTAAGACCATATAACCATTTGCACTTATTCTAATTGAAATTAGGCCTGATAAAGACACTTTTGCTGTGCATAGTACTCCTGGTCCCTGCCAGGTGCACTCCTGTTGTGGCATCCCCTTCTGTGACTACACCAGCCTCTATTTAAGAACATAACCATTTGCACTTATTCTAATTGAAATTAGGCCTGATAAAGACTCTTTTGCTGTGCATGCTACTACTGGTCCCAGGTGCACTCCTGTTGTGGCATCCCATTCTGTGACTACACCAGCCTCTATTTAAGACCATATAACCATTTGCACTTATTCTAATTGAAATTAGGCCTGATAAAGACACTTTTGCTGTGCATAGCACTACTGGTCCCTGCCAGGTGCACTCCTGTTTGGGGCATCCCATTCTGTGACTACAGCAGCCTCTATTTAAGACCATAACCATTTGCACTTATTCTAATTGAAATTAGGCCTGATAAAGACACTTTTGCTGTGCATGCTACTACTGGTCCCAGGTGCACTCCTGTTGTGGCATCCCATTCTGTGACTACACCAGCCTCTATTTAAGACCATATAACCATTTGCACTTATTCTAATTGAAATTAGGCCTGATAAAGACACTTTTGCTGTGCATAGTAGTACTGCTCACAGGTACACTGCTGGCTGTTGGGGCATCCCATTCTGTAACATAGCATACCCCTCTTTATTTACACTAAGCAGCTCTCTTATTTACACTAAGCAGGCCTGTTGGAGGCTGAGTGTTACTGCTCACTTTTGGTGTGCATTATATTCTGTTTCATATAGACCCACCGCTGCCTGGGGGTTCTTAAAATATCACCTACTACCACGCCAGTTAGACTATGTCGGGCAGACAAGTGCCTGGAAGTGAAAAGAGGAGTGGCAAATGTTGGCACCACGGCCCTGCGTCAACATATGATGCGTCACCATAAAGCGACCTGGGAGAACCGAGGCTCCCAAGGGGTGGTCCAGTCTGCTTCCTCACCAAGTGAGCTCCCAATTTCTGCCAGCCAAGGCTCCAGCACCTCAGCCGAAGGCAGCTGTGCGTCATACCCATCCTCTGTCGCTCCTGCTCCTCCTCCTCCTCCTCCAAGTCATGCATCCCGCCAGCAATCCATCAGCGAAGCCATGTCCAAGAGACAGCAGTATGCACCCACTCATCCTACGGCGCAGAAGCTGAATGTGCGCCTGTCCAAGTTGCTGGTGCTGCAGTCGCTCCCTTTTCAGGTGGTGGAATCTGCACCTTTCAGAGAACTGATGGCTTGTGCCGAGCCGAGGTGGAGAGTCCCAAGCCGTCATTTCTTTGCCAAGAAGGCAGTACCAGCGCTGCACACTTTTGTTGGACAGAAGGTGGGCCAGTCCTTGAGCCTGTCGGTGTGTAGCAAAGTGCATGGCAGCACCGACATCTGGAGCTGTAACTACGGTCAGGGACAGTACATGTCGTTTACGGACCACTGGGTGAATGTGGTCCCTTTGCAGCAGCAGCAGCAACTTGGACAGGTCACGCCGCT
Source organism: Gastrophryne carolinensis (assembly GCA_027917425.1). Lineage (NCBI taxonomy): Eukaryota > Metazoa > Chordata > Amphibia > Anura > Microhylidae > Gastrophryne > Gastrophryne carolinensis. The sequence continues at coordinate 477,304,140 of CM051237.1, read as the reverse complement.
TCGGCCTCCGTGCTCCCTGCCCGTTGGGCCTGTGACACCGTGCGACTCGGCCTCCTCATCCTCCGCCATCTCCTCACCCTCCACTGTAGGCTCAAGTCTCAGTGCCCCTCCAGTCTACCATGTGTGCAGGGCACGGAGGTGTCACGCAGTGCTTCACATGGTTTGTCTTGGCGAACGGAGTCACACAGGGGAGGAACTGCTTAAATGTATTAATCAGGAAATCCAAACATGGCTTACTCCAAGAAAACTTAAAATGGGAATCATGGTTACCGACAATGGGAAGAACATTTTGTCTGCGCTGCGCCAAGGAAGCCTGACCCATGCCCCCTGCATGGCTCACGTCTTCAATCTGGTTGTCAAGCGGTTTCTGAAGTGTTGCCCCCATCTGCAAGATATCCTAACAACTTCAAGGAAACTTTGCATGCACTTCAGCCACTCATACACCGCCAAACACACCCTTCTTGAGCTACAGCGTCAGAATGGTATCCCCCAACATAGTCTGATTTGCGATGTTTCCACCCGTTGGAATTCCACCCTTCACATGTTGGACTGATTATATGAACAGAGAAAAGCCATCACGGATTTCCTGATGATCCAAGCAGATAGGGGGACTCCCCTGTGTAACTTCAATGTCAACCAGTGGCAGCTCATACGTGACACCTGTCGTTTGCTCAGGCCCTTTGAGGAAGCCACTTTATTTGTCAGTCGGCAGGATTACGGGATGAACAACGTGATTCCACTGCTTCATGTACTACAGCACATGTTGGAAACCATGGCTGGTCAGGGCACTGGAGACATGGTGTTTACATCTTACGGCCACATGAACCCCGTTGGAGCTGAACTGGAGGAGGAGGAGGAAGAGGAGGAGGAGGAGTTGCCCAGCGAAACACAGTTTAGGCTTGGCGAAATGGCTGGTTTATCTAGTCAGCGGACAGGAGAGGAGGAGCAGGAGCAGCCAGAGGAGCTAGAGGTTTTTGAGGAAGGCGAGACAGAGGACCCGGGCACACCGTGGCAGTATGCAGTGGAGATGGAGACAGGTAGTCCATCCGAGTCACTTGCGCAAATGGCACGAAGCATGCTCACGTGCTTGCGTAGTGACCCCAGAATTGTTTCCATCTGTCGGCGGGATGACTTCTGGCTGTCTACCTTATTGGACCCTCACTTCCGGCACAAAATGGGGGCATTTTTTAAACCCACCGAGAGGGAGGACAAACTGAACTACTACAAAGACATTCTACGTAGGCAGTTGGCCGATGCCTATCTGCGCCATGGTCCATACTCTCGCAGGTCTGACTCGAGGGGACCTCTGCGCTCACCTTCCACTGCCATGGCCGCTGGGGGGGTTGGCAGGAGCAGCAGCAGCAGCTCCATCAGCAGCAGCAGCCTCAGTCTTCAGTCGCTAATGAGTAGCTTTCTACACCCGCATAGTGAGGCTACTCATGAGCAGCAGGAAGACCTGGAGCAGGACCTGAACCAGCAGGTCATGTCATACTTTGACATGACCATGCCAACACACCTTGAGGATCCGCTGGACTTCTGGGCAGCCAAACTTGATTTGTGGCCGCAAATAGCAGAGTTTGCCCTGGAAAAGCTGTCCTGCCTGGCAAGTAGTGTGCCATCTGAGCGGGTGTTTAGTGCGGCGGGGGCCATAGTTACGGCGAGGAGAACTCGTCTGTCAACTAAAAATGTGGAGAGACTCACCTTTGTCAAAATGAATCAGGAATGGATCAGCCAGGATTTCCACCCACCAATGCCTGATGCATGCGACTAGATTCAGCATGGTGCCACGTTTTACACTTTCCAAATGGTGCAAAACATATTTATGTCTTTAGGCCAATTTTTGGGCTCCTGAAGCCAACCCCAGTGTCTCTTTAAAGTAATATTTGGGCTCCTGCTGCTGCTGCTGCCAACTCCAGGGTGTGATTCATCCTATTTTTGGGCTCCTGAAGCCAACCCCAGTGTCTCTTTAAAGTAATATTTGGGCTCCTGCTGCTGCTGCTGCCAACTCCAGGGTGTGATTCATCCAATTTTTGGCCTCCTGAAGCCAACCCCAGTGTCTCTTTAAAGTAATATTTGGGCTGCTCCTGCTGCTGCTGCCAACTCCAGGGTGTGATTCATCCAATTTTTGGGCTCCTGAAGCCAACCCCAGTGTCTCTTTAAAGTAATGTTTGGGCTCCTGCTGCTGCTGCCAACTCCAGGGTGTGATTCATCCAATTTTTGGCCTCCTGAAGCCAACCCCAGTGTCTCTTTAAAGTAATATTTGGGCTGCTCCTGCTGCTGCTGCCAACTCCAGGGTGTGATTCATCCAATTTTTGGCCTCCTGAAGCCAACCCCAGTGTCTCTTTAAAGTAATATTTGGGCTCCTGCTGCTGCTGCTGCCAACTCCAGGGTGTGATTCATCCAATTTTTGGGCTCCTGAAGCCAACTCCAGTGTATATTTGGGCTCCTGCTGCTGCTGCTGCCAACTCCAGGGTGTGATTCATCCAATTTTTGGCCTCCTGAAGCCAACCCCAGTGTCTCTTTAAAGTAATATTTGGGCTCCTGCTGCTGCTGCTGCCAACTCCAGGGTGTGATTCATCCAATTTTTGGGCTCCTGAAGCCAACTCCAGTCTTTCTTTAAAGTAATGTTTGGGCTCCTGCTGCTGCTGCTGCTGCTGCCAACTCCAGGGTGTGAATCATCCAATTTTTGGGCTCCTGAAGCCAACTCCAGTGTCTCTTTAAAGTAATATTTGGGCTCCTGCTGCTGCTTGCAACTCCAGTGTGTGATTCATCCAATTTTTGGGCTCCTGAAGCCAACCCCAGTGTCTCTTTCAGCCAATGTTTGGGCTCCTGCTGCTGCTGCTGCCAACTCCAGGGTGTGATTCATCCAATTTTTGGGCTCCTGCTGCTGCCAACTCCAGTGTCTCTTTAAAGCAATGTTTGGGCTCCTGCCCCTCATAGTGATGCCACTTCAACTCTCTTGAATTCAATTGTGCCGCTGTCACGCTCCCGGAACCACGATTACCACTTGGACAACTCCAGCTCTCTTAGTAAGGACCTCAACCCCCAATCTCCGCAGCCAGCTTCACCTATAGGAGCCCCCGCTTGCCGAGACGCAGAACACGCCTGCTCGGGATCGGTTGCCCCCAGGACTTTATGGCTCAAAGGATGAGGTCTTACCGTACAGAGAACTGGAGAGCCCGCGGCTGGAAGTGGAATCGGGTAGTCGGTATGTGAGCGTAAGGTGGAAGTCCAGCAGACAGGCAAGGGTCGGTAACAGGAGTGGAGATCGAGGATGGTCAAAGGCAAGCAAGGGTCGGCAACAGGAGTGGAGATCGAGGATGGTCAAACAAGCGAGGGTCGGCAACAGGAGTGGAGATCTAGGATGGTCAAGGCAAGCAAGGGTCGGCAACAGGAGTGGAGATCGAGGATGGTCAAACAAGCGAGGGTCGGCAACAGGAGTGGAGATCTAGGATGGTCAAGGCAAGCAAGGGTCGGCAACAGGAATCAGGATCAAACTCAGGGATAAGCAAATACTAGGGTCTAGGCGCTATAACAGGCAATGACAGACTGACTGGGTTGAGGTTAAATAGGGAACAGACATAATTGGCCAAGGAGAGTCAGTGTAGTGATTGGTGCAACCAGGAACTTCAAACAGATTGGACATGGGGGGGGAACCGCCCAGAACACAAGGGCATCTGATTGGCCCAGTGTCAGTGGGGAGGTCCCACTAATGCAGCTGGGGCTTTAATTAATCATTTAACCTTCCTCCGGCGGCCGCGCTGAGAGCAGCGCCGCCGGAGGGAATAAACTGAACGTGCTCGCGCACGCGCGCGAGCACGAGAAGCGACGCCGGAGCCGCCGAGTGAGCAGGGAGGCGCGTGCGCGCCAGCCTGCACAGAAGCCGCCGCCCGCCGCGGCCGCCGGACAGGTGGCTGCGCAGCGGGAGCGGGCGGCTGAGGACCCGGGACGACGCTGGAACGGGGAACCGGTAAGGAGGTAATGACATTACCCCCCCCCCTCACGAGGGGCCTCCGGACCCTCACCCGGCTTCCCCGGGTTATCACGGTGAAATTTCCGTACAAGAGCCCTGGCATGGACATCACAAGAAGACACCCAGCACCTCTCCTCAGGACCGTAACCAACCCAATCAATTAAATATTGTAACGTATTGCGAACCCTACGCGAATCCAAAATCTTGTTCACTTCATATTCTTGCACATTATCCACTAAAACGGGAGGAGGACCAGCAGGAGAAGAGTTTTTAGCTGGTTTCAACAGAGAAACATGAAATGAGTCGGAAATCTTCATAGTAGAAGGAAGCCGTACTTTATAGGTAACATTATTAAGTTTCCTGATGATAGGGTAAGGACCAATAAATTTAGGACCCAATTTATAAGAAGGCTGACGGAGAGCGATATTCCTAGTGGAAACCCAAACAAGGTCTCCACACTGAAGGATAGGTTCCTGAGACCTGCGACGATCAGCAAACCTCTTATATTTAACGCGCATAGTTTCTAAATTTTCCTTGACGCATGCCCAAACCTCTTTCCGTTTCTGAAGCCACTCTTCTAAGACCGGAAAATCAGAAGGTGCTGCAGAAATAGAAGAAGCTCTAGGATGCTTTCCATAATTACAAAAGAACGGGGATACTTTGGTACTGTCACTTGGCGCATTATTATACGCGAACTCTGCAAAGTCAATAAATTCCGACCACTGCTCCTGAGTGTCAGAGATGTAACATCTTAAATATTGTTCTAAGCTTTGATTTGTTCTTTCAGTCTGCCCATTAGACTGGGGATGGTACGCGGAAGACAAAGAAACCTGAATCCCCAAACGTGAACAAAAATTTTTCCAAAATCGTGATATAAATTGTACACCCCGATCGGAAACAATATTTACTGGAATACCATGAAGACGAAAAATATGCGAGATGAACAAGTGCGAAAGTTCAGGAGCCGAGGGTAGCTTGGGTAAAGCAATAAAATGAGCCATCTTACTGAATCTATCGACGACTACCCAAACGACAGTGTTCCCATGCGAAAGAGGTAAATCAACAATAAAGTCCATTGAGATGTGCGACCATGGTTCTTTAGGGATCTCAAGCGGAATCAGATACCCACTAGGAGCCTTGTGTACCCCTTTACTTCGTGCACAAACAGGACATGCGTCGATAAGAGTAGTGATATCACGTCTCATAGAAGGCCACCATACGTGGCGCCGAGCTAAAATAAAGGTCTTACGAACTCCCAGATGCCCAGCAATCTTTGCGTCGTGGAATTCGTGAATAACATCAGAACGCAAATGCGGCGGTACAAATTGACATCCTATAGGTGCGTTTACAGGCGATTCATCTTGGAATGGTGCCAAAACATTAGAGAGATCAGGGAGCAAGGCCCCGACTACACAACCTGCAGGTAAGATAGGTTCACCAGTGTCCCCCCGATCCTTACACTCACCAAACATGCGCGACAGAGCATCGGCCTTGGTATTTTTCACACCCGGCTTAAAGGTAATAATAAAGTTGAAACGCGAAAAAAACAATGCCCAACGGGCCTGTCGAGAATTTAACCTCTTGGCGGCGCCTATATATTCGAGATTCTTGTGATCGGTATATACAGTGATAGGATGTAAGGAACCCTCCAACCAATGACGCCATTCATCAAATGCTAGTTTAATAGCTAATAGTTCCCTATTGCCGACATCATAATTTTGTTCTGCGGTATTAAATTTCCGGGAAAAATAGGCACATGGGTGCAAACGTTCAGGAGACCCGGAGAATTGCGACAAAACAGCTCCAACACCTAATTCAGACGCATCTACTTCAATAACAAAAGGTTTGTTGACGTCGGGGTGCACTAAAACTGGCGCCGAAGTAAAAGCCTGTTTTAGGACACGGAAGGCTTCAATAGCTGATGGTGACCAGTTAGCAGTGAACGCGGCTTTGCGGGTGAGATTGGTGAGAGGCGCAACGATACTAGAAAAACCCTTGATAAAACGTCGATAAAAATTAGCAAATCCTAAAAAGCGTTGTAATTCTTTTAAGGATTTGGGTTGTTCCCAATCCCGTACTGCCGAAACTTTTCCCCCATCCATCTCCAACCCCTGACTAGAAATAATATATCCCAAGAAGGGAACAGAGGCGACCTCAAACATACACTTAGAGATTTTAGCGTATAAATTATTCTCTCTCAATTTCTGAAGGACCAGTTTTACATGTTGCCTGTGTTCGGAAAGGTTCTTAGAGTAAATGAGGATGTCATCCAAATAAACCACAACGAAGTTACCCAAAAAGTCACGAAACACGTCATTAACGAAGTCTTGAAAGACCGCCGGAGCATTACAAAGGCCAAAAGGCATCACTAAATATTCATAATGACCGTCTTTAACATTGAACGCCGTTTTCCATTCGTCCCCTTGCCGAATACGGATCAGGTTGTAGGCCCCCTTTAAATCTAGTTTAGAAAAAATACGAGCCCCCACTACCTGATTAAATAAATCACCTATTAAGGGAAGAGGATAACGATTTTTAACGGTGATCTTATTCAAGGCTCTATAATCTATGCAAGGCCTTAAACCTCCATCCTTCTTCTCAACAAAAAAGAAACCGGCACCCGCCGGTGATGTTGATGGGCGGATAAAGCCTTTGCTCAGATTTTCAGAGATATATTCTTTCATAGCCTGCTCTTCAGCTCGATTCAGATTATAGATCTTGCCCCTAGGAGGAATAGTTCCAGGAAGTAGGTCGATGGGACAGTCATAGGGTCTGTGTGGGGGAAGATTATCAGCGGACCGCTCAGAAAAGACATCTGCCCAATCTATATAAGGCAGAGGCAGTTCTTGGGGCGAAATCTGCACACTCCTAAGGATAGTGGAGAAGCAATGTGATCTGCAGAAATCACTCCACTTAACCAGATCACCCGACTGCCAATTAAATACGGGGTTATGGAGTTTTAGCCATGGGTATCCCAAAACTACTGGTGTTTCCGGACAATCAAACACCAGAAATTCTATATGTTCAGTATGAGATGCGCCGGCCACCAATCTGAGAGGAGGGGTCTTGTGACTGACCGGCCCTCCCAGGATAGCCTTCCCATTTATGGCCAAAACCTGAAGAGACTTTTCAAGGGGTACCAGTGGAACCCCTAGGATGGAGATTATGCTCCGATCCAGGAAGTTACCTGCAGCTCCACTATCAACAAAAGCAGGTACTGCCTGTTTGGAAAGACCCCAGAAAAGCTCTGTAGGGATTAACATCTTATCATGGTGAGAGTAATGCTTCCATCCACCTAGGTCAGCACCCTCTTCCTGACCTAGGCGAGAAAGTTTCCCGCCGGATATCCCTTATTAGGACAAGACCTGGCAAAATGCCCCGGGGACCCGCAATAGAGACAAAGACCCAAAGACCGTCTTCGTTGTTTCTCGTCCTGAGAAAGACGGGCTCTGCCAACCTGCATTGGCTCCTCTTGAGAGGGGGAGGAGGAGTTTACCCCACCAGGAGTTGAAGGACTGGGAGTTTGTGAAGGTCTAAAGGGAGTAGTAACCCTAACCCTTTCCCTGGCTCTCTCCCTAAGACGTCTATCGATCCTGATGGAGACCTGCATAAGCTGGTCCAAATCTTTAGGAGTGGGAAAGTTGACCAGGGCATCTTTAATATTTTCAGACAGCCCCATACGGAATTGGCTGCATAGGGCTGGATCGTTCCAGGTAGATTCTACTGCCCAGAGCCGGAACTCAGTGCTGTAGTCCTCGGCGGAATTCCGACCCTGCTTCAGGGCCCGAAGCCTGTTTTCCGCCGTGGACTGACGATCTGGATCCGCATACAACACCCCCATAGCTGAAAAAAAGGATGTCACGGAGTGTAAGGCAGGATCTTCAGGGAGCAAGCTGAAAGCCCATGACTGGGGATCTCCTTGTAGCAAAGAGATAATTAAACCCACCCGTTGGGTTTCTGTGCCAGAAGATAAAGGCCGCAGCCTGAAGTAGAGTTCACACGAATTCTTGAAATTCGAAAAGCCGGCCCGGTCTCCAAAGAATTTTTCAGGTAAAGGAACCTTAGGCTCAGGAAAATGAGGTGGTACAGCGGGTGTTGAAGTCTGGCGAGTTTCTTGATTGGCCACCCTCTGGGCAAGTTGATTGATAGCGGTGGCCATCGCCTGAACTTGCTGTACCAGGTCTTCCATATTGATATTTTAGGGCCTGTTATATTGTCACGCTCCCGGAACCACGATTACCACTTGGACAACTCCAGCTCTCTTAGTAAGGACCTCAACCCCCAATCTCCGCAGCCAGCTTCACCTATAGGAGCCCCCGCTTGCCGAGACGCAGAACACGCCTGCTCGGGATCGGTTGCCCCCAGGACTTTATGGCTCAAAGGATGAGGTCTTACCGTACAGAGAACTGGAGAGCCCGCGGCTGGAAGTGGAATCGGGTAGTCGGTATGTGAGCGTAAGGTGGAAGTCCAGCAGACAGGCAAGGGTCGGTAACAGGAGTGGAGATCGAGGATGGTCAAAGGCAAGCAAGGGTCGGCAACAGGAGTGGAGATCGAGGATGGTCAAACAAGCGAGGGTCGGCAACAGGAGTGGAGATCTAGGATGGTCAAGGCAAGCAAGGGTCGGCAACAGGAGTGGAGATCGAGGATGGTCAAACAAGCGAGGGTCGGCAACAGGAGTGGAGATCTAGGATGGTCAAGGCAAGCAAGGGTCGGCAACAGGAATCAGGATCAAACTCAGGGATAAGCAAATACTAGGGTCTAGGCGCTATAACAGGCAATGACAGACTGACTGGGTTGAGGTTAAATAGGGAACAGACATAATTGGCCAAGGAGAGTCAGTGTAGTGATTGGTGCAACCAGGAACTTCAAACAGATTGGACATGGGGGGGGAACCGCCCAGAACACAAGGGCATCTGATTGGCCCAGTGTCAGTGGGGAGGTCCCACTAATGCAGCTGGGGCTTTAATTAATCATTTAACCTTCCTCCGGCGGCCGCGCTGAGAGCAGCGCCGCCGGAGGGAATAAACTGAACGTGCTCGCGCACGCGCGCGAGCACGAGAAGCGACGCCGGAGCCGCCGAGTGAGCAGGGAGGCGCGTGCGCGCCAGCCTGCACAGAAGCCGCCGCCCGCCGCGGCCGCCGGACAGGTGGCTGCGCAGCGGGAGCGGGCGGCTGAGGACCCGGGACGACGCTGGAACGGGGAACCGGTAAGGAGGTAATGACAGCCGCTCTGCGATTCTATTAGCGATGCCTCTGATCTGCATGTGATATTTATTCAAAGTATTATTTAACTAACCCAGCACGCATCCTGTGCGTGTTACAGCAAGGCAGAATGGTTTACAACCCTATTGAGGCTCTAGGAGGCTCAGAAATAGCCGTTTTTAATAGCGATTCGTCGCGAATTAATTCGGGTCGAACCGATTTTTGTCGGAAAATTCGGCGAATCAGTCGAATCGAATTTTTTAAAAGTTCGCTCATCTCTAATAATCAGTATGAGATACGGTAGATGAAAATCTAAAACAGTGTTCTCTAATACTAGACAGATGGCCTAATTATAGGGGGGGTGGTACTATATGAGTACCATTGGTACTTTATTGGGAACACTAAGAGGCCGATTCATTAATAGCGCCAGGTAGCGACAGATGAGCGACAGTAGCGTTATTTTCACAGCGCACGCTAGTATTTGCTGTGCTTGGTCGTTGTTCGGCTGTTGACAGCGACTCAGTCGGTGTGCGGTAATGTTGAATATGGGGTTAGGAGTCGCTGTTTGACAGGTTCCGCGCTGTATGGGAGCACATGACAGTGAACGGCCATAGCGAACGGCTCCCAGCATATTCATTAACAAAAATTCTCGCGCTGTGAAATGCTTGTTTAAACCCCAGAGCGTAGTTTTTTAACCCCCAAACAACCATATTTTTAGAAAAAAAAAAAAACATGTTTTTCAAAACATTTTGTAATATGAATACATTAATATCAGACCTGTAATATCAATTCTGCACAATTTTTTTTTTTTTTACCTTAAAAAAAAAATCTAACATTGCAGAAGTGGTCACAGAATTTTTGACATTTAAAAAAAAATAATAGCAATTAATTATGAATATTTAAAGAATGCATTGGAGAGCGCCAGGTAGCGAGAGGTCATACCTGTCGCTGTTCAAGGTCAGATGCTGGCGCTGTGGGGTGAGGCTGGAATAATGATGAATGATTCGCTATCTGGCGCTCTGTCAGTCGCTAAGCAGGATTGGCTTGATAAATGTGTGATTGCGGTGGCGGTGAGCGTCATTACCGTTCGCTCACCATTCGCTACCTTGCGCTATCCCTTGTTAAATAAGGGCCTTAATTTAGGATTATTTTTACTAGTACAAGACATTGTTAATGAAGGATACTAGAGATGAGCGAACTTGTCAAAAATTCGATTCGGGCGATTCGCCGAATTTCGGGTTCGTCCAAATCGAACTTTTACGAATCGCTCATCTCTGGTGGGAGCGGGGAGGCCGGCTGCGCTGTCAGCGGGCGGCGGAAGCCGGCTTCCGCCGCCCGCTGACAGCGCAGCCGGTCTCCCCGCTCCCACCATGCCGGCTTTTTTTCTTCCATTTCAGGGAAAATTCGGTCAGCACGAACCACTAAAAATTCGGGTTCGTGCTGAATCGAATTTTCCCTGAAATTCGGAGCGAATTCAGGTTCGTTAGAACCGATTCGCTCATCCCTAAAGGATACATTCCAGAACGGCGTCCTACTGAATAATAGTTGGCTGGATGGATGGAGTTAGCAGTGTAACTAGTGCTCAGGCAGAAAGAGTTAAAACATTAGTAATCAGAATTTTCCCATCAGTGAAATATTTCTCAGAGATCTGGATTTACAGCGGCTCTTCTTTTATTTATTGTCAACAAACGTTATCATTCTCTGAAATCGAACATATGTGGTGTTTTGCATTTGATGAATAATGGATTTCTTTTCCCATATTTTTTTATTTATTCAAATTAGTCAGTTGCTTAACTATTTGGGGAACACAAAACTTGCTCATTTTCTGTACGAAAAGTTTGTTAAAGTGATCCCAGCTACAACTTAAAGTGGACCAAAATTATTGACTATCCTGGGTTTTGGTTCTTCCCCCCCCTCCGAGGCTGGACTCACCACTTCCTGGTCTTACGGCGCATGCCCGGCTGCTCGTCCAATCAGCTCGCTCGGAGCAGCTGACGTCACGTCGTCTAATCCTTCGTCTAAGGCCAGGTGTTCCGTGCTGGCGGCCGCATCCCCCGCTTCCCTCTAACAAGGAGCGTGCCCGCGCCGGCCATTCACAAATGCCTGGCACGCACCCTGCTAGAGGGATAGCGGGGATGCGGCCATGGCTCACACATGCGCCCTTGAATTAGGAAACAAGGTACGTTTATGGGGCGACCTGGGGAGTTTCACACAGCGGGGCATCCTTATTTTGGATGCCCCAGGGGGAGGGAATCGATCGGCCCGGGAATCTTATAGATTCCCATTCCGATCGTTATGGGTTTTTGTTCACCTTAAAAACTGTTTGTCCCATTCAGAGTGTCAACAAATTCAAAGGGACCTTCTTCCGGTCAACAATTCTGCCCTTAGTTATACTGAGCTTTCAGACACAGTTAAAGCGGACCTTTAGCATGATTTAGTGAAAAGCCAAAACCCTTGAAAAACTATTCCCCAACATCTAAAGTAATGTATTTTATGTTTTTAGTCACTTTTTATTCTTTCCCCCACTGGGCTTCAACTCTGTTCAGGACTCTAGGATACGAGCGCCGCCATCCTGCTTTATATACTGAGGAAAGAAGGGGGGGGGTATAGGGGGGGGCGAGGTTATAGCTGTGCTTTGCTCAGACAGAGCAGAGCTGGGGTCAGGAAAAGGACAGCGATCCCAGAATGCAGAGCAGCACAGTCAGGAGACAATTCCTGTTTGCAGACAGCCTAAGACTCCATGTGCCACCATCTTGGATGTTTACAGGCTCAGAAAATGCAGTAGATGCAGGTAGGATGATTTTTAATGTGGGCAATCTGTATGTACAGGGTGTGGGAAACATCTAAGATAGGCTCTTATTCAGGGTGAAGGTCCGGAATAATGTGGGCAATCTGTATGCACAGGGGGGGGGGGCATACAGGATAAGCTCTTATTCAGGGTGAGGGTCCAGATTAATGTGAGCAATCTGTATGTACGGGGGGGGGACATACAAGTTAGGCTCTTATTCAGGGTGAAGGTCTGGATTAATGTGAGCAATCTGTATGCACCGGGTGGGGGGAACTTACAAGATAAGCTCTTATTCAGGGTGAAGGTCCAGATTAATGTGGGCAATCTGCATGTACAGGTGGGGGAACATATAAGATAGGCTCTTAATCAGAGCGAAGGTCCGGATTAATGTGTTGGCCCATTCAATAACCTGCTATTTATGCTCCCATCCACGCTTAGAGTGGTCAAATGAGAAAGCCACATGTCAACAATGATGCCCTTCGTTTTATCAAGCTCTCAGCTGAAGGTAAACTTTACGGTGGCTTGTATGAAGATGACTTTTGAGGTCCATCAATTCACCCTATATTCAAGCTTCAAATGACCATATTGAGCGTTTTAAAATGAGAAAGGAATACATGGCCCTACATCCAGCAAACAATGCTGTTCCTAGGTATTCTAAGCTTTCATTCACAGTCAAACCAAAGACTGGTTTGGGGCCAGATGACTGTAGATACCAACCCAAAGACTCCAGAAACCATGGTGAAAATGGTCATCAGCAATGATATTATAGAGGCTGGACTCACCACTTCCTGGTCCTACGGCGCATGCCCGGCCGCTCGTCCAATCAGTGCGCTCGGAGCAGCTGATGTCACGTCGTCTAATCCTTCGTCTAAGGCCAGCTGTTCCGAGCGTGTTGGTGGCCGCATCCCCGCTTCCCTCTAACAGGGAGCGTGCCCGCACCGGCCATTCACAAATGCCTGGCACGGGCACGCCCTGCTAGAGGGATAGCGGGGATGCGGCCACGGCTCACACATGCGCCCTTGGATTAGGAAACAAGGTACGTTTATGGGCCGACCTGGGGAGTTTCACACAGTGGATCATCCCGATTCTGGATGCCCCAGGGGGAGGGAATCGATCGGTATGGGTTTTGGTTCACCTTAAAAACTGTATGAAGATGACTTTTGAGGTCCATCAATTCACCCTATATTCAAGCTTCAAATGACCATATTGAGTGTTTTAAAATGAGAAAGGTATACATGGCCCTACATCCAGCAAACAATGCTGTTCCTATGTATTCTAAGCTTTCATTCACAGTCAAACCAAAGACTGGTTTGGGGCCAGATGACTGTAGATACCAACCCAAAGACTCCAGAAACCATGGTGAAAATGGTAATCAGCAATGTTAATCTAGTTTGCCATATACATTACATGTTAGGACACGTAATACAGTGGTCATCCTTTGCAAATAAGGTGTTAACTAGGGATGAACGAACCGGTTCGGACGAACCGGAATTCGCTCCGAATTTCAGGGAAAATTCGATTCGGCACGAACCCGAAATTTTTTTGGTTCGTGCCGATCGAATTTCCCCTGAATTAAAAAAAAAAAAATGCCGGCATGGTGGGAGCGGGCAGGCCGGCTACGCTGTCAGCGGGCGGCGGAAGCCGGCCCGCTGACAGCGCAACCAGCCTGCCCGCTCCCACCATGCCGGCATTTTTTTAAAAAGCAAACACTTACCTGCATGGTCGGAGCGTGGAGGCCGGCGCCGCTCTCAGGCGCCCTCTGATGACGCGTCCTCTGATGACAGCTGAGAGCGGCGCCCTCTGATGACGCACCCTCTGATGACGCGTCCTCTGATGACAGCTGAGAGCGGCGCCGGCCTCCATGCTCCGACCATGCAGGTAAGTGTTTGCTTAAAAAAAAAATGCCGGCATGGTGGGGGCGGGCAGGCCGGCTGCGCTGTCAGCGGGCCGGCGGCGGCCCGCTGACAGGCGTAGCCGGCCTGCCCGCTCCCACCATGCCGGCATTTTTTTTTCAGATGAGCGATTCGTGAAAGTTCGATTCGGGCGAACCCGAATTTCTTGGGGAATTTCGGCAAATCGCCCGAATCGAACTTTCAAGAAGTTCGCTCATCTCTAGTGTTAACATGAACTGGGATTTCACATGGAGAGGCACAGTACACACATATTTTATATATATATATATATATATATATATATATATATGTATATATATGTATATTGTATAGGTACCGATTTGTTGGTTGCTGCATAGGAATTTAATATTAGTGGCTTCTAAGAACTGGTGGTCAGAGGTTCAGAAAGTCATCTCCGTCATAATTAATTAGTTAATAAGGCTAATGATCGCCATGTCATCGTCATAATTGGTGATTTTGACCACCCTCTCCTCAGTTGGTGAGCAATGATTGGTGTAAACGGAAAACAGAATAGGATAGATCACACAGCCCTGAGGGGCACCGGTGCTAATGGTCTTGACACTGGATGTTACTGGCGCATTATGACCTTCTATGTCCTTTGCAATAGAAAGTTATGCATCCACTCACGTAAGTGTGATGAAATTCCAACTTGGGAGACGGTTCCTCTGATGATGGCTGGGAAAGATGGAAAGATGATGATCTCAGGTCTGCAAACAGCAACCACATTGGTCAAGGTAATTCAAGGTGTGTTGTAAAGCCAAGTTAATAGTATGGTCAGCTGATCTATTCCTCTTCCGATATTCCTACTTCAACCTGACACATATGCAGCCCAAAAATTCCAGGACCATTTGTTAGGCCAAAATAGCACCTCTTAGTTCTACAGCCTAACAGGCTGATGTATCAATAGCGGCAGGTAGCGACAGTTGAGCGACTGTAGCGGCATTTTCAGAGCGCCCGCTAGTAGTCGCTGTGCTTGGCCGTTGTTCGGTAGTTGATAGCGACTCAGTCGGTTTGCCGTAATGTTGAATATTAGGTGAGGAGTCGCTATTTGACAGGTTCCGCGCTGTATGGGAGCGCATGATAGCGACTGGCCCTAGCGACCGGCTCCCATCATATTCATTAAAAAATCAGCCTCGAAAAATTCTCGCACTGTAAAATGCATGTTTAAACCCCAGAGCGCTGGCGGCGATGTGTATAAAGTAGTTTTTTAACCCCCTAACCACCATTTAGGTAAAAAAAAAATTAGGATTTTTTTTTAAATAATATTGTAACCTGAACACTTTCATATCAGACCTGTAATATCAATTATGCACAAATTTTTTTTTTTTTTATTTCACCAAAAAATTCATTTTCAATGCAAGACGTGTTAACAGTTTTTTTTTTTTTGTGTAATAAAAAATTATTTAAAAAATTAATTATTCATAAAAAAAAACAAAACTTCCATTGAAATGCATTGGAGAGCGCCAGGTAGTGAGAGGTCATACCTGGCGCTGTTCAAGGTCGCTCGCTGGCGCTGTTGGCTGAGGCTGCGATAATGATGAATGAGTCGCTATATGGCGCTATCTCAGTCGCTAAGCAGGATTGGCTTGATAAATGTGTGATTGTGGTGGGGAGCCGGCGTTCTCGTGGCGGTGCCTGTCATTACCTGCCAATCATCAGTCGCTACCTGTCGCTATTCCTTCATGAATAAGGCCCTTAGAAGGAAGTAATGGGAAGCGCTTTGTCCAAATGTATTTTACAAGTTCAGTGAAATTTTTTATATTTATAATTATTATGTTATTAATATAATTATTATTAATATTATTATTAATTATTATTATTTATAATTTTTAACAATTTATGGTCAGAAGTTTTAGATGTGAAAAGTTTTATTGTAGTCATTTAGAATGTATGAATTCATGCACACACCCATTCTCAAAAAGATTGTAGACCCTACAGTGGACAACCGGGAATGTATTACCATATTATTGCCCTGTAAGACACACCCTGGATTTGGAGGACAAAAATTAGAAAAAAAATTCTTAAGCAAATGGTGTGGTAAAATACCCCCTCCCAATCACCCTATTATAGACAGCATGCAGAATCACACCATTACAGACCCCACATTACAGACAGTGAGCGGTATCCCACATTACAGTCAGTGAGGGGCATCCCAATTACAGGCAGTTTGCAGGCATCCCAAATACAGGCAGTGTGCGGGCAACCCAAATACGGGCAATGTGTGGGCATCCCAAATACAGGCAATGTGTGGGCATCCCAAATACAGGCAATGTGCAGGCATCCCAAATACAGGCAATGTGTGGGCATCCCAAATACAGGCAGTTTGCAGGCATCCCAAATACAGGCAGTGTGCGGGCATCCCAAATACAGGCAGTGTGTGGGCATCCCAAATACAGGCAGTTTGCAGGCATCCCAAATACAGGCAGTGTGCGGGCATCCCAAATACAGGCAGTGTGCGGGCAACCCAAATACAGGCAATGTGTGGGCATCCCAAATACAGGCAATGTGTGGGCATCCCAATTACAGGTAGTGTGAGGGCATCCCAATTACAGGCGGTGTGCGGGCATAACAAATACAGGCAGTGTGTGGGCATCCCAATTACAGGCAATGTGTGGGCATCCCAATTACAGGCAGTTTGCTGGCATCCCAAATACAGGCAGTGTGCGGGCAACCCAATTACAGTTAGTGTGCGGGCATCCCAATTACAGGCAGTGTGTGGGCATACCAAATACAGGCAGTGTGTAGCATCCTAAATACAGGCAGTGAGGGAATCCGAAATACAGGCAGTGTGTGGCTTCCTAAATACAGGCAGTGGGTGGGCATCCAAATTACAGGCAGTGTGCAGTCATCCCAATTACAGGCAGTGTGCGGGCATCCCAATTATAGGCAGTGTGCAGGCATCCCAATTTCTGGTGTTGTGTGGGCATTCCAAATACAGGCAGTGTGTGGGCATAGCAATTACAGGCATTGTGCGGGCATCCTAAATACAGACAGTGTGCAGCATGCCCCCCAAAAGAACAAATGCACACTTACATCACCCGGCTCCCATGCAGCCATCACACACATACACACACACACATTAACAGCATCTACTGGCTATGCAATCCCCGCCGCTGTCCCCGTAGCCGCTGCTGCCTGCCGCCTGAAGCTCCTGCCGGTTCCAACTCCCAGGGAGCGTGGCCTGTTACTCCTCTCACAGGCCACGCCCCACCTGGTTGCCTGAACCAGGTCACTGGGTAATTGGGGCAGCGGCCGGCGGGCATGGGAGGCTACAGGGACAATTGCTGAGACAGCGGCGGACAGAGGAGGCAGCCGCGAGGGCAGCAGAAGCCAGTAATGTATATGTGTGTGTTTTTATGTCGGTGGGAGCTAGAAATGTAAGTTTTTTTTGTTTTGTATTCGCCCATTAAGACGCACTGACACCCCCCCCCCCCCATTGTGGAGACACATAAGCGCGTCTTATAGAGCGAACAACTCGGTAGTTGGTACTTACAACATCCAGCCTCTTGAACAACAATTTGGACTGGAAACTACAGCCTGGATCTCCATTTTTTTTTGCAGGAACATGAGTTTGACAAATTCTTGAAGAGGCCAGCTCCATATTTCTGCCAGTTCTGTTCATCAATAATTGTCGTGGTCTCAGAGTCGAGTAGATCACGTCGTGCCGCAGCCTTTAACCTTCAACCATGCGAGTGAGAACGGACGGACGCCAATATAAATAGCGCTGTAACCGCATCCATATTGCTCTGACACGAGGGACCGAACGGCGAGCAGCTTCAGCCATTGGAAACATTTTCTCCGTAAACTTCCATTTAAGACTTGCTCTTATCGGAGCGCCATCCATCTAACCCCGGATGACAAGTACAAGCAGCCGGAGTGTGTGTGATTAATCTGCTTTGTTTACTGCAAATTGAAAGTGTAACTGAAAAAATAGAAGGTCAAGTAAATAATGTCGGGAAGGGAACAGGCAGTCCGGCTCAGTACGGAACACAAATTGCCGGGGTGCCAATCGGAGCTTGGTCAACAGTCGGGCTTTACGAGTCGTACCTGTGCGCGGCATTCTCTGTACTTTGGAAAATTGATGGTCCCTACATCTACTTTATTAGTGAAAAATGACAGGCCCGATACAGTAAGAAAAGAAGCAATGTTTAAAGTGGACCAGAATCTGTACATACAGATCCGGACCTTCACCCTGAATAAGAGTCTATCTTATATGTTTCCACCACCCTGTACATACAGATTGCCCACATTAATCCAGACCTTCACCCTGAATAAGAGCCTATCTTATAGGTTTCCCCCAGTTTAGATACAGATTGCTCACATTAAAAATCATCCTACCTGCATCTACTGCATTTTCTGAGACTTTAAACATTCAAGATGGCGGTCCATGGAGTCTCAGGCTGCCTGCAAACAGGAAGTGTCTTCTGCAATGCACAGCTGTAACCCCGCCCCTGCACTTTTGAACCCTCTCCTCTACTTAGTATTTGATGCTACTGAGCCAAGATGGCGGCTCCCGTATCCTAGAGTCCTGAACAAAGTTGCAGGCCTGGGGGGAAGAATAAGTAAGTGATTAAAAAACATTAAATATATTAGTTTTAAATGCTGGGGAAGTTTTTTTAAGGGTTTGGGCTTTTCATTAAATGATGCTGAAGGTCCGCTTTAAGCAAGTAAGAAGGCAGCCAGAAGACTCAATAAAGCAGGAAGGCATCTCATATCTGCAAATAAGAGACGTAGCTGAGCAGCTCTTCAGAAGGACGTCATGTTCAACCCAGGTAAAGGTTCACTTAAAATGGTCATGTTACCATTGAAGGCTATAGAGAACTCTTGGACAACACCCAGTAAGTAACTGAAACTTTGAAGTTAATAAGTAAAGTACATGTTGTCCGCCCACCAGGGCCCTTCGAGTGGAGATCCAATTATCTGTAGCACTTGACGCTGCGGTGAAATCTCTTTCTCTAGGTCCGCCTTTGCTTGCCCGTGTGCCGAACTAAAATTTTATTAAAAAGAGTAAATTTCACAATAGAGTCACCGAGTCCCCAGATGCTCTCTGCAAAGTCGCCGGAATCTCAGCGTATATATTTTTTTTCCTGTTTCAGCTAATAAAAAACATCCCTCCCCCCACCCCCCACGTGCCTGAAAACCGCCGACGCCATCGTCACATTAATAATTGTGTTTGTGCTGAGCCAGATTCGAGTGGTTGCGCATATGACTATTAGACATCTGGCAGGCCCATAATCCGCGTCAAGTGCTACAATGTATATCATGGTGGGAAATGCCGGATAGTTAACCCTCGCCGTACTGCTCAATATTGTGGCGTTTAAAGACATTGTTTGGGCTAAGAGGGGCTAATCAATGGCAGCTGCTGCAGTAACAAGTTGGAAGCTTGCCACATATTCCAGCGCCGGCATTGCTCGGGATTTCTGGTTTGGAATTATCACATGAACGTGTCGAAACCAGGTGCCCATTAAGCCGGTGTAGGTATATAAATACCCCTGTAGGCAAACATCCCCCAATGACCTGTGTACAGTAATTAAAGGGGGTGTATAGGTAGCAAATCCACTGGGGATCATGACAGGGTACCCCACTATCACTGATTACAATAGAAACAATTACAGGGGGTGTATAGGTAGAGAACCCACTGGGGACTTAATTCTGGCACTGAAGCCAAACCCCTTTGGTGATGATGGTTGAGGGGGGCCTGGGCAGTTGATAAGTTTGTTACCCCAATCCCCCCAGCCCATGTGTTAGAGCCGCTTCGTTCCGCCCAACATTTCATCTCGTATCTCGGTCCATAGAGCACTTCAGGAAACACTTCTGATGCTTTCTGCAGACAGTGCTTCAATACTACCTCGGGAAGTAAAGGAGCTCACTGCGGGTCTCAGTTCAGGGTGGCCATTAGGGATAGCTGGCCAGGGCCCCCCTCTTCACTGCTGGACCTCATACTGGAGTCTTTGCTCTCCTACATTGATGGATGCCCTTCATGTTGCTACCACGATAAGTCTGGGGAAGCCAGTCCCTCGGGACGGTTTTAAATAGTATATGCAGAGGAGTCGCTAGGCTTTCTGGCACACGGGGCAAAGATTCGAAATGGCGCCCCCATCTGTGCTCAGGCCCCCCCCTGACCTGCTGCATCCGGGGAAGGTGCCCCTCCTGCTCCCTTCTGTGAGCATTAGACAGTGCTTCAACACTGCCTTCAGAAGTAACGGACCGCACTGCGGGTCTCAGTTCAGGGTGGCCATTAGGGATACCTGGTCAGGGCCCCCCTCTTCACTGCTGGACCCCATACTGGAGTCTTTGCTCTCCTACATAGATGGATGCCCTTCTTGTTGCTGCTGCACTGCTTTGAATTCCAATCAGACCACAGGCCTATTCTGGGATGCCACTGTGTGTGCGAACCCCCAGGGTCATCTAATACAGCTTATTCTGATCCCCACTCCCATGGTACATGCACAGGCTCTCCTGCAATCTGCATAGATTGCTGTGCATATCAAAGCATGGCAAACAATGCTGAATTAATTGACATTTGGGCTCCTCCCTTTGGCTGTGCACATAGGATGGAGTGGTGCAGGCGAGACTGCCAAAGGCCTGCACAGGAGGTAAGAGGTAAGATTAGGGGTGATCCTGGGGCTTTCCAAATCAGGATGCCCCTGGGGAGGGTTTTCACATGGCCCTGGTGTATTTTATGTTATCATGGTTTTGGTACATGAGGAGGGGGTCATACTCTGTCCCAGGACTAGGCACTTCCCAGGTTCCTTTTTATATAGCCTCTCAATATGACCACACCTTGATTTATCTGTTAAAAAAACATTTTCTTTTATTGGTATTTATTTAAAAGACTCTCTAATGTGAATATGAATTCATTACCTCTTATTGCACATATGAGTTTAATAGCAGCATAATTCATTCCACCATTATATTTCAATATTTCCTTTTCCTTATTGGAGCACATTAATATTAGGGATATAGTTAGTATAGAGAGACAGGAAAATCAAGATTGGGTGCAATCAAATCCTAAGGAACCTCTCCAATACGTGCCTTGCAGGCTAGTGTACAAAAGGGATGGATTAATCCACACCACACATAGTTGAATTGCAAATAAAATATATTGAAAAAATAATAATCACATTTACAACAGATTCTGTTGTTCAAAAATTTTTATTGAGAGACAATCAGCACAGTACACCTTTGAGTTTACAAAAATATACATCCATTTACAGCAAAAAGCTCTGTTCAATGTCTCTTTCAATTTTCCAACGATATTTTTGCAAACTATAACGTTGAGAATATTAGTATACAATGACTAAATCTATACGTAAATGACTCTATGTCTAGTGTAGACTACAACTAAGATCAGTAGGCAAACTGCCTCCTACTAGATATAAATCTATAACGCTCTATAGGACCTATCTCCTGCCATAGAAAAGTAGTGGCTTATCCTAAGAGGTCAGTAACCAGGTGTCACAGATCGGCACTTACCTGGGCCCCGGTCCAGCGTTGTCAGCGGTCGGCCGGTCCCAGCAGCTCCTGCTCGGCGGCCGCGCCGTGCGGCGTCTCCTCAGGTGGCGCCGAGCACGGCCGCTCTCCCTCCTCGCGCGCGCGTCATCAGCTCACGTGCGCGCGCGCGAGCCCGAGACCTATTTTCCCTCCGGCGGCGCTGTGCTCAGCGCGCCCGCCGGAGGCTGTAGATTTAGCCAGGGGGCACTGGCACGCCCCCTGGTTCAGATTAAAGGGGCCAATGAGCCCTAGGTTCTATGAGGCTTACGCCTCCCCTCCTTGTCTGGGCCAATGAGCCCTATAGTTGTGAATTACACTCCTGCTCTCCCAATCAGACCTGTGATCATAGTGCACCAATCACCCGCACCCTCCTCTCTGTCTCTCCCTATAAAAGCAATTCCCCCTCAGTTGGGAATTGCCTGTGATAGTGCCTTGTACCCTGTTAGCAGCTTGTCTCTAGTGTTTATTCCGAACTCCCGTTGCTGACCACTGCCTGTCTTGACTATCCTCGATCCGTGTTCCTGTTGCCGACCTTCGCCTGTGTTTGACCATCCCCGATCTGATCTCCTGTTGCCGACCTCTGCTTGATCCTCGACCACGTCTTGTCCAATCCTTTGTACCGCTGCCATTTCTGAACTTCCGTTGCTGACCCTAAGCCTGTTGGACTTCCGTATACGCTCAGCGATTGGGCTTCTCAGCACCACTTCCAGCCACGGGTTCTCCAGGCCTCTGAACAGTAAGACTCCAATCTTTGAGCCATTGAAGTCCTGGGGGCAACCGATCCCGGGCAGGCGTGCTCTGCGTCCCGGCAAGCGGGGGCTCCTATAGGTGAAGCTGGCTGCGGAGATTGGGGGTTGAGGTCTTACCGAGAGGGCTGGAGTTATCTAAGTGGATTGCTGCAGTACCCAGAGCGTGACATTATCACAGGCCTAAAGATGGATGACCTGGTACAGCAGGTACAAGCTATGGCTACGGCGATAAACCAGCTCGTTTAAAGAGTGGCCACTCAGGAAACCCGTCAGTTACTGGCATCCTCTGTACCACCTCATATCTCAGAACCAAAGATCCCGTTGCCTGAAAAATTTTTTGGAGAACAAGTTAAATTTTCAAATTTTAAGAATGCCTGTGAACTGTATTTCAAGCTGAGACCCATCTCCTCTGGCACTGAGTCCCAACGAGTAGGCTTAGTCATCTCTCTGCTTCAAGGGGACCCGCAGTCCTGGGCCTTTAGTTTACCATCTCATGATTCTGCCCTACAATCCGTTACAGCATTCTTTAATGCCATGGGCGTTTTATATGCTGATCCTGATCAACAATCTACGGCAGAGAATAGGCTTCGGGCCTTAAGACAAGGACGGAATTCGGCTGAAGATTATAGTGCTGAATTCCGCCGCTGGGCCATCGAATCGAGGTGGAATGATCCCGCTCTGTGTAGTCAGTTCAGGGTGGGGCTGTCGGATAGCATCAAGGATGCTTTGGTCAACTTTCCTCCACCGGCAGACCTCGACCAATTTATGCAGGTCTCCATTAAAATAGACAGGCGGCTTAGAGAGAGGGCTAGGGAGAGAACCAGGGCTCCCACGTCCTTCAGGTCCTTCCAGACTCCTAGTTCCCCGGCTACCCATGGGGAAAATACATCATCTTCTTCCCAGGAAGAACCCATGCAATTAGGGAGAACCCGATTATCCCAAGAGGAAAAGCAGCGTAGGCGGGCCAAGGGGTTATGCCTATATTGTGGGAACTCGGGACATTTCGCAGGGTCCTGTCCCAACAAGGGGAGACCGGCGGAAAACTTCCGCACCCAGACCAGGTAGAGGGTACTGATCTGGGTGAGTCAGTTTGCAACTCTCGCCAAAATAAAATGTTAGTGCCCATTGATCTATCTTGGGGTTCTTCCAAGCAATCAGTTTCCGCCTTTATCGACAGCGGTGCGGCGGGAAACTTTCTGGACAAGAGTATGATCTCCCTTTTAGATATCCCTTTAGTTCCTCTTGAAAGATCTCTACAAGTTTTGGCCATCAATGGGAAGGTCATCCAGGGGGGACCTATAACCACCAAGACCCCCCCCCCTTCGGTTAATTGTTGGCTCTTCCCACTCTGAATTCTTAGAGTTTTTCATCTTCGACTGTCCTGAGACTCCGGTGGTTTTGGGATACCCCTGGTTACAACTCCACAACCCGGTGTTAGATTGGCGGGTTGGAGAATTGATCAAGTGGAGTGACCACTGTAAAAACCACTGCTTTACTACAGGTCTTAGAAGTGTGCAAGTTTTACCTCAGGGGTTACCTCAACCTTACGCTGACTGGGTTGATGTCTTCTCTGAACGATCTGCGGATACCCTTCCTCCACATCGGTCTTATGACTGCCCTATTGACTTGCTTCCGGGCACGATTCCCCCGAGGGGAAAAATTTATAATCTTACTCTGCCCGAAGAGCAAGCAATGAGGGAGTACATCACCGAAAATTTAAAGAAGGGATTTATTCGCCCCTCTACCTCTCCTGCCGGGGCTGGATTCTTTTTTGTAGAGAAAAAAGACGGCGGC
This sequence comes from Gastrophryne carolinensis, assembly GCA_027917425.1. Lineage (NCBI taxonomy): Eukaryota > Metazoa > Chordata > Amphibia > Anura > Microhylidae > Gastrophryne > Gastrophryne carolinensis. The sequence goes on along the minus strand of CM051237.1, from coordinate 477,280,228 downwards.
CTGAGGCCATGCATTGATTATCGAGCCTTGAATAAGATCACTGTTAAGAACCGATACCCCTTGCCCTTGATCGGGGATCTGTTCAATCAAGTCACAGGGTCCCAAATTTTTTCCAAGTTAGATTTAAGAGGGGCATACAATCTGATTCGTATCCGACAGGGGGATGAGTGGAAAACCGCATTTAATGTGAAAGACGGCCATTACGAGTACCTGGTCATGCCTTTTGGTCTTTGTAACGCGCCGGCCGTTTTTCAAGATTTTGTTAACGATATATTCAGAGAGTATCTCGGTAGATTTGTGGTCATATACTTAGACGATATTCTCATTTTTTCTAATTCCTTGTTGGAGCATAGACGTCATGTTAAGTTGGTACTACAGAAATTAAGAGAAAACAACTTATTTGCTAAACTTTCTAAATGCGTGTTTGAAGTCACCACAGTTCCTTTCTTAGGGTACATTATTACCAACCAGGGTTTAGAGATGGACGCGGGGAAAGTTTCGGCGGTTCAGGATTGGGTTCAACCCAAGACCTTAAAAGAATTGCAGCGTTTTCTAGGTTTTGCTAATTTTTATCGACGGTTCATCAAAGGCTTCTCTCATGTTGTTGCACCTCTTACCAATCTTACCCGCAAGGGGGCCTTCACTGCTAACTGGTCTCCCTCTGTCTGTGAGGCCTTCCTGACCTTGAAACGGGCCTTCACTTCGGCACCAGTGTTAATTCACCCAGATATTCGTAAGGCCTTCATTGTAGAAGTGGACGCTTCAGAGCTGGGAGTGGGTGCAGTTTTGTCGCAATATTCTGGTAACCCTGAGCGTCTTCATCCATGCGCTTATTTTTCACGTAAATTCAGTACCGCGGAGCAAAATTATGATGTCGGTAATAGGGAACTATTAGCTATTAAACTGGCTTTTGATGAATGGCGACACTGGCTGGAGGGTTCATTACATCCTATAACTGTGTATACCGATCACAAAAATCTTGAATACATTGGGTCTGCCAAGAGATTGAACTCTCGTCAAGCACGTTGGGCATTATTCTTCTCGCGTTTTAATTTTATTATTACGTTCAAGCCGGGTGTAAAAAATACTAAAGCGGATGCTCTATCTCGCATGTTCGGTGAATGTAAGGATCGGGGTGATACTGGTGACCCGATCCTACCCATGGGTTGTGTGGTCGGGGCATTACTTCCTGATCTCTCTAACACCTTGGCGCCGTTTCAAGACCAGTCTCCTAGTGATGTTCCCTTTGGATGCCAGTTTGTACCGCCACATTTGCGTTCAGATGTAATTCGCGAATTTCACGACGCTAAAACTGCTGGTCATGTGGGTAACCGAAAAACCTTTATGCTTGCCCGTCGCCATGTATGGTGGCCAACCATGAGACGCGATATTACTGCCTTTATCGACGCTTGTGCTGTTTGTGCTCGAAGTAAAGGGGTTCACAGGGCTCCCAGTGGCGGTTTGGTTCCTCTTGAAATCCCTGCTGAACCTTGGACTCATATTTCTATTGATTTTATTGTAGATTTGCCTTTATCACACGGGAATACTGTCATTTGGGTGGTCGTAGATCGTTTCAGTAAGATGGCACACTTCATTCCTTTGGCTAAGCTTCCTTCCGCACCAGAGCTTTCTCGACTATTTACTTCACACATTTTTCGTATTCACGGTATTCCGTCCAATATAGTCTCTGATCGGGGCGTCCAGTTTACTTCCCGTTTTTGGAAACATTTCTGTTCGCGGCTGGGTATACAGATCTCTCTTTCGTCTGCCTACCATCCCCAATCCAATGGGCAGACGGAAAGAACTAATCAAACCTTGGAGCAGTACTTAAGGTGTTATGTCTCTGATACCCAAGAACAATGGGCAGAATTTATTGATTTCGCCGAATTTGCTTACAATAATGCGCCTAGTGAGAGTACCAAGATATCGCCTTTTTATTGTAATTTAGGGAAAAATCCTAGAGCTTCTTCCCTTTCAGGGTCACCTTCCAACTTGCCGGCGTTGGAGGAGTGGCTTCAAGAACGGAAGGATATCTGGACACATGTTCAGGAAATTCTTAAAACCACCAGTTTAAGATATAAGAAATTTGCTGATCGTCGTAGATCACAGGAACCTACTCTTCAAGTAGGCGATCTAGTTTGGGTCTCCACTAAAAATATTGCGCTCCGTCAACCTTCTAGCAAATTGGGTCCTAAATTCATTGGTCCGTTTCCGATAATCAAGAAGTTGAATAATGTGTCGTTTAAAGTTCAACTCCCGCCAACTATGAAAATACCTAACTCTTTCCATGTTTCGTTGTTAAAACCAGCTAAGAACATTCCTCTTGCTGGTCCTTCGCCGATTCTCGTTAATAATGAGCCAGAATATGAAGTGAATAAAATTCTTGATTCACGTAAGGTTCGTAATTCTTTACAGTATTTGGTGGACTGGGTTGGCTATGGTCCAGAAGAAAGATGTTGGGTAGCTGCGAGGGATGTTCATGCCAAAGCTCTTGTACGGAAATTCCACCGTGATAATCCGGAGAAACCGGGTGAGGGTCCGGAGGCCCCTCGTGAAGGGGGGGGTAGTGTCACAGATCGGCACTTACCTGGGCCCCGGTCCAGCGTTGTCAGCGGTCGGCCGGTCCCAGCAGCTCCTGCTCGGCGGCCGCGCCGTGCGCCGTCTCCTCAGGCGGCGCCGAGCACGGCCGCTCTCCCTCCTCGCGCGCGCGTCATCAGCTCACGTGCGCGCGCGCGAGCCCGAGACCTATTTTCCCTCCGGCGGCGCTGTGCTCAGCGCGCCCGCCGGAGGCTGTAGATTTAGCCAGGGGGCACTGGCACGCCCCCTGGTTCAGATTAAAGGGGCCAATGAGCCCTAGGTTCTATGAGGCTTACGCCTCCCCTCCTTGTCTGGGCCAATGAGCCCTATAGTTGTGAATTACACTCCTGCTCTCCCAATCAGACCTGTGATCATAGTGCACCAATCACCCGCACCCTCCTCTCTGTCTCTCCCTATAAAAGCAATTCCCCCTCAGTTGGGAATTGCCTGTGATAGTGCCTTGTACCCTGTTAGCAGCTTGTCTCTAGTGTTTATTCCGAACTCCCGTTGCCGACCACTGCCTGTCTTGACTATCCTCGATCCGTGTTCCTGTTGCCGACCTTCGCCTGTGTTTGACCATCCCCGATCTGATCTCCTGTTACCGACCTCTGCTTGATCCTCGACCACGTCTTGTCCAATCCTTTGTACCGCTGCCATTTCTGAACTTCCGTTGCTGACCCTAAGCCTGTTGGACTTCCGTATACGCTCAGCGATTGGGCTTCTCAGCACCACTTCCAGCCACGGGTTCTCCAGGCCTCTGAACAGTAAGACTCCAATCTTTGAGCCATTGAAGTCCTGGGGGCAACCGATCCCGGGCAGGCGTGCTCTGCGTCCCGGCAAGCGGGGGCTCCTATAGGTGAAGCTGGCTGCGGAGATTGGGGGTTGAGGTCTTACCGAGAGGGCTGGAGTTATCTAAGTGGATTGCTGCAGTACCCAGAGCGTGACACCAGGTTGGGGGAGGAATAGATTATGAGGGGTAGGGGAAAATGGATAGGGATTGAAGGGAGAGGAAAAAAGGATATAAAAGAAAGAAAAGGAAAGAAGGAAAAGACAAAGGGAAGAAAAAAAAAATAGTAATTTTGTATTAATAGCCGTCACTAGATGGTTTGTTAAAAAGAGCTGCGAAATCAGATCCTTAAGAGGTCGTTGTCAAAATCCGTGGGCATAGCATAACGAGCCCAGGGGTCCCAAATTGCTCGAAAACCATCCAAGTCATCATCGTATATTGCTAATAACTTTTCCATTGACATTGTATAACTCACTTTATTTTTGAACTCTGCAAAGCTCAAACAAGATGCCTTCCATGTCTTCGCAATTACCAGCTTAGCTCTCGTCAAAATATGGTAGATAAGGATTTTTTTGTGTTTTAGTCGTCCCGTCTATCGGTCTGTTAAGGAGAGCCACCCCAGGATCAGGCGTAACACAAGTATCGAGCATTGTCGAAATAGTATTTAAAATTTTAACCCAAAAGGCAGACACCAAGGTGCAGTACCACCATGCATGCCAATAAGAACCTTCCCCCGAGCACCCCGTAAAACAATTTTTCTGAGTCATCCCTGGATAGTGAGTTAGTCTCTCAGGAGTCAAATACCATCTCGTAATTAATTTTATATTCACCTCAATGGATGCTACCGACATCGCCGGGCTACAGTCAAGATTCTCAATGATATGAACAAAAAGGATACAGTATAGGTATTCAAGAGGTAACTGTATATTCAGTCTCCAGGGTTGTAGACCACCTCAACCACCAAACCACCTTTGCATATAGTCTCACACTTATATGAGTACAGATAAGATTATTAATTCTACTTTTCCTTATTGGAACTTTAGGGCAGACATGTTTCTCGAGCTCTCAATGCCATCAATGGCTGTTCATCAGATATGTACCGTATGTACATTTAGCAATTTTTCCCAGAGAAGAAATAGTGCTATACCCTTCTTGTTTAATTCTGATTTCCCAGCCGTGGTGGTAGGGGTTAAACCCCGCGTGCAATGGCTCTCAAGCTTCTTACAGAAGATGCTGTTGGTAGGGCTCTCTTCTGCGCTGTCTCTGCCGCGCTCAAGCCTCCCGCTGCTCAATGAATTTGGAGTGGTGCGGGGCAAAACCTGAGATTGGTTATATGGCCCTTTAAAACCTATGTATGCCTTCTGTTGAGATTTTCCAATTATTTTTATTTTTTTTTTTGTGTCTGTGGGAGCTTTTAAGTAGCATATGTCCCTGGGCAAAACTGAAAGTCCCAAATTGTCCCAACACAGTCCCAGACCATCATTGAAAAACTGTCTGCCAAAGCTAGTGCAATTGCTGCAGCTGACATTTTTTTTTTTTAATGTTGTGACTGCATCTGAATCAATTCTGGCACTGAAACCAGGGACCCTTTTGGTGATGAGGGTTCAGGGGGGCCTGGGCATTGGCTAAGTTTGTCACACCCCCTATCGCCAGCCATGTCTGTCCCTGTGTTAGAGCCTCTCTGTTCCGCCCCACATTTCATCTTGGATCTCGGTCCATTTAATGTCAGGCGTCGTCATCTCCCGCCGCAGTCCCGCTTTCAGGGCCGCAGAGTTATTCTTTGTGCCGCTGAGGTGCCTGTTAGACGTGAAGTGATTGCCTCCATTCTCCGCTCTGCTCGGCACACAAAGGTGATTTAAGCAAAGTGACATTTTAAACAGACGGTTACCGCTGCTGAGATCAATACGGAGGGAGAGAGGCTCCCCAACAGCGCCCACAACATAAATACGCCAACTGTCACATTGCGCCTATGTGATGTGTTATACAGCCCGACACGTTACCCTCCCGCTGCCCGGTGCCACCTCATAATGCCCAAATCACATCACGTCATTCACTCCTTTCACACATTGAGGTTTTCTAAGATGTTTCTTCTTCTTTTATTCGTACAGATTATTTTATATTTGCCATTTTTTTGAAGAAATGGCCCAATGATAAAAATCCATATACATAAGCTGGATGGTGGGAGGAGGGGTCACTTATACTCCCAGCATCAAGAAATATCCAGCCAGGCTATTTTAATGGATGGAGGAGGAAATCAGAAGTGACGGGTTCTGTCACCCCTCACAGACTAAACCTGTCACCCCTGGATTTTGTTCTTATCATGTGAGAATAAACCACAAGCTTGGCGGGAGTTTTATTCAGTTCAGGTGTATATGAGGCCTATTCATTAATAGCGCCAGGTAGCGACAGATGAGCACCAGTAGCGTGATTTTCACAGCGCCAGCTAGTATTCGCTGTGCTTGGCCGTTGTTCGCTTGTTGACAGCGACTCAGTCGGTGTGCGGTAATGTGGAATACGGGGTTAGGAGTCGCTGTTTGACAGGTTCCGCGCTGTATGGGTGCACCTGACAGCGAATGGCCAGAGCGAACGGCTCCCAGCATATTCATTAACAAATCACGCTCAAAAAATTCTCGTGCTGTGAAATGCTTGTTTAAACCCCAGAGCGCTGGCGGCGATGGGTGTAAAGTAGTTTTTAACCCCCAAACAAGCATATTTTTTGATTAAAAAATTAAACAAGTTTTTATAAACATTTTGTAATATGAATACATTAATATCAGACCTGTAATATCAATTCTGCACAATTTTTTTTTTTTTTTTTTTTTTACCTTAAAAAAAAATATCTAACATTGCCGAAGTGGTCACAGAATTTTTGCCATTTAAAAAAAACAAAAAAAAAACATTAATATCAATTAATTATGAATATTTAAAGATTGCTCCATTGAAATGCATTGGAGAGCGCCAGGTAGCGAGAGGTCATACCTGGCGCTGTGATTTAGCCTCATTTAGCGTGATAAATGCGTGATTGTGTCCGCCGCCGGGCGTTCTGGAGTCGGTAGCCGCCGATAGCTGGCTCTACCTGGCGCTAGTGAGACACTACCTGGCGCTATCCCTTGATAAATAAGGCCCTAAGTGACCCCTCCTCTCATTAGCCGACATGAATTTTTAACATAGTGCTCCTTTAAGGACATCTAGTCTGAAACACGTCAATGCATAGGGCTTTCTTTTTGCGCCCTAATGATGTCTGTATTGGTGATGACCAGGCTAATCTCAGGATCTTTGTTTTCGGGAATTTCACTTTCCCATGTGTTGTTCGTCTAGGGGGATGCGTCCCAAATTGGGATGCCCCGCTTTTTGTATCCCCTCCATGTTGCCCCGTACACTCACTTTCTTTCCGCTGCCACGGTGCAGGCTGGAAGAGAGTGAGGACACTCCCAATCAGCGCTCTCGCCTTCACTCAGCTCCCTTCGTCTCCGCTGATGGCCAAACAGCGGAGCGACACCAAAGGGGGCCGAGTATGCCACCAGCCGCATCCCCTGCTCACCTTCTAGCCATGGCGTTCCTGCGCCGGCCATTCAGAAAGGTGGGCATGAGCACGGCTGGAGATGAGCAGGAATGCGCCCTCAGTGCAAAGAAGCGGCAAGGGCTCCAGGAGAAGGTGAGTGCATCGGGGCTTGCGGGGGGTTTTACAAAGAGGGGCATCCCAGTTCGAGATTCCCCCCAAAATGCCCAGTAAAACTCACCACTTCCTACGGCCCAAGCACAGGCTCTCCTCCAATCAGAGTTATTTGCCATGCATATTAAATGTTTGGCAAAAAGCCTTTTTTTTTGTGGAAATTGGAGCGAGAGCGGTCACATCCCTAGCAAGCACTCCTGCCTTCCCCCCATCTGAATAGAGGCTGAATATATATATATATATATATATATATATATATATATATATATATGTATCATATGATATAGGAATTCTAATTCATATCATTAGGGATGAGCGAATCGATCCGGACGAACCCGGATTCGATCCGAATTTCATGAAAAATTCGATTCGGATCGAATCCGAATTTCCCCGCGATTCGATCGCTCGAAGTTTTCCTTTAACATCCATTCATTTACATTACAGGCATTCTAAGTTGGCGGACGGGACATGTCCAGACATCAACCCCGCGCCAGTGCAAGCTGGGACAGTCACATGCAGCCTATCAGCAGCCAGCAAGCCCGGTGACGTCACAGCGCTATTTAAGTCGGCCATCTTGCTTTTCCTTCCTCATTTCTCTATTGCATTCGTGAGAGACAGAACGCTGTAGTGAGGGAGAGAGGCAGTTAGACAGGCAGGGACAGAAAGGGACAGGCTGGAGACAGGCAGGAGACAGACAGAAAGTCAGCGAAAAACAGGGAAAGTTAGGAAAAATCGGAGGCAGTCACAGGGAGATTTTTTTTTTTTTCATCCAGCCTGAGTGTTTGTTACTGGCTGGCTGACTGGCTTTGTTAGCGTTTTCAGGCTGCTTATACTAACTAACTGTGCATATATACTGAACTGATCTTAAGTCTGCTGTGAGGCATCCCATTCTGTGACTACACCAGCCTCTATTTAAGACCATATAACCATTTGCACTTATTCTAATTGAAATTAGGCCTGATAAAGACACTTTTGCTGTGCATAGCACTACTGGTCCCTGCCAGGTGCACTCCTTTTTGGGGCATCCCATTCTGTGACTACAGCAGCCTCTATGTAAGACCATATAACCATTTGCACTTATTCTAATTGAAATTAGGCCTGATAAAGACACTTTTGCTGTGCATATTCTTACTGCTGCCTGCCAGGTGCACTCCTGTTGTGGCATCCCATTCTGTGACTACACCAGCCTCTATTTAAGACCATATAACCATTTGCACCTATTATAATTGAAATTAGGCCTGATAAATACACTTTTGCTGTGCATAGCACTACTGGTCCCTGCCAGGTGCACTCCTGTTGGGGCATCCCATTCTGTGACTACACCAGCCTCTATTTAAGACCATATAACCATTTGCACCTATTATAATTGATATTAGGCCTGATAAAGACACTTTTGCTGTGCATGCTACTACTCATCCCAGGTGCACTCCTGTTGTGGCATCCCATTCTGTGACTACACCAGCCTCTATTTAAGACCATATAACCATTTGCACTTATTCTAATTGAAATTAGGCCTGATAAAGACACTTTTGCTGTGCATAGCACTACTGGTCCCTGCCAGGTGCACTCCTTTTTGGGGCATCCCATTCTGTGACTACAGCAGCCTCTATTTAAGACCATATAACCATTTGCACTTATTCTAATTGAAATTAGGCCTGATAAAGACACTTTTGCTGTGCATATTCTTACTGCTGCCTGCCAGGTGCACTCCTGTTGTGGCATCCCATTCTGTGACTACACCAGCCTCTATTTAAGACTAGGGATGAGCGAATCGATCCGGACGAACCCGGATTCGATCCGAATTTCAGGAAAAATTCGATTCGGATCGAATCCGAATTTCCCCGCGATTCGATCACTCGAAGTTTTCCTTTAACATCCATTCATTTACATTACAGGCATTCTAAGATGGCGGACGGGACATGTCTGGACATGTATCCCGCGCCAGTGCAAGCTGGGGCAGTCACATGCAGCCTATCAGCAGCCAGCAAGCCCGGTGACGTCACACAGCGGTATTTAACGGCGGCCATCTTGCTTTTCCTCATTTCTCTATTGCATTCGTGACAGACAGACAGAACGCTGTGTAGCTGAGGCAGTTAGACAGGCTGGAGACAGGGACAGACAGGGACAGGCTGGAGACAGGCAGGAGACAGGCAGGAGACAGACAGAAAGCCAGGGAAAGGTAGGAAAAACGGAGCTGGCTGACAGGGAGATTTTTTTTTTTTCATCCAGCCTTTGTTAGCGTTTTCAGGCTGCTTATAGTAACTAACTGTGCATATATACTGAACTGATCTTAAGTCTGCTGTGAGGCATCCCATTCTGTGACTAAAGCAGCCTCTGTTTAAGACCATATAAGCATTTGCTCTTATCATATTTGAAATTAGGCCTGATAAAGACACTTTTGCTGGCCAAAGCACTACTGGACCCTGCCAGCTCGATTCCTGCCCGGGGCATCCCATTCTGTGACTACAGCAGCCTCTGTTTAAGACCATATAAGCATTTGCTCTTATCATATTTGAAATTAGCCTGATAAAGACACTTTTGCTGGCCAAAGCACTACTGGACCCTGCCAGCTCGATTCCTGCCCGGGGCATCCCATTCTGTGACTAAAGCAGCCTCTGTTTAAGACCATATAAGCATTTGCTCTTATCATATTTGAAATTAGCCTGATAAAGACACTTTTGCTGGCCAAAGCCCTACTGGACCCTGCCAGGTCGATTCCTGCCCAGGGCATCCCATTCTGTGACTAAAGCAGCCTCTGTTTAAGACCATATAAGCATTTGCTCTTATCATATTTGAAATTAGGCCTGATAAAGACACTTTTGCTGGCCAAAGCCCTACTGGACCCTGCCAGCTCGATTCCTGCCCGGGGCATCCCATTCTGTGACTACAGCAGCCTCTGTTTAAGACCATATAAGCATTTGCTCTTATCATATTTGAAATTAGCCTGATAAAGACACTTTTGCTGGCCAAAGCACTACTGGACCCTGCCAGCTCGATTCCTGCCCGGGGCATCCCATTCTGTGACTAAAGCAGCCTCTGTTTAAGACCATATAAGCATTTGCTCTTATCATATTTGAAATTAGGCCTGATAAAGACACTTTTGCTGGCCAAAGCACTACTGGACCCTGCCAGCTCGATTCCTGCCCGGGGCATCCCATTCTGTGACTACAGCAGCCTCTGTTTAAGACCATATAAGCATTTGCTCTTATCATATTTGAAATTAGCCTGATAAAGACACTTTTGCTGGCCAAAGCACTACTGGACCCTGCCAGCTCGATTCCTGCCCGGGGCATCCCATTCTGTGACTAAAGCAGCCTCTGTTTAAGACCATATAAGCATTTGCTCTTATCATATTTGAAATTAGCCTGATAAAGACACTTTTGCTGGCCAAAGCCCTACTGGACCCTGCCAGGTCGATTCCTGCCCAGGGCATCCCATTCTGTGACTAAAGCAGCCTCTGTTTAAGACCATATAAGCATTTGCTCTTATCATATTTGAAATTAGGCCTGATAAAGACACTTTTGCTGGCCAAAGCCCTACTGGACCCTGCCAGCTCGATTCCTGCCCGGGGCATCCCATTCTGTGACTACAGCAGCCTCTGTTTAAGACCATATAAGCATTTGCTCTTATCATATTTGAAATTAGCCTGATAAAGACACTTTTGCTGGCCAAAGCACTACTGGACCCTGCCAGCTCGATTCCTGCCCGGGGCATCCCATTCTGTGACTAAAGCAGCCTCTGTTTAAGACCATATAAGCATTTGCTCTTATCATATTTGAAATTAGCCTGATAAAGACACTTTTGCTGGCCAAAGCCCTACTGGACCCTGCCAGGTCCATTCCTGCCCAGGGCATCCCATTCTGTGACTAAAGCAGCCTCTGTTTAAGACCATATAAGCATTTGCTCTTATCATATTTGAAATTAGGCCTGATAAAGACACTTTTGCTGGCCAAAGCACTACTGGACCCTGCCAGCTCGATTCCTGCCCGGGGCATCCCATTCTGTGACTACAGCAGCCTCTGTTTAAGACCATATAAGCATTTGCTCTTATCATATTTGAAATTAGCCTGATAAAGACACTTTTGCTGGCCAAAGCCCTACTGGACCCTGCCAGGTCCATTCCTGCCCAGGGCATCCCATTCTGTGACTAAAGCAGCCTCTGTTTAAGACCATATAAGCATTTGCTCTTATCATATTTGAAATTAGGCCTGATAAAGACACTTTTGCTGGCCAAAGCACTACTGGACCCTGCCAGCTCGATTCCTGCCCGGGGCATCCCATTCTGTGACTAAAGCAGCCTCTGTTTAAGACCATATAAGCATTTGCTCTTATCATATTTGAAATTAGCCTGATAAAGACACTTTTGCTGGCCAAAGCCCTACTGGACCCTGCCAGGTCCATTCCTGCCCAGGGCATCCCATTCTGTGACTAAAGCAGCCTCTGTTTAAGACCATATAAGCATTTGCTCTTATCATATTTGAAATTAGGCCTGATAAAGACACTTTTGCTGGCCAAAGCCCTACTGGACCCTGCCAGGTCGATTCCTGCCCAGGGCATCCCATTCTGTGACTAAAGCAGCCTCTGTTTAAGACCATATAAGCATTTGCTCTTATCATATTTGAAATTAGGCCTGATAAAGACACTTTTGCTGGCCAAAGCACTACTGGACCCTGCCAGGTCGATTCCTGCCCAGGGCATCCCATTCTGTGACTAAAGCAGCCTCTGTTTAAGACCATATAAGCATTTGCTCTTATCATATTTGAAATTAGGCCTGATAAAGACACTTTTGCTGGCCAAAGCCCTACTGGACCCTGCCAGGTCGATTCCTGCCCAGGGCATCCCATTCTGTGACTAAAGCAGCCTCTGTTTAAGACCATATAAGCATTTGCTCTTATCATATTTGAAATTAGGCCTGATAAAGACACTTTTGCTGGCCAAAGCACTACTGGACCCTGCCAGGTCGATTCCTGCCCAGGGCATCCCATTCTGTGACTAAAGCAGCCTCTGTTTAAGACCATATAAGCATTTGCTCTTATCATATTTGAAATTAGGCCTGATAAAGACACTTTTGCTGGCCAAAGCCCTACTGGACCCTGCCAGGTCGATTCCTGCCCAGGGCATCCCATTCTGTGACTAAAGCAGCCTCTGTTTAAGACCATATAAGCATTTGCTCTTATCATATTTGAAATTAGGCCTGATAAAGACACTTTTGCTGGCCAAAGCACTACTGGACCCTGCCAGCTCGATTCCTGCCCGGGGCATCCCATTCTGTGACTAAAGCAGCCTCTGTTTAAGACCATATAAGCATTTGCTCTTATCATATTTGAAATTAGGCCTGATAAAGACACTTTTGCTGGCCAAAGCCCTACTGGACCCTGCCAGGTCGATTCCTGCCCAGGGCATCCCATTCTGTGACTAAAGCAGCCTCTGTTTAAGACCATATAAGCATTTGCTCTTATCATATTTGAAATTAGCCTGATAAAGACACTTTTGCTGGCCAAAGCCCTACTGGACCCTGCCAGGTCCATTCCTGCCCAGGGCATCCCATTCTGTGACTAAAGCAGCCTCTGTTTAAGACCATATAAGCATTTGCTCTTATCATATTTGAAATTAGGCCTGATAAAGACACTTTTGCTGGCCAAAGCACTACTGGACCCTGCCAGCTCGATTCCTGCCCGGGGCATCCCATTCTGTGACTAAAGCAGCCTCTGTTTAAGACCATATAAGCATTTGCTCTTATCATATTTGAAATTAGCCTGATAAAGACACTTTTGCTGGCCAAAGCCCTACTGGACCCTGCCAGGTCCATTCCTGCCCAGGGCATCCCATTCTGTGACTAAAGCAGCCTCTGTTTAAGACCATATAAGCATTTGCTCTTATCATATTTGAAATTAGGCCTGATAAAGACACTTTTGCTGGCCAAAGCCCTACTGGACCCTGCCAGCTCGATTCCTGCCCGGGGCATCCCATTCTGTGACTACAGCAGCCTCTGTTTAAGACCATATAAGCATTTGCTCTTATCATATTTGAAATTAGGCCTGATAAAGACACTTTTGCTGGCCAAAGCCCTACTGGACCCTGCCAGCTCGATTCCTGCCCGGGGCATCCCATTCTGTGACTACAGCAGCCTCTGTTTAAGACCATATAAGCATTTGCTCTTATCATATTTGAAATTAGGCCTGATAAAGACACTTTTGCTGGCCAAAGCCCTACTGGACCCTGCCAGCTCGATTCCTGCCCGGGGCATCCCATTCTGTGACTACAGCAGCCTCTGTTTAAGACCATATAAGCATTTGCTCTTATCATATTTGAAATTAGGCCTGATAAAGACACTTTTGCTGGCCAAAGCCCTACTGGACCCTGCCAGGTCGATTCCTGCCCAGGGCATCCCATTCTGTGACTAAAGCAGCCTCTGTTTAAGACCATATAAGCATTTGCTCTTATCATATTTGAAATTAGGCCTGATAAAGACACTTTTGCTGGCCAAAGCACTACTGGACCCTGCCAGGTCGATTCCTGCCCAGGGCATCCCATTCTGTGACTAAAGCAGCCTCTGTTTAAGACCATATAAGCATTTGCTCTTATCATATTTGAAATTAGGCCTGATAAAGACACTTTTGCTGGCCAAAGCACTACTGGACCCTGCCAGCTCGATTCCTGCCCGGGGCATCCCATTCTGTGACTAAAGCAGCCTCTGTTTAAGACCATATAAGCATTTGCTCTTATCATATTTGAAATTAGGCCTGATAAAGACACTTTTGCTGGCCAAAGCCCTACTGGACCCTGCCAGGTCGATTCCTGCCCAGGGCATCCCATTCTGTGACTAAAGCAGCCTCTGTTTAAGACCATATAAGCATTTGCTCTTATCATATTTGAAATTAGCCTGATAAAGACACTTTTGCTGGCCAAAGCCCTACTGGACCCTGCCAGGTCCATTCCTGCCCAGGGCATCCCATTCTGTGACTAAAGCAGCCTCTGTTTAAGACCATATAAGCATTTGCTCTTATCATATTTGAAATTAGGCCTGATAAAGACACTTTTGCTGGCCAAAGCACTACTGGACCCTGCCAGCTCGATTCCTGCCCGGGGCATCCCATTCTGTGACTAAAGCAGCCTCTGTTTAAGACCATATAAGCATTTGCTCTTATCATATTTGAAATTAGCCTGATAAAGACACTTTTGCTGGCCAAAGCCCTACTGGACCCTGCCAGGTCCATTCCTGCCCAGGGCATCCCATTCTGTGACTAAAGCAGCCTCTGTTTAAGACCATATAAGCATTTGCTCTTATCATATTTGAAATTAGGCCTGATAAAGACACTTTTGCTGGCCAAAGCCCTACTGGACCCTGCCAGCTCGATTCCTGCCCGGGGCATCCCATTCTGTGACTACAGCAGCCTCTGTTTAAGACCATATAAGCATTTGCTCTTATCATATTTGAAATTAGGCCTGATAAAGACACTTTTGCTGGCCAAAGCCCTACTGGACCCTGCCAGCTCGATTCCTGCCCGGGGCATCCCATTCTGTGACTACAGCAGCCTCTGTTTAAGACCATATAAGCATTTGCTCTTATCATATTTGAAATTAGGCCTGATAAAGACACTTTTGCTGGCCAAAGCCCTACTGGACCCTGCCAGCTCGATTCCTGCCCGGGGCATCCCATTCTGTGACTACAGCAGCCTCTGTTTAAGACCATATAAGCATTTGCTCTTATCATATTTGAAATTAGGCCTGATAAAGACACTTTTGCTGGCCAAAGCACTACTGGACCCTGCCAGCTCGATTCCTGCCCGGGGCATCCCATTCTGTGACTACAGCAGCCTCTGTTTAAGACCATATAAGCATTTGCTCTTATCATATTTGAAATTAGCCTGATAAAGACACTTTTGCTGGCCAAAGCCCTACTGGACCCTGCCAGGTCCATTCCTGCCCAGGGAATCCCATTCTGTGACTAAAGCAGCCTCTGTTTAAGACCATATAAGCATTTGCTCTTATCATATTTGAAATTAGGCCTGATAAAGACACTTTTGCTGGCCAAAGCACTACTGGACCCTGCCAGCTCGATTCCTGCCCGGGGCATCCCATTCTGTGACTAAAGCAGCCTCTGTTTAAGACCATATAAGCATTTGCTCTTATCATATTTGAAATTAGCCTGATAAAGACACTTTTGCTGGCCAAAGCCCTACTGGACCCTGCCAGGTCCATTCCTGCCCAGGGCATCCCATTCTGTGACTAAAGCAGCCTCTGTTTAAGACCATATAAGCATTTGCTCTTATCATATTTGAAATTAGGCCTGATAAAGACACTTTTGCTGGCCAAAGCCCTACTGGACCCTGCCAGGTCGATTCCTGCCCAGGGCATCCCATTCTGTGACTAAAGCAGCCTCTGTTTAAGACCATATAAGCATTTGCTCTTATCATATTTGAAATTAGGCCTGATAAAGACACTTTTGCTGGCCAAAGCCCTACTGGACCCTGCCAGCTCGATTCCTGCCCGGGGCATCCCATTCTGTGACTACAGCAGCCTCTGTTTAAGACCATATAAGCATTTGCTCTTATCATATTTGAAATTAGGCCTGATAAAGACACTTTTGCTGGCCAAAGCCCTACTGGACCCTGCCAGCTCGATTCCTGCCCGGGGCATCCCATTCTGTGACTACAGCAGCCTCTGTTTAAGACCATATAAGCATTTGCTCTTATCATATTTGAAATTAGGCCTGATAAAGACACTTTTGCTGGCCAAAGCCCTACTGGACCCTGCCAGCTCGATTCCTGCCCGGGGCATCCCATTCTGTGACTACAGCAGCCTCTGTTTAAGACCATATAAGCATTTGCTCTTATCATATTTGAAATTAGGCCTGATAAAGACACTTTTGCTGGCCAAAGCCCTACTGGACCCTGCCAGGTCGATTCCTGCCCAGGGCATCCCATTCTGTGACTAAAGCAGCCTCTGTTTAAGACCATATAAGCATTTGCTCTTATCATATTTGAAATTAGGCCTGATAAAGACACTTTTGCTGGCCAAAGCCCTACTGGACCCTGCCAGCTCGATTCCTGCCCGGGGCATCCCATTCTGTGACTACAGCAGCCTCTGTTTAAGACCATATAAGCATTTGCTCTTATCATATTTGAAATTAGGCCTGATAAAGACACTTTTGCTGGCCAAAGCCCTACTGGACCCTGCCAGCTCGATTCCTGCCCGGGGCATCCCATTCTGTGACTAGAGCAGCCTCTGTTTAAGACCATATAAGCATTTGCTCTTATCATATTTGAAATTAGGCCTGATAAAGACACTTTTGCTGGCCAAAGCACTACTGGACCCTGCCAGCTCGATTCCTGCCCGGGGCATCCCATTCTGTGACTACAGCAGCCTCTGTTTAAGACCATATAAGCATTTGCTCTTATCATATTTGAAATTAGCCTGATAAAGACACTTTTGCTGGCCAAAGCCCTACTGGACCCTGCCAGGTCCATTCCTGCCCAGGGCATCCCATTCTGTGACTAAAGCAGCCTCTGTTTAAGACCATATAAGCATTTGCTCTTATCATATTTGAAATTAGGCCTGATAAAGACACTTTTGCTGGCCAAAGCACTACTGGACCCTGCCAGCTCGATTCCTGCCCGGGGCATCCCATTCTGTGACTAAAGCAGCCTCTGTTTAAGACCATATAAGCATTTGCTCTTATCATATTTGAAATTAGCCTGATAAAGACACTTTTGCTGGCCAAAGCCCTACTGGACCCTGCCAGGTCCATTCCTGCCCAGGGCATCCCATTCTGTGACTAAAGCAGCCTCTGTTTAAGACCATATAAGCATTTGCTCTTATCATATTTGAAATTAGGCCTGATAAAGACACTTTTGCTGGCCAAAGCCCTACTGGACCCTGCCAGGTCGATTCCTGCCCAGGGCATCCCATTCTGTGACTAAAGCAGCCTCTGTTTAAGACCATATAAGCATTTGCTCTTATCATATTTGAAATTAGGCCTGATAAAGACACTTTTGCTGGCCAAAGCCCTACTGGACCCTGCCAGCTCGATTCCTGCCCGGGGCATCCCATTCTGTGACTACAGCAGCCTCTGTTTAAGACCATATAAGCATTTGCTCTTATCATATTTGAAATTAGGCCTGATAAAGACACTTTTGCTGGCCAAAGCCCTACTGGACCCTGCCAGCTCGATTCCTGCCCGGGGCATCCCATTCTGTGACTACAGCAGCCTCTGTTTAAGACCATATAAGCATTTGCTCTTATCATATTTGAAATTAGGCCTGATAAAGACACTTTTGCTGGCCAAAGCCCTACTGGACCCTGCCAGCTCGATTCCTGCCCGGGGCATCCCATTCTGTGACTACAGCAGCCTCTGTTTAAGACCATATAAGCATTTGCTCTTATCATATTTGAAATTAGGCCTGATAAAGACACTTTTGCTGGCCAAAGCCCTACTGGACCCTGCCAGGTCGATTCCTGCCCAGGGCATCCCATTCTGTGACTAAAGCAGCCTCTGTTTAAGACCATATAAGCATTTGCTCTTATCATATTTGAAATTAGGCCTGATAAAGACACTTTTGCTGGCCAAAGCACTACTGGACCCTGCCAGCTCGATTCCTGCCCAGGGCATCCCATTCTGTGACTAAAGCAGCCTCTGTTTAAGACCATATAAGCATTTGCTCTTATCATATTTGAAATTAGGCCTGATAAAGACACTTTTGCTGGCCAAAGCACTACTGGACCCTGCCAGCTCGATTCCTGCCCGGGGCATCCCATTCTGTGACTAAAGCAGCCTCTGTTTAAGACCATATAAGCATTTGCTCTTATCATATTTGAAATTAGGCCTGATAAAGACACTTTTGCTGGCCAAAGCCCTACTGGACCCTGCCAGGTCGATTCCTGCCCAGGGCATCCCATTCTGTGACTAAAGCAGCCTCTGTTTAAGACCATATAAGCATTTGCTCTTATCATATTTGAAATTAGCCTGATAAAGACACTTTTGCTGGCCAAAGCCCTACTGGACCCTGCCAGGTCCATTCCTGCCCAGGGCATCCCATTCTGTGACTAAAGCAGCCTCTGTTTAAGACCATATAAGCATTTGCTCTTATCATATTTGAAATTAGGCCTGATAAAGACACTTTTGCTGGCCAAAGCACTACTGGACCCTGCCAGCTCGATTCCTGCCCGGGGCATCCCATTCTGTGACTAAAGCAGCCTCTGTTTAAGACCATATAAGCATTTGCTCTTATCATATTTGAAATTAGCCTGATAAAGACACTTTTGCTGGGCATAGCACTACTGGACCCTGCCAGGTGTACTTACTGCTGGTTTTTAGGGCATCCCATTCTGTGACTACACCAGCCTCTATTTAAGAACCTAACCATTTGCACCTATTCTAATTGAAATTAGGCATGATAAAGACACTTTTGCTGTGCATAGTCTTACTGCTGCCTGCCAGGTGCTCTCTGGTTTTTGGGACATCCCATTCTTTAACATACCATTAGCCTCTGCATTTACTGTAAGCTGCACATTTATTTAAAGAAATTTGGCCTGTATGAGCCTGCTAACACACTGCTGCTGTGTGCATATATACTGATCTCAAGTCTGCTTGGGGCATCCCATTCTGTAACATAACATAACCTACCTACCATACTAAGCAGCTCTCTTATTTAAACTAAGCAGGCCTCTTGGAGGCTGAGTGTCCACTTTTGGGTGTGCATTTATATTCGGTTTCATATACAGTGGGGTATCCCAATTTGTAAGATAACCTACCCCAACCATGTAAACTAAAGGTTACGTCCTTCCAGAAGGAAAACTTATACCGAACACTATTTTTGTTAGGGGCATTGACCTTTGGATTGATCGGCATGAAATTAATTTTTTTTTTTCAAAGTATGGCGCTGTGAAGAAGGTCAAAATGATGTCTCATACTTGGATTATTGTTACTTTTTGTTCAGCTTGAAATATAACAGGCCACACGGGCATCCCAAGGCACATGCTATTTTAAACCTATCTGTTATACAACATAAGCGTTGATCAGGCTACTTCAGTTTGCACTTGTTTTTGACTGATTTTAATAAACCAGGCCGCAGGGCACCCCAAAGCTGCACCTTGCACCCTATCTGGTATACAACATAAGCGTTGATCAGCATCAGCTTCATTAAGCTACTTCAGTTTGCACTTCCTTTTTGACTGCTTTCATTTAACCAGGCCGCAGGGCACCCCAAAGCTGCACCTTGCACCCTACCTGTTTATACTAAATAAGCATCTACAGCCTCAGCTTTATTAAGTTATTGCATTTTGAATTGGTTTTGGTCTGCTTTAAATACACCAGGCCGCAGGGCATCCCAAACCTGCATGTTGCACCCCATCTGTTATACTAAATAAGCGTTGATCAGCATCAGCTTTATTAAGCTATTGCATTTTGCATTGGTTTTTGTACTGCTGCCAAAACACTAGCCCATATGGGCATCCCAAACCAGCACATGTCACCCTATCTGTTATACTAAATAAGCTTCTACAGGCCCTTTTTTTATTTATTTATTTTTATTTATATAGAGCTGCAATGGCTTATATTGTGAGGTTAATTTGCCATTTTGCAGCATAATATAGAGCAGCCCCTGTGTAAATCTGAGGGGCAATAGCTTATATAGTGAGGTAAATTTGCCATTTTGCTTCGTTATATAGAGCAGCCCAGTTGCCATCTAAATCAACTACTGTCCGGCCAGTACAGCTTTTCCAGGGCAAACTCTGCTAGTTGCGGGCACAAGTCAAGTTTGGCTTCCCAGCAAATCCAGTGGATCTTGAAGGTGTGTTGGCATGGTCATGTCAAGGTATGACATGACCTGCTGTTTGAGGTCCAGCTCCAGGTCTTCCTGCTTCTCATGAGTAGACTCACTATGCGGGTGTAGAAAGCTACTCACTAGCGACTGAAGACTGAGGTTGCTGCTGATGGAGCTGCTGCTGCTCCTTCCACCCCCCCAGCAGCCATGGCAGTGGAAGGTGATCGCAAAGTTCCCCTAGAGTCAGACCTGCGGGAGTATGGGCCATGGCGCAAATAGACATCGCCCAACTGACTACGTGGGATGTCTCTGTAGTAGGTCAGTTTTTCCTCCCTCTCAGTGGGCGTAAAAAATGCCCCCATTTTGTGCCGGAAGCGAGGGTCCAATAAGTTGGAGAGCCAGAAGTCTTCCCGCTGACAAATGGAGACAATTCTGCGCTCACTAGTACGCATGCATGTGAGCATGCATCGTGCCATTTGTGCAAGTGACTCGGAGGGACTACCTGTCTCCATCTCCACTGTAAACTGCCATGGTGTGTCTGGGTCCTCTGTCTCGCCTTACTCACAACCCTCTAGCTCCTGTGGCTGCACCTCCTCTCCTGTCAGATGACTAGATAAAATGGTCATTTTGTGAAACCTAAACTGTGGTTTGCTGTGCCCCACCCCCTCCTCCTCCTCCACTTCAGCCCCCACAGGCTTCATGTGGCTGTGAAATGTATGTGCCATGTCTCCAGTGCCCTGACCAGCCATGCTTTCCAACATGTGTTGTAGTACATGAAGCAGTGGAATCTCATCGTTCATCTCATAGTCCTGGCAACTGACTAATAATGTAGCTTCCTCAAAGGGCCTAAACAAACGGTCGGTGTCACGTATGAGCTGCCAATGGTTTACATTGAATTTACACAGGGGTGTCCCCCTATCCGTTTGGATCATCCAGAAATCCGTGATGGCTTTTCTCTGTTCCTATAGTGCAGTGGTCCTCAACCCTGTCCTCAAGGCCCACCAACATGTCATGTTTTTTGGATCTCCAAATAGCCAGCTCTATTGCTCTGCAGCTGCACTAATTACTCCACCTGAGCATCTTTGTGGAGATCTGCAAAGCCTGGCCTGTTGGTGGGCCTTGAGGACAGGGTTGGGGACCACTGCTATAGTGGATCCTGCATATGGAGGGTGGAATTCCAACGGGTGGAAACATCGCAAATCAGACTATGGTGGGGTACACCTTTGTGACGCTGAGGCTCAATAAGGTTGTGCTTGGTGGTGTAGGAGTGCCAGAAGTGCATGCTAACTTTCTTTCCTGTTGTTCGGATGTCTTTCAGATGGGGGCAAGACTTCAAAACTAGACTGAACACGTGTGCCATGTCAGGACGCATGACTCTGGCTTCCTTGTCGCAGCGCAAACAAGATGTTCTTCCAAGTGTCAGTCACCATGGGTCCAAATTTGCAGTTTTCGTGGATTAAGCAATGCTTTCATGGATTGAGTTCTCATTTTTAGTAGTTCCTCCCATGTGTGACTCTGATGGTCAAGGAAAACCATGTGAAGAACAGCGTGAAACAACAATCACCAAGGGGGCCTAAAAGGATATATATTGTCCACCATGAGTCTATAGTTACAGCTCCAGGCGTAGACAACACTGTGCACTTTGGTACACACTGACAGGCTAAAGGACTGGCCCACCTTCTGTTCAACAACCATGCCATGTGACTC
Source organism: Gastrophryne carolinensis (assembly GCA_027917425.1). Taxonomy (NCBI): domain Eukaryota; kingdom Metazoa; phylum Chordata; class Amphibia; order Anura; family Microhylidae; genus Gastrophryne; species Gastrophryne carolinensis. Next base: position 477,258,720 of record CM051237.1, on the reverse strand, counting down.
TCCACCTCGGCTCGGCACAAGCCATCAGTTCTCTGAAAGGTCCACCACTGGGTAATGCAGCAGGCTGGACTTATGGTGACGCTGTCTGAGAGGAGAAATCCCTCAGACATCAAGATTAAAAATTCCAAGAATTTTTGAGGGCTAATTATTCAGAGGCAAATGATAGCTAGTTGTTTCTGATTTAATTGCAAGGTGGAAACACACCCTCAAACAAAACTTCACTTTCGCAATACTATTGCATTTGTCTATTCATAATTTTATGTATATACACTAACTAACCTACTTTTTCTCCACAGGATGCTGCATGGAACACTGCCACATCGCTGAGTAGCTGATTTTTCCTACCAACAGTCCGCAATAATTCGCTGCTGCTGCCGCCGCCACCGCCGCAGACTCCAGGGACCCTCTTCCACTACCTCGGCTTGCAACACCTCCTCCCACGACACTCTCCTCATCACTAGTTGCCGGATAGTGGAAGAAGAGGCGAGTGTCTCCTCCACTTCTTGGCTGGGCAGTAGCTGCTGAATTTTATGATTATCAGATCTTGGATATCAGATCAATGGATAGTGGAGCTGAACCCAAAGCATAACAGGCAGACAGTTGACTGGGGGTGTCAGATGCCACTTGTGATGCAGTGGACTGCTTTTGCAGCACTTCCAGACAAAGTTGCTTCATTGGCTGACACAATGACTGGTAAAGCTGTGGAACATATGGTTGAAAAGCAAGAATAACCATTTGTTTTTATATGAAAAAGACCCTGGTTTATACAGACTTTTTTTTTCCAGAGACTGCCCTGCGTGGAAATGAATGGCGCATGGATCAGCCAAGCTTTCCTCCCAACAATGCCTGATGTATTCCAGTAGATTGATGACGGGGCCAGACCAAGAAAGATGGATCGTGCAAAACAGATTTAAGGCGCTGCTCTCAAGTTACAGACATTCCTCCGCATCGGACCACAAGTAAGTATTGATAAAAAATCCTTTACGTTACTCTTACTTTTTATTAATATTCTTCGGATAAGACGGATCAGACATGATTCCAGATTAAAAATTCCAAGAATTTTTGAGGGCTAATTAGTCAGAGGCAATGACACCTTCTTGTTTCTGATTTAATTAAAAGGTGGAAACACACCCTCAAACAAAACTTCACTTTGGCAAACTTTTGCATTTGTTTATTCATAATTTTATGTAGATATTACTAACTAAGCTACTTTTTCTCCACATGACTCTCCACAGGGTGTGATTCATCCAATTTTTGGGCTCCTGAGGCCAACCCCAGGGTCTGTTTAAAGTAATGTTTGGGCTCCTGCTGCTGCTGCTGCCAACTTCTGCCAACTCCAGGGTGTGATTCATCCAATTTTTGGGCTCCTGAAGCCAACTCCAGTGTATATTTGGGCTCCTGCTGCTGCTACTGTCAACTCCTGCCAACTCCAGGGTGTGATTCATCCAATTTTTGGGCTCCTGAGGCCAACTCCAGTGTATATTTGGGCTCCTGCTGCTGCTACTGTCAACTCCTGCCAACTCCAGGGTGTGATTCATCCAATTTTTGGGCTCCTGAAGCCAACTCCAGTGTATATTTGGGCTCCTGCTGCTGCTACTGTCAACTCCTGCCAACTCCAGGGTGTGATTCATCCAATTTTTGGGCTCCTGAGGCCAACTCCAGTGTATATTTGGGCTCCTGCTGCTGCTACTGTCAACTCCTGCCAACTCCAGGGTGTGATTCATCCAATTTTTGGGCTCCTGAAGCCAACTCCAGTGTATATTTGGGCTCCTGCTGCTGCTGCTGCCAACTTCTGCCAACTCCAGGGTGTGATTCATCCAATTTTTGGGCTCCTGAAGCCAACTCCAGTGTATATTTGGGCTCCTGCTGCTGCTGCTGCCAACTTCTGCCAACTCCAGGGTGTGATTCATCCAATTTTTGGGCTCCTGAGGCCAACTCCAGTGTATATTTGGGCTCCTGCTGCTGCTGCTGTCAACTTCTGCCAACTCCAGGGTGTGATTCATCCAATTTTTGGGCTCCTGAAGCCAACTCCAGTGTATATTTGGGCTCCTGCTGCTGCTACTGTCAACTCCTGCCAACTCCAGGGTGTGATTCATCCAATTTTTGGGCTCCTGAAGCCAACTCCAGTGTATATTTGGGCTCCTGCTGCTGCTACTGTCAACTCCTGCCAACTCCAGGGTGTGATTCATCCAATTTTTGGGCTCCTGAGGCCAACTCCAGTGTATATTTGGGCTCCTGCTGCTGCTACTGTCAACTCCTGCCAACTCCAGGGTGTGATTCATCCAATTTTTGGGCTCCTGAGGCCAACTCCAGTGTATATTTGGGCTCCTGCTGCTGCTACTGTCAACTTCTGCCAACTCCAGGGTGTGATTCATCCAATTTTTGGGCTCCTGAAGCCAACTCCAGTGTATATTTGGGCTCCTGCTGCTGCTGCTGCCAACTCCTGCCAACTCCAGGGTGTGATTCATCCAATTTTTGGGCTCCTGAGGCCAACTCCAGTGTATATTTGGGCTCCTGCTGCTGCTACTGCCAACTCCTGCCAACTCCAGGGTGTGATTCATCCAATTTTTGGGCTCCTGAGGCCAACTCCAGTGTATATTTGGGCTCCTGCTGCTGCTACTGTCAACTCCTGCCAACTCCAGGGTGTGATTCATCCAATTTTTGGGCTCCTGAGGCCAACTCCAGTGTATATTTGGGCTCCTGCTGCTGCTACTGTCAACTCCTGCCAACTCCAGGGTGTGATTCATCCAATTTTTGGGCTCCTGAGGCCAACTCCAGTGTATATTTGGGCTCCTGCTGCTGCTACTGTCAACTCCTGCCAACTCCAGGGTGTGATTCATCCAATTTTTGGGCTCCTGAGGCCAACTCCAGTGTATATTTGGGCTCCTGCTGCTGCTACTGTCAACTCCTGCCAACTCCAGGGTGTGATTCATCCAATTTTTGGGCTCCTGAAGCCAACTCCAGTGTATATTTGGGCTCCTGCTGCTGCTGCTGTCAACTCCTGCCAACTCCAGGGTGTGATTCATCCAATTTTTGGGCTCCTGAAGCCAACTCCAGTGTATATTTGGGCTCCTGCTGCTGCTGCTGCTGCCAACTCCTGCCAACTCCAGGGTGTGATTCATCCAATTTTTGGGCTCCTGAAGCCAACTCCAGTGTATATTTGGGCTCCTGCTGCTGCTGCTGCCAACTCCTGCCAACTCCAGGGTGTGATTCATCCAATTTTTGGGCTCCTGAGGCCAACTCCAGTGTATATTTGGGCTCCTTCTGCCCCTCATAGTGATGCCACTTCAACTCTCTGCAATTGTGCCGCTCTGCGATTCTATTAGCGATGCCTCTGATCTGCATGTGATATTTCTTCAAAGTATTATTTAACTAACCCAGCACGCATCCTGTGCGTGTTACAGCAAGGCTGAATGGTTTACAACCCTATTGAGGCTGTAGGAGGCTCAGAAATAGCCGTTTTTAATAGCGATTCGTCGCGAATTTATTCGGGTCGAAACGATTTTTGTCGGAAAATTCGGCGAATCAGTCGAATCGAATTTTTCAAAAGTTCGCTCATCTCTATTTAAGACCATATAACCATTTGCACCTATTCTAATTGAAATTAGGCCTGATAAAGACACTTTTGCTGTGCATAGCACTACTGGTCCCTGCCAGGTGCACTCCTTTTTGGGGCATCCCATTCTGTGACTACAGCAGCCTCTATTTAAGACCATATAACCATTTGCACTTATTCTAATTGAAATTAGGCCTGATAAAGACACTTTTGCTGTGCATAGCACTACTGGTCCCTGCCAGGTGCACTCCTGTTGGGGCATCCCATTCTGTGACTACACCAGCCTCTATTTAAGAACATAACCATTTGCACTTATTCTAATTGAAAATAGGCCTGATAAAGACACTTTTGCTGTGCATGCTACTACTGGTCCCAGGTGCACTCCTGTTGTGGCATCCCATTCTGTGACTACACCAGCCTCTATTTAAGACCATATAACCATTTGCACTTATTCTAATTGAAATTAGGCCTGATAAAGACACGTTTGCTGTGCATAGTAGTACTGCTCACAGGTGCACTGCTGGCTGTTGGGGCATCCCATTCTGTAACATAGCATACCCCTCTTTATTTACACTAAGCAGCTCTCTTATTTACACTAAGCAGGCCTGTTGGAGGCTGAGTGTTACTGCTCACTTTTGGTGTGCATTATATTCTGTTTCATATAGACCCACCGCTGCCCGGGGGTTCTTAAAATATCACCTACTACCACGCCAGTTAGACTATGTCGGGCAGACAAGTGCCTGGAAGTGAAAAGAGGAGTGGCAGAGGCCAAGATTCCGCAGGCAGAGCTCGCATCAGACTGGGGGCCAGTAGCAGCAGGAGTCACGCTGAGAGACCTAATCTGCCAGTATCTGCTAGCGGACGGGTCTCCACCAGTAACGTATCTGCCGTGGTAGATTGGTTGACGCGCTCATCAACAACATCATCACAACTTACGTCTGAGACCCCCAGTCTAGGGTCGGTAGGTTCCTCTGACACAACCCTGAGTTGGCATGCCCCGACAGCAGTCCCTGTCCTCCCATTGCCTCTGGCCTACGCCGTTCCCTCCCCCAGCGACGTATCCTATGCTTTGGGTTCAGCTCCACTCTTTAGTGAGGAGGACGATCAGATACAGGAGGACAGTCAGCAGCTACTGCCCAGCCAAGAAATGGAGGTGGCTTCTTTAGCTAGGCAGACAAATAGTGATGTGGACAGCGTCGTGGGTGCTGCGAGCGTTCCAGCTCCTGCGCCAGACACTGTTGACGAATCCACGAACATCAGTGACGTACAGCCACAACTCGGTGATAATGATGATGACGATGAAGCCGATCGCACTTGGGAGCCGGGTGATGAAGGGGCTTCATCGTCATCATCAGGAGAAGAGGGGCGCAGGTTGCCCCGGAGTCAGCAGCTGAGGCAGCAAGGTGGTAGCAGTCAGCATGGGGGCACAATTCCAAAGGCTGGAGCCGGCCGGGGCCGGGGCCGGGGTAGAGCACCTGCTGTGCGGCAGTCTACCTTATCGGGAGGTAGTGGAGCAGGGGTTCCTGGAGTTGGCAACAGCAGCAGTGAATCAGTGAGGCCAGGGGGTGGGAAAAGTAGCTACTCGGCAGTGTGGCAGTTTTTCCTGAAGCATCCGCAGGAGGGTAACATGGCCACATGCAAGATATGTAGGCAAAAGGTGAAGCGTGGCCAGGGTCCAAATGTTGGCACCACGGCCCTGCGTCAACATATGATGCGTCACCATAAAGCGACCTGGGAGAACCGAGGCTCCCAAGGGGTGGTCCAGTCTGCTTCCTCACCAAGTGAGCTCCCAATTTCTGCTAGCCAAGGCTCAGCCGAAGGCAGCTGTGCGTCATACCCATCCTCTGTCGCTCCTGCTCCTCCTCCTCCTCCTCCAAGTCATGCATCCTGCCAGCAATCCATCAGCAAAGCCATGTCCAAGAGACAGCAGTATGCGCCCACTCATCCTACGGCGCAGAAGCTGAATGTGCTCCTGTCCAAGTTGCTGGTGCTGCAGTCGCTCCCTTTTCAGGTGGTGGAATCTGCACCTTTCAGAGAACTGATGGCTTGTGCCGAGCCGAGGTGGAGAGTCCCAAGCCGTCATTTCTTTACCAAGAAGGCAGTACCAGCGCTGCACACTTTTGTTGAACAGAAGGTGGGCCAGTCCTTGAGCCTGTCGGTGTGTAGCAAAGTGCATGGCAGCGCCGACATCTGGAGCTGTAACTACGGTCAGGGACAGTACATGTCGTTTACGGCCCACTGGGTGAATGTGGTCCCTTTGCAGCAGCAGCAGCAGCAACTTGGACAGGTCACGCCGCTTCGGCCTCCGCGCTCCCTGCCCGTTGGGCCTGTGACACCGTGCGACTCGGCCTCCTCATCCTCCGCCATCTCCTCACCCTCCACTGTAGGCTCAAGTCTCAGTGCCCCTCCAGTCTACCATGTGTGCAGGGCACGGAGGTGTCACGCAGTGCTTCACATGGTTTGTCTTGGCGAACGGAGTCACACAGGGGAGGAACTGCTTAAATGTATTCATCAGGAAATCCAAACATGGCTTACTCCAAGAAAACTTAAAATGGGAATCATGGTTACCGACAATGGGAAGAACATTTTGTCTGCGCTGCGCCAAGGAAGCCTGACCCATGCCCCCTGCAGGGCTCACGTCTTCAATCGGTTGTCAAGCGGTTTCTGAAGTGTTCCCCCCATCTGCAAGACATCCTAACAACTTCAAGGAAACTTTGCATGCACTTCAGCCACTCCTACACCGCCAAACACACCCTTCTTGAGCTACAGCGTCAGAATGGTATCCCCCAACATAGTCTGATTTGCGATGTTTCCACCCGTTGGAATTCCACCCTTCACATGTTGGACCGATCATATGAACAGAGAAAATCATCACGGATTTCCTGATGATCCAAGCAGATAGGGGGACTCCCCTGTGTAACTTCAATGTCAACTAGTGGCAGCTCATACGTGACACCTGTCGTTTGCTCAGGCCCTTTGAGGAAGCCACTTTATTTGTCAGTCGGCAGGATTACGGGATGAACGACGTGATTCCACTGCTTCATGTACTACAGCACATGTTGGAAACCATGGCTGGTCAGGGCACTGGAGACATGGTGTTTACATCTTACGGCCACATGAACCCCGTTGGAGCTGAACTGGAGGAGGAGGAGGAAGAGGAGGAGGAGGAGTTGCCCAGCGAAACACAGTTTAGGCTTGGCGAAATGGCTGGTTTATCTAGTCAGCAGACAGGAGAGGAGGAGCAGGAGCAGCCAGAGGAGCTAGAGGTTTTTGAGGAAGGCGAGACAGAGGACCCGGGCACACCATGGCAGTATGCAGTGGAGATGGAGACAGGTAGTCCATCCGAGTCACTTGCGCAAATGGCACGAAGCATGCTCACATGCTTGCGTAGTGACCCCAGAATTGTTTCCATCTGTCGGCGGGATGACTTCTGGCTGTCCACCTTATTGGACCCTCGCTTCCGGCACAAAATGGGGGCATTTTTTAAACCCACCGAGAGGGAGGACAAACTGAACTACTACAAAGACATTCTACGTAGGCAGTTGGCCGATGCCTATCTGCGCCATGGTCCATACTCTCGCAGGTCTGACTCGAGGGGACCTCTGCGCTCACCTTCCACTGCCATGGCCGCTGGGGGGGTTGGCAGGAGCAGCAGCTCCATCAGCAGCAGCAGCCTCAGTCTTCAGTCGCTAATGAGTAGCTTTCTACACCCGCATAGTGAGGCTACTCATGAGCAGCAGGAAGACCTGGAGCAGGACCTCAACCAGCAGGTCATGTCATACTTTGACATGACCATGCCAACACACCTTGAGGATCCGCTGGACTTCTGGGCAGCCAAACTTGATTTGTGGCCGCAACTAGCAGAGTTTGCCCTGGAAAAGCTGTCCTGCCCGGCAAGTAGCGTGCCATCTGAGTGGGTGTTTAGTGCGGCGGGGGCCATAGTTACGGCGAGGAGAACTCGTCTGTCAACTAAAAATGTGGAGAGACTCACCTTTGTCAAAATGAATCAGGGATGGATCAGCCAGGATTTCCACCCACCAATGCCTGATGCATGCGACTAGATTCAGCATGGTGCCACGTTTTACACTTTCCAAATGGTGCAAAACATACTTATGTCTTTAGGCCAATTTTTGGGCTCCTGCTGATGTCAACTCCAGGGTGTGAATCATCCAATTTTTGGGCTCCTGAAGCCAACCCCAGTGTCTCTTTAAAGTAATATTTGGGCTGCTCCTGCTGCTGCTGCCAACTCCAGGGTGTGATTCATCCAATTTTTGGGCTCCTGAAGCCAACCCCAGTGTCTCTTTAAAGTAATATTTGGGCTCCTGCTGCTGCTGCTGCCAACTCCAGGGTGTGATTCATCCAATTTTTGGCCTCCTGAAGCCAACCCCAGTGTCTCTTTAAAGTAATATTTGGGCTGCTCCTGCTGCTGCTGCCAACTCCAGGGTGTGATTCATCCAATTTTTGGGCTCCTGAAGCCAACCCCAGTGTCTCTTTAAAGTAATATTTGGGCTCCTGCTGCTGCTGCTGCCAACTCCAGGGTGTGATTCATTCAATTTTTGGCCTCCTGAAGCCAACCCCAGTGTCTCTTTAAAGTAATATTTGGGCTCCTGCTGCTGCCAACTCCAGGGTGTGATTCATCCAATTTTTGGGCTCCTGAAGCCAACCCCAGTGTCTCTTTAAAGTAATATTTGTGCTCCTGCTGCTGCTGCTGCCAACTCCAGGGTGTGATTCATCCAATTTTTGGGCTCCTGAAGCCAACTCCAGTGTATATTTGGGCTCCTGCTGCTGCTGCTGCTGCCAACTCCAGGGTGTGATTCATCCAATTTTTGGGCTCCTGAAGCCAACTCCAGTGTCTCTTTAAAGTAATATGTGGGCTCCTGCTGCTGCTTGCAACTCCAGGGTGTGATTCATCCAATTTTTGGGCTCCTGAAGCCAACCCCAGTGTCTCTTTAAAGTAATATTTGGGCTCCTGCTGCTGCTGCTGCCAACTCCAGGGTGTGATTCATCCAATTTTTTGCCTCCTGAAGCCAACCCCAGTGTCTCTTTAAAGTAATATTTGGGCTCCTGCTGCTGCTGCTACCAACTCCAGGGTGTGATTCATCCAATTTTTGGGCTCCTGAAGCCAACCCCAGTGTCTCTTTAAAGTAATGTTTGGGCTGCTCCTGCTGCTGCTGCCAACTCCAGGGTGTGATTCATCCAATTTTTGGCCTCCTGAAGCCAACCCCAGTGTCTCTTTAAAGTAATATTTGGGCTGCTCCTGCTGCTGCTGCCAACTCCAGGGTGTGATTCATCCAATTTTTGGGCTCCTGAAGCCAACTCCAGTGTCTCTTTAAAGTAATATTTGGGCTCCTGCTGCTGCTTGCAACTCCAGGGTGTGATTCATCCAATTTTTGGGCTCCTGAAGCCAACCCCAGTGTCTCTTTCAGCCAATGTTTGGGCTCCTGCTGCTGCTGTTGCCACCTCCAGGTTGTGATTCATCCAATTTTTGGCCTCCTGAAGCCAACCCCAGTGTCTCTTTAAAGTAATATTTGGGCTGCTCCTGCTGCTGCTGCCAACTCCAGGGTGTGATTCATCCAATTTTTGGGCTCCTGAAGCCAACCCCAGTGTCTCTTTAATGTAATGTTTGGGCTCCTGCTGCTGCTGCTGCCAACTCCGGGGTGTGAATCATCCAATTTTTGGGCTCCTGAAGCCAACCCCAGTGTCTCTTTAAAGTAATATTTGGGCTGCTCCTGCTGCTGCTGCCAACTCCAGGGTGTGATTCATCCAATTTTTGGGCTCCTGAAGCCAACCCCAGTGTCTCTTTAAAGTAATATTTGGGCTCCTGCTGCTGCTGCTGCCAACTCCAGGGTGTGATTCATCCAATTTTTGGCCTCCTGAAGCCAACCCCAGTGTCTCTTTAAAGTAATATTTGGGCTCCTGCTGCTGCCAACTCCAGGGTGTGATTCATCCAATTTTTGGGCTCCTGAAGCCAACCCCAGTGTCTCTTTAAAGTAATATTTGTGCTCCTGCTGCTGCTGCTGCCAACTCCAGGGTGTGATTCATCCAATTTTTGGGCTCCTGAAGCCAACTCCAGTGTATATTTGGGCTCCTGCTGCTGCTGCTGCTGCCAACTCCAGGGTGTGATTCATCCAATTTTTGGGCTCCTGAAGCCAACTCCAGTGTCTCTTTAAAGTAATATGTGGGCTCCTGCTGCTGCTTGCAACTCCAGGGTGTGATTCATCCAATTTTTGGGCTCCTGAAGCCAACCCCAGTGTCTCTTTAAAGTAATATTTGGGCTCCTGCTGCTGCTGCTGCCAACTCCAGGGTGTGATTCATCCAATTTTTTGCCTCCTGAAGCCAACCCCAGTGTCTCTTTAAAGTAATATTTGGGCTCCTGCTGCTGCTGCTACCAACTCCAGGGTGTGATTCATCCAATTTTTGGGCTCCTGAAGCCAACCCCAGTGTCTCTTTAAAGTAATGTTTGGGCTCCTGCTGCTGCTGCCAACTCCAGGGTGTGATTCATCCAATTTTTGGCCTCCTGAAGCCAACCCCAGTGTCTCTTTAAAGTAATATTTGGGCTGCTCCTGCTGCTGCTGCCAACTCCAGGGTGTGATTCATCCAATTTTTGGGCTCCTGAAGCCAACTCCAGTGTCTCTTTAAAGTAATATTTGGGCTCCTGCTGCTGCTTGCAACTCCAGGGTGTGATTCATCCAATTTTTGGGCTCCTGAAGCCAACCCCAGTGTCTCTTTCAGCCAATGTTTGGGCTCCTGCTGCTGCTGTTGCCACCTCCAGGTTGTGATTCATCCAATTTTTGGCCTCCTGAAGCCAACCCCAGTGTCTCTTTAAAGTAATATTTGGGCTGCTCCTGCTGCTGCTGCCAACTCCAGGGTGTGATTCATCCAATTTTTGGGCTCCTGAAGCCAACCCCAGTGTCTCTTTAAAGTAATGTTTGGGCTCCTGCTGCTGCTGCTGCCAACTCCAGGGTGTGAATCATCCAATTTTTGGGCTCCTGAAGCCAACCCCAGTGTCTCTTTAAAGTAATATTTGGGCTCCTGCTGCTGCTGCTGCCAACTCCAGTGTGTGATTCATCCAATTTTTGGGCTCCTGAAGCAAACCCCAGGGTCTCTTTAAAGTAATATTTGGGCTCCTGCTGCTGCTGCTGCCAACTCCTGCCAACTCCAGGGTGTGATTCATCCAATTTTTGGGCTCCTGAAGCCAACTCCAGTGTATATTTGGGCTCCTGCTGCTGCTGCTGCCAACTCCAGGGTATGATTCATCCAATTTTTGGCATCCTGAAGCCAACCCCAATGTCTCTTTAAAGTAATATTTGTGCTCCTGCTGCTGCTGCTGCCAACTCCAGGGTGTGATTCATCCAATTTTTGGGCTCCTGAAGCCAACTCCCGTGTATATTTGGGCTCCTGCTGCTGCTGCTGCCAACTCCAGGGTGTGAATCATCCAATTTTTGGGCTCCTGAAGCCAACCCCAGTGTCTCTTTAAAGTAATATTTGGGCTCCTGCTGCTGCTGCTGCCAACTCCAGGGTGTGATTTATCCAATTTTTGGGCTCCTGAAGCCAACTCCAGTGTCTCTTTAAAGTAATGTTTGGGCTCCTGCTGCTGCTGCTGCTGCCAACTCCAGGGTGTGATTCATCCAATTTTTGGGCTCCTGAAGCCAACTCCAGTGTCTCTTTAAAGTAATATCTGGGCTCCTGCTGCTGCTTGCAACTCCAGGGTGTGATTCATCCAATTTTTGGGCTCCTGAAGCCAACTCCAGTGTCTCTTTCAGCCAATGTTTGGGCTCCTGCTGCTGCTGCTGCCAACTCCAGGGTGTGATTCATCCAATTTTTGGCCTCCTAAAGCCAACCCCAGTGTCTCTTTAAAGTAATATTTGGGCTGCTCCTGCTGCTGCTGCCAACTCCAGGGTGTGATTCATCCAATTTTTGGGCTCCTGAAGCCAACCCCAGTGTCTCTTTAAAGGAATGTTTGGGCTCCTGCTGCTGCTGCCAACTCCAGGGTGTGATTCATCCAATTTTTGGGCTCCTGAAGCCAACCCCGGTGTCTCTTTAAAGTAATATTTGGGCTCCTGCTGCTGCTGCTGCCAACTCCAGGGTGTGATTCATCCAATTTTTGGCCTCCTGAAGCCAACCCCAGTGTCTCTTTAAAGTAATATTTGGGCTGCTCCTGCTGCTGCTGCCAACTCCAGGGTGTGATTCAGCCAATTTTTGGGCTCCTGAAGCCAACCCCAGTGTCTCTTTAAAGTAATGTTTGGGCTGCTCCTGCTGCTGCTGCCAACTCCAGGGTGTGATTCATCCAATTTTTGGGCCTCCTGAAGCCAACCCCAGTGTCTCTTTAAAGTAATATTTGGGCTCCTGCTGCTGCTGCTGCCAACTCCAGGGTGTGATTCATCCAATTTTTGGGCTCCTGAAGCCAACCCCAGTGTCTCTTTAAAGTAATATTTGGGCTCCTGCTGCTGCTGCTGCCAACTCCAGGGTGTGATTCATCCAATTTTTGGCCTCCTGAAGCCAACCCCAGTGTCTCTTTAAAGTAATATTTGGGCTCCTGCTGCTGCTGCTGCCAACTCCAGGGTGTGATTCAGCCAATTTTTGGGCTCCTGAAGCCAACCCCAGTGTCTCTTTAAAGTAATGTTTGGGCTGCTCCTGCTGCTGCTGCCAACTCCAGGGTGTGATTCATCCAATTTTTGGGCCTCCTGAAGCCAACCCCAGTGTCTCTTTAAAGTAATATTTGGGCTCCTGCTGCTGCTGCTGCCAACTCCAGGGTGTGATTCATCCAATTTTTGGGCTCCTGAAGCCAACTCCAGTGTATATTTGGGCTCCTGCTGCTGCTGCTGCCAACTCCAGGGTGTGAATCATCCAATTTTTGGGCTCCTGAAGCCAACCCCAGTGTCTCTTTAAAGTAATATTTGGGCTCCTGCTGCTGCCAACTCCAGGGTGTGATTCATCCAATTTTTGGGCTCCTGAAGCCAACTCCAGTGTATATTTGGGCTCCTGCTGCTTCTGCTGCCAACTCCAGGGTGTGATTCATCCAATTTTTGGGCTCCTGAAGCCAACTCCAGTGTCTCTTTAAAGTAATATTTGGGCTCCTGCTGCTGCTTGCAACTCCAGGGTGTGATTCATCCAATTTTTGGGCTCCTGAAGCCAACCCCAGTGTCTCTTTCAGCCAATGTTTGGGCTCCTGCTGCTGCTGCTGCCAACTCCAGGGTGTGATTCATCCAATTTTTGGGCTCCTGCTGCTGCCAACTCCAGTGTCTCTTTAAAGCAATGTTTGGGCTCCTGCCCCTCATAGTGATGCCACTTCAGCTCTCTTGAATTCAATTGTGCCGCTCTGCGATTCTATTAGCGATGCCACTGATCTGCATGTGATATTTATTCAAAGTATTATTTAACTAACCCAGCACGCATCCTGTGCATGTTACAGCAAGGTAGAACGGTTTACAACCCTATTGAGACTCTAGGAGGCTCAGAAATAGCCGTTTTTAATAGCGATTCATCGCGAATTAATTCGGGTCGAAACGATTTTTGTCGGAAAATTCGGCGAATCAGTCGAATCGAATTTTTCAAAAGTTTGCTCATCTCTACATATCATAATAAAGTCAACAAACCTTCTTTCCTAGCTAAATCTATTGTCTACTTAATACGACTTTAGAAAACAAAAATAAAAGAGAAACTAAATATAAAGTAAAGATAAACCAAAGTAAAAGGCAATAAATACATATATAAACACCCCCCCCCCCCCCTCTCTGGAGTGGGGGGAGTGTTGGGTGGACGAGGTGGGAAAAAGAAGAACAATACTACAAGTTTCACATATACCAAGATTCATACTCTCTGAAATTTCACAACTAATGTTGGCAAATCAAATGTTTTTTATTTGTTAAAGTGAACCAAAACCCAGGATCTTGACTACTTTGGTTCTTGCCCCGGGCACCCCGATCGGGGATGCAGCGCTGTTTGAAACACCCCCAGGTTGCCCGATCTCACTTTTTCTTCCCCGGTCCTACGGCACATGCACAGCCCTCTCGTCCAATCAGCATGCTCAGATCTACTCGAGCCCCTTCGCCCGGGAGCTCATCTAATATGAGCTGATCCGAGCACGCCGGCAGCCGCATCACCCGCTACCCTTTAACATGGAACGTGTCCGCGCTGGCTATTCACAAATGCCTGGTGCGTGCATGCGCCCTGTTAAGGGGTAGCGGGGATGCAGTCGCTGCTCGTGCGTTGGAACGGGAACAAAGATGAGTTTTCAGGCGACCTGATGGGGGGGGGGGGGGATTGGGCCCTTTTTATTTTAGGTATGATGTTCCTCTCTAAATTCTGTCTGCTTTATTCCCACATCCTCCTGCCTTCTAGATTGTTCGGCTACAATAGCAATATAATGTGAATCAGGCCTCAGTAACTGATATGCCCAATAGCAGAGTAAGGCCCTTATTTAAGAAAGGATAGCGTCAGGTAGCGTCTGGTTAATGAGAGGTAGCGACAGGTAGCGACTGGTGAACCCCGGACACGGCACGCAATTACACATTTATCAAGCAGAATCTGTTTAGCGACTGGGATAGCGCCATGTAGCGTCTGATTCATCATTTTCACAGCCTCAGCGAACAGCGCCAGCGTTCAGCCTTGCACAGCGCCAGGTATGACCTCTCGCTACCTGTCGCTCTCCCATACATTTCAATGAACGATCCTTTTCTTCTCTTTAAACGGGGTATTTGTTTTTTTTTATCCACAAAAATCACAAATAATTCTGTGACCTCTCCTGGCATTGAAATAGCAGTTTTTTTTCATAATTTTTTCATTTTTTTATATATTTCCTCAGAAATGACATTACAGGTCTGCCATTAAAGTGTTCATGTTACAATGTTGTTACAATGTAATTCCATATGTTTTCGCTTTGTTACTGGTGGATAGATGCTGGAAAACAGACTTTAAACACACCGCCTCCTGCGCTCTGGGCTTCAGAGAAGCATTTTTCAGCGCCAGAGATTTGTGAGGCTGTTTTTTTGCTGAATATGGTGTGAGTCGGTCGCTATGAGCAGTCGCTAACATGCGCTCCCATACAGCGCTGTACTGGTCAAATAGCGACTCCTCACAATGTATTCAACATTACTGAACAGCGACTGAGTCACTATAAAGTAGCGACTCACGGCTGAGCACAGTGACTACTAGCGGGCGCTCTGAAAATGCCGCTACAGACGCTCATCTGTCGCTACCTGCCGCTAATGATGAATCAGCCTGACATCTACACAGCGGGGAGGAAAATGGGTCTCATGAACACATCACCAAATCAAGAAGGCCGAGGCAGGGAGCATCCGATAGGGCTAATGCCTGTGGCACCCACACATTCCAGAACCTGACCTAGTTCCTTCCTCATTATATCGCCATTGTTGGGCTACTGCGGTTATAATGAATGCTAATAGATGTCGCTTTCTTATGAATTGTAGCACTCGCACTTTATCTTGTATTAATTAATTCACTCATTTTTGTGGTATTAGATTCTGCTCATACACATGGTCACTTTATTGTTTTAATTCTTGCACTTGACACTTTGTTTGGGGACTTATGGTCCCACTCTATATGGCATTTTCTTTAATAGGTGGGCTTATGGGTGGTCTACCTTCTGAATTGACAGCCTGATAAAGTTATAAAAGAAAGGTAGCTGCCATGTTGGAGCTTTCTCTCCCAGCTGACAACTCACAGTAACAGGAAGGCCAGCAGCACTTCCTGTTTGCAGGTGGCCTGCAAATGCACGAGCTGCCTTTTTTTTTTTTTAAATTTACTCCAGGAAGAGTTAGAAAAGGGAAAATATTTTTTTATTTGCAGCAATCTTAGGCCCTTATTTAACAAGGGATAGCGCCAGGTAGCGAATGGTGAGCGAACGGTAATGACGGTCACCGCCACGAGAACGCCGGCTCCCCTCCGCAATCACACATTTATCAAGCCGATCCTGCTTAGCGACTGAGATAGCGCCAGATAGCGAATCATTCATCATTATTCCAGCATCACCTCACAGCGCCAGCGTCCGACCTTGAACAGCGACAGGTATGACCTCTCGCTACCTGGCGCTCTCCAATGCATTTCAATGGAACAATCTTTAAATATTCATAATTAATTGCTATTAATGTTTTTTTTTTTTTTTTAAATGTCAAAAATTCTGTGACCACTTCTGCAATGTTAGATTTTTTTTTTAAGGTTAAAAAAATGTGTGCAGAATTGATATTACAGGTCTGATATTAATGTATTCATATTACAAAATGTTTTGAAAAACATGTTTTTTTTTTTTTTTTAAATATGGTTGTTTGGGGGTTAAAAAACTACTTTTAACCCATCGCCGCCAGCGCTCTGGGGTTTAAACAAGCATTTCACAGCGCGAGAATTTTTTGAGCGTGATTTGTTAATGAATATGCTGGGAGCCGTTCGCTATGGCCATTCGCTGTCATGCGCTCCCATACAGCGCGGAACCTGTCAAACAGCGACTCCTAACCCCGTATTCAACATTACCGCACACCGACTGAGTCGCTGTCAACAGCCGAACAACGGCCAAGCACAGCGACTACTAGCGGGCGCTGTGAAAATAACGCTACTGTCGCTCATCTGTCGCTACCTGGCGCTATTAATGAATCGGCCTCTTAATTGCTCTGGGGAGGGATGTATAGGAGCACTGTTTGTTGTGTTGGTCTGATTTAATTCATTTTTGACTGTTGGTCCGCTTTAAGAGGGACATGTGAGGAATGGATTTCTGTTTTTATTGCTTCTGAAGCCAACTCAGTTGCACACGCCGCATCTATAAGATTCCCGGGCCGATCGATTCCCTCCACCCAGGGCATCCAAAATCGCGATGACCTGCTGTGTGAAACCACCCAGGTCACCCCATACACTTACCTTGTTTCCCAGTCCAATGGCGCATGAGCGAGCCGCGGCCACATTCCCGCTATCCTTCTAGCAAGGCACATGCTTGCGCCAGGCATTTGTGAATGGCCGGCACGGGTAAGCTCCCTGTTAGAGGGAAGCGGGGATGCGGCTCCAGCACGCTCGGAGCCGCTGGCCTTAAATGAAGGCTTAGATGACGTGATGTCAGCGGCTCAGAGCGCGCTGATTGGGCGAGCAGCCACACATGCGCCATAGGATAGGAAAGAGGTGAGTTGGCATCGGCGATCTGGAGGGTTTCACACAGCGGGGCATCCCCGATCGAAGTGCCCCGGGGGAAAGGATCAAGGCCCAGGATAGTTAAAATCCTGGGTTTTGGTCCACTTTAAGGTGGGGCTAAATCGGACAGTACTGTGTTGTTTTACTGTCTAGTGTGTTTGTGTATTTCATTGTGTGTATATATTTGTAGGCGTGGGAACCTTTGGATGTTTTTCCCAATAAACTTTCAGTGGTCTAATTTTAGTGTGCAGCACTTTTTGTACAGGGTGCCTTTGGGGCCACCGCGGGGTCCTGACCTTGGTTTCTATAGACCACCTATATGTAAATACCTTATTTTATGTAGTCTAGTTAAAGAGGCTGTTATAACACTTTTTTGCGTGGTTCTCAGGGAATTTAATTGAAAAAAGGGAAAACCTTGGTACCCTGCTACGGCTTCTACCCGGTACTGAAAATAGAGGAGAGTCACATGGGACAGGCATCGGATGAGCTGCTTTCTGCCTTATTATTGATGTTGTGTTCACAGTCCCTTTAACCGCCAAGCACATAGGCTCTACGTGTTTGCTTCTCCTACCGTTACGTGCCATGCACATAGGGCCTACGGGCCTGGCTTTCCCCCCTGCTACTGTAAAAAGAAAATTAAAAAAACACAGACCACTCACCTGACCCCTCGTTCGATCCAGCTTCTCTTCAGTCTTCAGTCTTCTCTCCACCCGGGGGGTTTCTGATTACCCCTCAGGGCTCCTGAAATAGCCCCCACCCCACTTCGGCGTCCGCTGCTGTGAAAACAAATGACATTTGCTTACCTCTCCGCTGGGTCTCCTCTTCACGGAGGCCCTTCCATGGTGAGGAGAGGGCTCAAAGAGGCTCCCTCCCCGCCGTTAGCACTGTTAGCCCCACCTCTTGTGAGCGGATGACGTCACCCCATGACCCCGTCAGCTGAGGCTGAAAAAAATAATTTATCATTTTCTTGGGAAAATCCCTTAAAAAATCACAGTTAAACATGTGTAGCGCAAAATAGTGATAAATGGTCTGGCAAAGGAGGATAACACAAAAACTCTAGGTAGGCCGGCTGCTAAGGGTTAAATAAAAAATCCTACATTTACATTTGAATGAATCCTGTGTGATAGGAGCAGATGAATTATGGCCGGTATAATGTCTGCCCATGATGACGAGGGTGACGCGTCACTGGATTCCGATCAGCGGATTTCACAGAATGACAGGGAAGAAGAAATAATTGATTTAGCACAGGAGAAATGAGAATCTGTGAACTAAGAATAAAAAATACTTTGATAATCCTTTTCCTGGAAAGAGGCAGAAGATAATTAAATGAACACCTTGAACTTTACACATCAAACTTCTGATGATAGTCTAATATAGAGAGTAACGTCGTTATAACATTGACGTAATCTAGAGGTATAGATATATAGGGCTCCATAGAGGAAGATATTTTAATTGGATTACTAATTTTAAAGGATCCCGAGAGGGCATCCAATGGTATAAAACAATTGTCCAATTTACTTGACACAATTAGATTTTGTACTGCCAAAGATACTGTGGTTCTTAGTAGAGTGCTTGAAATGGGGAGGCTGGTTGATGTATTATATCAGGGGCAAAGCTGGTGATAGCTGGGGCTTGGAGGTCCCCCACCTTGTATTATATCCTATCAGAGGCAAAGCTGGTGATAGCTGGGGCTTGGAGGTCTCCCACCTTGTATTATATCCTATCAGGGGCAAAGCTGGTGATAGCTGGGGCTTGGAGGTCCCCCACATGGTATTATATCCTATCAGGGGCAAAGCTGGTGATAGCTGGGGCTTGGAGGTCCCCCACCTTGTATTATATCCTATCAGAGGCAAAGCTGGTGATAACCGGGGCTTGGAGGTCCTCCACCTTGTATTATATCCTATCAGGGGCAAAGCTGGTGATAGCTGGGGCTTGGAGGTCTCCCACCTTGTATTATATCCTATCAGGGGCAAAGCTGGTGATAGCTGGGGCTTGGAGGTCCCCCACCTTGTATTATATCTTATCAGGGGCAAAGCTGGTGATAGCTGGGGCTTGGAGGTCCCCCACCTTGTATTATATCCTATCAGGGGCAAATCTGGTGATAGCTGGGGCTTGGAGGTCCCCCACCTTGTATTATATGCTATCAGGGGCAAAGCTGGTGTTAGAAGATCCCCCCCCCCCGAGCTTCAAAGCCTTTAAAAACAAGGTAAACTGCATTATGGCCATGGAAAAAATGTCCGCCATTCACAATGGGACTTTGGAGCTGTTCAGGGAGGTGTGGAATCCTTGGCTTCGGAATTTTCTGCCTACAGATTTTGATGTAAACCTAATGAGCATCTGATCCTTCCTCAACGCCTTCCTTTACACCCCCCCCACTTACCTCCTTCCCCTCCCCTCATAGGGGTTGTAATTTTTCTTTAATTTATGTGAATTGAATTTCTTTAGTAAATCTTGAATCTTATTCAATTTTCTTGTCTGCAGTGACTAAGCTTCTGATTGTGACTTAAGGTGTCTGTAATCTTTAAATTCTTTGTATGAACAGTATTTTGCTAATAGAATAATGTTCCCAATATACACAATAAAAAGATTGATAAAGAAATGGGGAGGCTGATTTACTACTAGCACCACCATGTGAGCGTCTGCATAGCGGCGTTTAGAGCGACCGCTAGTAGACGCTGTAAGCGGGTATCGGGCGCTGTAACAGAGCGCCTCAGTCGCTGTAGTAACCTGGCCGGCATTGATAAATGTGATGTGTGTTGGGCGCTCAGCTCAGTGCGTCCGGCACTCGGCCTTCAACACCATACTTTAGAAAAAACTACACACACACAGCGTCAGAGCTCTAAAGCTGGCATCATCCCAGTGGCAATGATGGGGCACCAGAAGTTTTCCTTTAATTTAAATTGACCACCACCATTTAGTCTGTGGTGAGAGAATAGGGCCAGCTTATGTGTTTTTTGTGGAAATGAGGGTTCATTGGAGGACAGAGGGTGAGATGGGGTGATGGGGCACCAGAGGTTTTCCTTATTGTAATTTATATTTAAATTGACCGCCCCTGTTTCGTCTTGGGTGATGGAATAAGGCTACCTTATGTGCTTTCTGGGATAATGGGGGTTCATTGGAGGACAGACGGTGAGATTTACCCCCTGATGGAAAGGGATGGCCATGGCCATCATTTGAAGGTTCATTTGGAACAGCTGTAAAGGGCATCATCATCCCAGTGGCAATGATGGGGCGCCCGAAGTCTTCCTTATTGTTTTTTAATTTAAATTGACCACCACCGTTTAGTCTGGGGTGAGGGAATAGGGCCACCTTATGTGCTATTTGGGGAAATGGGGGTTCATTGGAGGACAGACGGTGAGATTTGCCCCCTGATGGAAAGAGATGTCCATGGCCAACCTTTGAAGGGGTCATTTGGAGCAGCTGTACAGGGCATCAACATCCCAGTGGCAGTGATGGGGCACCAGAAGTTTTCCTTATTGCCTTTTATTTTAAATTGACCACCACCATTTAGTCAGGGGTAAGAGAAAAGGGGCATCTTATGTGCTTTTCGTGGAAATTGGGGTTCATTGGAGGACAGACGGTATGGGGGTTCATTGGAGGACAGATGGTGAGATTTGCCCCTGATGGAAAGGGATGCCCATGGCCAACCTTTGAAGGATTCATGTGGAGCAGCTGTACAGGGCATCATCATCCCAGTGACAGTGATGGGGCACCAGAGGTTTTCCTTATTGTAATTTAAATTTAAATTGACCGCCACTGTTTCGTCTTGGGTGATGGAATAAGGCTACCTTATGTGCTTTCTGGGATAATGGGGGTTCATTGGAGAACAGACGGTGAGATTTGCCCCCAAAATGGAAAGGGATGCCAATGGCCAACCTTTGAAGGGGTCATTTGGAGCAGCTGTGCAGGGCATTATCACCCCAGTGGCAATGATGGGGCACCACTGTTTAGTCTGGGGTAAGGGAATAGGGCCACCTTATGTGCTTTTTAGGGAAAAGGGGGTTCACTGGAGGGCAGGCGGTGAGATTTGCCCCCTTATGAAGAGGGATGCCATCTTCTTGCTTCATATAGATTTACATTTTTGAGGTTTGAGGGTCAAAAGGCAACACACAGTTTGTGTTGTCGTTGATGGCGCCATCTTCCTCCAGCTTAAACCAGTTAGGAGTGATGGGTGTGGGCAGTGCGTACATAGGTTTAACAGGGCCCCATAGCAGAGGGCCCCCCCCCAAAAATAACGGAACACCCAGCAGTAAAATACCTGCAGTGAAGTGCAAGGACTGCGGCCTTGGTTTGTGAGTAAAGACCAGGTTCAGACTGGTTCAATTCCTCAGCAGCCCCTTGAATCGAGGGGCCCTTCGGGGAGCCTCATCCCCAAATACTGTGTTGACCATTTTTCAATGATAAGAGCAGTAAGTAATGCTGGATGTCACTGGCAGGAGAGCACAGGTTATCCATTCACATAGTACAATAAGTTTTAATGTCTATGTGAATGAGCCCTAAAAATAAGTCAGTAATATTTGCATGTAAGTATAGCGGTGGGCTCCCAGAGTCCATTATCCTGATGAGCTCTATATTTCTCAGTCTGACACTGTGGTCTTAATGGAGTTCTAATTAGTTTTGGCCCACTGTGGGCTCAGGTTGTCAGGGCCCAGTGAGGGCTGTTTCGCCCTGTGGTTATTGCCCAAAGCACCCTATACAAAGATTTCCAGGGGGAAACAATGTGCTGGTATCTTAGGTCCTTATTTATGAAGGAATAGCGACAGGTAGCGACTGGTGAGCGACCGGTAATGACGGGCACCGCCACGAGAACACCGGCTCCCCACCACAATCACACATTTATCAAGCCAATCATGCTTAGCGACTGAGATAGTGCCAGATAGCGACTCATTCATCATTATTCCAGCCTCAGTCCACAGCGCCAGCATCCGACCTTGAACAGCGACAGGTATGACCTCTCGCTACCTGGCGCTCTCCAATGCATTTCAATGGAACAATCTTTAAATATTCATAATTAATTGTTATTAATGTATTTTTTTTTTCAATGTGAAAAATTCTGTGACCACTTCTGCCATGTTAGATAATTTTTTTAAGGGAAAAAAAAAAATTGTGCAGAATTGATATTACAGGTCTGATATTATTGTATTCATATTACTAAATTCTTAATTTTTTTTTTTTTTTTTACCAAAAGTATGGTGGTTTGGGGGTTAAAAAACTACTTTTAACACATCGCCGCCAGCGCTCTGGGGTTTAAACATGCATTTCACAGCGCTTGAATTTTTGGAGCATGATTTTTTGATGAATCTGGTGGGAGCCGGTCGCTCTGACCAGTCGCTATCATGCGCACCCATACATCGCGGAACCTGTCAAATAGCGACTCCTAACCCCGTATTCAACATTACTGCACACCGACTGAGTCTCTATCAACAACCGAACAGCGGCCAAGCACAGCGACTACTAGCGGGCGCTGTGAAAATACTGCTACAGTCGCTCAACTGTCGCTACCTGCCGCTATTAATGAATCGGCCTATTAGTCTCGCCATGCAGAACATATAGCGCACCTTCTAGACAGTGCCCAAACACTGCAAAGGCCTGTAGTCTGATGCTGTGGTCACCAGTGCTGCAAGGCTTGGGG
This sequence comes from Gastrophryne carolinensis, assembly GCA_027917425.1. Lineage (NCBI taxonomy): Eukaryota > Metazoa > Chordata > Amphibia > Anura > Microhylidae > Gastrophryne > Gastrophryne carolinensis. The sequence goes on along the minus strand of CM051237.1, from coordinate 477,236,401 downwards.
AGGCAGCTTGTTCTCCTTCTGTCATGGGCCTGGTAGTAGTTGCCTTCCCCGCCTCTATGGTATGTATGCCCGTGGGTGTGGTGAGGGTCTGGCTTATTTAGAGGCTTTGGAGGAACAAATATCCACAAAATTCTTTGCTACTCATGTGTGTAGGTACAGCAGGTTTTGGTCACATGCTCCAGGGATCTTTAGTCTTTAAAAGGTGTTGGTGAATAACCCCATCGGTCAGCTAATCCATGCATTCCCCTTCTGCCATCACAAGTCCGCCAGCAATCCCGCAAGCAAAAAGAGGGCGTAATTTGGCACTGGTAACTTCTGTTTTTTATTGCCCCGCCAAAGGCCAAATCAAGGCTCCGATTAATGTGCAAGCGCAGGCTAAAACTGTAAACTTACGAAAGCAAGAAAGTATAAACTTAGTCTGACTCGTATTAATACATTGAATACTCGTTTTCACGTACACAAACCGAAAAGTCCCGCAAAACAGCAAACTCGGTCCAAAAACCACTACACTGAATAGCAGGAGCCGGGAAAAAAGGCCAAATGCGAGATATTTAAGCAGAAATGCGTACGGAAGAGGCTATGTATCAGGCTTATTGTAAACCGACAAGGCATCTGCCATGCTGCATTTGGTGGGACGGTCCTCCCCATAATTTCAGCAAAGTGCGACATTTAGGTGTGTTTAGTGGGACAAAACCTTGCCTTGACCTATTCCATTTCAGACAATGACCAAGAAAATGCCAAGCTCAGTGGCGGACTGGGGCCAAAAATCAGCCCAGGACCTTACAGGCCTGGTCAGGTCCATGAGTTGCCCATTACATTCCTGCTGAGCCTGAGTTTCCTTCATGGATGAAAGCTCGCGCATCTGCTAGCGTTTTTATGTGCACTCTGGGGGATTCACACAGTGGGCATCCCACTGAATCTTTTAGATTCCAGGCTGGCCATTGGTGGGTTTTATTCCGCAGGGACACATCATATACAGGAGTGATAATGGCCCACTCGTTTGTACTGAAGTCTTAGTATTGTTGGGGCAGATAATGGGTCAGAAGTGGTGATGCTGCCCCCACAGCTATGATTCTGAGGCTACAACATTTGGGGCAGAACACATGCTGGGGTTTCTTGGCTAGGAAGATACAGTGAGGCCAGCTAGAGGGGTGCTCGGAGAGAGATTTTGGAGACAGGAACTGAAGCAGTGTGACCCATTTGGAAATCTTCCAGGTCCTCCTACAGCAAGGCCGCCTCTGACCGAGCTAGTGCAAAGGCCTTTCATGATGAAGCAGCCCTCTTGCCCTCTGCTTGCCCACGTTCATTAATTCAGCATCCTTGTGGCCTTGTTTTCTTTATATTTTGCTTAGTTGTGCCCTGGCAAGTGATGGGTGAGGGCGCCCCTTCATGCCTGAGGGGGCTTGGAGGAGGACTTAGGCTTGGGACCCCAGGAGGGGCCGGGGCGGCCACGTCCTCTGCCCCTTCCCCAATAATCTCCGCGGGCCCCAGCAAAGGAGGCTCCTCGCCCCATTCTGGAACCACGGAAGGAAGGGAGAAAGGCACCTGTACCTCGAAAGGACCGGGACTGCCTCCTACATTGAGGTAACCTGCCGCCCCTAGCAAACAAGTCCAAGCGTTCACCAAAGAGGTGCAGCCCCTTAAAGGGAAAGCCAGGTAGAGCCTTGTTTTCTGCAAAGGTGACCTGAAAATTCTAATACTTTGCCCTCTTACCCACTAACCACAGTGCTAAACTTTGCATTGGGTTACTGTCATAAATGACTTACCTTCAGTCCGTGCGCGTGGTGTCCTTAGGCAACTGGCTGGGGTTTCTCCTGCCCAGCAGCAGCCTCCGCCTCAGGTGCCAGCTCCAGCGCGTGCGGCGCCGAGCGCGCCCTCCTCCCTCGTTCACTGTCATTCGACTCGTGCTTGCGTGCAAGTACAGTCAGCTTATGTTCTCCGGTGGCGCTGCACACAGCGCGGCCGATGGAGGCTGTTTAAAAGAGCTAAACCTAGGAGGACCAGTTCTGGGCAGTACGCCTTTAAAGTTCAGCCCAGAGCTCTCTAAGTGCACCAATCAAACCACAGATCCGAAGTGCACCAATCACAGTCACTGCCTCCCTGTCCAGTCCGGTCGGGTTCAGTCCTATAAAGGGATTACTACTTCAGTGTGTCAGTGCCTGTGATAGTGTTTAGCTGGCTTTGTGATTTCTCCTGTGATTTCCTGTGAATATCGTTATTGACGTTCTGCTTAAATCTCGACCACGTCTCCATCTCATCCCTTTGTACTGCGCAGCTCTCTGACCTTCCGGTGTGACCCTTGGCTTGACATCTGACTTCGCTTGGTTTCTCCTGAGCACCCGAATTGCTTCCAGTGCTTACCTGTTTCCGAAGAATCCGAACTGTTTCCAGTACTCATGCATTCGCCCTGAGGAAGTAGTGCAGGTGACACTACGATACGCGTTGGCGTTCACCCTTGTGGGGGTACTCCGGTTTGGTCTGTATACACACCTTTGCTCTGTTATATATTTTTATTGTCTTAGCTCACTCTGGCTCGCTCTCCTGCTTTATGGTGTTAGTGATTCATTGATTGGGCCATCGGCCATAGAATTAGGAATTCCTTATTGTGATTTTTACACTGGTTAGTATCTATTTTGCACATTTATTGTGTATTTTGCACAATAGAGTTAGTTTATGAAGAGCTTATTTACTGCTATTTAAATTAAGGGACACTTTTGTATTATGATTTTTACTAGACCACCGGCGCCCCTAGTGTCTTTGTCTATGTATGTTGTTTATTTGTATAAGTGTTATTATGTCTTTTTAACATATGTAAATAATAACATTTAGATATTTTCTTATACTTTTGAAGGTGGTGCCACTTATTTTGTGTGCCCTTGGTAACTTTTGGGGAAGTGTGGGATTCCCCCTGGTTGTCTTGTGTTTCCAGTACTTACCCGACATTTCCCAGTCTGGCCTCTGGTTCATCCGCCTTCACCCCCTGTAAGCTCACATCCTTTGTGCTATTAAGTCCTGGGGGCAACCATGTCCGGTGAGGCGTATAGTGTCCCGGCAAACGGGGGCTTGACTAAAGGTGAAGCAAGCAGCGGAGACTGGGGATTGTGGGCTTACCTTGAAGGCGGGTGTCCCACGGGGCCTGACAGCTACTAATTGCTTGTTCATTACCCAGGAGGCATCGCTTATATGTGATCAAGATGAAAAAAACAAACATGATCCAGCAGCTGGAGCATCACAATGCAGGAGACCATGCAAACCAAGCAACCAAATGATCTCATGGGTGGGCGAGTGGGAACCTTGACCAGAGCTCATTAGATATCGGCAAAAAAGAGCTTCAAAGGACACAACAAGCGGTTTGATCACAATACAGGCCCTTTGTTATTTTCACAGCGAATTCCTTCCACCAAGATGTAGGGAAGGGGAACTAATTAATGGGATTAATTAAAAATAAACAGTGGAATGTCTTTACAGATTATTTTCAAGGTAAGATGAAAAGAGATAAAGAATGGTTCCCCAGGTAAATTGGATCTCGGTGCAAAACAATTAATTGTATTGCTCGGTTTTGGAAAATGAAATACAAACGTTAAAGCGGTGTCTTGAAAAAAGAAAACCCTTAGCAAATAAAATCCAGGTAATATTAGGCGTTGGTGTATAAAACATTTGATGCAAATTTTAAATGATGAGAGGGGGTAGGGAGCTGGGAAGAGAGGGAGATTTAACATTGGTTGTCTAAGGGTCAAAGGGAGGTTAGGCACCTCTGGCTCTAGGTCAGAGATAGGGAGGTTGGGGGGAGCCTTTCCAGTGCCCTGGATGGGGTATTAGTTGTCAATACCAGGTTCTGGGGGTTGTGCCTTCTTCCTCCCTTTAGACAAAATGTGACCTTAGGGGTTGTTACAGGACGCTGTCCCTAATTAACATTCAAATAGTGGTCCCACATCCTGCCATGCCTATACGAACAATAGACACCTAATCACACCTAGCTGCCAGAAAGCTGCCTCTAACTGCTGGGGTGTTTTGCCTTGAAAAGTCTAGACAGCCAATATACATTGGACACCTGAGCATTGGCTGTTGTTTCTGGGAAGTATTGTAACTCTTGTAATATGTCACTCATGCCGATATTAATGAGAGATTCTCATTCAGAACTATTAGACCTTTCATTTGATATCAAACATGGCATACATATATTGTCCAGGGCCTGACAATCCACATAGTGTTGGACCCTGGATGAAATGTATTTGGTGTTTGGGCTCATTTAACTAAGAAATTTATGGGGATCATGAATTTCTTGGTTACAAGTTGATAGCATGCATATTGTGAGAGTTATGGCCTTTATGAAATATACATCTAATCCGTAAGAGTCCTGATGAGGGGCTGACCTTGGCAGACACTCCCATGAGGTGGGGAATGCTGGCCACTCCCTCTATTGTTCATTAGTAAGCTTTGTGCTGGGGGTGCGGCAGTCGATGGTTGGCGGGGGGATGAATGGATGGACACCTGGAACCATGCAACCTTAAGTATTCTGTGTATCTGTCTCTGCTTTGTCTCTCTCTATATATCCACTATAACATATATTTGACTGTAACTATAACATATATTTGAAACTTTAGGAACATATTGGGTTAGTAAGGTTAATTACTGTGCTGCTAATTAAACCCGTTTTATAAATACATCTTACTGTGTGTGTAGTGGATCATTTCCACTATAGTTTGTAGGTGCAAAGTATTTCTTTCTTAGGACAGTTCACTGGTTGTGTTGGGAGAGCCTTAGCGGCCATTGTTGTAAATCAGATTAGTGGCCGCTGGGCTGATATGATTGTTAGTATTTGCGATATTTATAGCATTGGTCTCTAATAGAGATATTGGAGGTTAATGTGTGAAGCAAATATTACTATTAAATCATTAATCTCCTTTTTCAGGGGTGCTTTGTAAATTTATTAGTTGTCAGCATAACATCTATACCAGTGATACTCAACTGGCGAACCAGGTCCAAATGCGGACCTTGGTGCCAGATTTCCGGACCCCTGACCTGACAGCCCTGCATTCAGTTGCTTCTGTGTTGCCCGGCTCAGAGCTGCCCCTTGATCGATGATGTAGTGCGTAGTCTCCCTGCCAGTGTCATGGCTCCCTGGCATTGCAATATGATGTACTGCATGGGTGGAAGTGGGATTGCAAGGTACACACAAGCTTTGTTACTCAGTCTCTTTGCCCCAGCCAATCCTTTTCCCCCAGATCTGTAGATTCTGTGGGGCCATAAAAAGCTCCTGTTTTTTCCCAGTGCCAAATAGGATTTTTGGGGTGGGGGCAAGCAGCTTTATTTAGTTTTGTCTGGGGAATCTATAACTTCTGCCCGAGTGTACTGATTTCTAATTATCCGCCCCCTGCAACAACCCTTTGCCTGGACTTTTACCTCTCACCAGATGCCTTTAAATGGACCTTTACAAGAAGTGGTTGAGTACCACTGATCTATACAGTGTACAATGAACAATTATATACAAATTCAAAATTCTGGTTAGTATTCCCCTGTATCTGGGTACAAATATACTAAAAAAAGGTATACAGTTGTAGGTTCCTGATTAGTATTCCCCTATATCAGGGTCACATACTTTTCTGTGCCTTATTAGGGCACAGTAGTTGAAGTATATTCAGTCCTTATCTTATTTTACAGGTTTGATACCCTGTTTGTAGTAATTGATTCCGTTCAGTCTGTAGCAAGGGTGGTACCCTGGTTTGTAGCAAGGGATTCAGTACAGACGCGTTTCGCCCCTGGGGGCTTCCTCAGTGTACTAGGTGTCCTGTTAGAGTTTGTAGGGTAATTAATTTTACTTTCAACTTGTTGTTGTATGTATAAAGTAATATAAAAAGGTTGTTACTTACAGTCAATAATAACTTCAACGTGCCTGCTTCCCGTATCTCTGGGTGCAAATTGGGGTGTTGGTACAGTTTTCAGTTCTCGGTTCCCGGTGATCCATGTAGAACCAATACAAAATCATCCTTAGTTAAAAGACATGTCCATTACCCATTCCAAGCATTACAATGTCATCCGGTCTCCATCTACTTCTATCCCATCACCCATGATGAAAGAGAGAAAGCTGTAACTAGAGATGTGCGAACCCGAACCGCAAACTTCAGGTCTGTACCAAACGTTGTATGTTCAGCTAGAAGTCCGTGTTCGAGTTCAGCGTCTGGCCCGGCCTGCTGAGCAGCCCACTCAATTCGGCCTGCGATCCCCAGACGCGACGGTGGAGCAACAGCAGAATTTGAATTGGGCCCTAGGCCGGGGCTACAGAAAGATGGCCGCCGGCTCCCATGAGTGAGGACACTTTAGTGAGGAGCCATGATGGGGAAATTGAGTCATTTTGGTGTAGGGACACGAGGTTGAAACATAACAACCACTTAATATTTGCGGTGGTGCAGAGTTGTCTTTTTCTTGTTTTGGATACTTAAAGGAGCACTATCGTGAAAAAATGGGCCAACAATAAAAATCCATATAAATATGGTGGATGGCGGGAGGGGAGGGGTCACTTATACACCCTGCGTCAAGAAATATCCAGTTGGGCTTGTTTTTTTATTTTTATTAATGGAAGGAAGAGGTAATCAGGTGACAGGTTCTGTCACCCCTGATACACTAAACCTGTCAGCACTGGATTTTATTCCCAGCAGCAGAAGAAAACCACAAGCTTGGTGGGAGCTGTATAAATGACCCCTCCTCCTATTAGCCGACATATTTATATGGGTTTTTAATATTACACAATTTCGTGATAGTGCTCCTTAAAAGCTGCCTGCCCACGACCTTTGCCTACAGACCTGACCTGAAATCGTTGTTTTCTATAGGAGTAAGTCTAAAAAAAAGGGGGCAAGCTCTCCGACCTGGAGGAGTAAACATTGAATTTCTTCGGTGTGTGAGCACAGCAATGGCAAAAATGGTGATACTCCCGTGTCCGCTGTGCTAGGCTGTGCCACACTGTGCCATGACTGGAGCAGCCTGACATAGCTTTAGCGAAACCCGCGTGCAGACGGCCGGGGCCTCCTACTGCAGGGGAGTGCACCCGACCCGTCGCGTGCCGCTGCGTTCGCTCCACACGGTCCTTCCTGTTCTGCGGATCACTTGGCGGATGTGACGCATCGCCCGACGTGCCATTACGGCCAAACCAGGAGGCCGGGCAGGGCGCACGCTCAGGCGGCGGCATCGCTTGTTACATCTATGTATTTAAGGGGGGGGAATTCTACGGCAGCCCACTCACCCTGGCGAAGTGGCATTAAGCCACGCAACGCGTCGGTGGTAGGCTGCTGTAGGAGGACCTGGGCTCAGTCTATTGGTGATGTTATTTACTTTCAATTTGATCATTGATTGTATTGGCTCATGCACTTTATCCAGGCACTTTGTACACTTTACTTGTAACCACTGTGTGTACATTGAATCTGTACTGATTGTGCTTCACACTTTTTGCTAGCTTTTGCACATATTCTTTTATACACTTAGTTAATAAAAAGATTTTTCAATTTTTTTTTTTTTTTTTTTTAGTAGTAATTTTTTCCACTGATTTTCACTTTTGCAGCCATACAAATGTATTTATTTATTTAGAATTTTTCTTAATTCATTGGTATTTATATTAGAGCCTTTTCACTATTCCTCCTCGAGCTGTTTGTGTTTATATATTTCTTAAACCTTGTCCTGTATGTTGTATGTTTTAGCTGCTATTCTGATCCCAATAAATTCTTATGCGGCTTCTTTATGGGGTTAATTTGGGGCATATCTAGAGCCCCAGCTTTTTAATCTTCTGCACCATTGAATATTAGATACTTCTTGGGCTGTGCATATCCACATTTGCCAACTATTTAAGAAAATAGGGGTGCACCACTTATCAAAAACAGTAAAGAATACTTGTTTTTGTGAAAAATGAAGTGGACGTGCCACAAAACACACCTTCCTCCCAAAGAGGAGCACCAACTCATCATAAAAAATCACATGATCTTTATTGTTACAAAGGACAATTAAAATACAAAAACACACAAGACATTTAAAATAAATGTATTGACCCCTATGCACTCCAACTATTCAAATAGAAGATGCCCACACAAGGATATAAATACAAAGGCCACTATGTGCGACTATAGACCCTAAATAATAACACCACCCTAAATATTTTGTGCCGGCACAAAAACTATATTCACAAGGTGTATATGTGCTAAATAAATCCTACATAATCTGCACCAAAAACTATGCTACAATAAGGCTAATCCAACAACCCATATCTAATATCACATCTAAATAAATCCTATTCAAAAAACTTATTGGTGTAATTAAAAATATTTTTTATATTTTTTCTGTATAAAACAGGAATTATCAATTCAAAAATACAAGCAAAATACATACAAAAAACAAGTGAAAATATATCTAAACCACCTATCACCCATATTGCACATAGAAATCACCAAAGTGAACTGGGATAATATACACATCAATAAATAAAGACAAAAAAATGTAAAGTGCATGTGCCAGCAGCTATTTATAGAGATACCATCAAAACCACAGATGTCACAGGGCAGCCCATAGGATCAACGCAATAGAGGTCATAACAGGCTAGACACCCACGCACGCGGCTCCCATGCCGCTTCAAGGGTGAGGGTGAAGTGTGCTAAAAATTGTTACCTTTTTATGCTGTCCCCGCCACCCGCCGTAATATCGTGCGCCACCCCGCCATGGCCGCTGACCACAGGAACACGTCCCGCATATCCACATTTGCTTTATTGTAACAGCTTTAGCATATCACGGCCTATTTTACCATGCAACTTCCTTGGCAGCGGCTGTCGATGCCTAAACATTTCACGAAGGGGTCGCAGACCCTGTGGATTGAGCGATTGTTTGTGCTCCACCTGCTGGTATTTCTGTACATTCTGTAACCTTTATAAAATAGGACGCGTTCACCCTTGTCCTGGTTCCTGTCACCGCGCATCATACATTTTCACCTGTCATTGTTAGTTTTCTATATCCCCTCTTGGCTCTTTGTTATTTCTGCAGAGATTTCATGGTCAGCGTTTTCCGGGAGGCAATAATAATAGGCGAGGATGCTTTCTAATCCCGGCCTGACACAATGTAACACGTATGTGCATGACAAATGTCAAGGAAATCTCCGGGGGAACATTCATTTCAGGCTTCCTATTGTGAAGGAAAGCTGCGCACGCGCGCTCACCCGTCTCTGAAGAGTCTCGCTGATGTTTTACAGAGGCTTCTCATCACTGCGCATAGGGACTGATCCAAAGCCAGGTGAGAATTCTCACTCCTCTTTTAAGGAGAGAAAATTGCCATTGACCTTCGTTGTCTACCTTTTCACACCCGGTAGACAATGAAAGTCAATGGCAAATTTCTCACCTGGCTCTGAATCAACCCCAATGTCTACTATGGACCTTTTGGCCTTTATTCAGTAAACTTGCCTTCATATCTTATAAAAATAACTGTATTTATATATATATTATTTTATATATATATTTATATACATATATAAGTTTTATGTGCTATTTCATAATAGAGAGAGAAATATCTTAATGGTTAACACCTAAAACATTCTCATTTGTCCGGTCAAAAGATCCACTAACTGTAACACTCAAAGGCAAAGGGCATAAAGTAAAATTTAGCAGCTCACCTCCTAATGGCTGCCCTCTCTTTTCCTGTCATCACATTGCACACCCTCTGAATTGCTTTACCATAGACCACCAATCATAAGGGTTGACTGGTGGTCTATAGCTCCACCCCTGTTCTCAGCCAGAGTGAGTACATTAGTATTATGCAGCCTACTGAATCAAGGCCAAAAGGTCCATGGTAGACATATGGGTTGATTCAAAGAAACATGTAACAGCTTGGATTTGGCTCACGATCATCCTATTTTTCACGTCCGCTCGTGCGTTCGTATGAACTTGCGAGTGATTCAATAAGCAAATACGCTTCTATCCTAAAATATACGTCCGTTCGTATGGCAGTTCGGGAATCAGACCTATGTCAGTTTCCATCCTGAATTTTCCGTTTCATTTCTCAGGTTGCAACATTGGTTTTGCCCTTTTTCCTTTTTTGTCTGGACGTAAATCCTTCTGATCTTGCGGCCGCGCACTACAAACTTAGCTCATTAAAGTGCATTCTAAATATTTGGTCTTATTTTTCTTTATTTCATTCATTTTGTTGAAACCAACCATTAATGAATGCATTTGCATAATAAAATCTTACTTTGTTTAATTTTTAGTTAACTTGCATTTTTTACTTGTGGATTTAATTTAAATATTTTGGCTTCAAATGGTACAACTTAAATTTTTGGTGTGTGGTTACCCACACCCTCTACATACAGATTGCTCTCAAATATTAAAAAACACCCAGCAACTTCTGCATGTTATGAGTCTAGAAACAGCCAAGATGGCGGCTCAGGTATTCTCGGGCAGCCTGCAAACAGAAAGGGCCTTGTGACTGTCCGTGCCCCCAGCTCTGGGGGCAAAATACAGCAGTAACCCACATCCTGCACTTTATCCCGCTCTCCTCTCCTCAGTAAGTGTGATGCATCTGACCAAAGATGTGCTTAACTAATTAAACAAAGCAAAGGTAAACAACTAAAACAATAAATGCTATCTAAAAATATTATTCTAGTACATCAATTTAACAATAAATAACAAAGGACATACGTTTCTTTAATTAACGCAAATATATTGCAAAATAAAGGTTTACATGCAAAGGACTAATTAAGGTCCACATTAAAATGCTTTTATAAGGCATACATGGAAATGTATTAAATCAGGCATGCATTGCCATACAATTAATGGCCTCGGCCATGCTGATACATGCAGTTCATTGGAGCACAATACGCGCAGACTCCTCCACATAGCCAAAAAACCTGTTCACGAACAGCAATCCGGCTGCTAAAAGGTGTCGGCTGTGGCTTTCTTTTAAAACGCGTTTACAGGTTTCTCTGAATCACACCTAAACACATCCAATTATCCTAAGTTTTACGTTTTCATCGTAAGTTTTAGGATTTGATCCTAAGTTTTACGTTTTGATCCTAAAATTTACGAACGCACTGCCGCTGATCGTAAGAGCATATACGCATTCGTACGTAGGCTCGTGCGAGTCGGGAATGGCCAAAAAAACAGGAAAAAATGACTAACACCCACCCAAACTTACGATTCTCGATACGAAATCAATTAACTTTTGCTCTTTGAATCGAGGGGATAGAGGTCGATTAAGAGCCAGGTGAGAACTCTGCCATTGACTTTTATTGTCTACCTTGGGTCTGATGATTCAGAGCCAGGTGAAAATTTACACTAGTATTGACTGGTGGTCTATAGCTCCACCCCCGTTAGCTCAGCAAGAGTGAGCACATTAGTATTATGCACTACTATGTACTGAATCAAGGCCAAAAGGTCCATAGTAGACATAGGGGTCGATTCAGAGCCAGGTGAGAATTCTCACTGCCATTGACCTTAATTGTCTACCTTGGGGCTGATTCAGAGCCAGGAAAATTTACACTCTCGGTAGATTAAGAGCTAGGTGAGAATGCTCAATTCTTATTTAGGAGAGAAATTCATTGTCTACTGGGTGTAAATTTTCACCTGGCTCTGAATCAGCCCCAAGGTAGACAATGAAAGACAATGGCAAAATTCTCACCTGGCTTGGAATCAACCCCAATGTCTACTATGGACCTTTTGGCCTTGATTCAGTAAACTTGCCTTCAAATATCACATACAAATACCAATTGTATTTATGTGCTATATCAGAATAGAGGGAGAAATGTCTAAACGGTTAACACCTAAAACATTCTCATTGGTCGGGTCAAAAGCTCCACTAACTGTAACACTCGAAGGGACTCTGTAGGCGAGGTGCATAAACTCATTCAGCAGCTCACCTCCAAATGGCTGCCCTCTCTTTTCCTGTCATCACACAGCTGCTCCTGGAAGTAGAAACAAGGAGAGTAGTTGCACACCCCCTGAATTGCTTTACCATAGACCACCAATCATAAACGTTGACTGGTGGTCTATAGCTCCACCCCTGTTAGCTCAGCAAGAGTGAGCACATTAGCATTATTCAGCCTACTGAATCAAGGCCAAAAGGCCCATAGTGGACATAGGGGTCAATTCAGAGCCAGGTGATAATTCTGCCATTGACTTTCATTGTCTACCTTGGGGCCAATTCAGAGCGAGGTGAAAATTTACTCCCGGTAGACAATGAAAGTCAATGGCAGTTTTCTCTCCTGAAAAAGAAGTGAGAATTCTCACCTGGCTCTGGATCAACCCCAATGTCTACTATGGACCTTTTGGCCTTGATTCAGTAAACTTGCCTTAAGATATCTCATAAAAATAACAATCGTATTTATGTGCTATTTCAGAATAGAGGGAGAAATGTCTAAATGGTTAACACCTAAAACATTCTCATTGGTTGCGTCAAAAGATCCACTAACTGTAACGCTCGAAGGGACTCTGTAGGCAAAGCGCATAAAGTATCATATAGCAGCTCACCTCCTAATGGCTGCCCTTTCTATTCCTGTCATCACATTGCACACCCTCTGAATTGCTTTACCATAGACCACCAATCATAAGCGTTGACTTGTGGTCTATAGCTCCACCCCTGTTAGTCAGCTTAGCAAGAGTGAGCACATCAGTATTATGCAGCCTACTGAATCAAGGCCAAAATGTCTATAGTAGACTTGGGGTCAATTAAGAGCCAGGTGAGAATTCTGCCATTGACTTTTATTGTCTACCTTGGGGCCGATTCAGAGCCAGGTGAAAATTTACACTCGGAAGCATAGACCACCAATCATAACCATTGACTGGTGGTCTATAGCTCCACCCCTGTTAGTCAGCTCAGCAAGAGGGAGAACATTAGTATTATGCATCCTACTGAATCAAGGCCAAAAGGTCCATAGTAGACATAGGGGTCAATTCAGAGCCAGGTGAGAATTCTCACCGCCATTGACCTTCATTGTCTACCTTGGTGCTGATTCAGAGCCAGGTGAACATTTACACCTGGTAGACAATAAAGGTCAATTACAGTTTTCTCTCCTGAAAAAGAAGTGAGAATTCTCACATGGCTCTGAATCAACCCCAATGTCCATTATGGACCTTTTGGCCTTGATTCAGTAAACTTGTCTTAAAATATCTCATAAAAAATAACAATTGTATACCCGAGTCTCGCTGATGTTATACAGAGGCTTCTCATCACCGCGCATAGGGGTCGATTCAGAGCCAGGTGAGAATTCTTACTCTTTTTTTAGGAGAGAAAACTGCCATTGACATTCATTGTCTACTTTGGGGCCATTTCAGAGCCAGGTGAAAATTCTCACTCCTTTTTTTTATGAGAGAAAACTGCCATTGACTTTCATTGTCTACTTTGGGGCCATTTCAGAGTCAGGTGAAAATTCTCACTCCTTTTTTTATGAGAGAAAACTGCCATTGGCTTTCATTGTCTACCTTGGGGCTGATTCAGAGGCAGGTGAAAATTTACACATGGTAGGCAATGAAGGTCAATAGCAGTTTTCTCTCCTAAAAAAAAGTAAGAGTTCTCACCATCAGGTGGTACTTGGCAAGGCATAAGGATGATCTGTACCCCAACCGGATCCACTGCCATCTATACTTTACTCAATTTATGCAGTTAAAACCCCCAAGTATTCTGACATGTTATACTGGTTAAATGCCAGCCTTGATAAAGTTCCTATTAGGAGCGAAACGCGTTGGCGGCAGAGTGGATACTCATCTAGAGTACCCATACCCTTACCTGAAGGATTGGTGCCATTATAAATGGTGTCCTGGGACTTATCTTTGGATCTAATACGAACACCTTTTAAAGAGGAACATCAGGGGGCCTGGAGTGTTAAACACTCCAGGGCCAACTGAGTTCCACTCCTTGGAGCATCTCAAATTGGGATGCCCTGCTGTGTAAAACCCCCCAGAAGCTCTGTTTCACTCACCATGTCCCGGAGCCCTCGCAGCGCCTCTGCGCCGTGGCCGCTTCCAGACTCACCTCTAGCCATGCGCACTCATGGCGACGCAGGCACGCAATGGCTAGGAGGTGAGCGAGGGATGCGTGCAGCGACGCATTCGTCTCCCTTTGGCGCCGGAGTGAAAGTGAGCGCGCTGATTGGTTGAGGGGGCCGCTCACTGAGCTCATTTTCGAGTCTGCGCCGTGGGAGCGATAGGAAGGTGAGTAAATGGGGCGACCTTGGGGGATACAGACAGTGGAGCATCCCAATTTGGGAGAGGAACAGCACCCCGAAAAGTGAAGATCAGGTGTGACGTTCCTCTTTAAAGCGGAACAAAACCCTCCTGGACCGGAACCTGCTTTAAAAGGTGTTCATATTAGATCCAAAGATTAGTCCAAGGAAACTTTTTATAATGGAGCCAAATTGGGATGCCCCGCTGTGTGAAACCCCCTGTAAACACTCACCTTTCCCTGTTCCAAGGGTGCAAGCGCGAGTTCTTGTCCAATCAAAGACGTTTGTTTCTCGGCTTCAAGGAAATGTGTCCGCAAAAAAGTTTGAGCTGCAAAAACACCCTATTTAAGTCTATGGTACCACGACGCATGTTCATATTTCAAGTGGTAATAGACCATAGATTTAAATAGGATTCAATAGACAGGAAAGCAGGACATAGGACCCAGGAACAGGTTTTTTTTATAGGAATCTCATAACACAAACATTGCTGCATAAACGCATGCTGCACACATGGGATGGACAGGTGTGAACGTAGCCTTACAGTGCAACACATTGAAACAGCCAGCCTAAGGCTGATTGTTACAATGTAGCTGTAAAACTGAAAATCCCAGAAATATAATATTTAGACAGAAAGCTGCTAAGTCAACTGTGAGCCGTTTACATTTTAATAGTAGGCTATAATGCATTCCAGTATGTGTAGCTGTTGTTACAACTGTAACAATCATGCCTACCCTGGCTTTCAATGTGTTACCAGCCAGCCAGATCCGTACCTGGCTTTCCCCCCTGCTAGCGCCCCCCCCCCCAAAAAATAACACTCACCTGACCTCTTGTTCAATTCAGCCGGGTCTCCTCTTCACTCAGAGGGGCTTCCGATCCCCCCCCCCCGGGCTCTTCCAGCTTCAGAAGAGCGCCCAGAATAGGGCCCCCCACTTCAGCCGCCACCGGCCTTTACTATAGAGAAAAAAAAATTGCCATTTGCTTACCTGCATGCTCGTTCCCTCCCTCCGGTTCTCGTCTTCCGGCTCTTCCGTGGTAAGGAGAAGGCCCGAAAGACGCACCCTCGTCCGCCTCCGACATTACAATAGAATCAGTTAAGAAAAATGAGTTGCTTTTTTGCTGTAACAATCTAACACATTGGACCTCTCAGCAGAGAGCTGGCTGGCTTTTCAGAATGACTCATCTTGTTTGTTATAGTCCCAGCAGGAGGGAGAGATAGTCCATCCCAAGGTTTTAGCTCCCATCTCAATATATCGCTCTCTGAGCTCTCAGATGGCCCGAAAGATGCCCCCTCGCCCGCCTCCGACATAGTTGCCGCCAGCCCCGCCTCTTGTGGGTGGGGCGGATTAAGTCACCTCCATGACGTGTCTATTTATCTCCTTTTCAAACTAGGCCATTATTAGTGGTTTGTATTTTTTTTAAATCCCACAAGCTTTGAAAACACACATCTGGATGTATTTCTATAAGGGCCTTAATTGTATTGTCCTGTTCGTTATCTCCACCTGCTTTCTTATACTCGCTTGTGTGATGCTGAACAGTCTTTGGCCCTTATTTAAGAAGGGATAGCGTCAGGTAGCGGCTGGTTAATGAGAGGTAGCGACTGGTGAACGCCGGACACGGCAGCAATTACACATTTATCAAGCAGAATCTGTTTAGCGACTGGGATAGCGCCATGTAGCGTCTGATTCATCATTTTCACAGCCTCAGCGAACAGCGCCGGCGTTCAGCCTTGCACAGCGCCAGGTATGACCTCTCGCTACCTGTCGCTCTCCCACATTTCAATGGACGATCCTTTTCTTCTCTTTAAACGGGTTTTTTTTTTTTTCAAAAAAATCACAAATAATTCTGTGACCTCTTCTGGCATTGAATAAGCAGTTTTTTCATGTTACAATGTTGTTACAATGTAATTCCATATGTTTTCGCTTTGTTACTAGTGGATAGATGCTGAAAAACAGACTTTAATCACACAGCCTCCTGCGCTCTGGGCTTCAAATATTTTTCAGCGCCAGAGATTTGTGAGGCTGTTTTTTTTGCTGAATATGGTGTGAGTCGGTCGCTATGAGCAGTCGCTAACATGCGCTCCCATACAGCGCTGTACTGGTCAAATAGCGACTCCTCACAATGTATTCAACATTACTGAACAGCGACTGAGGCCCTTATTTATGAAGGAATAGCGACAGGTAGCGACTGGTGAGCGACCGGTAATGACGGGCCCCGCCACGAGAACGCCGGCTCCCCACCACAATCACACATTTATCAAGCCGATCCTGCTTAGCGACTGAGATAGCGCCATATAGCGACTCATTCATCATTATTCCAGCCTTAGCCCACAGCGCCAGCGAGCGACCTTGAACAGCGACAGGTATGACCTCTCGCTACCTGGCGCTCTCCAATGCATTTCAATGGAACAATCTTTAAATATTCATAATTAATTGTTATTAATTTTTTTTTTTTTTTAATGTGAAAAATTCTGTGATCACTTCTGCCATGTTAGATATTTTTTGTAAGGTAAAAAAAAAAAAAAAAAAAAAATTGGTGCAGAATTGATATTAGAGGTCTGATATTATTGTAATCCTTTTTTTTTTTTTTTTTTTTTTTTTGGTTTCCAAAAATATGGTTGTTTGGGGGTTAAAAAACTACTTTTAACACATCGCCGCCAGCGCTCTGGGGTTTAAACATGCATTTCACAGCGCTTGAATTTTTTGAGCGTGATTTTTTGATGAATATGGTGGGAGCCGGTCGCTCTGACCAGTCGCTATCATGCGCTCCCATACAGCGCGGAACCTGTCAAATAGCGACTCGTCACCCCGTATTCAACATTACTGCACACTGACTCAGTCGCTATCAACAACCAAACAACGGCCAAGCACAGCGACTACTAGCGGGCGCTGTGAAAATGCTGCTACAGTCGCTCAACTGTCGCTACCTGCCGCTATTAATGGATCGGCCTCTGAGTCGCTATAAAGTAGCGACTCACGGCCAAGCACAGTGACTACTAGCGGGCGCTCTGAAAATGCCTGCTACAGCCGCTCATCTGTCGCTACCTGCCGCTAATGATGAATCAGCCTGCCCGTTTTCTATTGATTGCTTCCAAAAGCTTTATTGTGCTTTTTGCTTTATATGTAATTGTGACACACTTGATGCTGCTGCATTGTCCAGGCAAAAAAACTAGAAAAAAAAAACAATACAAAAAAAAACAAAACTTACCTTATGTCCTTCACAACTCCAACAATGACCACATTTTGCATAATATAAACCTATCTATGAGGCTGATTCATTACTAACGCCAGGTATCGGCAGATGAAAGTCTGTATAGCGGTAACAGACTCACACAGCGTCGGCGCTCTGGATCTGGGCGCTGTAGCATAGAGCTCCAGAGGCTGTGTGAGTAAAGTCTGTTTTTGATCACATATCCACCAATAACAAAGCGAAAACACATGGAATGACATTGTTATAACATTGTGACATTAATACTTTAGTGCCAGACCTGTAATAAAAAAATCTAAAAAGTTTTCAAAAATGACTCTTTCTAGGCCAGGAGAGGTCACACAATTATTTGAGAGAAAAAAAAAAACAATTAAAGTTGACCAACACCCAGGATTTTCACTATCCTGGGTTCTGGTCCACTTCCGCGGGGCACCCCCGATCTGCGTGAAACCCCCCAGATCGCCCTAAAAAACTCACCTCACCCCGCTCCTACGCGAGCGCTCGTCCAATCAGAGCGTTCGGAGCCGCTGTGGTATGTATGGACAAGCGACGGACAACCACAGCGGCTCTGAGTGTGCTGGAGGCCGCATCTTGCGCTTCCCTCTAACAGGGTGCACGCCCTGCTAGAAAGAAGCGCGAGATGCGGCCGCGACTCGCGCATGCGCCGTTGGAACCGGGATAAGGTAAGGTTTCTGGGCGTCCTGCAGGGTTTCACACAGCGGGGCATCCCGATTTCGAGGGAATCTTATAGATTCCCGGGCTGATCCCCCCTGGGTGTTGGTCCTCTTTAAAGTGGACCAACAACCCAGGATTTTGACTATCCTGGGTTTTGGTCCACTTCGGTGGGGCACCCCAATCGGGGTTGTCCCGCTGTCTGAAACCCCCCAGAAAGCCCAAAAAACTCACCTCTTCCCGCTCCCATGTGACCGCGCCAGCCAATCACAGCGCTCAGAGCCGCTGTGGTATGCGTGTCCAAGGCCGCCTGGACGCGCATACCAGCTCAGCTGGCTCTGAGCGCTGGAGGCCGCGTCTCGCGCTTCCCTCTAACAGGGAGCGCGCCTGCACCGGCCATTCACAAACGGCCGGCGCGGGTGCGCGCCCTGCTAGAGGGAAGCGCGAGACGCGGCCGCGGCTCGCGCATGCGCCGATGGAACGGGGCTGAGGTAAGGTTTGTGGGCCTCCTGGGGGGTTCCCGCGGGGAGGGATCTGATCGGTCCGGGAATCTTATAGATTTCCGGGCCGATCCCCCCTGGGTGTTGGTCCACTTTAAGAACAAAAAACCCTGTTTATACAGAAGAAAATGAACGTCCATTGAAATGTATGGGAGAGCGACAAGTGAGGGAAAGGTAATACCTGGCGCTCTGGAAGCTCTGGAGCACCGGCACTATACACTGAGCCGTTTAAAATGATGAATCGGAAGCTACATGGCGCTGTTAGAGTCGCTCACCAGATTCTCTTTCATAAATGTGGTTTTGTGTACAGCGCTGCCTGCCGCTACCTGGCGCTATCCCTTCTTGAATAACCCCCTATGTCCGCCATGAATGTGGAATGTGCTCTCCCGCTGTCAGTGCCATTCACTTCTATTGAAATATGAGGCTCAAGGTTTTGCTAAGGCCCTTATTTAACAAGGGATAGCGCCAGGTAGCGAATGGTGAGCGAACGGTAATGACGCTCACCGCCACGAGAACGCCGGCTCCCCACCACAATCACACATTTATCAAGCCGGTCCTGCTTAGCGGCTGAGATAGCGCCAGATAGCGAATCATTCATCATTATTCCAGCCTCAGCCCACAGTGCCAGCGTCCGACCTTGAACAGCGACAGGTATGACCTCTCGCTACCTGGCGCTCTCCAATGCATTTCAATGGAACAATCTTTAAATATTAATAATTAATTGCTTTTATTTTTTTTTTTTTTTTTTTTTTTTTTTAATGTCAAAATTTCTGTGACCACTTCTGCAATGTTAGATATTTTTTTTAAGGTAAAAAAAAAAAAAGAAACAATTTGTGCAGAATTGATATTACAGGTCTGATATTAATGTATTCATATTACAAAATGTTTTTATAAACTTGTTTTTTTTTTGGTTTCCAAAAATATGGTTGTTTGGGGGTTAAAAAACTACTTTTAACCCATCGCCGCCAGCGCTCTGGGGTTTAAACAAGCATTTCACAGCGCGAGAATTTTTTGAGCGTGATTTGTTAATGAATATGCTGGGAGCCGTTCGCTATGGCCATTCGCTGTCATGCGCTCCCATACAGCGCGGAACCTGTCAAACAGCGACTCCTAACCCCGTATTCAACATTACTGCACACCGACTGAGTCGCTGTCAACAGCCGAACAACGGCCAAGCACAGCGACTACTAGCGGGCGCTGTGAAAATACCGCTACTGTCGCTACCTGGCGCTATTAATGAATCGGCCTCTAAGTGAGTCATGCTGCTGGGTGATTTCTCATCCTTTCCCCTCTTCAAGCCCTGAAGGATTTAAAGGAACACTATCTTGAAAAAAAAGGTTCAGCAATAACAAAAAATCACATACATATGCTAAATAGCAAGAGGAAGGATCATTGATACTTATTTTTAAGGATACAATGTAACAGTTACTGATTAACACTGATGAATACATTGCTATTCTTGGCTTTATATGCAGATGTTAGTAAAGTGAAATTCTTGACTCTAAAATTACTGTATTTTTTACATTATAACACACACTTTAGAGGAGGAATATAATAAAAATAAATTCTGAATCAAATGCTGTGCAAAAATACCACCCTCCCAATCATCCCATTACAGGTAGTGTGCAGAATCTTCCCATTACAGCTAGTGTGTAGAAAGCCCCCATTACAGGCAGTGTGAAGAATCCCCCCCCCCCCCATTACAGGTGGCATGCAGAATTCCTCCAATAAAGGCAGTGTGCAAAAAGACCCCCTTACAGGCAGCGCAAAGAATCCCTCCATTGCAGGCAGAATGCAGAATCCCCTCATTAGAAGTAGTGTGCAGAATCCCCCTCCCTCCTCCCCAATTCCCCTATTATAGGCAGTGTGCAGAATCCCCTCCAGATCCCCCATTGCAAGCAGTGTGCACCCCTGATTTCTCAGTTACAGACAGCGTGCAGAATTCCCCCATTACAGGCATTGTGCAGAGAGCCCCCCCCCCCAATTTCCACATTATTGGCAGTGTGCAGAATCCCTCCATTACAGGAAGAGTGCAGAATTCACCCATTACAAGCAGTGAGGCGGAATCCTCCCATTACAGGCAGTGTGCAGAACACCCCCCAATACAGGCAGTGTGGCAGAACCCCCCAATCCCCATTACAGGCAGTGAGGTAGATCCCCCCCCCCAACACAGGCAGTGTGAAAGAATCTTCCCCAATACAAGCCATATGGCAAAATCCCCCCCATGCTCCCAATAGAGTTAGTGAGCCAGCTTCCCGCAATCTTATAGGCAGGGTGGCAGAATCCCCCCATTACAGCCAGTGTGGCAGAGTTTCCCCCTAATCATAGGTATTATATTCCCCCCTCCCAGGCCAGCCAACGGAGAAGCAGCAGGGGGCAGGGAGGCACTACTTAGGGAACTTATGGAATGAAAATATGTTGCCTTTTTATAAAATAGCCCTCTAGCTTTACATAAAGATGATTTAAAGCAGTTAAAGACAATGGCCTTGATTCAATAAGGGTAGAAAAAAATTCTCATGGTAGTTAAAGATTTAATTCATGAGAAAAAAGCCTGAGAATGTCACTGTTACTGAATCACCAGCTAAGAAAACAATGAAAGTCAATGGTAATTTTTTACTCTTAAGAAAAGTAGAGAAGTGTTTCCTCCTTTCTACACTGTAGTAAAAGCTGCCATTGACTTTCATTGTATTTTTATCTAGTGATTCAGTAACAGTGAAATTCTCAGGCTTTTTTCTCATGAATTGAATTATTTACTACCATGAGAATTTTTTTCTACCTTTATTGAATCAAGGCCAATGAAAGTCAATGGCACTTTTTACTACAGTGTAAAAAGTTCTCTACTTTTCCTTAGTAGTAAAAAGTGCCATTGACTTTCATTGTCTTTTTTTCTGGTGATTCAGCTACAGTGAAATTCTCAGGCTTTTTTCTCATGAATTGAATTTTTTACTACCATGAGAATTGTTTTCTACCTTTATTAAATCGAGGCCAATTACTGAAGTTAAAAGAGGATGCTTCTATTGCTTAAATGGGATAAAGTGGCAGAAATCCCATTCCCCCCATACACTGTGCCCTCCACCCGCCCTAGCTAACCGAATACCTCTGGCTATTCAGTGGTGATGGCCCCCGCTTAAAAAAAACAGGGTTTTCCACCACAGGGGGCCATGCCCACCTGGTATTTTTAAGATCCCAGATTGGCATCCCTGGTTTCCCTGTAGATCGGGAAGCGATCCCTTCCCCCCGCCTATCTAAATGGCTGGGTGCAGGAGCAGGTCAATGCTACAGGAAAGCCAGGGATGTGGGCGCTGGCAAATGCAGCACCATGGGAGCCGGTAAACTTACCTTTACTGGTTACCCTGGGGGTTTTACAAAGCTGGGCATCCCATTTGCAGATGCCGGGGGCAGACAATCGGCATTTTAGACTCCAGTGGCTTCTTTACTTTTCTTGATATAGTTCTAGCACCTAACGATACAGTGTAACAGTTACTGATACATTTGTATCCTTGCATTTATATGCAGATGTCATACAGTGAAGTATGATAAGGAAAATTCTTCCACTCTAAAATTATATTATTCTGTTAAAGTGGACCAACACCCAGGATTTTGACTATTCTGGGTCTTGGTCCACTTCGGTGGGGTACCCCGATCGGGGGTGCCCCGCTGTGTGAAACCCCCCAGAACGCCCGTAGACACTCACCTCACCACGCTCCTACGCGGGCGCTCGTCCAATCAGAGCACTCGGAGCCACAGCGGCTCTGAGCGCTGGAGGCCGCGTCTCGTGCTTCCCTCTAACAGGAAGCGCGCCCGCGCCAGCCATTCACAAACGGCCGGCGCGGGTGCGCGCCCTGCTAGGGGGAAGCGCGAGACGCGGCCGCGGCCCTCGCATGCGCCGTTGAAACGGGGTTAAGGTAAGGTTTCTGGGCTTCCTGGGGGGTTTCACCCCGCGAGACATCCCGATCTCGGATGCCCC
The DNA here is from genome assembly GCA_027917425.1 of Gastrophryne carolinensis. Taxonomy (NCBI): domain Eukaryota; kingdom Metazoa; phylum Chordata; class Amphibia; order Anura; family Microhylidae; genus Gastrophryne; species Gastrophryne carolinensis. The sequence continues at coordinate 477,213,882 of CM051237.1, read as the reverse complement.
GCGGTGGAGGGATCTGATCGGCCGGGAATCTTATAGATTCCCGGGCCAATCCCCCCTGGGTGTTGGTCCACTTTAATGTGTCCTCTAGCTTTACATAAACAACATTTAAAGGAATTATAAGAGATATTAGTGAAAATGTCACTATGAAAATACATTATTCTATCAAAGGGGCCCGCACCAATAATTGTAAGGTTTGCTATAATTAAATGGATATTTCTTCTAAAGTTTTTTTTTTTTATTTCACCCACATTTTACCAAAATTATTTTTTTTATTATTATTAATTAATTATTATTATTTATTATTATTATTACAAATCAGCAACATTCTATTTATATTAAACTTTATCTGAATCTGAAAGATCAACCCTTAAAAAAACTTTTGTAGCAAATAGCAAAATTCTAAAACTAAGTTCCGGGTGGTGGGTGGGTGACGCCATGTGAGTCGGGTGTGTGATGGCAGCTATGATGGGCGGCGGTAAAGTTGCTGTTTTTGTGTTAAGCCGGAATATTCATTTTTCGTGTTTGTTTGGGGATTCACGTAACATGATGCGGTTTAAAGAGATTAAAAATTGAGCAGTTTTATGCGGAGTGTGTTGGCGAGCAGATCAGCCCGGCTCGTCACATTTAATCTTAAATTTGTTTGGAATACTAATGCCGGATACCTCTGAAAACCCGGATCTGATGAGTGCTGAATTATTCATCGAGCTGCAGGAACAGTGCCGATCACCGGGCCTGGTATCTGCAGACTCTGCCATGCTTTTTAAAGGGGAACTATTCTTTATATGCACAGGATATGTGTGTGCAATATATATATATATATATATATATATATATATATATATATATATATATGTATTACAGAGTATATATATATATATATATATATATATATATATATATATATATCTTACTTCCCCTAACTTCGGCAGCAGCGGGGCATTCTGAAAATATATATATATTATATATATATATATTTTTTTTTTTTTTAGGCCGAGGCAGGAACAATGCCATACTGAATACTTTATTGACCAACAAGTAAGTACAGGATACATACAAGGAATGCTTTTTGGCAGGAGATTCACCATTAGAGCTATAAACAATAGACATATAATACCTATATTACATATAATACATAGTAGTAACACAGTAACATAGTAGTGACAGGTAAAAGTTCAGTGCATGGTATTCATTGCCCTTACGGCCAAAGGAAAAAAACTATTTTTGTGCCTGGAGGTTCTAGTTGAGAGAGGCAGGTACCTGCGCCCAGAGTGTAAGAGTCTGAAGAAAGAATGTCCTGGGTGTGTTGAGTCCATAGCTATTTTTTAGCCTTTGTGCAGATTCTGCTCTTGTCCTAGAGATGGTAAGGGCATCCTAATATCCTCTCGGCAGTCCTTGTAATCCTCCGGTAAGGGGCGTCCTATGATCCGCTCGGCAGTCCTGGTAATCCTCCGGTAAGGGGCGTCCTATGATCCGCTCGGCAGTCCTGGTAATCCTCTGGTAAGGGGCATCCTATGATCCGCTCGGCAGTCCTAGTAATCCTCCGGTAAGGGGCATCCTATAATCCGCTCGGCAGTCCTGGTAATCCTCTGGTAAGGGGCATCCTATGATCCGCCCGGCAGTCCTGGTAATCCTCCGGTAAGGGGCATCCTATGATCCGCACGGCAGTCCTAGTAATCCTCCGGTAAGGGGCATCCTATGATCCGCTCGGCAGTCCTGGTAATCCTCTGGTAAGGGGCATCCTATGATCCGCTCGGCAGTCCTGGTAATCCTCCGGTAAGGGGCATCCTATGATCCGCTCGGCAGTCCTGGTAATCCTCTGGTAAGGGGCATCCTATGATCCGCTCGGCAGTCCTGGTAATCCTCCGGTAAGGGGCATCCTATGATCCGCACGGCAGTCCTAGTAATCCTCCGGTAAGGGGCATCCTATGATCCGCTCGGCAGTCCTGGTAATCCTCTGGTAAGGGGCATCCTATGATCCGCTCGGCAGTCCTGATAATCCTCCGGTAAGGGGCATCCTATGACCCGCTCGGCAGTCCTGGTAATCCTCCGGTAAGGGGCATCCTATGATCTGCTCGGCAGTCCTGGTAATCCTCCGGTAAGGGGCATCCTATGATCCGTTTAGCAGTCCTAGTAATCCTCCGGTAAGGGGCATCCTATGATCCGCTCGGCAGTCCTGGTAATCCTCCGGTAAGGGGCATCCTATGATCCGCTCGGCAGTCCTGGTAATCCTCCGGTAAGGGGCATCCTATGATTCGCGCAGCAGTCCTGGTAATCCTCCGGTAAGGGGCATCCTATGACCCGCTCGCCAGTCCTGGTAATCCTCCGGTAAGGGGCATCCTATGATCCGCTCGCCAGTCCTGGTAATCCTCCGGTAAGGGGCATCCTATGATCTGCTCAGCAGTCCTGGTAATCCTCCGGTAAGGGGCATCCTATGACCCGCTCGCCAGTCCTGGTAATCCTCCGGTAAGGGGCATCCTATGGTCTGCTCGGCAGTCCTGGTAATCCTCCGGTAAGGGGCATCCTATGATCTGCTCAGCAGTCCTGGTAATCCTCCGGTAAGGGGCATCCTATGATCTGCTCAGCAGTCCTGGTAATCCTCCGGTAAGGGGCATCCTATGATCCGCTCGGCAGTCCTGGTAATCCTCCGGTAAGGGGCATCCTATGATCCGCTCAGCAGTCCTAGTAATCCTCCGGTAAGGGGCATCCTATGATCCGCTCAGCAGTCCAAGTAATCCTCTGGTAAGGGGCATCCTATGATCCACTCGGCAGTCCAAGTAATCCTCTGGTAAGGGGCATCCTATGATCCGCTCGGCAGTCCTGGTAATCCTCCGGTAAGGGGCATCCTATGATCCGCTCGGCATTCCTGGTAATCCTCCGGTAAGGGGCATCCTATGACCCGCTCGGCAGTCCTGGTAATCCTCCGGTAAGGGGCATCCTATGATCCGCTCGGCAGTCCTAGTAATCCTCTGGTAAGGGGCATCCTATGATCCGCTCAGCAGTCCTAGTAATCCTCCGGTAAGGGGCATCCTATGATCCGCTCGGCAGTCCTAGTAATCCTCTGGTAAGGGGCATCCTATGATCCGCTCAGCAGTCCTAGTAATCCTCTGGTAAGGGGCATCCTATGATCCGCTCGGCAGTCCTGGTAATCCTCCCGTAAGGGGCATCCTATGATCCGCTCAGCAGTCCTAGTAATCCTCCGGTAAGGGGCATCCTATGATCCGCTCGGCAGTCCTGGTAATCCTCCGGTAAGGGGCATCCTATGATCCGCTCGGCAGTCCTGGTAATCCTCCGGTAAGGGGCATCCTATAATCCGCTCGGCAGTCCTGGTAATCCTCCGGTAAGGGGCATCCTATAATCCGCTCGGCAGTCTTGGTAATCCTCCGGTAAGGGGCATCCTATGATCCGCTCGGCAGTCCTGGTAATCCTCCTTTAAGGGGCATCCTATGATCCGCTCAGCAGTCCTGGTAATCCTCCGGTAAGGGGCATCCTATAATCCGCTCGGCAGTCCTGGTAATCCTCCGGTAAGGGGCATCCTATGATCCGCTCGGCAGTCCTGGTAATCCTCCGGTAAGGGGCATCCTATGATCCGCTCGGCAGTCCTGGTAATCCTCTGGTAAGGGGCATCCTATGATCCGCTCGGCAGTCCTGGTAATCCTCCGGTAAGGGGCATCCTATGATCCGCTCGGCAGTTCTGGTAATCCTCCGGTAAGGGGCATCCTATGATCCGCTCGGCAGTCCTAGTAATCCTCCGGTAAGGGGCATCCTATGATCCGCTCGGCAGTCCTGGTAATCCTCCGGTAAGGGGCATCCTATGATCCGCTCGGCAGTCCTAGTAATCCTCCGGTAAGGGGCATCCTATGATCCGCTCGGCAGTCCTGGTAATCCTCCGGTAAGGGGCATCCTATGATCCGCTCGGCAGTCCTGGTAATCCTCCGGTAAGGGGCATCCTATGATCCGCTCGGCAGTCCTAGTAATCCTCCGGTAAGGGGCATCCTATGATCCGCTCGGCAGTCCTGGTAATCCTCCGGTAAGGGGCATCCTATGATCCGCTCGGCAGTCCTAGTAATCCTCCGGTAAGGGGCATCCTATGATCCGCTCGGCAGTCCTGGTAATCCTCCGGTAAGGGGCATCCTATAATCCGCTCGGCAGTCCTGGTAATCCTCCGGTAAGGGGCATCCTATAATCCGCTCGGCAGTCCTGGTAATCCTCCGGTAAGGGGCATCCTATAATCCGCTCGGCAGTCTTGGTAATCCTCCGGTAAGGGGCATCCTATGATCCGCTCGGCAGTCCTGGTAATCCTCCTTTAAGGGGCATCCTATGATCCGCTCAGCAGTCCTAGTAATCCTCCGGTAAGGGGCATCCTATGATCCGCTCGGCAGTCCTAGTAATCCTCCGGTAAGGGGCATCCTATGATCCGCTCAGCAGTCCTGGTAATCCTCTGGTAAGGGGCATCCTATGATCCGCTCGGCAGTTCTGGTAATCCTCCGGTAAGGGGCATCCTATGATCCGCTCGGCAGTCCTAGTAATGCTCTGGTAAGGGGCATCCTATGATCCGCTCGGCAGTCCTGGTAATCCTCCGGTAAGGGGCATCCTATGATCCGCTCGGCAGTCCTAGTAATGCTCTGGTAAGGGGCATCCTATGATCCGCTCGGCAGTCCTGGTAATCCTTCGGTAAGAGGCATCCTATGATCCGCTCGGCAGTCCTAGTAATCCTCCGGTAAGGGGCATCCTATGATCCGCCCGGCAGTCCTAGTAATCCTCCGGTAAGGGGCATCCTATGATCCGCTCGGCAGTCCTGGTAATCCTCTCCAGCCTATTTTTGTCTTTGGCTGTAGCCCCGCTGTACCAGCCATTGGTGGTGTGGCGGCATCAGTAAAACAGTAATCATCAGACTATACAGTAAGGGAGAGATTGGGCTCCTGCTTACAGCCACGGGAAACAAAAATACTGTCTGCTTGTTTCTCCTACCCCCAAAGAGGAAGCAATGGAAATCAGCGAAATACACTCACCTCCCATCCTCTGCTTATATTGGCCGTGGCCAGCTGATCTTCCTCTTCCCAGGTGAGCCAAAGATTTGCCATAAACGTGGGACCGAGGGTCACCTCAGCTCCTCTTGTTCACTTCTAAGGTGCTCGTTGTGCAATACAATCTGTTGTAATCTGTGTAATCAGCTCGGTCATCCTTATAGTCAGTGTCCTGAGGCCTGGTACAATCTTCACAGAAGTGGTGGTGCAGCAAATTCTGCGGCTGGGTGAGGAGGAGCGTTTGTAGCCCTCACGCATCGGGGTGTCCGGCGAGTGACAGCAGGGAGCAGGTTCTTCTGGGCCCAGGGTAACCTACATGTGTTGTGGGTAGGTAAGGGTTAGGGTTGCGGGAAAGGTTAGTACTCACTGTTGCCCCTTGGAAAGATGTACAGCAGTCCAGTAGATGAAAGCAGAGTTCCTCTTTATTTAATCCACAAGCAAACAGCAAACATGGAACAGGTACATTTCCATCCAGTTACAGTTCTGGTTCTGTCCATAGTCAGGTACAATCATAAAGTATTGCTTCCCATAGGGAATAATGTCCATTGCTGGATCTCTCCCCCTTCTCTTTCTCTTAGAGTCTGTGCTCCTGCCCCTCTTACAATTCAAAATGGTTAAGAATAACGGCTTTGGGACTGGGGCTTCCCTATATCCCTTCTCACTACCTTCCAGAACCTTCCATCACATGTTCGGCCTCATGTCCGACATCTGATAGGTTGCTCTCTTGTTAGTCTATGGCCTAAACCTACTACTGCCATCTTGAGTCTAGTTTAGGTTATGGCACTCCCAATGCACTTCCATGGGTAGAAACCACAAAAGAGCTTAATGTATGTAATCTATTTAAAATGGTTCTTATTAGTTACTTAACGTGTTCCAAGTTATACCCAGGCCAACACGTTCCCATGCTGCCCCATCTGCGGTCCCTCCCCCCAAGGTGAATACTCAGTCTGCCCCCAAGTCAGCAATGCCCAATGTAAGATCAAGGAATTTAATAGCTGATGTGGCTCGGAGGGGGGGGGGGGGCTGTTACTGTAAGTACCAAAATGGTCCCAGTAATAGTGGACCCTGTAGGAATCCCTGTTTTAAGACCTTGCAGGCTGGAGATGGGTGATTCTGATCATTTACCCACTTCTGAGCAGGGTGGGAGCTCAGGCCACAAGGCAGAGTGGGCTGGACACTCCCCTGAGGATCAGGATTACCTAGCCTTCAGGATGGCTACAAGGGGCCTGGGTATAACTAGGGACACGTCAGTTAACTAATAAGAAACCCATTAAATAGAGTTAATCATACATAAAGCTGCAGGAATCTATTAGGTGATGAAGGGGGATACAGAAGGAGAAGAGCTTACAATCTATTAGGGTATAAGGGAGGATACAGAAGGAGAAGAGCTTAGAATCTATTAGGGTATAAGGGAGGATACAGAAGGAGAAGAGCTTACAATCTATTAGGGTATAAGGGAGGATACAGAAGGAGAAGAGCTTACACTCTATTAGGGTATAAGGGAGGATACAGAAGGAGAAGAGCTTACAATCTATTAGAGTATAAGGGAGGATACAGGAGGAGAAGAGCTTACACTCTATTAGGGTATAAGGGAGGATACAGGAGGAGAAGAGCTTACATTCTATTAGGGTATAAGGGAGGATACAGGAGGAGAAGAGCTTACACTCTATTAGGGTATAAGGGAGGATACAGGAGGAGAAGAGCTTACACTCTATTAGGGTATAAAAATGATACATTTGGAGCTTACATCAAAAGAAATAGGTGCTTTCATTGGTTTCTGTTTTCCATGTCTCTCTTTATATCGCTCTCCCTTCCTTGGCACCTTTCTGTCTATGGGACAGACATCTCTGGTGTTCCAGGTGGAGAGATTCAGAGGCGAGACTTCTGCTTTAATGTAAATTACGAGCCTCTCATAAAAGCCGGCACAGGAATTTTGTTGGGCATAAAACAAAATGGCAGCACAAATTAATTTACAGAGCGCGAAGCTGTAAATATCTATGAAAGCCCTCACACTGATCAACCAATCAGATTCCTTTCTTTTTACCATATCCTATTTTAATTTTTAATTTGGATTGACAGTATCTGGTGGGATTCCAACAGGGATCGCAGCAGAGGCATTGCCTAGAAAACTGCCGTACAATGTCCCATGACGGGACCTGTGCTGATCCACCTCCGGCGTCTGTTGTTGCTAGGTAAAGCCGCAGGGACCCGAAACCCGAACACGAACTTCAGCCAGAAGTTTAGAGTTGAACGTTCGGCTCCAACACAGAAAAGCCGGATGGTGGGCAGCTGAGCAGCCCATTAACCTGCTTCACCTAAGGTTGCAGTATTAGGAAGCTGCTGTAACTCTGCCCGATCCTCTTCCTGCCACAGTGGGAGAGCGGCGGTGTTTGAAACTGCTGGCACTAGAAGTGTCCTCGCTCATGGGAGCCGGTGGCCATCTTTCTGTAGCCCCGGCTGGGGCTTCTTTGAAATGCTTCCGCGCCGCTCCTCTGGCTGGCAAGTAGAGGATCAGGCAGAGGTGAGTTTAGGCAGTGCACTTCTGCAGTCGCCCCCCCCAACAGCCACCCCCCAAAGTTTGGGTGAAATCAATGGGGACATTTATTCAAAGTTCCTCTGAACTTGACAAACCCGAATTTTGGGGCGTTCATCCATCTCTGATCTCTACTGTCAAGCCTTGTAGCTGACCACTACCTTGTCTGACCACGTCTACTGATAATCCCTGTTGCTGACCCAGCCATGTCTGACTACATATGCTGCCAAGCCCTGTTGCTGACCCTGTTAAATCTGGCCAAGCCTTGTTGCCAACTTCACCATGTCTGACCATGGAAGCGTCCATGTTTGGTTCACCTGCACCATCAGCACTGGATGACATCTCAATTTTACATCCCAAATTACCTGGTTTCAAATGGCAACCCATGAGCGCCCAACCCGGGTTTGGCCACTCCATTGACAGCTTCATGTTCTGACTACTGGTTGTGCCAACTAAGTATGTGACCAACAGCATTACTGGTGATCGGTTTTCTCTTAAGAAACACCAAGGGCAGGCTGACAATCTGCAGGAAGTAGAGGAATAGGACATTAGAAGACTGGCATAAACGCGTTTTTAATGATGAAGTCCTCTTCATTGGGACATCTGGGAGAACGGTTGTTCACAGAAGAAAAGGTCAGTACTACCAGGGTCGGCTCCATGGTTTTGTGGGCCTCTGGGCGACAGAGTCTCAGTGGGCCCCTTGTGACAAACAGAGCCTCCCCCCCAAATGGAGGCCCTGTGGGCCAGAGTGAAGAGAAGACCGCCCCGCCACCCGTCACATCGCACTAGGAGGTATGACCAGAGCCGCCTCGCCATTGGACAGGCCAGTGGGCAAGGCAACCAATCAGGCAATGGTGGTGCAGGTGCGCAAGCAAGCGTCCCGCAATCCCGCCCCCACCACCAAAGTGACGGACCACAGGTTCCAGCAAGACCAGGAATACACAGGAGCAGCAATGGAACGTAGGCTTTGGCAGAAGACATGGTTAGACAAGGCAGAGTCAGCAACAAGGCTTTGGCAGAAGACATGGTTAGACAAGGCAGAGTCAGCAACAAGGCTTTGGCAGAAGACATGGTTAGACAAGGCAGAGTCAGCAACAAGGCTTTGGCAGAAGATATGGTTAGACAAGGCAGGGTCAGCAACAAGGCTTTGGCAGAAGACATGGTTAGACAAGGCAGAGTCAGCAACAAGGCTTTGGCAGAAGACATGGTTAGACAAGGCAGAGTCAGCAACAAGGCTTTGGCAGAAGACATGGTTAGACAAGGCAGGGTCAGCAATGGGGATTTGGCAGAAGGTGTGGTCAGACAAGACAGGGTCCTCAACAAACCTTCCGCTGTAGGTAATGGGTTTAATGGAACATCACACATGCTGAAAATACGATTAGATGTGTGCTACTTCCTAAAGGCAGGGTTTTAAACTACCTTACCCTCCGTCAGCTCCTACACTGAGCACATTAATGTTATCTAGCTGAGCAGCGCCCCAGGCCGCATCACTCCTAGAAGCTGGGCTTCCAGGAAGATACACCTCCCGACAGTTAAAAGGCAAAACTACCATCCGGCCCCAAACCGAAGTGGCCCGCAGGAGTGGCTGCGAGGTAAGTCCCTCCACGTGACACTTGTCCTTTAATTCTCCCAGCCCAAATTAAATTACTCTCAGCACTGCTGGCTCTGTAGGTGCTTGGTTATAAAATAGAGGAATGGATAAAATAAGAGTGACTCCCTTTTATTGAAGTTATTGAAGAGATATATAGAGACTATTTATGGTCAAGTAAATGACGGGGTAGCGGCAGGAAGTCTTCCAGATATGAATGCGCTCAAATTGTTTAACCATGGTGCTGAAGCTCTCATAGTAGAGACCCTGGAGCACCAACCTTTATTCTGATAAATGAAGCTACACAATGGCTTTGGATTTGTTCTTACCCTGTCTAATGGTTAGAATACACTTCAACTCAACTTGGAAACATTTGAAGAGTTCACATAGAGGAGAGCTTTGAGTCAGCTGGAAGCTTTTTATATTAATACAGCAGGCTTGGGTCTACTTTACAAGCAGAGTGCTGCCCTTGGTTAGCTTGTATAGCAGCCGCAAGCCTGGGTATTTACAATGTAACACAGCAGACAGTTGGATCGCATTTTAGCTACAGGTTGGCTTTGGCTCAGTTCTTACCCTTTATAGTGGTTAGAGTACACTTAACCTCAACTTGGAAAAATGTGGAGACCTCACATCAATGAGAGCTAACGGCAGTGCCGAAACTCTGCACCGGCAATCACTTCCACTTCTACAGAGAAGCTGCACTTCAGGAGTTTGCTCAGGCCTGAAATCACTTCAGAGATCTGACAAGATCATAATTGGCAGCATCAGTCAAGTGGCCATTTCTTTACTATCATAAACTTATTCTTCCTCTTCTAGGCACAGGCCTGCTCTTCTAGCAGTGAGGAATGAAAATCTTTCATTCCGTATTAACCCCCACTGCTTTGAAAAGACTCATGTAGGATGTGTCTACTCTTCAAGAGCTTGGCATTTGGAAATATAATCAACCTCTACATTGTTAACAGTGAAGGTGATCGCTCCATCGCACCAACATAATGGAGAGATGACCAACACATTGCATTCACATTTGAGTCAGTTGGAAGTTTTTTATATTAATACAGCAGGCTCAGATCTGCTTTACAATGTAAATAAAGCAGGGTGATGCCCTTGTTAGCTTGTATAGCAGCCACAAGCCTGGGTATTTACAATGTAACACAGCAGGCAGTTGGATCGCATTTTAGATACATGATGGCTTTGGCTCTGTTCTTACCCTGTCTAGTGGTTAGAGTACACTTCAACTCAACTTGGAAAAATTTGGAGACCTCACATCGAGGAGAGCTAACGGCAGTGCCGCAACTCTGCACCGGCAATCGTTTCTACTAATAATCAGACAAGCTGCACTTCAGGAGTTTGCTCAGGCCTGAAATCACATCAGAGATCTTAAAAGATCATAATTGGCAGCATCAGTCAAGTGGCCATTTCTTTACTTTCATAAACATATTCTTCCTCTTCTAGACACAGGCCTGCTCTTCTAGTAGTGAGGAATGAAAATCTTTCATTCCTTATTAACCCCCACTGCGTTGAATAGCCTCATGTAGGATGTCCCTACTCTTCAAGAGCTTGGCATTTGAAAATATAGTCACCCTCTAGCGTTACATTGTAAACAGTGAAAGTGATCTCTCCATTGCACCAACATAATGGAGAGATGACCAACACATCGCAGTCACCTTTGAGTCAGCTGGAAGCTTAGCTTTTTATAATAATACAGCAGGCTCGGGTCTACTTTACAATGTAAACACAGCTGGGTGCTGCCCTTGTTAGCTTGTATAGCAGCCACAAGCCTGGGTATTTACAATGTAACACAGCAGGCAGTTGGATCGCATTTTAGCTACTTTATGTCTCTGTTCTTACCCTGTCTAGTGGTTAGAGTACACTTCAACTCAACTTCGTAAAATTTGGAGAGTTCACACTGAGGAGAGCTAAAGGCAATGCCCTAACTCTGCACCGGCAATCACTTCTACTGATAATCGGACAAGCTGCACTTCAGGAGTTTTCTCAGGCCTGAAATCACTTCCGAGATCTGACAAGATGACAATTAACCCCCACTGCTTTGAAAAGACTCATGTAGGATGTGCCTACTCTTCAAGAGCTTGGCATTTGGAAATATAATCAACCTCTACATTGTTAACAGTGAAGGTGATCTCTCCATCTCTCCAACATGATGGAGAGATGACCAACACATTGCATTCACATTTGAGGCCGTTGGAAGTTTTTTATATTAATACAGCAGGCTTAGGTCTAATTTACAATGTAAATAAAGCAGGGTGCTGCCCTTGTTAGCTTGTATAGCAGCGACAAGCCTGGGTATTTACAATGTAACACAGCAGGCAGTTGGATCGCATTTTAGATACATGATGGCTTTGGCTCTGTTCTTACCCTGTCTAGTGGTTAGAGTACACTTCAACTCAACTTGGAAAAATTTGGAGACCTCGCATCGAGGAGAGCTAACGGCAGTGTCGTAACTCTGCACCGGCAATCGTTTCTACTAATAATGGGACAAGCTGCACTTCAGGAGTTTGCTCAGGCCTGAAATCACATCAGAGATCTGACAAGATCATAATTGGCAGCATCAGTCAAGTGCCCATTTCTTTACTATCATAAACATATTCTTCCTCTTCTAGACACAGGCCTGGTCTTCTAGTAGTGAGGAATGAAAATCTTTCATTCCTTATTAACCCCCACGCGTGTTGAACAGCCTCATGTAGGATGTCCCTATTCTTCAAGAGCTTGACACCCTCTAGCGTTACATTGTAAACAGTGAAAGTGATCTCTCCATTGCACCAACATAATGGAGAGATGACCAACACATCGCAGTCACCTTTGAGTCAGCTGGAAGCTTAGCTTTTTATATTAATACAGCAGGCTCGGGTCTACTTTACAATGTAAACACAGCTGGGTGCTGCCCTTGTTAGCTTGTATAGCAGCCACAAGCCTGTGCATTTACAATGTAACACAGCAGGCAGTTGGATCGCATTTTAGCTACTTTATGTCTCTGTCCTTACCCTGTCTAGTGGTTAGAGTACACTTCAACTCAACTTCGAAAAATTTGGAGAGTTCACACTGAGGAGAGCTAACGGCAATGCCCTAACTCTGCACCGGCAATCACTTCTACTGATAATTGGAAAACTGCACTTCAGGAGTTTTCTCAGGCCTGAAATCACTTCCGAGATCTGACAAGATCATAATTGGCAGCGTCAAGTGCCCATTTCTTTACTATTGTAAACTTATTCTTCCTCTTCTAGACACTTCTAGTAGTGAGGAATGAAAATCTTTCATTCCTTATTGATTTAAAGCAAAACCTTTGTGTCAAAAATGACTTGAGGTCCTCTTTACCTCCCACTGCCTTGAAAAGGCTCATGCAAGATGCCCTTACTCTTCAAGAGCTTGGCATTTGTAAATATAATCACCAGGGCTGGCACCAGCAAAGGGCAGACCTGGGCAACTGCCAGGGCCCCTGGCATGTTCAGGGGTCCACTCAGGCTCACTCTTGGCCATAGTATTATTTAACAATGGACCTGAACCACCGAATGCTGGGTGTTGTGTGCAGACCTACTCATGGCTGACCTCAGCTACAGGGAATGATCAACAACATTGGAGAAGGTGTCCTGGAATGGAGGGAAATTGATGGAAGCTCAGAAGGTGGCGAGAACCAGGTGACAACTGACAGCAATGATGGAGTCTTTAGTGGCAGCGGAGCAAGCAGTAAGGACTAGAGGATGATTGGTGGCTATAGGGAAGGCAAAAAGGACTGGAGGGTGATTGGTGGCTATAGGGAAGGCAAAAAGGACTGGAGGGTGATTGGTGGCTATAGGGAAGGCAAAAAGGACTGGAGGGTGATTGGTGGCTATAGGGAAGGCAAAAAGGACTGGAGGGTGATTGGTGGCTATAGGGAAGGCAATATGGACTGGAGGAGGATTGGTGGCTATAGGGAAGGCAATATGGACTGGAGGATGATTGGTGGCCATAGGGAAGGCAATAAGGACTGGAGGGTGATTGGTGGCTATAGGGAAGGCAATAAGGACTGGAGGAGGATTGGTGGCTATAGGGAAGGCAATATGGACTGGAGGATGATTGGTGGCCATAGGGAAGGCAATAAGGACTGGAGGGTGATTGGTGGTTATAGGAAAGGCAATAAGGACTAGAGGAGGATTGGTGGCTATAGGGAAGGCAATAAGCACTGGAGGACGATTGGTGGCTATTGGGAAGGCAATAAGGACTGGAGGGTGATTGGTGGCTACAGGGAAGACAATACGGACTGGAGGATGATTGGTGGCTATAGGGAAGGCAAATAGGACTAGAGGACGATTGGTGGCTATAGGGAAGGCAATAAGGACTAGAGGACGATTGGTGGCTATAGGGAAGGCAATAAGGACTGGAGGATGATTGGTGGCTATAGGGAAGGCAATAAGGACTAGAGGACGATTGGTGGCTATAGGGAAGGCAATAAGGACTGGAGGAGGATTGGTGGCTAAAGGGAAGGCAACAAGGGCTAGAGGACAATTGGTGGCTATAAGGAAGGCAATAAGGACTGGAGGGTGATTGGTGGCTATAGGGAAGGCAATAAGGACTGGAGGGTGATTGGTGGCTATAGGGAAGGCAATAAGGACTAGAGGACGATTGGTGGCTATAGGGAAGGCAATAAGGACTAGAGGACGATTGGTGGCTATAGGGAAGGCAATACGGACTGAAGGGTGATCAGCAGTAGAAGATGACCCATTTGTGGCAGCAGATCTGAAAGGTGACACCATGTGACACACTACTTTAGGGCCTACTAAGATTCTCCTGCCCAAGGCCACCACTATCCTGGAGCCGGCACTGATAATCACCCTCTAGCGTTACATTAGTGAAGGTGGCCAGTGGAGGCTCATTCACCACTCTGCTGGACCTCATAGGCCAGTATCACATAAACAGGACTGTTCCTCCTGCTTGCCAGCAGAGGGCACCAAGGTTCCCCACGCCCCCAAGAAAGTGGTCGCCAGGATGCACGTTCGCAAGTAGCAGCACATATTGTTGTTGCAAGCGTGCACACATACACCTGTGTGTGTATCATCTGAGCAAATATGTGCTTGCATGTACAATGTGTGTGGGTGATAAGGCTTGTGCACATGTACAAGTGCCTATTAATAATGGAGAGCACAAATCAGCAGTACCATTTGGTCATTTCTCCTGCCTGTGCATGTGATTCCTGAACCGTTGTTCCAAGGCTCAACCGGCTTGTTCTTCGATCGAGTTCCGCCAGTCCACGGCCATGGTTCTTCATTTATATATATCGACCGGCCCACAAACTTGGCTTGTCCCCAAGCTGCATAGCTCGAGGCATCACCAGTAGGAAGAGGGAGGTTGTGATGCCGCTGTATAGAGCCCTGGTGAGGCCACAGCTAGAATACTGTGTGTAATTCTGGAGACCTTACCTGCAAAAATACTTTAATCAAATAGAACGGGTCCAAAGGCCAGCAACAAACATGGTAGAAGGACTTAAACTTAAAACTTATCAGGAGAGACTTAAAGAACCTAATTTGTACAGTCTGGAGGAAATAAGGAGCGGGGGGACATGATGGAGACCTTTATATATGTGACAGGAGGGAATAAGGTTCAGGAGGGAAGTACCTTTAATAAGAAACTTAATAATAGAACATGGGGCCCAACCTGAAGGGCAGACCTGGGCAACTGCCAGGGCCCCTGGCATCTTCAGGGGTCCACTCAGGCTCACTCTTGGCCATAGTATTATTTTACAATGGACCTGAACCACCGAATGCTGGGTGTTGTGCGCAGACCTACTCATGGCTGACCTCAGCTACAGGGGATGATCAACAACATTGGAGAAGGTGTCCTGGAATGGAGGGAAATTGATGGAAGCTCAGAAGGTGGCGAGAACCAGGTGACAACTGACAGCAATGATGGAGTCTTTAGTGGCAGCGGAGCAAGCAGTAAGGACTAGAGGATGATTGGTGGCTATAGGGAAGGCAATAAGGATGGGAGGGTGATTGGTGGCTATAGGGAAGGCAATAAGGACTAGAGGACGATTGGTGGCTATAGGAAAGGCAATAAGGACTAGAGGATGATTGGTGGCTATAGGGAAGGCAATAAGGACTGGAGGGTGATAGGTGGCTATAGGGAAGGCAATAAGGACTGGAGGAGAATTGGTGGCTATAGGGAAGGCAATAAGGACTGGAGGACGATTGGTGGCTATAGGGAAGGCAAAAAGGACTGGAGGGTGATTGGTGGCTATAGGGAAGGCAATAAGGTCTGGAGGACGATTGGTGGCTATAGGGAAGGCAAAAAGGACTGGAGGGTGATTGGTGGCTATAGGGAAGGCAATATGGACTGGAGGAGGATTGGTGGCTATAGGGAAGGCAATAAGGACTGGAGGATGATTGGTGGCCATAGGGAAGGCAATAAGGACTGGAGGGTGATTGGTGGTTATAGGAAAGGCAATAAGGACTAGAGGAGGACTGGTGGCTATAGGGAAGGCAATAAGCACTGGAGGACGATTGGTGGCTATAGGGAAGGCAATAAGGACTGGAGGGTGATTGGTGGCTACAGGGAAGACAATACGAACTAGAGGACAATTGGTGGCTATGAGGAAGGCAATAAGGATTGGAGGGGGATTGGTGGCTATAGGGAAGGCAATAAGGACTGGAGGGTGATTGGTGGCTATAGGGAAGGCAAATGGGACTAGAGGACGATTGGTGGCTATAGGGAAGGCAATAAGGACTGGAGGATGATTGGTGGCTATAGGGAAGGCAATAAGGACTAGAGGACGATTGGTGGCTATAGGGAAGGCAATAAGGACTGGAGGAGGATTGGTGGCTAAAGGGAAGGCAACAAGGGCAAGAGGACAATTGGTGGCTATAAGGAAGGCAATAAGGACTGGAGGGTGATTGGTGGCTATAGGGAAGGCAATAAGGACTGGAGGGTGATTGGTGGCTATAGGGAAGGCAATAAGGAATGGAGGACGATTGGTGGCTATAAGGAAGGCAATAAGGACTAGAGGACGATTGGTGGCTATAGGGAAGGCAATACGGACTGAAGGGTGATCAGCAGTAGAAGATGACCCATTTGTGGCAGCAGATCTGAAAGGTGACATCATGTGACACACTACTTTAGGGCCTACTAAGATTCTCCTGCCCAAGGCCACCACTATCCTGGAGCCGGCACTGATAATCACCCTCTAGAGCAGGGGTGGGCAATTATTTTTTCCATGGGGCCACATGAGAAACTAAAAATATTGTGGAGGGCCGCTGAGCTATGGGCGTCTAAGCGACGTCTAAGCTCAGCGGCTCTGAGTGCGCTGGCGGCTGCATCTCGAGCTTCCCTCTAACAGGGAGCACGCCCGCGCTGGCCATTCTCAAATGGCTGACACAGGCACGCGCCCTGCTAGAGGGATAGCGGGCATGCGGCCGCAGCTCGTGCATGCGCCGTTGAACTGGGAAAGAAGGTGAGTTTATGGGCGACCTGGGGGTTTCACACAGCGGGGCATCCCGATTTTGGATGCCCCGCGGGGAGGGGATCTATAAGATTCCCAGGCTGATAAAGCAGGGTTTTGGTCCACTTCAAACGTTCTGATGTGATAATTTCCCAGCCAATCAGAGAAGCCCTTGGCTTCTGGCAGTCTGGAAGGAGAGCTCATATCAGCTGGGGCAAAGTGTAAGAATGGTGGGCAGCAGGAAGGGGACATGGTGAGAGCATGGTGGACAGCAGGAAGGGGACATGGTGAGAGCATGGTGGACAGCAGGAAGGGGGCATGGTGAGAGCATGGTGGGCAGCAGGAAGGGGGCATGGTGAGAGCATGGTGGGCAGCAGGAAGAGGGCATGGTGAGAGCATGGTGGACAGCAGGAAGGGGGCATGCTGAGAGCATGGTGGACAGCAGGAAGGGGACATGGTGAGAGCATGGTGGACAGCAGGAAGGGGGCATGGTGAGAGCATGGTGGACAGCAGGAAGGGGGCATGGTGAGAGCATGGTGGACAGCAGGAAGGGGGCATGGTGAGAGCATGGTGGAAAGCAGGAAGGGGGCATGGTGAGAGCATGGTGGGCAGCAGGAAGGGGACATGGTGAGAGCATGTGGACAGCAGGAAGGGGGCATGGTGAGAGCATGTGGGCAGCAGGAAGGGGCCATGGTGAGAGCATGGTGGACAGCAGGAAGGGGGCATGGTGAGAGCATGGTGGACAGCAAGAAGGGGGCATGGTGAGAGCATGGTGGACAGCAGGAAGGGGGCATGGTGAGAGCATGGTGGACAGCAAGAAGGGGACATGGTGAGAGCATGGTGGACAGCAGGAAGGGGGCATGGTGGACAGCAAGAAGGGGGCATGGTGAGAGCATGGTGGACAGCAGGAAGGGGGCATGGTGAGAGCATGGTGGACAGCAAGAAGGGGACATGGTGAGAGCATGTGGACAGCAGGAAGGGGGCATGGTGAGAGCATGGTGGACAGCAGGAAGGGGACATGGTGAGAGCATGGTGGACAGCAGGAAGGGGGCATGGTGAGAGCATGTGGACAGCAGGAAGGGGGCATGGTGAGAGCATGTGGACAGCAGGAAGGGGGCATGGTGAGAGCATGTGGACAGCAGGAAGGGGGCATGGTGAGAGCATGGTGGATAGCAGGAAGGGGGCATGGTGGGAGCATGTGGACAGCAGGAAGGGGGCATGGTGAGAGCATGGTGGATAGCAGGAAGGGGGCATGGTGGGAGCATGTGGACAGCAGGAAGGGGGCATGGTGAGAGCATGGTGGATAGCAGGAAGGGGGCATGGTGGGAGCATGTGGACAGCAGGAAGGGGGCATGGTGAGAGCATGGTGGACAGCAGGAAGGGGGCATGGTGGGAGCATGTGGACAGCAGGAAGGGGGCATGGTGAGAGCATGGTGGACAGCAGGAAGGGGGCATGGTGAGAGCATGGTGGACAGCAGGAAGGGGGCATGGTGAGAGCATGGTGGACAGCAGGAAGGGGACATGGTGGGAGCATGTGGACAGCAGGAAGGGGGCATGGTGAGAGCATGTGGACAGCAAGAAGGGGGCATGGTGAGAGCATGTGGACAGCAGGAAGGGGACATGGTGAGAGCATGTGGACAGTGGCGTTGCTAGGGCTGGTGTCACCCGGGGCGGTAGGAAATGGTGTCACCCCCCCCCCCCCCCAATGGTGTCAACCCCCCCCCCCCCCCCCAAAGAAAACAAACAAAAAAAAAAGCATTTTTGCCGGCATGGTGGGAACCGGCCGGCCCGCTCCCACCATGCCGGCATTTTTAAAAAAAGCAAACACTTACCTGCAGGTCCGGAGCGTGGAGGCCGGCGCCGCTCTCAGCTGTCATCTGATGACGCGCCCTCAGATGACAGCTGAGAGCGGCGCCGGCCTCCACGCTCCGGACCTGCAGGTAAGTGTCTCTATACCGAGGGCATGGCTGTATTTTGGACTTGTGCTGCCCTAGGCACTTTTTGGACTCCCCCCCCCCCCCCCTCTATTATTGTCCAGCACGACATTAAAAAACATTACACATGGTACACACAGTAGTACATGGGATAATGACAATTAGAGGCTTCTGTGTATGTGGTAGGAGGTAGGGCACTATTGGAATTAATAAGCCAGTTTGTTTTTTTCATGAGAACCTCTAAACATTTTTGAGAATTGAATTTGAAATATGAATAAAAGCCATAGCAGCACTTTCTCCAGTGCTACTACTTGCCTCTTTCAGGATGCCATGCTGCATTAGGGGTCCATTTTAAAGCAGAACAAAAGCCATCAGTGCAGATTCCAGGCCCGGCCACTGGCTTTTTACCAGGGCAGTCTGAATCGGGATGCCCCGCTGTGTTAAGCCCCCAGGGAGGGGATGTTAATGCACAGACTCTCATAGATAGATAGATAGATAGATAGATAGATAGATAGATAGATATGAGATAGATAGATAAATAGATAGACTGGTAGATAGATAGATAGATAGATAGATAGATAGATAGATAGATAGATAGATAGATATGGGATAGCTAGATAGATATGAGATAGATAGATAGATATGGGATAGCTAGATAGATAGATAGATAGATAGATATGAGATAGATAGATAGATAGATAGATAGATAGATAGATAGATATGAGATAGATAGATAGATAGATAGATAGATAGATAGATAGATAGATATGGGATAGATAGATAGATATGGGATAGCTAGATAGATAGATAGATATGGGATAGATAGATATGAGATAGATAGATAGATAGATAGATAGATAGATAGATAGATAGATAGGAGATAGATAGATAGATAGATAGATAGATAGATAGATAGATAGATAGATAGATATGGGATAGATAGATAGATATGGGATAGATAGATAGATAGATATGGGATAGATAGATATGAAATAGATAGATAGATAGATAGATAGATAGATAGATAGATAGATAGATAGATAGATATGGGATAGCTAGATAGATAGATAGATAGATAGATAGATATGGGATAGATAGATAGATATGGGATAGCTAGATAGATAGATAGATAGATATGGGATAGATAGATATGAGATAGATAGATAGATAGATAGATAGATAGATAGATAGATAGATAGGAGATAGATAGATAGATAGATAGATAGATAGATAGATAGATAGATAGATAGATAGATATGGGATAGATAGATAGATAGATAGATAGATATGGGATAGATAGATATGAGATAGATAGATAGATAGATAGATAGATAGATAGATAGGAGATAGATAGATAGATAGATAGATAGATAGATAGATAGATAGATAGATATGGGATAGCTAGATAGATAGATAGATAGATAGATAGATAGATAGATAGATATGGGATAGCTAGATAGATAGATAGATAGATAGATAGATAGATAGATAGATAGATATGGGATAGATAGATAGATATGGGATAGCTAGATAGATAGATAGATAGATATGGGATAGATAGATATGAGATAGATAGATAGATAGATAGATAGATAGATAGATAGATAGATATGGGATAGATAGATATGAGATAGATAGATAGATAGATAGATAGATAGATAGATAGATAGATAGATAGATATGGGATAGATAGATAGATATGGGATAGATAGATAGATATGGGATAGCTAGATAGATAGATAGATAGATAGATAGATAGATAGATAGATAGATAGATATGGGATAGATAGATAGATATGGGATAGCTAGATAGATAGATA
Source organism: Gastrophryne carolinensis (assembly GCA_027917425.1). Taxonomy (NCBI): domain Eukaryota; kingdom Metazoa; phylum Chordata; class Amphibia; order Anura; family Microhylidae; genus Gastrophryne; species Gastrophryne carolinensis. Next base: position 477,193,560 of record CM051237.1, on the reverse strand, counting down.
GATAGATATGGGATAGATAGATATGAGATAGATAGATAGATAGATAGATAGATAGATAGATAGATAGATATGGGATAGATAGATAGATATGGGATAGATAGATAGATAGATAGATAGATATGGGATAGATAGATAGATAGATAGATAGATAGATAGATAGATAGATATGGGATAGATAGATAGATAGATAGATATGAGATAGATAGATAGATATGGGATAGCTAGATAGATAGATAGATAGATAGATATGGGATAGATAGATAGATAGATAGATAGATAGATAGATAGATAGATATGGGATAGATAGATAGATATGAGATAGATAGATAGATAGATATGAGATAGATAGATAGATAGATATGGGATAGATAGATAGATAGATAGATATGAGATAGATAGATAGATATGGGATAGCTAGATAGATAGATAGATAGATAGATAGATAGATAGATAGATAGATAGATAGATATGGGATAGATAGATAGATAGATAGATATGAGATAGATAGATAGATATGGGATAGCTAGATAGATAGATAGATAGATAGATAGATAGATAGATAGATATGGGATAGATAGATAGATAGATAGATAGATAGATAGATAGATATGGGATAGATAGATAGATATGAGATAGATAGATAGATAGATAGATATGAGATAGATAGATAGATAGATATGGGATAGATAGATAGATAGATAGATAGATAGATAGATAGATAGATATGGGATAGATAGATAGATAGATAGATAGATAGATAGATAGATATGAGATAGATAGATAGATAGATAGATATGAGATAGATAGATAGATAGATAGATAGATAGAGACAGGTAGATGTGTAGATAGATAGACTGGCAGAGGGGTGGATGGATGGATGGATACAGGGGTGGGTGGATAGATAGACAGGCAGAGGGAGAGGTTGATGAATAAATGGACAGAGGGATAAACAAACTTGTGGAGTGAAGTAGCCAGAAATAAAGAACAGACATGACCTTTACACACAGTGCAGCCATCCTCTCTCTGTCCCTCCCCCGTGGTTACTCTACAATGGCCTCTAGTTACATTACACAGCTTAGCATTGGTGGCTCAGTAGATATCTTTGCTGCCCCCTCCCTGTCTCCCCTGTTTCTCAGCTCCTCCAGTTATTGCACTTCCTACCTTGTGGCTTCGCCTGCAGCACTCGGCTTCTTCAGTAAATAGCGCGCTGTGACAGACATCATTCTTTCCCAGCTGCCCCTGCAGAGTCAGTGGGTGGGGCTGATGCCTCTGATTGGTCCATTGCCAGGCAGCCTGTAGAGAAGCCAGGGGCGGGGCTGAGGCCTCTGATTGGTCCATTGCCAGGCAGCCTGTAGAGGAGCCAGGGGCGGGGCTGAGGCCTCTCATTCATCCATTGCCAGGCAGCCCGTAGAGGGGAGGGGCGGGGCGGCAGCCCGACATGTAAGTAGACACACATTTCCTTTGTTCTGTATTGCAGTTGGGGGGTGAGGAGTCTCATTGGTGCTGGGGGCGGATACGCTGAGGCAAGGTGACCGGCCGAGAGGTGTCACCCTCTAGGTCTGGTGTCACCCGGGGCGGTCCGCCCCCCCCGCCCCCGGGTCGCTACGCCACTGCATGTGGACAGCAGGAAGGGGACATGGTGAGAGCATGTGGACAGCAGGAAGGGGGCATGGTGAGAGCATGGTGGATAGGTACATGGTGAAAAAGAGACAGCAGGCAGGAAGGGAAAACACAAGCAAACGACATAATCTTTCTGAGCAGACTTACTGATGCTCTGGAGCTCCTACTCTGTCCTTCCAAAGTCCCCAGGTCTCTATCACCTGCTCATCGGGTCTGGCTTCCTCAGAGGAAGGGAGAATGTGCCAGACCCGACGAGCCGAGCGGCCGATCAGCTGCTGCTTAACCTAAGCCTCTCACACTGTACACAGGCGATCACCTAAGTTAAGCAGCAGGCGATCGGCCACTCGGCTCGTCGAGTCTGGCATGTTTTCCCTTCCTCTGCGTCTCTTACTGGCCAGCTCAGCCCGGGCCGGTAAGAGCCTAGCAAAGGGCCGTATACGGCCCGCGGGCCGTACATTGCCCAGGTCTGCTCTAGAGTTACATTAGTGAAGGTGGCCAGTGGAGGATCATTCACCACTCTGCTGGACCTCATAGGCCAGTATCACATAAACAGGACTGTTCCTCCTGCTTGCCAGCAGAGGGCACCAAGGTTCCCCACGCCCCCAAGAAAGTGGTCGCCAGGATGCACGTTCGCAAGTAGCAGCACATATTGTTGTTGCAAGCGTGCACACATACACCTGTGTGTGTATCATCTGAGCAAATATGTGCTTGCATGTACAATGTGTGTGGGTGATAAGGCTTGTGCACATGTACAAGTGCCTATTAATAATGGAGAGCACAAATCAGCAGTACCATTTGGTCATTTCTCCTGCCTGTGCATGTGATTCCTGAACCGTTGTTCCAAGGCTCAACCGGCTTGTTCTTCGATCGAGTTCCGCCAGTCCACGGCCATGGTTCTTCATTTATATATATCGACCGGCCCACAAACTTGGCTTGTCCCCAAGCTGCATAGCTCGAGGCATCACCAGTAGGAAGAGGGAGGTTGTGATGCCGCTGTATAGAGCCCTGGTGAGGCCACAGCTAGAATACTGTGTGTAATTCTGGAGACCTTACCTGCAAAAATACTTTAATCAAATAGAACGGGTCCAAAGGCCAGCAACAAACATGGTAGAAGGACTTAAACTTAAAACTTATCAGGAGAGACTTAAAGAACCTAATTTGTACAGTCTGGAGGAAATAAGGAGCGGGGGGACATGATGGAGACCTTTATATATGTGACAGGAGGGAATAAGGTTCAGGAGGGAAGTACCTTTAATAAGAAACTTAATAATAGAACAAGGGGCCCAACTTGAAGCTGGTTGGGGGAAGATCAGGAGCAATGTTAGAAAATATTAATTTTACAGAACGAGTAGTTTCTATCTGCCTGTCAATGACCTCGGCTTGTTCTACAATTATGATCCAGGTCTACCTGCTCACGACCTCTGTCTGTTCTTTATTTATGATCCAGGGCATGTCCACAACCTCGGCTTGTTCTTCAATTAGGATCCAGATCTGCCCGGCCACGACTTCGACTTGTTCGATTACTTTGCTCTCCTGTCATCCGGTCCTAGTCTTTCTGTTGCCATCAGATCTGGCAAAAGCTGCTCCTTGGTTGCCTGACCTGGAACCTTCCTGCAGCCCAGTCTATCCTCCCTTGCAGGGGGTGGGGACAAGGTTGGTCCTTAGACTCCAGGCTTCCCAGCTGCGAGGTGACTTGGTTTGTCCTCCTCGCAACCAGGGCTCCACCTGGGGTAGCGTGAGAGCCAGGAGCATTCACATGGTACACATAAGGTACTCTTTCTGCCCATTTTTTCTGGTCTTGCAGCTGACCTTCAGCCAGTGGTTGGCAGCACAAGAACCTGAAAGCGTCATAGATAACGTTCTTGCTTTCCTCGTCTTTAATGTGAACACCAGCAAGCTATTGGATCCACCCAGTGGGCTTACACGCTTACTAGCCAACAAGCTCTCATGTGGACAGCAGCTGTGGAAGACAAAAAAAGAAGAGGTAAGTATCAGGCTGCTGGGTCTCAAGGAGGATGCACAGCAAAACATCCCAAATGGGGATGCCCCATGTTGTAAGTGCGGCTCAGCAAAGGGTGGTGGGAGTAATTTTTCATATTGAATCATTGTGACCAGACCAAAAGTCATATTCTCCTCCATAAACTCAGGCAACTCCTTGGTTGCCTGACCTGGGACCTTCCTGCAGGCCAATCTATTCTCCCTTGCAGAGGATGGGGACAAGGTTGGACCTTAGACTCCAGGCTTTCCGGCTGAGAGGGGTCTTTTCTCCTTGTAACCAGGGTTCCTCCTGGGGTAGCGTGACAGCCAGGATGAGTAAGGTAAACATAAGGTACTCTTTCTGACCATTTTTTTCTGTATCAGGGTGCTGGGTCTCAAGTTGCCGGGTGAGGATGCACAGCAAAACATCCTAAATGGGGATGCCCCCATGTTGTAAGTGCAGCTGAGCAAAGGGTGTTGAGAGTACTTTTTCATATTGAATCACTGTGACCAGACCAAAAGTCATATTCTTAAAAAGAGGCTTGGTGAATAATAGGTCAATTTTTGGTGGAGGGGAGGGGGTTGTCCTAGGATTTATGGTCCAATATCGGCCACGGAGAACAAACAACTGACTTCAACTGTGTTCCCAAACGTCATGAGGGTGAATTGCAGAACGGGCCAAACAAACGAAGTTCACTCGGGAACACATAAAGTCAAAGAGTTTAATAGAAGAAAAAAATAATTTGATGGTTGCATTTAAAATTGAAAAACATGCCCTGTTTTCCAAGAAAGATATGAAACAGCCAATTCAGAGTACTTATAATCCCCAATCAGAGCTGGCTGTTCCGCTCAGTTGGCTGTTCTTCAAGAGCTCTCGATGATGCTTGTTTTTTTCCCTTTTTTTAAAGGTCAGCAGGTTGTGTAGCAAGTTTCTATATTTTATTTGACAAAACAATCCATCGGGGCTAGAGAAAACAACTTTTAACAACATTCCTGAAGAGGGATTATTTGAGTATTTGAGGCCCGGGCAAATTGGTGTCCGCTGTGGGATGTCAAGTTGCCGAGTTCAGTTGTAGAGTGGGGGGTAATAATACCATAAAGATGGATAATCTTTTTTTCCTTTTTCTCTGTTTTTACTTAGTTTTACCAAAACAAACTGGACCCCACAGGGGCGTGGGCCAAGTAAAGATTGCACAGCCAACTGGATAATACAAAATGCTTAAATCCACTTTTTTGCCAAAGCACACATAAAACAAACATATCACAGGACATGTTTTAAATAACGGGGTAGCCCTACAGATTGACCCCCCCCCCCCCCGCATTCATTACAAAAATGCAGTACATATATTTGTGGTTTAGACAAGGTAGATTGACAGTTGGATTGGCACATGACCCACCTTTTGGTGTTATGAAGAACAGCTCTACTGCAAGATCTTGATTTTGAGAGGGCCATTCAGGTGGACTGACCCCACAGGAACGTTTCCCAACGCACTTCTGTTAAAAGATTAAGACTAAGATTAACACTCAAATGGTATGTGAGTCTGAGTTTCTGCCATCTGTCTTTGACCCATGAAAACAATAGACTATATTGACACCTAGCACACCTATATTCACATATTCACACCTAACTGCCAACTACCTCAATAGCTGGGGTATTTTCTGGGCTGCAGCACATTTCCCTTTGAAAAGGAATCCTTGAATTACTAATTAGGTTGACCCCGACTCAGACACTCAAATGTCGGGCATTGGATGGGATTTTTGGAGAGAGGTGTAACTCCTGAAATATGTCAGTTATGACTATATTAATGAGTGAGTCTTATTCGGGATTATAAGACCTTTCATTTGATATCAAACATGGCATATATATGTTGACCAAAGACTGATAATCCACATAGTATCATACTCTGTATTATATGTATTTGATGTTTAGGTTCATTTAACTAAGAAATTAATAGGGATCATGAATTTCTTGGTTACAATATGATAACATGCATATTGTGGAAGTTATACCCTTTAAAGAATATGTATCTAATCAAGCAGAGGCGGGTTGTAGTCAGGGCAACGACACACCCAGAAGGCTAGGAATGCTGCACACACCCCCTAGTGTTAGTAGATAAGAAGGCTACTTGGAGGGCTAGGCAGTGAATGGATGGGCCCCTTACCAGAATGAAGCAACCATAATGGCTAAGTATCTCTCCATTATCTCTCTATAACATTTATTGTACTGTAAACTTACTTTATCTTAACAAGTGCCTAGTTAGTGAAGGTTATTTACTGTGCTGGCAATTAAATCCGTTTTCATTTATACATCTTACTGTGTGTGTGGGGGATAATTTCTCACACAATAGATTGTAGGTGCAAAGTATTTGAGGGAAGATATTTCTTCTTTGGGACATTTCACTGGATTTATGAGGAGAGCCTCAGCGAGCATTGGTTTGTATTGGATTAGTGGCCGCTGGGCTGATATGATTATTAGTATTTGTGACATTTAGAATATTAATCTCTAGTAGAAATATTGGAAATTAATGTGCAGGAAATATTAATTTAAATTATATTTTCCTTTTTCAACTTCCTATAACCATGGATTATCAATGAACTCTTTGCACACTCTTATTTGCCATTTTTGTTAGGTTTCTACTTTATGGTTCTTAGCAACTGTGCACCTCTCTGTATAATTACTATTGAACTGTGCTTGCCTATTAAGAGAGAATATATGTCAAACATCGTTTGCCAACAGGCCCAGTGCAATACAGAGTGTTCTAACATGACATTTGTTTATATTTCTCCAATGTATACTGTTCTTCATTCATCTCCCCGCTTAATTGTATTAATTTGTTATTATGACATGAATCATTTGTTAATAAAGCTACACAAAATGAATGAAAATGATAATGGGCAGTGCTGGCTCCGGGGATATAGCTATATAATGAGAACTAAAGTACGGCCGGCTTTCGGGTAAGCCCACAAACAATCCCCACATAGAGTGCCGCTCACGCCATAAATGAAAATTAATTCATATTTATTTATTAAATTATTAAAATGCTAATCAGACAAAAAGGACAAATTTAAAAAAAAAACATATAGGACAGAAACAATGATGTGGACAAGATTGGGCTCTATTAAACATACTATTTCATGACAGATAAAATGAATACATATATGGCGAAGTGGACGTGATCCACACAATGCGCCAGTGTGATGGGACTTGGGGCTTAGAAATTGGCAATGTAACTTTAAATAGATTCTGGAACTCATTCATAATTTGTAACTTAATCATTTTCTATATATAGCTTCGCCTTGTATTTTTTATATGGTTTTAATTAGAGATGAGCGAACTTTTGAAAAATTTGATTCGACTGATTCGCCGAATTTTCCGGCAAAAATCGTTTCGACCCGAATTAATTCGCGACGAATCGCTATTAAAAACGGCTATTTCTGAGCCTCCTAGAGCCTCAATAGGGTTGTAAACCATTCTGCCTTGCTGTAACACGCACAGGATGCGTGCTGGGTTAGTTAAATAATACTTTGAATAAATATCACATGCAGATCAGAGGCATCGCTAATAGAATCGCAGAGCGGCACAATTGAATTCAAGAGAGTTGAAGTGGCATCGCTATGAGGGGCAGGAGCCCAAACATTGCTTTAAAGAGACACTGGAGTTGGCAGCAGCAGGAGCCCAAAAATTGGATGAATCACACCCTGGAGTTGGCAGCAGCAGGAGCCCAAACATTGGCTGAAAGAGACACTGGGGTTGGCTTCAGGAGCCCAACAATTGGATGAATCACACCCTGGAGTTGCAAGCAGCAGCAGGAGCCCAAATATTACTTTAAAGAGACACTGGAGTTGGCTTCAGGAGCCCAAAAATTGGATGAATCACACCCTGGAGTTGGCAGCAGCAGCAGGAGCCCAAACATTACTTTAAAGAGACACTGGAGTTGGCTTCAGGAGCCCAAAAATTGGATGAATCACACCCTGGAGTTGGCAGCAGCAGCAGCAGGAGCCCAAATATTACTTTAAAGAGACACTGGGGTTGGCTTCAGGAGCCCAAAAATTGGATGATTCACACCCTGGAGTTTGCAGCAGCAGCAGCAGGAGCCCAAATATACACTGGAGTTGGCTTCAGGAGCCCAAAAATTGGATGAATCACACCCTGGAGTTGGCAGCAGCAGCAGCAGGAGCCCAAATATTACTTTAAAGAGACACTGGGGTTGGCTTCAGGAGGCCAAAAATTGGATGAATCACACCCTGGAGTTGGCAGCAGCAGCAGCAGGAGCCCAAATATTACTTTAAAGAGACATTGGGTTGGCTTCAGGAGGCCAAAAATTGGATGAATCACACCCTGGAGTTGGCAGCAGCAGCAGCAGGAGCCCAAATATTACTTTAAAGAGACACTGGGGTTGGCTTCAGGAGGCCAAAAATTGGATGAATCACACCCTGGAGTTGGAAGCAGCAGGAGCAGCCCAAATATTACTTTAAAGAGACACTGGGGTTGGCTTCAGGAGCCCAAAAATTGGATGAATCACACCCTGGAGTTGCAAGCAGCAGCAGGAGCCCAAATATTACTTTAAAGAGACACTGGAGTTGGCTTCAGGAGCCCAAAAATTGGATGAATCACACCCTGGAGTTGGCAGCAGCAGCAGGAGCAGCCCAAATATTACTTTAAAGAGACACTGGGGTTGGCTTCAGGAGGCCAAAAATTGGATGAATCACACCCTGGAGTTGGCAGCAGCAGCAGGAGCCCAAACATTACTTTAAAGAGACACTGGGGTTGGCTTCAGGAGCCCAAAAATTGGATGAATCACACCCTGGAGTTGGCAGCAGCAGCAGGAGCAGCCAAAATATTACTTTAAAGAGACACTGGGGTTGGCTTCAGGAGCCCAAAAATTGGATGAATCACACCCTGGAGTTGGCAGCAGCAGGAGCCCAAATATTACTTTAAAGAGACACTGGGGTTGGCTTCAGGAGCCCAAAAACTGGATGAATCACACCCTGGAGTTGCAAGCAGCAGCAGGAGCCCAAATATTACTTTAAAGAGACACTGGAGTTGGCTCCAGGAGCCCAGAAATTGGATGAATCATACCCTGGAGTTGGCAGCAGCAGCAGGAGCAGCCCAAATATTACTTTAAAGAGACACTGGGGTTGGCTTCAGGAGGCCAAAAATTGGATGAATCACACCCTGGAGTTGGCAGCGGCAGCAGGAGCCCAAACATTACTTTAAACAGACACTGGGGTTGGCTTCAGGAGCCCCAAAATTGGATGAATCACACCCTGGAGTTGGCAGCAGCAGCAGCAGGAGCCCAAATATTACTTTAAAGAGACACTGGGGTTGGCTTCAGGAGCCCAAAAATTGGATGAATCACACCCTGGAATTGGCAGCAGCAGCAACAGGAGCGCAAATATTACTTTAAAGAGACACTGGGGTTGGCTTCAGGAGCCCAAAAATTGGATGAATCACACCCTGGAGTTGCAAGCAGCAGCAGGAGCCCAAATATTACTTTAAAGAGACACTGGAGTTGGCTTCAGGAGCCCAAAAATTGGATGAATCACACCCTGGATTTGGCAGCAGCAGCAGGAGCCCAAATATTAATTTAAAGATACACTGGGGTTGGCTTCAGGAGCCCAAACATTACTTTAAAGAGACACTAGGGTTGGCTTCAGGAGCCCAAAAATTGGATGAATCACACCCTGGAGTTGGCAGCAGCAGCAGCAGGAGCCCAAATATTACTTTAAAGAGACACTGGGGTTGGCTTCAGGAGCCCAAAAATTGGATGAATCACACCCTGGAGTTGCAAGCAGCAGCAGGAGCCCAAATATTACTTTAAAGTGACACTGGAGTTAACTTCAGGAGCCAAAAAAATTGGATGAATCACACCCTGGAGTTGGCAGCAGCAGCAGCAGGAGCCCAAATATACACTGGAGTTGGCTTCAGGAGCCCAAAAATTGGATGAATCACACCCTGGATTTGGCAGAAGCAGCAGCAGGAGCACAAATATTACTTTAAAGAGACACTGGGGTTGGCTTCAGGAGCCCAAAAATTGGATGAATCACACCCTCGAGTTGGCAGCAGCAGCAGGAGCAGCCCAAATATTACTTTAAAGAGACACTGGGGTTGGCTTCAGGAGCCCAAAAATTGGATGAATCACACCCTGGTGTTGGCAGCAGCAGCAGCAGGAGCCCAAATATTACTTTAAAGAGACACTGGGGTTGGCTTCAGGAGCCCAAAAATTGGATGAATCACACCCTGGAGTTGCAAGCAGCAGCAGGAGCCCAAATATTACTTTAAAGAGACACTGGAGTTGGCTTCAGGAGCCCAAAAATTGGATGAATCACACCCTGGAGTTGGCAGCCGCAGCAGGAGCAGCCCAAATATTACTTTAAAGAGACACTGGGGTTGGCTTCAGAAGGCCAAAAATTGGATGAATCACACCCTGGAGTTGGCAGCAGCAGCAGGAGCCCAAATATTACTTTAAAGAGACACTGGGGTTGGCTTCAGGAGCCCAAAAATTGGATGAATCACACCCTGGAGTTGGCAGCAGCAGCAGCAGGAGCCCAAATATTACGTTAAAGAGACACTGGGATTGGCTTCAGGAGGCCAAAAATTGGATGAATCACACCCTGGAGTTGGCAGCAGCAGCAGCAGGAGCCCAAATATTACTTTAAAGAGACACTGGGGTTGGCTTCAGGAGCCCAAAAATTGGATGAATCACACCCTGGAGTTGGCAGCAGCAGCAGGAGCAGCCCAAATATTACTTTAAAGAGACACTGGAGTTGGCTTCAGGAGCACAATAATTGGATGAATCACACCCTGGAGTTGGCAGCAGCAGCAGGAGCAGCCCAAATATTACTTTAAAGAGACACTGGGGTTGGCTTCAGGAGGCCAAAAATTGGATGAATCACACCCTGGAGTTGGCAGCAGCAGCAGGAGCCCAAACATTACTTTAAAGAGACACTGGGGTTGGCTTCAGGAGCCCAAAAATTGGATGAATCACACCCTGGAGTTGGCAGCAGCAGCAGCAGGAGCCCAAATATTACTTTAAAGAGACACTGGGGTTGGCTTCAGGAGGCCAAAAATTGGATGAATCACACCCTGGAGTTGGCAGCAGCAGCAGCAGGAGCCCAAATATTACTTTAAAGAGACACTGGGGTTGGCTTCAGGAGCCCAAAAATTGGATGAATCACACCCTGGAGTTGGCAGCAGCAGCAGGAGCAGCCCAAATATTACTTTAAAGAGACACTGGGGTTGGCTTCAGGAGCCCAAAAATTGGATGAATCACACCCTGGAGTTGGCAGCAGCAGCAGGAGCCAAAATATTACTTTAAAGAGACACTGGGGTTGGCTTCAGGAGCCCAAAAATTGGATGAATCACAACCTGGAGTTGGCAGCAGCAGCAGGAGCAGCCCAAATATTACTTTAAAGAGACACTGGAGTTGGCTTCAGGAGCCCAAAAATTGGATGAATCACACCCTGGAGTTGGCAGCAGCAGCAGGAGCAGCCCAAATATTACTTTAAAGAGACACTGGGGTTGGCTTCAGGAGGCCAAAAATTGGATGAATCACACCCTGGAGTGGGCAGCAGCAGCAGGAGCAGCCCAAATATTACTTTAAAGAGACACTGGGGTTGGCTTCAGGAGGCCAAAAATTGGATGAATCACACCCTGGAGTTGGCAGCAGCAGCAGGAGCCCAAACATTACTTTAAAGAGACACTGGGGTTGGCTTCAGGAGCCCAAAAATTGGATGAATCACACTCTGGAGTTGGCAGCAGCAGCAGCAGCAGGAGCCCAAATATTACTTTAAAGAGACACTGGGGTTGGCTTCAGGAGCCCAAAAATTGGATGAATCACACCCTGGAGTTGGCAGCAGCAGCAGCAGGAGCCCAAATATTACTTTAAAGAGACACTGGGGTTGGCTTCAGGAGGCCAAACATTGGATGAATCACACCCTGGAGTTGGCAGCAGCAGCAGCAGGAGCCCAAATATTACTTTAAAGAGACACTGGGGTTGGCTTCAGGAGCCCAAAAATTGGATGAATCACACCCTGGAGTTGGCAGCAGCAGCAGGAGCAGCCCAAATATTACTTTAAAGAGACACTGGGGTTGGCTTCAGGAGCCCAAAAATTGGATGAATCACACCCTGGAGTTGACAGCAGCAGCAGCAGGAGCCCAAATATTACTTTAAAGAGACACTGGGGTTGGCTTCAGGAGGCCAAAAATTGGATGAATCACACCCTGGAGTTGGCAGCAGCAGCAGCAGGAACCCAAATATTACTTTAAAGAGACACTGGGGTTGGCTTCAGGAGCCCAAAAATTGGATGAATCACACCCTGGAGTTGGCAGCAGCAGCAGGAGCCCAAACATTACTTTAAAGAGACCCTGGGGTTGGCTTCAGGAGCCCAAAAATTGGATGAATCACACCCTGGAGTTGACATCAGCAGGAGCCCAAAAATTGGCCTAAAGACATAAATATGTTTTGCACATTTGGAAAGTGTAAAACGTGGCACCATGCTGAATCTAGTCGCATGCATCAGGCATTGGTGGGTGGAAATCCTGGCTGATCCATCCCTGATTCATTTTGACAAAGGTGAGTCTCTCCACATTTTTAGTTGACAGACGAGTTCTCCTCGCCGTAACTATGGCCCCCGCCGCACTAAACACCCGCTCAGATGGCACGCTACTTGTCGGGCAGGACAGCTTTTCCAGGGCAAACTCTGCTAGTTGCGGCCACAAATCAAGTTTGGCTGCCCAGAAGTCCAGCGGATCCTCAAGGTGTGTTGGCATGGTCATGTCAAAGTATGACATGACCTGCTGGTTCAGGTCCTACTCCAGGTCTTCCTGCTGCTCATGAGTAGCCTCACTATGCGGGTGTAGAAAGCTACTCATTAGCGACTGAAGACTGAGGCTGCTGCTGCTGATGGAGCTGCTGCTGCTGCTCCTGCCAACCCCCCCAGCGGCCATGGCAGTGGAAGGTGAGCGCAGAGGTCCCCTCGAGTCAGACCTGCGAGAGTATGGACCATGGCGCAGATAGGCATCGGCCAACTGCCTACGTAGAATGTCTTTGTAGTAGTTCAGTTTGTCCTCCCTCTTGGTGAGTTTAAAAAATGCCCCCATTTTGTGCCAGAAGCAAGGGTCCAATAAGGTGGACAGCCAGAAGTCATCCCGCCGACAGATGGAAACAATTCTGGGGTCACTACGCAAGCACGTGAGCATGCTTCGTGCCATTTGCGCAAGTGACTCGGATGGACTACCTGTCTCCATCTCCACTGCATACTGCCACGGTGTGCCCGGGTCCTCTGTCTCGCCTTCCTCAAAAACCTCTAGCTCCTCTGGCTGCTCCTGCTCCTCCTCTCCTGTCCGCTGACTAGATAAACCAGCCATTTCGCCAAGCCTAAACTGTGTTTCGCTGGGCAACTCCTCCTCCTCCTCCTCTTCCTCCTCCTCCTCCAGTTCAGCTCCAACGGCCATGTCTCCAGTGCCCTGACCAGCCATGGTTTCCAACATGTGCTGTAGTACATGAAGCAGTGGAATCACGTCGTTCATCCCGTAATCCTGCCGACTGACAAATAAAGTGGCTTCCTCAAAGGGCCTGAGCAAACGACAGGTGTCACGTATGAGCTGCCACTGGTTGACATTGAAGTTACACAGGGGAGTCCCCCTATCTGCTTGGATCATCAGGAAATCCGTGATGGCTTTTCTCTGTTCATATGTTGACGCAGGGCCGTGGTGCCAACATTTGGACCCTGGCCACGCTTCACCTTTTGCCTACATATCTTGCATGTGACCATGTTACCCTCCTGCGGATGCTTCAGGAAAAACTGCCACACTGCCGAGTAGCTACTTTTCCCACCCCCTGGCCTCACTGATTCACTGCTGCTGTTGCCAACTCCAGGAACCCCTGCTCCACTACCTCCCGATAAGGTAGACTGCCGCACAGCAGGTGCTCTACCCCGGCCCCGGCCCTGGCCGGCTCCAGCCTTTGGAATTGTGCCCCCATGCTGACTGCTACCACCTTGCTGCCTCAGCTGCTGACTCCGGGGCAACCTGCGCCCCTCTTCTCCTGATGATGACGATGAAGCCCCTTCATCACCCGGCTCCCAAGTGCGATCGGCTTCATCGTCATCATCATTATCACTGAGTTGTGGCTGTACGTCACTGATGTTCGTGGATTCGTCAACGGTGTCTGGCGCAGGAGCTGGAACGCTCGCAGCACCCACGACACTGTCCACATCACTATTTGTCTGCCTAGCTAAAGAAGCCACCTCCATTTCTTGGCTGGGCAGTAGCTGCTGACTGTCCTCCTGTATCTGATCGTCCTCCTCACTAAAGAGTGGAGCTGAACCCAAAGCATAGGATACGTCGCTGGGGGAGGGAACGGCGTAGGACAGAGGCAATGGGAGGACAGGGACTGCTCTTGGGGCATGCCAACTCAGGGTTGTGTCAGAGGAACCTACCGACCCTAGACTGGGGGTCTCAGATGTAAGTTGTGATGATGTTGTTGATGAGCGCGTCAACCAATCTACCACGGCAGATGCGTTACTGGTGGAGACCCGACCGCTAGCAGATACTGGCAGATTAGGTCTCTCAGCGTGACTCCTGCTGCTACTGGCCCCCAGTCTGATGCGAGCTCTGCCTGCGGAATCTTGGCCTCTGCCACTCCTCTTTTCACTTCCAGGCACTTGTCTGCCCGACATAGTCTAACTGGCGTGGTAGTAGGTGATATTTTAAGAACCCCCGGGCAGCGGTGGGTCTATATGAAACAGAATATAATGCACACCAAAAGTGAGCAGTAACACTCAGCCTCCAACAGGCCTGCTTAGTGTAAATAAGAGAGCTGCTTAGTGTAAATAAAGAGGGGTATGCTATGTTACAGAATGGGATGCCCCAACAGCCAGCAGTGCACCTGTGAGCAGTACTAATATGCACAGCAAAAGTGTCTTTATCAGGCCTAATTTCAATTAGAATAAGTGCAAATGGTTATGTTCTTAAATAGAGGCTGGTGTAGTCACAGAATGGGATGCCCCAACAGGAGTGCACCTAGCAGGCAGCAGTAAGAATATGCACAGCAAAGGTGTCTTTATCAGGCCTAATTTCAATTAGAATAAGTGCAAATGGTTATATGGTCTTAAATAGAGGCTGCTGTAGTCACAGAATGGGATGCCCCAAAAAGGAGTGCACCTGGCAGGCAGCAGTAAGAATATGCACAGCAAAAGTGTCTTTATCAGGCCTAATTTCAATTATAATAAGTGCAAATGGTTATATGGTCTTAAATAGAGGCTGGTGTAGTCACAGAATGGGATGCCCCAACAGGAGTGCACCTGGCAGGCAGCAGTAAGAATATGCACAGCAAAAGTGTCTTTATCAGGCCTAATTTCAATTATAATAGGTGCAAATGGTTATATGGTCTTAAATAGAGGCGGGTGTAGTCACAGAATGGGATGCCCCAACAGGAGTGCACCTGGCAGGGACCAGTAGTGCTATGCACAGCAAAAGTGTCTTTATCAGGCCTAATTTCAATTAGAATAAGTGCAAATGGTTATATGGTCTTAAATAGAGGCTGGTGTAGTCACAGAATGGGATGCCCCAACAGGAGTGCACCTGGCAGGCAGCAGTAAGAATATGCACAGCAAAAGTGTCTTTATCAGGCCTAATTTCAATTATAATAGGTGCAAATGGTTATATGGTCTTAAATAGAGGCTGGTGTAGTCACAGAATGGGATGCCCCAACAGGAGTGCACCTGGCAGGGACCAGTAGTGCTATGCACAGCAAAAGTGTCTTTATCAGGCCTAATTTCAATTAGAATAAGTGCAAATGGTTATATGGTCATAAATAGAGGCTGCTGTAGTCACAGAATGGGATGCCCCAAAAAGGAGTGCACCTGGCAGGGACCAGTAGTTCTATGCACAGCAAAAGTGTCTTTATCGGGCCTAATTTCAATTATAATAGGTGCAAATGGTTATATGGTCTTAAATAGAGGCTGGTGTAGTCACAGAATGGGATGCCCCAACAGGAGTGCACCTGGCAGGCAGCAGTAAGAATATGCACAGCAAAAGTGTCTTTATCAGGCCTAATTTCAAATATAATAGGTGCAAATGGTTATATGGTCTTAAATAGAGGCTGCTGTAGTCACAGAATGGGATGCCCCAAAAAGGAGTGCACCTGGCAGGGACCAGTAGTGCTATGCACAGCAAAAGTGTCTTTATCAGGCCTAATTTCAATTATAATAGGTGCAAATGGTTATATGGTCTTAAATAGAGGCTGGTGTAGTCACAGAATGGGATGCCCCAACAGGAGTGCACCTGGCAGGGACAAGTAGTGCTATGCACAGCAAAAGTGTCTTTATCAGGCCTAATTTCAATTAGAATAAGTGCAAATGGTTATATGGTCTTAAATAGAGGCTGCTGTAGTCACAGAATGGGATGCCCCTGTGACTGCCTCCGATTTTTCCTAACTTTCCCTGTTTTTCGCTGACTTTCTGTCTGTCTCCTGCCTGTCTCCTGCCTGTCTTCAGCCTGTCTCCAGCCTGTCCCTGTCTGACCCTGCCTGTCTAACTGCCTCTCTCCCTCACTACAGCGTTCTGTCTCTCACGAATGCAACAGAGAAATGAGGAAGGAAAAGCAAGATGGCCGACTTAAATAGCGCTGTGACGTCACCGGGCTTGCTGGCTGCTGATAGGCTGCATGTGACTGTCCCAGCTTGCACTGGCGCGGGGTTGATGTCTGGACATGTCCCGTCCGCCATCTTAGAATGCCTGTAATGTAAATGAATGGATGTTAAAGGAAAACTTCGAGGGATCGAATCGCGGGGAAATTCGGATTCGATCCGAATCGAATCTTTCATGAAATTCGGATCGAATCCGGGTTCGTCCGGATCGATTCGCTCATCCCTAGTTTTAATATTCAGTTCCTTGTGGAAGGGGACCAACTTTAGGGTCTCTATTTGGATAGGCTCTCCCTTCACTCCCTGCCTCCCGAGTGTCTCTGATTGCTTGGCTCTTTATGCAGGCATGCATGGGCGTGACGTCATCTGCGGCCGCGGTGATGTCAGCACGCATGCACCCTTACTCTCTGCCCACACCTCCATTTTGTTGTGGGGCAGCACACAGAGCACTGCCCACAAGGCACCCTGGCCATTAATTTCCATGGTGGCAAGGGACGCTGTGCATAACGCGTCATCACACTTACACTCCATTGTCATCATTCAGCATCAGCTATTCCGGGACACCGTGTATCGGTGGTTAATGATCCCTACTCTGAATGGTTACTGGTTGTAAGTGGTGTACCCTAGGGTTCAGTCCTGGGCCCCACTATTATTCAACTTGTTTATAAATGACATAGAAGATGGGATTAGAAGCACTGTCTGTATTTTTGCAGATGCCACAAAGATATGTAGCACAGTGCAGTCTATTGAAGATGTTCACAAGCTTCAGGCTGACTTGGACACTTTGAGTGTCTGGGCTCCACCCGGCAAATGAAGTTCAATGGAAAAAAAGTGATGCACCTGGGGTCCAACAATCTGAAGGCCACATATGTCCTCGGGGGAGTAAAACTGGGAGAATTACTCACTGAGAAGGATCTGGGGGCACTGGTAGATCACAGGCTAAATAACAGCATGCAATGCCAAACAGCTGCTTCTAAGGCCACCATGATATTATCATGTATTAATAGAGGCCTGGAATCACGGGATAGGTGAGTAATTTTGTCTCTTTACAAGGCACTTGTGCGCCCTCACCTGGAATATGCCGGCCAGTTCTGGGCACCCATTCATAGAAAGGATGCTCTGACTATGTAAAGGGAGCAGAGGAGCCACCAAACTAATAAGGGGAATGAAGGATCTTAGTTATGAGGAAAGATTACGGGAATTAAATCTGTTTAGTCTTGAGAGGAGACGACTGATGGGGACATGATTAACTTGTATAAATATATAAATGGCAAATACAAAAAATATGGGGGAACACAATTTCAGGTAAAATACTCTCTAAAGCCAATTGGTGGGGGATGGCCGTTCCTACACAAAAAGGAACAGGTAAGACTTAAATAACATGGCGTGGCGGCCACGGGGGGTGCTGTGGGCATGATGCCCTCCTTGCTGAGACCCCCCTACTTTGGCGATATTTTTTTGATGCGTTGTTATTAATTTGTCTTCATAGCATTGGCAGTGCAGTTTCAGCCTCATTGTTGGTTCACCTTTTATATGGAGCTGTTCATTTTAGAGGATTATCTATAGTTAGCTGAGTACTTTCACCGCAGATTTGATTAATAGCATTGGCACTGCATATAGATTTGTGTATGAGATTTGAGAACAACAAAAAATGAACAAATGTTCTGTTTTCTATTAATTGCATTTGTACTTTATCTTCTTTGAAGGTTTGTTAACTGAAGATTCACTCGGGGCACTTTATTTATTGTTTATATCGGCTGCTGCATTACTTATATCATACCGCCCTAGTGTCCCTCTTTGTAGTCTATGTCCCCCTGTCTTTCCTTATTCTTATTTGTCCCTCTTTGAGGTGTGCAGATCTGCATCAATAAATGATTAATTTGCCTGTTTAAAGTGTTTATATTGTTGTAACTGTTACAATGTATCTCCTATCCATCCCAACGGTAGATGCGGGGGCCTGAAAAATATGAAAGAGAAAAACGTGCAATGGAATAAACATGTTTAAATAACTATAAACATGAAGATGAATAAATTCTTGAAGATTGTTCATAATTCACAGTGCAGTGCTGCGTCCAAAGTTCTTGTGGCCAACAGTCTGGAACAAGTAAAAAATGCTGGTAATCCAGATAGAAAAACACACTTTTTAGGTTAAAGAGTCCATCGTAGTCCATCACCACAAAAACCCAATAATCCAACGGGAAATAAACTTGTAATCCACATGTCCCACAGATGTGGTAGGAGCTAAGCAATGTTCCAACGGCATGACAAAGTACTTGTGTGTGGCACAGCAGGCAGTCCAAATAATAGATCAAAGTCAATGTTCAAAGGCAGGAAAGATACCTTGTGCAACACAATCCACGTTGGCATGCTCCCCACCATTAGCTGTGTAGGATAGATAAGTCCACTTCATGGGACCTCTTTTCTGGTGAGAGGTGTCAGTCCAAGAATGTTCATGGGCCAGGCTTCCTCACTGGTTGTCAGAATCCCTAGTTGATAGGCGGTATCAGTTAGAGTTGAGAATGGATCACCAAGTGGCAATAGTGAGGATCGTGACCATGTTTTGTACCAATGGGTTGCTGCAAACACCACACTGACCTGGTCATCAGTTGGTTTAAAGTCCATAAAGGTGAAATGCCACTGGCCTGGTGAATGGCACTTTGTGATGGACTCTGTGCAGGGCCGGCCCCAGGTTTATGTGGCCCCTTGGGCGGCATGGTCTCAGTGGGCCCCTTTGTAGTGAAGAGTCACATCACTTCACTGAGGGACGTCCCAAATCTGGATGCCCCCTAAGGATCAGGCTATTTGGAACAAAACTCTAGTTTTGGTCTACTTTGAAGTGCACCAAACCATTTTAAACCTGACCTGAGAAAAGGCCGGCTCTGTCATTGGGCCCCCCTGGTGCCCCACCTTGCCGGTTGCTGACCCTGACTCTGTGTGTTGCCAGTGTGCAGAAGTGCTGTCTCATTAACAGAGAGACTCACGGTGTTCAGATTCCACTGTTTCCACTGCTGGCACAACTATTATTTAGGTACAACTAGCCCTTGCACTTGCACGGAGGGACCGTGTGACATTTTTACAGGGGCACTGTTTATTAGCCCCTTGTTAATAGGGATTGATACTGTTCATTATAGAAAGAATTGAAGGTCTGACAATAGCGCTCTCCAGTGTTTGTATGTTGTATATGTCATGTATATGTATTTTAGAGGTTTTTAGTTAGCCTGTTGTGTCAAACATTATTGAATAAATATTTGAGTCTATATATCTTTAAGAGTGGTGCCACTTTATTTTGGGTATTTTTCGGGGGGCTTGTGGCATCCCCCCTTGTTTCTTCTTCCTCCATAAATATTCTAAATATATACGTACAAACACGTGGCAATACCACACCTTGCTGTTCAGTTTGGTGGCTGTCGGCCCACTGACAAAAAGTAGGGTTTGTTTTTACTGGAATTATTAAATTTTTAATGGTCAGTGGTCCCACTAGCTCTTGGAGATGGCTTTTGAATAGACATGCTGAACCCATTGGAGCCACCATTGCCTGACACTGGTAGATGACCCTCCTGGATTTAATGCATTCTGACTGAGCCAGGCAACAAGCCTGCCCCCGACATGACAGTGTGGAAGCTGATCCCCAGCAGCTTGCTTGACCTCCAATGTCTTCTGACTTGCTTGAAGGTTGCTGGTGTGTGGTTTGCCCAGTGGTGCGCATCCTTTGGCATTTTTAGTACAGGGGTCACAGTTACCCCTTTTTTCACCTCTAGCATCCCAGCAACATGGCTTGGCACTGAAAGTGGTCATTCATAGATACTGGCCAGCAAAAGGGCTAGGCACTGGATGAGGTTAGAGATGACATGGGTTGACGACATAGCTTGGCACTGGATGAGGTTAGAGATGACATGGGTTGACGACATAGCTTGGCACTGGATGAGGTTAGAGATGACATGGGTTGACGACATAGCTTGGCACTGGATGAGGTTAGAGATGACATGGGTTGACGACATAGCTTGGCACTGGATGAGGTTAGAGATGACATGGGTTGACGACATAGCTTGGCACTGGATGAGGTTAGAGATGACATGGGTTGACGACATAGCTTGGCACTGGATGAGGTTAGAGATGACATGGGTTGACGACATAGCTTGGCACTGGATAAGGTTAGAGATTACATGGGTTAACTACATATCTTGGCACTGGATGTGGTCAGACACGGCACATGTCGGCAATAGGTTTATAGCGGTGGACTAGGACTTGAGTCTTTGCAGAACAGGGCTGGAACATCGCCCAGGTAAGCAATATGGTCAGTGGTCCCGCTAGTTCTTAGAGATGGCTTTTGAATAGACACGCTGAACCCATTGGAGCCACCATTACTTGACACCTGTATATGGTATATGGCCCTCCTGGATTTTTGACTGAGCCAGGCAACAAGGGTGCCCCCCCCCCGCCATGACAATGTGGAAGCAACTGCCCTTGCAAAAAATACAAAATAAAAGAGCAAAAACTAAATTACTTACTACTTTCTCCCCACCAGCCTCTTCCTCCTGATTCTGATTTGAAGACCTCCAGCTTCTTCTGACCTGCTTGAAGGTTGCTGTTGTGTTGTTTGCCCAGTGGTGCTGCATCCTTTGACATTTTTTATTCAGGGGTAACAGGTACCCCTTTCTTCACCTCCGGCATCCCAGAGGAATGAATCTGCTGCCTATGGTCCCAGCAGGTTCCAAGCTAGTGGCCCAAGGCTAAAAAAAATACCCAAAGGTTTTTTAAGCCCCCCAGGAAACCGACTCTGGGACCGCCCCCCACCAGATACATGCAAACCATCTGCTTATTTTTAGGGTCTATAAATGCTAAATTGTTAAATAAAAACATACCTCCCATAGAGGGTCGCAACGGTCACTTCCAATACAGTTGGATACAACCTGGGATGATGGCCTTTATCTGACTTAACATAAGCTGGCAACAATTTCTGGTCAGCCTTGGCACATGGTCAGCAACAAGACTTGGCACTGGATGTGGTTAGGCATGGCATCTAGTAAGCAACAAGTCTTACTACTGAGAATAGTCAAATGTGGCTCCTAGTGGGCAACAGGACTTGGCACTGAACATGGTCAAATGTCGCATGGGTCAGCAACAGGGCTTGGCACTGGATGTAGTCAGATGTGGCATAGGTCAGCAACAAGTGCCAATGCACTTGGTGAGATATTGACCTTGGTCAGCAATGGGGTTTGCCACTGGAAGTGGCTGGACATGGCACCTGGTTAACAACAGTGGTCTATGTAGTCAGACCTGGCATGGGTCAGCAACATGGCTTGGCACTGGGCATAGTTATACATGCCATGGGTTGACAGGGCTTGCCTCTAGATGTGGGCAACAGAGCTTAGAATCAGCTTATAAATGCACTAATCAGCTAAAAATCTCCATGGGGGATGGTGCTAATGGGCTTATGGGCTGCTGGTAGGCCGGTCAGGGCCTCTAAATACCCGGGCAAATTTTTGGCCCCAGTATACCGCTGGTAAGGGATTACTTTGGGGACCGATGTGGAGGAGTGAGGCAGGTTTAGCTGATTTATATTTAAATCCATCAAACCTATTTCAAACTGCCATGTTTAATTCGGCTATTGCTAATTGCCAAGGGGCGGACTTGGGTTAAAAAATGGCCCAGGACTTTTTGGGGCAGACCGGCCCTGCTGTACTGTTCCTGGCCCAGTATAGTGTCTTACTATATATATATAGGGGCAGTTATGTCCTAGAGATAGGGAAACAGGCTTATGACCAGGAGGTGACAGGTTTAATTCCCAACCATGGGACATGACTGAAGTGCCCTTGAGCAAGGCACCTAACCCCCAATTGCCCGGGCGCTGAGTTTAGGGCAGCCCACTGCTCCGGGCACGTGTGCACTTCACTGCCCCTCAGTGTGTAATTCACTTGTGTATAGTCACTCACATGGTGTTTATTCACTGGTGTGTCCACTGTGTGTAATTCACCTGTGTGTAGTCACTAATATAGTGTTTATTCACTGGTGTATTCATGGTTGTTCACAAGTGCATGGATGGGTAAAATGCAGAGGAAGAATATCATGTGTGCGTTGGCACACAATGGCAACTTTTGCACACATTTAATGTTTTTGCTCCATAAGACGCACCGCAGGTTTAGAGGACAAACAAATATTCTAAACCAAATGACCAAATGGTGTGCTAAACTCCCCTCCCAATCACCCCATTAGACAGTGTGCAGATTTCCCCCATTATGGGCAGTAAGCGTCATCCCTCATTACAGCCAGTAAGTGGCATCCACCATTACAAGGATGCGGGTCATTCTTCATTACTGCCAATGAGCAGCAGCCGTCCAATACAGTCAGTGAGGGGCATCTCTCATTACAGCCAGTGAGCAGTATCCCTCCATTCCAGGCAGTGTGTCGCATCCGTCCATTCCAGACGGTGAGCGGCATCCCTCATTATAGCCAGTAAGTGGCATCCTGCATTCCAGGCAGAGAACGGCATCTATCCATTCCAGACAGTCAGGGGCATCCCTCATTACCGCTTTCCCTGGTGCTCGCCTACTGATAATGTGCCCGGTATGCCCTATGGCCAGTCCGCCCCTGCTTATTGCAGAGCCATGGTGCTCTAATGATATCTGTAAAATGGCAGTAATCATCGCCTCTCCACTCTTCTTTAACTCAGTCCAGTAAACATTCGACTTTAAGCGTCAGACATTTCAGCACTTGCAGTATATTTTATTGACTTTTCCCGCGAAGATAAATGGTAAAATTCTGCTGACTTACGAGATCGACATGAACAGGCTGCAGTGATTCTGCGAGTAAAAACACACGTAAAAACATACTGATAGCTTCAAAAAAGAATGCTCATAAACCGAGTTATATTTCTCCTGTATCACAATGAAATGGATGGAGCATATGGAGTCCAGTGCCCGTAATCAAGAAAAGCAAATGATTTAATATTTTGTATATATTTTTTATACTTGATAAGGGCTAGACAACTTGTATTTAGAGATGAACATACATTCCAAAAATTTGATCTGGAAGAAATTTAGGTTCGTCCAAGTTGTCCAAAGTTTATTTAGAATCGCAAAAAAACGCACCTTCTCCCAGCTATGATCCAGAGTGTCCCACATCACTGTCAGGCCAGGTGGACATCTCCTAAATGAACTTTCCGCCAGGAGAGAAGATTGTTTGGCCAGAGCAAAGACACAGGACAGAGGAAATGCTCTAAAGATGATTTTATTAATAAAGACAAAAAGGAAACAAAAAGATCTTAGATTCAGATACACAACAAAGAGAAAAGAAACAAGGCTAACAAAGGTAACAACTAGGGATGAGCGAATCGGTTCTAACTAACCTGATTTTGCTCCGAATTTCAGGGAAAATCCGATTCAGCACGAACCCGAATTTTTAGTAGTTTGTGCGGACCGAATTTTCCCTGAAATTAAAAAAAAAAAAAAAATGGCGGCATGGTGGGAGCGGGGAGACCGGCTGCGCTGATAGCGCAGCCGGCCTCCCCGCTCCCCCCAGAGATGAACGATTCGCTAAAGTTCGATTCGGGCGAACCCGAATTTCTTTGAGAAATTCGGCGAATCGCCTGAATCGAATTTTTGAGAAGTTTGCTCATCTCTAGTAACAACTAAAGAGGAAACAAGGAAACCCTGAGGTGCTGGTGCACTCACCCAAGGGCCCAGGACATGGGCCAGCAGCCTCCAGGAGCCGATAGGAGGCCTGCTGCAAGGAGGGCAAAGATCGCAAATGGCCAAGCAGCTTCTGGGAAGCCAGGAAAAGGCCTGCTTGCCACTAGATTCCCATGGAGGTACAGGTTCAGGTTCAGACTCAGGTTCAGGTTCAGACTCAGGTTCAGGTTCAGAGCACCAAAATGCACAGCCACAAACATATGGATAAACAAAGCAAACAAAATCCTGCTGCACCAGATGAAGGGCGGATCCACTTAAATAGGCCTCACACCAGGAGAGGGAGAAAGAGCAGCCAGGGCTCTGCTGATACCCACTGGTGGCTGACGGAACATCAGGTAGATTGATAAATGATGCCCCCGGCCCAGTCCGAGGATCTCACAACCACTCTACAATATGGTTTCACATCAAGCCAGCTGCGGAGCGCTCAGCTTGCACTTGTGGGCGAGCTTCCTGCAATAGCTGCGTGCAGTGCGTGGCGGGTGTTCTGTGCTAACACTCTGCACTCACTTGTAAGGGGATCGCTAGCCCTGCGCCCTCAGGGCACTGCTGGCACATCCGAAGTACATGTGAGTACAGCTTTTTACAGGCGGCTGGGGGGCTCCCCATCCATACTGGTGTGAAACTAGCCTCAGTCTATGTCCTCCGCCCTGAACTGGGCTCCAACCAGCTGATGGGCGAGCTTGCAGGACGACTGCAGAACAGTGTGGGACACTCATACTGGGAATCTCGAGGGAAGAGTTGAGTGTCACTTACTTGCTGAGACACTCGTTGTATCTGCTGAGACGGGAAGTCAGTTTGTTGGGTATTTTTACAAATTTCAGGGAAAATTCAATCGGCACCAAAGAAGTTCGGATTTGTGATGAAATAAGATTTCCATGAAATTCGGAGCAAATTCTCATTCATTAGAATCAGTTTGCTCATCACTACTTCTACTGTATTGAAATCTACATGCCACATGCTGGTCACCATACTGCAGATCTCTACTAGGATGTAACAAGTCCCATACCATTGGAGGAGGACAAACTTTGTATTCTAAAATCAAGTCAGTTAAGATACAAACTGCTACCACTTGTGGCATGGGTCAATAACAGGGCTTGGCACTGGATGTAGTCAGATGTGTCATGGGTCAGCAACAAGGTTTGGCGCTGCCCTTGGTCAGATATTGACCTTGGTCAGCAACAGGGCTTGGCACTGCATATGGTTGGACATGGCACCTGGTTGACAACGGCGTTTGACGCTGTATGTAGTCAGACCTGGCATGGGTCATGGGTTGGCATAGTTAGACATGCCATGGGTTGACAATAGGGCTTGCCCCTAGATGTGGGCAATTGTGGCACAGGTCGGCAACAGAGCTTAGCATCACCTTATAAAGGCAGTAATCAGCTGAAAATCTCTTTTGGGGGACGGTGCTAATGGGCTCATGGGCTGCTGGTAGGCTGGTCAGGGCCTGTAAATTTCTGGGCAAATTTTTGGCCCCGGTACACCAGGGATTACTTTGGGGAATGATGTGGAGGAGTGAGGCAGGTTTAGCTGATTTCTTATTTTATATATAAAGCTATCAAACCTGTTTCAAACTGCCATGTTTAATCCGGCTACTGCTTGTTGCCAGGGGCGGACTGGGGTTAAAGAAAGAATGGCCCAGGACTTTTTGGGGCACAGCGGCCCTGCTGTACTGTTCCTGGTCCACAGAACAGTGTAGGACACTCGTACTGGGAATCTCAAGGGAAGAGTTCAGTGTCACTTAAATGCTGAGACACTTGTTGTATCTCCTGAGACAATGCCCGACACATGCAGGAAAGTGGCAGTCAGTTTTTTGGGTATTTTTACAAATTTCAGGGAAAATTCAGTCGGCACCAAAGAAGTTCGGATTTGTGACAAAATAAGATTTCCCTGAAATTCGGAGCAAATTCTCATTCGTTAGAATCAGTTTGTTCATAACTACTTCTACTGTATCGA
This sequence comes from Gastrophryne carolinensis, assembly GCA_027917425.1. Classification (NCBI taxonomy): domain Eukaryota; kingdom Metazoa; phylum Chordata; class Amphibia; order Anura; family Microhylidae; genus Gastrophryne; species Gastrophryne carolinensis. The sequence goes on along the minus strand of CM051237.1, from coordinate 477,167,669 downwards.
AATCTACATGCCACCTACTGGTTACCATACTGCAGCTCTCTACTAGGATGTTACAACTTGCATCACATTGGAGGAGGACAAACTTGGTGTTCTAAAATCAAGTCAGTTAAGATACAAACTTCTACCACTTTAAATAAGAGGGGCGTTCAATCTACTTGAATGTGTAAACAATATTTTCAAAGAAAACTGAACTTTTCAATTTAATCCACAGCCCACCTATCCCACTTGGCCTCCAGTGATGGGATGCCCTCAGGATAGAAGGAGACCAGTTGCTGCTGCAGGAACACCTTTACTGTCTCATGCAAGTCCCTTGGACCCGTTACCAGTTCACAAACAGTGAACAAAGAAAATAAAACAGTTTTGAAATAAAAAAGAGCATCTTTCTTCCCCGGGAATCCCCCTTCATGTCTCTCCTTTGACATGTTTAGTCACATGACTAAGCCACAAGGGGATTCCATAAAGGCTCCTCCTCCGTGGTATAAAAGCCCCCCTGCTCGGCAGCTAGGCATTATTTTGGAGCTTGGCGGGAAGCCACTGAAGGAGAGGAAGGGGGACCCTTGTCTCCCCTACACTACATATGCCAGTGGGAAAGCTGCAATAGCGGCTTCCCTGCTAGCAGAAGACCAGCGACTGCCTGACCAGGGAGCCCCCAAGCCTACGGACCTAAAGAGAGGAGAGAACTAAAAAAGACGCAGCGACTGTGAGTTTTTTCTTTCATCATTTATAACTATGTGTGAACTGGTTATAAACAAGACCCCTATACCAGATCACTGTGTAATGATGGTCGCATTGGTCGGTCATCTTTCAGCATTGGTGGGTGGTACGCCAGATAATTTGACCCAGATCTTGCTGTCATCTGGGATTGGGGTGATTGGCAAGAACAGAGTCGTATCTAGCTTTGGCCTGGAACCGAAGCCATAGCCAAGATGCCCTGGAGGGAGATATCAACAGTATCTCTCCTACAACAACAACTGAGTGTATTGGGGAACCCTAGCCCAAATGCATACACTATAATACAGAATGCCTAGGCAGCAAAGAGGAGAAAGGGATATACAAATACTTCACCATATTAAGAGGTCTAAAGCAAGGAGCATCCACCAGGCTAGTGCCTGTGGCCACCACCAACACGTTCTTCTATTTACTACATTAGGTCCACTTTAGTCCACCCTGACGAAGCTCCATTGGAGGAGCGAAACGGCCGTCGGTGCCGGGCCCTTGGTCAATCCCCCCGCCTACCTCTACGTTCGCATCAAGGCCGCCTGCCAGGTCTAGTCTTCATGCGCCGTCAGCTTGTCTCCAAGCCCCGGCTGACGCCGCAAGGAGGATGCCCGCATGGACCATTACAGGGCGGTGAGATTCATTGTATTGAGTGTTCGAGCCTTCACGCTGTCTGGCTGCGTCGCGGCCGCGCTTGAACTTACGACCTACGTCTTGTGAATACGTACCTAGTATGAACATTGTATACAACGAAGGTCCAAATCCATGCCACGGGCTAGAGTGCCACTCATTCAGCAGGTGGTAAGACGCCAATGATAAGAGCTTAAGTGTGCAGCATTATTCAGCTGAATTGGGGGAGGAATAATCAGAAGACGTTCTCAGACCATTTGACTCTTGTGGGCCATGCAGCCCCTTCTATTACCTTAAAGCTGGTCAGCTGGTGTGAATGGTTTGAGTGCGGCGGGATGTGTGTGCATCAGGGTTCCTGATTAGGGCCCTTTATGTTGTGTGTTGTTTTTAATGCAGCAATTGCGTGTTTTATTCCACTAGTGTATGAGTGACCGTCCGTTATGTGTCTCATGTATTGTGCCTATTTATTTTTGATAATTAAATATATGTGTTTAGGCATATATATCTTTTTATTATTCTTGCCAGCCCTGCACTTAATCATGTCACATGTATGTTTCTAGTTAGTCTTCGGTTTAGCAGGGCGCCTTACGGTGTGGCAGTGCAAGATTTTGAATTTCAAGTAGCCTCCCAGGTTTTTTATACTTTCTTTAAATCCACTTTAGTAAGGCCAGTAAGGTGTCTCCATCAAATGATTGCGGTGTTCACGCCACGGGGGAATGTGAATAACCTATAGAATGGGGGGGGGGGTCTACTTTTAGATGTGTTCCTGCATATATCAAGGCTCCACTTGTCACCACCAACCTAGTTCAAAAGTTCTCGAGAAGCATCTTGAGGGCGGAAGTGATTAAAACCTCATTAGTAAGACTTCATGGACGTGACTCTAAAACAAAGCTAACGAATGGAGGCGGCTTAATTACTGCTCTAACAATCGTCTTGTTTTTGTCTTGACTGGAGCCCGATGTAATTGTTTCTCGTTGTAGCGTGCAATTAGGCACTCCATCTCTGATTCCCAGTTTGCTACATATTTCATTGTTAAGTAAATGAGGCATTTGTTAACAAGGTATTCATCCTATTATTCTAAACTCGTCAGTGATCTGATGTTATCTGACAAAGTATAGGATGGAAATAAGCATGTATTAAAGGAGACCTACCTCCATATTGCAGCTCTGTGTCAGAGAGGGTTAAGATCAATTGGGCCAGATTATAATCGGTACCCAGCTCTGGAGGCCCCCAGAACCATTATTAATTAGACCACATGATCAGGAGCAGGTTATAGTAAGGGTATTGTGGTAATACTCTGATAAGGAACCGTGGGCAGACCCCTTTTGCTCTCCACAGTTCAGAGATTTCTCTGATGTCGTTCGGTCTTCCAAAATAATCTAAAAATGTGTGAAATATACGCGCAAAACAAAGAACACAGACATAACCGTATGTGCTCGATGTTACACGGGAGAGCACGCTCTGCCACTTTATTTTTATATTGAAGTAAAAAAATATAGCACACGTTATCTATTGGACATCATCATATAAGGAGAAATCTAATTACTAGCTCAATGATTGGTCGTCACAGGCACAGATCATATTCCTAAGAATGTTAGTGACGCCTGGGGGGGCCGGGCATAATAAGGTGTGTCCAGGTTCCCAGTGCCATCTTGTTCACAGTAATGTGTTAATAGCAGCGTGCTTCATTAACTTTATTGCTCTAATTTCAGTACAAGCAAAAGGAAAGAATCAGCGTGGAGATAAGTGGCTTACTGTGGGTTTATTTCACCTTTATTAGCCACTAAAGCATACAATGCAAAGATAGGAATCTGAAATCAGCTGGTGTAAATGGAGAGAGGGAATATATATATATATATATATATATATATATATATATATATTTCATTTTATTTATTCTGACCTCCATCCATCACAACTCCATGGGGCATTTACTGCTTGTTCCAGGGCTGGCTCCAGGTTTATGTGGGCCCTTGGGCAGCATGGTCTCAGTGGGCCCTTTTGTGGTGAAGAGTCACGTCACATCCCCAAGGGACGTCCCAAATCTCTAAGGATCATGCTATTTGGACCAAAACTCTAGTTTTGAAGCGCCCCAAACCCCTTTAAACCTGACCTTAATCTAGATTCTCCTGATTTTGGATGCCCCTGTGTGTGTCCCCCTCCCCCACTCTGTTCAATACTTTCACTGAACTGGTGAATGCACTGTGGGATCTCCATTTTGAGTTAACGGCCAAACCAGGGGGGTTCTTTCACAAACAGGGGCATCCCAAATTGATATGGCCCTGTAAAGCGGACCAAAACTCTGGGTGGAATTGCTTGCGTAGTGGATGAGACAGCGATCCCAGGGGGTATCACACAGTATAACAGATTGGGATGCTCCAGGGATAGAAAATCAGCTGGAGTGGGCAACTTAAAAGCAGAACAAAACCCAGCACTTCCTCTCCTGGAATCTAAATCGAGATGCCCCGTTGTGTGGAACCCCGCCATTCAAGGAGATGTGGGCACCAGCTGTGGCGGTGGCCTCCCCCTGTCTCACACCCCAAAGGCTGGCCCTGTCAGTGGAACTCCACGGAGGGAGGGGGCCCCCAGCAGCTACCCCGCCTTGCCGGGTGCTGACGCCGGCCCTGGCTTGTTCCCAGTGGCCCTCTTATGATCAGTTTTAGGAGCCTGTTCATTACCTCTATGGCTTTAGTCGTACTTTCACCTCTCGTAATATGTCTGTCTTCATTCATGATGCTGCAATGGGCCTCTCCTCTGCTAGGAAGTAATTTGGTGATTAAACAGCAATCATACTCATTACTCACCCCCCAGGGGCAGATTATAATTGATGCAATGGAGCACCTGTCTCGGCTCCCACCACAATTATCAACTGTGGCACATAACCATAACCATGGCTATATTAAAGGAAGGGGACCATGAACACGCATCTTCAGGCCTGCATCACTTGTTCCCAGGGGTGGACTGGCCATAGGAAGACCCGGGCAAATGTCTGGTGGGCTGCACTGCTTTGGGGCAGCCTGGGCTGCTACCTATAATACCACCCTATCCAATCCTTGCCTCCCCCCAGCTCCCCATTCCCTTCTTCAGTCTACCCCCTAACCCAAGCAACCCCAACCCATGTCCTCCCCCTAATGATATAGCCTCAGTCTTGGAGCACACTGGTTGACTAGCCAGGAAGCAGCAGAGATGCCACTGGCTGTTCATGGGCAGTCCAGGTTCTGGTAAAATCCCGGGCTGATTTTTGGCACCAGTCTGCCACTGGTTGTTCCAATTGGTTTCCTGAGCCAAAAACCAAACACGGTGTAGGAAATTATTATTGGGGCCACCAGAGGAAATTATTCTTGGGACCAACCAGAGGAAATCCTTTTTGGGGCCACCAAAGGAAATAATTCTTGGGACCCACCAGAGGAAATCATTCTTGAGGCAACCAGAGGAAATCATTCTTGGGACCCATCAGAGGAAATCATTCTTGGGACTCACCAGAGGAAATCATTTTTGAGGCAACCAGAGGAAATCATTCTTGGGACCAACCAGAGGAAATCATTCTTGGGGTCACCATAGGAAATCCTTCCTGGGGATCACTAGAGGAAATCACTCTTGGAGCCACCAGAGGAAATCCTTCTTGGGTCTACCAGAGGAAATCACTATTGCGTCCCACCAGAGGAAATCATCCTTGGGGCCACCAGAGGAAATCATTCTCGGGGCCACCAGAGGAAATCATTCTCGGGGCCAGCAGAGGAAACCATTATTGGGGCCACCAGAGGAAATCATTCTTGGACCCCACCAGAGGAAATCATTCTTGATGAAAACCAGAGGAAATCATTCTTAGGGCCACCAGAGGAAATCATTCTTGGGACCAACCAAAGGAAACCATTCTTGAGCCCCACCATGATAAATCATTGTTGGGCTCCATCAGAAGCAATCTTTCTTAGGACCCACCAGAGGAAATTATTCTTGGGGACTATTGGAGGCAATCATTCTTGGGGCCCACTGGAGGCAATCATTCTTGGGGCCCACCAGAGGAAATTATTCTTGGGGTCTATTGGAGGCAATCATTTTTGGGGCCCGCTGGAGGCAATCATTCTTGGGGCCCACCAGAGGAAATCTTTCTTGGGACCTAACAGAAGAAATCATAGCTAGACCAAGACAGATCAGCTACAAGGTACAAAAGTTTTTTCTTTTTAATTTGAATGGAATGGACACACCGTATTAATGATGTTATTGCGCAATATACAGGGAAATGTTTATACATTAAATAACAAATGTAACTTACTGAATAAAAAACAAACTCACAGAACACTGTGTTGATCTTGGATCTCCTGTGCTGGGTTGATAAGGACCCCGGGTTAGTGCTGCAGGAATCAAATGAGCATCCCAAATTAATGAGAGAGGTAAGACAGACCTAAAGTCTTATTTTTTAACTTTAGGTCTCCTTTAATTGAAACACACGTCACAAAAAGGCTTGGTTCAGGCTTTCCGGTGAAGGTGATATTGAGCTGATGGAAGACACGATACCTGAATCGCAACAGATGAGGAGTTGTTACATAAAATTCATGAGTGCGTCACATATTAGTTCTAATTAAGCAGAATATATCAGAGGACTCGGAGGAATAAAACTTGTGCCGGTGGCAAAGACACACACTGTAAAAATGCAATCTACGTGAAATATGTTTCCCCGACACCACAGACGGAAAAGAGAGAGAAAAATACGCCAACAACTGCGAACACGCCGCGTAAATAATTCAAGATGAACTTTGTAGAAGAAAAGTTTTTCCTTTTATTTTTTGTTTTATTTCATGTCTAGTATTTTTTAAAGGAGAAGCATCATCAGATTGGCTCAGTAAAAGCTGAATAGAACCTTGTACTTTGTGGGCCCCTGCAGGGGGCATTGATTACGTCAGTTATATTTAGCATTTTTTGCACAATAATTACTATCCAGTAGGTTTTGGGACAAGCACATTGCACTTTGTAGGAGGGATTAAGAGTAGGGATCTTGTGAAGGGACATGACAGTATTCAGCATTGATCATTAGAATCCAGGTATTCATTCATTTGTTGAACATACAACGTACAAATACATGTTTTGCACAGCCCCTAACAATATTATGGTGTTTTGTTTGTACTATATGTTTTTTAAATGGTTTTAATTGTATTTATATGCTCATCATGAAACTTTAATAAAGGATTTGTAATAGTGAGAGGGGCAGGCTGATTCATTAATAACGCCAGGTAGCGACTGTGCTTGGCCATGGATCATTGTTTCAGAACGCCTCGGTCGCTGTCCGGCATTGATAAATATGATATGTGAGGAATTTTGAGATTTTTTTTTAAGGAAAAAAAAAATTGGGATCAGGAAAGGGATTTAAGGATCGTGCATAGAAATGTATGGGAGAGCGGCAGGTAGTGAGAAGTAAGACGTGGCTCTCTGCAAGGCTGAACGCCGGCGCTGTACGCTGAGCCTGGGATAATGATGAATCAGACGCTACATGGCGCTGTTCCAGTCGCTCACCATATTCGGCTTCATAAATGTGTAATTGCGTGCCGTGTCCGGCGTTCACCTGCCGCTACCTGCCGCTGTACAGGCACTACCTGGCTCTAGAGATTCATGAATAAGGCCCTAAGAAGTGGTGCGGTGGCCCTGTTTGTGTTGTTGTGGGGAGTTGAGGGTCTCCCCACGTGGTGGTTCATTTTGTATGCTTGCTTCATGGGATCACAGCACACTCGATTATACCGGGTGTTCAATTTTGTTTGGTGCAGCGGCATTTGTGTGTTTCTTAAAATAGAATAGAGCGTGAGCCACTGATTGACTGGCTGGTTTATTATATTCAGTATATAGTCAGTTGTTTTTTTAAGCTATTTTTTCAATACTCGTGAACTGACAAGCGGTCCAAAGGCCCCCTATACCAATTCACAGGAGGACTGACAGGCCACCTGCCTGGACCAAAACCCATGACAATCTATGAAATTCCCGGGCCGACCGATTCCCTTCCCCAGGGGCATCCAAAATCATGATTCCCTGCTGCGTGAAACCCCCCAGATCACCCCCTACACTTACCTTGTTTCCCAGTCCAACGGCGCATGGGTGAGCCATGGCGGCATCCCCGCTATTGCTAGCTGGGCGTCTGCCCGCATCAGGCATTTGTGAATGGCTGGTACGGGCACGCGCCCTGTTAGAGGGAAGCAGGGGATGCAGCCGTCAGCGTGCTCGAAGCCACCGGCCTTAGACGAAGCCTTAAATGACGTGACGTCAGTGGCTCTGAGCGCACTGATTGGACGAGCTGCCATGCATGCGCCGTAGGACCGGGAAGAGGTGAGTTGCCTTCGGCGATCTAGTCAAAATCCTGGGTTTTGGTTCAATTTCAAGCGGATGGAAACCCGCCTGGCTGGGCCCTGGGCCTCTAGCCTACTACTAGGGCATCCTACACCGGATTCCCCACCGTGTAAAACCCCCCGGGGCGCCGGTAATCTTACCGGGTCCCGCAATACGATCTCCGCCAACACTGCACTCCCAGCTTCTCTGCGGATGCGCGTGCTCCAGCGCTCAGCCTTTCTGGACAGCGTGCCGGGGATGCGACCAGATGGCTTCACCTCGTCACAGTGGCAAATTTGAGAGAGCCAATCGTCTCCCTCAAATTTGCAGAGGGCGTGACTTCAGTGGTGGAAAAGCCCCGGTTATCAAAGAAACAACAGCAGGGCGAGGCGGGCGTGGCCAGACACTGAGCGATGGACCCAAAATCATGTTTTCATTTACTTTAATGATACTACCTACCCAATTACCAGGGCAGGGTCTAAGTACCTCAGTGCGAAAAGGAAAGAAATCTGCCCCTTCCTCATCCATCCTATGGTGCTGCTTCCCAAACAGGTATGTGCCATGCTGTGCCCCTTTCTTAGCAGCAGGCAGCACCCCCTCCCTTGACTGAGCCTAATATAGGGGATGAGAGGCCTGTCTTATGGTCTGCACCATTAACAGTGGCCCTGATTCATCAAGTACCCCCAATGACCTTGGCACCCTTTCCTCCCCTAGAACAGCCCTGCTAATTACCCCCCTCCCACCAGCTGGGGGGTGCAGAAGAGCCTGGTGCCCATGGGCATGGGTCTATTGTTTTTTCAGGGGTGCCCCAAACACCAAATCGTGCTGAAGGACATAGGGGATGAACCCCTCTACCAAGCCATAGGATGATCATCAAGCCCCCTGCCCATCATGTTGGCAGGAGGCTTGATTATACCACCTGTTCCATTACCTTCCCCCCCCCCCATTTGCTGGCTGGGGGGTGCAAAAAAGTCTGTAGCCATTTGTATGGGTTTGTTATTCTTCCAGAGGTGCCCCAAACACCAAATGGTGTCAAAAGCCATAGGGGATAAACCCCTATACCAATTCATAGGAGGACCATCAAGCCACCTGCCCGACATGGCAGGAGTCTTAATTATATTGAATGTTGATGCCAGGGCTATAGCATTGGGGGCTGGGGTTCCTTGGCTTGTGGGTACATGGGGCTGAGAGGGAGACTAAGAGGTCAGGGATTGGTGTCAAAAGCAGCAGCTCAACTGGCTCCAAAGCTGTGCAGCTCACTGAGCATTGTCCCAGGTCTTCTTATAGCCTTTTTGGACCATAGAAGGAAGGGACCATATTTATTTCAACCCATTGGGACCTGACATCTACATAACTCTACAGTCTCTCAAACACCATCTATAGTTTAGCATTGCATTTATGAATCTAAAACAGAAAAAAAAAAAAATTCCGTCGCCCTCACCCTTCTGTTTAAACGGAAAATGAAAGATTTAATTGAATTTGCATAATTTTCTTCAAAAGAACTTATGGCATATTTTTTAATCAGAATTTCATTAGATTGTCACCATTAAGTAAATCCCCCCACTTTCATTCCGTGCCTTAATTACGCATTGTTAATGAGACGATGGCGCGGCAATGTTCTAAGCCTTCGCTCTTACAGCAGTTTCACAATAGGCATCGGCAGGTGGTGTTTATGTAGATTCTATTAGAAAAATGGACTTTTATTTCTAAACCGTCCATAAAAAGCCGAAATAATAATGAAATTGTCTGTAGTTTTTGTGAGATAATTACCCGCGGGTGTCGCTTGGGAGGTTAATTAACAAAACTGGCAAAACAGTTTTGGCATTGGGATACATTCAACCTGCGCAGTTATTGCATGGAATATTTTTATGATGTAAAATCAGGGACGTGGGCTTCCGAGGGCCAATATTTCCCAAAATATAAAAGGAATTTAATATAGATAATATTCAATAAATTAAAGAGGACCCTGGGTTTTGGTTGGGCCATTACTGACCTCAAATGTGCATTCCAACAACTCCTGCACGGGCCTCCATCGATGATCATGCGTCTTCCTCCTCTGGGTAGGCGCACAAACCACCATTTAGATATGCCTGCCATGGGTGAACACAGGGGATGAAGGGGTGAAGGAGATGCCAGGTGAGGCCCATGCATGCGCCATAGGAACATCAGTTTGGGGTAAAGTGGACCAAAACCCAGATTTTTTATTTATCTGGGTTTTGGTCCATGTAACGAAGGCATCCAAATTTAGGATGTGTATCCCCACAGATTGGCAGACGGCCAATCAGCACACTCAACTTCATTCAGCTGCTCTTCGTTGACTTGACGTCAAGTCTGTTAAAGTGGTTCTTTCCCCGCTGTGTGAAACCCCCCAGATCGCCCAAACCCAGCTCACCACTTCCCGGTCTCACGGCGCGTCTAAGAGCACCTCTAACAGGGTTCCACCTTCCTCTAACAGGGAGCATACCCACGCTGGTCATTAACAAATGCCTGGTTCAGGCACGCACACTGTTAGAGGGAGGCGGAGGATGTGGCCGCCAGAGCCGCTGCTCTTAAATGCTACGCGGGACCGGGAAGAGGTGAGCTGGGTTTGGGCGATCTGAGGGGTTTCACACAGTGGGGAACCCCCTCCCCCCCAATCAGGGTGCCTCTGGGGAAAGGACCAAAACCCAGGATAGTCAAGTCTTTGGCTTATTCTGTCTTTCATCCAAGCTAGAAATTATTTCATAGTGAACATAAGGTCTATCGGGACATCCCAATATTTTTAGAATTCATTACAAATAGGCAACTAAGCAAGATAATCACTGCCCACTGGTGCTGTATCACCAGAGATCCATAAAATGAGAAAAGGCAGTTGAATACTCTATTCATCATCCCAACTTACTGTATGTTTACAATAATAAAGTTGAGCACTAAGCTGGTTTTGATGTTCAGACAAGCAGACTTGAATGAGCTTTCCCTTACCCAACTTGCACATCCATTATTAAGGGCTTGTTGGTTGAGTCCTCATCAATAGAACAGAAAACTACCTGTGCTAGTTTTAACTGACCCAGAGTATCACCTGCTTTAATTAGTTTAGTGTTAGTTTAATTTCAAATGAAAACAGAGGGTCAGCCTGAGAAAAAGGGCTGGGCTGGTGAGAGACAGGGAGATCTGCTCGGACAGCCGAAGGACACACGCGGACTCGTGTCTAGAATAGACACAGGTGGACGATGACATTTGCTTTGGGATAAAGAGACCTGCGTTGTGAACTTGAACACAGCGGCCATCTTGTTTGGAGATTAGATGAGGCCTGATGATTTCTGCCTGGACCCGATTAAAACAGATGAGTAATCTGTTTTAATATATATATATATATATATATATATATATATATACTTTTGCCCTGTTAGGTTTTCTTTGTTGTAACAGTACTTGTAGCGTTTCTGTATTTGTACATTTTTTGCAAGGTATAAAAATAACTTATTTAAAGTACATCAACTAACTTTAGCTAAATTACACCCAAGCAAAAGACTCTGTTTAGAGTAGAACCTTGTTTCTAATTCTGCTTACTCATTGCTGACTTTCGTACAATAGGACCCTTTAAAGACCTTCAGATGTCATCTTGTGTCTCAGCTTCCTATGTAGAGACCTTTTGTCTGTCATCTTGGCTACTGACTTTAGGATGACCAAGACTTCATGTTCACCTTTGGTCTTACTCCTAGCCTAGTCAGTATTCACATTTTGCCCTTGTAGGCTTTTAATTTCACTCACCACTGATGCAACTTCTTGGACATATCTTCCAGGAGGCCACCCAAGTGCCTATTCTATCTTTCATTCAAGCTAGAGATTATTTCATGGTGAACATGCGGTCAACCCGTCCTAACTAGTGATCTTTGTACAAAATCATGGTGTATTTCCCTCAAAAACCATGGGCCACCTTGCCTATTAGTGTATATAACCAAGCCAATTGATGTTATCAGATTGCACAACAAGGGCTCTGAAGAAGCCTATGTCAGACGAAACTCCGCCCAATGTGATTGGCCCTATCGATATTTGTCACTAATCAAGTCACCGATCATGTATAAAGTGCTGGAAATCATGCGGATGTTTTTTTGCTAGTGTGTGCCATGGTACATTTATAAATGAATAAAGGGGGGTGGGAGTAGCTCAATCACTATTATTATATATGATTAGATATCATCTAAATATCAAGCAACAAACATGTCTAGCTGTGTGGAAAGACAGAGATTTGGTTGCATATATCTGCAGATACATGTGGAAGCCACACTGCCCCGGCAAGGCACTCTGTGTTTAGTGTGGTCCCTACTCTTAATTTTGAGTCCCCAACATTGTGACATGCAATGCAGACAAATATTTGAGAGCTACTCACCGGGGAAGCTGCCAGCCTCCCTTTAGAACACTTCACAGGGAGAGATCCATATTGACTGAATTCCTCCCTGCTTGTGCTAATGGCAATTCAAATGAATAAAGGGGGGTGGGAGCAGCTCAATCACTATTATTTATACAAAATTATTATTATTATTCAGGGCCTTGGAATAAATTTACTGCCCAGTTTAACTCTCATCATCTAAATATCAAGCAACGGGGAGACTGATTTATTAATAGCGACATGTAGCGACAGTTGAGCGACTGTAGCGGTATTTTCACAGCGCCCGCTAGTAGTCGTTGTGCTTGGCCGTTGTTCGGTTGTTGACAGCGACTCAGTCGGTGTGGCGTAATGTTGAATACAAGGTGACGAGTCGCTATTTGACAGGTTCCGTGATGTATGGGTGCGCATGATAGTGACTGGTCAGAGCGACCGGCTCCCACCATATTCATCAAAAAACCATGCTCAAAAAATTCAAGCGCTGTGAAATGCATGTTTAAACCCCAGAGCGCTGGAGGCGATGTGTTAAAAGTAGTTTTTTAACCCCCAAACCACCATATTTTTGGAAACCAAAAAAAAAAAGTTTTTAAAATAATTTAGTAATATGAATACATTAATATCAGACCTGTAATATCAATTCCTTTCCCTTAAAAAAATTATCTAAAATGGCAGAAGTGGTCACAGAATTTTTCACATTTAAAAAAAAAACAAAACAAAACAATGAATTATTAATATTTAAAGATTGTTCCATTGAAATGCATTGGAGAGCGCCAGGTAGCGAGAGGTCATACCTGTCGCTGTTCAAGGTCGGACGCTGGCGCTGTGGGCTGAGGCTGGAATAATGATGAATGAGTGGCTATATGGCGCTATCTCAGTCGCTAAGCAGGATTGGCTTGATAAATGTGTGATTGTGGTGGTGAGCCGGCGTTCTCGTGGCGGGGCCCGTCATTACCGGCCGCTCACCAGTCGCTACCTGTCGCTATTCCTTCATAAATAAGGGCCATAGTGTTCTAAAGGGAGGCCGGCAGCTTCCCAGGTGAGTAGCTCTGGCTGCATTGCATGTCCCAACTTTGGGGACTCAAAAATAAGAGTAGGGACCACACTAAACACAGAGTGCCTTGTCAGGGCAGTGTGGCTTCCACATGTATCTGCAGATATATGCGACCAAATCTCTGTCCTTCCACACAGCTAGACATGTTTGTTGCTTAATACTTAGATGATGAGAGGGTTAAACTAGGCTGTAAATTGGTTTCCAGGCCCTGAATAATAATGATGATAATTTTGTATAAATAATAGTGATGGAGCCACTCCCACCCCCTTTGCTTTACATTTATAAATGGTTATAAATGTGATTTTGATTAAATTTAAGTAGATATATCTTTGGTGTATCTGTTTGGTATGTAACTATACGGTCGTTGGTATATGATATGCGGAGTAAGGATGATGGGAGCTCTCAGACAAACAAAGGGGCATGCCTAAACCCATACTTCTCGTTTTTGGATCGTTTTTGCTGAGAACCCTGTAACCTAACCAGCATTGGTAGGAGACAACTACCTGTCAACACAGACAACTCTTCTTTTAATTTTTTTTTCACTATTTCAGCTAGCATGGCATAGGTTTGTGTACAAATGGTTCTTTTGAACCAACATTTTGGGACTTCCCAATAGACCAGTATTTTCAGAATTAATTACAAAGAGGCAATTAAGCAAGATAATCACTGCCCGCTGGTGCTGTAGCACCAGAGATCCATAAAATGAGAAAAGTCAGTTGAATACCCTCTTCATCATCCCTACTTAATGTATGTTTACAATAATAAAGTTGATCGCTAAGCTGGTTTTGATGTTCAGACAAGCAGACTTGAATGAACTTTCCCTTACCCAACTTGCACATCTATTATTAAGGTTTTGTTGGCTGAGTCCTCATCAATAGAACATACAAAGAATCCTTTCACCTCCCTTGTATCCCCCAGGAACCTATAAAGGCGTTTTTTTGTGGTCCGTCAATGTCATTGATTATTCTATGTACTCGAGGAGATGAGATAATTTAGCCAATTCTGATATTGTAATTCTTCTGGGCACTTAGGTGAAGGTTTTCTCATTATGGAGAACACAAGGTTTATAGCATATCTGGAAAGACAGACAATATAACAGGGAGAAGAAGCGCATTACAGTCAGGACTACTGTATGGGATCAGGACTACTGTATGGGACAAGGCCACAAAAGGCGGACCCCTGTTGGCAGCTGCTGTCTGACCTGATCCCGGCACTTCCCGCCAGACTGTTAAAGTGGACCAAAACCCAGGATTTTGACTTTCCGGGATTTTGGTCCTTACCCTTAGTGCACCCCAATCGGGGATGCCCCGCTGTGTGAAACCCCCAAGGTCGTCCGATATCACTCACCCTTCCTCAGTCCTAAGACACATGCGCAGCCTCTCGTCCAGTCAGCGCACTCGGATCCGCTCCCGCTCCGGTCCCCAACCCTGTCCTCAAGGCCCACCAACAGGCCAGGTTTTGCAGATCTCCACAAAGATGCACAGGTGGAGTAATTAGTGCAGCTGCAGAGCAATAGAGCTGGCTATTCGGAGATCCAAAAAACATGACATGTTGGTGGGCCTTGAGGACAGGGTTGAGGACCACTGGTCTAAGATGAGCGGATCCGAGCGCGCTGGTGGGCGCATCCTCCGCTACCTTTTAACAGGGAGTGTGCCCATGACACTCATTCACAAATGACTGGCGTGGGCACATGTCCTGCTGAAGGGATAGCGGGGGTGCAGCCTCTGCTCTCACATGCGCCGTTGGACCAGGAAAGAAGGTGAGTTTTTGGGCAATCTGGGGGGTTTGACACAGCGGGGCATCCTGAATCTGGATTCCCGGGGGAACGAGTATGCCTGTCCTGTAGTCTAATAGACTCCAGGGGCGTGGTCCACTTTAATAAGGCAGCCCTCCCTGTGCCACTCACTCAGACCCGGTCACCAACCCCCGACAATGGATCTACCTCACCTCACTTAGGGCCTTATTCACGAAGGGATAGCGACAGGTAGCGCCTTGTAAGCGACAGGTAGCGGCAGGTGAACGCCGGACACAGCAGCAATGACACATTTATGAAGCCGAATCTGGTGAGCGACTGGAACAACGCCATATAGCGTCCGATTCATCATTATCCCAGGCTCAGCGTACAGCGCCGGCGTTCAGCCTTGCAGAGCGCCATGTCTTACCTGTCGCTACCTGGCGCTCTCCCATACATTTCTATGGACGATCCTTAAATCCCTTTAAACTCAAATCTTTCGGACATGTATCCTTACCTAAAAAAATTACATTTTTGAAAACTTTTTTGATTAATAATATTTTTATGCAGAATTGTCCTTACATGTCTGGTATTAAAGTGTTCATTTTACAATGTAATAACAATGTCATTCCATGTGTTTTCGCTTTCTTACTTGTGGATATGTGTTCAAAAACAAACTTTAATCACACAGCTTCTGGCGCTCTAGGCTACACCGGCCCGATTTTGAGCGCCGCTTTTTTTTTTTGATGAATTTGGTGTGAGTCGGTCGCACTGAGCTGGCGCTACCGTTCGCTCCCATACAGCGTAGTACTGCGACTCACAAAACATATTCATCAATTCCGGCCAGACGCTCTGAAACAACTAATTATAGCCGAGCACAGCGACTACTAGCGGTCGCTCTGAAATCTGCGTTACAGACGCTCATCTGTCGCTACCTGGCGTCAGCCTGCCATTCTCTCTTTCTGCTCCACACTCCCACTTTATCATTTCAGTTCCACTTATCCACCCTATTCATTCACCGCCTCTCAGCTCTATTCACCCACACTGCCACCCAGATCTAAATATTCATCGCCACCTCCCAGCTTCCTTCACCCCCCTCTTCCTGGTCTATGAACACTTTAACCCCTCTCTCCTGCCACCAATAAAACCTGAATTGATGACATACATTTACTTGCCTTTCTCTCTCTGAGCTTTGTTAAACACTAAGGGGTTTATTCATCAAGGCATAGCGACAGGTAACGACTGGCAGCAACAGGTAGCGCGAGGTAGAGAACGGTGAACGCCGGGCGCTGTACGCAATACCACATTTATCAAATCCATTCTGGTGAGCGACCGATTCATCATCACAGACGGCTCAGCGTATACCGCCGGCGCTCTGGCTTCCAGAGCCTGGTATTACCTGTCGCTACCCGTCGCTCTACCATACATTTCAATGGACGTTACTTTTCTTCTCTTTAAACAGGGTTTTATTTTATTCATTTACTTTTTATTATTATCAAACTTTTGTGTGACCTCTCCTGGCCTAGAAAGAGTCATTTTTGAATATTTTTAATGCAGAATTGTCATTACACATCTGGCACTAAAGTGTTAATGTCACAATGTTACAACAATGTCATTCCATGTGTTTTCGCTTTGTTACTGGTGGATATGTGATCAAAAACAGACTTTAATCACACAGCGTCTGGCGCTCTGGGCTACAATGAATTTTGAGTGAGGCTGATTATTTGATGAATATGGTGTGAGTCAGTTGCACTGAGCAGTCGCTACCGTTTGTTCCCATACAGTGCTGTACTGGTGTTAAAGCAACTCACATACAACATATTCATCAATGCCGGTGTAACAGGCCAGAATAACCCTGTCTCAGATTAACCCCGGGTATAATTTGGCCTAGGCCAGAGTATACCCCAGGGTTAGACCGGCCAGTGACTGAGGTGCTCTGTAACAGCGACCCATAGCCCATCACAGCGACTACTAGCGGTCGCTCTAAGCGCCTTGCTACAGACGCTCATCTGCCGGTACCTGGCGCTAGTAATACAATCCACAGGTAATCCCTGCCTCTACCTATAGGGGGTGTGCAGCACTGCATTGGGCAGCCATTTTCAGGCCCCCATAAGTAGCACTTATGTGGAATGGGGAGCAAGAATTAAAGTTGTATTGAAGCCCAAAAATATTCTGATGGCAGCCGATCTTTGGCTGAGCCATTTTTTCCATTATATAGGCGAAAAAAGGTGCCAATGATAAAAAAAAAGTTCTATAAAAAAAGATTAAATAAATCAGGGTTAAATGACAAAATCTTAAATATGCCCCATAGCCTAAATGAGGCCATTCCAGTCATTTGTGTGTTTTATAGTGGAAAAAACACCCGGGAATTTCAGTCACCCAGGTATGGTTCCCATCAAAAGGGGCATTGTGATTTGGGATGCCCTGCTGTGTGTATCCCCCTGGTTTGCCATTAAAACTCACCTTTCTTGCGTTCCCACAGCCTGTGCAGCAAAAAGGAGGCGAGTCCTCCGACCTTAGAGCTCAGCACAAGACAGTAAATATGAGCGCGTGAGCAAAGCAGGGCAAATATAGAGGCTGATTCATTACTAACGCCAGGAATCGGCAGATGAGCGTCTGTATGGCGGCGCTTACAGCGACCGCTAGTAGACGCTGTGATCGGCTATCGGGCGCTGTAACAGAGCGCCTCAGTCGCTGTATTAACCTGGCCGGCATTGATGAATGTGATGTGTGTTGGGCGCTCTAACAACAGTACAACGCTGCAGGGAGCGAGAGGTAACGCCAGCTCAGTGCGTCCGGCACTCGGCACTCCACCCCATACGTATCAAAAAAGGACACACACACAGCGTCGGCGCTCTAATGCTGGGCGCTATAGCATAGAGCGCCAGACGCTGTCTGTTTTTGAACACATATCCACCAGTAACAAAGCGAAAACACATGGAATTGCATTGTTATAACACCAGACGCTGTCTACCGCTATGAGGCACTACCTGGCGCTATCCCTTCTTACATAACCCCCATAGTCTATGATACTACTGTGTCTACTGTGCCGACCTGTGTCAGACCACAGCATCCCCCCATAGCTTTAGCAAATCAGGGCCTTGTGTGTGTACTGTTGCTCATACATTTCCATTCATTTCTAACCGCCACTATCTGCCTATTCATATAGGATTTAGAGGCCGATTCAGTAATAGCGCCAGGTAGTGACAGTTGAGCGACTGTAGCGGTATTTTCACAGCGCCCGCTAGTAGTCGCTGTGCTTGGCCGTTGTTCGGTTGTTGACAGCGACTCACTCGGTGTGCAGTAATGTTGAATATTGGGTGAGGAGTCGCTATTTGACAGGTTCCGCGCTGTATGGGAGCGCAAGATAGCGAATGGCCATAGCGACCGGCTCCCACCATATTCATTAACAAATCACGCTCAAAAAATTCTCGCGCTGTGAAATGCTTGTTTAAACCCCAGAGCGCTGGCGGCGATGGGTTAAAAGTAGTTTTTTAACCCCCAAACAACCATATTTTTGGAAACCAAAAAAAAACAAGTTTCTAAAAACATTTTGTAATATGAATACATTAATATCAGACCTGTAATATCAATTCTGCACAATTTTTTTTTTTTTACCTTAAAAAAAATATCTAACATTGCAGAAGTGGTCACAGAATTTGTCACATTTAAAAAAAAAACAAAAAAAACATTATTAACAATTAATTATGAATATTTTAAGATTGTTCCATTGAAATGCATTGGAGAGCGCCAGGTAGCGAGAGGTCATACCTGTCGCTGTTCAAGGTCGGACGCTGGCGCTGTGGACTGAGGCTGGAATCATGATGAATGAGTCGCTATATGGCGCTATCTCAGTCGCTAAGCAGGATCGGCTTGATAAATGTGTGATTGTGGTGGGGAGCCGGCGTTCTCGTGGCGGTGCCCGTCATTACCGGTCGCTCACCAGTCGCTACCTGGCGCTATCCCTTGTTAAATAAGGGCCTTAATAATCCCACACCTGTTCCGTGAAATCGAAGATATAAAATGTAATTCTACAGAACCTGGTAAAAAGCTATTTTATTTGATTTATGTGCGCTCACATCTTTTAATTAAGCATGCAGACTTCCTTTATACGGAGAGAAGATTCAGAAGATAAAGGGCAAAGGCTCTAAAGCCTATTGGCTGCCCTCAGGAATTTTTGTTCGCATTCCCAGAATCTGCCAAGCTGCCCAGATGTCTGCAGAGCGCCGCACTGTCCAGTTGTTGCTTCTTCGGGTGTGCTTCCCCGTATCACCTTGGGGCCACTGACCATCTGCTGGCGTTAAGAGCCATATTGTAAATATTGTAGAGCTTTCTGCAGAAGAAGAGCTTCGGGTGTCTGGATATTGGTTATTCCATTGATGTGTCCAAACGCATTAGTCTTTGAGGCCGATTTATTAATAGCGCCAGGTAGCGACAGATGAGCGACAGTAGCGTGATTTTCACAGCGCCCGCTAGTATTCGCTGTGCTTGGGCGTTGTTCGGCTGTTGACAGCGACTCGGTGGTCGGTGTGCGGTAATGTTGAATACGGGGTTAGGAGTCGCTGTTTGACTGGGTCCGCGCTGTATGGGAGCGCCTGACAGCGAATGGTCATAGCGAACGGCTCCCAGCATATTCATTAACAAATCACGCTCAAAAAATTCTCGCGCTGTGAAATGCTTGTTTAAACCCCAGAGCGCTGGCGGCGATGGCTTAAAAGTAGTTTTTAACCCCCAAACATCCATATTTTTTCATTTAAAAATTAAACAAGTTTTTCTAAACATTTTGTAATATGAATACATTAATATCAGACCTGTAATATCAATTCTGCACAATTTTTATTTTTTTAATTTTTGTACCTTAAAAATCTAACATTGCCGAAGTGGTCACAGAATTTTTGACATTTAAAAAAAAAAAAAAAAAACAATATATATAAATATGAATATTTAAAGATTGCTCCATTGAAATGCATTGGAGAGCGCCAGGTAGCGAGAGGTCATACCTGGCGCTGTGATGGGATTAGCAGCGGCGCTGTTCATTGCAGTCCGCTACATGATGAATCCCGCGCTAGCTGACGCTCTCGCCGGCGCTAGCCTCATTTAGCGTGATAAATGCGTGATTGTGTCCGCCGCCTGGCGTTCTGGAGTCGGTAGCCGTCGATAGCTGGCGCTACCTGGCGCTAGTGAGACACTACCTGGCGCTATCCCTTGATAAATAAGGGCCTTTGTCTTTACAGAGAGGCTGGGATTAGTTTCAAGCGAATCGTAGCAATTGCGAAACATACTTTGCTTTAATGCAAAAGACTTACCGCTAATACGGATGCAGCATTCTCTTTTCATGCTCACACATCTCAGAACTTCAGCTGTGAGCTGTTTGCTTTTAAAAAGCAAGCTCATGGTTGCTGTACAATGTTTAACAGTTGCTGTTACAATTGTCACATCAGCTATGGTCTGGCTGTTACAATGTGGTACACACGCTAGTTATGATTAAATAAAATACAAAGATAAGACCTCAGATTTTATAGCGATGAGCTGAAAAATCCCCACTAGTGGATCTAAATTTCTCAATGGCGTGGCTGTACTGCAGGAGAAATACATCTCCTTTTCTGACAGCATGGCAGCCTGGAATGCAGTGCAGTTGGGTTATTTCCACATTGCGTTGGTGCCTCCTGTGGAGCAGAAGTATAGGTGTGTTTAGGTGCTCATTGCTCCTCCTATTTGCCAAGCGGCCTCTGTTTTGCCTTTTGGAAACAATTAAAACGCAGCCTAAACGCACTGTAAAGTTCGCCCCTTTGTCCCCAGCAGTGATATCTTGAAACTGTAATGATGAAAAATACAGCGGCAATATTTTCAAAGTGGAAAAAATGAGCGCTGAAAAGACAGCGGTACAAAGTGGCGCTCACTGGCGCTGGTATAATTGGCAGTTGGGTCCAGCAGGTGCTGACACAAGCCGGCCAATATCGAATGCAATGGATGCTGGCACTCCAAATCTGGCGCTATAGCGAAAGATGCTTAATGGTCCAATTAATAAATACACTATGGGAAGGTCCCACTCCTTCCTCAACCCCCACCAAAATATGGCACCACTGCTAAGTTTAAAAATGTTTATTTATAGTAAAGTCACATAACTACAAACACTAGACATCAATTAAAAACACAACAATAATGTTCAATAAGGAAGGGAACCACACTTCTGGGGGCAGTGGAAATGGCAATTATAATTAATATATTTACAATGCATGATATATAACTCCTGGCTGGATTCAATAAGTCTAAAGTGCTACAGTGCAAAATGCTAATTAACAATCACTATATAACCAACATAATTCAATACCAAATATATATATACACAAACAAACAGTGCATATTGACCCTATGTGATAGAGTGTGCAAGACCCTACCAGGGTCTATAAACGAAATCTAATAATACATCTACAAGCAGTGAGGACCAAGCCCAATTGTAGAAGAGAGTACACTTACATAACAATACGACCGCCAGCCCACTGCCCCTCCGTCCAATTAATAAATAAGGTCCATAATGTAAAATGAATTTAGGTTTTAAAAAAAGACATCCCAGCAAACAGCTGATCTAATAACATGGCTTATAATGTTTCCATTGTCTTCTATTGGAGCGAGCCTGACTGTGCAGCAAAAAAGAGGCGAGTCCTCCGACCTGCGCTCAGAGTTCAGCGCAAAAAAAAGAAATGTGAGCGCGTAAGCGTAGCAAGGTAAAAGTAGTCTGTGATACTACTGTGCCTGCTGTGCTGGGCTGTGCCGACCTGTGCTGGAACACAGCAATCCCCACATAGCTTTCGCAAATCAGGGCCTTTGTTTTTCTTGTGTGTGTGTATTTATATATGTCCATTTCTGTTCTAACTGACACTATCTGCCTATTAATAATCCCACACCAAGATTCAGAAGATAAAGGGCAAAGGCTCTAAAGCCCATTGGCTGCCCTCAGGAATTCTTGTACGCACTCCCAGAATCTGCCAAGCTGCCCAGATGTCTGCAGAGCGCCGCACTGTCCAGTTGTTGCTTCTTCGGGTGTGCCTCCCCGTATCACCTTGGGGCCACTGACCATCTGCTGGCGTTAAGAGCCATATTGTAAATACTGTAGAGCTTTCTGCAGAAGAAGAGCTTCGGGTGTCTGGATATCGGTTATTCCATTGATGTGTCCAAACGCATTAGTCTTTGTCTTTACAGAAAGGCTGGGACTAGTTTCAAGCGAATCGTAGCAATTGCGAAACATACTTTGCTTTAATGCAAAAGATTTACCGCTAATACAGATGCAGCATTCTCTTTTGTAAACTCAAAATCACAGAAAACATGCTCACACATCTCAGAACTTCAGCTGTGAGCTGTTTATTTTTAAAACGCAAGCTCATGGTTGCTGTACAATGTATAACAGAAGGTGTAGTTCCACTTACAATTGTCACATCAGCTATGGCCTGGCTGTTACAATGTGGTACACACACTAGTTATGATGAAATAAAATACAAAAATGAGATTTCAGATTTTATAGCAATGAGCGGAAAAGATTAAGATATTGCAATCTTTTTATCTCAAACAGGGAAGTGGCAGGGCCCACAAATTCTCAAGTGATGGGGACTCGCAGGCCGCCCCATTTTTCCCTGGCTTACAGGGTGACTCATGCAGGTTACATAAAAACATAGATACATAGAAGGGTGACGGCAGAAGGAGACCGTACGGTCCATCTAGTCTGCCCTTATGTGTATACTGTATGTTCTCTCTATCTTAGGATAAACTAAGGAGATGTGGCAGCCGCTCAGACCATTTTATAACTAACCTGGGAGGTGTCATGAATGACTTGCCTTCAGCCCGTGCCCGTGGTGTCCCTAGGCAACTGGCCAGGGTTTCTCCTGCCCAGCAGCCGCTTCTGCCTCAGATGCCAGCTCCAACGGGGCGTGTGTCGCCGAGCGCGCCCTCCTCCCTCGTCTACTGTCATTCTACTCGTGCTTGCGCGTGAGTACAGTCAGCTTATGTCCTCCGGTGGCGCTATACACAGAGTGGCCACTGGAGGCTGTTTAAAAGAGGTAAACCTAGGAGGTGCAGTTCTGGGCAGTATGCCTTTGGAGTTCAGCTGGGGCAATCAGCCCAGAGCTCTCTAAGTGCACCAATCAAACCACAGATCCGAAGTGCACCAATCAGCACACAGATCCAAAGTGCACCAATCACAGTCACTGCCCCCCTGTCTAATCCAGCCGGAGTCAGTCCTATAAAGGGATTACCTCTTCAGTGTGTCAGTGCCTGTGATAGCGTTTAGCTGGCTTGTTATTGTTCTTGTGATTGCCTGTTTATATCATTATTGACCATCTGCTTGAATCTCGACCACGTCTTCGTCTCATCCCTTTGTACTGCGCAGCTCTCTGACCTCCCGTTGTGACCCCTGGCTTGACGTCTGACCGCTTTAATTCTCCTGAGCACCCGAATTGCTTCCAGCATTACCTGTTTCCGAAGAACCCGAACTGTTTCCAGTACTTACCCGACATTGCCCAGTCTGGCCTCTGGTTCATCTGCCTTCAACCCCTGTAAGCTCACATCCTTTGTGCTATTAAGTCCTGGGGGCAACCGTGTCCGGCGAGGCGTATAAAGTGTCCCGGCAAACGGGGGCTTGTCTAAAGGTGAAGCTAGCAGCGGAGACTGGGGATTGTGGGCTTACTCTGAAGGCGTGTGTCCCTCGGGCCTGACAGGAGATGCACGTTAGCAGGGCAACTAGGATACACAAGCCTTAAAGGAGCCACAGCACTCAACCCTTTTAGCTTGCAGACAAACCAATAATCTGTCTCTAAATCTGGTTATAAACAGAGGTCTCGGTCCACACACATCTGCAGAAGTAGCTGAAGCTGCACCACCAGTGCCAAGGTGCCTCTGTGAGGTGCAGTCCCAATTCCCCCCTAGGCTGCCTCTAGGCTGCATTGCGAGGTCTTCGACCCTTCCACCCCACGGGCTGCACTCGAGGTTATAGGGCAAACTCAGGTAAGCTTGCTCCCGAATTATCTATTGTATTGTATGCCCCAAAGGGGCTCTCAGAGATTAGAGTTAGGACTGCACCTCACAGAGGCACCTTGGCACTTGCTGGTGCAGCTTCAGCAGGCTTCTGCAGATGTGTGTGAACCGAGACCTCTGTTTCTAACCAGATATTTAAAGACTGCAAGCTAACAGGGTTGAGCACTGTGGCTCCCTTAAGACTTATTTATCTTAGGATAGATGGGGGCTTATCCCAGGCATGTTCACATTCACTTATTGACGATTTTTCGACAACCTCTGCTGGAAGTTTGTTCCCAGCATCTACTACTCTTTGAGAGTTGTCCAGAGTAGTACAGTATTTACCTAAACATTGTATTTGCAATATAGTGTGTTGATATTGTTGGACGGGGGGGGGGGGGTTATCCTCATAACTTGTGTTTTATTAATTGATTTTATGGGGGGTGTATATGTATTTGCTATTTTTTTTTTTAATTTAATTTTTGGTTAATTTTTTTTCCTGTGGTTTTGATGTGTGATTGTGTTTCGCATAGGTTAACATGTCGTGTTGCGACAATCTGTACCACACATCTATACCTAAAATGAGAAGACAGCAATGCAACGGGGGAAAAGCAACGGACCTCCATAAGGCTTTGCCCCAGGCTGCATCCACCAGGGAGGTTTATTACACTCAGCTGTGATTTTTGATAATATAGAATTTTTGGTTATTTTTTTTTCCTGTGGTTTTGATATGTTATTGTTGTGTTTCGCATAGATTTACATGTTGTGTTGCAACAATCTGCGCTGCTAATAACTTGTGTTTTATTAATTGATTTTATGGGGGGGGGGGTGTATATGTATTTGCAATTTTTTTATAAAATTAAATTTTGGGTAATTTTTTTTTCTTTTGCTTTTGATGTGTGATTGTGTTTCGCATAGGTTAACATGTCGTGATTGTGTTTCGCATAGGTTAACATGTCGTGTTGCGACAATCTGCGCGACACATCTATACCTAAAATGAGAAGACAGCAATGCAAGGGGGGAAAGCAATGGACCTCCATAAGGCTTTGCCCCAGGCTGCATCCACCAGGGAGGTTCATCGTACTCAGCTGTGATTTTTGATTAAATACAATTTTTGGTTATTTTATTTCTTTTGGTTTTGATTTGTGATTGTGTTTCGCATAGGTTAACATGTCATGTTTCGACATCTATACCTAAAATGAGAAGACAGGAATGCAAGGGGGGAAAGCAATGGACCTCCATAAGGCTTTGCCCCAGGCTGCATCCACCAGGGAGGTTCATCGTACTCAGCTGTGATTTTTGATTAAATACAATTTTTGGTTATTTTATTTCTTTTGGTTTTGATTTGTGATTGTGTTTCGCATAGGTTAACATGTCATGTTTCGACAATCTGTACCGCACATCTATACCTAAAATGAGAAGACAGCAATGCTATGGAGAGAAAGCACCGGACCTCCATAAGGCTTTGCCCCAGGCTGCATAAGCCAGGGAGGTTCATCACACTCAGCTGTGATTTTTGATGAAATAGATTTTTTGGTTATTTTTTGTTCCTGTGGTTTCGCATAGATTTACATGTTGTGTTGCGACAATGTGCGCTGCTCATCTATACTTAAAATGAGAAGACAGCAATGCTATGGAGGAAAAGCATAAGCACCCCCATGAAGCTTTTCCCCAGGCAGCATCCACCGGGGAGGCTTGTCACGCCGAGCTGCGATTGGAGGAAAGGGTTAAAGGATTGATTAGCGCCTCTGTACAAAGTGTCGCCGGGTCAAACTCTCCGCTCGCCCTCCAGCACTCGCCGCATAGGATTTCCACAACGTGTATGATTACACCATAATTAAATAGCCTCCGTGGTGACATCTGAAGTGATGGTTGGAGATTTTAGAGTGTTTATTAAAAAGATGAACATTTTGTTTGCACACGGAGACGAAAAAGGAATAAAAAATATATATAAACATTAAAGAAGAACTCTGTACAGGCAACTGTAACTTTGTTGTAAATTGTAAAAAAATTCTCAGGCTGATTCACTGCTAACGCCAGGCAGCGACAGATGAGCGTCTGTAGCGCAGATTTCAGAGCGACCGCTAGTAGTCGCTGTGCTCGCCCATAGTTCTTTGATTCAGAGCGCCTCAGTCGCTGGCCGCCAGTCGCAGTACTACGCTGTATGGGAGCACACGGTAGCGCCAGCTCAGTGCGACTGACTCACACCACATTCATCAAAAAAACAGCCTCAAACATTGCCGGCGCTCAAAATCATGTAGTTGTAGCCCATAGCGCCAGAGGCTGTGTGATTAAAGTCTGTTTTTGAACATGTATCCACTAGTAACAAAGCGAAAACACATGGAATGACATTGTTATAACATTGTAATATAAAAGCTTTAATACCAGACATGTAAGGACAATTCTGCATAAAAATATTATTAATCCAAAAAGTTTTTAACAATGTCATTTCCTAGGCCAGGATACATGTCAGAAAGTTTTGATTTTTTTTTAAGAAAAAAGAAAAATTTGTAGAAATGTATGGGAGAGCGCCAGGTAGCGACAGGTAAGACGTGGCGCTCTGCAAGGCTGAACGCCGGCGCTGCACGCTGAGCCTGGGATAATGATGAATCGGACACTACATGGCGTTGTTCCAGTCGCTCTACAGATTCGCCTTCATAAATGTGTAATTGCTGCCGTGTCCGGCGTTCACCTGACGTTACCTGGCGCTATCCCTGTAAGCAATAACCCCATGTAACCTTTATAGGAATTGTAGCAGGTTCATCCACATACTTCGGGATGCCCCCATAAGGAATGCATGGCGACGGTAGCTGTAGGTGAGGTCAGGGCAGAGGTTAGTGTACTATGGCAGTGCAGGGATGTAGAGTCAGTGTTGTTGAATGTGGACAAGGTTTTAAGAGGTAGCCAGGAGTCAGAAAGACGCTGAGAAGGTTGAGTGCACTTAAACCAAGCCTTCACCCTGAATAAGAGCCTATCTTGTATGTTTCCCCCACTGTACATACAGATTGCCCACATTAATCCGGACCTTCACCCTGAATAAGAGCCTATCTTGTATGTTCCCCCCACTGTCTATACAGATTGCCCACACTCAGTGGCCCGGGACCTGCACTGCCTTGGGGCCAGTTGGGCTGCTGCTTTTAACACCCACATTCAATCCCTGTCCCCTTAGTCTCCCTCTCACCCCCTGTACCCAGCCCCACTGTACCTACAAGCCAAGGAACCCCAGCGCCCAATGCTATAGCCCCGGCATCATGGTGGGGGGGCCTCAGCAGGGATGTCTCGGGCCGGCCAGGGACTGGTAAAATCCAGGCCTGATTTTTGGCCCCGGTTTGCCACTGCTGACCACAACAGCAGCTCCTCAAGCCTGATGTCCACCTCCTGTAGACTCCAACTCAAGAACATCTCCCGTATCTGTCCCTTCCTCACACCTAAAACCACAACAGAGTCGCAAGCCAGTATGTGGAGAGACCCATGTTAGGGGGAATTCAAAATAGGACAGCCGAGGGGTTGGGACCATTCCCCTAGCCAAGTGGAATTGTCTGGAGCTCATAACACACTGACCTCGCCCATATTAGACATCAAAGCAATTTCTATAAAAAAATTTGTTGACGCTTTAAAAACCAAGTATTTATATAACACACAAATATTTTACATACAAGACATAAAATCATCAATACATTGATGCGGGGTCTCATGTCAGCGCTTCTCATAGTTCATAGGGGCAGACTAGTTTCGCCTCAACTGGCTTCCTCACTTAGAAACTGCTCATATTGAGTGAATAGTGGCTGCAAAGCCACCATGGCTGCAATTCAGACTCCATTCCAAGTCTGACTCCTTCTAAGTCTGCAGCGAATTTAACCTGAATTCACTCTATGGACCCAGAACCACACCACCCTCCATCCACATCACCACCACCTGCATTCTGATATGTCTCCTCTCTCATTCACAGGTACGCATTTTGATCTCACCAGCAGCTTTTAACCCTTTCCTGCCTGTGTAATACCTGCTGCCATTCTCTCATTAGATTCACTATTTTAAACTTGACTTTTCCCTTGTCATCTTATTTGTGCATATGCCTTATTTAAGAGTTATGTAATTATTTTGAATGCCCCATATCTATATTTGTGATACTATCATCTGTTACTATCTCCTAAATTTAAACTGACCACTATTGCCCCTTGTGTGTTCACTGAACCATAGCATCTAGCAACATTCCATTTGAAGTTTTATTACCTTATGTGCCCTCCCTGACCAAACTTTTAGGACTGACCGAGCCCCACCCTTTAGGCCCAAGTGTTGTGCATGAGCTAATCACAGGCACTTAGAAACTGCTCATATTGAGTGAATAGTGGCTGCAAAGCCACCATGGCTGCAATTCAGACTCCATTCCAAGTCTGACTCCTTCTAAGTTTGCAGCGAATTTAACCTGAATTCACTCTGGAGGAAACCTGCACCGGATTCTGCTTGTCTGAATAGCCCAGCATCAACTAAAATGATCACCTTCTACCTCATCACACTGCTTCCTCTTACCCTCAGAATCCTAGGCTCACAGTATCCCCCTGCTCCTGGTCAGTCCCTATATATCTCCCCCTCTCTGCTCTCCTCCCCCTACCTCTCTGCTCACGAATTCTTTACCTTGGCAAAATCACACACCACCTCTATATCCAAGCACAAGACACATTACTCCACCCTCAAAAGCCACAACCATCTCTTCTCTCTCCTTTTACTCTTACTTGCCGCCGGTGACATCAGTCCTAATCCAGGCCCACTCTTTCACCCCCCCTCCACCATAACTATTCGTCTTTCATCAAAGCCAAAAGTCTACAACCGTGTTAAACCGGGATACACACGCAACCTATCTAATCTGATACAGCTTAGTCACTCTCCACCCCTTCCCGCCACTGTCACCTGCGCACTGTGGAATGCACGCTCAGTGCGCAATAAACTCACCTATATTCACGACCTGTTTCTCTCCAACTTTTTTACCTTCATGGGACTCACAGAAACATGGCTTACCCCATCAGACACAGCTTCACCCGCTGCCCTCTCACATGGGGGACTACATCTCAGCCACACCCCCAGATCCAACAACAAACAGGGTGGGGGTGTCGGCATCCTTCTTTCCAAACTCTGCTCCTTTAACCCACTCCCTGCCTTGCCATCTCTATCCTTCTCATCTTTTGAAGTTCACTGTGTCCGTTTATATTCTCCCTGTAACCTGAAAATCGCAGTCATCTACTGCCCTCCTGGAACTACTACTCTTTTCCTTGACCACTTCTCTACCTGGCTCCTTCATTTTCTGTCCACAGACATCCCTGCAATCATCATGGGTGACTTTTAACATATCTGTTGACACTAGCAACCCTGCTGCCACCAGACTACTGTCACTAACCTCATCTTTCGGCCTCAAGCAATGGTCTACTGCACCCACCCACAAAGACGGCCACACAATTGACCTCCTCTTCACTAACCTCTGCTCTGTCTCAAACCTCTCATCCTCCTTGCTCCCCCTCTCTGATCATAATCTGCTGACTATGACTCTCTCTCCAATGCCTGCAAACCCCCCTCCACACAAACCCACAACTCAACGCAGGAACTTAAGAAACCTAGACCTATAGTCCTTTTCTGCCTCACTTCAACCTCTTCAGACCTTGACCTCATTCACGGACATAGACGCTGCATCTTCACACTACCATAATACTCTCACCTCAGCTCTGGACTTTGTCGCCCCCCTCACCTATAGCCGTCCCCGCACCAAAAAACCCCAACCCTGGCTAAATGCAAGCACAACCAGATTGAAACAGCTGTCTCGAGCTGCTGAACGGCGATGGAGGAAAACCAAAGCCAATCATGACTTTCTATTCTACAAACAAGCCCTTCAGGAACCCAGGACGGCCCTTTCATCTGCTAAGCAAGCTTATTTCTCTTCACTGATTTCTGCACAAGCCCGGAATCCCAAACAACTCTTCAACACTTTCAGTTCCTTACTCCGCCCACCACCTCCTCCTCCAACCTCCCAAATAACAGCAGAAGAATTTTCTGCATTCTTCAAAGGAAAAATTGACAACATTCGACTCGGCTTTGCCCCTCAGAATCCCTCACCACTTCAAACAATCCCCCCACCTTACTCTCTTACTTTCTTCACTCCAATAACTGAGCTTGGACTAACCTCTCTCATTTCTAGAGCCCACCTGACTACCTGCTCCCTCGATCCTATTCCATCCCACCTTATTCCTCAACTGTCTCCATCCCTCACTCCAGCCTTAACCTCCATATTCAACCTTTCTCTCTCCACTGGCACCTTTTTCCTACAAACATGCAGTTATTACTCCGATAATCAAGAAACCCTCTCTCGACCCCTCTGCCCTCTCCAGCTACCGCCCTATCTCACTACTACCTTTCTCCTCCAAACTTCTTGAACAACATGTCCACTCAGAACTGTCACAATACTTATCCACTAACAACTTATTTGACCCCTTACAATCAGGATTCCGCCGTAACCACTCCACTGAAACTGCCCTCACCAAAGTCACCAATGATCTACTCACTGCCAAAAGCATTGGTCACTACTCCATCCTCATCCTTCTTGACCTCTCCTCAGCCTTTGATACTGTCGACCACTCTTTGCTTCTTGATATTCTCTCCTCTCTCGGGGTTCAAGGGCTTGCGCTCTCTTGGCTCACCTCTTACCTCTCTGACAGATCATTCAGTGTATTCTATTCTAACACGATCTCATCCTCACGTTCTCTTTCTGTGCCGCAAGGTTCTGTCCTAGGCCCCCTACTTTTCTCAGTCTACACCCACGGCCTTGGCAAACTTATAACTTCACTAGGCTTCCAATACCACTTCTACGCGGATGACACTCAGATATATCTCTCAGGCCCCAATCTCTCCTCTCTTCTATCTCGCCTCCCCAACTGCCTCTCAGCCATTTCTTCATTCATGTCATCTCGCTACCTCAAGCTAAACATGGACAAGACAGAACTGGTCATTTTCCACCATCTAACTCCCCTCCCCTCTCTAATACGTCTATTTCTATCAACAATTACACAATAACAGCAACTCCCCAAGCTCGATGCCTGGGAGTCATTCTGGACTCTGCCCTCTCTTTCAAACCACATATTCACTCCCTGGCCACCTCCTGTCGCCTTCAACTTAAAAACATCTCCCGCATTCATCCTTTCCTCTCACCTGACACCACTAAAATGCTAGTGCATGACCTGGTCATATCCCGTCTGGATTATTGCAACACCCATCTTTGTGGCTTACCAACTAACAGACTGGCACCCCTCCAATCTATCCTGAACTCTGCTGCTCGCCTCATCCATCTCTCCTCTCGCTACTCTAGTTCTGCACCTCTCTGCCAATCCCTACACTGGCTGCCAGTCCCACAGCGAATCCTGTTCAAAACTCTAACTCTCACATACAAAGCTCTCTCCAACCAGGCCCCTCCCTACATCTCATCTCTAATCCAACAGTATCAACCTAGACGCAGCCTCCGCTCCTCTGCCGACCTTCTCCTGTCCTCCACCCTGGTCAACTCCTCTCACGCCCGCCTCCAGGACTTCTCACGTGCAACTTCAATCTTCTGGAATGCCCTCCCGCACCCAATCCGCCACTCCACAACCCTCAAAACCTTCAAAGGCGCCCTCAAAACTCACTTATTCAGACAAGCATATAATCTGGCCTAACCAATCTTCTCAAGGGCACAAAGCTCAATACTGACTGTTTGTGATCCTTCCCCCTCGTCTTCACCCCTCTTCCTTTAGACTGTAAGCTCGCAAGGGCCGGGCTCTCTCCCCTATTGTATCTTGTATTCAGAATATCCATTGTCAACTCTGTAAAACTGCATTTGAATTATTATATGTACCGTATGTTTCTACCCTGTCTGTAATTACTACTTTGTAAAGCGCTACGGAAGATGATGGTGCTATATAAATAAACAATAATAATAATAATAATAATAATAATTGGAAGCTCCCGCTATATATTATATAAGGAATACACCGTAAATACATTAAAGCACATATTACATAATAAATAAATTGACATTTTCATAAGTACATAGATACCTGTGTATGAGATGTGATGATCCCAAAAGTAAATTATACATTTGAAAGATTGGCAAGGGTCTTAGTGGATGATATCTTCGGCTAAACTCAAATTATTGTATTACCGATTGATCTAAGGTTTTAATAAAAGATGAATTTTTTGGAGAACCATAGCACTAGGTATGTGCCAAACGGTGCTCTTGTGGACATGCCTGAGAGGGTGAATAGGTTTAGTGCTGGTAGGGGGGATATGCAGAAAAAAGGGGCCACATCCAGTATTTACTATCTCTATCAGTGCTCAATATAGGGTCATATAGCCAACTAGACAAAGTGCAATTTGTGGGGAAATTGTGTGAAGTGTTCTTGCCTCCGCCCAATCGCCAATATTTCGGAAACCGTTTGGCGAAACGTTCTACAAAGTAATAGCACACCATTCGGGAACGATCCACACGTTTTGGTATATTATGGTCTATGTAGTGTAAAAACTGTGGGAGGAGTTACAGTGAAAATATGGCTATAATAAGAATATATATGTGAGAGAACAATAAGTGATCTTGCAATGCAAGAACACGTAATAATTCTGAAAGAGTAGTGCGTTAGATATTAATAGGTGTCAATCAAAAGAAATAGCTTAATATCTACAGCTATCACCAACTGTTACCAGGGGGGACTAAAGATACCAAAAAACCCTCTACATAGGACGAGAGGAGCTTTCCTAGGCTGGAAAGTATTTGCACAGTACCCAATACAAGGATGGATGGCATTACCCATCAATCCTTGCAGCAGGCGGAGCTATGCAAATACTAACACAGTAACATAGTATGTGCGGCTGAATAAAGACTTTAGTCCATCCAGTTCAGCCTGTTTAACTCCTTTCAGTGGTCTAGTAGCCATAGCTGGAAATGTTATTACATGCCAGGAAGGCATCAAGGCCACTTTTGAACGTTTTTACTGTATCCATCATTACTACCTCCTCTGGCAGCGAGTTCCATAGTCTCAGTGCTCTTACAGAGAAGAATCCCCTCCTATGTCGGTGGAGAAAGCACCTTTCCTCTAACCTTAGTGGATGTCCTCGGGTTATGGTTACACTCTGGGGTATAAATAGATTGTGGGACAGATCTTTGTATTAACCCCGAATATATTTATACATAGTTATTAGATCACCCCTCAATCATCTTTTTTCTAAACTAAATAAACCTAACTGTGACAATCTTTCAGGGTACTCTAGCCCTCGCACTCCTTTTATTAACTTTGTTGCCCTTCTTTGAACGCGCTCCAGTTGTGATATGTCCTTCTTAAGCACAGGTGCCCAGAACTGTACACAGTATTCCATATGGGGTCTGACCAGTGACTTGTACAGGGGTAAAATGATGCAAATTATGTGTCTGAGCCATCCAAGGCCCTTTAGAAACGTTAAGGACTAGCTTTAAATTTACACAGCCAACTAGTGGACACGTGTTTCGAATTTCAGGTTCTCATCAGCACTAGGGCCGATATTTCTGGCTGTATGTACCTGAAACCACAAAAATTTCAGTGTGTGCCCTGATCATCTCCCAGGTTGACTTTTGCAACACCCTCCTCTGTGGTCTACCGGCTAACAGACTGTCGCCCTTTCAACCTACTCTCAATGCTGATGCCCACCTCATCCACCTCTCCTCTCCCATGCTGCCCCTGTCTGTCAGTCCCTACACTGGCTGCCAATATCTGAAAGAATTCAGTTCAAAATCCTAACCTACAAAGCCCTCTACAGCCACACTCCTTCCTACATTTCATCGCTGGTCCAAAGATACCGACCCACCTGCCTGTGACCTCCTCCTGTCCTCAACCATGATCACCTACTGCCACTGTCGTGTCCAGGACCAGGCACAGCATCGTATCCCCAGACTCACAAATTACCAGCCCCGGCCCATCATAAGGTCAAATGCATACCTCACAACTTTTGAAAACAGTAAAGAGGGACATTTTTTTGTCCTTAAACTACGCCCCCAGTCACACCCAAGCCAAGCCCCCAGCAATACCCAATGGGAAATGTCACCTAATAAATGAATAATAACAAATAAATTACATGAAAACACCCCCCCCCCCCTCACACACACAGACAGGCAAAGCCCCCCCCACACACACACATGAATGCAGGCAAGCCCCCCTACACACACAGGCAAACATAAATATTCAGGCAAACACATACTTGCAGGCAAACATACACTCTGCATGTATGCATGCAAGCCCCCTTCACACACACACACACACACACACACATGCATGCAAGCCCCCCCACATAGGCACACACATACATGCAGGCATACACACACACACACACATATGCAAACACACACTGCATGCATGCAAGCCCCCTCCACACACACATACATGCAGACACACACACACATACATGCAGACACACACACACACACACACACACACACACACACATACATGCAGACACACACACACATACATGCACACACACACACACACACACACATACATGCAGACACACACACACACATACATGCAGACACACACACATACATGCAGACACACACACATACATGCAGACACACACATATATATGCAGACACACACCATGCATGCAGACACACACACATACATGCAGACACACACATATATATGCAGACACACACCATGCCTGCAGACACACACACATACATGCAGACACACACACATACATGCAGACACACACACATACATGCAGACACACACATATATATGCAGACACACACCATGCATGCAGACACAAACACATACATGCAGACACACACACACATACATGCAGCCACGCCATGCGCACACACACACACACACACACACACACACACAGACATGCATGCGCACACACAGGTCCGTCACCCTGGTCCCCGCTCTTACCGTCTGGACAGATCTTTCCAGAGCGAAAGCGCCACACTGACGGGGCAGGGGGCAGGAAGGGAACAGGCCCCCACACACGCCGCAGCTCCCGAGTCGCCGTAGCATCCCGAGGCCCCGTCTACTTAGCAGCCTGTCCCGAGACACCGAATAGCGGCACGGAGAGGCGGGACAAGGAGCCGTTGGCGGGACAATCCCGCAAAAATCGGGACAGTTGGGGGGTATGCAAATGTGCAGCTTTCCTTTCCTGAACACCTGTCACAGATATGTCTGGTCAATCAGTCAATCAATCCACACATAGACAAATTGCACTTAAACAAGGTTATTTCACTTTATTGACTTGGCAGCATAGAACAAGTGATTCACATTCACAAACCTGAG
This sequence comes from Gastrophryne carolinensis, assembly GCA_027917425.1. Classification (NCBI taxonomy): domain Eukaryota; kingdom Metazoa; phylum Chordata; class Amphibia; order Anura; family Microhylidae; genus Gastrophryne; species Gastrophryne carolinensis. The sequence continues at coordinate 477,132,543 of CM051237.1, read as the reverse complement.
CTGAACCAAATCAATACCACAAATCAATGTCACCGTTTCAGCTTACAGCACACAAAATCACGGTTCACAGTTAATTACAGCGCTCCGGGGGGTCCTCCACCCCACATTAACGTGAGCACTAAGGGGTTTATTCATGAAGGGATAGCGCCAGGTAGCGTCTGGTGAACGCCGGGCGCTGTATGCAAAACCACATTTATGAAAGCGAATCTGGTGAGCGCCTCTAACAGCGTCATGTAGCGTGACATGTATTATTACAGGCAGGTCAGTGTATAGCACCTCTAACAGCGCCATGTAGCGTCACATGTATTATTACAGGCAGGTCAGTGTATAGTGGCTCTAACAGCGTCATGTAGTGTCACATGTATTATTACAGCCAGGTCAGTGTATAGCACCTCTAACAGCGCCATGTAGCGTCACATGTATTATTACAGGCAGGTCAGTGTATAGCACCTCTAACAGCGCCATGTAGCGTCACATGTATTATTACAGGCAGGTCAGTGTATAGTGGCTCTAACAGCGTCATGTAGTGTCACATGTATTATTACAGGCAGGTCAGTGTATAGCACCTCTAACAGCGCCATGTAGCGTCACATGTATTATTACAGACAGGTCAGTGTATAGTGGCTCTAACAGCGTCATGTAGTGTCACATGTATTATTACAGGCAGGTCAGTGTATAGCACCTCTAACAGCGCCATGTAGCGTCACATGTATTATTACAGGCAGGTCAGTGTATAGCGCCTCTAACAGCGCCATGTAGCGTCACATGTATTATTACAGGCAGGTCAGTGTATAGCGCCTCTAACAGCGCCATGTAGCGTCACATGTATTATTACAGGCAAGTCAGTGTATAGCGCCTCTAACAGCGCCATGTAGCGTCACATGTATTATTACAGGCAGGTCAGTGTATAGCGCCTCTAACAGCGCCATGTAGCGTCACATGTATTATTACAGGCAGGTCAGTGTATAGCGCCTCTAACAGCGCCATGTAGCGTCACATGTATTATTACAGGCAGGTCAGTGTATAGCGCCTCTAACAGCGCCATGTAGCGTCACATGTATTATTACAGGCAGGTCAGTGTATAGCGCCTCTAACAGCGCCATGTAGCGTCACATGTATTATTACAGGCAGGTCAGTGTATAGCACCTCTAACAGCGCCATGTAGCGTCACATGTATTATTACAGGCAGGTCAGTGTATAGTGGCTCTAACAGCGTCATGTAGTGTCACATGTATTATTACAGGCAGCTCAGTGTATAGCGCCTCTAACAGCGTCATGTAGCGTCACATGTATTATTACAGGCAGGTCAGTGTATAGCACCTCTAACAGCGCCATGTAGCGTCACATGTATTATTACAGGCAGGTCAGTGTATAGCGCCTTTAACAGCGTCATGTAGTGTCATAGTGTCACATGTATTATTACAGGCAGGTCAGTGTATAGCGCCTCTAACAGCGCCATGTAGCGTCACATGTATTATTACAGGCAGCTCAGTGTATAGCGCCTCTAACAGCGTCATGTAGCGTCACATGTATTATTACAGGCAGGTCAGTGTATAGCACCTCTAACAGCGCCATGTAGCGTCACATGTATTATTACAGGCAGGTCAGTGTATAGCGCCTTTAACAGCGTCATGTAGTGTCACATGTATTATTACAGGCAGGTCAGTGTATAGCGCCTCTAACAGCGCCATGTAGCGTCACATGTATTATTACAGGCAGGTCAGTGTATAGCGCCTCTAACAGCGCCTTGTAGCGTCACATGTATTATTACAGGCAGGTCAGTGTATAGCGCCTCTAACAGCGCCATGTAGCGTCACATGTGTTATTACAGACGGCTCAGTGTATAGCACCGGCGCTCTAGCTTCCAGAGCCAGGTATTACCTCTCGCTACCAGTCGCTCTCCCATACATTTCAAGGTACGTTCATTTTTTTCTGTTTAAACAGGGTTTTTTTTTTTGTCTCAAATAATTGTGTGACCTCTCCTGGCCTAGAAAAAGTAATTTTTTTTTAAGTTTTTGATTTTTTTGTTTGTTATGCAGAATTGTCATTACAGGTCTGGCACTAAAGTGTTAATGTTACAATGTTACAACAATGTCATTCCATGTGTTTTCGCTTTGTTACCGGTGGATATGTGTTCAAAAACAGACTTTAATCACACAGCGTCTGGCGCTCTATGCTACAGCGCCCAGATCCGGAGCGCCGACGCTGCGTGTGTTCTTTTTTGGTAAGTATGGTGTGAGTCGTCGAGAGTCGGTCGCACTGAGCTGGTCCTACCTTTCGCTCCCTGCAGCGCTGTACCGGTGTTAGAGAGCCCAACATACATCACATTCATCAATGCCGGCCAGGTTACTATAGCGAATGAGACGCTCTGTTACAGCGCCTGATACCCGCTTACAGCGTCTACTAGTGGTTGCTCTAGGCGCCGCTATACATCTGCCGATACCTGCCGCTGGTCATGAATCAGCCTCCACCTCTCAATGTCTCAGGCAGGGTAAAGCAGGGTAATGAGTGATAAGGGAGAGCTTCTCCAATTTAGGAACAGTCACTGCACAGGTTCAGTATATTCACTGGTCACACCAAACAGAACCACAAAATCAGCTTTATCTCTGGGGACAGTATTCTCATCTGCGCTCAACACTCCCACGAGGCTTAAGGCTCTCCAAACAAAGACAGCCATTCCTTACCCCCTGGGTTCCTTCCTCCCCTCTCTCAGACATAGACCCTCGCATTCCCAAGCAGTACATCCTACTACGTCACGCTTACTTCACCGATTTTCACTCCTCACTGGTATTTTATACCTTGACCCACCCAGGGAACCTGCCATAAACTCCATCCACTGTTTGTTCCTCTGGTCCCGAGATTTTGACTATACTGGGTTCTGGTACTTGCACCCGGTGCACCCTGATTGGGGGTGCCCCAGGTCACCAAAACCAGTTCGCCTCTTCCCGGTCTTACGACACATACGCGGCCGAGTGCTGACAGCTGCATCGCCCACTACCCTCTAACAGGGAGCGTCCTTCTAGAGCGATAGCAGGGATTCGCCCTCGGCTCACGCATCCGCCGTTGGACCGGGAAAGAAGGAAGGTGTATGGGACAACTTGGGGGGGGGGGGGTTCACACAGCGGGGCATCCCGACTTTGGATCACTGTGGGTTTTGGTCTGCTTTAAGGAGACTCCTCCCCTTCCCTCTAGCTTGAGGGCTTACCCCAGCCCTTTCCTCCATATTAAGGGCTAACTCTACCCCTTTGTCCTCTTATTAATGGGGAATCCCACCCTCTTCTCTCTAGTTATAAGGTAACTCCTCCCAGGAAAACTTAACCTACGTCTCTCTTTTTAATAGGCAGCCCCTTCCTTGAATACTTTATTAACCGCCAAGTAAGTACAGGATACATATAAGGAATGCTTTTTGGCAAGGAGATACTCCATTTGAGCTATAAACAATAACGTTTTATACATATAATACTGGTAGTAACATAGTAACAAAGTAGAGACAGTATGTTCATTGCAGGTTAATCAGTGCAGATTATTCAGCGCCTTAACGGCCAAAGGAGAAGAGCTATTTTTGTTCCTAGAGGTTCTAGTCGAGAGCGCCAGGTACCTGCAGCCAGAGGGTAAGAGTCTGAAGAAAGGATGCCCTGGGTGCGTTGAGTCCTCAGCTATTTTTTTTGCCTTTGAGCAGATTCTTCCCATGAATTGTTCCTCAAGAGATGGTAAAGGGCTTCTTATGATCCGCTCGGCAGTCCTGGTAATCCTCTTCAATCTGTTCTTGTCTTTGGCTGTAGCCCCGCTATATCAGACAGTAAAGAAGGAGGTCAGAAGCTAATCTATGCCACCATTGTAGAAGGTTTTCCCTTGCCCTCTCCTCCACCATCCTAATGGAGGACATCAGCAGAGAGGGCAGGACCCCTGGTGAGCAAGGTCGTCCACCTCTAAGGAGACATAGACCCCATAGGGGCATCCCAAACCCAGGAGCATCAGGGCAACCCAGCACTCCAGGCCTTCAGATGCGTCCAGCTGGATGCAGCTCTGTCCCGGGACTCCTCAGCCCCACGCCACCAGGACAGCGAGGCCACACAAGAGCTTCCCAAGACATCCCAGTGGCATGGCGATGGGGCAACCACCTGCCTCAACCTGATTGACCCAGAGCCACGGCCGCTGTGACAAAGGACTACTGTCCCCTGACAAGCCAAGCTCCACCTGACTGACCCAGAGCCACGGACGGTGTGACAAAGGACTACTGTCCCCTGCCAAGGTAAGCTCCACCTGACTGACCCAGGCCCACGGCCGCTGTGACAAAGGACTACTGTCCCCTGCCAAGGTAAGCTCCACCTGACCGACCCAGAGCCACGGCCGCTGTGACAAAGGACTACTGTCCCCTGCCAAGGTAAGCTCCACCTGACCGACCCAGAGCCGCGGCCGCTGTGACAAAGGACTACTTTCCCCTGCCAAGCCTAGCTCCACCTGACTGACCCAGGCCTACGGACGCTGTAACAAAGGACTACTGTCCACTGCCAAGGTAAGCTCCACCTGACTGACCCAGGCCCACGGTCACTGTAACAAAGGACTACTGTCCCCTGCCAAGCCAAGCTCCACCTGACTGACCCAGGCCCATGGCCGCTGTGACAAAGGACTACTGTCCCCTGCGAAGGTAAGCTCCTCCTGACTGACCCAGGCCCACGGTCACTGTGACAAAGGACTACTGTCCCCTGCCAAGCCTAGCTCCACCTGACTGACCCAGGCCTACGGACGCTGTAACAAAGGACTTCTGTCCACTGCCAAGGTAAGCTCCACCTGACTGACCCAGGCCCACGGATGCTGTAACAAAGGACTACTGTCCACTGCCAAGGTAAGCTCTACCTGACCGACCCAGGCCCACGGATGCTGTAACAAAGGACTACTGTCCCCTGCCAAGCCAAGCTCCACCTGACTGACCCAGGCCTACGGACGCTGTAACAAAGGACTACTGTCCACTGCCAAGGTAAGCTCTACCTGACCGACCCAGGCCCACGGATGCTGTAACAAAGGACTACTGTCCCCTGCCAAGCCAAGCTCCACCTGACTGACCCAGGCCTACGGACGCTGTAACAAAGGACTACTGTCCACTGCCAAGGTAAGCTCTACCTGACCGACCCAGGCCCACGGATGCTGTAGCAAAGGACAACTGTCCACTGCCAAGGTAAGCTCCACCTGACTGACCCAGGCCCACGGACGCTGTGACAAAGGTCTACTGTCCCCTGCCAAGCCAAGCTCCACCTGACTGACCCAGGCCCAAGGTCACCGTGACAAAGGACTACTGTCCCCTGCCAAGCCAAGCTCCACCTGACTGACCCAGGCCCACGGTCACTGTGACAAAGGACTACTGTCCCCTGCCAAGCCAAGCTCCACCTGACCAACCCAGGCCCACGGTCGCTGTGACAAAGGACAACTGTCCCCTGCCAAGCCAAGCTCCACCTGACTGACCCAGGCCCACGGTCACTGTGACAAAGGACAACTGTCCCCTGCCAAGCCTAGCTCCACCTGACCGACCCATGGCCGCTGTGACAAAGGACTACTGTCCCCTGCCAAGGTAAGCTCAACCTGACTGACCCAGGCCCAAGGTCACCGTGACAAAGGACTACTGTCCCCTGCCAAGCCAAGCTCCACCTGACTGACCCAGGCCCACGGTCACTGTGACAAAGGGCAACTGTCCCCTGCCAAGCCAAGCTCCACCTGACCGACCCATGGCCGCTGTGACAAAGGACTACTGTCCCCTGCCAAGGTAAGCTCCACCTGACCGACCCAGAGCCACGGCCGCTGTGACAAAGGACTACTGTCCCCTGCCAAAGTAAGCTACACTCTTGCATTCCCCCTCTATCGGCCTAGGGGACCCACTGTGCCCTCCTTGCTAACCTTTTTTCATTCTATTCATAGATGCGGACCAGGACCGGCCTGGAGAAGACCGGGGTGCCCAGAGGTGTCACGGAAAGGCCCTGGTTTGGCAAGGAGTATTTTTCATCCCAGGACCAACCGCGATTGGAGTCTATAGCTTTCATATTTAGGCCCACATCACTGTTCCTTCACCCACCTGGTAAGTGTCTACTACATTTATACTTTCTTTTCCATGGCAGGCAGCTGCATCCCTCATCCCTTTCTATACCTAGTAAAGAAGGCCCCAGTGGAACCCATTTACCCTACCCTACCTGAGTCCTATCTATCCTACCCTTCTGTTTCCCTAAATAAATACCCTATTTGAGTGAATAAAGTGGTGTGGGTATGATTTCTTCCTGCTACACAGACACACAGCTGTTGATAGGGAGACCAGAGGACCAGGATGACTAGGAACTGGGAGCCAGGACTGGAGACTGAATATAGGAGCAGATAGGGAGGCTGCAGAAGAAGGGTATAGAGAACAAGAGACCAAGGTTAAGAGCAGGCAGGAAGACTGATAGACCAAGAAGATGACTAAAAGCTGGAAACCAGGATTGGAGACAGCGGTTAGGAGCAGGCAGGGGGATTGGAGAACCTGGATGATCAGGAACTGGGATCCTGGACTCAATATACTGTAGGAGCAGGCACGGAGCTTGGAGCACAAGGCTGACCAATACCAGAGACTAAGGTTAAGAGCAGGCAAGGAGACCAGAGTACCAGAATAACTAAGAGCTGGAAACCAGAATTTGAGAATGAAATTGGAACAGACAGGAAGATCGGAGGTCCCGGAAGCAACCAGGAGCTGGGAATCAGGACTGGAGATTAAGAAAGAAGCAGGTAGGAAGACCAGAGGATCTTGACGACCAGGAGCTGGGAACCAGGACTGAAGATCAAGGTTAGGAGCAGACAGGGTGACTGGGAGACCTTGTTGACCAGGAGCTCTCCTGGTCAGCTGTCCCTCGCAGCACCCGTTTTCTTCAAAATCCGTGGCCGGAAACCCCGACCTCCACCTCTTAGACGTTCGCTTGACTGACGTCTCATCACCTTAGACGTGCATTCCGTTCTTCTTCTGTCCTCTGCGATCGCGGGATTTCACTTTCGCTTTCCTCTTTGTGAAGTCATCTGGGTGGGTGTGGCCTCCTCAGTGTCCTCCTCTCGGCTTGCACGCACACAAGAAAAGAAAAAAATCTGCACATGCGCAGTAGCGCCGCTTTTGATGCAGGGAGGCGCCGCTCGCTCTCGAGGTAAGCTTCCTATACCTACTGCGCATGCACGAGATTTGTAAAAGGAAGAGGTCAAAGGATCACCTCCGAATAGGAGAAAATCCAAGATGAGAGAAGGAAAAGGACACAACGCCGCAGAGGAGCCTCGGAGGTAAGTTTTTTTTTCATTACATTAATTAACGGGTCCTAGGGCATGTTGCCCTGTAGTTTTGGTCCATTTTAAGAGCAGACAGGGAGATTTGGAGGAACAAAATTACCAGAAGCTGGGAACCAGGATGAAGACCAAGGTTAGAAGCAGGCAGGGAGACCAGGAGGCCTTGTTGACCAGGAGCTGGGAACCAGGACTGGAGATGAGGTCAGCAGCAGGAAGGGGTATCAAATGACCAGAATGACCAGGAGTTGGAGATCAAGTTAGGAGACTAAGGTTAGGGGCAGGCAAGGAGACCCGAGAACCAGGTTGACCAGGAGCTAGGAACCAGGACTAGGGGTTGGGGTTAAGAGAACACAGGGAGATTTGGAGGAACAAAATTACTAGGAGCTGGGAACCAGGACTGAAGACCAAGGTTAGGAGCAGGCAGGGAGACCAGAAGACCTTGTTGACCAGGAGCTAGGAACCAGGACTGGAGACTGAGGTTAGCAACAGGTAGGGGTATCGAAGGACCAGGTTAACCACGAGTTGGGAATCAGGTTAGGAAACTGAGGTTAGGGGCAGGCAGGCAGGGAGACCAGAGAACCAGGTTGACCAGGAGCTAGGAACCAGGACTGGGAGTTGGGGTTAAGAGCAGACAGGGAAATTTGGAGGAACAAAATTACCAGGAGCTGGGAACCAGGACCAAGGTTGGGATCAGGCAGGGAGACAAGGAGAACTTGTTTACCAGGAGCTGGGAACCAGCACTAGAGACTGAGGTTAGCAGCAGGTAGGGGTATCAAAGGACCTGGATGACCACGAGTTGGGAATCAGATAAAAAGACTGATGTTAGGGGGAGGCAGGCAGACCAGAGAACCAGGTTGACCAGGAGCCAGAAACCAGGACTGGAGCCCGGAGTTAAACCGGACCTTCAGCATCATTTAATGAAAAGCCTAAACCCTTAAAAAACTATTCCCCAGCATCTAAAATTCATATATTTTACGTTTTTAGTCAATTACTTTTTATTCTTTCCACACTGGGCAGCAACTATGTTCATCACTCTAGGATACGGGCACCACCATCTTGGCTCAATAGCATCACATACTGAGGAGAGGAGGGGTCGAAAGTGAAGGGTGGCAGGGTTATAGCTTTGCACAGACAGAGCAGAGCTGGAGTCAGGGAAAGGACAGCAATACCAGAATGCAGAGCGACACAGTCAGAAGGCACTTCCTGTTTGCAGGCAGCCTGAGGCTCCATGGGCCACCATCTTGGATGTTTAAAGGCTTAGAAAATACAGTAGATGCAGGTAGGATGATTTTTAATGTGGGCAATCTGTATGTACAGGGTGTGGGAAACATACAAGATAGGCTCTTATTCAGGGTGAGGGTCCGGATTAATGTGGGCAATCTGTATGTATGGGGGGGAAACATACAAGATAGACTCTTATTCAGGGTGAAGGTCCGGATTAATGTGAGCAATCTGCATGTACAGGGGAGAACATACAAGATAGGCTCTTATTCAGGGTGAGGGTCCGGATTAATGTCTGCAATCTGTATGTACAGGGGGGGGGGGGGGAACATACAAGATAGTCTCTTATTCAGGGCGAAGGTCGGATAAATGTGAGCAATCTGTATGTACAGGGTGGGGGAAACATATAAGATAGGCTCTTATTAAGGGTGGAGGTCCGGATTAATGTGAGCAATCTGTCTGTACAGGGTGGGGGAAACATATAAGATAGGCTGTTATTCAGGGTGGAGGTTCGGATTAATGTGAGCAATCTGTATGTACAGGGGGGAGGAAACATACAAGATAGGCTCTTATTCAGGGTGAAGGTCCGGATTAATGTGATCAATCTGTATGCACGGGGGCGGGGACATAAAAGATAGGCTCTTATTCAAGGTGAATATCCGGATTAATGTGGGCAATCTGTATGTACAAGGGGGGAACATACAAGATAGGCTCTTATTCAGGGTGAAAGTCTGGATTAATGTGAGCAATCTGTATGTACAGGGGGGGGGGAATATATAAGATAGGCTCTTATTCAGGGTGAATGTCTGGATTAATGTGGGCAATCTGTATGTAATGGGGGTAAACATACAAGATAGGCTCTTATTCAGGGTGAAGGTCCGGATTAATGTGAGAAATCTGTATGTACAGGGGGGGGAAACATACAAGATAGTCTCTTATTTAGGGTGAGGATCCAGTTTAAGAGCAGAAAGGACGATTTGGAAGAGCAGAATTACCAGGAGCCAGTAACCAGTTCTAATGATCTTTTTCAGCATTTTATATTACGATTTATTTGTTTATTTTACATTTTATTACGTTTTAATTGTTATAGAATGCATATTTTATTTTTTTTTTTTATTATATTTAAATACTAGATGTTTGTCCATTTTACCTTTTTATTTCCTTTTCTGAAAATGTTCCTAAACCTTTGTTCTATTTTATTACGCCGAGCGATTATTTGGGTCTACCCTGAGATATATATTGCTACATTTCACAGCGTCGTTGATCCACAAGGTTTATCTTATTTTTTTGTCTAGTCAGCAAAAACTTCAAAGCCTTGTAGCCGCTCAACCTGAATTATGTTGGATTTAGTAAATAGCCGATCGCACTGACAGATACATTTATTGCACCAGACACCGGCAGCTGTTTCCACTATAAACACGCGGGAATATAAATAGATCTACGCGTTATGTGCATATTGTTGTCACTTTACATTGTAACCGTCTTTTAGCAGATTTTATTGCAATGCCTTGAGCTTGCCTGACAGGCTGCCACCTTGTGGTCATCAAAGGAAGGTCATAGCATCAGCTGGGACATAGATAAAAATGGGACACGTGCCCCGGGGCCTCCACCACTTGCCCTGCAAGGGGAGGTCCACCAACCTTTGGGTTATGCTCTGGTCCAGAAGGCTTTTTAGTCTTTGGTCTGATGGGCCAGCAACAAAGCTATGGCAGTTGGGGCACATATAGCCTGTGAGGCCTGGGCCCCATGTTTCGAGCCTGCTCGTATATAGCTTTCATGGGGCCCAGGCCTCACAATAATGGGTTATGGGGGCCCAGACATTATAGGTTGTATGATCTGGGTCCCCTATACCATATTTGAGATGAATGGGCCCCATGTTTTGAGCAGTATTGGTAGTGGAGCCCACTCTCCACATTATAGGTTATGGGAGACCACTAAAGAACACCCTAACCAAGGAGTTCAACTTGAAGCAGGGCACTCAGCCGGTTAATATGTATCACACAAATCTTTCTTATCTAGACCAGGCCATCACACAATATATTTATTTATATATATATATTTAAATATATTTAAAAATTACAAGTAAAAAACAGACGCAGGACCTACACAGCACCAATGATTATGTAAGATTTGTAAGATATATGAAATCACAATAATATTGGTATAAACACATCAATAAATACATAGTACATGCGGCCACTCAAAGCATATGAATAAATAATGTCAAACCCCTCAATCCAAAACTAATAAACATATCTGCCCAAATATTACAAATACAAATATTAATACCCTAATAAACCACAGAAACACCCTATATAAAGTGACCATGTGCAAAGACTTACATGTAAAGTGACCATGTGCAATAAGTATATATCATCCTCATACCTCCCAACTTCTGAAGATATGAAAGAGGGACAAGCCACACCCACTGCCACGCCCACCGCACCATATTTCCCCCCCATTTACACAAATGCACATCTGAACCAGAGGAGCTCCTTTCCTTAGAAAAAAAAATTATTTAAAAAAATGTAAAAAATAAAATATTTCCTAGACATTTCTAAACGAATATTTAACTTTATTTGACAGACTGTACACTTTTAAAAAGGAGCCACCCCTAGTCATTTCACTATCCTGTTGATGGTTCCTCTCCACTGTGGTATCCTGATTTCGGAATGCCCGGCTGTGTGAAACCCCCAGATCGTTGAAGCCAACTCACCTCTTCCCAGTCTCACGGTGCATGCGCGGCCGCTCGTCTAATCAGCGTGCTTGGAGTCGCTGACGTCCTGACGTCTAAGCCTTTGTCGGCCGCATCCCCCGCTTCCCTCTAACAGGAAGTGTGCCCATGCTGACCATTCGCAAATGCCTGGCGCGGGCACGCGCCCTGCTAGAGAAAAGCACGAGATGCGGCCCACGCATGCGCAGTTTGACCGGGAGTAGGGTAAGGTTTGCAGGCGTCCTGGGGGGTTTCACACAGCGGGGCATCCCGATTTTGGATGCCCCATGGGGAGGGATCGATCGGCCCGGGGAATCTTATAGATTCCCTGCTATCCACTTTAAATCAAACCCAAATGGGAACTCTAGCTGAAGATAGAACTGGGGATTTTCATTTATTTTAGTCCTACAGAGTCTACTAGATGCAGTAATCATCATCTATTTTTGTATTTTTTATAATTAAGCAATGTGTTTATATTTGCTTCTTACCTTATCCTCTCAATCAAGCGTCTTCAGTGGGTGGGCGGTACCCAACGGCCCACTCTCATGTCAAGGTGGCCAATCAAGAGGCCCTGCTTACAGGGGAGCCGAAGTGGCTGATAACCGGGCAGCGGAGCAGCTGATCGGCAGGAACAGGGAGGGAGAGAGGGGGTGCGGGCGGCAGAACAGCTGATCGGCGGGGCGGGGAGGATAATGCGCATGCCGGGACAATTATTAATCATCCGGGACCGCGGGACAGTCCCGGGAAAATCGGGACAGTCCCGGGAAAATCGGGACAGTTGGGAGGCATGCATCCTAATAAAAGTGCTAATTGGGGCAAAATGCCTTCAAACTACAATATTCCCCAAAAAACTCAATATATATGCAATAACATATCAATTTAAAGTGCAAAGTTACAAAGAACCAAAAATGAGCAATATATTTATATAGTATCTGAGGAAAAAACTATTGTCTGCAAATAAGCTAATCACTGCACATGCTGTTACAGCTGACACAGAAAGGCCAGAGCAGCCTGACCTAATGCATCACAATCATGACAAGAAATGAAATCCAAAGCAAGAAATACCGCATGTAAGTGCTGCTCAGTCCCGGGCAAAGTCTGGGAGACCAGACACAACAGGTTCTATGCTCTGGGTCTCCTGTGACATATATGTGATGAATGGATCAATGGAGAAAAGGCTTTGTTGGCCCTTACCCTTGTTGGTTGGCCTGAATACCTGAATATGCCAGTCGAAGCCAGGCCCGCCTGCTGTAGGCCAATGGCACAATGTAAAGAATGGGCCCCATGTTTTGATCCTGCTCGTATATTTTTCATGGGGACCAGGCCTCACAATAATGTGTTATGGGGGCACAGACATTATAGGTTGTATGATCTGGGTTCCCTATACCATATGTGTGATGAATGGGCCCCATGTTTTGAGCAGTATTAGTTGAGGCTGTTGTGGGGCCCACTCACCACATTATAGGTTATGTGGGTCCAGACACAACAGGTTCTATGCTCTGGATCTCCTGTGACATAAATATGATAAATGGATCAATGGAGAAAAGGCTTTGTTGGCCCTTACCCTTGTTGGTTGGCCCGAATATGCCAGTCGAAGCCAGGCCCGCCTGCTGTAGGCCAATGACACAATGTAAAGAATGGGCCCCATGTTTTGAGCCTGCTAGTATATAGCTTTCATGGGGCCCAGGCCTCACAATAATGTGTTTTGGGGGCCCAGACATTATTGGTTGTATGATCTGGGTTCCCTATACCGTATGTGAGATGAATGGGCCCCATGTTTTGAGCAGTATTAGTTGAGGCTGTTGTGGAGCCCACTCACCACATTATAGGTTATGTGGGTCCAGACACAACAGGTTTTATGCTCTGGGTCTCCTGTGACATAAATGTGATAAATGGATCAATGGAGAAAAGGCTTTGTTGGCCCTTACCCTTGTTGGTTGGCTCGAATATGCCAGTCGAAGCCAGGCCCGCCTGCTGTAGGCCAATGACACAATGTAAAAAATGGGCCCCATGTTTTGAGCCTGCTAGTATATATCTTTCATGGGGCCCAGGCCTCACAATAATGTGTTATGGGGGCCCAGACAATATAGGTTGTATGATCTGGGTTGCCTATACCATATGTGTCATGAATGGGCCCCATGTTTTGAGCAGTATTGGTTGAGGCTGTTGTGGGGCTTTAAAATGTGGTTTTAGTAGAAAAGAAAGAGCAATAATGTAATGTAATGAATGGGCCCCATGTTTTGAGCAGTATTGGTTGAGGCTGTTGTGGGGCCCACTCAGAGGAGTAGTTCGGCTTTCTGGTACCCGGGGCAAAGATTCGAAATGGTGCCTCCCACTTGTGCTCAGGCCCCCCTTTGGCACCCTCCTGACCTGCTGCACCTGGGGCACGTGCCGCCCCTGCTCCCCCTTAGCTACGCCCCTGGGCCCACTCAACACATTATAGGTTATGGGGGTCCAGGCGCAACAGGTTCTATGATCTGGGTCTCCTGTGACATATCTGTGATGAATGGATCAATGGAAAAAAGGCTTTGTTGGCCCTTACCCTTGTTGGTTGGCCCGGATATGCCAGTCGAAGACAGGCCCGCCTGCTGTCGGCCAATGACACAATGTAAAGAATAGGCCCCATGTTTTGAACCTGCTCATATATAGCTTTCATGGGGCCCAGGCCTCACAAAAATTTGTTATGGGGGACCAGACATTATAGGTTGTATAATCTGGGTCCCCTGTACCATATGTGTGATGAATGGCCCCCATGTTTTGAGCAGTATTGGTTAAGGCTGTTGTGGGGCCCACTCACCACATTATAGGTTATGGGGGTCCAGGCGCAACAGGTTCTATGCTCTGGGTCTCCTGTGACATATATGTGATGAATGAATCAATGGAAAAAAGTTTTTTTTGGCCCTTACCCTTGTTGTTTCTCCTGAATATGCCGGTCGAAGCCAGGCCCACCTGCTGTAGGCCGATGACACAATGTAATGAATGGGCCCCATATTTTGAGCCTGATCGTATATAGCTTTCATGGGGCCCAGGCCTCATAATAATTTGTTATGGGGGCCCAGACTTTATAGGTGGTATAATCTGGGTCCCCTATACCCTATGTGTGATGAATGGACCCCATGTTTTGAGCAGTATTGGTTGAGGCTGTTGTGGGGCTTTAAAATGTGGTTTTGGTAGAAAAGCAAGAGCAATATAGGCAGGTGCTCTAGCTAAAAAGAAATGCAAAAACACTGTCAGATGGCCTTGAATGGGATTTCCCTGGTCAGAGCGAATTAAATGCACTACAGTAAGCTTTAAAATGTAGTTTTGGTAGAAAAGCAAGAGCAATATAGACAGGTGAGTGTGATCTGTAACACTAACTAGGCTTGCAAGGCCTAGGCATAAAGCCAAATGCAAACACACTGTCAGATGGCCTTAAATGGGATGCCCCTGGTCAGAGTTAAATGCACTACAGCAAGCTTTAAAACGTGGTTTTGGTAGAAAAGCAAGAACAATATAGGCAGGTGCTCTAGCTAAAAAGAATTTTTTTGAGCAGGATTGAACATGGCTACAGTGCTCTCTCTTGTGACAGAAGAAGACTTAAAGAATCCTGCAAGGAAGGACAGTTTTAGGAAAACTTAATGTACGACTCATCACCATTTCTTGCTAATAACTCCAAGAAAAGATAAGTCATTCTAATTTCTGGTATCCACACAGAGCCGGTATCTCGGAGCTGGCTGTGCCCTCGTTGATGGATAGAAGTTGATACCCTGATGCCCTGCTCCCCTGGTCTTCTGATGAGTAATTCATCTCTGTGCAGCTCTGGACTTCATCCAATTTCCCTACATAAAATGATATTACCAAAAGATCTGAATCAGCCTTTTAAGAACTCTCCATACTCCGAAGTCCCTCAGGTTAACTGAACTACGAAATAGCTCATTAATCCTGATCTCTACATCGGAGTGCTCCGACCAGTGACAGCCGGCAGAGATGTATGAATACTGTACAGCTTGTTATGAGCACTAAAGCTGATTCTGTATCGAGACTTAATTAAAAATTAGAAGCTTGGAAAAAACTGATGGACCCCTGGAAGTCCCAGCATAGCAAGTACAAAGGCCTGGAGTGAGATGCTCTAAAGCTTAAAGGAGCTCTATCGCAAACTTGTGGAATATTAAAAAACCATCGGCTAATGAGAGAAGGGGCTCTTTATACACCCTAACTAAATAAAACTCCCACCAAGCTTGTGGTTTATTCGGCTGCATGGACCTGGTGTGTGCGTATGCATGTCCGAGAATTAGCAATGGTGCTGACAGCGGCCAGAGTGGGGACAATGGGCTTTGTTCAGCCTCACTGCCTATGGGGAATGGGAGGAGCGAATCACACACTGCATATGGGGGAATGGGAGGGGGGAATGCTACACTGCCTGTGTGAATGGGATGGGGGAATGCTACACTGCCTGTGTGAATGGGATGGGGGGAATGATACACTGCCTGTGTGAATGGGATGGGGGGAATGATACACTGCCTGTGTGAATGGGATGGGGGGAATGATACACTGCCTGTGTGAATGGGATGGGGGGAATGATACACTGCCTATAGAGGATGGGATGGGGGGAATGCCACACTCTCTGTAATGGGATATTTTAGCAATCTAAACATCGGTTTCAATTTTTTTCCCCTTATTTTCCTCCTCCAAATCCTAGGTGCATCTTATGGGCAGGCGCGTCTTATAGCACGAAAAAATACTGTATGTTAAAACCCCAGGATCAGCTGTTTACTAACATTGATAAATGTTCCCATGCCCAGACTATGGTCCGGTATACCACTACACCATCTCTCTTACAAAATTCGTTGCTGTTACTGCCATGTACACGTTTGAGCGATTCCAGACCTAGAGATGAAACTTCTTAAAAATTCTATTTGAACGATTCAACGAATTTCTCCAAGAAATTCGGGTTCTTTCGAATCGGACCTTTGAGAATTGCCCCTCTCTAGTGGAATACATTCAGTACGGTGAGTGGGGAGGAGGTTGGCCTCACTGTCAGCTGTGCAAGTCGGCTTCTGACAGTGCGACCGGCCTCCCCGCTCCCCCTTTGAGGTTTAATATACAGATCTGCATCAATAAATTATTTATTTGCCTAAAGTGTTTCTATTGTTGTAACTGTTACACCCTACCTCCTATCCATCAATCAATGAGGGGGCATGGCTTCATCCATCCCTCAATGAGGGGGCGTGGCTTCATTTAACAATTGTCCCTCTTTCCCACCCCTGAAAAGTTGGAAGGTATGTGCAAGGAAGGCCAGTTTCACACTGGGGGCATTTATGAGCAACTGCCCAGTAATTGACATTGAAAACGGCGCTCAAAGCGGCTTATGGGTCATCTCACATGTCAGTGGTGCAACTGCATCCTGCATTTTTTGCCGTAGGAAATCATTAGTGAAAAAACATAACACCCCAAAATAAAACCAGCTTTTTTTCCAAATTTAGGATACCCCGCTATGTGAAACCCCCCAGATTGTCCACAAAACAAACCTTTCTGGTGGTCCCACGATGCATGTGCAGGCTCTCGTCCAATCAGTGAAGTATCCATGCATAGAGAAAGGGACACACCAGTGAATAAACACTACATTAGTGACTACACACAGGTGAATAACACACTAAACTCAGTGCCCGGGGTGCAATTGGGGGTTAGGTGACTTGCTCAAGGACACTTTAGTCATGTCCCATGGCTGGGAATCGAACTTGTCGCCTTCTGGCCTCAAGCCCACTTCCCTTACCTCTAGGCCATAACTGCCCCTTAACCTGCCAACAGAATCCCAAATGCAAGAAGTCCTTCAGTCCAGCAAAAAAATAAAAAAAAAAATCCTCATCTTTGCATACTTGCCTGTAAAATATACAGTGATGAATGGGTCAATGGAAAAATAGGTATAATCAAACAATGAGGTTTGAGGGCTGTTTTTTCAGCATACGGCACTGGAACACTTCATATAATTAAGGGAAGGATAAATAAGGAAAGGATGAATGTACAGAGACAGTCTTGATCAAAACCTGCTGCCATCGACCAGGATGATGAAGATGTAACGAGGGTGGACATTTCTGCATGATAATGATTCCAAACACACAGCCAGGGAAAGAAAATAAAAGCTGCTAGAATGGCCCAGCCAATCAACTGACCTTAATTCAAATGAAAATCTATAGAAGAGCTAAAGCTCAGATTTCATAGAAGGAGGTTGATAAACCTTCAGGAATTGAAGAATGTTTCTCTGCAAAAAAACGAGTCAAAATCATACCCGAGCAATGCATGCAGCTAGTTTCTTCATAAAGGAGGCGCCTTGAAGCTGTCATCACCAATAAGGCTTTTGTACCGAGTATTAAAGTGGACCAGAACCCACTGCAATCGGCCTGGGAATCTTATAGATCGATTCCCTCCCCCTAGGGCATCCAAAATCGGGATGCCCCACTGTGTGGAACCCCACAGGTTGCCCCATACACTTACCTTGCTTCCTGGTCCAATGGCGCATGTGCTAGCCACGGCCGCATCCCCGCTATCCCTCTAGCAGGACGTGTGCTCGTGCCAGGCATTTGGGAATGGCCGGCGCAGGCCATTAGAGGGATGCGGGGGATGCGGGCGCAAGCACGCTCGGATCTTCTCGCCTTAGATGAGCTCTAGAACGGGGTGGGAGCGGATCTGAACGCGCTGACTGGACAGGAGGCTGCACATGCGCCGTAGGACTGAGAAAGTGTAAGTGAGATCGGGTGACCTGATCAGATCTGAGTGCGCTGATTGGACGAGCGGTTGGACCGGGAAGAGGTGAGTTAATTTGGCGATCTGGGGGGTTTCACGCAGCGGGGCACCCCAATCCGGGGGAAAGGACCAAAACCCAGGATTTTGACTATCTTTAAATACGTTTCAGAGAGCATGTTCAATACTTTTTCCTGTGGCATTTTGCATTATTACACGTAGCTTAATTTATGGACATATGTGGTTTGATTTCTTTGCATGTGTGGATTGGATGGGCCGTTACCGACATCTGGTGAGACTTTCATGTCAACAGCACCTTTATAAATATATTTACTTGTGCTCAATACATATTTTACCCTCTGCGTAAGGCACAGAGCCCACTAACCACACCACAATCGGCAGCTCGTCATTTCTATATAAATGTATTTACCGTTCTCTGGTGCCCGGCAGCTTGGGAAGGGCGTTTTTTCTTTTTTTCCATTTTTCAGACTGTGCGCATCTTCGTGCTGCAGAATTGATGTAATTACCAGTCGGGAAATGAGCAGCAAATGTATTTAGAAATCGGGATTAAATGAAGGTTCAAGTGATAAGGGTTTACTGGAGAAAGTCATGAAAAAAATAAGAGGCAGTTATTTTGAAGTGGCTTTAAGTTAATGATTCTGGCTCAGGCGGATGCCGGGGAATAGATCTTAAGCTCCGCACGCTCCGTATTAAATCTGCATTATGACAAGTTAATGGAATCATAGGACTTCACCATCACCGTAAGGGGTTCATTCTCTTTCAAATGTCTGACACGGGTCTAGGAGACTATTGTGGCTGTCTTGCCAGCATATGTGGTAAGGGGGGAAACCCTTCCTTGGTGTCCCGCCAGTGCCCAATGTTGAGCAGTTAGGTATGGATGCTTTTATACATTGGCTGGCAAAACACCCCAAGGCACAAATTTTGCCAAAAAACACTATATTTAATTGTAGGAAGGATATGGCACAAGACATATAATGCATGTATGTACAAACAGTCTACAAAAATATAAAAAGCAATTGCTAGAGCTAAAATCAGGGGCCCCGGCCAGGTGCTTCCTGGACTCCACACATCCCTCCACACCCAAACCATGCACACTAGCCGGCCAGCATTAGTAAGAGGGACTATTGGCATGATGCAGAGCCTCCCCCGATCTGAGCTTATTTTGTTCCATTTTCCCTATGGCCCGTTTTGCTAACATTTGTCCCGGGGTTAAAATGTGATGCAGAGCCGCCGTCGGGGGAACTCCATTAATGCTCCGTTTCTGTGTCTTCAATCGGGAAGGGTTTTTTGCCCCTCTCGGGGGCATGCTATTTCGTCGTGTCTTCCGTTCCCGTTCACACGGACGATCCGTTTTTCCCTCCTTTTTAATGGGTTTCCAAATGTACCTTCTGGCCACCCGTTTCCGTTTTCACCCCTATTTTGATGTTTAGGACAAGTATACTTACATATTTCTTCTTCTGCCTTGTCTTTAACCCTTTTGTTGCCAAGCACGTAACACCTACGTGCTGGCTTGGCTGGGCCTTAAGTGCCAAGCCCGTAGGTGTTACGTGCTTGACTTTCCTCGCTTCTAGTTTAAAAAATAAAAATCAAAAATACTCACCTGACCCCTTGTTGGATCCGGCCGGGTCTCCTCTTTAATTTGGTGCCATCCGATCCCCCGTGGGGGGTCGGATGGCTCCAGGAGAGCCCCCGGAATAGGCCGCCCCCCCCCCCGCTTCTGCAGCAGCAGCTGCTAACTGTAAAAAAAAATAAAAAATAAAAATGACATTCACTTACCTGTGTGTGCGCTGGCTCCCGCTGTCCCTCCTCTTCACCTGGGGGGCCTCCGATCCCCCCCCAGGACTTACCGATCTTCAGGAGAGAGCCTGGGAGGCTCTCTCCTCTCTTCTTCACGATGGTGGCAGCCATCTTGCCTCTAAGCCCCGCCCCCTTGGGGGCGGGGCTTATGACGTCATCCCGGTCCCGATCACCGGCTTCAGCTTTCTCAGCTTCTCAGATGCCGGTGATCGGTGCCCTGGAAGGAGGTGACAGGAGATCCTCTGATCTCCTGCCTTCTCCTTCTCTGGATGCCGATCACAGGCATCTGTCAGCTGAGCGGCGAGGGACAAGAGCTTGCAATCGAAGGTAAGTACAGTTAAAAAATTTTTTTTTTTTTTGAATAAAATACTTTTTATTATTGTGTGGTGTTTTTATTTCACATTAACCCTTTGTGAGCTGGTAAGGGGTCCATGAGACCCCTTATACCAGTTCACAAGGCTGGGGGGGTGGCAAGTCACCTGCCCTAGCGGGTGGCTTGCCATTAACCCCCGCACCCCCATTACCTGCCTCCCCAAAGGCCAGGGGGGGGCAGAAGAGCCCGGGCCCACATAGGCTATGTGGGCTCGTAGGCTGCAGGGTGGGGGGGCCACCAAAGCTGGCCCCCCCACTCTGTGCCTACAAGCCCCCATAGCTGGTCCCGGGCTGGTTACTTTGGGTAAGGGGGACCCCACGTCATTTTTTTTTTTGGATTTTTAAGGGTTTTTAACCCTTAAAAATCCAAAAAAAAATGGGGTCCCCCTCCCCGGGAAGGGGGACCCTATGTCATTTTTTTTTTTTAATTAACCATTTGTCATCCAGCAGCTATAAAAGGCTTCTGGGCAGGAAAGGGTGTCTACCTATACATATGTGGTATCGCTGTAACCGGGAGAAATTGGGGTTTCTCACGCAATAAGATTTTATTGACAAACTTACATTTTTTATTACAAAAAAACTCTACAAATTGTAAAAAAATATATTTTTTTTAATTTTTTTCACACATTTCACCCAAAAATGTTGAGAATACACCTAAAAAATACAAACAAGACATTTCATGTTAAAGCCCAGACTCTGTTGAAAAAAACAATATATAATTTTCCTGGGAAATCCCTGGAAATCCTTTCAAAAATGACAGTTGAACATGTGTAGCGCGAAACAGTGAAACTCAGTCTGGCAACAGGGAGTGGGAAATGCTGCAGGTAGGCTGGCACTTAAAGGGTTAATGCTTACCTTAATCTCTGTTTCTTCTTCTGCCTTGTCTCTAATGCTTACCTAAATCTCTGTATCTTCTTCTGCCTTGTCTCTAATGCTTACCTTAATCTCTGTTTCTTCTTCTGCCTTGTCTCTAATGCTTACCTTAATCTCTGTTTCTTCTTCTGCCTTGTCTCTAATGCTTACCTTAATCTCTGTTTCTTCTTCTGCCTTGTCTCTAATGCTTACCTTAATCTCTGTTTCTTCTTCTGCCTTGTCTCTAATGCTTACCTTAATCTCTGTTTCTCCTTCTGCCTTGTCTCTAATGCTTACCTTAATCTCTGTTTCTCCTTCTGCCTTGTCTCTAATGCTTACCTTAATCTCTGTTTCTTCTTCTGCCTTGTCTCTAATGCTTACCTTAATCTCTTTTCTTATTCTGTGTTTTCTTCTCCTTCTTCTTTCTATTCCTTGGCCTATATACTTACCTTTTGGGACATGTAACAGTATGATGATGTTGTGATAACGTACATTGCCAGGACATAAACCCTTTTTTTTTTGGAAACTGTTAACATTTTTTAAAAAATGTAAAAACTAAGAACATTAAAATTTTTATGAAAATGGGTGGCTCCTTTAAAATAGTTGCCGTTATCTGTGAAAGAAAAACATCATCGTTTTGAGTTTTTTTTTATGTGATTTTTGTTATTTGGGGGGACATGAGTTTAAACTAGTTTTCCAAAAATCAACTAAAACTTACATTGCTTTTGGGCAACATGGCGTCTGGTGCGCAGGCTCCTCCCTGGGCCCAGCAGTATGTCCGGCTCTGAATCTGTTTGGATCCAAAACACAAGTATATTAGTTACTCTTTGTGCCTCCTGAATGTCAGATTAGGTTATGCTTCGAGGCATCAAATCACTCACCTTCCGCAGCCACCTCTTCAGGTTCTGCACCTCCCTCCGCTATCCCTTGGGATGGGCCTGCGACATCAGAATCTACATAGAACAATAGTGCACATTAGTCTATGTCTGTCTTGCATGTATCAGGACATATGTTATTTGGATAGTCTTACTGGAGTCAGGTTGCTGCTCAGTGAGGCTAGACTCCCTGCCGTGCGATTCCCCCCCCCCCTGCATACTGAGGTCTAAGGGGCCCTCATACTCACTGGCAGAGGAGGGGGTGGGCGTTGGCACTGGCGGTGGGCCACCTATACCTTCCCCAGCTTCGTCCAACGCTGGGCTGCGGGCTCTTCTCCGGGTGGGGCGGCAACGCATAGTCCATTCATTAGCTGAAATATAAACACAATCATAAAAACAGGCCCAGGCAAGGCCAGTGTGGTTCTTGCATGTCAAGTTGCCACACTTACATGGAAAATGTTTGGCAAAGTACCGCCTCACCCGGGGCATATGCCTCCTCTTTAAGTCAGACCAGTGTTGGCCGATCTGAGTGAAGGTATAGGTGGTCCCCGAAATGCGGGCAATCGCGTCTACCACCGCCAGCGCCAACGTCCTCTTCTCGAAATCGCACGACAGGAAATCGTAGCGATTCCTCAGCATCATCTGTTTGGAAAAAACACAATGGTACACCATTAGTCACACAAAAACACGTCCAAGTCTCATGGCCTACCTAAAGTCACTTTCTGCCCCTCATTGCTACTTACATGGGCCTAGTTCTACAATCTGCATGTAGGCTAGTTTGATGTTGCGCACATGTTTAAAAGTAAGGTGGTCTAGTAGTTTACTTTAACAAGTCAGTTGATCCTCATTAATCTTGCCCTGCCATAGCTATTTTTTTTTAAAGCGCCTTGTGCGCGCACATAAACGCACGCTCACCTACTCACATCCATGATTAGGTCGTCCTGCTCCGCTGTGTATATCGCTGGCGACATATTTGGAGGCGTCCTGGGTATGGCTATGACGTTCCCCCGCGGTGACGTGCGTGCCTGCTGAACACGCCCACACGGTAAAGGTCAATGCACTCAGCTCTGTGTTGGATACCATATCACTATGGTCAGACCAAAAGGTAGCCGTAAGACCCACAAAAGCCCAGAGGCGCATACTAGCCGCTCAGATCCAGCACACAAAAAACATCACAAGAGCAGCCACAAGAGCCAGGAGGGACATGCACCTACTAAAAGGGTGGATAAGCCACACACACAGGCAGCTCACCCAAAACGCAGGAGCAAGGAGCCCTTGCCCCATTCGCCAGCACCTGCTAAATCAGCCAGGCCTCACAAGGGACCCAAATCTGTTGCAAGCCTGCAGCCTGCACCTCCTCCACACACAAAGCATGCCCAAAAAACAAGACACACCACCAAGGGGAAGCGTAGGTCCGAACCCTCCACCCCACCCAGGCCACTCACCCCTCCTCCGCAACACTCTGTGTCACAAAGTACCACTACCACAGATTCACTAGAGAGCTCAACAGGTGAAAGCTCCACAGGCACCCAGCCATTAACACAGAGCAGCACCCACACTCCATCACACTCACCCATAAGCCCAAGTACCCCACACGACTCCCCAGACAGCCAGCCATCTATTTCATCTGATGCAGGGGACACCACACACCCATGTGGCCGTCAGCTACGCCATGGCTCACTTACAGCCCGTTTTTGTGATGCCCAAAGCATGGCTGTAGCCACTGGTGTCTGTGAGCACTATGATGCCCTATTTGGCCGTTATTCCAAAAGCACCACAAAGCAGGCAAAGCAGGAGATCTGGGCTAATATTTGCAGCCAAGTTAATAGTGTTGGCTCTGTCAGGAGAGATCTGCAGCAAATTTAGCGCAAATTTGGTGATCTCAAATATTATGGGGAAAAAAAATGGACATGCGCCGCCAGGAGAGGTAAAGTCCATTTAGAGTGTAAATGCATGTCTAGCCTGCTTTGTAACAGGATGTAACACT
Organism: Gastrophryne carolinensis; assembly: GCA_027917425.1. Taxonomy (NCBI): domain Eukaryota; kingdom Metazoa; phylum Chordata; class Amphibia; order Anura; family Microhylidae; genus Gastrophryne; species Gastrophryne carolinensis. Next base: position 477,108,704 of record CM051237.1, on the reverse strand, counting down.
TAATAGGTGTGTTTTAATCCACCCCAGCCAGCAGACAGGGGGTGGTCTCCCAAATAAAATCACACTAACCTCAGCAGAAGAACATGTCTACACATATATACACCCTGCTAGCCTTCAGGGCCTGCCAGAGGGCCTAGACACAGACAGGAATGTCAGGTCGAAAGGTGAGTTTGTTTTTACAGAGAGACTTTTCAATGTGCACCCAAAAACTTGGCTACCCGTTAATACACACTGTGTTTGTTGTTAAAAATTACATTTCATTCTCTCTTCCAAGAACCAACTCAACACACGTCACAAGGCCAAGCAACCCCTGGCTTGTCCCAGAGGCCCATGCAACACCAGGTTTCTTCCCACACAAACCAAATTGAGTGTTTGGATGAGGTAAGTCAATGGTCCACTGTGTAGACTTTGGAAATTGCACTTGCATCCATTATTGGGAAAAGAGTGAACTCAATAAATGCTACATTTCTTTACAGAACATACCAAGTCCCCCAATTATTGAAGACATTCGAGATTTGGAGGAGGGCACCAATCAGATGCAGCAATTGCCTACACAACCATTGTGTGAACATCAGAACCAACAGGCACAGCAACTTCATCACCTGGTGTCCACTACCACAACCTCTGTGCCAACAACCTCTTCTGCCGTCCGCACCACACACTCGGGGGCAACCCAACCATCAGCACCAACTCAATCTGGTGCAGAACCACCCACCCGTGCCAGCCAAGGTGACATATAAGCCAGAGGAGACAGCTTCAGATTATGGAGGAAGCGTGGCACCAGGAGAATATAGCTTTCTCACAAACCACCCAACAGTTTAATGACACGGTGCGCACCCAATTAACATCGATGAATAACCAATTAGAGGTTTTAAACTCAAATGTGTCTGGCCTACTGGCAGAAACAAGAAGCCTAAACAGGCATATGGGTGAAATGGTCCAACAATGGCAGCAGATTAACCAAAGCCTGGCACATATTGCTGCACACATTCACCCACCCCAACCATCAGCTGCAACATCATCCTCTACCTACCACTAAATGGTTGTGTTAATGTTTATGACCCCACGTTTCAGTTTATAAAAAAAAAACAATAAAAGGATTGCAAATAAATATTTGTTAATTCAAAAATAAATGTACCAGAAAAACATTTGAAAGGCGTGTGTTTTATGTAAAAACATTGTCCACTAGTTGCGCACGTATTGCCTGTGCTGTGCCACTTGGTGATCCGGAGTATGGAGGGGTGTGATCTTCAGAAATCTCTAAAGTGTCCTCAGGCAGGTCAGTGTATCTGGATATCCGGGCTCGAATGGCAAGGTTGTGCAGGACACCACAAGCCATAATGATTTGGATGACCTGGGCAGGCTGATACTGTAGTGCACCCCCAGTCTGATCCAGACATCGGAAGCGCATCTTTAGCAAGCCAAAGGCACGTTCCACCACTCCTATGGGCAGTGTTATACCGCTCCTGGGCCTGGGAAGATGGGTACAGGATGGGTGTGAGTAGCCATGGTAACAAAGGATAGCCAGAATCACCTGCAAAAAAAACAAACAAAAAATAAGCACTAACAATAACACAAACACACATGACAAATGTGTCTATTGGAAACATATGTAGTGTCTGGCACCATGACTAGTCAACACATAACTATAAGGCCATCCAAAAATAACAAATAACTCTAAATATAATAACTAAACAATATCCACAAGTACCTTACATGCATTACACCAAAATTGGATGTTAGGTAACTGGAAATGCCTAACAACATGGAATAACAGACAGAGCCCTAAGGGGAATAACATCAATAATGTTTAGGTGTGCATTAAAGCATTATTGAACAGGGACAAATAGGTGAGCTGTGCAGTGTCAGAGCAAAGCACAGTTCTGATGAGCCAACATGCACATCCAAGCAGTACACTGCTATACAATGACTGTGGTATGCTACATAGCTAAGAGGGCCAGGACAGGACGCAATAGTGGAGAATACATACAAGAATTAAGATGATCAAATAGTGGTAAGTAAGTGATTGCCCACTTGTACTGTTTCATTGCTATCTATCACAGATTAGTGGGGGACAGGCACCAAAAAAGTAAAACAATTTTGAACAGCAACAACACGTTTGAGACACATACCCAGTAGCCATCCGCCAGACAGATCTCCAGATTGAAATCGTGCAAAGAGGCAGGAGTTCCTCAAAATGTGGGCATCATGCGTGGAACCTGGGAAGGCTGCAAATAGACTAAAAAGTTGCAGATCAGGGCCGGACACTGCCTGGACATTAATGGAATGGCCCATCTTCCTGTTCCTGCACAAACCAAACATAACTGGAATTAGTGTGAGCATAAGTGTCAAGATGCACACAAATTTACTAAAACATCAACAACATTACTAAACAATGGATGCTAGTGATACACAGGGTGTAGGTCTGCTTGAACCCCCCCCCCAAAAAAAAAACTTACCTAAACCACATACCTGATTAGATATTCCTGGTCAGCAGGCGGAATGATCGATACGTGGGTACAATCAATGGCACCCATGACGTTGAGCATGTCGGCTAGGTTATAAAAGCCCAGCTTAACCGCATTACAGGCTTCCCCTGTGTCTGGGAAAATATAAATTGGGGGGCCAGGGTAGCCATGCCATCCAAAAACTTTGTTAGGCTGCGGCTAAGCGTAGACTGGGACATCCCCACGGAGAAGGCATCCAGTCTCTGGAACGAGCCGTTCGCCAAAAACTGCAGGCAGCCAACCAATTTGGTCATACCTGCAATTGCATGCCCCTTTCTTGTGGTGGGGGCTAACCATGGCCGCAGCTGGCTATACAAGTCCTGGAGAGGAACACGGTTAAGGCGGGTGAGCTCGAATAGCTCAAGGTCATGCATGCCATCGATGTCCAAACGTGTACGGTGCAGCCTGGTTTCTGCCATGCTCAAAAGTACAAGACCGCGTAGCTGACGCCTTTGATGCTCGCGCACAGAGGAAACCATGATACGGAGCTCAAATACGGGTGCTAATAGTGGCCCTAAGTGAACCGTCGAGGCCCTCGTTAAATGGGGCTGGTTTCAATCGGAAATCAAGGCTCTGGATCAATTAAAATAACGTACCAATCAACGGGCAGTCCGTTTTCACGGAGTTCAGCCTCTTGCGAGCCGTCAATCGGAAAGGCACATGCCGACACACCTGATCGCATAAACGCACACAAAAACCAACGTAGCACCCTTTCATGACCCGATCACAGCCCAAAACCAACGGGAAAACGTACGGGATAGCTGAACGGGGAGGCTCTGCATCAGGCCAATAGTGTGCAAAGGGCCTAAGAGGGAGAAATGGAGCTCGCACCCACCCCTCTTATATCTCTATCCGCTTGTTCTACCGCCAGAAGATTTCTCTCATCGGAATTAGATGAGTTGATTTCCACAGCTGTATATAAAGCTTGGGATGCGCTCATTTTTACAGTCATATACAGAACAATATTTGATTTAACGGCCAGGATGAGAAGATAGAATTGCTAATTTGTTCTGCTGTATATTGTGCTTTATACAATTTCCCTTGAGCTTTGTACACTGTGGCATTCGTTCCGTCTCCTCCAGCAGATGTGATGCATCTCCGGTAATATCATCGGGGATATTGCTATTTCATAATATTTCCAAAGAAAGCAGCACTGGGGCCACCTAACCTTCCCGGCACCGTGTCAATGTCACGCTTCCAAACTAATTATAGTATCAAAAGATTAAAGGACAAAACCACTTACTGATTGGGGGGGGGGAGCGAACGCAGAGATTAAGACGCGGTAATTATAAACCCATACTCTGATGGGAGAACTTTGTAGAAGTTCAAATGTGACCTTTCTTTTATACGTAGGATTGGAATGTTACAATGTTTACAGAGGAACTTCATCTTGCTTCTTTATAATTGGAAACACAAGAATAACTAGTGCTATACGTTTTTTCGTGACAGTTTTAATTTTTTTTTTAAACCGGACCTTCAGCGTGATTTAAAGAAAAGCCCAAACTCTTAAAAAACGTTTTCCCAGCATCTATAATTAATATATTTTACGTTTTTAGTCACTAACTTATTATTCTTTCCCCCACTGGGCTGCAACTCTGTTCAGGAATTTAGGATACGGGCGCCGCCATCTTGACTCATCAAGCATCACACTTACTGAGGAGAGGAGAGTGGGATAAGGTACAGGGCGCGGGTTATATCTGTGCTTTGCTCAGACAGAGCAGAGCTGGGGTCAGGTAACGGTCAGCAGTCCCAGAATGCAGAGCAGCACAGTCAGGAGGCACTTCCTGTTTGCAGGCTGCCTGATAAGATGGCGGCTTCCATAAGCCGCCATCTTGGATGTTTAAAGTGGACCAACACCCAGGATTTTGACTATCCTGGGTTTTGGTCCACTTCGGTGTGTGAAACTCCCCAGAACGCCCGGAAACACTCACCTCACCACGCTCCTACGCGGGTGCTCGTCCAATCAGAGCGCTCAGAGCCGATGTGGTATGGACGGACAAGCGACGGACAACCACAGCGGCTCTGAGCGCTGGAGGCCGCGTCTCGCGCTTCCCTCTAACAGGGAGCGCGCCCGCGCCGGCCATTCACAAACGGCCGGCGCGGGTGCACGCCCTGCTAGAGGGAAGCACGAGACGCGGCCGCGGCCTGCGCATGCGCCGTTGGAACTGGGATAAGGTAAGGTTTCTGGGCGTTCTGGGGGGTTTCACCCCGTGGGACATCCCGATTTCGGATGCCCCGCGGGGAGGGATCTGATCGGCCTGGGAATCTTATAGATTCCCGGGCCGATCTCCCCTGGGTGTTGGTCCACTTTAAAGGCTCATAATATGCAGTAGATGCAGATAGGATGATTTTAATGTGGACAATCTGCATGTACAGGGTGTGGGAAACATATAAGATAGGCTCTTATTCAGGGTGAAGGTCCGGATTAATGTGGGCAATCTGTATGTACAGGGTGTGGGAAACATATAGGATAGACTCTTATTCAGAGTGAAGGTCCACTTTAAGTAAATTGTTTTAGTGTGCTTCCCTGGCACTTCTGCTTTGTGCCTTGTGCTGGATTAATCTGTAAATCATTAAAGAGACAGTCAGGCAATGACAATAATAATGCAGCAAGGGTCCTGCCCAGGGCCGGATTAAACCCCCCCAGGGTTTGCCGAACAAACTCACCTCTTCCCAGTCCTACGACGCATGCGCGCGCGGCCGCTTGTCCAATCAGCGCGCTTGGATCCGCTCGAGCCCCTTTGTCCAGGAGCTCGTCTAATACGAGCAGATCCGAGGGCGCTACCGACTGCATCCCCTACTGCCACCCTCTAACAGGGAGCATGCCCGCTCCGGCCATTCACAAATCCCTGGCGCCGGCACTCGCCCTGCTAGAGGGATAGCGTGGATGCGGCCGCTGCTTGTGTATGCGCCGGTGGAACGGGAAAGAAGGTGAGTTTATAGGCGACCTGGGGGGTTTCACACAGCAGGAGGGAATCAATCTCCGTGGGTTTTGGTCCACTTTAAGTCCACCACACCTGCTACCGGCCAGGTATACCAAGTTGAAATGCCCACAAACTTCGAGCCATATTTGAAGCATGAAAACCTGGCCTAAACTTCAGCAGAAAATCCCAAAAAGCAGAAAGGCCCCCTCCTCCTTTTTCAGCGCCCCCCCTGACCTGTGTCCCACTTCACTACAGATGCTCATGGGGGCTGCAATAGCTGCTCTTCGGCGTCAGAACACCAGTGCCCCCCAACTGAAAAGAGGACGCTGTCAGGCCGGGGGACAGGAGGAAGAAGACACAGAGAGGAAAGACTTTGTTATGCACTTTTTTAACAGTTTGTGTCTGTCTGGTTAGTAAGTGGTCCAAGGGATCGCTATAGCATATTACACATTGTGGTGGATGGCATGCCCCCTGCTGGCATCGGGCAGGTGGCATGGCGAAAGATTTGACCTGGATCTTGCCAGTATCTGGGATGGGGGGAACTGGGCCAAATCAGCTTTTAGTAACCTAGCTTCATCCCGGGTACGAAACCCACCACTAGTCATGAGAAACAGGGGCCTTTATCCAAATTTGAGATGAAGGAGCGGTGGCCACATTTGAAAATGTTTCCTATATGGCAGGTTGGGGAAATTCCCAATGGAAAAAAGTATACCAAGGCACTGTTTAGTTACTTGTTTCTTAAAGTGGACCAAAACCCAGTGCGATCGGCCGATCGATTCCCTCCCTCCCGATTTTGGATGCCCCGCTGTGTGAAACCTCCCCAGGTCGCCTTGTACACTTACCTTGCTTTCCAGTCCAACGGCGCATGCACGAGCTGCATCCCCGCTATCCCTCTATCAGGGCGTGTGCCCGCGCCAGGCATTTGTGTTAGAGGGAATAAGGAGATGTGGCCGCCAGTGAGCCTCGGGCGGGCTGATTGGACGAGCGGCCGTACATGCGCTGTAAGACCGGGGAAGAGGTGAGTTGCGCTCGGCGGTCTGGGGGGTTTCACACCCTGATCGGAGTGCCCTAGGGGAAAGGACCAAAACCCAAGATAGTCAAATTCCTGGGTTTTGGTCCAGGTTAAAGGTCATTATTGCTACATTATAGTTTGATCAATTGTCAGCTAATCCTAGAACTGTCATAATGTCTTTAGGTAATACACACGGCGTAGTCTGATGAAATGTGTGTCAGAAGAAAGTTTTTGTATCAGTTATCAGATATTTACACTTTAATTAGAAAAAGGTCTGTACATGGTGACCTCACATTTCCCCCGGGTGTTTGAACTGTTCCAGAAATCAGTTCCCTTATCCCATCACTGGCTAACACACTGCCATAACCCAACCTTAAATAGCCAAGTCAGGAAGACAAGAATAGCATAGAAAAATAACTAAGGATGAAAGTAGCTGGAACCTCATCTTCGCATTTCATTAGTTATTTCACCGTTAGTACTTTTTGTCCCAAGCTTCCTAGAAACACAAATCTTCCTATGATTGCATGCTGTTATACAATCGGGTGCCTTCTTTTGATTGCCTTATATAGTTCAGGGTTCTTCTATGATTGCACGGCCATCAATGATCATACAGGACATTCTTCTGTGATTGCATGGACATCGACGATCATACAATCTTTTATGATTGCATGGCAGTGTGATGACTGACATGAACCAGCAATCCATCATCCGTCATCGCTCAGACTCCGCTGCTCTAGCCGCTGTGCTATCCGCTTTGGTGGTATTGCTGTGTGTCTGCTGGAGTGGTGTGATTCTTCCCTACGTCATAGAGCTGCCTAGTTTAACCTCACCTGGTATTTTTTATGCTGTGGCTGTTCCTATAAATGCATGTGCTTGGCCTCACCCCTGTGTTGGATCATTGCATTGTCTTCTCAAAGCGTAGCCGTGCTCTCCAACCCCCCCCCTCCCCCTGCTTACCTCCTTGTCCTTATGGGGCCTACGGGCCTTCATGTTTCTTGTTATTGGGCTTATAGCCTTCCTGTCCTTGCTGGTCTCCATGGTCCTTCATAGTTCATGTATGTGTCTGCTCTGTCTGTGCTCTTTGTCTGTATTGGGCCCCCTGCCTTTCCGGTGTCTTAGCCGCTGTGTGCCTTGGACCCACTGCCCTTCTTTGTCAGTCCTATAGCCTGTACTGGGGCCTAGTTCCACCATAGCCAGCACTGGGGCCCAGCTCTGCCATAGCCAGCACTTGGGCTCAACTCCACAATAGGCCGCACTGGGACCCAGCTCTGCTACAGCCCGCTCTGGAGTCCAGTTCCGCCATAGTCTGTACTGGACCCCAGACCATCCATTCTTGCTTTGTGTACATCTGTCCTGTGTTTCCCTTTCTCAAGTCAGTGACCACCAAGGAACTACCCGAAGCCTGTGCACCTCCACCTTCAGGAGCGATGTTGAAGAACTGGGTAGGTTACAGGCTCTCCGTCGAGTACCGGACCTCCCATGCCCCAGGTAGTTGGCACCTTGCCTCTTTGGTGGTGCTGGCGGGTTGTTTTTCCTCCGTCCTCTTTGTACTTTTAGTCTGTTCTATGACTGTATGGCCATTTATCACTATACATTCTTCTATGAACTGCATGACCATCTATTATCATATGCTCTTCTATAATTGCATTCCCATCCATGATCATTTGTTCTTCTATGATTGCATGTCCATCTACTGTATGATCATAAATTCTTCTATGACTGCATAGCCATCTATAATCACAGGTTTTCTATGAATACATGGCCGTCTATGACTATACATTCTGATATGACTGCATCATCATCCATGATCACATGCTCTTCTATGACTGCATGGTAATTTAGAACCATACAGTCTGTTACGTTTGCCTGACCATCTACAACCATACGTTTTTCTATGACTGCATAGCCATCTAGGACCACGCATTTTATTATAACGACATAATCATCTATGATCATACATTCTTCTATGATTGCTCTTCTTTGAGTACATGGCCATCTATGTCTATATATTCTAACATGACTGCATGATCATCTATGATCACATGCTCTTCTATGACCGCATAGTAATTTAGGACCATACATTCTGTTACATCTGCATGACCATTTACGATCATACATTTTTCTTTAACTCCTTTAACTCCATAGCTATCTAGGACCGTACATTCTATTATAACTGCATGGCCATTTATGATCATACATTCTTCTATGATTGCATGTCCATCTACTGTATGATCATACATTCTTCTGTGACTGCATGGGCATTTATGATCATACAATCTTTTATGACTGCATGGCCATTTATGATCATACATTCTTCCATGACTGCATGGCCATCTATGATCACATGTTGATCTATGACTGCTTGGCCATCTATGATCACATGTTGATCTATGACTGCTTGGCCATCTATGACCATATATTCTTCTATAATGCATGTCTATCTACTGTATGATCATACATTCTATGATTGCATGTCCATCTACTGTATGATCATACATTCTATGATTGCATATCCATCTACAGGATGATCATACATTCTATGATTGCATGTCCATCTACTGGATTATCATGCATTCTTCTATGACTGCATGACCATCTATAATCATATGCTCTTCTATATTTCCATGTCCACCCATCATCATACGTTCTTCTATGATTGCATGTTCATCTACTGTATGATCATACGTTCTTCTATGATTGTGTCCATCTGCTGTATGATCATACTTTCTATGACCATCTAGGACCATACATTCTGTTACATCTGCATGACCATCTACAATCATATGTTCTTCTATGAATGCATGACCATCTATAATCATATGCTCCTCTTTTACTGGATAGACATCTAGGACCATACATTCTATTATAACTGCATGGTCTTCTATGATTACATGGTCATCTACGATCATATGTTCTTTGACTAAATGGCCGTCTATGATCACATGCTGATCTATGACTACATGCCCATCTATGACCATTTGTTCCTCTAAGCCTGCATTCCCATATATGACCATACATTCTTCTATGCCTGCACGCCCATCTATGATCACATGCTCTTCTATGACTGCATGAACATCTAAGACCATACCATTTAATCTGACCTGAATGGCCATCTATGACCATACATTCTTCTATGACTACATGGCCATTCATAATCACATGCTCCTCAGTGATAATAGTTTTTATTAAAGTGGACCAAAACCCATGCCGATTGATTCCCACCCCTAGCGATGCCCCGCTGATTGAAACCCCCCAGGTCGCCGCGAGCCGTGGCCATATCCCCGCTATCCCTCTAAGCACGCTCCCTGTTAGAGGGAAGTGGAGGATGTGCCGTCAGCTGCTGCTCTTAGACACACCGAAGGACCGGGAAGAAGTGAGTTGCCTTAGGCAATCGGGGTGGTCTCACGCAGCGGGGCAAAACCGATCAAGGTGCCCCGGGGGAAAGAACCAAACCCCAGGATAGTCAAAATCCTGGGCTTTGGTCCACTTTAATATTGTTCCATTTTATTCGGCAGCACTTTACATTCAGAGGGTTCATGTAGAAACAGGGTAGTAAATTATATAGCAACAAAACAGATGAGCCATTGAAACAAAAAGAACGAGGGCCCTGCTTGCAAGATTACAGTCTAAGTGGAGGATGAGGGTGACACATAAAATATTAAGTCCTTTTTACCATGGTCCAGTCATCTGGAAAAATAAAAGTATATAAATTGTGGCCCGGTTACAAACAGGGATGCATAAAACATTACAAACATCTCTGTCCAGTAGACAGTAAAGCTGTATAATAAGGGGCAGTATTTATACAGTTAATAAGCAGAAGCTGTGGAAGTGACATCACAGTAAGAGACCCAGTGCAGTCTGGGAAAGCAGAGATGATAAGTATCTCTTCTACTTCTTGGTATAGCGAGTTGAGAGAACAGAGTGTGTAGTGAGTGCGCCAGAGTTACAGTACAGTGCATGTGAGCCATCCTAAACCGGGACGGGTACAAGGCTTAGTGAAGCAACCAGAGAGAGAGAACGTGGAATCGAGAGCACCTTTTGGGGAAGTTAATACACACAGAAAGTGAAGCAGAAGATCCTGGCAAGTCGGTAAACAGGACAGCAAGACTCTGTTAGAGAATCCATGCAGAATAGGGAGGATCAGGGAGCAGTACAATGAAGACCTTCAGAAAGGTACCGAAAGCTGTATAGTCCCGGCCCCTAGTGAGACCGCGGATGCAGACACTGTTATTGTTTAAATGAAAGTTGCTGAACAGAGAGTTGATGTGTGGAATAAAGTAGCAGAAAGAGATTATTGAACTGAGTGTGTACTGACTCCACAGGCCCAAATCCAAGTTCCCTCAGAAACCTAACGAATCCGCAAGCAATACCCGCACACCAACCACTCCTGTTAGTAGCGGGCGGGCAACAACAAGCTGTATGGGCCAGTCACAAGTGGATTTAGTGATCAACAGCTGTGGTGGATATTGTTTAAAGTGGACCAACACCCAGGATTTTGACTATCCTGGGTGTTGGTCCACTTAGGTGGGGCACCCCGATCGGGGGTGCCCCGCTGTGTGAAACCCCCCCGATCGCCGCAAAAACTCACCTCTCCCCGCTCCCACGTGACCTCGTCCGGCCAATGACAGCGCTCAGAGCCTCTCTGGTATGCGCGTCCAAAGCCGCTTGGACGCGCATACCAGAGCGCTGTCATTGGCTGCGTCTCTCGCTTCCCTCTAACAGGGAGCGCGCCTGCGCCGGCCATTCACAAAACGGCCGACGCGGGAGCGCGCCCTGCTAGAGGGAAGCGAGAGACGCGGCCGCGTCTCGCGCATGCGACGTTGGATCGCCGGTAAGGTAAGGATTGTGAGCCTCCTGGGGGGTTCCTCCCCGCGGGACATCCCGATTTCGGATGCCCCGCGGGGAGGGATCTGATCGGTCCGGGAATCTTATAGATTCCCGGGCCGATCCCCCCTGGGTGTTGGTCCACTTTAAAGTGGACCAACACCCAGGATTTTCACTATCCTGGGTGTTGGTCCACTTCCATGGGGCACCCCGATCGGTGCCCCGATTCTGCTGTGTGAAACCCCCCAGAAAGCCCCAAAAACTCTGACTCTTCCACCAATCACCCCCGACGGACAAGTGAGGTCCGTCGACGGACAAGGTGAGAGCTCCCGCCGCCGCCGCCTCTCGCGCGTCCCTCTTACAGGGAGCGCGCCCGCGCCGGCCGTTTGTGAATGGCTGGCGCGGGTACGCGCCCTGCTAGAGGGATGCGCAAGAGGCGGCGGCCCGCGCATGCGCTGTTGGAACGAAGAACAGGTAGGATTTGCGGGCGTCCTGGGGGGTTTCACACAGCGGGGCACCCCCGATCGGGGTGCCCCGCAGGCAGAGAGCTGATCGGCCCGGGAATCTTATAGATTCCCGGGCCGATCAGCGGTGGGTGTTGGTCCACTTTAATAAAGGATCATCAAAATGATGGAGAAGAACGGCTAGAGAAGTAGAGTTAGATTAGTGGATGTGTAGGCTACCCTAAGTAGATGCGTTTTTAGGGAGCGTCTAAAACTATTGATGTTGCATGGTTTGAGTGTATCAGGGAAGATATAGCCTGTACCCATGATTTCCTCTATCTTCCTCCAAGCCTGGCTGGATATTTCTTGGTGCCGGGTGTATAAGTGACCCCCCTCCTCCGTCCATTCAGCATATATATATGGATTTTCATCAGTGGGCCATTTTTTCACTATAGTCCTCCTTTAACGGTGGATACAGGTAAGGAGATTTGCACAATACCCTATAATAATTAAAGGTTCCACTCCCAAAGCTATATAAGGCTCACCTCAAAAACACAGAATCATAGAGGGAGGCTCTATGTCAGAAAAATAAATTTTATTCCATATCACTAAATTAATCACTACACATAACCACTACACAATTAAAAACCCTTAAAAAACACATAATGAGACAATACATATAAGACAAAGCAACATAGAAGTGTGTAGGCGATGGGGAGATACTGGCACATATAAATATCAATCAGCAGCTATATATATAAAACACATAAACACAAGTGATCTAATCAGTGCAAATATCAATGTGCAAATCCTGCCGATGATCCGGATCCTCTATCAAATAACTATAAAGTGCAAAGTGCAACCAATCAATAGATACAAATAACAATGTGCAAATCCTGCCTATGATCCGGATCCTATATCAAATAACTATAAAGTGCAACCAATCAATAGATACAAATAACAATGTGCAAATCCTGCCTATGATCCGGATCCTATATCAAATAACTATAAAGTGCAACCAATCAATAGATACAAATAACAATGTGCAAATCCTGCCTATGATCCGGATCCTATATCAAATAACTATAAAGTGCAACCAATCAATAGATACAAATAACAATGTGCAAATTCTGCCTATGATCCGGATCCTATATCAAATAACTATAAAGTGCAAAGTGCTGCCAATCAATAGATACAAATAACAATGTGCAAATCCTGCCTATGATCCGGATCCTATATCAAATAACTATAAAGTGCAACCAATCAATAGATACAAATAACAATGTGTAAATCCTGCCTATGATCCAGATCCTATATCAAATAACTATAAAGTGCAAAGTGCTGCCAATCAATAGATACAAATAACAAGTTGCAAATCCTGCCTATGATCCGGATCATATATCAAATAACTATAAAGTGCAACCAATCAATAGATACAAATAACAATGTGTAAATCCTGCCTATGATCCAGATCCTATATCAAATAACTATAAAGTGCAACCAATCAATAGATACAAATAACAATGTGTAAATCCTGCCTATGATCCGGATCCTATATCAAATAACTATAAAGTGCAACCAATCAATAGATACAAATAACAATGTGTAAATCCTGCCTATGATCCGGATCCTATATCAAATAACTATAAAGTGCAACCAATCAATAGATACAAATAACAATGTGTAAATCCTGCCTATGATCCAAATCCTATATCAAATAACTATAAAGTGCAACCAATCAATAGATACAAATAACAATGTGCAAATCCTGCCTATGATCCGGATCCTATATCAAATAACTATAAAGTGTAAAGTGCAACCAATCAATAGATACAAATAACAATGTGTAAATCCTGCCTATGATCCGGATCCTATATCAAATAACTATAAAGTGCAAAGTGCAACCAATCAATAGACACAAATACAATGTGTAATCACAAAGAGAACCTACATAATTACCCAATACCTAAATGCCCTATAAGAAGTATAAATTACCACAAAATACCTCACCAATGTAGATGCTAGTATCAATCAACCATTAAATACCAAATACAGCGCAAAAATATATCCAACCAAAATATACTCAAGGTATCACAGGTATGCCAGTAAAGGGTCTCCCCACTGCCTACAGCATCAGGAGCCACGCGTTCCGTGGGTGTATCCCCCACTTCATCAGGCCTTTAACGGTGGGAGAAGCACCTTCATAGCTTCTACGTACTTGGTGGTTAAAGGGACTCTAAACCCAATGGCAATAATTAGCCAGCAAGCAGCTGACCTGATGCCTGTTGCCTGCACCTGTTCCACATTTTCTGTTTTGTAGGGTAGAAGCCTAAACAGAATTTTTTATCAACATTATTTCTACAGGACCATGCAAAAAAGGGGTCCTAATGCTACTGTGTCCCTTTAAGCTCTGAAGCTTGAGCAAGCACAGAAAGTCACAGTGGTCCCAAAGCTGCCTCTGACTACAGAAGAGCTTGCCCCAAAACTCATAAATCTGCTCCAGGACACGCCCCTCCCAGCTCAGCCGCAACACAGAAATTAAAGCAATGAAATCAGTTTCATCTAGAATACATGAGGTATTTACATACAGTACAATCAGATATTTTCAGCTGCTTTGAAATTGCTCATTTTGTACTGTTCCCAAGGGGGGTATGGGGGGAGAAAATTACTGCATGGCTGGACAGGGACTTTAAACTGGACCTTCACCCTGAATAAGAACCTATCTTATATGTTTCCCACACCCTGTATATACAGATTGCCCACATTAATCCGGACCTTCACCCTGAATAAGAGCCTATCTTGTATGTTTCCCACACCCTGTACATACAGATTGCCCACATTAATCCAGACCTTCGGCCTGAATAAGAGCCTATCTTATATGTTCCCCCTGTACATATAGATTGCCCACATTAATCCGGACCCTCACCCTGAATAAGAGTCTATCTTATATGTTTCCCCCACTCTGTGCATACAGATTGCCCACATTAATCCGGACCCTCACCCTGAATAAGAGCCTATCCTATATGTTTCCTCCCCCCTGTATATACAGATTTTCTGAGCCTGAGCCTTTAAACATCCAAGATGACGGCACATGGATGAGTCACAGGCTGTCTGCAGACAGGAAGTGTCTGACTGTGTCGCTCTGCATTCTGGGATTGCTGTCCTTTTCCTGACCCCATCTCTGCTCTGTCTGTGAAAAGCACAGCTATAACCCCGCCCCCTGCACTTTATCCCCCTCTCCTCTCCTCTCCTCAGTATGTGATGCTTCTGAGGCAAGATGGCGGCGCCCGTATCCTAGAGTCCTGAACAGAGTTGCAGCCCAGCGGGGGGGAAAGAATAAAAATTAAGCGACTTAAAACTTAAAATATATTCATTTTAGATGCCGGGGAATAGTCTTTGAGGGGTTTGGGCTTTTCATTAAGTCATGCTGAAGGTCCGCTTCTTCCTAAAGGAGCACTATCACAAAAAAGTGGGCCAA
Organism: Gastrophryne carolinensis; assembly: GCA_027917425.1. Classification (NCBI taxonomy): domain Eukaryota; kingdom Metazoa; phylum Chordata; class Amphibia; order Anura; family Microhylidae; genus Gastrophryne; species Gastrophryne carolinensis. Next base: position 477,093,516 of record CM051237.1, on the reverse strand, counting down.
TAATAAAAATCCATATAAGTATGTTGGATGGCGGGGGGAGGGGTCACTTATACACCCGTTATCTAGAAATAAGCAGCCAGGCTTGTTTTTAATTTGTATTAATAAAAGGAAGAGAAAATCGGGTGACAGGTTCCGTCACCCCTGATACACTAAACCTGTCACCCCTGGATTTTATTCTAACCAGGAGACGAAAACCACAAGCTTGGCGGGAGTTCTATTCAGTTCGGGTGTATAAGTGACCCCTCCTCTCATTAGCCAATGTGTTTATATGGATTTTTAATATTACACCATTATAGTGCTTCTAGTGCTTCTTTAATATACATATACGATAGTACTTCTTTAATATACATATATGATAGTGCTTCTTTAATATACATATACCATAGTGCTTCTTTAATATACATATACAATAGGGCTTCTTTAATATACATATACAATAGGGCTTCTTTAATATACATATACGATAGTGCTTCTTTAATATACATATACGATAATGCTTCTTTAATATACATATACGATAGTGCTTCTTTAATATACATATACGATAGTGCTTCTTTAATATACATATACGATAGTGCTTCTTTAATATACATATACGATAGTGCTTCTTTAATATACATATACCATAGTGCTTCTTTAATATACATATACCATAGTGCTTCTTTAATATACATATACCATAGTGCTTCTTTAATATACATATACCATAGTGCTTCTTTAATATACATATACCATAGTGCTTCTTGAATATACATATACAACAGTGCTTCTTTAATATACATATACCATAGTGCTTCTTTAATATACATATACCATAGTGCTTCTTGAATATACATATACAATAGTGCTTCCTTAATATACATATACAATAGTGCTTCTTTAATATACATATACCATAGTGCTTCTTGAATATACATATACAACAGTGCTTCTTTAATATACATATACCATAGTGCTTCTTTAATATACATATACCATAGTGCTTCTTTAATATACATATACGATAGTGCTTCTTTAATATACATATACGATAATGCTTCTTTAATATACATATACCATAGTGCTTCTTTAATATACATATACCATAGTGCTTCTTTAATATACATATACCATAGTGCTTCTTTAATATACATATACCATAGTGCTTCTTTAATATACATATACCATAGTGCTTCTTGAATATACATATACAATAGTGCTTCTTTAATATACATATACGATAGTGCTTCTTTAATATACATATACAATAGTGCTTCTTTAATATACATATACCATAGTGCTTCTTTAATATACATATACCATAGTGCTTCTTGAATATACATATACAATAGTGCTTCCTTAATATACATATACAATAGTGCTTCTTTAATATACATATACCATAGTGCTTCTTTAATATACATATACCATAGTGCTTCTTGAATATACATATACAACAGTGCTTCTTTAATATACATATACCATAGTGCTTCTTTAATATACATATACCATAGTGCTTCTTTAATATACATATACCATAGTGCTTCTTTAATATACATATACCATAGGGCTTCTTTAATATACATATACGATAGTGCTTCTTTAATATACATATACGATAATGCTTCTTTAATATACATATACCATAGTGCTTCTTTAATATACATATACCATAGTGCTTCTTTAATATACATATACCATAGTGCTTCTTTAATATACATATTCCATAGTTCTCCTTTAATATACATATACGATAGTGCTTCTTGAATATACATATACAATAGTGCTTCTTTAATATACATATACGATAGTGCTTCTTTAATATACATATACAATAGTGCTTCTTTAATATACATATACCATAGTGCTTCTTTAATATACATATACCATAGTGCTTCTTGAATATACATATACAATAGTGCTTCCTTAATATACATATACCATAGTGCTTCTTTAATATACATATACCATAGTGCTTCTTGAATATACATATACAACAGTGCTTCTTTAATATACATATACCATAGTGCTTCTTTAATATACATATACGATAGTGCTTCTTTAATATACATATACGATAGTGCTTCTTTAATATACATATACGATAGTGCTTCTTTAATATACATATACGATAGTGCTTCTTTAATATACATATACGATAATGATTCTTTAATATACATATACTATATTGCTTCTTTAATATACATATACGATAGTGCTTCCTTAATATACATATACCATAGTGCTTCTTTAATATACATATACCATAGTGCTTCTTTAATATACATATACCATAGTGCTTCTTTAATATACATATACCATAGTGCTTCTTTAATATACATATACGATAGTGCTTCTTTAATATACATATACCATAGTGCTTCTTTAATATACATATACCATAGTGCTTCTTTAATATACATATACCATAGTGCTTCTTTAATATACATATACGATAGTGCTTCTTTAATATACATATACCATAGTGCTTCTTTAATATACATATACGATAGTGCTTCTTTAATATACATATACGATAATGCTTCTTTAATATACATATACCATAGTGCTTCTTTAATATACATATACGATAGTGCTTCTTTAATATACATATACGATAGTGCTTCTTTAATATACATATACGATAGTGCTTCTTTAATATACATATACGATAATGCTTCTTTAATATACGTATACGATAGTGCTTCTTTAATATACATATACGATAGTGCTTCTTTAATATACATATACGATAATGCTTCTTTAATATACATATACGATAGTGCTTCTTTAATATACATATACCATAGTGCTTCTTTAATATACATATACCATAGTTCTTCTTTAATATACATATACCATAGTGCTTCTTTAATATACACATTCTAGATCAGAGGCTAGGTTTGCCCTGGTCTAGGTTTTGAGCCGTTACACATGACCGCATCACAATAGTCTCTGTCTATATCATTAAAAATCGTTTTTATTATACACATTAAAAACTTCATTCCATTTTCTTTCTATTCAAGTCACATGATAATAATTAAACATATGAATATATCCAATAAATAATTTCTTTCACCATTATGGTTCAATCTATATTTTTGTAGACACGTTTCGCCCTGCACTGGCTTTTTCAATGCCCCTGTGTATGAAAGATGGATAAGTATTATAATAATTATTTAGGAACAATGAATTTTTAGGAACAGTTCTTATGTATATGTAAAATAATGTTTTATATACCAAAAACATTGTGCAAGTTACCTTTATTTTTTGCGATGTTCTAGTTACCAAAGGGAAAATGGTAGTACATATCGCAATGATTAATATATCGCAAGTTTCTGATATATGAACGATGTAAAAATGTATGGGTGTGCCTTGTCTTGCGGTCAGGGTATTCACATTAACCCTGCAGTATGGAATTTATTTGTTATTTATGTGTGCATATATGATGCAAGTATACAAAATGTATATACAACTTTAATATACACCTGGCAGTCCATCATTCCGTCCGTCCGTCCGTCTGTTGGTTCGTGCATCTCTAATTATCAACACAGTTGATCATTTTTAAACCTGGAGTTGGATCAGTTCAGGCGTTGCGCCGCGCGTTGATGAGCGCGGCGGCGGCGTTTAGACGGTAACCTATGATTTTGAACAATGGAGGAAACTATTATCCTGATTGTATTGGGAATGTAACACGGTGCCGAGCTGTGATCACACTTTCCCGGCGACAATAAGCCAGCGCGTTATTAATCAGCGCTAATCCCGGCAGCGGCACATAGATGAGCATTATGGAAATACTCCGGGGTGATCCGGCATAATATCCATGTGATCCTATATGCAAATGAGAGCTCAGCATGAAATGGCCCCGCAACCCAGCGAGCAGGGGAGGGGGCGCACCATCTATTCCCAACAGTTTGTGAAATATAATCTCTGGCATCCCGGCGTGATAGATTAACTCCTCGCTTTCCCCCACAATGCAATGTCTTTGCAAATACAGGAAGAGAAAAAAGAGTTTCAGTATTTCTCTTAAAAGCGGACCTTCACTCTGAATAAGAGCCTATCTTATATGTTTCCCACACCCTGTATATACAGATTGCTCACATTAATCCGGACCTTCACCCTGAATAAGAGCCTATCTTATATGTTTCCCACACCCTGTATATACAGATTGCTCACATTAATCCGGACCTTCACCCTGAATAAGAGCCTATCTTATATGTTTCCCACACCCTGTATATACAGATTGCTCACATTAATCCGGACCTTCACCCTGAATAAGAGCCTATCTTATATGTTTCCCACACCCTGTATATACAGATTTCTCACATTAATCCGGACCTTCACCCTGAATAAGAGCCTATCTTATATGTTTCCCACACCCTGTATATACAGATTGCTCACATTAATCCGGACCTTCACCCTGAATAAGAGCCTATCTTATATGTTTCCCCTCACCCTGTATATACAGATTGCTCACATTAATCCGGACTCTCACCCTGAATAAGAGCCTATCTTATATGTTTCCCCTCACCCTGTATATACAGATTGCTCACATTAATCCGGACTCTCACCCTGAATAAGAGCCTATCTTATATGTTTCCCACACCCTGTACATACAAATTGCCCACATTAATCCGGACCCTAACCCTGAATAACAGTCTATCTTGTATGTTTTCCCTCTGTAAGTACAGATTGCCGACATTAATCTGGACCTTCACTCTGAATAAGAGTCTATGTTATATGTTTCCCCCTGTACATACAGATTGTCCACATTAATCCGGACCTTCACTCTGAATAAGAGCCTATCTTATATGTTTCCCCCACCCTGTATATACAGATTTCTCACATTAATCCAGACCTTCACCCTGAATAAGAGCCTCTCTTATATGTTTCCCCCCCTGTACATAACGATTGCTCACATTAATCCGGACCTTCACCCTGAATAAGAGTCTATCTTATATGTTTCCCACACCCTGTACATACAGATTGCTCACATTAAAAATCACCCTACCTGCATCTACTGCATGTTATGAGCCTTTAAACATCCAAGATGGCGGCTCATGGAACATCAGGTAGCCTGCAAACAGGAAGTGCCTTCTGACTGTGCTGCTCTGCATTCTGGGACTGCTGACCTTTTCCTGACCCCAGTTCTGCTCTGTCTGAGCAAAGCACAGCTATAACCCCGCCCCCTCTACCTTATCCCACAAGTGTGATGCTTCTGAGGCAAGATGGCGGTGCCCATATCCTAAAGGCCTTAACAGAGTTGCAGCCGAGTGGAGGAAAGAAGTGACAAAAAACATAAAATATATTAATTTTAGATGCTGGGGAATCATTTTATAAGGGTTTGGGCTTTTCAATATATCATGGTGAAGGTCCGGTTTCATTTGTGGGAGCTTCTCAGTCCAGTAGCAGGGGTTGGAGAGTGATGAGCCCCCTTTAGGCCCCAAGCACTGGGGAGTGAGCCAGCCCCGAGGTCTTACGAGACTTGAGCCAGGACTATAAAAGAAGAGAAACTGTCCGGAGGTGAGCGTAGGAGGAGAGACAGAGAGGAAGGAGATCTGTGCACCATCGGCCAAGGTTCGGAGAACCGGGTACTACCCCGAGGTCAGTGCAACTACAAGGAATTGGCCAGCTCCCCTGTCCGAAAAACCTACCTTTCGGTAAAGTGGAGCAGGAGGTCCCCACTACCTGAATTTTGGGAGAGAAAAAGGTGCCCGCCAGAGGCCTGTGGACACCCTTCGCCCTCCAGAGAAAGCCCTGTATGCTACCGAATATTGAGGTGGCCTGTGAGTCTTAACCCCACAGAACTATGTATACTGTGGGCACAGCCCTGTATGAGTGGCTTCGAGTCTTCATCTTCTACTGTTAAAATAAAAGCAGACCCCTGTTTAAAACTGGGTCTACTCCTTTTGGATATGCCTCTCCCCTTTGAGTAGGTTTTAAGGGCAGCACCTGGCAAATGTTGACAGCAGCAGGAGGAGGACCCAGCGTTTTAAGTGCTGCAGATGGCAGGAAGCCTGGCATCAGTGGTGGAGGTGGCAAGGAGGAGGCAGGAGACCTGGCATTCGAAGGACCCTGCATGATACAGGCTGCTCTGGGTATGACCTACAAGAGGAACCAGAAGGCACGGGCAATGCACCCAGAAGGGGTGCACTGTTCATAGCTTCTGCCCCAGGCAGTGGTGGAAGGACATTACAGATGTTGGCATCAGCAAAGGAGGAGCCAGCATTGGAGGTGGCGGCAGAAGACAAGAGCGTCAGAGGTGGCAAAGCGGGAGGAGAAGACCCAGCAATGGAGGTGGACATTGTCTGCTTGCATCACAGCTAAACTAAGGGAGCCAGGAAGGGACAAAAGCAGTTAAAGGCACATTGCCCAGCTTAAGTTAAAAAACGCTATTTCAAATGTTTAAGCTGGGTAAACTGAAACACACATTGTGAGACATGACAGCTACCAGTACACATAGCTGGTGACCAGGATGGTTGTGCTGGAGAGAGGGGACCCTACGCCTTCTTTTTATAAAACATTTTTAATGGTTCAGCCCTTGATAGTTATTGCAAGTTAAGCGCAAGGTTAGTGGAGCGAGGGAGGTTCTTGGACCTAGGGTAGGGTGACTCAGGTTGGTTTGGCATGTGTGGGGTGGAGGTAAACTTACTGATTCAGTTGTCGCTGGTCTCCAATCATGACACTCCTTGCTGCAAACAACAGGGTCTTTATTTGAAGGCTTTCATCCATGTCAAACAGCATATTCAGTACAGGCAATATCCATAGGTTACAGCAAACAGTTACAGTCCATGAGCTTCTTCCATCTCTGTCTCTCAGCTCCTCCACTACATTAACACTTCCCCTCATGAGCTTAGAACTCAGGCTTAAGAACAGAACACTCTAGAAGGGTTGGGTTCTCCATTATATAACCTCTGAAATGTTGCCTTCCCAACTATGTTGCGAGGCTCAACCAATGGCAGGGCAGGTAATGTTACCAATGCCACCTGGCTGAGTCTCTATTTATCTATTTTAAGGAGTACACTAGACTAATTAATATTATCTATGTTCATTCCTTAGGCAACACTGCCATCGTGTGGATTCATGATGTAATGGCACCTAAGTTCTGTATTTAACTAGTATTAAAGTTTCTATCACTATCAGGGCCTATCCCACCGACAGAGCTCAAATGTTTCCTATGTGTAGTGTTGACCTTGGTTTCCACCCGTCATATCAGTTGTATTATAGCATTCTTTTCAGTTTGGGGTGTCTCCTTGGCAGGAATGAACCAGTCTTTATTAAAATAAAAACGCTACAAAATGGAAAAATAGCATTTTTAATGCATATTTCACCCAAAAATATTGCAAAAAGCAATGAAAAAGTTACAAACAAGAAATTCCATGTTAAATCCCAAACTCTGCTGAAAAAAACAACAAACCTTTTTCTTGGAAATCTTTAGAAATCCCTGCAAAAATCACAGTTAAACATGTATAATGCAAAATGCTTGTAAATGCTTGAAAATTGATTGGCAACATATGGCAACAACATTTCCTTGGTTGGCTGGCACCGAAAGTGTTAAAGAACATTTTCCCATTCCTTTTTTTTTTTTTGATAACTGATTTAACCTCGCCACTGAGCAAGAAATAGAATTAACAGTCGTCTCACACTCGTTCCTTTGCATTTTGAGCAGTAAATGAACAATACCTCGTGATTGTAGTTTGGAAAAAGAATCCTAAATTTTACTGATTTGGTGTCAGGGACGGGCCTGTCTTCCCAGGATTACCAGCCCAGCAGAGCATGCATTCAGGTATCAGGTATACCAATATCTCAAAGGGCTGTGGCAGTGGGCCCTGTCAGAAGGTAGCGGGGAATAGGGCTATTAGCATGCTTGGATCTGCTCGTATTAGACAAGCTCCTGGACAAAGGAACTTGAGTGGATCCGAGCACGCTGATTGACGAAGTGGCAGCACATGCGTCTGAGGACCAGGAAGAGGTGAGTTTGTTTGGGCGTCCTGGGGGGTTTCACACAGTGGGGCACCCCCAATCAGGGTGTCCTGGGGGGCAAGGACCAAAACCCAGGATAGTCAAAATCATTTCCCCCCCTTTGGGAATGGGGGGAGTGTTGCTGGGACCTTTTATGAAGTGCCCCGGCATCTTATGGTGTCAACCATTACCCGTAATCTTGGTGGCATTTAGGACCAGTCAGCTTGTGGCTTGATGTCCAGTGTCCTGATTGGAGGCTTCGCAGGCTTCTCAGAATTCTGTGGCATTATGTTGCTTGACCTGTTGCTTGACCCAATGGACATAAAGCCACAAGGCTTAAAGCACCACAATGACTTCCAAGTCGACCTCTGGGAAGACTTCAGGGAAGGTCAGAAGATGGTGGAGACAAGCAAGAAGATGCGGACATTGAGTTAACAAAACATTTTTGTAATGAGGGGCACGTTTATTTATTTTAAATTTAACTTTACTACTTATAAACTGGTAAGTGGTTCTATGTATAGATGGTTGAACCCCAACCACAAAGTTTGGGTTTGTACCGAACTTTGTAAATTTGGGTTCCCAAACCCGAACACGGACTTAAGCCAGAAGTCTGTGTTGGAGTTTGGTGTCCGGGAAAGGTAATTGATGGGCAGCTGAACAGCGCATCAAACAGCTTCACCTAAGGTTGCAACAGCAGAAGCACCGCTGTAACTTACCTGATACCCGATCCCCTTCCGGCAGAGGCTACGGCAGCAGCTTTTCAAACTGGCCCCAGTGGGGCTTCAAAGAGATGGCCGCCGGCTCCCATGAGTTAGGACACTCCTATTGCTGGCACTAGAAGTGTCCTCACTTATGGGAGCTGGCGGCCAACTTTTTGTAACCCCGACTGGGGCCAGTTTAGAACGCCACTTCCGCTGCTGACAGAAGAGGATTAGGGCTTAGCTAAGGTACAGCAGAACTTCCTGCTGCACACTCTGCACCCCCCACAGCCATCCCAAAGTTTGAGGCCCCATTGATTTCATGCAAAGTTCGGCCATCTCCAGCCCTAAGGACTTGTATTACAGTTTAAGAAGTAAGGAGCAGCAAGCCACCATGGGTCCCAGACCCATGCGAAAACTCACTGGGGCTGGCCTTTTGCCACAGCTGGAGACAGTGGTTCCTATGCTTGTGGCACTGGGCTTCTCTAGGTCAAAAGGGTGAGGGGCATTGTATTTTTTTAACATGAAATGCAAATGAAATTATAGACAGAGCATCAGAAATTAGAACTGAGATTCATTTCCGACTCTTTCAGTCCCATATCAATAAAAGACCCCTTTAAACCTTCCTGTGGAAATGTAAAGGTACTCCGAGTCCCTTGCCCTACAACGTGATTCCGAGCGAGGTAAAGTGTATGTTAATTTGGCTTCAATTTTCCAACCAAATGTCGAGAAAATATATAAATGGAATGGCACACAACTCGAGACCTCAATTACAGCAATCAGCACACCTGGAGCCGGTCTATAAATTCCTCATTATACATTACTTCCTCTGATTAATGTACTGTGAAGATGCTAAAAAGGAACAAAAACATGGTGTCACTTAGCATTACCAAATGTCTCCCGAGAGAACCTCCACCATCACTTCTCATCTCAGTCACCGCATGGAAGTTGCTGTAAAAAGTCACCTTGCTCAAGGAAATGGTGGCGCAAATGTAAAGGCTCGGTTGGGATAATTGTTCAATTTACTCTTTCTCACATGCTGACATTGGAATTTGGGATCAGTAAACCCGGATTGTAAAGTTTGGGGTTCTTACCGAACAGTTGATGTCCGGGTGCCCGAACATGGACTTCTCGAGGAAGTGTTTCATGTTTTATGTGATTCGTGTTCATGTTTAGAGTCAAACTGGTGACCACAGCATCTTCCCCTCGCTCCTTCTCCTGATGCTCAGCTCCAAACTGTGACCACACGACCCTGGCTCCTCCACTCTCATCCATTTTTATCCCCGTCTCTCCCCCAAGCTGCTTGACTCTAGGGTTAGCTTTGTCCAGGGGCATAACTTGAGGGGGTGCAGGGGTAAGACCGCCCTGGGGTCGAGGATGTCAGGGGTCCCCACCGTTGTTGCTCCTTGCTGGTCCTTGTTATAACTCCAGAGTGCTCATTTACATGAAAATAAGCAGCATTGCTTATAGATGTTAATGTTTTGTACTGTATTGTACTGCTTCCTCTGTACCTTGTGTGGTGCACTGCTGTGTTATATTGTTACATCAGCCATGCCGCATGCTATTACATTGTAACAGAAGCTTTATGTTCCACAGCTGATCGTGAGGGATTCCTCCAGCATGCCACCACGTTTGGGGATTCCCTTAAAACAATTGTTTATCTGTACAAACCTGTTATACCCATCAAGGATCTTACCCAGTTTTTCCTTTACCACAAACCAGATCCACCAGCCTACCTGCAAGTTCTTGGTCTTCCTTGCTGCAAAAAAAAACATTCACATAATCCCCACATTAGTTTCAAAGGTTGCTCTTAGATTTTGGGCTCAAGATTGAGTGGTGTACTATAAAACTATTGGCTACGTGTTGAAATAGCTTGAATGCATCAACTACATTCTGTATGTGACTGCCTGCTTGCTATGCTATTGATAGTTTTAGTTTATTTATAGTTTAAAGGAAATTCAGAAATTCTTAGACAGACCAAGTGACTGTATGCATAGTGTGTTTAACCTGTTAACAGAAAGGAGTTGTTTGCTTTGCTCCATATTGAAATGTGTTGCTGATGTATTATGTTCATGTTTATGTTCCTGATTAGGGATGAGCGAACCGGTTCGGACGAACCGGAATTCGCTCCGAATTTCAGGGAAAATTCAATTCGGCACGAACCCGAATTTTTTTTGGTTCGTGCCGATCGAATTTTCCCTGAAATAAAAAAAAAAATGCAGGCATGGTGGGAGCGGGCAGGCCGGCTACGCTGTCAGTCCCACCATGCCGGCATTTGTTTAAAAAGCAAACACTTACCTGCATGGCCGGAGCGTGGAGGCCGGAGCCACTCTCAGCTGTCATCAGAGGACGCGTCATCAGAGGACGACTGAGAGCGGCGCCGGCCTCCACGCTCCGACCAGGCAGGTAAGTGTTTGCTTTTTAAACAAATGCCGCCCGCTGACAGCGTAGCCGGCCTGCCCGCTCCCACCATGCCGGCATTTTTTTTTTCAGATGAGCGATTCGTGAAAGTTCGATTCGGGTGAACCCGAATTTCTTGGGGAAATTCGGCGAATCGCCCGAATCGATCTTTCAAGAAGTTCACTCATCTCTATTCCTGATTGTCGCTGAATAAACAGCCATTGTTCCTGCACACTGGAAGAGTGTTGTGTGCAATCCGCTGGCAACAGGTTATGGGTCCAGTGTTGGAATCGCCCAGGGCAGTGGAGAATTTTCCCATAGCAACAGTGACTCAGAGAAGCGGAAGAAAGAGAAGAGATGTCCACCAACACCAATCCTGTCAAATTTACTGTGCCATGCCTGACTAATTAGAACTACTAGTCCTTGAAATTCAAGGTCAAGATGCCACGGACATTTATTCAGGAACCAACGCTTATCCATTACCAGGTGATTGACTAGAAAAGGGTCAGAAAACACAGAGCACCATCTCCCTCAGCAGAGATGCTAATCATATTGTTCATATATGCAAGTGTGAAACTGCAAAGGAGTTGTGGGATGAGTTACAGAAAGTGAATGAAAGAGGAAGAGCAATAAGCTTTATCTCATGAGAAAACGGTATCAGTCCTTATAAGCTAAGTGAGAGCCAGAATATATAAGAGACACCCTAGAGATTGTGGAGCACCTCAGAGGCTGTCAGGCCTCTCTTCACCAGGGGAGCAGATTGTTTGGCCAGAGCAATGGCACAGGAACAAAGAAAATGCACCAAAGATGGTTTTATTAACAAAGGCAAATGATCTTGGATTCAGATACACTGTGATAAAGCAAAGAAACATGGCTAACTAACAAGATAACTAATAAGGAAAACAAAGGAAAGCCAAAGGTGCTGGTGCACTCACCCAAGGGCCCAGGACAGGGGCCAGCAGCCTCCCGAAGCTGATAGGAGGCCTGCTGCAAGGATTGCAAATGGCCAAGTAGCCTCATGGAAGCCAGGGAGAGGCCTGCTTGCCACTAGACTCCACAGAGGTACAGGTTCAGGTACAGACTCAGGTTCAGAGCATCAACATGCACAGCCACAAACTGATGGGTAACCAAAGCAAACAAAATACCACTGCACCAGGTAAAGAGTGGAACCATTTAAATAGGCCTCACACCAGGTGCAGCAGTAGAAGAGGAGAGAGAGCAGCCAGGGCTCTGCTACACCCACTGGTGACTGACTGCAGGAGGGGTGATAAATGACGCCAGGCACCAGCCGGGCATCAGTCAAACCCGGTGATCTTACAGAGGCATTGAAGAAGAATTTTTTTTTCATGTTGCTGTGCTTCTACTGAGTGGTCTTCCAGAAAGTTATGACATACTTGTCACTGCACTAGATGCCCGGCCAGATGATGAACTCACACTACAGTATGTTAAAGGCAAACTTGTTGATGGGTACAAGAGAAAATCAGAGTCTCTAAGCAGCAGTAATGAATCCAGAGCAGAGGCAGCTTTACAGACACGGGATTTCTCTAAAAATAAGAGTTATCTAAAGGAAACATGTGAATATTTTGTGTGTAAAAAGCCTGGTTATCTAAAGAAAAACTGCAGAGTTTGGAAAGCTAGAATGAGACATCTTCAGAAGAAGAAAATTCAGCACAGGGTTAAGTCTGCTGTGGAAGAAGCTGATAAATGTATCAAAGCTACGTTTAATGTAAACACAGACACAGCTGCAAGGAATGTATGGCGTGTAGACTCATATGCTCTATAATGGTCAGAGTAGAGTCTCCATAAAGGGTACACTAGTCTGTCCACAGGGCGACCCTCCTCTTATTAACAAACAGGGGGTCTCGAGAAAGCTGGTCCACTCAAAGTTTACCAATTACAATTCCAGGACTAGGCCCAGTCCCGGTAATGATATAAAGGACCCAGCTCACCAACCACTCCTTTACTTATAAAAAGTTATCACTTTTATTTATTACAAAAATTTAAAGAAATTCTATATACAATGGTACATAAAGGAATGTTAGTTCTATATGTCATTCCAAAAAAAAAACCTTCATTGCTTAGACAGTTTGACTGACTCCCATACAATTGATTAATCTTACTGGTCTGACGTTTACAGTCAGGGCAAGGGCAAACATGTTTCGCCACCTCGGCTTCTTCAGTGCCCTGTGATTTTTTTGTTTCATGCCACCATGTCAGACCCTGGGTGGAATGAGAAGCCACCCATTCAGCGCCCACCGCCTGTTATTTCAATTATATTGGTCTGGACAAGGACCGCAGTTATGTATCCATATATCCTTAAAATCCAACTGGATTTGGCCATCATTAAAGGCGTCCTCCAATTTCTAATGTTGATTGTTGGGGACAATATGTCTCACTCCATGTAGGGCTAGCTGTGTGCACGGATGGTATGCTGCAGCGGAGTCAGCGCGTCCTAGCACCTATAAATGTCTCAGAATTCTGGCGGGAATAATGCCCGCTCGCTTTGTGTAGGGTTTATGGGCCCGATTTGATATAGAGGGCTTTTCCCTCCGGTTGCGCTGTCTCACTAGACTCATATGCCACAAGCCGTATGACAAACAACAAAAACTTTTTCTCCAATCTCAATAAAAGCAAGTCAGAAAGAGAGATCAGCACAATAACAATCAGCAAAGAAGTAGTGATTGATGAGCACTATGTATCACTCACATTTCATGAAGTTTAGCCAGTAATTCTACCAAAGCAAAAAGAACAAGAATCTCAGTCACAAGCTCCAGATGCTGAAAGGAAATCACAAAATCTGGATAAGTTCTAGGAAGGAACAGAAGAACCAAGTCAACTTCCAGTAAGGAGATCTGAAAGGCCAAACAAAGGAATCTCAGGTAAGCGCCTTTAATATATGGTTAGAACACTTCCAGAACCAGAGCCACAGTCTTGTTAATCTCTCATAACATGCTGAGTGGCAGAACCCCCTTAACATCCTGAGTTGCAGAATCGTCCCACAACATGCCGATTAGCAGGGCCTCCCATTACACGTTGAGTGGCAGAATCCCTTCATAGTACGCTGAGTGTCAGAATCCTCCCATAACACACTGAGTGTCAGAATCCCCCCATAGTGGGCTGGGTGGAGCATCCCCCCACTTCCAACTCTCCTCCCCTGCTCACCTCGCTGTCCTGCCACCGATCGAAGCTGGGGATGCCATCAACGCCATCTGCTCTGTGCAGTTCGGGCGGCAACACAGCAGCAACATGAGAGTTTAGGCAGAGCTGGGACTCCCATGCTGACCCTGTGCACCACTCGGATGTCATAGGTAGGCCGCCACCTCCCCTGCAATGCCCTCTAATTTAATGACAGCTTCGTCTCCTAGCCATGGGGTGGGTAAATGGGAGTTGCCTTGGGCCGCACTGAGCGGCTCGCAGCGGCTCCCATTCACCCGGCCTGCCGCAAGAAGCCAAAGCCTCTGGGGGTTGTAGGGGCCTATCAGGCATTGTTTCAGTATGCCCTATTGCCAGTCCATCCCTGGCAGTCAGCCATATTGCTCCCAGCGATGATACATTCAGTTAGAGTACACACATCTCAGCATTGGGGAACACTTCAACCAAATTGCCATTATGTGACCTTTTTGTTGTAACTGAACAAATTAGCCTATGGCTGCCATTCAACACGTCGGCTGGTCGTCATCCCATGGCTCACTATACATTCTAAGGCTGATGTAAATTTATTTCCTTTACATTTGTTCAACTGGCCAGCAGTTGTCTGCGGCATAGCAGGCCATTATTTATTTCACTGATCTTTCAGGTAATCACTATAGGATTGTATATAGCACTAGTCACTTTTCAGATATATAATTGTTAGGTATTTGTTGTTTCATTGTTTACTATGCACAAGCACTTTAACCGTCTGTAACACTTTTCTTTTGTTCATAGCCAGTATTCTTCTGGGTAGATTGTCTACACACATTTATATACATATTTATTTCTCTGCTGGTCTACAACAAATTATTTATTTTTGTGATTTATGTATATTGAATATGATGACTTCAATCTTAAGAGCCTTTTTGTCCAGGGATTCCCCCGTGGCATGTGTTTATGTTTTTTAAATTTGTATTGTGTGTCCTTTTGTCCCTTTTCTGAGCTTTAATAAATTTGAATATACTTTTTTGCATCTGGTTGTGGTGAGTGCCGACCTTATTCCTGTGCTTTTGGAGGCATTCCCAGAGCCCCCAAATTCTGTTTTTTTTCAGTGTCCAAATAAGCACAGGCGGGTTTGGCACCCCACAATTGCTTTATTAGCATCGGGTTGTGCTTATGCCTATCTTGTTTTTCATATGGCTGCCATTCAGACATCATACTGCTCATACCTCCCAACTTTTGAAAACCGGAAAGATGGACAAGAGTCTGGTGGCGTGCTGCCACTTTTTGCCATTAAACCACATGCCCAGTCATGACCCAGTCATGTCCTTAAAGGTAAACACCACCTAAGTATTACATAATAATAATAATAAAGGCAACCCACCCACACATGTATCCCAGCAAGCACCCCCCCCAACACACAGGCATACAGATAGGCAAGCCCCTTGCACACAGGCACACAGGTCCCCCACACACACATGCATACAAGCAACCTCCCCACACACATGCATACAGGCAAGCCCCCCACACATATGCTCATACAAGCAAGCCCCCCCACACACGCATACAAGCCTCCCCACACACACATGCATACAAGCAAGCTGCCCATGCACACACAGAGTCTCTTTCTCTCCTCACCAGTCAGCCAACCTCGCTTTTTCCTCACGAGACGACGAGGTGCCACAGCTCAGCAATGCCTCAGCCAAGGGAAGGCAGTCGGGCCCATACTCTCCGCCTCCCGCCCAGCACCACCTCCTCCAACCCACTGCATCCTTCACCTGTCCCGGAAGTTCCCACCATTGCAGACTTTACTGTGATGCAAAACCGATTGCAGTGGTGTCACCATAATCACCACCGACCCTACAGTGGTGCGGGACTCATGACAGTGCCGTGGGACAACAGGACAAGGGCCCCAAAGCGAGATTGTCCTGCAAACATCGGGACACTTGGGGAAAAAACTGCTTCCTGTATGTTATGAATATTGGGCAAAGGCTTTCGTAAAAAAAAGAAACACAGGCTGCATTGGGGCACTGGGCTGGGGATAGAAGGTGATGACACAGACTGCCTCTTTGGCTATAGGATCACTTTATGGTTATTTTTCAGCACGCTGGACGCCATTCCATCACATGTTTCTAGGTTTGCTCTATTGCTGTGACACCGGAATTCTAATGGTTTCCTGCCTGGGTGATGCGTCTCCTCTGCGGCACAGAAAGGGTTAGTGGGCAGGATGTGGTTACCGAGTAGGACGTGTGATCTACTTGTTTCCTAATCCTACAAATATAAAACATATATTTTACCGGTTTTACGGCTTGTGAGAGCCGCTCATGTGCAGCGCGGGAACGCGGCGTGTTTGTTGGAGGATAAATAAAGGATTTTTCAACCTTGAAAACTGAATATTATGTCTCTGCGCACAAAACAACCCATAATTCAACAGTGCTGCCTGCCGCATGCGAGAGAGACAGGTAGGGTGGGGGTAGGGACATGGAAAGAGAGAACAAGACAGGTGTGGGTGGGAGGCATAGGAAGAGAGACACAGCCATAGAAAGAGAGAGCGAGAGAGAGATAGAGAGAGGGATGGCCATAGGAAGAGAGAGAGATACAGAGACAGGTAAAGGGGGGGTAGGGACATGGGAAGAGAGAGACAGCCATAAAAGTGAGAGAGATGGAGAGACAGGTAAAGGAAGAGAGATAGAGAGACAGCCATAAAAAGAGAGATCGAGAGAGATTGAGAAAAAGCCTTAGGAAGAGAGAGAGATAGAGAGACAGGTAAAGGAAGAGAGAGAGCAAGAGAGATAAAGAAACAACCATAGGAAGAGAGAACAAGAGAGATAGAGAGAGGAGAGGAAGAGAGAGAGATGGAGAGACAGGCTTAGAAAGAGAGATCAAGAGAGATAGAGAGAAAGCCTTAGGAAGAGAGAGAGAGAGAGATAGAGCGACAGCCATATGAAGAGATAGCTAGAGAGATAAAGAAACAATCATAGGAAGAGAGAACAGGAAAGATAGAGAGACAGCCATAGGAAGAGAGAGCTAGAGAAACTTAAAGACATCCACTGGAAGAGAGAACAAGAGAGATAGAAAGACAGTCATAGGAAGAGAGAACGAGAGAGATAGAAAAATAGCCACAGTAAAAGAGGGAGAGAGGGATAGAGAGACGACCAAAGAAAGAGAGAGTGAGAGAGACAGTCACAGGAAGAGAGAGAGATAGCCAGAGAGACAATTATAGGAAGCGAGAGCAAGAGAGACATAACGGGGGGTAGGGAGAGAGAACATGACAGGCCTGGGGGGCATAGGAAGACAGACAGTCATAGAGAGAGTAAAATGGGTATTAGGGAAGAGACAGGCACAGAACAAGAGAGAAAGACAGAGACAGGTATAGGAAGAGAGCGAGAGAGAAAAACAGAGACAGGCATAGGAAGAGAGCGAGAGAGAAAAACAGAGACAGGCATAGGAAGAAAGCGAGAGAGAAAAAAAGAGACAGGCATAGGAAGAGAGCGAGAGAGATTGAAAAACAGAGACAGGCATAGGAAGAGAGCGAGAGAGATAGAAAAACAGAGACAGGCATAGGAAGAGAGCAAGAGAGATAGAAAAACAGAGATAGGCATAGGAAGAGAGCGAGAGAGAAAAACAGAGACAGGCATAGGAAGAGAGCGAGAGAGAAAAACAGAGACAGGCATAGGAAGAGAGCGAGAGAGATAGAAAAACAGAGACAGGCATAAGAAGAGAGCGAGAGAGATAGAGAAACAGAGACAGGCATAGGAAGAGAGCGAGAGATAGAGAAACAGAGACAGGCATATGAAGAGAGCGAGAGATAGAGAAACAGAGACAGGCATATGAAGAGAGTGAGAGATAGAAAAACAGAGACAGGCATAGGAAGAGAGCGAGAGAGAAAAACAGAGACAAGCATAGGAAGAGAGCGAGAGAGAAAAACAGAGACAGGCATAGGAAGAGAGCGAGAGAGAAAAACAGAGACAGGCATAGGAAGAGAGCGAGAGAGAAAAACAGAGACAAGCATAGGAAGAGAGCGAGAGAGATAGAAAAACAGAGACAGGCATAGGAAGAGAGCGAGAGAGATAGAAAAACAGAAACAGGCATAGGAAGAGAGCGAGAGAGATAGAAAAACAGGGACAGGCATAGGAAGAGAGCGAGAGAGATAGAAAAACAGAGACAGGCATAGGAAGAGAGCGAGAGAGATAGAAAAACAGAGACAGGCATAGGAAGAGAGCGAGAGAGATAGAGAAACAGAGACAGGCATAGGAAGAGAGCGAGAGAGATAGAAAAACAGAGACAGGCATAGGAAGAGAACGAGAGAGATAGAGAAACAGAGACAGGCATAGGAAGAGAGCGAGAGAGATAGAAAAACAGAGACAGGCATAGGAAGAGAGCGAGAGAGAAAAACAGAGACAGGCATAGGAAGAGAGCGAGAGAGAAAAACAGAGACAGGCATAGGAAGAGAGCGAGAGAGATAGAGAAACAGAGACAGGCATAGGAAGAGAGCGAGAGAGATAGAAAAACAGAGACAGGCATAGGAAGAGAACGAGAGAGATAGAAAAACAGAGACAGGCATAGGAAGAGAGCGAGAGAGAAAAACAGAGACAGGCATAGGAAGAGAGCGAGAGAGATAGAAAAACAGAGACAGGCATAGGAAGAGAGCGAGAGAGATAGAAAAACAGAGACAGGCATAGGAAGAGAGCGAGAGAGATAGAAAAACAGAGACAGGCATAGGAAGAGAGCGAGAGAGATAGAGAAACAGAGACAGGCATAGGAAGAGAGCGAGAGAGATAGAAAAACAGAGACAGGCATAGGAAGAGAGCGAGAGAGATAGAAAAACAGAGACAGGCATAGGAAGAGAGCGAGAGAGATAGAAAAACAGAGACAGGCATAGGAACAGAGCGAGAGAGATAGAAAAACAAGTGAGTAAATAGGCACGGCACTCCAAAGCATAGGTTTAAATGCTTGTATTAAATAGTACTGATCAAAAGGTATCCAATCGCACATAAAGTATAGTAAGAGAATAATCCAAATCATGGCCAGAGAAAAGCAACAGTCTCATAATCCAACGTTTCGGGGGTCGGATGCCCCCTTTCTCAAGGAGGACTGTAAACCGGGACGTGCTGCATCCCCCATCATTAAATACACATAGCAGAGTGCAGAGGTCAGGAGATTCCCGCCTGACGTCACTGTGACGTCAGCGGGCGTTGTATGATGCCCCATAATACACAGTAATATGCATACAGTATTAAAAATAATAAAGATGGGACAATAACAACTTACCTACATCCACCGGGCCTCCAGACTGCGGAGGACCCGTCACCGCCAGCCGCCGCTCGCCGCACTGGCGGGCAGCGGTTTCCTCGTCTGTCAGCGGGGACAGGGAGCTGGCAGCCGGGCTCCAAATGCTGCCCGGTAACTGATGACGCGGCGGGGACCGCGATCCAATTGGTTCGCGGCCCCAGTCTCTGCCATCAGCCCGTGAGACAGACAGCGTCTGTCAGGACACTGCAGCCTCAGGCCAGAGGCTGCAGCGCGTAGGAGACGGCTGTCACGGGTACTGGCAGCTCCCTGGGTGGCGGTGAAAGCCCACATGGGCTAGTTGGAGCAGGCAACAATAAAGGCAACATTCATAATAATTCACATCAAATATATGTATAAGGAGAAGAACAGGAGGGATTAAAGGAGTGCGGGCCCCAGAGGAAGTAGAGAGGGAAAAGGTTAAAGGAAAGTACCAGCCAGGTGGAAAGATCATAGAGGACCGTGTAGGAAACCGGGATGGGATCAGCATGGATGGGGACCAAAGGTAGACTCAGGGGGGGGGGTTAGTCAGGGATAATAGTAGGAGCAGGGAAATCAGAGGGAATGGATAGAAAGGGGCAAGGTCGCAGAGAGGAATAAGCGTAATGAGGAAGGAGCTGCATTTCAGTGGAAAATAGCTACAGTCACTTCAACGTCTTGGTAGATAACAGGCGTATCCAAACGTGGTATTGAGACCCCTCGGCTGAACCGTATCCAATTTGTGAATCCAATAGGTCTCTCTCTGTAACAGTTTAAGGTGTCGGTCCCCACCCCGGCGTGGTCTTTCCACATGCTCAATCACCATGCCACGGAGTTCATGAGTCTGGTGTTTATGTGTCACGAAGTGGACTGCCACGGGCTTGTCATAGTCCAGGGATTCACCGTTATTGTGTTTATTAATACTCGTGCGTACATCACTGCGGTGCTGCTGGAACCTCTTCTTAAAGGGGCCTATAGTCTTACCCACATATAACAGGCCACAGGGGCATTTCAATAAGTATACACAAAAATCGGTGAGACACGTGAGTATACCACGGATCTTAAAGTGCTGTCCAGTGTGCGGGTGGGTGAATTCTGAGCCACGGATAAGAGAGTTGCACACGTTGCAATTATTGCACCTGAAGCATCCAGTGCGAGTTGAAAGCATAATGGGTCTCCTAGAATATTTTTCAAAGGGATCGGCCGTAACCAAGGAGTCTCTTAGGTTCCTATTACGCTGATAGACCTTAAGAAACGGTTTCTTGATGGCCGGACATATCGTGGCATCGGATGTCAGTATGCACGCATGTTTTTTAATAGTGTGCTCTATGGTGGGAGCAGCCTGGTTGAATGTTAGCATAAACGGGGTGCGTTCTTCTTGTTGCCTCCTCTCCTTTTTCTCACCTGCCCAGATTTCTTCGGCACGTTTACGGGCTTGGGTAAGTACAGATTCGGGGTACCCCCGAACGCGGAATTTATTCATCATTAGTAATAATTGGTCCATCCGGGTCACTGGATCAGAGTTGATTCTCAGGACCCTTAAGAATTGTGAGATAGGGAGGCTATTTACCAACGGTCTGGGGTGGGCACTGTCATATCTCAACAGTGTGTTCCTGTCCGTGGGTTTGGTATAAAGGCCCGTTGTAATCTGTCCATCTTGTTGATAGCTACGTTCAAAAAGGTTACATGCGTGTCTGAGACCTCTGGGTTAAAGGTAATGGTGGGAAAGATGGAGTTAATATATTCCATGAACTTATCAAAGCCATTTCTGTCCCCATGCCACACGGTGATCACGTCATCAATAAATCTGCCCCAATATCTGACATGTTCAGTATATAATGCTGATGCATCAGCATTATATACTGAACATGTCATATACTGAACATGTCAGATATTGGGGCAGATTTATTGATGACGTGATCACCGTGTGGCATGGGGACAGAAATGGCTTTGATAAGTTCATGGAATATATTAACTCCATCTTTCCCACCATTACCTTTAACCCAGAGGTCTCAGACACGCATGTAACCTTTTTGAACGTAGCTATCAACAAGATGGACAGATTACAACGGGCCTTTATACCAAACCCACGGACAGGAACACACTGTTGAGATATGACAGTGCCCACCCCAGACCGTTGGTAAATAGCCTCCCTATCTCACAATTCTTAAGGGTCCTGAGAATCAACTCTGATCCAGTGACCCGGATGGACCAATTATTACTAATGATGAATAAATTCCGCGTTCGGGGGTACCCCGAATCTGTACTTACCCAAGCCCGTAAACGTGCCGAAGAAATCTGGGCAGGTGAGAAAAAGGAGAGGAGGCAACAAGAAGAACGCACCCCGTTTATGCTAACATTCAACCAGGCTGCTCCCACCATAGAGCACACTATTAAAAAACATGCGTGCATACTGACATCCGATGCCACGATATGTCCGGCCATCAAGAAACCGTTTCTTAAGGTCTATCAGCGTAATAGGAACCTAAGAGACTCCTTGGTTACGGCCGATCCCTTTGAAAAATATTCTAGGAGACCCATTATGCTTTCAACTCGCACTGGATGCTTCAGGTGCAATAATTGCAACGTGTGCAACTCTCTTATCCGTGGCTCAGAATTCACCCACCCGCACACTGGACAGCACTTTAAGATCCGTGGTATACTCACGTGTCTCACCGATTTTTGTGTATACTTATTGAAATGCCCCTGTGGCCTGTTATATGTGGGTAAGACTATAGGCCCCTTTAAGAAGAGGTTCCAGCAGCACCGCAGTGATGTACGCACGAGTATTAATAAACACAATAACGGTGAATCCCTGGACTATGACAAGCCCGTGGCAGTCCACTTCGTGACACATAAACACCAGACTCATGAACTCCGTGGCATGGTGATTGAGCATGTGGAAAGACCACGCCGGGGTGGGGACCGACACCTTAAACTGTTACAGAGAGAGACCTATTGGATTCACAAATTGGATACGGTTCAGCCGAGGGGTCTCAATACCACGTTTGGATACGCCTGTTATCTACCAAGACGTTGAAGTGACTGTAGCTATTTTCCACTGAAATGCAGCTCCTTCCTCATTACGCTTATTCCTCTCTGCGACCTTGCCCCTTTCTATCCATTCCCTCTGATTTCCCTGCTCCTACTATTATCCCTGACTAACCCCCCCCCCTGAGTCTACCTTTGGTCCCCATCCATGCTGATCCCATCCCGGTTTCCTACACGGTCCTCTATGATCTTTCCACCTGGCTGGTACTTTCCTTTAACCTTTTCCCTCTCTACTTCCTCTGGGGCCCGCACTCCTTTAATCCCTCCTGTTCTTCTCCTTATACATATATTTGATGTGAATTATTATGAATGTTGCCTTTATTGTTGCCTGCTCCAACTAGCCCATGTGGGCTTTCACCGCCACCCAGGGAGCTGCCAGTACCCGTGACAGCCGTCTCCTATGCGCTGCAGCCTCTGGCCTGAGGCTGCAGTGTCCTGACAGACGCTGTCTGTCTCACGGGCTGATGGCAGAGACTGGGGCCGCGAACCAATTGGATCGCGGCCCCCGCCGCGTCATCAGTTACCGGGCAGCATTTGGAGCCCGGCTGCCAGCTCCCTGTCCCCGCTGACAGACGAGGAAACCGCTGCCCGCCAGTGCGGCGAGCGGCGGCTGGCGGTGACGGGTCCTCCGCAGTCTGGAGGCCCGGTGGATGTAGGTAAGTTGTTATTGTCCCATCTTTATTATTTTTAATACTGTATGCATATTACTGTGTATTATGGGGCATCATACAACGCCCGCTGACGTCACAGTGACGTCAGGCGGGAATCTCCTGACCTCTGCACTCTGCTATGTGTATTTAATGATGGGGGATGCAGCACGTCCCGGTTTACAGTCCTCCTTGAGAAAGGGGGCATCCGACCCCCGAAACGTTGGATTATGAGACTGTTGCTTTTCTCTGGCCATGATTTGGATTATTCTCTTACTATACTTTATGTGCGATTGGATACCTTTTGATCAGTACTATTTAATACAAGCATTTAAACCTATGCTTTGGAGTGCCGTGCCTATTTACTCACTTGGATATATAGCGGCGCCACCGCGGCTCTGGCACCCACTACCTATGTTTCTGTAAGAGTGCACCAGCAACACTGGACTTTTGAGATAGAAAAACAGAGACAGGCATAGGTAGAGAACGAGAGATAGAGAAACAGAGACAGGCATAGGAAGAAAGTTAGAAAGAGAAAAAGGGACAGAGACAGGAATAGGAAGAGAGAACGAGAGTGATAGGGCATAGAAAGAGAGAGCTAAATAGGTATCAAGGGAGACAGAACAAGACAGAGACAGACAAAGGAAGAGATAATGCAACAGGCTTAAGGGGACAGATAGATAAAGGAAAATAAATCAAGTCAGGTATAGGGCGAGGGACGGACATCGAAAGAGAGAAAAAAAATACAGGCACAGGAAGCGACAGACAGACAGACCCAGTAGACATACTGTAGGAAGAGAGAGCAAGACAGGTATCGCAGAGGAGAAAGGCATGGGGAGAGCTCAATGACAGAGAGACAGGTACAGGAACAGTGAGAAAGACAAATACTGTATGGGGAGGGGTGGGAGACAGCCATAGGCATAGAGAGAATGACAAGAATGAGTAGTGACATGCATAGAAAGGGGAACGTGATGAGTGACCTTGGGAGACAGGCATAGGAAGATAGAGATGGAAAGGTCTGGGGGGGGCGCCTAGGAGGAGAAGGCGAGAAAGACAGAGAGACACAGGAAGAGAAACAAAGAATGATATAGAGAATGGCATAGGAAGAGAGAGAAAGACACATATGGGGAAGGGTGAGAGACAGGTGTGGTGACCAGGGGCAATGCTGCAGGGTCTGCTGGTACTTGTGGTGCAGCCAGGGCAAGAATAGGTATGTCACGAGTGGAGAAATGGCCGGGGATCTTGCCCTAATCCCTAGTACACACACAGCATGCCGCTTTTGTCAAATGTCCCACTTGTTCTCGCTCACATGGTACAGGCTGTAATGACTTCTGAGACCAAGGTTAAGAACGGGGAGCTTTACTGAAAACTTGGTGCAAAACAATTCCCAAATGCAGTAGACAATCTTTTATAATGAAGCACTTGACAGAAGATGTACATCACAGACCTCAGGTAAGTGGAGAGTAAATTGGTCACAATCCCCTTTAAATCTTTAGGTGGTATTGGCGGGTTTTGGGAAGTCACAGTCCAAGTAATACTTCACTTGTGAGGATCTTTACAGCTTGGCTCACTGTAGTTTTAAACATAAATCTGTACTCACAGAGGGACTCTGCCTTGCTGTCACACCATACGCTAGTAAGCATGCAGGAGTACAGGCACCGACATGGAAGCCGATAAGTCACTGCCCTGACCGTAGGTCTCAATAGGTACAGTGTCTGCCAGGGGCCCTGGTTCAGCTCTATCCCCCTGGACTAAAGAAGAATTCCTTACTTGGAGAAACAATCTGAAGGACTGAAGATCTCTATCCCCACAGTGTGGACTGCTTATCAGGGTACTTGCTTGCAGCAGTATCATGGAAAAAGAAGATTTTCAAAAGATGCAGACTTATCTGTGACTGGAGCTTAGCAGTAGACATGTCTCCAGGTTGCACACCACACTCGAACTCCCTTGAGGACCTGAAGGCCAGCCCACCTGGTCAGAGGGGGCTGTACCAACGGGGACCTCCCACAGACTTCTGGAACTTTCTTCCAGACTGTTGTCTATGAAAGGTGGGTGTGACCAAGTATCTCTCCACCTTTTGACAGACAACTATGCAAATACAAGCAGACTAATGTGAAGACAATATGACAATATGTTTTGACCAGTAGGTGCCACTAGAGACATGTATGCAATATAAAACAAGTTAAGTCTATACTGATGGCATCCTAACCTCACAGTAGCATGACATAACACTTACTCTAATACATGGCATGCTGACTGGGACACCACAAACTTCCCCTCTTAAGAAAAGCCGTCCTCGGCGACACTTGAAGGGTGGTAGCCACATGCAGTAAACAATAGAGCAGCATACACAAGTGCAGGGAAAATACATGCATATAGAATTAATATTTTGCAGCAAAATATATATATAACCATAAACATAAACAAGACTAGCAGTAGCAAGTGTATGAATGAAAATGTAAAGTGCCTGATTCACAGCGTCTCTTAAGGCAATTATACCATCGTCCATGTTAAGGTTTTTTTTTTTTTTAAGGCACTAGGTTGACTGCGAATGTCCATATTGTCCATATAAAATAACAAATATATACGTATAGTAACTCTTTTTTAGATTCCTGAAGAAGGAAACGTTAGTGCAAACAGCAACATACAAACAAATGCAGCATGGCAGAAGTAGCCAGGTACTAATACTTGAAATGGTATTTTGTTACTGGTACGAACTTATATACATGAGAAATTATATGCATGCAAACTGTTAAACTGTTTTAGCAAAAGGATATGTATTTAGTGGTCTCGATAACGAGCAGGTAGAACACCTCTTGTGCTTCTTTCAGACCTTCTCAGCATCAGATCTTCTGCAGGAGCAGGAATTATGTAGTCTCTAACATCTGTCGGTGCTGGAGTTGGAACTGAAGCAATAGTTAAGGCAGGTGCTGGTGCTTGAATAGTAGTAGGTACAAATTGGTATAGTCCAGGTATACAAGCTTGTGGAACAAATATTGGTCCACCACTGTCAACTGGTCTTTCCGTAGGTTCTGGTGCTGATAAGTAAGAACATGCCGGTTGCTGTGGTGGAGGTGCACACAGAGTAGGAAAATCCTCCTTCACACACAGTTTCATGCGGTTGCGGTGCACAACTTGTGGAGTCCTGTCAGTTTTCCGGACTTCATACACATTAGAATCTGGATAAGGGATTGCTGTAATGGTATAGGGTTCCGGTTCCCATAAGGGATCAAGCTTTCCTGAACGACGGAAATTTCTGACCCAGACTTTATCTCCAACCTGAAGAGGTTTAGCATGAGCATGGAGATTGTAGTCATCTTGTTGCTTCTGACGAGCTTCTTCCATACGCTGATCAACAATTTCTTTGGCTTCTGTTATCCTTTTTTGATGTTCTGCAACCCAATCTGTTTTTGGAAAGGGGTTGATGGAATCTGGAACCTGAATTCCTAAGGCTCTGTCTCTTGGCAATTGTCCTTGCCTACCAAACATAAGGTAGTAGGGTGAATATCCAGTGGAACAATGTGTTGTGTTGTTGTAAATTTCAACGAGTTCTCCGAGAAGTTCAGGCCATTCTGCTTGTTTGTTAACTGAAGTAGTTCGAAGCATGTTGATGAAGACTTGGTTTACTCTTTCACAAAGGCCATTACCTTGTGGATGATATGCCGTGGTTCTCAACTTCTTACAGTCATGAAACTGGCAAAGTTCTTGAAACAGTTGAGATTCAAATGCTGGTCCACGATCAGTTAACACAGCTTCTGGACATCCATAGGAACACACATACTTGTCATAGAACATGATGGCAGTGGTTCTTGCTGTAATGTCTTTAACAGGTACAACAACAGCCCACTTTGAATAGTGATCGACCATTGTCAAAGCATAAGTGTAACCAGAACGTGTTGGTGCAAGTTTCACATGGTCCAGTGCTACCAGTTGATTTGGCTTGTTAGACCGGATTGGATGGAGCGGTGCTCTAGCATCTCTACGTCCTGCTTTTGTGATCTGACAGGCGGAGCATTCGTTACACCATTTTTCAATGTCTTCTCTCATTCCGATCCAATAGAAGCGTTTTCGGATTGTAGCTTCTGTCTTATGTACGCCAAAATGTCCTGACTGGTCATGGTACGCATCTAAGACAATGTTTGCATCTCGCCTTGGGATGAGAATTTGATGTAGTCTCTCACCCGAGACTGGATCTAATGAGTTGCGTAAGATCATACTCTTCTGGACGAAGAGGCGCTTTCTTTGTCTCCATAGGCGGAAAAGTTCAATATCTGGTTGCGCACGACGAAGTCGAATTGGTACTCTACCAGCAGTAAGGTAGTCGAAAATTTCTCCTAGAACACGACTTTCATTTTGGATTTTCTTCCACATAGAAGAATCTTGTAGTGATTCAGATGGCTTGTTAGGATGTTGGTCACCAAATGATGCAGCAGTGATTGCATTTTGTTGAGCAAACCTGTTGTAGAAGGGAGGCATCTCTATTTCTTCCCAGATGTCATCTTGGGGAGGTTCTTCTCCATCTTGTAGACGGGATAATGCATCTGCATTAATGTTGGATTTGCCACTTCTGTACTTGATAGTGAATGAGTAGTTTGCCAGTCGGGAAGCCCATCTTTGTTCCAAGGCACCTAGTTTTGCAGAGTTAAGGTGTGCCAGAGGATTGTTATCCGTATACACAGTGAACGGTGTAGCCGCAAGGTAATCTTTAAATTTTTCTGTAACGGCCCACACAAGAGCTAGCAGCTCCAGCTTAAAGGAACTGTAGTTTCTGTCATTCCGTTCGGCGCATGTTAAACTACGACTGGCATAGGCGATGACTCTTTCCTTGTTATCTTGAACCTGGGACAACACGGCTCCAAGACCTCGGTAACTGGCATCCGTATAGACACGGAAGGGTTGGCCATAGTCTGGGTACGCCAAGATGGGAGGTTGAGTCAAAAGAGCTTTCAGCTCTTGGAATGCAGATTCTTGACTTTCTGACCAATCAATGGGAAGCTTGCCATTGTAATTTTCTCTGGGACATCCACGTAGAAGTTCATTAAGTGGTTCAGCAACTTGTGCAAAATGTGGAATGAAGCGGCGATAATAGCCTGCGAATCCCAAGAAACGTCTCACTTCCTTCACCGTCTTTGGTGTTGGCCAGTCCTTGACAACAGCAATCTTTGTTGGGTCTGGTTGTACTCCCTCTGCACTGACAACATGACCAAGGTAGCTAACTTTTGGCTTCAACAAGTGACATTTGGAAGGCTTGATCTTTAGGCCATGCTGGATAAGCACACTAAAAACTTCAGACAGGTGTTGCAGGTGCTCTTGATATGTCCTGGAGTAGACAATGACATCATCAAGGTAAAGCAATACACTCTGAAAATTTAGGTGACCCAAGCACCGTTCCATGAGTCGCTGGAATGTGGCGGGAGCATTGCAGAGTCCAAATGGCATACTGTTAAATTCGAAGAGTCCCATGGGAGTGGTAAACGCAGTCTTCTCCCTGTCTTCAGGTGCCATGGGCACTTGCCAGTAGCCACTGGTCAGGTCCAAGGTGGAGAAGTAGGCAGATGAGCCGAGAGCTGTAAGTGACTCTTCAATACGTGGCAATGGATATGCATCCTTGTGCGTAATGCTGTTCAACTTGCGGTAATCCACACAAAATCTAATTGATCCGTCTTTCTTTTTTACGAGAACCAAAGGAGCAGCCCAAGGACTTTGACTCTCGCAGACAACACCAGTTTCCTTCATCTCTCGCAACATTTTCTTCACAGACTGGTACATAGCTGGAGGAATTGGTCTATGTCTCTCTTTAATGGGAGGATGATCACCTGTAACTATGCGATGTTGGATGAGTGACGTCTGTCCGTAGTCCAATGGGTGTTTGCTAAACGCTTGACAATATCTCTTGGCAACGTTCAGAACGCCAGCTATTCTATCGGCAGGAGTATTGGCGTCTCCCACGTTGAGTTCTGACAACCAAGATGTTGAAGAGGGGTTACCTTTCTCCTTAGTGACTTTTGCTGATTGCTGAGTAGCAACAATGTCAGTGTTTATGACATCTCCTGGAAGGAGTTGATACAGCTGAGCAACTGAATGGAACTTGTGCAGAATTACTGGTGTGTCACTTAAATTCACTAGCCTTACTGGTACTCTCCCGTTGGAGACGGTAACAAGACTTCTTGCTGCTTTCACCAGTGGCTGATCATCTGACTGGATGGGTTCCAGAAGAGCTTGGTAGTCTTCATTTCCAATACCCGGTCGGGCACGACACCAGATGAGAGTTTCTGCATTAGCCTGTAGCGTGAGTGGTCGAGCATCTTGTATCCTGACACGGCAGATCTCACCCTTCTTATTGGCAAACTTTTGCTGAGCAATGAGCGCTTTAATGTGATGTTGTAGAACTCTCTTATAGGAAGGAGCAGCTGTAGGGAGAGAGGCACGCAAGGCATCCAATACATCAACAAAACAGTTACGCATTATATTCATGCCTAGTACAAACTCAGCGGAACCTTCTTCCTCTACATCAGTGACCACCACACCTTGATAAGGTAATTTTACATTTCCCACTTGAATAGCGGGTTCCCAGTAACCTAATAATGGTATAGGTTGACCATTGCTAGCAAGTAGATTTAAATCATCAATGTCAGGTTTTTGTAAATTACTCAAGTCCCAATTTTTAAAGAATGTCTTTTTACGGATGGTAGACACTTGTGAACCTGTATCTAGTAATGCTTCTAGTGGTACACCATCAACAATAACAGTTACATAGGGGCAGGATGAGACATAACGTGAGAGTCCCGCTTTGGATACTTTTGGAGTTGGACCTTCTTTCTGTCCTCCTGAGGAGCGGTCCGCATCCTCAGGGGCAGTCCGTTTAACTGCCAACATTGGGCTTTAGTGTGACCAGGCTCATGACAATAGTAACACACAAGTCTCTTACTCGAAAAGTTCCTGTTTGGAGGTGGTCGTCCAGGACTTGGAAGATGTGAACGAGGCCCTGGTGACTCGGCTCTGCTAAGGGGTGACTCATGTGCTGGAGGTGTGGACCTGAGAGTTAGTTCTCGCAAAGTCTTATTCATCTCTCTAAGTATCTCAGTCATTAGATCCACATGTTTTGGGGTCAATGACTCAGTAACAGGGATAGAGGTTTGGGCAGCCTGTATAACCTGGGGAGCAGTTGAAAATAACTTTTCAGAGGGAACAGCAGTTGCTCCCATATCTGGTGAAAATGCACAGGCAGTGGCACCCCCTAGAGGTGTATCAGGTCCCAAAACTTGTAGAGCCAGGGATTTAAAGGCAGAGAAGGTCACGCCTGGGTATTGGGCAGCCAACATGCGGAGTTGAGTCTGAGTTAATTTTGAGTCTAAGCCCTCAATGAAACGATCCAACAAAATTTTATCAGCTTCCGCAGGGGCAATAGTGTCTATTTGTTGGAGGTGATGAAATGCATTCTGCAGAGCCACTGCATAGGCCCGAATAGTCTCACCTGGTCTCTGACGCCTTTCATAGAAGCGTAGTCTGACCTCTGTTGGTGACTGGATCTCGAACTCCGTCTTGAGTTTCTCGAAGATCTGCTCGACGCTGGTCTTTTCAGAAGCCGGCCAGGTATGGACTTCCTCAGCAGCAGGTCCCTGGAGTTGTCCCAGCAGCAGCTGCACCTGTTGGACGGGAGAAAAAGAGAAAAACTGGAACATGCCAAAGAGCTTTTCGCGGAATTCTGGAAGGGTATGTGGATCTCCTCTGTAGCTTGGCAGCGTTGGAGTCCCGAAGAAGACTGGCATCCCCATCATGGTAGCAGCTGGCACGGTTGGTGGCGTTACGCCGAGTGCAGGAACAGAAATAGCACTGGTTGCTGGTGGTGATGCGGCACTGGTGCCTGATTGCTCACTTGTGCTGGGATCGGACATGCTGGAACTTTTGAGTGCGCTGTCTCTTTAAGATAGCTGAAGATGTTGTGCAGCAGTAATAGGCCGCACTGGTGGACCCGCGTGACAAAATGGCGCGAAAAAAAAAATGTTGTACGCAGAGTTGCGCGGACGGGCAGTTCAATAGTGTCAATTCAACAAAGAAAATAGTAGAAAACAGTTTTTTTTTTATTTTTAGCCAAAACTTGTAATGCAGGTCTCGCTGGCATAAGAGGGGTTAAAGCACACTAAAAAATTTTATGAATTGCGCAAAATTCGTATCCTGTTCGTGACGCCAGAAAAAACGGAGTTGTGGTGACCAGGGGCAATGCTGCAGGGTCTGCTGGTACTTGTGGTGCAGCCAGGGCAAGAATAGGTATGTCACGAGTGGAGAAATGGCCGGGGATCTTGCCCTAATCCCTAGTACACACACAGCATGCCGCTTTTGTCAAATGTCCCACTTGTTCTCGCTCACATGGTACAGGCTGTAATGACTTCTGAGACCAAGGTTAAGAACGGGGAGCTTTACTGAAAACTTGGTGCAAAACAATTCCCAAATGCAGTAGACAATCTTTTATAATGAAGCACTTGACAGAAGATGTACATCACAGACCTCAGGTAAGTGGAGAGTAAATTGGTCACAATCCCCTTTAAATCTTTAGGTGGTATTGGCGGGTTTTGGGAAGTCACAGTCCAAGTAATACTTCACTTGTGAGGATCTTTACAGCTTGGCTCACTGTAGTTTTAAACATAAATCTGTACTCACAGAGGGACTCTGCCTTGCTGTCACACCATACGCTAGTAAGCATGCAGGAGTACAGGCACCGACATGGAAGCCGATAAGTCACTGCCCTGACCGTAGGTCTCAATAGGTACAGTGTCTGCCAGGGGCCCTGGTTCAGCTCTATCCCCCTGGACTAAAGAAGAATTCCTTACTTGGAGAAACAATCTGAAGGACTGAAGATCTCTATCCCCACAGTGTGGACTGCTTATCAGGGTACTTGCTTGCAGCAGTATCATGGAAAAAGAAGATTTTCAAAAGATGCAGACTTATCTGTGACTGGAGCTTAGCAGTAGACATGTCTCCAGGTTGCACACCACACTCGAACTCCCTTGAGGACCTGAAGGCCAGCCCACCTGGTCAGAGGGGGCTGTACCAACGGGGACCTCCCACAGACTTCTGGAACTTTCTTCCAGACTGTTGTCTATGAAAGGTGGGTGTGACCAAGTATCTCTCCACCTTTTGACAGACAACTATGCAAATACAAGCAGACTAATGTGAAGACAATATGACAATATGTTTTGACCAGTAGGTGCCACTAGAGACATGTATGCAATATAAAACAAGTTAAGTCTATACTGATGGCATCCTAACCTCACAGTAGCATGACATAACACTTACTCTAATACATGGCATGCTGACTGGGACACCACACAGGCATAGGAAGATAGAGATAGTAAGTTATGGGGGGGCGCCTAGGAGGAGAAGCAAAGAAAGACAGAGAGAGACAGGCACATGACTGGGCTAGCGTTCCATATGCCTTGCGTCATACCTCTCACCTGCCAAATAACGAGTCCAGACCACCATGTCGTTGGAAAGATTAAATTTAATCGGCCACAGCCCAACATATATAACAACATTGTACAAGCAGAAAAGAGTCCCCCCTATAGTTCCGGGTCTGAGAAGCCTAGAAACCCAAGAATGATGGGAAGGGGAGGGAACAAAAATTAACATCCCGACCCCCCACCAAGCGGAAGCCAACATAAACTCGGCCGCCAAACCTCCTAGGCCAGGGAGCTTAATCGGGCTAACCGCCAGTGACCAAAACATCCCCTTCCCTACCAGAACGCCAACCATCCGAAACTCATTAACCAACTCGTCCTGGTCGGTTTCCACGGAAACAGCCGCATACCCTACCCATGGAATTGCTACCTCAGACCCGAAACCCGAGAGGAGACCCGCCCCAACGGCTGTGACAAATACAATCCAAATTTCCACAGAAAAGAAAGACAAACTTTAACAAAGATAGATAACAATACATAAACATATGTACAAAGTATGACACATTCGCTTTTTTTTTTTTTTTTTATATATATATAAGTACAACAAACTTCCAAAAATAAATAATAGAATACTGCGGCACCCACAACAGGTGCCCACAGACATATTACAAGCATAATTTTTTTTTTTTTTTTTATATATATACAACATTTATGTACAATAAATAACAACCATACAACTTTAACACATCTTAAAACCCCCCAGGACTGTAGCCGGAAAACCAAACATAACCAAAAACAGGGCGGGAGGGTGGGACAGCTCGTCATCCACGCCGGGGGTCAAAGAGGAAGGGGAGGGGGACAAACGTCCCTTTTATACTCCCCCCCCCCCTTTGAGGTCACTTCCCCCAGTGACCACTTCCCCCATGGCTGGTCTGCCTCCGGACGGAACGCAGGCCAGTCATGTGGGCTGCCCTCCTTAAAGGGACGGCGCTTTCTGGAAGAGAAATCAAGAATGATATAGAGAATGGCATAGGAAGAGAGAGAAAGACACATATGGGGAAGGGTGAGAGACAGGCATAGGAAGAGAGAGCTAGACAGATATAGAGACAGACATACAGTACAGTAGGAGAACATAGCAAGATGGATATAGGGGGAGGAACAGGTATAGGAAGAGAAACAAAGAATGATATAGAGAATAGGGCATAGGAAGAGGGAGAAAGAAACATATGGGGGAGGGTGAGAGACAGGCATAGGAAGAGAAAGCTAGACAGATATAGGGACAGTAGGAAAAGATACCAAGATGGATATAGGGGGGGAGAGACAAGTATAGGAAGGAAGAAGAAGATGGGCGTGGGAGGAGACAGGCATAGGGACTGAGAGCAACAAAGATGTAGAGACAGACTTACAATAGAAGTAGAGCGCAAGATAGATAGAGGGGAGGCAGACATACAGTAGACAGAGAGATATAAGGGTCAATTCAGGTTGATTTAGAAGAGAAAACTGCCATTCACTTTAATTGTCTACCTTGGAGCTAGGGCTTGGCAACTGGATGTGAATTTTCACCTGTTGCTGAATCAGCTCCAAGGTAGATAATGAAATTGAATAACAGTCTCCCAAAAATGAGTAAATGTTCTCACCTTGTGCTGAATCGACCCTATAGAGAGACAGATGGAAAGGCATAGGATGAGGGACAGATGGACAGATATGGGGGGGGGGGGGGAGAGACAGGCATAGGAAGAGAGAGCTATACAGATATAGAGACAGACATACAGTAAAGATAGCAAGATGGATATGGGGGGGGGGGGAGACAGGCATAGGAAGAAAGAAAAACATGAGTGTGGGAGGGGACAGGCATAGAAAGAGAGAGCAACAAAGATGAAGAAATAGACTTAAAATAGAAAAAGAGTGTGAGATAGGTAGAGAAGAGACAGTCATTCAGTAGTAAGAGAGATATAAGGGTCAATTCAGTTTGTTTCAGAAGAGAAAACTGCCATTCACTTTCATTGTCTACCTTGGAGCTGGGGCTTGGCAACTGGATGTGAATTTTCACCTGCTGCTGAATCCAAGGTAGATAATGAAATTGAATAACAGTTTCCTAAAAAAAAGAGTATATTTTCTCACCTTAAAGTGGACCAACACCCAGGATTTTCACTATCCTGGGTTTTGGTCCACTTCCGCGGGGCACCCCGATCGCCCTAACTAACTCACCTCACCCCGCTCCTACGCGAGCGCTCGTCCAATCAGAGCCGCTGTGGTATGTACGAACAAGCGACGGACAAAACCGCAGCGGCTCTGAGCGCTGGAGGCCGGGTCTCGCACTTCCTTTTAACAGGTGGGAAGCGCGAGAGAGGCGTCCACGACCCGCACATGCGCCGTTGGAACAGGGATAAGGTCATGTTTCTGGGCGTCCTGGGGGGTTTCACCCCGCGGGGCATCCGAAATCGGGAGGGATCTGATCTATAAGATTCACGGGCCGATCCCCCCTAGGTGTTGGTCCACTTTATTATTAATAATAATAATAATAATAATGTTTATGTATATAGCGCCATCATCTTCCATAGCGCTTTACAAGCTGTGATTACAGACAGGGTAAAACATATAGTACAGGGAATGATACAAACTAGACGCTAAGAGGTTGTGAGCACAGGAGACAATAGGAAACAGAGCACTGCCCTTGAGTCTAAAGGATGGGGGTGGGGCAGGAAAGTGAGCTTTACTCTGCCCACTCAATGCCAAAGGCAATAGCAATCTTTTTGCACTGAAGTCAGTGACCCCCCCCCCTCTGGGGAAATGGGTCCTGGGGCAATTGCCCATTTTAACGCCGGCCCCGGATGCATGGATGCAGTTGCTGCAGCCCCAACATGCAGTATTAAAGAGGAACATTTGGTCTAAAAGACTCCAGGGCCATCCCTCCTTGGGGCATCCTGAATTGGGATGCCCTGCTGTGTAAAACCCCCCAGAAGCCCCGTTTCACTCACCATGTCCCGGAGCCCTCGCCGTGCCTCTGCATCGCAGCCGCATCCTGGCTCACCACTAGCCGTGCGTGCACCCGAGCACCGTCTTTCTGAATGGGCCAGTGCGAGCATGCGATGGCTAGAAGGTGAGCGGGGGATGCGGCCATCGGCGTACTCGGCTCCCTTCGGGGCCGCTCGGTGGCTTAGCCATCAGCGACACCGAAAGGGAACGCGCGCGTGCTGATTGGTTGAGCCAATCAGCACGCTCGTTCTCACCCGAGTCTGCGTCGTGGGAGCACCAGGAAGCTGAGTGACCTAGGGGCATACACACAGCGGGGTATTTCAATTCGGGATGCCCCTACCGAGAAGAGCAACGCCCTGGAAAATGAAAATTGGGTGTGTTGTTCCTCTTTAACGCATGATTGTTGATGCCCTGGGATTGGGGGGGGTTAAAAGAGACCGAACGCCATTTATAACTGCTGTTTGCTTTAATATTTGGAAAGAAAAAACAATTGCATCTGTTTATGTAATTCTTAAAAATTTAGAGTAAGAAAATTTAGAGAAAGAAATACCCCTTAAATAATCACCCGATCCCAAGATGGAATCCTGCGGAATACAGGTGCATGCCTGCCATCGATCAGTTCACTTTTAAATTATGGATGGGCACCCAAGGGTGCATGCATTCTGCGAGACCCAATTTTGGGTATTGGGTTAGTACCGTATATACTCGAGTATAAGCCGAGTTTTTCAGCCCACTTTTTGGGCTGAAAAAAGCCGCCTCGGCTTATACTCGAGTCCAGGGGCGGACTGCCAGGGAAGGCCGCAACCCTGAACCCAACAGATGCTGGAGGGTGAGGGGCGGCCGCTGCGGGTCCCTGCTGTACCCGCTGCTGCCGCCGCCGCCGCCGCTCTCATACACACAAACACGCACACACATTCACACACTGACCGGCACTTCCAGGCTGCTGCGCGCTGGTCGTCAATGGGCGGCGTCCAATGTTTTCATTGGACGCCTGCCATGTGGGGCACGCCCACCGACGACGAGCGCGCAACAGCCAGGAAGTGCTGGTGTGTGTGTGAGAACGACGGCGGCTGGCGGCTGCGGAGGAGCGGAGGAGGGTAACCTCTGCAGGGTAACCTCGGCCAAACCCTGACCCCCGACACCTGCGCGTCTGAGAGCGGCGGCAGCAGCAGCAGCAGGTACCCACAGTGTATGTGTCTGTGTCTTTTTCTGTGTGTGTGTCTCTCTCTTTCTGTGTGTCAACTCCAACTCCAATTGAAAAAAGCCGCCTCGGCTTATACTCGAGTCAATAACTTGTTCCATTTTTTTGTGGTAAAATTAGGTGCCTCGGCTTATATTCGGGTCAATAACTTGTTCCATTTTTTTGTGGTAAAATTAGGTGCCTCGGCTTATATTCGGGTCGGCCTATACTCGAGTATATACGGTATTACAAATGCGTTGCTGTATTATCTGCAGGGGAGAAGAGGCAGAAGAAAACATATTTATACATTTTTTTCAGCTCAGCCTTGACTGCCTTTTTAAAGTGGACCAAAATCAAGCATTTTGACTATCCTGGGTTTTGGTCCTTACCCCCGGGGGAACCCTGATCGGCCCCGCTGTGGGAAACCCCCCAGGACGCCTGATCTCACTCACCTCTTACCAGTCCTACGGCGCATGCGCAGCCTCTCTTCCAATCAGCGAACTCGGACCCGCTCGAGCCCCTTCTAAGACATATAAAGCAAGCGGATACGAGTGCGCGCTGGTGGTCGCATCCCCCGCTTCCCTCTAACAGGGAGTGTGCCCGCACTGGCCATACACAAATGCCTGGCATGGGCACGCGCCCTGCTGAGAAGATACCAGGGATGCGGCCACTGCTCGTGCATACGCTGTTGGACCAGGAAAGAAGGTGAGTTTTGGGGCGACATGGGGGGTTTGACACAGTGGGGCATCCTGAATCTGGGGGGGGAGCGAGTATGCTGCCCTGGAGTCTCATAGACTCCAGGGTGGGTTTTGGTCCACTGATCCTATACCCAGAAAGGAGGTTCATGTCATCACCTTACAGAAGCTTGTTACCACATCAACAGGTGACAGCTTGAAAAAAAGGTTTAGATGCTTAGAGGCCGATTCATTAATAGCGCCAGGTAGCGACAGATGAGCGCCAGTAGTGTTATTTTCACAGCGCACGCTAGTAGTCGCTGTGCTTGGCCGTTGTTCGGCTGTTAACAGCGACTCAGTCGGTGTGCGGTAATGTTGAATACGGGGTTAGGAGTCGCTGTTTGACAGGTTCCGCGCTGT
This sequence comes from Gastrophryne carolinensis, assembly GCA_027917425.1. Classification (NCBI taxonomy): domain Eukaryota; kingdom Metazoa; phylum Chordata; class Amphibia; order Anura; family Microhylidae; genus Gastrophryne; species Gastrophryne carolinensis. Next base: position 477,055,737 of record CM051237.1, on the reverse strand, counting down.
ATGGGAGCGCATGACAGCGAATGGCCATAGCGAACGGCTCCCAGCATATTCATTAACAAATCGCGCTCCAAAAATTCTCGCGCTGTGAAATGCTTGTTTACACCCCAGAGCGCTGGCGGCGATGGGTTAAAAGTAGTTTTTTAACCCCCAAACAACCATACTTTTGGTAAAAAAAAATGTTTTTACAAACATTTTGTAATATGAATACATTAATATCAGACCTGTAATATCAATTCTGATACCTGTAATATCAATTTTTTACCTTAAAAAAAATATCTAACATGGCAGAAGTGGTCACAGAATTTTAGCCATTTAAAAAAAAAAAAAAAAAAAACATTAATAGCAATTAATTAAGAATATTTAAAGATTGCTCCATTGAAATGCATTGGAGAGCGCCAGGTAGCCAGAGGTCATACCTGTCGCTGTTCAAGGTCACTCGCTGGCGCTGTGGGGTGAGGCTGGAATAATGATGAATGATTCGCTATCTGGCGCTCTGTCAGTCGCTAAGCAGGATTGGCTTGATAAATGTGTGATTGCGGAGGGGAGCCGGCGTTCTCGTGGCGGTGAGCGTCATTACCGTTCGCTCACCATTCGCTACCTGGCGCTATCCCTTGTTAAATAAGGGCCTTATTTAGATTTAAAAAATAACATTAACAGTTACAATTAGCTGTTATCAGTAAAAAAAAAAAAAAAAAAAAAAAAACTTTCCTCATCCCCCTTCCCCCCCAAAAATAAAAAAATAAATAACTTTCCCCAACCCAATATTCATAAAAACACTAACTGGATGCAGTCTGATGGCTGCCGTATGACTCCCTGGCCACGTAGCAGCGCCCCCTGGTGCGCTCCAGCAGTTATGTTTCGTTATAAGCTAAAGTGCCATATGATTCACTGAGGTGTATATGGCAGTTATGCTTCTAGGGCTTTCTGATTTATTGCAGTTATTAAAACTGATAAGGCTGACCCTCAGTGCTGAACTGTGTAACTGAATGTATCATTGCTGAAGAGCACCAGGAAGCGCTACCGCACTGCACGGGAGCCGAAAGACTGCCATTCAGACATCATACTGCATCCTGTTAGTGTTTTTTTTTTTTTATGTTGTTTAAAGGCTTTAGTAAAATAAAGAAACACAGGCTGTTTGGGGCACTGGGCTGGAGATAGAAGTTTACTACATAAACCATATCTTGCCATATAAGACGCGCCTGGCCACAAGACGCACCTAGGATTTGGAGGAGGAAAATAAGAAAAAAAAAATATTCTAAACCAAATGTTGTGCTAAAACACCCCATTACAGGCAATCCCATGCTCCCATTACCTATAGGCAGTGTGGCATTCCCTCATCCCATTCCGATAGGCAGTGTGGCATCCCCCCCATCTCATAGGCAGTGTGGCATCTCCTTATCTCATTCCCATAGGTAGTGTGGCATTCCTTCATCCCATTCCTATAGCCAGTGTTTCATTCCCCCCATCCCATTCCCATTGGCAGTGTGGCACCCGCCCTCCCATTCCCTATAGGCAGTGTGGCATCCCCCCCTCCCATTCCCCATAGGTATTGTGGCATTCCCCCTCCCATTCCCTATAGGCAGTGTGGCATTCCCCCATCCCATTCCCTATAGGCAGTGTGGCATTCCCCCATCCCATTCCCTATAGGCAGTGTGGCATTCCCCCCTCCCATTCCCTATAGGCAGTGTGGCATTCCCCCCTCCCATTCCCTATAGGCAGTGTGGCATTCCCCCATCCCATTCCCTATAGGCAGTGTGGCATTCCCCCCTCCCATTCCCTATAGGCAGTGTGGCATTCCCCCCTCCCATTCCCTATAGGCAGTGTGGCATTCCCCCCTCCCATTCCCTATAGGCAGTGTGGCATTCCCCCCTCCCATTCCCTATAGGCAGTGTGGCATTCCCCCTCCCATTCCCTATAAGGCAGTGTGGCATTCTCCCCCTCCCATTCCCATAGGCAGTGTGGCATTTCCCCTCCCATTCCCTATAGGCAGTGTGGCATTCTCCCCCTCCCATTCCCATAGGCAGTGTGGCATTCCCCCTCCCATTCCCCATAGGCAGTGTGGCATTCCCCCCTCCCATTCCCTATAGGCAGTGTGGCATTCCCCCTCCCATTCCCTATAAGGCAGTGTGGCATTCCCTCTCCCATTCCCTATAAGACAGTGTGGCATTCTCCCCCTCCCATTCCCATAGGCAGTGTGGCATCCCCCCCTCCCATTCCCATAGGCAGTGTGGCATCCCCCCCTCCCATTCCCATAGGCAGTGTGGTATTCACCCAGAAATAAAGAAAAAAAAAAGGTATACCTACAGCCTCGCCTGGAGCCTTGCGCTGCGGCCCCTGGACGCCAGCCGATGAAAGAGTGGCAGGCAGGGAGAGGACTATGTTGTTTTTTTTTTTTTTTAACTTTTTTGTTGTGTTTTTTTTTATTTACATTCTGCAAGACAAGACGCACTGCCTCCCCCCCCCCCCCACACACACACACACACACACACACACATACACACATAAACACACACACACACGCACTTTTGGGGAAAAGTGAGTGCGTCTTATAGGGTGAAAAATATGGTACTTCTTTCTGGCTATAGGATCACTTTAAGTTTCTTGAAATTTTTACTGTGTCTGAAAACACTTGGTCCAGACAGTCGGGATCGAGGAGTCAGTTAGACAACTGTCTAGGCTGTCTCAGGCTCGGACAGCTGCGGAGAAGATGTCTGTTCAAAGAATAATGTCAGCCCTGCGGTACACATGAGATGCAAATGTCAGCTGGCAAGTAATAGGCTGGATACATCGGGCTGACAAGTAAGTACGCGGTTAAATAAAGGGGTGGCGAGACAGAAGACAGATGAAGACAGACGGACAGGAGTGACATGTTAGTTACACGGTGTTCCATGCGAGCACCGCACTCTTATACTGCAGCCAGATTATAACATAGAGGATTGGAATAACAAGTGTAGACTAATTCACTACTAACGCCAGGTATTGCCAGATGCGTCTGTATAGGCACTGTATCGGCACTTAAGAGCGGCCGCTAATAGACACTGTAAGCGGGTATCGGGTGCTGTAACAGAGCGCCTCCATCGCTCTAGTAACCTGGCCAACATTGATTAATGTGAGGTATGTTGGGCGCTCTAACACCAGTACAGCACTGCAGCGAGCGAGAGGTAGCACCAGCTCAGTGCGTCTGGCACTCAGCGCTCCACACCATATTTAACAAAACACTAGACACACACACACCATCTGCGCTCTAAAGCTGGGCGCTGTAGCATAGAGCACCAGAAGCTGTGTGACTAAAGTGTGTTTTTGAACACATATCCACCAGTAACAAAGCGAAAACACATGGAATTACATTGTTATAACACTGTGACATTAACACTAGGGATGAGCGAATCGATCCGGACGAACACGGATTTGTTCCGAATTTCATGAAAAATTCGGTTCTGAACGAATCCGAATTTCCCCGCGATTCGATCGATCGAAGTTTTCCTTTAAACTCCATTTATTTCAATTACAGGCATTCTAAAATGGTGGAAGCACATGTCCGGACATATCCCCTGAGGCAAGGTATCATGGGTAAGTCACATGCAGCCTATTAGCAGCCAGGAAGCCCGATGATGTCACCGTGCTATATAAAGCGGCGGCCATCTTGCTTGTGCGCATTTCAGCCTTGCATTGCGGCCAGAGCACAGCTCGTTACAGACAGGGACTGAGAGTTAGAGATAGGTAGGGAGAGTCAGAGAGGCAGACAGAGAGGTAGACAGAGCCAGGGAAAGATAGGGAAAGATAGGGAAAAACCGGAACGATCATAGAACAGCATAGAAGTGACAGTGAATTATTTTTTTTGTATTTTGTATTTGTATTTTGAATTGGTTTTGGTCTGCCTTTAACAAAAAAAACACCAGCCCACCTGGGTATCCCAAACCTGCACTTAGCAGCCTATCTGTTATACTAAATACGCTTGTTCATCCTTTTTCAGCTGAATCAAAGTATTGCATTTTGAATTTTTTTTTGTCCTGCTGCCAAAACACTAGGCTGCAGGGCATCCCAAACCTGCACTTAGCAGCCTATCTGTTTTACTAAATACGCTTGTTGATCCTCCTCAGTTTAATCAAAGTATTGCATTTTGAATTGGCTTTTGGTCTGCCTTTAACAAAAATAAACACCAGGCCGCAGGGCATCCCAAACCTGCACTTAGCAGCCTATCTGTTATACTAAATACGCTTGTTCATCCTTCTTCAGCTAAATCAAACTATTGCATTTTGAATTGGTTTTTGTCCTGCTGCCAAAACACTAGGCCTCAGGGTATCCCAAACCTGCACTTAGCAGCCTATCTGTTATACTAAATACACTTGTTCATCCTTCTTCAGCTAAATCAAACTATTGCATTTTGAATTTTTTTTGTTTTGCTGCCAAAACACTAGGCTGCAGGGCATCCCAAACCTGCACTTAGCAGCCTATCTGTTATACTAAATACGCTTGTTGTTCTTCCTCAGTTTAATCAAAGTATTGCATTTTGAATTGGCTTTTGGTCTGCCTTTAACAAAAAAAAACACCAGGCCGCAGGGCATCCCAAACCTGCACATAGCAGCCTATCTGTTATACTAAATACGCTTGTTCATCCTTCCTCAGCTTAATCAAAGTATTGCATTTTGAATTGGTTTTTGGTCTGCCTTTAACAAAAAAATCACCAGCCCACCTGGGTATCCCAAACCTGCACTTAGCAGCCTATCTGTTATACTAAATACGCTTGTTGATCCTTCCGCAGCTTAATCAAACTATTGCATTTTGAATCGTTTTTTACCCTGCTGCCAAAACACTAGGCTGCAGGGTATCCCAAACCTGCACTTAGCAGCCTATCTGTTATACTAAATACGCTTGTTCATCCTTCTTCAGCTAAATCAAACTATTGCATTTTGAGTTGTTTTTTGTCCTGCTGCCAAAACACTAGGCCGCAGGGTATCCCAAACCTGCACTTAGCAGCCTATCTGTTATGCTAAATACGCTTGTTCATCCTTCTTCAGCTGAATCAAGCTATTGCATTTTGAATTGGTTTTTGGTCTGCTGCTAAAACACTAGGCCGTAGGGTATCCCAAACCTGCACTTAGCAGCCTATCTGTTATACTAAATACGCTTGTTCATCCTTCCTCAGCTAACAACTTCAAGGAAACTTTGCATGCACTTCAGCCACTCATACACCGCCAAACACACTCTTCTTGAGCTACAGTGTCAGAACGGTATCCCCCAACATAGTCTGATTTGCGATGTTTCCACCCGTTGGAATTCCACCCTTCACATGTTGGACCGATTAGATGAACAGAGAAAAGCCATCACGGATTTCCTGATGATCCAAGCGGATAGAGGGACTCCCCTGTGTAACTTCAATGTCAACCAGTGGCAGCTCATACGTGACACCTGCCGTTTGCTCAGGCCCTTTGAGGAAGCCACTTTATTTGTCAGTCGGCAGGATTACGGGATGAACGACGTGATTCCACTGCTTCATGTACTACAGCACATGTTGGAAACCATGGCTGGTCAGGGCACTGGAGACATGGCGTCTACATCTTACGGCCACATGAACCCCGTTGGAGCTGAACTGAAGGAGGAGGAGGAAGAGGAGGAGGAGTGGCCCAGTGAAGAACAGTTTAAGCTTGGTGAAATGGCTGGTTTATCTAGTCAGTGGACATGAGAGGAGGAGCAGGAACAGCCAGAGGAGCTAGAGGGTTTTGAGGAAGGCGAGACAGAGGACCCAGACACACCGTGGCAATATGCAGTCGAGATGGAGACAGGTAGTCCCTCTGAGTCACTTGCGCAAATGGCAGGAAGCATGCTCACGTGCTTGCGTAGTGACCCCAGAATTGTCTCCATTTTTCTGCGGGATCTCCACCTTATTGGACCCTCGCTACCGGCACAAAATGGGGGCATTTCCTACACCCACTGAGAGGGAGGACAAACTGACCTACTACAAAGACATTCTACGTAGGCAGTTGGCCAATGCCTATCTGCGCCATCGTCCATACTCTCGCAGGTCTGACTCAGGGGGACCTCTGCGCTCACCTTCCACTGTCATGGCTGCTGGGGGGGTTAGCAGGAGCAGCAGCAGCAGCTCCATCAGCAGCAGCCTCAGTCTTCAGTCGCTAATGAGTAGTGACACCCGCATAGTGAGGCTACTCATGAGCAGCAGGAAGACCTGGAGCAGGACCTCAACCAGCAGGTCATGTCATACCTTGACATGACCATGCCAACACACCTTGCGGATCCCCTGGACTTCTGGGCAGCCAAACTTGATTTGTGATTTGTGGCCGCAACTAGCAGAGTTTGCCCTGGAAAAGCTGTCCTGCCCGGCAAGTAGCGTGCCATCTAAGCGGGTGTTTAGTGCGGCGGGGGCCATAGTTACGGCGAGGAGAACTCGTCTGTCAACTAAAAATGTGGAGAGACTCACCTTTGTCAAAATGAATCATGGATGGATCAGCCAGGATTTCCACCCACCAATGGCTGATGCATGCGACTAGATTCAGCATGGTGCCACGTTTTACACTTTCCAAATGGTGCAAAACATATTTATGTCTTTAGGCCAATTTTTGGGCTCCTGCTGATACCAACTTCAGGGTGTGCCTTTCAGCCAATTTTTGGCCTCCTGCTTATGCTGCTGCCAACTCCAGGGTGTGCCTTCCAGCTAATGTTTGTGCTCCTGCTGCTGCCAACTTCAGGGTGCCTTCCAGCCAATTTCTGGGTTCCTGCTGCTGCTGCCAACTCCAGGGTGTGTCAGTCAATTTTTGGGATCCTGCTGTGGCTGCTGCCAACTCCAGTGTCTCTTTAAAGCAATGTTTGTGCTCCTGATGCTGCTGCTTGCAACTCCAGGGTGTGATTCATCCAATTTTTGGGCTCCTGCAGCCAACTCCAGTGTCTCTTTCACGCAATGTTTGGGCCCCTGATGCTGCTTCTTGCAACTCCAGGGTGTAATTCAGCCAATTTTTGGGCTCCTGCTGCCAACTCCAGTGTCTCTTTCAAGCTATGTTTGGGCTCATGCTGCTGCTGCTGCTTGCAACTCCAGGGTGTGATTCATCGAATTTTTGGGCTCCTGCTGCCACCTCCAGTGTCTCTTTCAAGCAATGTTTGGGCTCCTGCTGCTGCTGCTTGCAACTCCAGGGTGTGATTCATACAATTTTTGGGCTCCTGCAGCCAACTCCAGTGTCTCTTTTAAGCTATGTTTGGGCTCCTGCTGCTGCTGCTTGCAACTCCAGGGTGTCATTCATCCAATTTCTGGGCTCCTGAAGCCAACTCCAGTGTCTCTTTCAAGCAATGTTTGGGCTCCTGCTGCTACTTGCAACTCCAGGGTGTCATTCGTCCAATTTTTGGGCTCCTGCAGCCAACTCCAGTGTCTCTTTCACGCAATGTTTGGGCCCCTGATGCTGCTGCTTGCAACTCCAGGGTGTAATTCAGCCAATTTTTGGGCTCCTGCTGCCAACTCCAGTGTCTCTTTCAAGCTATATTTGGGCTCATGCTGCTGCTGCTGCTGCTTGCAAATCCAGGGTGTGATTCATCGAATTTTTGGGCTCCTGCAGCCACCTCCAGTGTCTCTTTCAAGCAATGTTTGGGACCCTGCTCCTGCTGCTTGCAACTCCAGGGTGTGATTCATACAATTTTTGGGCTCCTGCAGCCAACTCCAGTGTCTCTTTCAAGCTATGTTTGGGCTCCTGCTGCTGCTGCTTGCAACTCCAGGGTGTCATTCATCCAATTTTTGGGCTCCTGAAGCCAACTCCAGTGTCTCTGTAAAGCAATGTTTGGGCTCCTGCTGCTACTTGCAACTCCAGGGTGTGATTCATCCAATTTTTGGGCTCCTAAAGCCAACTCCAGTGTCTCTTTAAAGCAATGTTTGGGCTCCTGCTGCTGCTTGCAACTCCAGGGTGTGATTCATCCAATTTTTGGGCTCCTGCAGCCAACTCCAGTGTCTCTTTCAAGCTATGTTTGGGCTCCTGCTGCTGCTGCTTGCAACTCCAGGGTGTGATTCATCCAATTTTTGGGCTCCTGCAGCCAACTCCAGTGTCTCTTTCAAGCTATGTTTGGGCTGCTGCTGCTGCTGCTTTTAGCTCCAGGGTGTGATTCATCCAATTTTTGGGCTCCTGCAGCCAACTCCAGTGTCTCTTTCAAGCTATGTTTGGGCTCCTGCTGCTACTTGCAACTCCAGGGTGCGATTCATCCAATTTTTGGGCTCCTAAAGCCAACTCCAGTGTCTCTTTAAAGCAATGTTTGGGCTCCTGCTGCTGCTTGCAACTCCAGGGTGTGATTCATCCAATTTTTGGGCTCCTGCAGCCAACTCCAGTGTCTCTTTCAAGCTATGTTTGGGCTCCTGCTGCTGCTGCTTGCCACTCCAGGGTGTGATTCATCCAATTTTTGGGCTCCTGCAGCCAACTCCAGTGTCTCTTTAAAGCAATGTTTGGGCTCCTGCTGCTGCTTGCAACTCCAGGGTGTGATTCATCCAATTTATGGGTTCCTGCAGCCAACTCCAGTGTCTCTTTCAAGCAGTGTTTGGGCTCCTGCTGCTGCTGCTTGCAACTCCAGGGTGTGATTCATACAATTTTTGGGCTCCTGAAGCCAACTCCAGTGTCTCTTTAAAGCAATGTTTGGGCTCCTGCTGCTGCTTGCAACTCCAGGGTGTGATTCATCCAATTTTTGGGCTCCTGAAGCCAACTCCAGTGTCTCTTTAAAGCAATGTTTGGGCTCCTGCTGCTGCTTGCAACTCCAGGGTGTGATTCATCCAATTGTTGGGCTCCTGCAGCCAACTCCAGTGTCTCTTTCAAGCAATGTTTGGGCTCCTGCTGCTGCTTGCAACTCCAGGGTGTGATTCATCCAATTGTTGGGCTCCTGCAGCCAACTCCAGTGTCTCTTTCAAGCAATGTTTGGGCTCCTGCTGCTGCTTGCAACTCCAGGGTGTGATTCATCCAATTTTTGGGCTCCTGAAGCCAACTCCAGAGTCTCTTTAAAGCAATGTTTGGGCTCCTGCTGCTGCTTGCAACTCCAGGGTGTGATTCATCCAATTTTTGGGCTCCTGCAGCCAACTCCAGTGTCTCTTTCAAGCTATGTTTGGGCTCCTGCTGCTGCTGCTTGCAACTCCAGGGTGTGATTCATCCAATTTTTGAGCTCCTGCTGCCAACTCCAGTGTCTCTTTCAAGCTATGTTTGGGCTGCGGCTGCTGCTGCTTTTAACTCCAGGGTGTAATTCATCCAAATTTTGGGCTCCTGCAGCCAACTCCAGTGTCTCTTTAAAGCAATGTTTGGGCTCCTGCTGCTGCTTGCAACTCCAGGGTGTGATTCATCCACTTTTTGTGCTCCTGCAGCCAAATCCAGTGTCTCTTTAAAGCAATGTTTGTGCTCCTGCTCCTGCTGCTGCTTGCAACTCCAGGGTGTGATTCATCCAATTTTTGGGTTCCTGCAGCCAACTCCAGTGTCTCTTTCAAGCAGTGTTTGGGCTCCTGCTGCTGCTGCTTGCAACTCCAGGGTGTGATTCATACAATTTTTGGGCTCCTGAAGCCAACTCCAGTGTCTCTTTAAAGCAATGTTTGGGCTCCTGCTGCTGCTTGCAACTCCAGGGTGTGATTCATCCAATTTTTGGGCTCCTGAAGCCAACTCCAGTGTCTCTTTAAAGCAATGTTTGGGCTCCTGCTGCTGCTTGCAACTCCAGGGTGTAATTCATCCAATTGTTGGGCTCCTGCAGCCAACTCCAGTGTCTCTTTCAAGCAATGTTTGGGCTCCTGCTGCTGCTTGCAACTCCAGGGTGTGATTCATCCAATTTTTGGGCTCCTGCAGCCAACTCCAGTGTCTCTTTAAAGCAATGTTTGGGCTCCTGCTGCTGCTTGCAACTCCAGGGTGTGATTCATCCAATTTTTGGGCTCCTGCAGCCAACTCCAGTGTCTCTTTCAAGCTATGTTTGGGCTCCTGCTGCTGCTGCTTGCAACTCCAGGGTGTGATTCATCCACTTTTTGTGCTCCTGCAGCCAAATCCAGTGTCTCTTTAAAGCAATGTTTGTGCTCCTGCTCCTGCTGCTGCTTGCAACTCCAGGGTGTGATTCATACAATTTTTGGGCTCCTGAAGCCAACTCCAGTGTCTCTTTAAAGCAATGTTTGGGCTCCTGCTGCTGCTGCTTGCAACTCCAGGGTGTGATTCATCCAATTTTTGGGCTCCTGCAGCCAACTCCAGTGTCTCTTTCAAGCTATGTTTGGGCTCCTGCTGCTGCTGCTTGCAACTCCAGGGTGTGATTCATCCAATCTTTGGGCTCCTGCAGCCAACTCCAGTGTCTCTTTCAACCAATGTTTGGGCGGCTGCTGCTGCTGCTTGCAACTCCAGGGTGTGATTCAGCCAATTTTTGTGCTCCTGCTGCTGCCAGCTCCAGGGTGTGTTTTTCAGGCACTATAGGGGCCCCTCATAGTGATGCCACCTCAACTCTCTGCAATTGTGCCATTCTATTAGCGATGCCTCTGATCTGCATGTGATAATTATTTACAGTATTATTTCACTAACCCAGCACGCATCCTATGTGTGTTACAGTAAGGCGGAATGGTTTACAACCCTATTGAGGCTCTAGGAGGCTCAGAAATAGCAGTTTTTAATAGCGATTCGTCGCGAATAAATTCGGGTCGAAACTAGTTTTGTCAGAAAATTCGGCAAATCAGTTGAATCGAATTTTTTAAAAGTTCGCTCATCTCTAATTAACACTTTAGTGCCATACCTGTAATGGCAATTCTGCATAAAAATATAAAAAAAAAAAATTATAAAAGTGTTTGCAGCTAGGAGACATCACACAATGATTGGAGCAAAAAAAAAAACTAATGAAGCCCAGTTGAAATGTATCGGAGAGTGACAGGTAGCGACAGGTAATACCTGGCTCTCTGGAAGCTAGAGCTCCGGCGCTATACACTGAGCCCCCTGTAATGATACATGTGACGCTACATGGCGCTGTTAGAGTCGCTCACCAGATTCGCTTTCATAAATGTGGTATTGCGCACAGCGCCCGGCGTTCATCCAGACGCTGCCTGCCACTACGAGGCAGGGAGCTGGGTTTTGGTCCACTTTGACTGCTCCCGATGGTTCCCCATGTTTCTCCCCTTTCCTTTACTGTTCCTCTAGAGCGATTTGATCCCAACTTCTAAGTTTTCTGCGAAGCTCCATTTGCCATTTTGGAGATTATTCTCTGGAGAACCTGTGTTCTATTTTTTGGTTTCTTTTTTTTTTTTTGGGGGGGGGGGGGGTATTCTGGGTCCAGTTAACCATTCACCTTTTTTTTCCCAACGTTTTGTCCCAGATGTTCTCTTTAACCCTCCATCCCCTGTTTGTTTCGCATATTAATGCTTAATAAATTTAACTATCATTTTTTTCAGTTTTTTAGTTTTTTTTGCTAATTTGTGGAGCTCAATATCCACATGTTGTTTTGACCTTAATTTTTTTGATTTTTGATAACTTTTTATCATTTTTTTCCCAACAAAAACAAATAAAGGATTTAATTTTGTTAAAAGAACTTGCGGCTGACACTTTCATTGTTCAAAAACATGCCGGACGCTGCCGGCATGTGTTTTTGGAATGATATAAGCCTTTTACTCATTGGAATCGACAGTTTCCTCCACCTAGTTGCTGGAGGAAATTCACTCTTCAAATTGCCATATTTGCACACGCTTTGCTGCCCTAAATCAGGCGCCGGAGTTTAGTGCGCAAAAAGGACACTAGTGTAAAATTTCATGTGCAAATTGGTGCAATGGCGAATGTTAGTGCTCAAATTGACATTTAAACTAAAGTGCATCCCATTTTGATGACCCTGAATCAGGAGGAAGCCCAAGCACGACTTGACACGCCAAATAGCGTGTGCAAACTCACAGGTGCATGAATCACGTGGCCACATTTGGCTGAGGGAACGAGGTGCCAGGCAAGATGTTAAGATTTAAGGTGTTTGCAGGGGGTTGGCTGGGGGGGGGGGAGCTCCAGCACTTTGGAATCCCCCCCCCACCCCCGAGGCAGACCAAGACCCAGAAGTTTCCTCCTAGTTGTTTCTGTTTATGGAATCTTTTGAGCACTGGACCAAGAAGAAGCAGCTGTGTGGGAGAAAGGGTCTCTTTAAGCAATTAGAATAAATGCGATGTTTCATCTTCTTATAAAACAATATATACAGAGGCAACAAAGCTCGGGGAACCATTTATTGGGATGTGATGTTGAAATCTTGGGATGGGCTATCTCTTCCTCCTGCTCTGATTGGTAACAAACAAGATGAGTCATTCTAAAAAGCCTGCCCGCTCCCTGCTGAGAGGTCCATTGTATTACATAATTTAAGCCAAATAGCAATTAATGTATCTTTTGTATCTATTGTTTATGTTGTAATCAGCTGTGATACTTTCTAGAGCAGTCATGAGCCTTTTATTGGAATTCAGATAGCTCGCAGTGCAGGGGTGTTACTACCTGAAAACTATGTGGGGCATTCTTATTATATGGTGAAGCAAGGTGCACCACCATTGTGCCTTGCGGTGTGAACAGAAATCCATCACTAAAGCTAAGGCCCTTATTTATGAAGGAATAGCGACAGGTAGCGACTGGTGAGCGGCCGGTAATGACGGGCCCCACCACGAGAACGCCGGCTCCCCACCACAATCACATATTTATCAAACCAATCCTGCTTAGCGACTAAGATAGCGCCATATAGCGACTCATTCATCATTATTCCAGCCTCAGCCCACAGCGCCAGCATCCGACCTTGGAACAGCGACAGGTATGACCTCTCGCTACCTGGCGCTCTCCAATGCATTTCAATGGAACAATCTTTAAATATTCATAATTAATTGTTATTATTATTATTATTTTTTTTTTTTTAAATGTGAAAAATTCTGTGACCACTTCTGCCATTTTAGAAAAATTGTACAGAATTGATATTACAGGTCTGATATTAATGTATTCATATTACAAAATTAATTAAAAAACTTGTTTTTTTTGGTTTCAAAAAATATGGTGGTTTGGGGGTTAAAAAACTACTTTATACACAAAGCCTCCAGCGCTCTGGGGTTTAAACATGCATTTTACAGCGCGAGAATTTTTTGAGCGTGATTTGTTAATGAATATGGTGGGAGCCGATCGCTATGGCCAGTCGCTATCATGTGCTCCCATACATCGCGGAACCTGTCAAATAGCGACTCCTCACCCAATATTCAACATTACGGCAAACCGACTGAGTCGCTATCAACAACCGAACAACGGGCAAGCACAGCGACTACTAACTAGCGGCTCTGAAAATGCCGCTACAGTCGCTCAACTGTCGCTACCTGCCGCTATTAATGAATCGGCCTCCCCGTATCTCAGTGCACAAAAAAGTGCAATAAAAAATTGTTTCATTTTTTTCCAAAAAATAATCGCCAGAACCAGGAATATGGCATTTTTACAGATGAGATACCTCATCATTTTTCCAATAAGCTACAATACTTTTTAAGGAATTTAGAAATAACAGGGCATATGGGGTATGCCGAAAAATGCAGAATAATTCCATTCCAGATTGTTATATATATATATAGATAGATAGATAGATATTCCAGTCGGCATTCTATGCAATGCATATTATTGCACGCCATAGAGCACTGGATGAAATAGGAGCAGCAAGCATTCTGTTCGCCCGCTTCCCTTCGGCTGTGCATACCCACAATCAGCGGCGAACTGGGGCCAAAAATCAGCCCTGGATTTTACCAGCCCCTGGCCCGGCCCAAGTTATCCTTGCTGAAGAACCATGATGCTGGGGCTATAGCACTGGGGGTTGGGGTTCTTTGGCTTGTGCGTACAGTGGGGCAATAGCATTGGGGGCTGGGGTTCCTTGGCTTGTGGGTACAGTAGGGCTATAGCATTGGGGGCTGGGGTTTCTTGGCTTGTGGGAACAGTGGGGCTATAGCATTGGGGGCTGGGATTCCTTGGCTTGTGGGTACAGTGGGCTATAGCATTGGGGGCTGGAGTTCCTTGGCTTCTGGGTACAGTGGGGCTATAGCATTGGGGGCTGGGGTTCCTTGGCTTGTGGGTACAGTGGGGCTATAGCATTGGTGGCTGGGGTTCCTTGGCTTGTGGGTACAGTGGGGCTATAGCATTGGTGGCTGGGGTTCCTTGTCTTGTGGGTACAGTAGGGCTATAGCATTGGGGGCTGGGGTTCCTTGGCTTGTGGGTACAGTGGGGCTATAGCATTGGGGACTTGGGTTCCTTGGCTTGTGGGTACAGTGGGGTTATAGTATTGGGGGCTGGGGTTCCTTGGCTTGTGGGTACAGTGGGGCTATAGCATTGGGGGCTGGGGTTCCTTGGCTTGTGGGTACAGTAGGGCTATAGCATTGTAGGCTGGGGTTCCTTGGCTTGTGGGTACAGTGGGGCTATAGCATTGGGGGCTGGGGTTCCTTGGCATGTGGTTACAGTGGGGTTATAGCATTGGGGGCTGAGGTTCCTTGGCTTGTGGGTACAGTGAGGTTATAGCATTGGGGGCTGGGGTTCCTTGGCTTGTGGGTACAGTGGGGTTATAGCATTGGGGGCTGGGGTTCCTTGGCTTGTGGGTACAGTGGGGCTATAGCATTGGGGGCTGGGGTTCCTTGGCTTGTGGGTACAGTGGGGCTATAGCATTGGGGGCTGGGGTTCCTTGGCTTGTGGGTACAGTGGGACTATAGCATTGGGGGCTGGGGTTCCTTGGCTTGTGGGTACAGTGGGGCTATAGCATTGGGGGCTGGGGTTCCTTGGCTTGTGGGTACAGTGTGGCTATAGCATTGGGGGCTGGGGTTCCTTGGCTTGTGGGTACAGTGGGGCTATAGCATTGGGGGCTGGGGTTCCTTGGCTTGTGGGTACAGTGGGGCTATAGCATTGGGGGCTGGGGTTCCTTGGCTTGTGGGTACAGTGGGGCTATAGCATTGGGGGCTGGGGTTCCTTGGCTTGTGGGTACAGTGGGGCTATAGCATTGGGGGCTGGGGTTCCTTGGCTTGTGGGTACAGTGGGGCTATAGCATTGGGGGCTGGGGTTCCTTGGCTTGTGGGTACAGTGGGGCTATAGCATTGGGGGCTGGGGTTCCTTGGCTTGTGGGTACAGTGGGGCTGAGAGGGAGACTAAGGAGACAGAAATTGAATGAGGATGTTAAAAGCAGCAGCCCAACCGGCCCCAAAGCAGTGCGGCCCACCGGGCATTGTCCTGGGTCTCCCTATGGTCATTCTTCCCCGGCCCACAACATCCATTCACATAGGTACACAGACGCAATGCGTGCATTGTGGGATCACTGCAGAGGGAAGATTCCCTGTGGTATTTCACACTGCCCTATAGGACCACCAGCCCTATTGTCCTATAGGCTAGTGGTTTCTCCTTTTAAAGAGGCCCAAAACTGTCCCTACTATAACTATAAGGGTTATTTAAGAAACGCTAATGCCAGGTAGTGCCACATAGCGCCACGTAGCGTTGGGTGAACGCCGGTCGCAGTATGTAAAAACCATACATATGAAAGTCAAACTGGTGAGCGCCTCTAATAGCGTCACATGTATCACGAGCAGTGGCTCAGTGTAAAGCGCCGGTGCTGTTCGTTCAGCAGCGCCATGTAGCACCTGTCGCTCAGTAGCGCTGCCCATACATACCAATGGATGTGTATAAATAGCGTTTTCCTAAAGCAATGTTCCAAATTTTTGGTTCAAATCATTGTGTGGCCTCTTCTGCCCGACAACCAAACACTTTTATTGTGATTTTTTTTTTTATGCAGCTTTGTATGTGCAGGTCGGCCATTGCAGCGTCACACAATGTCATTCCATGTTTTCGCTCTGGTGCTGGTGGATACGTGTTTAGAAACAGACTTTTATCACATTTAGCTTCTGGCTCTCAACGCTAGAGCGCCGGCGCTGGTTGTGTGTAGTTTGTTTTTAAATATGGGCTTCAGCGCTGAGTGCTGGACGCACTTAACTGGCGCTGCAGCGTTGTCCTGTTGTTAGATGTACGGTCGTCTTGGGCGCTACGACCTCGGGACACCACCTATCGTTCTACATGTTCTCCAGTGAATCAGGGAGAAGCTTCTACAGCGCCCACTACAGACATCACATTTATCAATGCTGGACAGCATACTACAGCGACACTTGTCCGGCCGCTAAGAGCCCGACATCCGCTTGCAGCGGACGCTCTAAGCGCCTCTACATAGACGCCCACATGGCAATACGTGGCGCTAGTCTTAAATTAGCCTCTTACTAAACCTTTTTGGACTGGAGGTCCGCTTTAAACCGGACCTTCACCATGATTTAATGAAAAACCCAAACCCTTAAAAAACTATTCTCCAGGATCTAAAATTAATATATTTTAAGTTTTTAGTCACTTACTTATTATTTTTTCCCCCACTGGGCTGCAACTCTGTTCAGGACTTTAGGATATGGGCGCCGCCATCTTGACTCAGAAGCATCACACATACTGAGGAGAGGAGAGCGGGATGAAGTACAAGGGGCGGGGTTATAGCTGACGGAGCAGAGCTAAGGTCAGGAAAAGGTCAGCAATCCCAGAATGCAGAGCAACACTGTCAGATGACACTTCCTGTTTGCAGGCTGGCTGATGCCTCATGAGACGCCATCTTGGATGTTTAAAGTCTCATAACATGCAGTAGATGCAGGTAGGATGATTTTTTAATGTGAGCAATCTGTATGTACAGGGTGTGGGAAACATATAAGATAGGCTCTTATTCAGGGTGAAGGTCCGGATTAATGTGAGCAATCTGTATGTACAGGGGGGAAACATATAAGATAGGCTCATATTCAGGGTGAAGGTCCGGATTAATGTGAGCAATCTGTATGTACAGGGGAGGGAAACATACAAGATAGGCTCTTATTCAGGGTGAAGGTCCGGATTAATGTGAGCAATCTGTATGTACAGGGGGGAAACATATAAGATAGGCTCACATTCAGGGTGAGGGTCCAGATTAATGTGAGCAATCTATATGTACAGGGGGGAAACATATAAGATAGGCTCATATTCAGGGTGAAGGTCCGGATTAATGTGAGCAATCTGTATGTACAGGGGGGAAACATATAAGATAGGCTCATATTCAGGGTGAAGGTCCGGATTAATGTGAGCAATCTGTATGTACAGGGGAGGGAAACATACAAGATAGGCTCTTATTCAGGGTGAAGGTCCGGATTAATGTGGAGCAATCTGTATGTACAGGGGAGGGAGGGAAACATACAAGATAGGCTCTTATTCAGGGTGAAGGTCCGGATTAATGTGGGCAATCTGTATGTACAGGGTGGGAAACATACAAGATAGGCTCTTATTCAGGATGAAGGTCCGGATTAATGTGGGCAATCTGTATGTACAGGGGAGGGAAACATACAAGATAGGCTCTTATTCAGGGTGAAGGTCCGGATTAATGTGGGCAATCTGTATGTACAGGGTGGGAAACATACAAGATAGGCTCTTATTCAGGATGAAGGTCCAGATTAATGTGGGCAATCTGTATGTACAGGGTGAGAAACATACAAGATAGGCTCTTATTCAGGGTGAAGGTCCGGATTAATGTGGGCAATCTGTATGTACAGGGGAGGGAAACATACAAGATAGGCTCTTATTCAGGGTGAAGGTCCGCTTTAAGTGGCCATCCACAGATAACATAGCTGCATGAAATAACAAGAATAAAGGAATTGTGGGTATATAAGAAAATAATCATTTTTGTTTTCATTTGAGGAAGGAGCTCGCCTCTAATAAGGAGCAGATGGCTCATCCTCTTGTAATTGTGTTACGATTTAATTGTTCCAGCTCTCAGCAGGCCAAGAATTAGTGCTGCATGATATCTAAAAAATGAAACAATTTCAGATTGTAGCCGCGCTCCTGCCTCTCGATGGATTACAAGTGGCTTTCAATGGCTTTGGGTCCTGATTACCTCTAGTCGCTTGCTGCATTGTTAATGCTGCCATGGTACATATTGGTTCACAAAAGGGAGGAGGAGGAGGGAGGTGGTGGCAGGGATGGAGAGGCGACTGGAAAGGGATTATTCCCTCTCTGCGACACGCTTGTCTTCAGACCAATACGCAGTCACATGACCGCGAACAATTGAGTTACCAAGTAATGACGCAAGAAGGAAAAAATGAGGACTTGCACTAGACCCTATTTAATCTGTAGAGGTGCCGCTCCCAAAGCTGCAAAAGAGCTCAAACCAGGAACAAAAAAAATTTTTTTATTAATTACATATTTATAATCACTACATACAATACACTCAACATAAAAAAAAAACCCTTAAAAACACATAAATGGGACAAAAACACACAGGACAAACCAACATGAAGGTGTGTAGGCGATGGGGAGAGTCTCACCAAACTAATTGATATCAAATGCCTAAATATATATATATGTGCTAAAATCATTCAACATAGTGTTCCAACAGTGCAACTAAACATGATTTGCACCGGATCATAGGCAGGATTTGCACGTTTAGTACTTTATAAATATATAGATTTTATAGTGATCCGGATCATAGGCAGGATTTGCACATGTTTAGTACTTTATAAATATATAGATTTTAGAGTGATCCGGATCATAGGCGGGATTTGCACATGTTTAGTACTTTATAAATATATAGATTTTATAGTGATCCGGATCATAGGCAGGATTTGCACATGTTTAGTACTTTATAAATATATAGATTTTATAGTGATCCGGATCATAGGCAGGATTTGCACATGTTTAGTACTTTATAAATATATAGATTTTATAGTGATCCGGATCATAGGCAGGATTTGCACATGTTTAGCACCTTATAAATATATAGATTTTATAGTGATCCGGATCATAGGCAGGATTTGCACATGTTTAGTACTATATAAATATATAGATTTTATAGTGATCCGGATCATAGGCAGGATTTGCACATGTTTAGTACTTTATAAATATATAGATTTTATAGTGATCCGGGTCATAGGCAGGATTTGCACATGTTTAGTACTATATAAATATATAGATTTTATAGTGATCCGGATCATAGGCAGGATTTGCACATGTTTAGTACTTTATAAATATATAGATTTTATAGTGATCCGGATCATAGGCAGGATTTGCACATGTTTAGTACTTTATAAATATATAGATTTTATAGTGATCCGGATCATAGGCAGGATTTGCACATGTTTAGCACCTTATAAATATATAGATTTTATAGTGATCCGGATCATAGGCAGGATTTGCACATGTTTAGCACCTTATAAATATATAGATTTTATAGTGATCCGGATCATAGGCAGGATTTGCACATGTTTAGTACTTTATAAATATATAGATTTTATAGTGATCCGGATCATAGGCAGGATTTGCACATGTTTAGCACCTTATAAATATATAGATTTTATAGTGATCCGGATCATAGGCGGGATTTGCACATGCTCAGTTGCACATGTTTAGTACTTTATAAATATATAGATTTTATAGTGATCCGGATCATAGGCAGGATTTGCACATGTTTAGCACCTTATAAATATATAGATTTTAGAGTGATCCGGATCATAGGCGGGATTTGCACATGTTTAGTACTTTATAAATATATAGATTTTATAGTGATCCGGATCATAGGCAGGATTTGCACATGTTTAGTACTATATAAATATATAGATTTTATAGTGATCCGGATCATAGGCAGGATTTGCACATGTTTAGTACTTTATAAATATATAGATTTTATAGTGATCCGGATCATAGGCAGGATTTGCACATGTTTAGTACTTTATAAATATATAGATTTTATAGTGATCCGGATCATAGGCAGGATTTGCACATGTTTAGCACCTTATAAATATATAGATTTTATAGTGATCCGGATCATAGGCAGGATTTGCACATGTTTAGCACCTTATAAATATATAGATTTTATAGTGATCCGGATCATAGGCAGGATTTGCACATGTTTAGTACTTTATAAATATATAGATTTTATAGTGATCCGGATCATAGGCAGGATTTGCACATGTTTAGCACCTTATAAATATATAGATTTTATAGTGATCCGGATCATAGGCAGGATTTGCACATGTTTAGCACCTTATAAATATATAGATTTTATAGTGATCCGGATCATAGGCGGGATTTGCACATGTTTACTACTTTATAAATATATAGATTTTATAGTGATCCGGATCATAGGCAGGATTTGCACATGTTTAGTACTTTATAAATATATAGATTTTATAGTGATCCGGATCATAGGCAGGATTTGCACATGTTTAGCACTTTATAAATATATAGATTTTATAGTGATCCGGATCATAGGCAGGATTTGCACATGTTTAGCACCTTATAAATATATAGATTTTATAGTGATCCGGACCATAGGCAGGATTTGCACATGTTTAGTTCTTTATAAATATATAGATTTTATAGTGATCCGGATCATAGGCAGGATTTGCACATGTTTAGTTCTTTATAAATATATAGATTTTATAGTGATCCGGATCATAGGCAGGATTTGCACATGCTCAGTTGCACTGTTGGAACACTATGGGCCTTATTTATCAAGGGCTAGCGCCAGGTAGTGTCTCACTAGCGCCAGGTAGCGCCAGCTATCGGCGGCTACCGACTCCAGAACGCCAGGCTGCGAACACAATCACGCATTTATCACGCTAAATGAGGCTAGCGCCGGCGAGAGCGTTAGCTAGCGCGGGATTCATCATGTTGCAGACTTCAGCGAACAGCGCCGCTGCTAATCCCATCACAGCGCCAGGTATGACCTCTCGCTACCTGGCGCTCTCCAATGCATTTCAATGGAGCAATCTTTAAATATTCATAATTAATTGATATTATTGTTTTTTTTTTTTTTTTTAAAGTCAAACATTCTGTGACCACTTCTGCAATGTTATATCTTTTTTTTAAGGTAAAAAAAAAAAAAAAAATTTGTGCAGAATTGATATTAAAGGTCTGATATTAATGTATTCATATTACAAAATGTTTATAAAAACTTGTTTATTATTTTTTTCAAAAAATAAGGTTGTTTGGGGGTAAAAAAAACTACTTTTAACCCATCGCCGCCAGCGCTCCGGGGTTTAAACAAGCATTTCACAGCGCGAGAATTTTTGGAGCGTGATTTGTTAATGAATATGCTGGGAGCCATTCGCTATGGCCATTCGCTGTCATGCGCACACATACAGCGCGGAACCTGTCAAACAGCGACTCCTAACCCCGTATTCAACATTACCGCACACAGACTGAGTCGCTGTCAACAACCGAACAACGGCCAAGCACAGCGAATACCAGCCGGCGCTGTGAAAATCACGCTACTGTCGCTCATCTGTCGCTAGCTGGCGCTATTAATAAATCGGCCTCTATGTTGAATGATTTAGCACATATATATCTAGGCATTTGATATTGATTAGTGTGGTGAGACTCTCCCCATCGCCTACACACCTTTATGTTGGTTTGTCATGTGTGTTATTGTGGCATTTATGTTTTTTTTAAGGGATTTTAATATGTTGAGTGTATTGTATGCAGTGATTATAAATATGTAATTAATAAAAATGTATTTTTTGATCAATATATTTGAGAGTCTCCCTACATGGCTTTTTTTGTACCAAGTAATGGCGAGACAAGCGGCATCATTCATGTGACATTATCTAGAACAGACCCACGTTCCCTTTCGCGGAGGATTCATCTTCCTAAGTGTTTCTGCCATCTTGGAGGTATTTGTTACTTTTGCTGTACAAACATATAAACAAGAGGAGATGACTGAGGGGGGACATGATTAACTTGTATAAATATATAATAAATATATAAATAAATATATAAATAAATATATAAATGGCCAATATAAAAAATATGGGGAAAGGCGGAGGCGACAATCGTCTCCCACAGAAGCTTGTTACAGCATCAACTGCTGACAGCTTCAAAAAAGGATTAGATGCTTATAGAAGAAAATAACATTAACAGTTACTATTAGCTGTTATCAGTAAAATAAAAATAACTTTCCCTACCCCAACACCTTGGTTGAACTTGATGGACATATGTCTGTTTTCAACTGTATTAACTATGTAACTATGTAACAAGATCTTAGAGTGGACCAAAACACAGCTATTTCCCACCCCCCTGCACTTGTTCCCCTCTCCTCAATATGTGATGCTTCTGAGGCAAGATGGCCGTGCCCGTATCCTAGAGTCCTGAACAGAGTTGCAGCCCAGTGGGGATGGGTTATAGCTGTGCTTTGCACAGACAGAGCTATGCTAAAAAACAGACATCAGAGTGCTTTTTGGGTGGTGGTGGGGAGGCTTCCAAGCAGGGCTTGCATTAGCACCTGGCAAGGTGGGGCAGCTGCCGGGGGCCCCACCCTCGGGGGGGCCCACTGACAGGGCCGGCCTTTGGGGTGTGCGACTGCACTTGACCAGCGGCAGACTGGGAGGGCACCACCACAGCTGGTGCCCACATCTCCTCGAATGGCGGGGTTCCAAGCAACGAGGCATCTCGATTTAGACTCCAGGGGAGGAAGTGTTGGGTTTTGTTCTGATTTGCCCACCCCTAGCTGATTTCCTATCCCTGGAGCATCCCAATCTGTGATACCCTCCTGTGTGACACCCCCTGGGATCGCTGCCACTATGCAAGCAATTCCACCCCCGAGTTTTGGTCCGCTTTACTCAATTTGGGATGCCCCATTTTGTGAAAGAACCCCCCTGGCTTGGCCGTTAACTCAAACTGGCGATCCCACAGAGCATTCAAAGTAATGAACAAAGGGGGGGGAGGGAGGTCACACACAGGGGCATCCAAAATCAGGAGGATCTAGATTAGTTTAGACTTCAAGGTTTGGTGTGCTTCAAAGTAGACCAAAGCTAGAGTTTTGGTCCAGATAGCATGATTCTTAGGGGGCATCCCAATTTGGGACGTCCCTCTGTGATGTGACGTGACTTTTCACCACAAAGGGGCCCCCTGAGACCATACCGCCCAAGGGCCCACATAAACCTGGAGCCGGCCCTGCTTCCAAGGTCCCCCGTGCTAAATATTTAATGGAGGCCCACTGTCAGGTCCTCCACAGCTCGAGTTCCCCTGCTATATGCCGCTTCGCCAGCAGATGGCTCTGTCCTGCAGAGGTGTTGTTAATCAGCCAGAACCTGTGGGAGTTCCTGGGCTATATAAGCTGATCCACCCATTCAGCTAGTGGATCAGCATTAACTCTATCTTCTGAACTGTCTACCCAGGCTGTCTTTGGACTTCTGAATCTGAACCAGAATCTGAACTTGAATCTGAACTTGTATCTTGTATGTAAGCACTCAGACTCCACATGTTTATGTACAGCAGCCTGTTTGATGTGTGTGTTGTTCACTGGTTGTCAGAATTAAACACAGTTTGCTGCATATTTACAGAGGTTTATTCATCAAGGGAGAGTGCCAGGTAGCGCCTCGTAGCGGCAGGCAGCGTCTGGTGAATGCCGGGAGCTGTACGGGAAACCACATTTATCAAAGCGATTCCGGTGAGCGACTCTAACAGCACCATGTAGCGTCCAATTCATCATCACAGGCAGCTCAGCGTCTGGTATTACCTGTCGCTACCTGTCGCTCTCCTATACATTTCAATGGACGTTACTTTTCTTCCCTTTAAACAGGGTTTTCTTTTAATATTTTTTTTTGTTTTGTATGAAATCATTGTATGACCTCTCCTGGCCTATTTAAATACATCTTTTAAAAACTTTTTAGATTTTTTTATATTTTTATGCAGAATTGTCATTACAGGTCTGGTATTAAAGTGTTCTTGTTACAATGTAATAACAATGTAATTCCATGTGTTTTCGCTTTGTTACTACTGGATACATGTTCAAAAACAGACTTTAATCACACAGCTTCTGGCGCTATGGGCTACAGCAACCTGATTTTGAGCGCCGGCACTATTTGAGGAATGTGGTGTGAGTCAGTCGCACTGAGCTGGCTCTACTGTTGGCTCCCATACAGCGTAGTACTGCGACTCACACAACATATTCTTCAAAGCCGACCAGCGACTGAGGCGCTCTGAAACAACTAACCATGGCCGAGCACAGCGACTAGTAGCGGTCGCTCTGAAATCCTCGCTACAGACGGTCGTCTGTCGCTATCTGGCGCTAGTAATAAATCAGCCTGTGAGCCTACTCTCTGTCATATGCCATTAGAGACCCCCTATACTCCCTCAATGGTGGATAGAAAATAGATACATGTGACAGCTGCAGGAGGCATGCTTCACTACAGTGTACAGATGCTCCACTAAAGCTGCTGGTATGGTGAAAAAGAAAAAAAAGATAGATAGATAGATAGATAGATAGATAGATAGATAGATAGATATGAGATAGATAGATAGATAGATAGATAGATAGATAGATAGATAGACAGATATGGGATACATAGATAGATATGAGATAGATAGATAGATAGATAGATAGATAGATAGATATGAGATAGATAGATATGAGATAGATAGATAGATAGATAGATAGATAGATAGATAGATAGATAGATATGGGATACATAGATAGATATGAGATAGATAGATAGATAGATGGATAGATAGATAGATAGATATGAGATAGATAGATAGATATGAGATAGATAGATATGGATAGATAGATAGATAGATAGATAGATAGATAGATAGATAGATAGATATGAGATAGATAGATATGAGATAGATAGATATGAGATAGATAGATAGATAGATAGATAGATAGATATGGGATAGATAGATAGATAGATAGATAGATAGATAGATAGATAGATAGATATGAGATAGATAGATAGATAGATAGATAGATAGATAGATAGATAGATATGGGATAGATAGATAGATAGATAGATAGATAGATAGATAGATAGATATGAGATAGATAGATATGAGATAGATAGATAGATAGATAGATAGATAGATAGATAGATAGATATGAGATAGATAGATAGATAGATAGATAGATAGATAGATAGATAGATATGGGATAGATAGATAGATAGATAGATAGATAGATAGATATGGGAAAGATAGATAGATAGATAGATAGATAGATATTAGATAGATAGATAGATAGATAGATAGATAGATATGGGATAGATAGATAGATAGATAGATAGATAGATAGATAGATAGATATGGGATAGATAGATAGATAGATAGATAGATAGATAGATAGATATGAGATAGATAGATAGATAGGGGAAAGATATATAGATAGATAGATAGATAGATAGATAGATAGATAGATAGATAGATAGATATGAGATAGATAGATAGATAGATAGATAGATAGATAGATAGATATGAGATAGATAGATAGATAGATAGATAGATAGATATGAGATAGATAGATAAATATGAGATGTATAGATAGATAGATAGATAGATAGATAGATATGGGATAGATAGATAGATAGATAGATAGATAGATAGATAGATAGATATGTGATAGATAGATAGATAGATATGAGATGTATAGATAGATAGATAGATAGATAGATAGATAGACATGGGATAGATAGATATGAGATAGATAGATAGATAGATAGATAGATAGATAGATAGATAGATAAATAGATATGAGATAGATAGATAGATAGATAGATAGATAGATAGATAGATAGATAGATATGGGATAGATAGATAGATAGATAGATAGATAGATAGATAGATAGATACTGTAGATAGATAGATATGGGATAGATAGATATGAGATAGATAGATATGAGATAGATAGATATGGGATAGATAGATAGATAGATAGATAGATAGATAGATAGATAGATAGATATGGGATAGATAGATAGATAGATAGATAGATAGATTGCATTGTGTTAGAACGCCCATTGTCCCCGCAGCCTGCCCACTGTTATTTATTTATTTCTTCCGAGTGTCAGTAAGTTATTGTACCGTGTTAGCCATCGATGTAAGCAGGAAATCCAAGGTTAAGGTAATACCATTTATTCCAATAAATGGTATTACCTTAACCTTGGATTTCCTGCTTATTTATTTCTTTAAACAAAAAGTTGCCACTGATCTGACCCTGCCTCTGGGGACGCCCTGGCAGATAGGGGCCCCGTGTATTTGTATGGTTTGCTTGGTGGTTAAGCACACCGCTGCCTGTATCACTTTACTGAACTCACCGATCAACTGGCACTCATCGTAATTGTACATCGTAAGAATGGCACTGGACATCATGCTGAGTGACTATTCACAACAAATGTTCAGACTTCCTATGCTAAGTTTTAGAAACAGGCATTAGAGCGCCTTTTGGGTGGTGGATGTGGAGGCCTCCAAGGTCCTCTGTGCTAAATATTTAATGGAGGTCCACTTTGAAGTAGGGCTGTTGTACAGATTTGGGTTAAAGTTCAATTTAACCATTATTTTTGGCTTTGTTTTGTTCAATCCAAACAGAATGTAGGCATTTTATTTTGTAAAGTGTAAAATGTTTCCTTGCTAGGGTCAAACAGCCGCGTGTTACCATGTGCACCAGGCGCAGGCTTCACCTTTGGGCGCAGGTGAGCCTTATCAGCCTTGTATTCAGCAGATAATCCCGCTTGCCTGCTCCTGAAGTTTATCGCTTTATTACAAGGAAAAAAACAAACTTTCAGCCGGCGCTCCTTCATGTCTGCATTGTAGATCAATACGGAGCGTCTCCTCGCGCTCGCTCTGCTCCAGCCCGTACCTGAGATAAGTGAGAATTGATTTCTATGATGTGCCGGGGAACGTGCGCTGCTGCTGCTGCAGGTGCTTATTTTAGTAAGTTTCCTCGGCCTTTTTTGGGGGCAACAAATAAAGAGCAATCAGCTTTTCCCAGGAGAGCGCAGGTGCGCGCTATCAGGAGGGGGATGACATTTCATAAAGTCACATCGTATGGCAGCTGAAGCCTAAACTTTTCAGCCAATATGGGGGGGGGGGGGGGGTGCGCAGAAAGTAAAGAAGGCAGGTATTTGTGGTATTTGTATTACCACTTAATATTAGGCAAGGTGCAGCATCCTCCAATTACAAGTAGAGTGGCATCCCCCTCCCATTCCCATGGGCAGTGTGGCATTCCCCCCCTCCCATTCCCCATAGGTAGTGTGGCATTCCCCCATCCCATTCCCATAGGCAGTGTGGCATTCCCCCTCCCATTCCCTATAGGCAGTGTGGCATTCCCCCCCTCCCATTCCCCATAGGTAGTGTGGCATTCCCCCATCCCATTCCCATAGGCAGTGTGGCATTCCCCCTCCCATTCCCCATAGGCAGTGTGGCATTCCCCCGCCCCATTCCCATAGGCAGTGTGGCATTCCCCCTCCCATTCCCATAGGCAGTGTGGTATTCCCCCCTCCCATTTCCCATGGGCAGTGTGGCATGCCCCCATCCCATTCCCATAGGCAGTGTGGCATTCCCCCCCTCCCATTCCCCATGGGCAGTGCGGCATTCCCCCCCTCCCATTCCCCATAGGCAGTGTGGCATTCCCCCATCCCATTCCCATAGGCATTGTGGCATTCCCCCATCCCATTCCCATAGGCAGTGTGGCATTCCCCCTCCCATTTCCCATAGGCAGTGTGGCATTACCCCTCCCATTTCCCATAGGCAGTGTGCCATTCGCCCCCCCCCATTCCCCATATAGGCAGTGTGCCATTCGCCCCCCCCCCCATTCCCCATATAGGCAGTGTGGCATTCCCCCTCCCATTCCCCATAGGCAGTGTGGCATTCCCCCCTCCCATTCCTCATATAGGCAGTGTGGCTTTCCCCCCTCCCATTCCTCATATAGGCAGTGTGGCATCCCCCCTCCCATTCTCCATAGGCAGTGTGGCATTCCCCCCCGCATATTCCTCATATAGGCAGTGCGGCATTCCCCCTTCTCCCATTCCTCATATAGGCAGTGTGGCATTCCCCCCTCCCATTCCTCATATAGGCAGTGTGGCATTCCCCCCTCCCATTCCCCATAGGCAGTGTGGAATTCCCCCCTCCCATTCCCCATAGGCAGTGTGGAATTCCCCCCTCCCATTTCCCATGGGCAGTGTGGCATTCCCCCTCCCATTCCCATAGGCAGTGTGGCATTCCCCCCCTCCCATTCCCCATGGGCAGTGTGGCCCCCATCCTGTTCCCATAGGCAGTGTGGCATTCCCCCCTCCCATTCCCATAGGCATTGTGGCATTCCCCCATCCCATTCCCATAGACAGTGTGGCATCCCCCCCCCATTCCCCATAGGCAGTATTGCATCCTCCCTCCCATAGGCAGTGCAGCATCCCCCTTCCATTCCCCATAGGCAGTATTGCATCCTCCCTCCCATAGGCAGTGTGGCATTCCCCCCTCCCATTCCCCATAGGCAGTGTGGCATTCCCCCATCCCATTCCCCATCGGTAGTGTGAAATTCCCCCATCCTATTCCCATAGGCAGTGTGGCATTCCCCCTCCCATTCCCATAGGCAGTGTGGCATTCCCCCCTCCCATTCCCCATGGGCAGTGTGGCATTCCCCCATCCCATTTCCATAGGCAGTGTGGCATTCCCCTCTCCCATTCCCCATAGGCAGTATTGCATCCTCCTTCCCATAGGCAGTGCGGCATCCCCCTCCTATTCTTATTCATAGAAGAAGATGAAAAAATATTTCAACTCACATGTTACTGGCGCTCCCGCATTGCTGGCCGGGCTGCCACACTGCGGGAGGTCAGAAGAAGATGGAGGAGCGGCGGGTCCTTTTCCCCGCCGCTGCTGTCACTGCTTCTTACCGGCCGGGACATGCAAACACCTGACCCTGTACAGCAGCTGGCTGTGGCCTGCGCCGACTCGGTGCAGGCCAAGCCCACTCACTGCACGGAGCAGGATGTTTGCGTGTGCCCCGGCCAGAAGCCACAGCAGCGGCGGGGACGGGGACAGAGCACCTGCTCCTCCTTCTTCTTCTGACCTCCGGCAGTGTGGCAGCCCGGCCAGCAACTTGGGAGCACCCGTAACACGTGAGTTGACTTTTTATTGTTTTTTTTTTTGTTTTTACATTCGCCCGATAGGATGCACTGACAATTCCACACACTTTTGGGGAAAATAAGTGCGTCCTATATGGTGAAAAATACGGCACTTCAAATTATAATTAGTATATAAGTATTATTTTTAGAGTTATTACAATACAGTTATATTACTTACTTAAAGATGTTATCATGCACAATTTTTTTAATATTTAGAATACTGCATAATGAAGGACTTGCACATTTAGCTAATAACATATTGGAAAGTTTCTTATACTACGCTTTGGTGATGGATTTCAAATGACAGCTCAGAGACCCACGGCTGCATGCTGGGCCTGAACAGTTATATCAGCATTTTCTGGTTACAGTGACATGTCACTCCTAGTACCAGTCAGAATTAGACAAATGGCTAACCAATATGGTTTCTTTATACCACCAAGATGAGGCACTGTCGAGAATACAAACTGTCAGGCTGGCCTAACTACCTAATATAATGTACCAAATTGTTTCTCCCTTCTTTATCCTCCCTTATACATTTACTTTAAAATTATACTTGAAATCCACTATTAACTTGTTATTTAATGGAGACTTATTGCTCCTTATTCAATCAAGTTTTCATTATCCAATAAAGTCTTAATTAATATAATTTCATCAATTGTTTAATAAAGCATCTATGAAGCTGTATTAGAACCTTAAGATATTTTGTTCCATCGGCAATACAACTGACTGGGCATTATTTAAACAGAACAATTACAAGAACAATAACCTAGATCTGTGGACACATACCCTATTTTATTGTATGCTCACCCCCCCCCCCCCCGTATACTTTATTATACCCTATTAGATTGTAAGATCTTCTCTGTACTGTAGCACGGCTACACCAACCTACATAAAGCTGGAACTGCAGGAATGAATGGACTGTACTGACTGTAGTATATATGGGGATATAGGGATAAGACAGAGATAAGTACAGAGATATGAAATAGCCAATGGCTATCCCAAACCATAGATTAAACAATTTCACCCAGCCAAGGCTCCAGCACTTCAGCCGAAGGTAGCTGTGCGTCATACCCATCCTCTGCCGCTCCAGATGCTCCTGCTCCTCCTACTAAAAGTCAGTCATCCCGCCAGCAATCCATCAGCGAAGCCATGTCCAAGAGACAAAAATATGCGCCCACTCATCCTACGGCGCAGAAGCTAAATGTGCTCCTGTCCAAGTTGCTGGTGCTGCAGTCCCTCACTTTTACGGTGGTGGACTCTGCACCTTTCAGAGAGCTGATGGTTAGTGCTGAGCTGAGGTGGAGAGTCCAAAGCCGTCATTTCTTTGCAAAGAAGGCAGTACCAGCGCTGCACAAATTTGTTGAGCAGAAGGTGGGCCAGTCCTCGAGCCTGTCGGTGTGTACCAAAGTGCATGGCAGCGCCGACATCTGGAGCTGTAACTACGGTCAGGGACAATACGTGTCCTTCATGGCCCACTGGGTGAATGTTGTTCCTGAACAGCAACTTGGACAGGTCACACCGCTTCGGCCTCCACGCTCCTAGGCTGTTTTGCCTGTCACATTGTGCGACTCAGCCTCCTTATCTTCCGCCGTCTCCTCAGCCTCCACTGTACGGTCAATTCTCAATGCCCCTTCAGCCTACCATGTGTGCAGGGTACGGCGGTGTCATACTGTCCTTCACATGGTTTGCCTTGGCGAACGGAGTCACACAGGGGAGGAGCTCCTGAAATTCATTCATCAAGAAATCAAAACATGGCTTACTCCACGAAAATTGGAAATGGAAACCATGGTGACTGACAATGGGAGTAACATCTTGTCTGCGCTCCGACAAGGAAGCCTGAGCCATGCGCCCTAACAACGGGAAGGAAACTTTGTATGCACTTCAGCCACTCCTACACCGCCAAGCACACCCTTCTTGAGCTACAGCGTCAGAGCGGTATCCCCCAACATAGTCTGATTTGCAATGTTTCGAACAGAGAAAAGCCATCAATGATTTCTTGCTGATCCAAGCAGATAGGGGGACTCCCCTGTGTAACTTTAATGTGAACCAGTGGCAGCTCATACGTGGCACCTGCCGTTTGCTCAGGCCCTTTGAGGAAGCCACTTTATTTGGCAGTCGCCTGGATTACGGCATGAACGACGTGATTCCGCTGCTTCATGCAATACAACAAATGTTGGAAACCATGGCTGGTCAGGGCACTGGAGACATGGCGCATACATTTCACGGCCACATAAACCCCGTGGGAGCTGAGGAGGAGGAAGAGCACAGTGAAGCACAGTTTAGTTTTGGCAAAATGGGCAGTTTATCTAGTCAGCGGACAGGAGAGGAGGAGCAGGAGCAGTCAGTGGAGCTAGAGGGTTGTGAGGAAGGCGAGACAGAGGACCCGGACACACCTTGACAGTTTGCAGTGGAGATGGAGACAGGTAGTCCCTCCGAGTCACTTGCACAAACGGCACGATGCATGCTCACGTGCTTGCGTAGTGACTGCAGAATTGTCTCCATTTTTTTGCGGGATGACTTCTGGTTTTCCACCTTATTGGACCCTCGCTACCGGCACACTGAGAGGGAGGAAAAACTGACCTACTACAAATTCTACGTAGTCAGTTGGCCAATGCCTATCTGCGCCATGGTCCATACTCTCGCAGGTCTGACTCAGGGGACCTCTGCGCTCACCTTCCACTGCCATGGCTGCCAAGCGGGGTGGCAGGAGCAGCAGCAGCTCCATCAGCAGCAGCCTCAGTCTTCAGTCGCTAATGAGTAGCTTTCTGCACCCGCATAGTGAGGCTACTCATGAGCAGCAGGAAGACCTGGAGCAGGACCTCAACCAGCAGGTCATGTCATACCTTGACATGACCATGCCAACTTCTGGGCAGCCAAACTTGACTTGTGGCCGCAACTGGCAGAGTTTGCCCTGGAAAAGCTGTCCTGCCCGGCCAGTAGTGTGCCATCTGAGTGGGTCTTTAGTGCTGCGGGGGCCCTAGTAACGCCAAGGAGAACTCGTCTGTCCACAAAAAATGTGGAGAGACTCACCTTTGTGAAGATGAATCAGGCATGGATCAGCCAGGATTTCCACCCACCAATACCTGATGCATGCGAGTAGCTGATGCATGGTAGCTCCTTCTACTGCTGCCAACTCCTGGGTGTGTCTTTCAGGCAATATATGAGCTCCTGCTGCTGCTGCTGCAAACTCCTGTGTGTGTCTTTCAGGCAATATATGGGCTCCTAATGCTGCTGCCAACTCCATTGTGTTTTTGTCAGGCAATATATGAGCTCCCAATGCTGCTGCCAACTCCAATGCGTTTTTCAGGCAATATATGAGCTCCCTATGCTGCTGCCAACTCCAATGTGTCTTTCGGGCAATATATGTGTAAGGTCCTTACCTGCTCCCGTGGTCCTGCCCCGCGGCGCCTCTCCGCGGCGGCACCTGGCTCCGGTCTTCCGGTGGCCGCGCCGGGCGGCTGCCTCCGCCTCCTACGCTGGGGCCTCAGCCTCCGCCACCTCCTCTGCCTCGGCGGCTGGGGTCGACGGCGTCACGGGGGTCCCCTCCTCTGCTGCTGGCGGCTCCTCCGCCTCTTCAGCCGGCGCGGCGTCCCCTCTCCTCTCGGGGAGCGCGCCCAGCCAGTCATGTGCTCGCGTGCGCACGTTCTCTATATGCCCCCCGGCGAATGCGCTGGGAGCAGCGCCGCAAGTTTAAATGGACCAGTTAGGTCCTAAGCCTGGGTGGGGATGAACCCAGGGACTGCACAGCCTGACTGGCCAGGGCGGTCCAGTCCTTGGGGCTGCTCCTATAGGGAATCAGGTTGTAGTTGCACCAATCACCCTCACAGTTACATCAATCACCACATTTCCCTTCCCATTGGCCAGTTCCCCTTTAAATACGTTCCTGGCCGATCCACCAGTGCCCGTTATAGCCATTATTAGCTTGGGTGTGCTATTGGATTTGCGTTTAGTGTGTTCTGATCCGGCTCCGTCTTTGACCATTCCTGCCCGCTGCCCGCACCGACCATCTGCCTGTCTGACCTCGTCTCTGCCTTACCCCTTTGATACCGCGCTTTGGTGACCACCCGGCTTTTGACTCCTGCCTGTCTCAACCATTCTTCGTCTAACCCCTTGGATACCGTGCCCTGTGACCACCCGGCTTTGATCCCTGCTCGTCTCGACCATTGTTGCCTAACCTGCTAGACTCGACGTTTCAGACTCAGCCCGCTTGAACTTCCGATTTGGAATACCCCGCCGTTCACCTATCTTCACCATAAGCCAGCAATCTTTGCGCCAGTAAGTCCTGGGGGCAACCGAGTCTGGAGAGGCATAACCCGTGTTTCCAGCAAGCGGGGGCTTGTCTATAGGCACAAGAGGCGGTGGAGATTGGGGATTGCTTGGCTTATGAAAGAGGGGTGTCCGGCGATCCCTGACAATATGGGCTTCTAATGCTGATGCTGCTGAAAACTCCTGGGTGTGTCTTTGAGGCAATATATGGGCTCCTAATGCTGCTTCCAACTCCAATGTGTTTTTCAGGCAATATATGGGCTCCCTATGCTGCTGCCAACTCCAATGTGTCTTTCGGGCAATATATGGGCTCCGAATGCTGATGCTGCTGCAAACGCCTGGGTGTGTCTTTTAGGCAATATATGGGCTCCTAATGCTGCTTCCAACTCCAATGTGTTTTTCAGGCAATATATGGGCTCCCTATGCTGCTGCCAAGTCCAGAGTGTGTATTTCAGGCAATATATGGGCTCCTAATGCTGCTGCTGCTGCAAAATCTTGGGTGTGTCTTTCAGGCAATATATGGGCTCCTAATGCTGCTGCCAACACCTGGGTGTGTCTTTCAGGCAATATATGGGCTCCCTATGCTGCTGTCAACTCCTGGGTGTGTTTTTCAGGCAATATATGAGCTCCTAATACTGCTGCCAAGTCCAGAGTGTGTCTTTCAGGCAATATATGAGCTCCTTCTGCTGCTGCCAACTCCTGGGTGTGTCTTTCAGGCAATATATGAGCTCCCAATGCTGCTGCCAATTCCTGGGTGTGTTTTTCAGTCAATATATGGGCTCCCAATGCTGCTGCTGCTGCAAACTCCTGGGTATGTCTTTCAGGCAATATATGAGCTCCCTATGCTGCTGCCAACTCCTGGGTGTGTCTTTCAGGCAATGTATGGGCTCCCTATGCTGCTGCCAACTCCAATGTGTTTTCAGGCAATATATGGGCTCCCTATGTTGCTGCCAAGTCCAGAGTGTGTATTTCAGGCAATATATGGGCTCCTAATGCTGCTGCTGCTGCAAAATCTTGGGTGTGTCTTTCAGGCAATATATGGGCTCCTAATGCTGCTGCCAACTCCTGGGTGTGTCTTTCAGGCAATATATGGGCTCCCTATGCTGCTGTCAACTCCTGGGTGTGTTTTTCAGGCAATATATGAGCTCCTAATACTGCTGCCAAGTCCAGAGTGTGTCTTTCAGGCAATATATGAGCTCCTTCTGCTGCTGCCAACTCCTGGGTGTGTCTTTCAGGCAATATATGAGCTTCCAATGCTGCTGCCAATTCCTGGGTGTGTTTTTCAGTCAATATATGGGCTCCTAATGCTGCTGCTGCTGCAAACTCCTGGGTGTGTCTTTCAGGCAATATATGAGCTCCCTATGCTGCTGCCAACTCCTGGGTGTGTCTTTCAGGCAATATATGAGCTCCCAATGCTGCTGCCAATTCCTGGGTGTGTTTTTCAGTCAATATATGGGCTCCTAATGCTGCTGCTGCTGCAAACTCCTGGGTATGTCTTTCAGGCAATATATGAGCTCCCTATGCTGCTGCCAACTCCTGGGTGTGTCTTTCAGGCAATGTATGGGCTCCCTATGCTGCTGCCAACTCCAATGTGTTTTCAGGCAATATATGGGCTCCCTATGTTGCTGCCAAGTCCAGAGTGTGTATTTCAGGCAATATATGGGCCCCTAATGCTGCTGCTGCTGCAAAATCTTGGGTGTGTCTTTCAGGCAATATATGGGCTCCTAATGCTGCTGCCAACTCCTGGGTGTGTCTTTCAGGCAATATATGAGCTTCCAATGCTGCTGCCAATTCCTGGGTGTGTTTTTCAGTCAATATATGGGCTCCTAATGCTGCTGCTGCTGCAAACTCCTGGGTGTGTCTTTCAGGCAATATATGAGCTCCCTATGCTGCTGCCAACTCCTGGGTGTGTCTTTCAGGCAATGTATGGGCTCCCTATGCTGCTGCCAACTCCAATGTGTTTTCAGGCAATATATGGGCTCCCTATGTTGCTGCCAAGTCCAGAGTGTGTATTTCAGGCAATATATGGGCTCCTAATGCTGCTGCTGCTGCTGCAAAATCTTGGGTGTGTCTTTCAGGCAATATATGGGCTCCTAATGCTGCTGCCAACTCCTGGGTGTGTCTTTCAGGCAATATATGGGCTCCCTATGCTGCTGTCAACTCCTGGGTGTGTTTTTCAAGCAATATATGAGCTCCTAATACTGCTGCCAAGACCAGAGTGTGTCTTTCAGGCAATATATGAGCTCCTTCTGCTGCTGCCAACTCCTGGGTGTGTCTTTCAGGCAATATATGAGCTCCCAATGCTGCTGCCAATTCCTGGGTGTGATTTTCAGTCAATATATGGGCTCCCTATGCTGCTGCCAACTCCTGGGTGTGTCTTTCAGGCAATATATGGGCTCCTTATGCTGCTGCCAACTCCAATGTGTTTTTCAGGCAATATATGGGCTCCCTATGTTGCTGCCAAATTCAGGGTGTGTTTTTCAGGCAACATATGGGTTCCCTATGCTGCTGCCAAGTCCAGAGTTTGTCTTTCAGGCAATATATGGGCTCCCTATGCTGCTGCCAAGTCCAGAGTGTGTCTTTCAGGCAATATATGGGCTCCTAATGCTGTTGCTGCTGCTGCCAACTCCTGGATGTGTCTTTCAGGCAATATATGAGCTCCCAATGCTGCTGCCAACTCCTGGGTGTGTTTTTCAGTCAATTTATGGGCTCCCTATGCTGCTACCAACTCCTGGGTGTGTCTTTCAGGCAATATATGGGCTCCCTATGCTGCTGCCAACTCCAATGTGTTTTTCAGGCAATATATGAGCTCATAATGCTGCTGCCAACTCCAGTGTCTCTTTTAGTCAATATATGGGCTCCTACAAATGCTGCTGCCAACTCCAATGTGTTTTCAGGCAATATATGGTCGCCTAATGCTGCTGCAAACTCCTGGGTGTGTCTTTCAGGCAATATATGGGCTCCCTATGCTGCTGCCAAGTCCAGAGTGTGTCTTTCAGGCAATATATGGGCTCCCTATGCTGCTGCCAAGTTCAGAGTGTGTCTTTCAGGCAATATATAGGCTCCAAAAGCTACTGCCAACTCTAGGGTGTGTTTTTTAGGCAATATATGGGCTCCCTATGCTGCTGCCAACTCCAGGGTGTGTCTTTCAGTCAATATATGGGTTCCTTATGCTGCTGCCAACTCCAGTTTCTCTTTCAGGCAATACATGGGCTCCTAATGTTGCTGCCAACACCAGGGTGTATTTTTCAGGCAATATATGGGCTCCCTATGCTGCTGCCAACTCCAGGGTGTGTCTTTCAGGCAATATATGGGCTCCTAATGCTGCTTCCAACTCTAATGTGTTTTTCAGGCAATGTATGGTCACCTAATGCTGCTGCCAAGTCCAGAGTGTGTCTTTTAGGCAATATATGAGCTCCCTATGCTGCTGCCAACTCCTGGGTGTGTCGTTCAGGCATTGTATGGGCTCCCTATGCTGCTGCCAACTCCAATGTGTTTTTCAGGCAATATATGGGCTCCCTATGCTGCTGTCAAGTCCAGAGTGTGTCTTTCAGGCAATATATGGGCTCCTAATGCTGCTGCTGCTGCTGCAAACTCTTGGGTGTGTCTTTCACGCAATATATGGGCTCCTAATGCTGCTTCCAACTCCAATGTGTTTTTCAGGCAATATATGGGCTCCCTATGCTTCTGCCAACTCCCGAGTGTGTCTTTCAGGCAATATATGGGCTCCCTATGCTGCTGCCAACTCCTGGGTGTGTTTTTCAGGCAATATATGAGCTCCTAATACTGCTGCCAAGTCCAGAGAGTGTCTTTCGGGCAATATATGAGCTCCTTCTGCTGCTGCCAACTCCCGGGTGTGTCTTTCAGGCAATATATGAGCTCCCAATGCTGCTGCCAATTCCTGGGTGTGTTTTTCAGTCAATATATGGGCTCCCTATGCTGCTGCCAACTCCAATGTGTTTTTCAGGCAATATATGAGCTCATATTGCTGCTGCCAACTCCAGTGTCTCTTTTAGTCAATATATGGGCTCCTAATGCTGCTGCCAACTCCAATGTGTTTTTCAGGCAATATATGGTCGCCTAATGTTGCTGCAAACTCCTGGGTGTGTCTTTCAGGCAATATATGGGCTCCCTATGCTGCTGCCAAGTCCAGAGTGTGTCTTTCAGGCAATATATGGGCTCCTAATGCTGCTTCCAACTCCAATGTGTTTTTCAGGCAATATATGGGCTCCCTATGCTTCTGCCAACTCCCGAGTGTGTCTTTCAGGCAATATATAGGCTCCAAATACTGCTGCCAAGTCCAGAGAGTGTCTTTCAGGCAATATATGAGCTCCTTCTGCTGCTGCCAACTCCCGGGTGTGTCTTTCAGGCAATATATGAGCTCCCAATGCTGCTGCCAATTCCCGGGTGTGTTTTTCAGTCAATATATGGGCTCCCTATGCTGCTGCCAACTCCAATGTGTTTTTCAGGCAATATATGAGCTCATATTGCTGCTGCCAACTCCAGTGTCTCTTTTAGTCAATATATGGGCTCCTAATGCTGCTGCCAACTCCAATGTGTTTTTCAGGCAATATATGGTCGCCTAATGCTGCTGCAAACTCCTGGGTGTGTCTTTCAGGCAATATATGGGCTCCCTATGCTGCTGCCAAGTCCAGAGTGTGTCTTTCAGACAATATATGGGCTCCTAATGCTGCTGCCAACTCCAGGGTGTGTTTTTCAGGCAATATATGGGCTCCCTATGCTGCTGCCAGCTCCAGGGTGTGTCTTTCAGGCAATATATGGGCTCCTAATGCTGCTTCCAACTCCAATGTGTTTTTCAGGCAATATATGGGCTCCTAATGCTGCTGCTGCTGCCAACTCCTGGGTGTGTCTTTCAGGCAAAATATGAGCTCCCTCCGC
The DNA here is from genome assembly GCA_027917425.1 of Gastrophryne carolinensis. Classification (NCBI taxonomy): domain Eukaryota; kingdom Metazoa; phylum Chordata; class Amphibia; order Anura; family Microhylidae; genus Gastrophryne; species Gastrophryne carolinensis. The sequence continues at coordinate 477,017,708 of CM051237.1, read as the reverse complement.
TGCTGCCAACTCCTGGGTGTGTCTTTCAGGCATTGTATGGGCTCCCTATGCTGCTGCCAACTCCAATGTGTTTTCAGGCAATATATGGGCTCCCTATGCTGCTGCCAAGTCCAGAGTGTGTCTTTCAGGCAATATATGGGCTCCTAATGCTGCTGCTGCAAACTCTTGGGTGTGTCTTTCAGGCAATATATGGGCTCCCTATGCTGCTGCCAACTCCTGGGTGTATCTTTCAGGCAATATATGGGCTCCCTATGCTGCTGCCAACTCCAATGTGTTTTCAGGCAATATATGGGCTCCCTATGCTGCTGCCAAGTCCAGAGTGTGTCTTTCAGGCAATATATGGGCTCCTAATGCTGCTGCTGCAAACTCTTGGGTGTGTCTTTCAGGCAATATATGGGCTCCCTATGCTGCTGCCAACTCCTGAGTGTGTCTTTCAGGCAATATATGGGCTCCAAATGCTGCTGCCAACTCCAATGTGTTTTTCAGGCAATATATGGGCTCCCTATGCTGCTGCCAACTCCAGGGTGTATCTTTCAGGCAATATATGGGTTCCTTATGCTGCTGCAAACTCCAGTGTCTTTTCCAGGCAATATATGGGCTCCTAATGCTGCTGCCAACACCAGGGTGTGTTTTTCAGGCAATATATGGGCTCCCTATGCTGCTGCCAACTCCAGGGTGTGTCTTTCAGGCAATATATGGGCTCCTAATGCTGCTTCCAACTCCAGTGTGTTTTTCAGGCAATATATGGGCTCCCTATGCTGCTGCCAAGTCCAGAGTGTGTCTTTCAGGCAATATATGGGCGCCTAATGCTGCTGCTGCTGCCAACTCCTGGGTGTGTCTTTCAGGCAATATATGAGCTCCCTATGCTGCTGCCAACTCCTGGGTGTGTCTTTCAGGCATTGTATGGGCTCCCTATGCTGCTGCCAGCTCCAATGTGTCTTTCAGGCATTATATGGGCTCCCTATGCTGCTGCTGCAAACTCTTGGGTGTGTCTTTCAGGCAATATATGGGCTCCTAATGCTGCTGCCAACTCCAATGTGTTTTTCAGGCAATATATGGGCTCCTTATGCTGCTGCCAACTCCTGGGTGTGTCTTTCAGGCAATATATGGGCTCCCTATGCTGCTGCCAACTCCTGGGTGTGTTTTTCAGGCAATATATGAGCTCCTAATACTGCTGCCAAGTCCAGAGTGTGTCTTTCAGGCAATATATGGGCTCCTAATTCTGATGCTGCTGCCAACTCCAGGGTGTGTCTTTCAGGCATTATGTGAGCTCCTTCTGCTGCTGCCAACTCCCAGGTGTGTCTTTCAGGCAATATATGGGCTCCCTATGCTGCTGCCAACTCCTGGGTGTGTCTTTCAGGCAATATATGGACTCCCTATGCTGCTGCCAACCCCAATGTGTTTTTCAGGCAATATATGAGCTCATATTGCTGCTGCCAACTCCAGTGTCTCTTGTAGTCAATATATGGGCTCCTAATGCTGCTGCCAACTCCTGAGTGTGTCTTTCAGGCAATATATGGGCTCCTAATGCTGCTTCCAACTCTAATGTGTTTTTCAGGCAATATATGGTCGCCTAATGCTGCTGCAAACTCCTGAGTGTGTCTTTCAGGCAATATATGGGCTCCTAATGCTGCTTCCAACTCTAATGTGTTTTTCAGGCAATATATGGTCGCCTAATGCTGCTGCAAACTCCTGGGTGTGTCTTTCAGGCAATATATGGGCTCCCTATGCTGCTGCCAAGTCTAGAGTGTGTCTTTCAGGCAATATATGGGCTCCCTATGCTGCTGCCAAGTCCAGAGTGTGTCTTTCAGGCAATATATTGGCCCCCTTTGCTGCTGCCAACTCCAGGGTGTGTTTTTAGGCAATATATGATCTCCCTATGCTGCTGCCAACTCCAGGTTGTTTGTTTAAGGCGATATATGGGCTCCTAATGCTGCTTCCAACTCCAATGTGTTTTTCAGGCAATATATGGGCTCCCTATGCTGCTGCCAAGTCCAGAGTGTGTCTTTCAGGCAATATATGGGCTCCCTATGCTTCTGCCAACTCCAGGGTGTGTCTTTCAGGCAATATATGGGTTCCTTCTGCTGTTGCCAACTCCACTGTCTCTTCCTGGCCATATATGGGCTCCCTATGCTGCTGCCAAATTCAGGGTGTGTTTTTCAGGCAATATATGGGCTCCTCCTGCTGATGCCACCTCAAGGCTCTGTAATTGTGCCGCTCTGCGACAGCGAATCTAATAGCGACGCCTCTGATCTGCATTTCATACTTCTTTACAATAGTATTTCACTAACCCAGCATGCATCCTATGCATGTTACAGCCAAGCAAAATGTTCTGCAACCCTATGGAGGCTCTCGGACGCCCAGAAATAGCTGTATCAAATTTTTCAAAAGTTCGCTCATCTCTATTCATTATCCAATAAAGTCTTAATTAATGCCATTTAATCAATTGTTTAATAAAGCTTCTTCGAAGCTGTATTAGTACCTTAAGATATTTTGTTCCGTCAGCAATACTGTGCAGTATTCAAACAGGAGAACAATGACCTAGATGCATGGGCACATGCGGTATGTTCCTATATCAGGTTTTATGAGGACATGGATAAAAGAGGAAGCCCGCCGACATGGAGACAAATTTGGGTTGCTAAGGAATTCCCTACCTGGGGAGATTAGAGCAGCCAAAAACAATTATGCAAAGAAACTGGAAACAATGTTCTCTTCAGGAAATTCCAGATCCATCATGGAATGGACTAAGGAAGGCTACCAACTATAGAACCCTTATCCCAGTCCATGTCAAACACCAACCAACTTGCCATGAAAGAATCACATGTCAAATGTCTACTTCTAGGTTTAAATGTCAGGAAAGTACCAGGCATGGATGATATATCTCCCTCATGCCTCCAATTATATGCAGAACAGCTTGCACTAATATTTATATTTAAGTATTTACAATAGGGCATCCTGCGTGGCTGGGATTAAAGTGGACCTTCACCCTAGATAAGAGCCTATCTAATATATATTTCCCCCCCGTACATACATATTGCCCACATTAATCCGGAACTTCACCCTAAATAAGAGCCTATCTTATATGCCTCCCCCCCCACCCCACCCTGTACATACAGATTGCGCACATTAATCCGGAACTTCACCCTGAATAAGAGCCTATCTTATATGTTTCCCCCCACCCTGTACATACAGATTGCCCACATTAATCCGGACCTTCACCCTGAATAGGAGCCTCTCTTATATGTTTCCCCCACCCTGTATATACAGATTGCCCACATTAATCCGGACCTTCACCCTGAATAACAGCCTCTCTTATATGTTTCCCCCACCCTGTACATACAGATTGCCCACATTAAAAATCATCCTACCTGCGTCTACTGCCTTTTCTAAGCCTTTAAACATCCAAGATGGTGGCCCATGGAGACTCAGGCTGCTTGCAAACAGGAAGTGTCTTCTGACTTTGCCACTCTGAATTCTGGGATTGCTGTCCTTTTCTTAACCCCAGCTCTGCTCTGTCTGTGCAAAGCACAGCTATAACCCGCCCCCTGCACTCCCTCCTCTCCTCTCCTCAATATGTGATGCTTCTGAAGCAAGATGGCAGCGCCCATATTCTAGCGTCCTGAACAGAGTTGCAGCCCAGTGGGGGAAAGAATAATTAGTAAGCGAATAAAAAAGTAAAATATATTAATTTTAGATGCTGAGGAATAGTTTTTAAATAATTTGGGCTTTTCATTAAATGATGCCAAAGGTCCAGTTTTAATCCTTGTCACTCCAAATAGAGAGATGCATTTTTAGCACTATTATTTCCCTGTTACATTCAGGGATATATCCACTTGGATAAATTAACATGATAATATGTTTAACCCCATGGCATATACAAAAGGAGCCAAGGCTCTCATCCTATGGGGTTAAAGGTATATGTATGTATTCACTATTCAACATAGCAGGTGGAAGAACTGACACTATACATATTAAATTGGTGAACTGACACATATTAAATTGGCCGATATATAAAGATATGAAAAGATGCGGCTTTCTTTAACTGTCCTTTTATTGCACTGACGCATCGTGCTATGCTTTTCAATGGCTTCTTTGTGATATATGACAATGGGATGAGCTGGGATGTGACGGTTAACGATCGCTACATCTGTAAATTACAAAATGATTTTGTATCACATTCCCCAGCAGTATTGACACATTGTATGCAGTTTACAGTTTTTAACTATCATCAATCATATATAATACTTACAAATCAATGGCAGTCTCTAACTGTCCCAAATCCTCCATGGGATGTATATCGCTCAGTCTGATTTGTACAGACACACTTTCCCTATTGGATAGCAATTTATGTATAACTCCCTCTATTAGGGTAATGTAAGAGACAGACTCCAAAGGAACAGATAAATGTGGTTTGATGTTTTATGGTTTGAACATGGTTTGATAGCACATATCTTTAAAGTGGACCAAAACCCTGCGCGATTGGCCCGGGAATCTTATATATTAGATATAGATTTATAGATTTCCGATCGAGTCCCTCCCCCCCCTGGGGCATCCATAATTGGGATGCCCTGCTGTTTGAAACCCCCCCAGGTCGCCCCGTACACTTACCTTGCTTCCCAGTCCAGCAGCGCATGAGCGAACTGCCGACGCATTCCCGCTATCCCTCTAGCAGGGCGAGTGCCCGCGCCAGGCATTTGTGAATGGCCGATGAGGGCACGCTCCCTGTTAGAGGGAAGCGGGGGATGGAACCGCCAGTGCACTCGGAGCCGCTGGCCTTAGACGAAGCCTTAGACGACGTGACGTCAGCAGCTCCTTCCCCCACCTATCACCTTCTGGTTTTGGTATTGGCTATTTTTGCTCACCTTTGATGATGATGGTGATTCAGCCACATTCGCTGCCTCCAATTCAGTGTGAAAGGTGGCGCCCATCTCCTGACCGCTCTTATCAGGAGCATAAATGCGGTGCTCTGGAGGGGGGCATGCTTTCAATACAAGGCACGCTCGAGCAGCTAGTGGTCGGCAGCTTAAGGAGACTTCGGCCCTTATTTAACAAGGGATAGCGCCAGGTAGCGAATGGTGAGCGAACGGTAATGACGCTCACCGCCACGAGAACGCCGGCTCCCCTCCGCAATCACACATTTATCAAGCCGATCCTGCTTAGCGACTGACAGAGCGCCAGATAGCGACTCATTCATCATTATTCCAGCCTCACCCCACAGCGCCAGGGAGGGACCTTGAACAGCGACAGGTATGACCTCTCGCTACCTGGTGCTCTCCAATGCATTTCAATGGAGCAATCTTTAAATATTCTTAATTAATTGCTATTAATTTTTTTTTTTTTTTAAATGTCAAAAATTCTGTGACCACTTCTGCAATGTTAGATATTTTTTTTAAGGTAAAAAAAAAAAAAAAAAAACTGTGCAGAATTGATATTACAGGTCTGATATTAATGTATTCATATTACAAAATGTTTTGAAAAACTTGTTTTTTTTTTTTTCAAAAAATATGGTTGTTTGGGGGTTAAAAAACTACTTTTAACCCATCGCCGCCAGCGCTCTGGGGTTTAAACAAGCATTTCACAGCGCGAGAATTTTTTGAATATGGTGGGAGCCGTTCGCTATGGCCATTCATTGTCATGTGCTCCCATACAGCGCGAAACCTGTCAAACAGCGACTCCTAACCCCGTATTCAACATTACCGCACACCGACTGAGTCGCTGTCAACAACCAAACAACGGCCAAGCACAGCGAATACTAGAGGACGCTGTGAAAATACCGCTACTGTCGCTCATCTGTCGCTACCTGGCGCTATTAATGAATCGGCCTCCCCGACAAGAATGGCTAAGCAGTTCTTACCATTCATACACGGCTAAGCAGCGGGGGCGGAACTTCTGCTCTGCTTTTGGAAGGTAAAGCAGCTGGATGAGAGATCGCTGACATACAATAGGGGGTGTGGGGGGTTTGCAGGTCTGGTGTTCCTCTTTAAAGGTGTCATGCTTAATGGAAGTTCACAGCAGCCTTTCATCCACTCAGCCTGTCCTCAGTATGTTGGATAGAGGAGAGGACCGGTGCAGTGTGGATGGCCGTCCATCCACCGTACGTCTCCTATGGCCGGTAGATGTCGGTAATTTGAAGATAAGGTAAGGGAAGGAGGGGTGACTGCCTTCACTGGCAATTTCCAGTGTTCGGTATATTTTTACCCCTAACCCAAAATACCTGATCTCCTCAAGATCCTTGTGATTCTGTCTTTAACTCTCTAGGGGAAACAGGTGAGAAACAAGAATACGGCTTACCTATCCACTTTGACGTGGACCCATCACCAGAATTTTTACTATCCTGGTGATCGGATAGTTTACCTGGGGCATCTCTATTTGGAGGAATTCCCTGGCCTTCCCATGGGGCATCCCAACCGCTATGTGACCCCCCGGTCGCCCCAACACTTGCACTTTCTGTTGACTCTGTCGAATCTGAATTAAGAGCGGGTGCTCGGCAGTTTGCCAAATAATTAATATGCATGGCAAACAGATTTGATTGGACAAGAGCAGGCCCAGCCACCTCAAGGATTCTGACTGGGTGTGACACTGACAAGTGCTGTGCTCCACTGTCTCTAATCCTGTCCCCACATGCAGTGCCTATAAAAGCGGCTGGTGTGGGCAGAAATACTGTCTGCAACTGTTCTGCGTTTCATCCAACTCACTGCCACAGCAGAGGGTGCTACTGCTGCTGCAGGGGTTATTGCTAGCTAATAACAGATAGGGTGGGAAAAATGACAGTAGGGCTGGCATGGGCAATCTAATTCAGCATCTACATCTGACCTGGGCAAAATAATTCTGTCTCTGCATCTGTCTTGGGCAAAATAATTCTGTCTCTGCATCTGTCTTGGGCAAAATAATTCTGTCTCTGTCATTTGTTCTGGGCAAAATATTTCAGTGTCGGCATCTTTCCTGGACAAAATAATGACGTGGCTGTTCTTGAGAACATAATTAACCATCTGCATCTGTCCTGGGAAAAATATGTCAGTGCCTGTAATCATACATTTGAATGGTTGTGCTTGCACTTTGTTTCGTAATGAACCGCCCCTTTGAAGGCAATCAGAATGCGGATTTGGCCCTTGGTAAAGAGGACTTTAACAACCCTGCTCTATACCAATTAAGACAGATGTACATTTTGCGCAGCATTTGTGAATGGGTTCGGAACCTCGTGGTTCCCAGAACCCAATGGGGGGCCATGCAAATTATTTGGCAAAGCCATTGTGTCTTGCAGAGCGCATTGGCCTGTGGATTGAAACCTTGGGAGAATAAGAAAAAACATATCCTGGACTAAATGTAGTGCTAAAATACCATATCCCTAAGAACCAAACAATAAGCATGGTGCAGAATCCCCCACTTACAGGCAGAGTGACACCCCCCTCCCATTCCCCATAGACAGTGTGGCATTCCCCCCTCCCATTCCCCATAGACAGTGTGGCATCCCCCCTCCCATTCCTCATAGGCAGTGTAGCATCCCCCCTCTCATTCCCCATATAGACAGTTTGGCATTCCCCCCTCCTATTCCCCATAGACAGTGTGGCATTCCCCCTCCCATTCCCCATAGGCAGTGTGGTATCCCCTCCATTCCATTCCCATAGGCAGTGTGGCATTCCCCCCTCCCATTTCCCATATAGACAGTTTGGCATTCCCCCCTCCCATTCCCCATAGACAGTGTGGCATTCCCCCCTCCCATTCCCCATATAGACAGTGTGGCATTCCCCCCTCCCATTTCCCATATAGACAGTGTGGCATTCCCCTCTCCCATTTCTCAAAAGCAATGCGGAATTCACCCATCCCATTCCCCATAGGCAGTGTGGCACCCCCCCTCCCGTCCCCCCTAGGCAGTGTGGCATACCCTCACCCATATCCCATAGGCAGTGTGGCATCCCCCAATCCCATTTCCATAGGCAGTGTGGCATCCCCCATCCCATTTCCATATGCAGTGTTGAATCCCCTTATCCCATTTCCATAGGCAGTGTGGCATCCCCCCACCCATTCCCATATGCAGTGTTGTATCCCCCTATCCCATTTCCATAGGCAGTGTGGCATTCCCACCACCCATTCCCATATGCAGTGTTGTATCCCCCATCCCATTTCCATAGGCAGTGTGGCATTCCCCCCACCCATTCCCATATGCAGTGTTGTATCCCCCTATCCCATTTCCATAGGCAGTGTGGCAGTCCCCCCTTCCATCCCCATAGGCTTGACGCAGACCATGCTCACCCTCCACACAGACCCGGGTGTTTGCTCTGTGTGTGCTTGCGCCGCCGGAAGAGAAGAAGCGGCAGTGGCGACAGCAGGGACAGCGCAGATGGCGGGGACATTGAGCAGGGATTGCCCACCTGCAGCTCCTCCATCTTCTGGCCTCCCATGGCTGTGGCAGCCCAACCAGCAGCTTGGGAGTGATGGATGAGTCAGTTCACTTTGTTTTTGTTATTTTTTATATTTGTCGGATAAGCCTCAACACCCACTTTTGGGGGAAAAAAAGTGTGTCTTATAGTGGGGACAAATATGGTAATTTCATCCTATGGGTTAAGGATATTTTTGGAAATAACAGCACCCTTTCGTTCTTCTTTCTCTCTTTTCCTACAGTCCCTCTTTTTTCACCCCTCCCTTCTTTTTTGTGCCCCATCCATCTCTCTGTCTCCCTCATTTTGTTGTTCCCTCTTTTTGTGTTTTCTCTGTTTTCAGAATGTCCTCCATCTCCCCCTTCTCCTGTGTTGCCCCCATCTTTCTCACCTTCTTTCACTTGCACGCAATCCTTTTTCTCCCTCTTTCTGTTCATCTGTTTCCATCATCAGCTTGGTGTAAATGCATGTGTGTGTGATTTTGTGGCACCATTTTCAAATATCGCACGGGGCGGCCTTTAATCTAGGGCCGGCCTTGTTAATCAGTAGTGTGAGGATATATAAAATATATGGGCCGATAAAAAAATATCCAAAACTATGGTTGTCAAACACACCTTGCCAATTAGTGGCATGCTAGTACATTTGTCTGGAGATGCCAACAGGAATCCATTTACATATGACAGGACAGAAGAACAAACCATTTTACAACCCTGTGCTAACTAGGCCTCCTGGCATCAGGTGACACCTCCCTATGTGGTAATTGACATCTATTTATCTCAAAGCAGTGAATGAGACATTTGCTGCACACCTCTCTTCAAAAGAAAATAGACATTAAAGCATAACTTTTAACGATGGAACTCCCCTGATACCTCAATGGCTGCATCCAGCATGCTGCGTGCCCCTAAAAATAGTTTAAAAATGAGAGAGATGGCACAGGTGACATGACATGCCAAGGGATTGCTTCTAATAAGTAGGCTGTTATCATCACTTTCCGTGTACCTCTCACAGCAGGACATTATCTTCACAAGAGGTAAAGGATTTCAGTTTATTTCTCCTTTTTATTTTATAAGCATCTTGCCGTATTTTGTATGTCTGTTATTTTTATTGTACATCTTTGTTTTACATGCACTGCCCCTTATGGGTGATTTAAATCCTAAAGATTTATAAAGTGGTCTTCTGTGTGCTAAACTGCTTAACTTCAGGAGAGACATTGTATGTGTGCTAAATCTTGTGCCCCTTATGCTTGCCTATCGCTACTAGTGCTGGTCTAGGGGCGTGAGGTCACTTTACAATTGGTTAATCGGGGTGTGACTGTATAGCTGTATAATCGGGCCAAGGACCTTATGGTGTGATTGGGTAGATTAACGGTATAGTGGGAGATCTTAGCTTGAGATCTGGGTGTGTATGTGTTGTCTGTTGTCTGGCTATTTAGGGCCAGTGGTGGCAGCTTTTCCAAAGACCCAGGTGTGTGGGTAAACGATTGTAGGAAGTACGATCGAAATCCAGTCTGGATCAGAACATAAAACCTCCTTGATTCATGACACGTAGAACCTGTCAGGTCCTGTGGGACGCCCACCTTCCAAATAAGTCTGCAACCCCCAATCTCCGCTTCTAGCTTCGCCTATAGACAAGCCCCCGTCTGCCGGGACGCTAAACACGCCTCACCGGGCACGGTTGCCCCCAGGACTTTATAGCACAAAGGATGCAGACTTATGAAGGGGAAGGCAGACGAACCAGGAACGAGACTGGGCAAGGTCAAACAAGCAAAGGTCATACACGGAAGATCAGTCCAATGAAAAGCAGCACACAAGGATGAGACAGAAGAATAGTCAAGTCGAGCCAAAGGTCAAACCGGGGGATCACGGGTACGCAGTACAGTGGAGCAGGCAAAATCGTAGTCAGCAAACAGGCTAAGGTCGGTCCAGGCAGCGATCAAGGATGGTCATACACAGCAGGATAAACGGAGACAGAGCAGACACCAATTCACACCCAGCAGCACGCTATCACGGGCAAGGATCAAATGTGATGGAAACACCTTTATAGGAAGTAGCAGACATGAAAGAGGGACATGATTGGTGCACTTAGGATACAAGGACTGATTTGCTAATATAGGGCGTTCCGCCCAGAACCATCCCGGGCTCATTGGCCCAAACCTGGAGCCTCCCGCAACTGATTACCTCCGGCGGACGCGCTGTGTGCAGCGCCGCCGGAGGGCATAAATACTGAGTGCTCGCGCGCGCGCGTGAGCACGACGCAGGATGTCAGGAGCGCACCTCGATGCCGGGGAGGCGGCCGCTCCAGGCGCCGCTAGCGGGGGAACTGCCCGAGCCGCCGCTCGCGGCGGAAACAGCCGAGCGGCCGCTCGCGGCGGAAACATCCGAGCGGCGGTCAGCGACGGAAGCCGCCGAACAGCCGCCCGCCGAGGACGCCGCCCCGCCAGTGCTCCGGCTGACCGACCGCAGCCGCTGCGGTACCGAAGGCTGGGTGAGTAGCTCGTGACCCTCGTGACAGAACCGCACCTATGTGTGTACATTCTGTTACAGCAACATATTGCAGAAGATGAATTACCTCTGTTCAGCTTCACATTGGAACGTGTGCGTGTTATCGCCTGTGTCACAGGTGTTTGGCGCACGCAGATGTAATTACTCTGTGAACCTGCAGCGCCTTTTCTTGACCCCTCCTCTTCTGTTGGTGCCTACCGTCCTTATCCGACATGATTCATCCTCTTCACTGTGCCCCTTTGGCTTCCTTCATATTCCAGCAGGTGATCCATGCAGCAGGAGGGGCCCCTCTCTATAAAACGAATGCTCGCTTCATGCATCTCCTCCCAATTGCACCATCAAAGGTTCAATATGGGGCTTAGATGGAGTGTGCAGAAGGATAGGAGTCTCTGCATGACCAGAATTATATTATCATAATGATGCATATCACTCAAAAAGACTTCTCTTGAATCCTCCGCTCAGGAATCCCAAATCCTGGTTAAAGGAGCACTATCATGAAATATGGGCCATTGATGAAAACCCATATAAATATGCTGAATGGTGGGAGGAGGGGTCACTTATAACCCTGCATCAGGAAGAATGCGGTTCAGCACACAGAAGACCACTTTATAAATCTTTAGAATTTAAATCACCCATAAGGGGCAGTGCATGTAAAACAAAGATGTACAATAAAAATAACAGACATACAAAATACGGCAAGATGCTTCTAAAATAAAAAGGAGAAATAAACAGAAATCCTTTCAGCCAGGCTTGTATTTTTTTTTTATTTTAATGGAAGGAAGAGGAAATCAGGGGTTTTGGTCCTTTCCCCTGGGGCACCGCGATCGGGGATGCCCCGCTGTGTAGAACCCCCCAGATTGCAGAAGTTAACTCACCTCTTCACGGTCCTACGGCGCATGAGCGTCTACTCGTCCAATCAGCGCACTCGGAGCCGCTGACGTCACGTTGTCTAAGCCTTCGTCTGAGTCCAGCGGCTCAGAGCGCGCTGGCTGTCCCATCCCCCGCTTTCCACTAACAGGGAGTGTGCCCGCTTCGGCCATTCACAAATGCCTGGCGCGGCCATCTTAACTCAGAAGCATCACATACTGAGGAGAGGGGGCAGAAGTACAGGGGGCGGGGTTATAGCTGTGCTTTGCACAGACAGAGCAGAGCTGGGGTCAGAAAAAGGTCAGCAATCCCAGAATGCAGAGCGGCACAGTCAGAAGACACTTCCTGTCTGCAGGCAGCCTGAAACTCCATGGGCCGCCATCTTGGAAGTTTAAAGTCTCAGAAAATACACTAGATGCAGGTAAAATGATTTTAATGCGGGCAATCTGTATGTATTAGTGAGGGAAACATACAAGATAGGCTCTTATTCAGGGTGAAGGTCCGGATTAATGTAGGCAATCTGTATGTACAGGGGGAAGAAAAACAAGATAGGCTCTTATTCAGGGTGAAGGTCCGGATTAATGTAGGCAATCTGTATGTACAGGGGGAAAACATACAAGATAGGCTCTATAATGGGAGATCTTAGCTTGAGATCTGGGTGTGTATGTGTTGTCTGTTGTCTGGCTATTTAGGGCCAGTGGTGGCAGCTTTTCCAAAGACCCAGGTGTGTGGGTAAACGATTGTAGGATGTACGATCGAAATCCAGTCTGAATCAGAACATAAAACCTCCTTGATTCATGACACGTAGAACCTGTCAGGTCCCGTGGGACGCCCACCTTCCAAATAAGTCTGCAACCCCCAATCTCCGCTGCTAGCTTCGCCTATAGACAAGCCCCCGTCTGCCGGGACGCTAAACACGCCTCACCGGGCACGGTTGCCCCCAGGACTTTATAGCACAAAGGATGCAGACTTATGAAGGGGAAGGCAGACAAACCAGGAACGAGACTGGGCAAGGTCAAACAAGCAAAGGTCATACACGGAAGATCAGTCCAATGAAAAGCAGCACACGAGGATGAGACAGAAGAATAGTCAAGTCGAGCCAAAGGTCAAACCGGGGGATCACGGGTACGCAGTACAGTGGAGCAGGCAAAATCGTAGTCAGCAAACAGGCTAAGGTCGGTCCAGGCAGCGATAAAGGATGGTCATACACAGCAGGATAAACGGAGACAGAGCAGACACCAATTCACACCCAGCAGCACGCTATCACGGGCAAGGATCAAATGTGATGGAAACACCTTTATAGGAAGTAGCAGACATGAAAGAGGGACATGATTGGTGCACTTAGGATACAAGGACTGATTTGCTAATATAGGGCGTTCCGCCCAGAACCATCCCGGGCTCATTGGCCCAAACCTGGAGCCTCCCGCAACTGAGGGCATAAATACTGAGTGCAGGATGTCAGGAGCGCGCCTCGATCCCGGGGAGGCGGCCGCTCCAGGCGCCGCTCGCGGCGGAACTGCCCGAGCCGCCGCTCGCGGCGGAAACAGCCGAGCGGCGGTCAGCGACGGAAGCCGCCGAACAGCCGCCCGCCGAGGACGCCGCCCCGCCAGTGCTCCGGCTGACCGACCGCAGCCGCTGCGGGACCGAAGGCTGGGTGAGTAGCTCGTGACCCTCGTGACAGAACCGCACCTATGTGTGTACATTCTGTTACAGCAACATATTGCAGAAGATGAATTACCTCTGTTCAGCTTCACATTGGAACGTGTGCGTGTTATCGCATGTGTCACAGGTGTTTGGCGCACGCAGATGTAATTACTCTGTGAACCTGCAGCGCCTTTTCTTGACCCCTCCTCTTCTGTTGGTGCCTACCGTCCTTATCCGACATGATTCATCCTCTTCACTGTGCCCCTTTGGCTTCCTTCATATTCCAGCAGGTGATCCATGCAGCAGGAGGGGCCCCTCTCTATAAAACTAATGCTCGCTTCATGCATCTCCTCCCAATTGCACCATCAAAGGTTCAATATGGGGCTTAGATGGAGTGTGCGGAAGGATAGGAGTCTCTGCATGACCAGAATTACATTATCATAATGATGCATATCACTCAAAAAGACTTCTCTTGAATCCTCCGCTCAGGAATCCCAAATCCTGGTTAAAGGAGCACTACCATGAAATATGGGCCATTGATGAAAACCCATATAAATATGCTGAATGGTGGGAGGAGGGGTCACTTATAACCCTGCATCAGGAAGAATGCGGTTTAGCACACAGAAGACCACTTTATAAATCTTTAGAATTTAAATCACCCATAAGGGGCAGTGCATGTAAAACAAAGATGTACAATAAAAATAACAGACATACAAAATATGGCAAGATGCTTCTAAAATAAAAAGGAGAAATAAACAGAAATCCTTTCAGCCAGGCTTGTTTGTTTTTATTTTAATGGAAGAAAGAGGAAATCAGGGGTGAAGGGCTCTGTCACCCCTGATAGACTAAACCTGTCACCCCTGGATTTTATCGCATATCTGTTGCTTTTGGGGGACTGGACATTCCGATTGGGTTGGGGTTCAGGAGAGGTCAGGCTTTGTGTCAGATTTCAGCTGCATCTGCATCAAAAGCATAATAAAAACAATTTGAAGGTCAAGTTGAGCTTCCTTCCTTGCACCTACCTGTTGACTTACTAACATTGATCCATGTGCCATCTGGTGGGGGAAGAGGAGAATGACATGTTATTATATTGGAAAAACTGTCCTGACCATAAATTTTTGTGGCCGCATGGCTGCAGTTAAAGCTTTTTTAAAAGGGGACCAGGAAGCTTGTGAAGCCTGCCACCTGGAAGCCTTAGCGTAACTTTGTGACGTCGGAGGAACTATTTTCTATCGATAATCTGAGCTCTCAACAAAAAATTTGCAAAAAAATAAATAAATATAGGAAACCCATCAAACTTGGCCTCGCTTGTTACATGCGACTTTTCAGCTCCAATCAATGATCAATAATCAATAAATGTTTTCCAAATCGTTAATTGCACCTGAGCACCTTATTTCTATGTGTAAGCATGCACAACAATCATACTGCAAGATTTGCAACTAGCGTTGGGCGAGCTCCCCCAAGGTTCAGGCTCAGCAAGTTAGGGCAAACTTTGAATAAAAGTTTGGTTCGGGGACCCAAACCGTAACCAGGTCCCAACTGAAATTAATAAGGACCCAAACTTTGGGGGCTGAGTCTGCCTCTAGGGGCCTTTCGCCCATCTGTGCGGAGAGGGGCCGTCTGTCAAGGGGCCCCCAGAGGCAGAAACAGCGCTGTAAATATGATGGCATGTGTGGTGTGTGTGTGTGGGGGGGGGGGCAGATTGTGCAGCTGTAACTTACCTGATCCCCGCGATCCAGTCCATGGTTAGTGGTCGACATTCTGGCTGTCAAATGGGCTTTCAAAAGGTCACAGAAAGCTGACGGACGCTTCCATGAGTGAGCACACACAGTGCATGACTTCTAGTGCCAGATGCCAGCGTCCTCACTTATGGGAGTGGCGACCAGTGGAGGACTAGGGCCAAAAATCAGCCCCAGATTTTACCATCCCCTGGCAGGCCTGCAACGTCCCTGCTGAGCCCCCCAACCATGATGCTGGGGCTATGGCATTGGGGGCTGGGGTCCCTTGGCTTGTGGGTACAATGGGGCTATAGCATTGGGGGCTGGGGTCCCTTGGCTTGTGGGTACAGTGGGGCTATAGCATTGGGGGCTGGGGTTCCTTGGCTTGAGGGTACATTGGGGCTATAGCATTGGGGGCTGGGGTTTCTTGGCTTGTGGGTACAGTGGGGCTATAGCATTGGGGGCTGGGGTTTCTTGGCTTGTGAGTACAGTGGGGCTATAGCATTGGGGGCTGGGGTTCCTTGGCTTGTGGGTACAGTGGGGCTATAGCATTGGGGGCTGGGTTCCCTTTGCTTGTGGGTACAGTGGGGCTGGGTACAGGGGGCTGGGGTTCCCTGGCTTGTGGGTACAGTGGGGCTGGGTACAGGGGGCTGGGGTTCCTTAGCTTGTGGGTACAGTGGGGCTGGAGTTCCTTGGCTTGTGGGTACAGTGGGGCTGGGTACAGGAGGCTGGGGTTCCTTGGCTTGTGGGTACAGTGGGACTGGGTACAGGGGGCAGACAAGGAAACTAAGGGGCAGGGATTGAATGTGGGTGTTAAAAGCAGTAGCACAACTGGCTCCAAAGCAATGTGGCCCACCAGGCATTGTCCTGGGTCTCTCTATAGCCAGTCAACCACCTGGAACGCCGACCACCAACTAGGGACCGGATCACAGGGCTCAGATAAGTTGCAGCTGCTTCCTGCCGCACAATCTGCATAGATAAGCTTAGCAGCCCTTCACCCAGCTTTTCCCTTTTCGGGCCTATTGCTTAACTCAAATATGGACTTTTGGCTTTGGGAACCCAAACTTGCAAAGTTAGGTACGAACCCAAACTTTGCAGTTCTGGTTCACCCAACACTATTTGCAACACATCAGCATCAATTTTATCAAGTCCATGACCACAAGTCCATTATCTGAAAGTGGACCAAAACCCAAGATTTTGACTATCCTGGGTTTTGTTCCTTTCCCCTGGGCACCCCGATCGGGGATGCCCTGTGAAATCGCCGAGTGCAACACACCTCTTCCTGGTCCTCGCCCAATCAGCGTGCTCAGAGCCGCTGCCGTCACGCCGTCTAAGGTGTCGTCTAAGGCTAGCGGTTCCGACCACGCTGGGGAGCGCATCCCCTACTTCCCTCTAACAGGGAGCGGCCATTCACAAAAGCCTGGTGCGGGCAGGCTCCCTGCTAGAGGGAAAGCGCGGACGCGGCCACGGCTTGTGCATGCGCCATTGGAACGGGAAGCAAGGAAAGTGTATGCAGCGACCGAGGGGGTTTCACACAGCGGGGCATCCTGATTTTGGATGCCCCGGGGGGAGGGAATCAATCTATTCCCGGGCTGGTCACGCTGGGTATTGGTCCACTTTAAATGTACTGATGCAGTGCCCTTCCAATGTGTTTCAATGAGCATGCTTGTTTAGTGAAGGCATTCCACTTGGTAAGTCCATAGAGTTCTTCTTACTTACCCATGTGAGCTTGCCAATCTGCAATATTCTCAGCAAC
This sequence comes from Gastrophryne carolinensis, assembly GCA_027917425.1. NCBI lineage: Eukaryota > Metazoa > Chordata > Amphibia > Anura > Microhylidae > Gastrophryne > Gastrophryne carolinensis. Next base: position 477,000,847 of record CM051237.1, on the reverse strand, counting down.
AGGGAGGAAGTCAAAATGCTGGGTTTTGGTCCAATTTAAACAGAAGAAATGGAAAGGTCTGGGACATGTGGTTATATCAGCTTTTTTTCTGTTTGCCAGGCTGTATTGTATAATATTATAGCATGTAATAAGTAGCACCCTCTGCATTGCAGACATCGCTATGTTGGGCCCCTTTGCTCGGCTTCAGTCTTATTAGGGAGCTGTGTGGATTGGATTGCAGATTATTGGCAGGATGACGATCCTCTTTCACGTCGGGTAAGCGACTCACCTAGCAGGCGGCGCAGCAGGGATCACTAATTGCAATTCGCAGGCCCGGGGAAAGGAGCGAGGAGAAAATTGAAGATAACTCAATCCAATTGCCCAGGCGAAGTGTCCAGCGTCTCAGTGACAGCGCATCACCAAAATCACATCTGACTGCTGAGCAACGGGCTCCAGCATAGCCGCCATGGATGCGGCGTATTTATGTCACAACCTGTTCCTACAGAGCGACAATATACTTCAGCCTCAGCCAAACTCAGCCACTTCAACTGACAGCATCCCTCTGGCCCCCTTAGACTAGACCCGAGGCATCATTACTAATGACTGGCCCATAGCAAGACTTCCCCGGGCCTCTGCCATGCTTGCTGTCCAGATACACAACACCAAAAAGTGATATCAAGAGCTTACGATCTATTAGGGTATAAGAAAAGATACATAAGGAGAAGAGCTTACACTATATTAGGGTATAAGGGAGGATACAAAAGGAGAAGAGCTTACAATCTATTCGGATAAAAGAAAGGATACAGAAGAGGAAGAGCTTACAATCTATTAGGGTATAAGGGAGGATACAGAAGGAGAAGAGCTTACAATCTATTAGGGTAATTAGGTGGGTGTGGTCACACACTGTGAGAGCCAGAACACATAACTGCTCCTAATTACCAGAGGCCTGTGAAGCCTGGGGCTTTCCTGGGAGTGCCTCTCCAGGCAGCATGGATGATTCCGGGGGTGAGTCGAGGCGGTACCCCCGAAGGAATATTAAACCTCCGGATCCCGGGTCTGCTTCCACCAGCGGCGCTAGTAACACCACGGTGCCCCAGCCCGGTGAGAGTTTGTCAGCTTTTCGCAGCCGTGTTTGCAGTAATTTGTGCAATGTGGCAAAGGAGGAGGAGAAGCTGTGCAAGATGAAAATCGCATTAAAGAAAAAGAAAATGGACACCAGCAAGGCGCGGGGACTGGATCGGCTGTCAAGTAAAGCAGATTTAGCTGAGCTTGAACCAGCATGTCGGCAGCAGGAGAAGCTTGTTTCGTCCCTTAAAGCAAGCGGTGGGGCCTTTAAAGAAAAATATAGAAATGAGGAGCAATTTAAGTCCATGCAGCGCTCAGGCCCCACTGTGAAGGAGGAAGAGGCCGACCATGTGGACGAGACCCAGATGGTGGAGGATTCTCCAGCTGTACCTCCACCCAAAGTTGCAGCAGTAGCAGAGCCGGGAGCCCCGGAACCAGCATTGGAAGACTCTCTTGCTGAGGCAACACATCATGAGTGCGTGACATCGCTGGGCATCCAGGAAGCCCCTACTGGAGCAGATCTTCCAGAGAACAGCCGCCAGCCTGAGGAGCCCATGCCAGCTAAGGACAACGTCCATCTGTCCAGCCAACCTGCGGAGTGCGCCATAGGCGCTGTGTCAGGGGGTATAGAAGACGGTGAGGTGGCGCCAGCCGTAAGTACCATCCTGGCACCCATCCGGGTTCCTGGGTGCGCCGAACTTGGTGGACCTGGGGCCATGGGTGACTCACCCGCAGGTTTGGGTCTTGCTGGCAGGGCTTCTATTGTTTCTGCTTCAGCTGGTTTGGGTGCTGTTACTGATGTTGTTCCTCCTGTTACTGCTGCTGTGTCTGGGGTTGAGTCCACAGGGGTTAATTCTATTGTTGGACTTTCTGCTGGGCCCGCTGCTGTGACTGCTGCTGATGTTGTGACTGTCCCCTCACCTGCACCTCAGGTGGACAATAAGAAGACTGTGCCACCTAATGCTGGGGCCCCTGCTGTCCGCCCTGCCCTGTATTTCATCCAGCGAGGTGGCACAGGGAATAGGACCAATAATGCTGTTGGTGCTGCAGTGCAGTCCCCTGTGTCCTATGCCCAGGTTGCCAGGCGTGGTGGAGAAGCTGCTGGTGAGAGGATGCCCTGCCAGCGGCTTCAATAGGCACAACCTGGTCCAGCTTAGGTGGGAGGGGGAGGGGCCAGTTATCACCTGGCGGGCAGTGGTGGATCTCATACTGGGTATGGGATTCGCAGCCGCAAATTTTTGCCCTGATCAGTCCAGTGGGGAGTGCAGAACATGACTTAAGCTTCGTCAGACCAGAGGGGATGGGTTTATTTTGGGAACGGTACGAGCTGCTGAAGCAAGATCCTGCCTGGAAGGGGTTAACTCCCATCCAGGTCTCCAGACAGCAGCTCGTGAAACATGTGACCATACTGGTTAGAAATGAGTCCATTCCCCCTCTGATTTGACTGTCTGGCTAAAGCGTTATGGTGATGTTCTCACACCCCTGAAGAAGATCCTAGACGATCGGGATATCTGGACGGACTGGGGGCTGGTCAGTGACCCTGAGGCTCCGCAGGAATGGCAACCAGATCACCCACTTGCCATCTTCAGCCTATATTGGCCGTGACCGGCTGACCATCTTTTATCCTGGTCAGCCCAAGGTTTGCCATAAATGTGGGGCCAAGGGTCACTTCAGCTCCTCCTGCTCGCTTCTTAGGTGCTCGTTGTGCCAGGGCTTGGGACACTTGGCTAAGGACTGCAATACAATCAGATGTAATCTATGTAACCAGCTCGGCCACCCTTATAGTCAGTGTCCTGAGGCCTGGCACAACCTGAACAGGAAAGTGGTGCAGGAAATGCTGCGGCTGGATAGGGAGGAACATTCCCATGCTGTCCCATCTACAGTCCCTCCCCCCACTCAGTTGGGGGTTCCTGAGGCCCCTGCGCCCACTCCTGTACCATCTGCAGGGGTCCCTAAGGTGAATCCCCAGTCTGCCCCCAAGTCAGCAACCACCAATGTAAGATCAAGTAATTTAATAGCTGAGGCGGCCCGGGGGGCTGGCACTGCAAGTACCAAGGGGGTCCCAGTAATTGTGGCCCCTGCTGTAAACCTCGCAGGCTGGGGCTAGGTGATCCTGATCCTGTACCCCCTTCTGAGCAGGGTGGGAGTTCAGATCCCAAGACAGCGTGGTCTGGACTCTCCCCTGAGGATCAGGATTACCTTGCTCTCAGGTTTGCTACTAAGAAGAAAAGAAAAAAGGACAATGGAGTGCCGGAGCCGGGGGAGAGCCATGGGGTGCAGCTCTTCAACCGGTTTGAGGCACTTTTTGAGGACTCAATAGAGATTTCTTCATTTGATTCTGAGGCCTCAGATACGGAGGAGGAAACACAAGCCTCCTCCAGTAAGCGTGAGGGATCCGATAGTGAGGCCGGAGGGAAGGCTAAGAGACATTCTCCCAGTTTGATGCTGACATTTTGTTTTTGCAGGAGACCAGATTGGCCATTCTGACATTCACACATTTAAAAACCCTTAAAAATCCCCCAAAAAATTGACATGGGGTCCCCCTTACCCAAAGTAACCAGCCCGGGACCAGCTATGCAGGGCTTGTAGAAACAGGGCACAGGGGCCAGCTTTTGTGGCCCCTGGCCCTGCAGGCTACAAGCCCGCATAGCCCGTGGGCCCGGGCTCTTGTGCCCCCCCCCCCCTGGGCTTTGGGGAGGCAGGTAATGGGGGTGCCCGGGGGTTAATGGCAATCACACGCTAGTCGCAGGTGACTTGCCATCCCCCCAGCCTTGTGAACTGGTGTAGGGGTCATGGACCTCTGCTCCCTTTCCAGAGTCGTCCTTTCCATGAACGCGTGCCCAGAACTGGACGGAATATTCCAGGTGAGGGTGCACCAGTGCCTTGTAAAGAGGCGATATTACTCACCTATCCTGTGATTCCAGGCCTCTATTAATGGATGATAATATCTTGGTGGCCTTGGAAGCAGCTGCTTGGCATTGCATGCTGTTATTTAGTCTGTGATCTACCAGTACCCCCAGATCCTGCTCAACAAGTAACTCTCCCAATTTTACTCCCCCGAGGACATATGTGGCCTTCAGGTTATTAGACCCCAAGTGCAGGACTTTTCCAGAAATTTTTCCACATTGATCTTCATTTGCCGGGTGGAGCCCAGACACTCAAAGTGTCCAAGTCAGCCTGAAGCTTGTGACCATCTTCAATAGACTGCACTGTGCTACATAGGTGCCCCTACACTGTGTAAACCCCCCTCCCCATCCTAGATGGCCCGCAGACCCCTTACCTTTCCGCCGGTCCCTCACCGCGATCCCGCGCCCAGCCACATACGCTGCATCCCTGCAGTTGTGCGTGCTACCGTGCCCAGCCATTCAGATAGTCTGGGGTGCCAGGGAATGCGTAAAAAGGGGGATGTGGCCTCCACTTCTCCATATGCCGACCCTGAATATAAAGCAATGGCATAAAGTGCTGATTGGACAAGTGCCCGCACTTGTGTCGTAGGACTGCAAAAGTTCAAAGACAACCAGCTCAACCTCTGACCTCCAAAGCACGGACCTCGGAATCTCCTGATGCATTCCCAAACGAGTTCAATTATGTTGTCCAGCTTATTAAGGATTAAAACGTAGCTTTTACTTCCAATTGATTAAAATAGCGTTGATCCATACGTAATATATTAGCATGAAACAGCATATATCTTACAGACTGAAACAAAGCCCCCCCCCCCCACCGCCAGGAGCTAGTTACGCGTTTCAGGCTGAACGCAGCCCTTAGTCATACAAATTGCCCAAAGAGAAAAGAGTGTTTATGTAAGAAGAAAGCAAAAGGGACTCACCTGATACGCTCCTGATCGCACACTGTACGAGGCGACGGCCCCGTGACGTCACCCCGTCGTGCTTACAGATTGGTTGAGCCCTTAGCCTATCATCTAATTGTTTCAGTCTGTAAGATATATGCTGTTTCATGCTAATGTGTTACATATGGATGAACACTATTTTAATCAATTGGAAGTAAAAGCTACATTTTAATCCTTAATAAGCTGGACAACATAATTGAACTCGTTTGGGAATGCATCAGGAGATTCTGAGGTCCGTGCTTTGGAGGTCAGAAGTTGAGCTGGACACCATAATTGAACTTGTGTCGTAGGAACAGTAGAATGTTCAGTAGAGGGAGGCGATCTTTGGGGTTTCACACACTGGGACAAGGACAAATCACCAGCATAGTGAAGACCTTGGTGACTGGTCCACTTTACATGCGTACGCTGTGGCTGCATGTTGAGGTCAAGGCTGCAGGGCATTAACTGCCACTAAAGGAAGTCTGTGAATACTTCACTTGCCTTATAATAGGGCCACATCTGGAAACTAATATGCAAAATGATGAGATCAGAGGTGTCGGTTTCAAGGCAACAGGTTACCTTGTGCAAAAAAAAAAAATTGAGGGTCAAGGCAACGGGATTGTGTAGTTTGCAGTTGTATATCTGCACCTGCAAGAAGTTTTATTTGATTTCCCAGTGACGAAACATCTTCTGCTGCAACGTTTCTGGCACTTCTTCTTTTTCTTCTGAGGAACTTAGTGAGTGGGTCCTCTACCTCTAAGCCGCTTAGACCCCTTCCTCTCCCGGGTGGGTGGCTCCTTTTTTTGTTCTGAGGAGCATAGTCAGGGCCGGCGCCAGCACAGGGCAGACCTGGGCAATTGCCAGGACCCCTGGCATCTTCAGGGGCCCACTCAGGCTCCCACTCAGGCTCCCACTTGGCCATGGCATTATTTTACAGAGGACCCAAACCACCGAATGCCAGGTGTTGTGTGCAGACCTGCTCATGGCTGGCCATGATGATGATGATCAGCAACATTGGAGAAGGTGGCCTGGAATGGAGGGAAATTGATGGAAGCTCAGAAGGTGGTGAGAACCAGGTGACAACTGACAAGGACTGGAGGGCGATCAGCAGCTGGAGATGACCCATTTGTGGCAGCGGAGCTGAAAGGTGGCATCATGTAACTCACTACTTTGGGGCCCACTAAGACTCTCTTGCCCACAGGCCCCCACAAACCTGGAGCCGGTCCTGAGCATAGTACTCACCTTCTAGCTATCTGGCATCCAACCAGATGAATACCCCTGCCTTCATGGGGTGAACCTTTTATTTTCCACAAGCATGGTCATACCTACTTTTCAGGGTGGGAAAGAGGGACATTCGTTAAGTTTGGTCACACCCCCTCATTGAGGGATGTATGAAGCCACGCCCCTCATTGAGGAATGGATAGGAGATAGAAAGTATCTGTTACAACAATAGAAACACTTTGAATAGACAAATGAATCATTTATTGCTGCAGATCTGCATGTTACACCTCAAAGAGGGACAAATGAGAACAACGAGGGACAGGGGGACATGGACTCAAAAGAGGGACAGTTCCTCCAAATTAGGGACACTTGGGAGGTAAAAAAAAAAAAAGGTTTAATCCCCAATACTTGTGGTTGACACTTTCATTGTCCATAAGCATTCCGGATACCGCCAACGCCGCCATGTGTTTTAGGAATGAAATAAGCCTCCTGTTAATCATTGGAAATTCACTCTTCAATTTGCCCTCTAAACATCCTATAAATCAGGCGCCGGAGACAGTTTGGTGAGCAAAAAAGACGCTAGCGGAAAACTTTAGTTGCAAATTGGCTCAATGGCGAATGCTAGTACGCAAATTGGCGCTAAAATGAAAGTGCATTCATGAAGGGATAGCGCCAGATAGCGCCTCGTAGCAGTAGACAGCATCTGGTGAACGCTGGGCTCTGTAGCAATTCTGAAAGCAATTCTGGTGAACGACTCTAGCAGCGCCATGTAGCGTCACATGTATTATTACAGGCGGGTCAGTGTATAGCGCCGTAGCTCTAGGCTCAGGAGTGCCATGTAGTACCTGTCGCTTAGTGTCGCTCTCCTATACATTTCAAATTAGTTGCGTATAAATAGTTTAAATCATTGTGTGACCTCTCCTGGCTGCAAACAAACACTTTAAGAAACTTTTTATATTTTATTGGTGTTAGAGCGCCCAACACACATTCATTAATGCTGGCCGGGTTACTACAGCAACTGAGGCGCTTTGTTACAGCATCTACTAGCGGTCGCTCTAAGTGCCGTTAGACAGACGCTCATCTGCCGATACCTGAATGAATCAGCCCCCATGAATTGACCCTTACCTTGTATTTTCAGATCATTTTGAGTTGGAAGTGTAGTTACATGGCTTTGCCACTTGATGTCAGTATAGGATAAGAAATGAGGTTAGGATAAGATCAACAGGATATGAGTGGCAACATTTAGATACTCTTGGAGCCTCTGATTGGTTGGAGTGTAGCTAAGGATAAATGGAGAGAAAATAAGTTGTTTACCTGGGTCTATAATAGACATAGGGTGGCAGTAAGACACAGGAAGATGGAGAACAGAGCAGAGAACCCTTTTGAGGTGTTCTTGGAGAGACCATATTAGCCAGCTCACCGGGGGGAGAAGCCTTGGACGTCCAGCCGGAGTAGTAACTCCTTGAGAAGGTACAGGTGGAGTGTGATGTGCTTTCTTGTGCCGAGGACCAAAGGGGACCAAAGCCCACCATGGAGTCTATAAGACTGCAGGGCAGGCATACTCGTTCCCCCTGGGGCACCCCAATCGGGGTCACCCTGCTGTGTAAAACCCCCCAGGTTGCCCAAAAACTCACGGTCCAACAGCGCATGTGCGAGCAGCGGGCGCATCCCCACTATCCCTTTTAGCAGGGCACGTGTCTGCGCCAGACATTTGTGAATGGCCTGTTAGAGGAAAGCGCGGAATGCGGCCGCCAGCCGAGTGGCCACGCATGCGTCGTAGGACCAGGAAGAGGTAAGTTTGTTCGGGCAACCTAGGGGGTTTCACACAGTGGGGCATCCCCAATCGGGGCGCCCCGGGGGCAAAGAGCAAAACCTAGTATAGTCAAAACTCTGCGTTTTGATCCTCTTTAGGTCCTGCAGAGAAAACTGCACTGGGACAGAATCCTGAGGAGAGACCGGTGAGAGACAACCATGGGAGTTGCATGTATGTGGCCCTGAGTGCAGTGGGTCCTGAAAAGTTTATTTACCTGCCTTGTTGCAAACAAATAGAAAATTAAAAAAAAATAACAGATAAGCTCAGCACATTGATGACATCAGGGTCGATTCAAAGAAACATGTAACAGCTTGGATTTTGGTGCCGATCATCCTATTTTTCCCGTACGCTCGTGCGTTCGTATGAACTTGCGAGTGATTCTATAAGCAAATACGTTTCTATCCTAAAATGTCCGTCCGTTCGTATGGCAGTTCGGGAATCAGACCTATGTCAGTTTCCATCCTGAATTTTCCGTTTCATTTCTCAGGTTGCAACATTGGTTTTGCCCTTTTTCCTTTTTTGTCTGGACGTAAATCCTTCTGATCTTGCGGCTGCGCACTACAAACTTACCTCATTAAAGTGCATTCTAAATATTTGGTCTTTTATTTTTCTTTATTTCATTCATTTTGTAGTAGCCAACCATTAATGAATGCATTTGCATAAGTAAATCTTACTTTGTTTAATTTTTAGTTAACTTGCATTTTTTACTTGTGGATTTAATTTTAATATTTTGGCTTCAAATGGTACAACTTAAAATTTTGTGTGTGGTTACCCACACCCTCTCCATACAGATTGCTCTCAAATATAAAAAAACACCCAGCAACTTCTGCATGTTATGAGTCTAGAAACAGCCAAGATGGCGGGTCAGGTATTCTCGGGCAGCCTGCAAACAGAAAGGGCCTTGTGACTGTGTTGCTCTGCATTCTTTGATTTCTGACCTTTCCATGCCCCCAGCTCTGCTGTGTCTGTGCAAAATACAGCAGTAACCCACATCCTGCACTTTATCCCGCTCTCCTCTCCTCAGTAACTGTGATGCATCTGACCAAAGATGAGCTTAAATAATTAAACAAAGCAAAGGTAAACAACTACACCAATAAATGCAATATAAAAATATTATTCTAGTACATGAATTTAAAAATAAATAACAAAGGACATAAGTTTCTTTAATTAACGCAAATATATGGATGTATTGCAAAATAAAGGTTTACATGCAAAGGACTAATTAAGGTCCACATTAAAATGCTTTTATAAGGCATACATGAATCAGGTATGCATTGCCATACAATTTATGGCCTCGGCCATGCTGATACATGCAGTTCATTGGAGCTCAAGACGCGCAGACTCCTCCACATAGCCAAAAAACCTGTTCAAGAACAGCAATCCGGCTGCTAAAAGGTGTCGCCAGTGGCTTTCTTTTAAAACGTCTTTAGAGGTTGGAAAACTGTTCTCTGAATCACACGGAAACACATCCGATTATCCTAAGTTTTACGTTTTGATCCTAAGTTTTAGGATTTGATCCTAAGTTTTACGCTTTGATCCTAAAATTTAGGAACGAACTTCCGATGATCGTAAGAGCATATACGCATTCGTACGTAGGCTCGTGCGAGTCGGAAATGGCCAAAAAAACAGGAAAAAATGACTAACACCCACCCAAACTTACGATTCTCGATCCGAAATCAATTAACTTTTGCTCTTTGAATCGAGGGGATCATATAGCCACACAATAATGAAAATGTTTAAAAATGTCATCAAAAGTGGAATTACCCCTTAAAGTGGACCAAAACCCAGCGCCAATCAGCCCAGGAATCAAGAAGATTCTCACCCTGATTGATTCCCTCCACCCTGGAGCATCCAAAATCTAGATGCCCCACTGTGTGAAACCCCCCAGGACGCCCAATACACTTACCTTGCTTCCTGGTCCAACGACGCATGTCCGAGCCGCAGAAGCATCCCCGCTATCCTTCTAGCACGGCACGTGCTTGCGCCAGGCATTTGAGAGTGGCCGTTCCCTGTTAGAGGGAAGCGGGGGATGCGTCGTGTCAGTGTGATCGGAGCCGCTGGTCTTAGACGAAGGCTTAGATTGGACGATCGGCCGGGCATGTGCGGCAGGACCAGGAAGACGTGAGTTACCTTCGGCGATCTGTGGGGTTTCACGCAGCGCGGCACCCCCGATTGGGGTTTCCCGGGGAAAGGACCACTTTAAAACTCTTTGCTAGCTATTCTCTTGGGTCATAACTGGACTCCTTATTGAGCAATGGCAACGCTTAGGCCCTTATTTAACAAGGGATAGCACCAGGTAGCGAATGGTGAGCGATCGGTAATGACGGTCACCGCCACGAGTACGCCGGCTCCCCTCCGCAATCACACATTTATCAAGCCGATGCTGCTTAGCGACTGACAGAGCGCCAGATAGCGAATCATTCATCATTATTCCAGCCTCACCCCACAGCACCAGCGAGCGACCTTGAACAGCGACAGGTATGACCTCTCGCTACCTGGCGCTCTCCAATGCATTTCAATGGAGCAATCTTTAAATATTGTTAATTAATTGCTATTAATGTTTTTTTTTTTTTTTTTTAAATGTCAAAAATTCTGTGATCACTTCTGCAATGTTAGATATTTTTTAGAAGGTAAAAAAAAAAAAAAAATTTGTGCAGAATTGATATTACAGGTCTGATATTGATGTATTCATATTACAAAATGTTTTGAAAAACATGTTTTTTTTTTTCAAAAAGGAGCTGGTCGCTATGGCCAGTCGCTATCATGCGCTCCCATACAGCGCGGAACCTGTCAAATAGCGACTCCTCACCCTATATTCAACATTACGGCAAACCGACTGAGTCGCTATCAACTACAGAACAACGGCCAAGCACAGCGACTACTAGCAGGCGCTCTGAAAATGCCGCTACTGTCGCTCATCTGTCGCTACCTGGCGCTATTAATGAATCGGCCTCTTATATTCCTCGGAAGTTTTTATTCTGAACTTTACATTATGAATACCGGGGGCTCTGCCTTTTTTTTTTTTTATGCTTGTATTTAGTTGTCAAACGCGTGATTTGTTGCTATAGAGAATTTTATTAAATGCAGCTTTGCATCTCGCTATTGTAAAATAACGCAGAGGAACAAGCTCCTCGCGCAGATAAATGAAACAGCGCATCAATATTTATGGCGGAGGGGTGCGCTGCCTTTGTGCCTTTGAGTCGCAGCGGTGCGGCAAATGTTACCGTAATTCATTCTTTGTCTATCGGCAGGATCTTGCCGCCAATAATGGAGCAGTTGCCGCTACAGGTGTTGCGACAACAATGCTACAATATCCCGCCGTCCACCAGATATTGTTACGTGGGACTTTTATAACAACCCAAACAGCGCAGGTTTGTTACCCACATCACCGGACAAGCAGGACATTGCAACAACACAGCTGAGAGCGGCGCCGGCCTCCACGCTCCGGCGCCGCTCTCAGCTGTCATCAGAGGACGCGTCATCAGAGGGCGCCTGAGAGCGGCGCCGGCCTCCACGCTCCGACCATGCAGGTAAGTGTTTGCTTTTTAAACAAATGCCGGCATGGTGGGAGTGGGCAGGCCGGCTGCGCTGTCAGCGGGCCGGCTTCCGCCGCCCGCTGACAGCGTAGCCGGCCTGCCCGCTCCCACCATGCCGGCATTTTTTTTTTTTTTTTATTTCAGGGAAAATTCGATCAGCACGAACCAAAAAAATTCGGGTTCGTGCCGAATCGAATTTTCCCTGAAATTCGGAGCGAATTCTGGTTCGTCCGAACCGGTTCGCTCATCCCTAAATATAATAAGTCCGCATTCGATTGAATTTTTGAAAGTGTATATTTTTGGTGTGTCAAAGATAGTCCTCGAGGTCCTGAGCTTATCTAGTATTTTTTATTTTTTAAGCTGCCTGGGGTGTCACAGATTCTTTGAGGTCGTGAGGGAACTGTTTGGGATTAGCTGTACCTGTACACACTCTATTATTCTTGAGACGGATAAGTAGTCTCTTCTCTGTCTTCCAGCGTCACGTTTCCATTCCTCCTAGCCTTGAACTGTGATTCTCCTTCAGAGCTGTCCTGGCTTGATAATTGGCTGGTAAGATGCTCTGATTCTCTCCTCTTGTGTGTTGGCCCCCACTTGTGCACCCGACACGCTTTCCACCTGTGTGTTAGCTCTAGAACATGTCTGACTTCTGTCTACTTTAACAGGATTCAGATTTGGATACAAGAGATTCCAAACATTTGACTGAACAGAGCAGAGGAAAAACGGCACAACACTGTGATCCGCACAGGGAGCTAATCATTGATGGAGAAATATTTTATTTTTAAAATAATAACCATTCTAGATGTAATGATACTACTATATAGACATAGAGCAGAGCGTTGCTGCTTCTGGTGGATTTACACTACTTACACAACACAGGCAGCTCAGAGAGCATCAATAAAAGACGAGCCTATCCATTCCTATCAGATAATTAGCTCGGTCAGGTATAGAATCCAGCTCTGGCATCCCGATACGAGACAGGCATCCAATTCACCCTGTAATAGCTGTAGCGACAGGAGAGGTGGGGGAGGGGAGTATCCTCCGGAGAAATTGGCACATTGATTCTTCTTTTTTTAATAATGAGGGAGCGAGTGGCCACCACTTTCATTTACATTCTGGTCAGATCCATTGCGATTCTCCGGCAGAGAGAGAGCGTAACGAATCCCTGGAAATAAGTTCCAAGTCTATGGGACCAATTTGTGGAGGAGGGAGCGGAGGCAGTTCCACTTCACCTAACAGGCTTCAGAGGGGGGCAGCTCTGCTGGAATGAATAAAACAAGTAAGAAAAAAGAAGGCTTAGGATATCAATTCTCTCACTGGCCTGGCAGAATAAAAGTTTATTGTTTACTTATATAGCATATATACCATATTCTGCTGTCGCGTCGGGGGTGCACCTGTAATGAGGACAAGTGAGTTTTTTACTATCTTATTTATGGTTCAGTGGAAATCAGGGGTAACTTCTGCACATTGTCATGTTCTTAAAGTGGACCATCACCCTCGGGTGATCGGCCTGGGAAGTGGACCAAGACCCAGGATAGTCAAAATCCTGGGTGTTGGTCCACTTTAAGTCAATCATTAGTGGCTCAGCGGCTTCAGACCCACCCGCTACCCCTCGGGCTAGGTCCACCCCTACATAGAGCTGTACAATACAACAGCACTTGCGGTCCCAGTTACCGCATATTAGACATGACCCAGGTCACTGGCACCTCGATAAAGTGGCTTGTCGCCACGGAACGCGTGGGTGGTTAGGATAACAGTGGGGCTCAGCAGGGATACTAGACACATAGGGCTTTATACATCAAGGGATAGCGCCAGGTAGTGCCTTGTAAGCGGCAGGTGTACGCCGGGCGCTGTACGCAATACCACATTTATGAAAGCGAATCTGGTGAGCGCCTCTTACAGCGACACGTAGCGACCGATTCATCATCACAGACGGCTTAGCATATCCCAGTGATGCTCTGGCTTCCAGAGCGCCTGCTATTACCTGGCGCTGCCTGTCGCTCTCCCATACATGGACATTTCTTTTGAAACCCTGTTTTTAATGATTTTTTTTTGGTTTTGTATCAAATAATTGTGTGACCTCTCCTGGCCTATTTAAATACATTTTTGAAAACTTTTTTGATTTTTGATTTTTTTATGCATAATTGTCATTACATGTCTGGTATTAAAGTGTTAATGTCACAATGTAATTGTCATTCCATGTGTTTTCGCTTTGTTACTAGTGGATATGTGTTCAAAAACAGAGTCTGGCGCTCTGGACACAATTTTGATCGCCGGCACTGTATGAGGCTGTTATTTTGATGAATATGGTTTGAGTCGATCACACTGACCAGTCGCTACCGTTCGCTCCCACATAGATCTGTACTGGTGTTTTAGCGACTCACACATCAAATTCCTCAAGGCCGGCAATGTTACTACAGCGTCTGAGGCGCTCTGTAATAGCGACTCACGGACGATCAGAACAACCACTAGCGGTCGCTCTTAGCGCCGCAGTACAGACGCTCATCTGCTATTACCTGGCTCTAGTAATGAATCAGCCTGCCCGTTGAATTCATTCCTGGTTGTTGTCTTTTGCTCATTTGTCATCCTTTTGTTGATGGTTCTTATGTTTATAGCACAAAGCACTTTATTGTGGCACGGTTACCTCTTTTTTAGCACAATTGTGAGAGATTGGTCTATTTATTTATGTCTTCAGTTGTTGATATATGACACAACGTTTCTTATATGTATCATTCCGCGGGACAAATCACCAGATATTCAACACTAGGTGCTCCATAAAATTTCAAATCAATGTGTTAATCCCGTCACCTTATAAATCAGGATCACGTACCAGATTTTTTTAGACAAACAAGCCTTTGAATCCAACAATCAATTTGGTTCCGCTTTCGAAAGAAGGAATTTGCACCTCTCAGCCTTCAAATCACTTCCACTTAAATCGCTCCCAATATTAATAAGAGGTATCACAAAGTTTTTTAGCCAAAAAGACAATTCCAGTTTTAATATTCAATTAGGACATGGAAAACAAATAAAACCAGTATAGCGTAATATTGCTAACAACAGCTCCCGGCCAGCTTGCCCCTTTGAGCGCCGCTTACTGAATATACGTTAAAATCCAGCATGTGAAAATACTTAAAACAAGGGAAGGCTGCGTGTCACCTCCGCAGTCTCACCCCCAATGTCGGCTCCGGCACTAGCGATCCCGCCAACTACGGAACGGTTCTCAGGTTCTCTGCAATGATCCCAATGATTAAGTCAATAGAGATGAAATGTGTCGGGCGGAGCCTACTGACCACGTGATCTCGAAGTGTAACGGGAATTTCCGAACCTGCGGCCGAGGTATCGGAGAACCGTTCCGTAGTTGGCGGGAGCAGCGGGCGGGGATTGGTTGTCCACCCGCTCCTCCATCTTCTAGCCTCATGTGGCTGTGCTGGCCTGACCAGCAACGCAGGTACGATGGAATGGTGAGTTTTTTATTTTCTTTTGTACATGAGGAATGGGCGGGGGAAGGCCACACTCTCTATGGGGAATACGACGGGAAAATGCCACATTGCCTATGGGAATGGGAGGGGGAGAATGCCACACTGCCTATGGGATTGGAGGATGCCACACTGCCTATGGGAATGGAAGGGGGGATGCCACACTGCCTATGGGAATGGGAGGAGGAGAATGCCACACTGCCTATGGGAATGGGAGGGGGGATGCCACACTGCCTATGGGAATGGAAGGGGGAGAATGCCACACTGCCTATGGGAATGGGATGGGAGAATGCCACACTGCCTATGGAATGGGAGAATGCCACACTGCCTATGGGAATGGGAGGGGGAAAATGTCACACTGCCTATAGGAATGGGAGGGGGGGAATGCCACACTGTCTATGGGAATGGGAGGGGGAAATGCCACACTGCCTATAGGAATGGGAGGGGGAAAATGTCACACTGCCTATAGGAATGGGAGGGGGGAATGCCACACTGCCTATGGGAATGAAAGAGGGAGAATGTCACACTGCCTATGGGAATGGGAGGGGAGATGCCACACAGCCTATGGGAATGGGAGGGGAGATGCCACACAGCCTATGGGAATGGGAGGGGAGATGCCACACTGCCTATGGGAATTGGAGGGGAGATGCCACACTGCCTATGGGAATTGGAGGGGAGATACCACACTTCCTATGGGAATGGGAGGTGGAGAATGCCACACTGCCTATGGGAATGGGAGGGGGGAATGCCACACTGCCTATGGGAATGGGAGAGGGGAATGTCACACTACCTATGGGAATGGGAGGGGGAGAATGTCACACTGCCTATGGGAATTGGAGGGGAGATTCAACACTGCCTATGGGAATGGGTGGGGGAGAATGCCACACTGCCTATGGGAATGGGAGGGGGGATGCCACACTGCCTAAGGGAATGGGGGCATTCTGCACCTTCTCTATTATTTGGCGTTTTCGGAGGGATGGTGTTTTAGCACAACATTTGGTTCAGAATATTTATTTTCTTATTTTCCTCCTCCAAATCCTAGGTGTATCCTATGGGCAGGTGCGTCTTATAGGGTGGAAAAAAAGGTTCACACCAGCTGACCTCCCACAGATTTACAATAGAATAGACAAGATAACACATTGGGATGGATGAGGGTTACGAAACACAATAGGACTTATTCTGCATGTCCTATTGTAAAAAGTGCTGGTTACCTTTAGCATGGCGCATCTATGCTTCAAACATTACACAGCAGGAGAGAAAGATTCAGCAGCAAGAGGTGAAAAACGCCCAGTCTGAGTTTTAGTACATTCAGTGACGCTGCCTCTTAAAAAATAAGAAAAATGAATGGAGGACACTTAGAATGACATTGAATTCAATAACCTCATATGCAATGGATATATGTAAGATGGGTCTGAATCTTCAAGGACAAACTTTCCAAGGACACGAGGAAGAGAGCAGGCACATGGTCTTCTAGTAAAATGTTAGAACAATGGTAGTTTTCTTCCTTACCTCTGTTATTAAATGTTCTTCAGGCTGACAAGTGTAAACTGTATAAAATATTTGTACTCCTTCTGGCCTGACTCTTCTTGTCAATAGAAATACGACTTTAAATTCCTGCAATGTTTCATTTACATGCGATTGTTAGCTGACCTCCTTTGGCCTCACAATAGAATACACTAGAATAGACACTCACAATAGAATACACATCTCACAACAGAATATCACAAAAACACGTTGCTGTAAAAAGCTCCACATACTGGGTATCTTACCTGAGATAACCCTGATCCTCGTGTCTCTTAAGTACCTGCAGGGAAGCCGCATCTGGTCTCTCAGGTCCATCCGTCCCACTCCCGGCCCGCCAGTCGAAATGTTAGGAGAGGAAATCAGACATGAGTCCAGGAAAAAGCCCCCCCCCCCCCCAAAAAAAGCAGCCAAAAAGATGTCTACCCAGGAATGCGGGTCAGAGGCAAGACCATCAAACCCAAAAAAATGCTCTGGGCTCCGGATAAGGAAAAGCATAGAAAGACGCCCACAGGGCTGCATGTCTTGAGGAGACCTTACCCCGGACCCGAGCAGATGTATAACCATGGGTGGGTACATAACTCCAATTGGTTTATGTAAGCTTCATTACATAGGGGGTATTCAGTGATCTTCTTTAGCTCATTAGATATATTTAGCTGGAGAGGCCAGACACTCTAGTATAGCAGAAGGAAGACTTAACTAAGAGTTAGACCAGAGGAGTTGCTAGGCTTTCTGGCACCCAGGGAAAAAATTCAAAATGGCGCCCCAACTGTTATCAAGCCCTCCTTTTGCACCCCTCTGACCTGCTGCAGCCGGGGCAATTGCCCCCAATGCTCCCCCTAGATATGCTCCTGCTTAGACACCTGAGTCATAGCTGTGGTCCCATTTAAGTTCAGAGGACCATAGATTGTCCGGTCTCTCAGGTCCATCCATCCCAGTCTCTGCCCTCCAGTAGAAATGGTAGGAGAGGAAATTAGGAATGAGTCCAGGAAAAAGCTCGCCCCCCTCAGAAAAAGAAACAGCCAAAAAGATGGAATCCAACTACACAGGGATGTGGGTCAGAGGCAAAACCATCAAACCCAAGAGAAGCAGCCGGCACCATAACTGGGCGTGATTTGCTGGTACAAAATACGCACTTAGGCCACGTTTGCTGCATCAACGGAGAAAGGGACCGATCTGCGGATAAGAAAAAGCAGAGCATAACGCCATGTTCCACTCACAGGGCTGTATGTCTTTTGGAGACCTTCACCCAGACCCAAGCAGATGTATAACCATGGGTGGGTACATAATTCTAAAAAATACGCCCCAAGGCCCCATTTGCTGCATCACTGGAGAAAGGGACTGATCTGTGAAAAAGGAAAGCATGGGTGGGTACATAACTCCCATGGGTTTATGTAAACTTCATTACATAGTGGGATCAGGGAGCTTCTTTAGCTCACTAGAGATAGTTAGCCAGAGAGGCTAGGCACTTTAGTTTAGCAGAAAGAAGGGTTAACTTAGACACCCGAGTCATAGCTGTAGTTCCATATAAGTTCAGAGGACGAGCATTGGTTGCCCGGTCTCTCAGATCTATCCTTTCTAGTTTCGGCCCGTCAGTCGAAATGGTAGAAGAGGAAATCAGGAATGAGTCCAGGAAAAAGCCAACCACCCTCGGAAATAGCAGCCAAAAAGATGGGATGCGGGTCAGAGGCAAAACCATAAAACCCAGAAGCAGCCGGAGCCAGGTCTGGGCATAATTAGCTGGTAAAAATATACTCCGGGGCCATATTTGCTGCATCAAAGGAGAAAGGGACTGATCCGTGAAAAAGGAAATATGGGTGGGTACATAACTCCAATGGCTTTATATAAGCTTCATTACATAGTGGGATCAGGGATCTTCTTTAGCTCACTAGAGATAGTTAGCCGGAGAGGCCAGAGGCCTAGTATAGCAGAAAGAAGAGTTGACACCTGAGTCATAGAAACAGAAGGTTTACGGCAGAAGGAGACCATATGGTCCATCTAGTCTGCCCTTATGTGTATACTGCTTGTTCTTTTTATCTTAGGATAGATGGAGGCTTATCCCAGGCATGTTTAAATTCGCTTACTGACGATTTTTTCAACTACCTCTACTACTGCTACTACTCTTTCTGTAAAATAATATTTTCGAACATTGCTCCTGATCTTCCCTCCGACCAGCTTCAGGTTGGGCTCCTTGTTCTATCATTAAGTTTCTTCTTACAAACACTTCCCTCCTGAACCTTATTCAATCCTTTCACATATATAAAGGTCTCCATCATGTCCCCTCTCTCCCTTCTTTCCTCTAGACTGTGCAAATTAGGTTGTTTAAGTCTCCCCTGGTTTTAAGTTAAGTCCTTCTAACATTTTTGTTGCCGGCCTTTGGACCCGTTCTATTTGAATAATGGCTGTAGATGTAGTTCCGTGTAAGTTCAGAGGTACTGTAACAAATTAGGGGCTCAGATGCTGGCAAACATCCTCTCACATGGTCCAGCATGTGAGAAATGGTTACAGTGGTCTGACAAGCAACCGAGGTTATAAGGGAACCCTAACGCTCATTAAATTGGGAAAGTCTATAAAAGGGTCAGAACACTTAGAGCTTTCGTTGGTTTAAAATATAGTAGTTGGAGTTCATGGACATGTGGAGCAGGAGGGAGACAGCAGCAGAGGAGAAGGAGGAATCCAGCCAAGTCTGAGTGGGAGGGGAAGTGAGAGGCTACCTTTCTTACTAAAGGGGAACCAGATCGATGTGCTGTGGATTACAAGTTGAATATTAACTGTGGATTGACCAGTATGGATTAAAGCTGATGGCTGCTGAAGTGATGTACCCGCTGAACTGCGAAATAAAGTGAATAACTCCTTGTTTAAGAGACTGTCTCCTGTGAAGTCTGTGCCCTGCCAGTGTCTCAGAGACTGTCAGTATCCCAACCCAACCTCAAAGCCCAAGCAACCAAAACATATTCCCCACAGCCCTTAGGCTCATCTGTGCTACTCAGACTACAGCAGCGATACTCAACTGGCGGACTGTGGTCTGAATGTGGACCTCTGGAAAGATTTCCGGACCCCTGCCCTGACAACCCTGCACTCAGTTGCTTCTGTGTTGCTGTGCTCAGTGCTGCCCCCTTTATTGATCAGCGATGTAGTGCTTAGAGGCTGATTTATTAATAGCGACATGTAGCGACAGTTGAGCGACTGTAGCGGTATTTTCACAGCACCCGCTAGTAGTCGCTGTGCTTGGCCGTTGTTCGGTTGTTGACAGCGACTCAGTCGGTGTGCAGTAATGTTGACTACAAGGTAATGAGTCGCTATTTGACAGGTTCCTCGATGTATGGGTGCGCATGATAGCGACTGGTCAGAGCGACCAGTTCCCACCATATTCATCAAAAAATCACGCTCAAAAAATTCAAGCGCTGTGAAATGCATGTTTAAACCCCAGAGCGCTGGCGGCGATGTGTTAAAAGTAGTTTTTTAACCCCGAAACCACCATATTTTTAGAAACCAAAAAAAAAAAATGTTTAAAGAATTTAGTAATATGAATACAATAATATCAGACCTGTAATATCAATTCTGCACATTTAACATGGCAGAAGTGGTCACAGAATTTTTCACATTTAAAAAAAAAAAACAAAAACATTAATAACAATTAATTATTAATATTTAAAGATTGTTCCATTGAAATGCATTGGAGAGCGCCAGGTAGCGAGAGGTCATACCTGTCGCTGTTCAAGGTCGGACACTGGCGCTGTGGGCTGAGGCTGGAATAATGATGAATGAGTCGCTATATGGCGCTATCTCAGTCGCTAAGCAGGATCGGCTTGATAAATGTGTGATTGTGGTGGGGAGCCGGCGTTCTCGTGGCGGGGCCTGTCATTACCGGCCGCTCACCAGTCGCTACCTGTCGCTATTCCTTCATAAATAAGGGCCTCAGTCTCCCTGTCAGTGTCATGACTCTGCTGCCTGGCACCTTGCATTGCAATATGAAATACTACATGGAGGGGAAGTGGCATTGCAAGGTACACCCAAACTTTTCTTGGTCTCTTTGCCTCATCCAATTCTGTCTCACTGCCCCAGCTCAGCCCCATCTATCCCTGTCCCACCATCACATCCCGCCATCTCTACCCCATACCATCACCGCCCCCCCTAGCTTTGCCCCATCTATTCTTGTCCCCCCCCCCCCCCAGCTTTCCCCTATCAATCCCATCCCCATCCAATCCTATCTGTCCCAACTCTGCCCCATCCATTGCTGCCCCCCCCCCCCCCCCAGCTCTGCCCCAGCCTTTTTTAGTTTTGTCTGTGGAATCTATAACCCTCTCCAGTATGCAGATGTTTAACTATCTACCCCCCACAACAGCCCCCCACCCGGACCTTCTCCTTTTACCGGATGCCTGTATCCTGGACTACAGGGACTAGCCGTAAGCAGCTTGGGGATTGAAACCACTGCAGAAACTCTGAGGAATGAGGATACATAGTTTTTATTGAAAAAGAAACCTGCTAGCTCATTATGTGGCACTACCCTCCCAGTGTCCTTAAGGATGGACAGCGCCACAATAGGGTGTCGCTCGTGTTATTAGAAACTTGTAGGAATTAGGTTGGCTGGCGGTGATTTATGGCTTTGGTAACACCACTGGCACATTTCGTGCTCTCTCTTCATTTTGTCGCTTTAAAATCGATGACACTGACATAAAATAAAAAATATTTACACCCGGCAATATATCTAAAACTCTGTGTCTCACATTGTTATATACGTTTACAATGTTCATATAAAATCCCCTTAGTGATATTAGAACTCCTCCGTGATGGAACGTCTCATGGTTTCGCTTGTATAGTTTGTTATTTTCCATCAGGAAATTAAATAGAGAGGATTCTTTTGTATTGTTTTAAGAAAAATGTTGATGGATCATCAGAAGGTGGCAGATGAAGTGGGGAGAGGCGCTTCTTTTATTGCGCTGAAGACAGCAGATCTCAGTAAAGTGCGATGAAAAAGCTCAGGAGCAGTCATGGGAGAACCATGGACTCGTTATTACTAGTGATGAGCCAGAACAGGTACAATCCAGTTTCAGAAGCCCTTCAGATTGATAGTCTCCAGCATCCAGCATGCGGTACACCCAGGGGCGGACTGGGGCTAAAAACGCCCAGAACTTTTTGGGGAACGCCAGCCCTGCTGTACTGTTTCTGGCCCAGTATAGTATCTTAAGGTCACATTATATATAGACCTTATTTTTCATTTCCACATCACGCACCCCGGGGTTTAGAGGACAAAAATATGAAAGAAAATATTCTGAACCAAATGGTGTGATAAAATCCCCCCATTACAGCCAGTAAGGGCATCCCTCAGTACAGCCAGTGGGAGCATCCCTCAGTACAGCCAGTAGGGGCATCCCTCATTACCGCTTACATCCAGTGGGGGCATCCCTCAGTACACCCAGTGGGGGCATCCCTCAGAACAGCCAGTGGGAGAATCCCTCATTACAGCTTACAGCCAGTGGGGGCATCCCTCAGAACAGCCATTGGGGGAATGCCTCAGAACAGCCAGTGGGGGCATCCCTCAGAACAGCCAGTGGGAGCATCCCTCAGTACAGCCAGTGGGGGCATCCCTCAGAACAGCCAGTGGGAGCATCCCTCAGTACAGCCAGTTGGGGCATCCCTCAGAACAGCCATTGGGGGCATGCCTCAGTACAGCCAGCTGGGGTATCCCTCAGAACAGCCAGTGGGAGAATCCCTCATTACAGCTTACAGCCAGTGGGGGCATCCCTCAGAACAGCCATTGGGGGAATCCTCAGAACAGCCAGTGGGGGCATCCCTCAGAACAGCCAGTGGGAGCATCCCTCAGTACAGCCAGTGGGGGCATCCCTCAGAACAGCCAGTGGGAGCATCCCTCAGTACAGCCAGTTGGGGCATCCCTCAGAACAGCCATTGGGGGCATGCCTCAGAACAGCCAGTGGGGGCATCCCTCAGTACAGCCAGCTGGGGTATCCCTCAGAACAGCCAGTGGGAGAATCCCTCATTACAGCTTACAGTCAGTGGGGGCATCCCTCAGAACAGCCATTGGGGGCATGCCTCAAAACAGCCAGTGGGGGCATCCCTCAGAACAGCCAGTGGGAGCATCCCTCATTACAGCTTACAGCCAGTGGGGGCATCCCTCAGAACAGCCATTGGGGGCATGCCTCAGAACAGCCAGTGGGGGCATCCCTCAGAACAGCCAGTGGGAGCATCCCTCATTACAGCTTACAGCCAGTGGGGGCATCCCTCAGAACAGCCATTGGGGGCATGCCTCAGAACAGCCAGTTGGAGAATCCCTCAGTACAGCCAGTTGGGGTATCCCTCATTGCAGCTTACATCCAGTGGGGGCATCCCTCAGAACAGCCGTTGGGGGCATGCCTCGGAACAGCCAGTGGGGGCATCCCTCAGTACAGCCAGTTGGAGAATCACTCAGTACAGCCAGTGGGGGCATCCCTCAGTACAGCGATTGGGAGCATCCCTCAGTACAGCCAGTGGAGGCATTCCTAATTACAGCTTACTTGCAGTGGGGGCATTCCTCAGTACATCCAGTGTGGGCATCCCTCAGAACAGCCAGTGGGGGCATCCCTCAGTACATCCAGTGGGGGCATCCCTTAGTACAGGCAGTGGGGGTATCCCTTAGGTACATCCAGTGGGGGCATCCCTTAGTACATCCAGTGGGGGCATCCCTTAGTACATCCAGTGGGGGCATCCCTTAGTACAGGCAGTGGGGGCATCCCCCAGTACAGCCAGTGGGAGAATACCTCAGTACAGCCAGTGGGGGTATCCCTCATTGCAGCTTACAGCCAGTGGGGGCATCCCTCTTTGTAGCCTACAGCTTACAGTGGTTGAATTTTCATGTTTATAATATAATGACAAGGTTTAAAGAATGTTTCTTCACTAGCATAGTTTTATTCTTCACTAAGAATAGGCATTATGGGTAAAGACCCTGATATTAAGCCGCCGATCTGCGATTTATTGAATAGCACACATTTTGAATAGCTATGTCCCAGAGTGTTGGACTTTTCAAGTGGAGTGCATTGAGTTATTATAATCTTTCTGAGTTTTATGATGTTATCTGCAGATTTCCTAATCCAGTGAAGGAAAAAAAAAACTGCCAAACGGCACAGGACAAGAACAGCATCAGATTCAGGCATCACCAGTCATCACCTCCCAGTGAAGTACTGTGACCTTCGAGGGTGCGCACCGCGTCCCTTCTTTCACACATTAGGGTTGATTCAGAGCCCCTTCCTCATCATTTTTATGGAGGTCTTGCTACCAAACGAAAAATCATGCAAAAATGAAAACATTTCACACTAAAGTTCTCGCAGAAAAAAGGCTTTGCTGAATCCGACGAGAGGAAAAAATGAACGAGAATGGAAATTTTCACGCAAAAATAAAGGTGAGAAAGAGGCTCTGAATCAACCCTATCCTCTGCGTGCTTTATGCTTCTTTTATTTTCACAGGTTTAGTGGCCGCCATCCTGGCTTTACTGCCTCTCTGTACATGTCATCCAATGATGCGCTCGCTCCTCACCAGTAAAGAGTTTATTGCGATGGTGTAAATATATAGCGCAGCCACGCACATTAACTGCCATTATTGTTACTATTTATAGAGCTAGAAACAACGTTTTGAAAATGCCACGTCAGCCTGCGAGTCGCTCTAGCTTATTGAGCATGAGCGGCAGTCGATCAATGAGATGGAAGTCGGTCAATCTAACATGTTATGTTTCTTGCAAGCTTCTTAGTTAAAATCAGGAAAAGTTAAACTCATTTTCCAGGCACAGTGAAAAGTATTCCCATTGTGTAGGTGCGAGGTGTTTAAAAGGCCAGTGTGAGGAAACTCCTATGGCGTTAGCCTTGCTGATCACGTGCTACATTTTCGTTAATAGAGGTCTAAAGACCCTAATTGGCTGCAGGACCCCTTCACTGGCACCAGTGAACAGAGACTTGCCAAGCCTTAGTAGCTGCCACCAGTTCTATTAGATTCAAGCTGAAGAAGGAAGATATATGAAATATGATACTTAAGAGGGGGGCAGTTATATAGCCTAGAGCAGTGATACTCAACTGGCGGACTGGGGTCCGAATGACCCAGATTTCCGGACCCCTGCTCTGACAGCCCTGCACTCAGTTGCTTCTGTGTTGCTGTGCTCAGAGCTGCCCCCTTGATCGGCGATGTAGTGCTTAGTCTCCCTGCCAGTGTCATGGCTCCCTGGCACCTTGCATTCCAATGTGTTAGTAATGCACGGGCAGGAATTGGCATCGCAGGGTACATACAAAACTTTGGTTCTCAGTATCTTTACCCCATTCAATCCAATTTTGCTGGCACACAATGGCCACTATTGCACTATTATTATTACTAGATTAATATTAAGTATTAGAGATGAGCGAGTAGTATTCGACCGAGTCGGTATTCGATCGAATACTACGCTATTCGTCATACTCGATTTCGATCGAGTACAGCGGCGATGGCGCACTTACAATTCGTTTCCCCTCCCACCTTCCCTGGCGCGTTTTTTACACCAATCACCATGCAGGGGGGGTGGGACAGGTCCTGGGAGGACGCTGGCATCGCGAGAACGGCGTCTAGACGCATTGGCTGGAAAAACCATGTGACCTCGAATCTACAAAACTCAGCACTTCCTCTTCGTCAGCATTAGCAGCTTGAACTTAGTGAGGGATAGACGCTAAGAGCAGGGAAAGACAGGCTGTAGCTGTATGTAGGCAGGCAGGGCCCCAGAAGCTCAGAATATCGCATTTACCACCATTAGAGATGAGCGAACGATTCGGCCGATTCGCCGAATTTCACAAAGAAATTCGAGTTCGGCCGAATCGAACTTTTACGAAGTTCCCCATCATAAATGCCGGCATTTAAAAAAAAAAAAGCATTTTTGCCAGCATGGTGGGAGCCGGCATTTAAAAAACAAAAAAAAAAAAAAAAAGCATTTTTGCCGGCATGGTGGGAGCGGGCCGGCCGGCTCCGCTGTCAGCGGAACCGGCCGGCCCGCTCCCACCATGCCGGCATTTGAGAAAAAAGGCAAACACTTACCTGCAGGTCCGGAGCGTGGAGGCCGGCGGCGCTCTCAGCTGTCATCTGAGGGCGCGTCATGATGGCGCGTCATGATGACGCGCCCTCAGATGACAGCTGAGAGCGGCGCCGGCCTCCACGCTCCGGACCTGCAGGTAAGTGTTTGCCTTTTTTTTTAAATGCCGGCATGGTGGGAGCGGGCCAGCCGGTTCCGCTGACAGCGGAGCCGGCAAAAATGCTTTTTTTTTTTTCTTTGTTTTTTAAATGCCGGCATGGTGGGAGCGGGCCGGCCGGCTTTTAATTTCAGGAAAAATTCGATCGGCACGAACCACAAAATATTCGGGTTCGTGCCGAATCCAATATTTCCTGAAATTCGGAGCGAATTCCGGTTCGTCCGAACCGGTTCGCTCATCTCTAACCACCATATATACCAGCTACCAGAAGACAGGAGAGTCATTGAGAGCCCTTATTAGGGCTACTATGCTGAACGGTATATAGCTCATTCTAGCTATATACACACTGCACACAACGGCTGCTTTAGTGAGGGGTAGCTGCTGCTGCAGTAGGGACAGAAAGACTTCAGTGCTGTATTAGCACCTATATACAAAACTATATTTGGCACTACTGTTTTGTGTCCTCTGTGCCAACAAAACCCTGTTATATACCCGGTGCGTATAGGCACCATTTCACCTTCTGGCAGTATACGGCTGTATAGCCAGGTGTTCTCCTAAAAAATATATATATATTTGGCACTACTGTTTTGTGTCCTCTGTGCCAACAAAACACTGTTATATACCCGGTGCGTATAGGCACCATTTCACCTTCTGGCAGTATACGGCTGTATAGCCAGGTGTTCTCCTAAAAAATATATATATATTTGGCACTACTGTTTTGTGTCCTCTGTGCCAACAAAACCCTGTTATATACCCGGTGCGTATAGGCACCATTTCACCTTCTGGCAGTATACGGCTGTATAGCCAGGTGTTCTCCTAAAAAAAACCTTCTATATTTGGCACTACTGTTTTGTGTCCTCTGTGCCAACAAAACCCTGTTATATACCCGGTGCGTATAGGCACCATTTCACCTTCTGGCAGTATACGGCTGTATAGCCAGGTGTTCTCCTAAAAAATATATATATATTTGGCACTACTGTTTTGTGTCCTCTGTGCCAACAAAACACTGTTATATACCCGGTGCGTATAGGCACCATTTCACCTTCTGGCAGTATACGGCTGTATAGCCAGGTGTTCTCCTAAAAAATATATATATATTTGGCACTACTGTTTTGTGTCCTCTGTGCCAACAAAACCCTGTTATATACCCGGTGCGTATAGGCACCATTTCAACTTCTGGCAGTATACGGCTGTATAGCCAGGTGTTCTCCTAAAAAATATATATATATTTGGCACTACTGTTTTGTGTCCTCTGTGCCAACAAAACACTGTTATATACCCGGTGCGTATAGGCACCATTTCACCTTCTGGCAGTATACGGCTGTATAGCCAGGTGTTCTCCTAAAAAATATATATATATTTGGCACTACTGTTTTGTGTCCTCTGTGCCAACAAAACCCTGTTATGGCACCATTTCACCATTTCACCTTCTGGCAGTCTGGCCATCTGTGGTTGTCATAGGCAACGTGATTTTAAGGGGTGCAGAATTTTGTTCTTCTTTTTTGTACAGTTTGGCTTGGGGTCCATGGCAATGTAGAGGAAAGAAGGTTTCCTTGTCTTGTCTCACTTTACGTAGAAGTTATATTGTGTTTGGAGTGTATTGTTGAGTGGCTGTGATAGTGGCGTAATAGTGCGACTTGGGCGCGTTATATGCACCCAGACATGCTTCCCCTGCTGTCCCAGTTGCATTCCAGCAGTGTTGGCATCATTTTCTGATGTTTCAGGGTGGACTTGGTGACCTCCAAGTGGTCGAATTGAGATTTCCAAGTGGCGAGCATTTTTTTCCCATAGACTATAATGGGATTCGATAATCGGTCGAGTAGTCGAGTAACGCGGTCTATTCGAATCGAAATTCGAAATTTCGAATATTTCACTACTCGCTCATCTCTATTAAGTATCAATATTTCATAATCATAACCGATAATATGATTATTAGTTATAATTATCAATCTCCATCTATATGCTATTGTATCCCTTGGTATATTTCTTCCATCTATACAAAACACTTTGTCCTGTAATATATGTCACATATACACAGTTGTATGCAAGATCACAACAGATTTTTTAGGTAAAACCTTAACCCAATAAGGTAGTATACAAAATGCATATACCAACACTCAATAACTGAAAAGCTATACAACTAGTTATTAAAACATTAATAAACACATACATTTACAGTCCCACACCCACCTACTAATTTAAGCTATCCCTAGGTTATAAATAGAGGGAGTTACACAAGTATAGAGGGAAATAGAGAGATTAGGGATGGTTTAGAAAGGAATTGTGGGAGAAATAAAGGTAGTGAGAGGTTAGAGAGGTAGAGATAGAGCGAGGAAGAAAGAAGGATTGAGAGAGAGAGAGAGAGAGAGAGATACCGTATATCTCGCCTTATAAGACGCACCTGCCCATAAGACGCACCTAGGATTTGGAGGAGAAAAATAAGAAAAAAAATATTCTAAGCTAAATGTTGTGCTAAAACACCCCATTACAGGCAGTGTGGCATTCCCCCATCCCATTCCCCATGGGCAGTGTGGCATCCCCCCATCCCATTCCTAATGGGCAATGTGGCATTCTCCCCTCCCATAGGCAGTGGGGGATGCCCCCATCTCATAGGCAGTGTAGCATACCCCTATCCCATTCCTATAGGCAGTGTGGCATGTCCCTATCCCCTTCCCATATCCCCTTCCCATATCCCATATGCCCTCATCCCATTCCCATAGGCAGTGTGGTATTCCCCCCTTCCTATTCTCCATATAGGCAGTGTGGCACGCCCCTCCCATTCCCCATATATGCAGTGTGGCATTCCCCATATAGGCAGTGTGGTATTCCCCCCATACCATTCCCCATATAGGCAGTGTGGTACTCCCCCCTCCAATTCCCATATAGGCAGTGTGGCATTCCCCCCTCCCATTCCCCATATAGGCAGTGTGGCACCCCCCATTCCCATATAGGAAGTGTGGCATCCCACCCTCCCATTCCCACATAAGCAGTGTGGCATTCACCCCCCCCCCCATTCACATATGGGCAGTGTGGCATTCACCCTCCCATTCACATATGGGCAGTGTGGCATTCACCCCCCCCCCCCCATTCACATATGGGCAGTGTGGTATTCACCCCCATTCCTATATAGGCAGTGTGGCATTCATCCCCCCTCCCCATCCCATATAGGTAGTGTGGCATTCACCCCCCATCCCATATAGGTAGTGTGGCATTCACCCCCCATCCCATATAGATAGTGTGGCATTCACCCCTCTCCCCATCCCATATAGGTAGTGGGGCATTCATCCCCCCTCCCCATCCCATATAGGTAGTGTGGCATTCATCCCCCCTCCCCGTCCCATATAGGTAGTGTGGCATTCATCCCCCCTCCCTATCCCATATAGGTAGTGTGGCATTCATCCCCCCTCCCCATCCCATATAGGTAGTGTGGCATTCATCCCCCCTCCCCATCCCATATAGGTAGTGTGGCATTCATACCCCCTCCCCATCTCATATAGGTAGTGTGGCATTCATCCCCCCCTCCCCATCCCATATAGGTAGTGTGGCATTCATCCCCCTCCCCATCCCATATAGGTAGTGTGGCATTCATACCCCCTCCCCATCTCATATAGGTAGTGTGGCATTCACCCCCCCTCCCCATCCCATATAGGTAGTGTGGCATTCATCCCCCCTCCCCATCCCATATAGGTAGTGTGGCATTCATCCCCCCCTCCCCATCCCATATAGGTAGTGTGGCATTCATCCCCCCTCCCCATCCCGTATAGGTAGTGTGGCATTCATCCCCCCTCCCTATCCCATATAGGTAGTGTGGCATTCATCCCCCCTCCCCATCCCATATAGGTAGTGTGGCATTCATCCCCCCTCCCCGTCCCATATAGGTAGTGTGGCATTCATCCCCCCCCCCTCCCCATCCCATATAGGTAGTGTGGCATTCATCCCCCCTCCCCATCCCATATAGGTAGTGTGGCATTCATACCCCCTCCCCATCTCATATAGGTAGTGTGGCATTCATCCCCCCCTCCCCATCCCATATAGGTAGTGTGGCATTCATCCCCCCTCCCCATCCCATATAGGTAGTGTGGCATTCATACCCCCTCCCCATCTCATATAGGTAGTGTGGCATTCACCCCCCCTCCCCATCCCATATAGGTAGTGTGGCATTCATCCCCCCTCCCTATCCCATATAGGTAGTGTGGCATTCATCCCCCCTCCCCATCCCATATAGGTAGTGTGGCATTCATCCCCCCTCCCCATCCCATATAGGTAGTGTAGCATTCACCCCCCCTCCCCATCCCATATAGGTAGTGTGGCATTCATCCCCCCCTCCCCATCCCATATAGGTAGTGTGGCATTCATCCCCCCCTCCCCATCCCATATAGGTAGTGTGGCATTCATCCCCCCTCCCCATCCCATATAGGTAGTGTGGCATTCATCCCCCCTCCCTATCCCATATAGGTAGTGTGGCATTCATCCCCCCTCCCCATCCCATATAGGTAGTGTGGCATTCATCCCCCCTCCCCATCCCATATAGGTAGTGTGGCATTCATCCCCCCTCCCTATCCCATATAGGTAGTGTGGCATTCACCCCCCCTCCCCATCCCTTATAGGTAGTGTGGCATTCATCCCCCCTCCCCATCCCATATAGGTAGTGTGGCATTCATCCCCCCTCCCCATCCCATATAGGTAGTGTGGCATTCATCCCCCCTCCCTATCCCATATAGGTAGTGTGGCATTCATCCCCCCTCCCTATCCCATATAGGTAGTGTGGCATTCATCCCCCCCTCCCCATCCCATATAGGTAGTGTGGCATCCATCCCCCCTTCCCATCCCATATAGGTAGTGTGGCATTCATCCCCCATCCCTATCCCATATAGGTAGTGTGGCATTCATCCCCCCTCCCCATCCCATATAGGTAGTGTGGCATTCATCCCCCCTCCCCATCCCATATAGGTAGTGTAGCATTCACCCCCCCTCCCCATCCCATATAGGTAGTGTGGCATTCATCCCCCCCTCCCCATCCCATATAGGTAGTGTGGCATTCATCCCCCCCTCCCCATCCCATATAGGTAGTGTGGCATTCATCCCCCCTCCCCATCCCATATAGGTAGTGTGGCATTCATCCCCCCTCCCTATCCCATATAGGTAGTGTGGCATTCATCCCCCCTCCCCATCCCATATAGGTAGTGTGGCATTCATCCCCCCTCCCCATCCCATATAGGTAGTGTGGCATTCATCCCCCCTCCCTATCCCATATAGGTAGTGTGGCATTCACCCCCCCCTCCCCATCCCTTATAGGTAGTGTGGCATTCATCCCCCCTCCCCATCCCATATAGGTAGTGTGGCATTCATCCCCCCTCCCCATCCCATATAGGTAGTGTGGCATTCATCCCCCCTCCCTATCCCATATAGGTAGTGTGGCATTCATCCCCCCTCCCTATCCCATATAGGTAGTGTGGCATTCATCCCCCCCTCCCCATCCCATATAGGTAGTGTGGCATCCATCCCCCCTTCCCATCCCATATAGGTAGTGTGGCATTCATCCCCCCTCCCTATCCCATATAGGTAGTGTGGCATTCATCCCCCCTCCCCATCCCATATAGGTAGTGTGGCATTCATCCCCCCTCCCCATCCCATATAGGCAGTGTAGCATTCACCCCTCCTCCCCGTCCCATATAGGTAGTGTGGCATTCATCCTCCCCTCCCCATCCCATATAGGTAGTGTGGCATCCATCCCCCCCTCCCCATCCCATATAGGTAGTGTGGCATTCATCCCCCCTCCCTATCCCATATAGGTAGTGTGGCATTCATCCCCCCCTCCCCATCCCATATAGATAGTGTGGCTTTCATCCCCCCTCCCCATCCCATATAGGTAGTGTGGCATTCATCCCCCCTCCCTATCCCATATAGGTAGTGTGGCATTCATCCCCCCTCCCCGTCCCATATAGGTAGTGTGGCATTCATCCCCCCCCTCCCCATCCCATATAGGTAGTGTGGCATTCATCCCCCCTCCCCATCCCATATAGGTAGTGTGGCATTCATACCCCCTCCCCATCTCATATAGGTAGTGTGGCATTCATCCCCCCCTCCCCATCCCATATAGGTAGTGTGGCATTCATCCCCCTCCCCATCCCATATAGGTAGTGTGGCATTCATACCCCCTCCCCATCTCATATAGGTAGTGTGGCATTCACCCCCCCTCCCCATCCCATATAGGTAGTGTGGCATTCATCCCCCCCTCCCCATCCCATATAGGTAGTGTGGCATTCATCCCCCCCTCCCCATCCCATATAGGTAGTGTGGCATTCATCCCCCCTCCCCATCCCATATAGGTAGTGTGGCATTCATCCCCCCTCCCCGTCCCATATAGGTAGTGTGGCATTCATCCCCCCCCCTCCCCATCCCATATAGGTAGTGTGGCATTCATCCCCCCTCCCCATCCCATATAGGTAGTGTGGCATTCATACCCCCTCCCCATCTCATATAGGTAGTGTGGCATTCACCCCCCCCTCCCCATCCCATATAGGTAGTGTGGCATTCATCCCCCCTCCCTATCCCATATAGGTAGTGTGGCATTCATCCCCCCTCCCCATCCCATATAGGTAGTGTGGCATTCATCCCCCCTCCCCATCCCATATAGGTAGTGTAGCATTCACCCCCCCTCCCCATCCCATATAGGTAGTGTGGCATTCATCCCCCCCTCCCCATCCCATATAGGTAGTGTGGCATTCATCCCCCCCTCCCCATCCCATATAGGTAGTGTGGCATTCATCCCCCCTCCCCATCCCATATAGGTAGTGTGGCATTCATCCCCCCTCCCTATCCCATATAGGTAGTGTGGCATTCATCCCCCCTCCCCATCCCATATAGGTAGTGTGGCATTCATCCCCCCTCCCCATCCCATATAGGTAGTGTGGCATTCATCCCCCCTCCCTATCCCATATAGGTAGTGTGGCATTCACCCCCCCTCCTCATCCCTTATAGGTAGTGTGGCATTCATCCCCCCTTCCCATCCCATATAGGTAGTGTGGCATTCATCCCCCCTCCCCATCCCATATAGGTAGTGTGGCATTCATCCCCCCTCCCTATCCCATATAGGTAGTGTGGCATTCATCCCCCCTCCCTATCCCATATAGGTAGTGTGGCATTCATCCCCCCCTCCCCATCCCATATAGGTAGTGTGGCATCCATCCCCCCTTCCCATCCCATATAGGTAGTGTGGCATTCATCCCCCCTCCCTATCCCATATAGGTAGTGTGGCATTCATCCCCCCTCCCCATCCCATATAGGTAGTGTGGCATTCATCCCCCCTCCCCATCCCATATAGGCAGTGTAGCATTCACCCCTCCTCCCCGTCCCATATAGGTAGTGTGGCATTCATCCTCCCCTCCCCATCCCATATAGGTAGTGTGGCATCCATCCCCCCCTCCCCATCCCATATAGGTAGTGTGGCATTCATCCCCCCTCCCTATCCCATATAGGTAGTGTGGCATTCATCCCCCCCTCCCCATCCCATATAGGTAGTGTGGCTTTCATCCCCCCTCCCCATCCCATATAGGTAGTGTGGCATTCATCCCCCCTCCCTATCCCATATAGGTAGTGTGGCATTCATCCCCCCCTCCCCATCCCATATAGGTAGTGTGGCATTCATCCCCCCCCTCCCCATCCCATATAGGTAGTGTGGCATTCATCCCCCCCTCCCCATCCCATATAGGTAGTGTGGCATTCATCCCCCCTCCCCATCCCATATAGGTAGTGTAGCATTCACCCCCCCTCCCCATCGTTTTTTCATCCCCCCCCTCCCATCCCATATAGGTAGTGTGGCATTCATCCCCCCCTCCCCATCCCATATAGGTAGTGTGGCATCCATCCCCCCCTCCCCATCCCATATAGGTAGTGTGGCATTCATCCCCCCTCCCTATCCCATATAGGTAGTGTGGCATTCATCCCCCCTCCCCATCCCATATAGGTAGTGTGGCATTCATCCCCCCTCCCCATCCCATATAGGTAGTGTAGCATTCACCCCCCCTCCCCATCCCATATAGGTAGTGTGGCATTCACCCCCCCCCTCCCCATCCCATATAGGTAGTGTGGCATTCATCCCCCCCTCCCCATCCCATATAGGCAGTGTAGCATTCATCCCCCCCTCCCCATCCCATATAGGTAGTGTGGCATTCATCCCCCCCTCCCCATCCCATATAGGTAGTGTGGCATTTCCATCCCCCTCCCCATCCCATATAGATAGTGTGGCATTCATCCCCCCCTCCCCATCCCATATAGGTAGTGTGGCATTTCCATCCCCCCTCCCATTCCCCCATAGACAAAAGTGAAAAAAAAAGTAAACTCACCTTTCAATCCTCCCCGCTGTCCTCGCCGTCTTTACACAGACACACTGGCTTGGAATAGCGGTGGGCGTGGCCGACGCTCGAGGGTGTCTTTGCTGCCTCCGCCACTTGCACTGTCCTTGCCACCTCTCCACAGTGCCAGCAGACAGAGACACCCGGACTTAAACAGCGGTGGGCGTGGCCGACGCTCGAGCTCGACCACGCCCACCGCTATACCAAGCCGAGTGTTCACTCTATGCTGGCGCTGCAGAGAGGAAGCAATGGGGGCAGCTGTATCTGCCACCTCCTCCGCAGCGCGAGAAGGCGGCAGACACAGCTGCCCCCATCGCCTCCTCTCTGCGGCGCCAGCATAGCGTGAACACTCGGCTTGGTATAATGGTGGGCGTGACCGACGCTCGAGCGTCGGCCACCCCCACCACTGTAACAGGCTGGGTGTCTGGCTCTGCAGAGAAGGCTGCCTCCGCCGCTTCCGGAACAGCGCGAGCGATGGAAAGGTGAGTTAACTTTTTGCTTTTTAGTTATTTTTTTGCCCACCTTCGCCCGATAAGACGAACGGATATTTTCCCCCAACTTTTTGGGAAAAATAAGTGCGTCTTATAGGGCGAAAAATACGGTACTTAGCTATGGAGACTCTCTTGTATGTTGTTCATGCCTTTTGGTCTTTCATCGGGCGGTTGGGGGGAAATGATCTACTGGTGTGTCTGGACCCTGGCTTTTTATGTCCCTTTGACAGCAAAAAGTGTGAAAAGGTCTTCACCTCCTGGGGCCGAATCTGATCCACATAACTTTTCCCAGATATGTCCCACAATTAAGAAAAAGGTTGTTTTCTAACTCAGCAAAATAATTCCCTTCATTTGATATCAAACTTCAAATGTCTATGGCTTCTTATATATGATGATGATCGGTGTAATAGCCATTTGATGTTTGGTATGACATGAAAGTACAATACCTGCGGCAACTGTTCATGTCATTTGTATTATCTAAGAAAGATGTTTATGAGACATTTCAAAGTTTAGATCACAACTTTCCCAAGGCTGCCAGGATGTACATCCTTGTGTAGGTGTTATTTTTACCAGAAGTCTGCTGACAAATGTTAGCTATATATACTAGGGATGAGCGAATCGTTTCGTTCCAAATTTCATTAAAAATTAGATTCTGAACGAATCCGAATTTCCCTGCGATTCGATCGATCAAAGTTTTACTTTAAACTCCATTTATTTCAATTACAGGCATTCTAAAATGGTGGATGAACATGTCCAGACATATCCCCTGGGGCAAGTTATCATGGGAAGGTCACATACAGCCTATCAGCAGCCAGGAAGCCCGGTGACATCACCGTGCTATATAAACGGCGGCCATTTTCCTTTTGCGCATTTCAGC
Source organism: Gastrophryne carolinensis (assembly GCA_027917425.1). Lineage (NCBI taxonomy): Eukaryota > Metazoa > Chordata > Amphibia > Anura > Microhylidae > Gastrophryne > Gastrophryne carolinensis. The sequence goes on along the minus strand of CM051237.1, from coordinate 476,965,500 downwards.
CTTGCATTCCAGAAACAGCGGTGGTTGCTGCAGACAGGGAGAGACTTAGAGATAGGCAGGGACAGTCATGGAGACCCACAGAGACGCAGACAGAACCAGGGAAAGATAGGGAAAGATAGGGAAAAATAGGGAAAAATCGGGAACAATCAGGAACGATCCAGGCAGGGACAGTGAGAGGGAAAGCTTTTTTTTTTTATTTTCATCTGCCAGATCAGTTTTCAATCGGTGTTCTTTGTGCTGTAAATATTCCTTGCCACTGTGCATCCCATCTTGGCAGTGGCATATTTAACCCTATCTGTTATACACAAGCATTTCTCATAACTGGATTAGTTTTAATTTTTTTTTGTCTGCTGTAAAAACCCCAGGCCACATGGCCATTCCATTTCAGCACATGTGACCCTATCTTTTATACTAAATCAGCTTGTTCAGCCTCAGGTTTATTAAGCTATGGCATTTTGATTTGGTTTGTGGCCTCATGTAAAAACCCAAGCCCACATGGGCATCCCAAACCAGCACATGTGACCCTATCTTTTATACTAAATCAGCTTGTTCATCCTCAGTTTTATTAAGCTATTGCATTTTGATTTGGTTTTTGTCTGCTTTAAAAACACCAGCCCACATGGGCATTCCAAACCAGCACATGTGACCCTATCTTTTATACTAAATCAGCTTGTTCGGCCTCAGCTTTATTAAGCTATTGCATTTTGAATTGTTTTTTGTCTGCTTTAAAAACACCAGCCCACATGGGCATCCCAAACCAGCACATGTGACCCTATCTTTTATACTAAATCAGCTTGTTCATCCTCAGCTTTATTAAGCTATTGCATTTTGAACTGGTTTTTGTCCTGCTGTCAAAACACCAGGCCGCAGGGTATCCCAAACCACCACGTTGCACCCTATCTGTTATACTAAATCAGCTTGTTCATCCTCAGCTTTATTAAGCTATTGCATTTTGAATTGGTTTTTGTCCTGCTGTCAAAACACCAGGCCGCAGGGTATCCCAAACCACCATGTTGCACCCTATCTGTTATACTAAATAAGCATTGTTCATCCTTAGCTTTATTAAGCTATTGCATTTTGAATTGGTTTTTGTCCTGCTGTCAAAACACCAGGCCGCAGGGTATCCCAAACCGCCACGTTGCACCCTATCTTTTATACTAAATCAGCTTGTTCATCCCCAGCTTTATTAAGCTATTGCATTTTGAATTGGTTTTTGTCCTGCTGTCAAAACACCAGGCCGCAGGGTATCCCAAACCACCACGTTGCACCCTATCTGTTATACTAAATAAGCTTGTTCATCCTCAGCTTTATTAAGCTATTGCATTTTGAATTGGTTTTTGTCCTGCTGTCAAAACACCAGGCCGCAGGGTATCCCAAACCACCACGTTGCACCCTATCTGTTATACTAAATAAGCGTTGTTCATCCTCAGCTTTATTAAGCTATTGCATTTTGAATTGGCTTTTGTCCTGCTGTCAAAACACCAGGCCGCAGCCTAACGTGCACCACCACGTTGCACCCTATCTGTTATACTAAATAAGCTTGTTCAGCCTCAGCTTTATTATGCTATTGCATTTTGAATTGGTTTTTGTCTGCTTTAAAAACACCAGCCCACATGGGCATCCCAAACCAGCACATGCCACCCTATCTGTTATACTAAGTAAGCTTGTTCAGCCTCAGCTTTATTAAGCTATTGCATTTTGAATTGGTTTTTGTCCTGCTGTCAAAACACCAGGCCGCAGGGTATCCCATATTGCCAATTTTCATAGTATCTGGTGCAGAGAAGCAGTTCCTCACTTTATTTAGCTTCTGCTTTTTAAAGTAAACACATTTTTTAAAGTACCTATTGCACATTTCAAATACATAAAATTGTCAGGCAGACAAGTGCCAGGATGTTCAAAGAGGAGTGGCAGAGGCCAAGATTCAGCAGGCAGAGGTCGCAGCAGACTAGCGGCTAGTGGCAGCAGGAGTCACGGTGAGAGACCTGATCTGCCAGTATCTGCTAGCGGTCATGTCTCCACCAGTAACGCATCTGCCGTGGTAGATTGGTTAACGCGGCCATCCACATGTTCACAAGTTACATCTGAGACCCCCAGTCTAGGGTCGGTAGGTTCCTCTGACAGAACCCTGAGTTGGCATGCCCCGGGAGCAGTCCCTGTCCTCCCATTGCCTCTGTCCTACGCCGTTCCCTCCCCCAGCGACGTATCCTATGCTTTGGGTTCAGCTCCACTCTTTAGTGAGGAGGACGATCAGCTCCATCAGCAGCAGCCTCAGTCTTCAGTCGCTAATGAGTTGCTTTCTACACCCGCATAGTGAGGCTACTCATGAGCAACTGGAAGACCTGGAGCAGGACCTCAACCAGCAGGTCATGTCATACCTTGACATGACCATGCCAACACACCTTGAGGATCCGCCGGACTTCTGCGAAGCCAAACTTGGCTTGTGGCCGCAACTAGCAGAGTTTGCCCTGGAAAATCTGTCCTGCCCGGCAAGTAGCGTGCCATCTGAGCGGGTGTTTAGTGCAGCGGGGGCCATAGTAACGCCGAGGAAAACTCGTCTGTCAATTAAAAATGTGGAGAGACTCACCTTTGTGAAAATGAATCAGGGATGGATCAGCAACTCCAGGGTGTGATTCGTCCAATTTTTGGGCTCCTGAAGCCAACTCCAGTGTCTCTTTAAAGCTATGTTTGGGCTCCTGCTTCTGCTGCTGCTGCTTGCAACTCCAGGGTGTGATTCATCCAATTTTTGGGTTCCTGCAGCCAACTCCAGTGTCTCTTTCAAGCTATGTTTGGGCTCCTGCTGCTGCTGCTTGCAACCCCAGGATGTGATTCAGCCAATTATTGGGCTCCTGCAGCCAACTCCAGTGTCTCTTTCAAGCCATGCTTGGGCTTCTGCTGCTGCTGCTTGCAACTCCAGGGTGTGATTCAGACAATTTTTGGGCTCCTGCTGCCAATTCCAGTGTCTCTTTCAAGCTATGTTTGGGCTGCTGCTGCTTGCAACTCCAGGGTGTGATTCAGCCAATTTTTGGGTTCCTGCAGCCAACTCCAGTGTCTCTTTCAAGCTATGTTTGGGCTCCTGCTGCTGCTGCTTGCAACCCCAGGATGTGATTCAGCCAATTATTGGGCTCCTGCAGCCAACTCCAGAGTCTCTTTCAAGCCATGCTTGGGCTCCTGCTGCTGCTGCTGCTGCTGCTTGCAACTCCAGGGTGTGATTCAGACAATTTTTGGGCTCCTGCTGCCAATTCCAGTGTCTCTTTCAAGCTATGTTTGGGCTGCTGCTGCTTGCAACTCCAGGGTGTGATTCAGCCAATTTTTGGGCTCCTGCTGCCAACTCCAGTGTCTCTTTCAAGCTATGTTTGGGCTGCTGCTGCTGCTGCTGCTTGCAACTCCAGGGTGTGAATCAGCTAATTTTTGGGCTCCTGCTGCCAACTCCAGTGTCTCTTTCAAGCTATGTTTGGGCTGCTGCTGCTGCTGCTGCTTGCAACTCCAGGGTGTGATTCATCCAATTTTTGGGCTCCTGCTACCAACTCTAGTGTCTCTTTCAACCAATGTTTTGTCGGCTGCTGCTGCTTGCAACTCCTTTAACACAAGCCCTGTCCATTAGTGGGTTTGTATCGTGTTAGGAGCTAAGCCCCAGTAGCGACCAAGAAGACATGGACAATGGGTTCGAGAAAACAAGGTAAAAGAGCAGCCTAAGATTAAGTTATGTATTTAAACACTAAAAGTGTTTTGACATTCCAGTAAGTAGGTGGGTGTCAGACAACCACCAATCTGGGGTCTCCCCTGGATTTTGTGCCCAGGGGCCTCCACCACAGCTAATCCGGTCCTGACCTCAGGTGAAGCGGGTGGGCTGAATTTTTTTTTTTTTTCTTAATGCATAGATGGCCATTGTATGCTTGCGCACACATAGGAATTCGTCCGCATTTAACCCATCCGTGCAGTGAGTGTACACGTGCCCAGAGCGGTGGGCTGCCCTATTTACGGCGCCTGGGGAGCAGTTAGGGGGCTAGGTGCCTTGCTCAAGAGTACTTCAGTCATGTCCTAGGACCGGGATTCGGACCTGCAACCCTCCAGTCACAAGTCCGCTCCCCTTACCTCTAGGCCACAACTGCCCCTTGAAGTCCTCATTCAAACTTGGGAAGTTTGGTGTGAACCCAAACTTTGCGTTTCGGGTTCTCCCCATCTATATTTACAATGATTCACAGGAGGTGACTCATCCCGCGCTAATCCTTCCACAATAGTAAACTCATCGGCGTCTCTCTGGATGCTAATAGGCGGCTCTGCCCCGAGCATTTTCATTTGCATGACAATATAATCAATTTGCATTATTCCATATAAAACTATTATGCTAAATGGTGACAACAGAAAATCAAACAAGGAAGCCATTTCTCTACATTGATTCTGTTTGACGGGCGCCGTACTGCAAAAATTGCTGCTTTCAACCTTAACAAAACACAAAGCTATGTTTTCAGCAACAACGCATACATTTGTTTCTCAAGTTTTTTTTTTTTTTATTGTTTAATATAAATGGCGCATGAATGACATGCTCTTAAGTCAAGCGGCTGGTTAATAACCGAGTGCTATACCATAGGCAGAGTTATTATGAAATCACTAAACCTAACAGAGAAGTTTGTTTGTGCGAAATAATTGCAGCTGTTAAGCAAATCAATTGTTTTGAAAGTTTTACAATATCATTGGATGTGCAGCAATATCACCGCCATGGCCTACAATTCTTCTACATCATAGTCTAAAAAAACATGGCTGTATCTTCGGTCCTTAAAGTAGACCAAACCCCACGTCGAACGGCCCGGAAATCTATAAGATTCCCGGACCAATCGATTCCCTCCCCCGAGGCATCTAAAATCTGGATGCCCCGCTGTGTGATCACCCCATACACTTACCTTGTTTCCCGGTCCAACGGCGCATGTGCGAGCAGTGGCCGCATCCCCTCTACCCCTCCACAAGGTTGCTTTTCCACGTCAGGCATTTGTGAGTGGCTGGGGCGAGGGAAGCGGGGCATGCGTCTGCCAGCACGCTTGGAGCTGCTTGCCTTAGATGAAGGCTTAGACGACGATATCAGCATGCGCCGTAGGACTGGAAAGAGGTGAGTTGCTATCAACGATCTGGGGGGGGTTTCACACAGCGAGGAATCCCCAATCGGGGTGCCACGGGGAAGGGGCCAAAACCCAGGATAGTCAAAATCCGGGTGAAGGATTAATTTGGGCAATCTGTATGTACAGGGGGGGGAAACATACAAGACAGATTCTTATTCAGGGTGAATGTCCGGATTAACGTGGGCAATCTGAATGTACAGCGGGAGGAATATACAAGATAGGCTCTTATTTAGGGTGAAGGTCCTGATTAATGTGAGCAATCTGTATGTACAGGGTGGGGGAAACATAGGCTCTTATTCAGGGTGAGGGTCCGGATTAATGTGGGCAATCTGTATGTACAGGGGGAAAACATACAAGATAGTCTCTTATTTAGGATGAAGGTGCGGATTAATGATTGTCCCTCTTTCCCAACCTGAAAAGGGTGTGGACTCTGTGTATGCCCATGCTTTTATTTCCCAGCAATGAAAAAAACACAGCAGCCATTCCTCTAATGCATATGCAAAAATTGATAGTGCTGAGCAACCTATCTTTGCCGTGTCAGACATGGCCATGCAGGAAGGATGGCTGCATTTTCCATCTGCCGACATAAATAAAAAATTAAATGCCCCGGGCCAGCTGCTGCGTGATGGCGTCGTGTCAAGGACAGCTCGGATAAAGCGATGAAGTTGCAGGAAAAATGATTAAACCCCGTCTCGGCGCTGTCTCTAAAGGCGGGAGAGAAGAAAAGGACAAATCAACCCATCTTCTCAAATGAAATTTAATTAACTATTAAGGCGGCTCAGAAGGATTCCGCAAGCGTCAATCTCCATAATGTCATTGCATCGCTTCCCATTGTCCCGAGACGGGAGGTAAACAAGTGTTTGCGGAGGGGGTCCTGGAGGACCTAACTTCAAGGACTGCACGCAACAGAGAAGAAGATACTTTTTATTGTTTTTTTTTTTTTTTTATATCTACCATATTTTTTATGAGACAGACTATTTTTCCCCAAAAGTGGGTGAAAATGTCAATGTGTCCTCTAACAGTGAGACTGCCCGTGCCGGTCGTTCACAAATACCACCAGAGAAAAGCTTGAGTACGTCCAGAGTAATGTTTGAGCATAGAGAGGCTTGTGCACCAGCATTGGTGGTAACATTAAGTACCATCAGAGGGAAGCTTGATCCCCACCAGAGGAAATCTTGACCCCCATCTGTGGAAAGCTTGAGCACCGCCAGGGGGAACATTAAGTACCACTAGAGAAAAGCTTGGACCCCACCAGAGGGAAGCTTGAGCACCACCATAGGTAATATTACGTACCTTTGAAGAAAAACTTGAGTACTGCCAGAGGGAAGCTTAGTTCCCCCGGAGCTAAGCTGGGTACCACCAGAAGGAAGCTTAATACCTAACAGAGGGAAGCTTGAGCACCACCAGAGGGAGGCTTGAGCACCACCGCAGGTACCATAGGTAACATTAAGTACCATTGGAGGTAAGCTTGAGTACTGCCAGAGGGAAGCTTAGTTAACCCAGAGCAAAGCTTGGGTACCACCAGAAGGAAGATTGATCCCCGCCAGAGGGAAGTTTGAGCACCACCAGAGGGAAGCTTAAGCACCACCATAGGTACCATAGGTAGTATTAAGCACCTTCGGAGGGAAGCTTGAGTACCGCCAGAGGGAAGCTTAGTTAACCCAGAGCAGAGCTTTGGTACCACCTGAAGGAAGCTTGAGTACTGTACACAGGGAAGCTTGAGCACCACCACAGGGAAGCTTGAGTACTGCCACAGGGAAGCTTGAGTACTACCACAGGGAAGCTTGAGTACCGCCACAGGGAAGCTTGAGTACTGCCACAGGGAAGCTTGAGTACTGCCACAGGGAAGCTTGAGCACCGCCACAGGGAAGCTTGAGTACTGCCACATGGAAGCTTGAGTACTGCCACAAGGAAGCTTGAGTACCACCACAGGAAAGCTTGAGTACTGCCACAGGGAAGCTTGAATACTGCCACAGGGAAGCTTGAGTACTGACACAGGGAAGCTTGAGTACTGCCACAGGGAAGCTTGAGCACCACCACAGGGAAGATTGAGTACTGCCACAGGGAAGCTTGAGCACCACCGCAGGGAAGCTTGAGTACTGCCACAGGGAAGCTTGAGCACCACCACAGGGAAGCTTGAGCACCACCACAGGGAAGCTTGAATACTGCCACAGGGAAGCTTGAGTACTGCCACAGGGAAGCTTGAGTACTGCCACAAGGAAGCTTGAGTACCACCACAGGGAAGCTTGAGTACTGCCACAGGGAAGCTTGAATACTGCCACAGGGAAGCTTGAGTACTGACACAGGGAAGCTTGAGTACTGACACAGGGAAGCTTGAGTACTGACACAGGGAAGCTTGAGTACTGACACAGGGAAGCTTGAGTACTGCCACAGGGAAGCTTGAGTACTGCCACAGGGAAGCTTGAGTACTGACACAGGGAAGCTTGAGTACTGACACAGGGAAGCTTGAGTACTGCCACAGGGAAGCTTGAGCACCACCGCAGGGAAGCTTGAGTACTGCCACAGGGAAGCTTGAGTACCGCCACAGGGAGGCTTGAGTACTGCCACAGGGAAGCTTGAGCACCACCACAGGGAAGCTTGAATACTGTCACAGGGAAGCTTGAATACTGCCACAGGGAAGCTTGAGTACCGCCACAGGGAAGCTTGAGTACTGCCACAGGGAAGCTTGAGTACTGCCACAGGGAAGCTTGAGTACCACCACATGGAGGCTTGATGACCACCAGGGGGGTCTAAGTGCCACCACAGAAAAGTTTGAGCACCAACAGGGTGAGGTTAAAGTGCCACCAAAGAGAAGCTCGAGGACTGCCAGTGGTACTAGTACTATGGGTTGGTAAACAATATTCTACAAATTGGGTAGCAAACTAACCCACCCCTTTAAATACAAAAGTTACAAAGGGCCAGCACACCGTATGAAGAAAAGATATTGTATTAAAAGCATACAATAGTAACATGCCATGCTGTGTACAAATCCAAAGCAGGTAGTCCATCAATTAGCAATCATAGTCCGTAAATGCCAATGTTTCGTGGGTTTAATAGACCCCCTTCCTCAGAGCAGACTAGCAAACCATGCAGTGAGCACACTCACATTTAAATGGTTAAGCAGTTACATTCTCGCCTTACGTCATAGTGACGTCAGCGGGGTTCCCGGGGCCGGGAAAAACATATTAGAACAAATACAAGTAAACAAAAATAAAATGATACTCACCTGGTCCCGTCGGAGCACGCAAGTCAGAGCGGGGCTCCGTCACCCCCAACCCGCTTCCCCGTCTGCCAGGAGGGGAGGATGTATGACACCGGGCGGAGATGTCCACCAGGCAACTGGTGACGCGGCAGCAGCCGCGATCCGATAGGCTCGCACCTGCTGTCGCTGTCCCAGCTCAGGGGAGCAACGTGCACTCAGGCACCCGCTCTGGGCAGCGCCCCGTGTTGGACACACATCCTGGCCGGCGATGAGAGCAAAAGCTCCCAGTCCAGTTGCGAGCGGCAAGCGGCGGTTGGCGGTGACGGAGCCCCGCTCTCACTTGCGGGCTCCAATGGGACCAGGTGAGTATCATTTTATTTTTATTTACTTGTATTTGTTCTAATATGTTTTTCCCGGCCCTGGGAACCCCGCTGACGTCACTATGACGTCATGCGGGAATATAATTGCTTAACCATTTAAATATGAGTGTGCTCACTGCACGGTTTGCTAGTCTGCCCTGAGGAAGGGGGGTCTATTAAACCCACGAAACGTTGGCATTTACGGACTATGATTGCTAATTGATGGACTACCTGCTTTGGATTTGTACACAGCATGGCATGTTACTATTGTATGCTTTGAATACAATATCTTTTCTTTATACGGTGTGCTGGCCCTTTGTAACTTTTGGATTTAAAGCGGTGCCACCGCGGTCCTGGAACCCGACTGTTTAAAGTTTGGTAAGTGTGCACCTGCATCCTGGATTTCTAGTAACCCAACCCTTTAGTACCACCAGATGAAACCTTAGGTACTATCTTTAGTAGAGAGATCTATCTATTAGAGAGAAGCTTAAGTAAGACCAGAGAGAGGGTTGGTTACCACCAGAAGGAGCCAAAAAAACAAAAAACATTTTGTTCCCCAGCCGTTGATTGGTGCTAATCCAATAATCAGCAACTCACCCGGTTGCTGGATCTGAGCCTATCCACTTTCTTGTGGTACTGTATCTAAGCAGCATCCTCACAGACTGCCCTTGGCGGTGACCCTTAGGGTTTGCCTGCCCCATGACCTACTGTTCTCAGCCACACTTCTGACCAGCAAGACACCAAATAATATATAACAATAAGAAGAAAAAACAGATGGATTTTAGCATTAAAAAAAATCCGAAGTTATTATAAGATATTACTGATCGATTTGGAAGCTGCAGATTTCTACAAAGAAAGATAGTTCTCCGGGAAAGGTCGATATTCCCCGTAAAAAAGCAAAGCTATTGTCAGATAACAGAATGCGGCGTATAAATCTCTTCCACTCCCAGTGATTGGACTGGCGCAGAGATTACCGGGGTCCAGCTTTATAATTTACCAGGTCTGCTAATCAAACCGCTGCTGAGGATCGCTCACCTCTGTGCTGATGAATCCTTTTTTTTTTTCTTTTTAATTTCAAAAAGTTTACCCTATGTGCGCCACACTCCTAATCCATGCCTGCAGTGGTGCGCTGATATAGGAGACGCAATCCATGGGCACCGTCTATATCCACCACCAATATTGAATAATTAGGGCTGCCAGGAGCAGGGAGGCTAATTTATTATAGGTGCAGGCCGCACTTGATCACCTCATCGGTGCTCGGCTGCGCCCGCACTGCAACGTCAGCTTCAGGCCGGCGCTGTCAGCTATAGTGCTCCCGTGCAGGCAATGTTCACAGCACATGGCTTTTATATGCCTATGCACTAGCAGGCCGGGAGCACTGCAAGCTGAATATATTTGTTAAAAAAATACATTGCGCTTCAAGATGCATTCACAAAATGGGATTTCAGGCACACAGCTCTTGTTGGAATCCCAATTTTTAAATTTTTAGGGACCTGGAATTTTTCTTTTTTTCAAAATAAAAATAGGAATTGCATTAGGGACACTATAAAAACATGGCGTAGCTTTCTCATGCCCCAAATCACAAGTTTGCGACGCAACACAAAAGTTCTAAAAATTCATCCAAAAATAATCCCAACGGTGGCACATGCACCAGCCTCCACAAAAAATGCTTAAATAATTATACCCATCCCAGCCCACTGAAAATAACCATCCCAGCCCATTAAAAATAACCATCCCAGCCCATTGAAATGTTTGGGATAAGGCCACACAGTGCAGGGTGAGCGCCTGGTCCTATCTGGCGCTCTAGGGAACTCAGCGGTGGCACTCATCCCATCGCCGGTGCTGACGATAGATGGTATACTACCTGGCACTATCACAGACGCTCGGGATTTTTGACTTATGTAAGGAAGTGCTCAGTTATCACAGAGCTGCAACTGGAACATTACATAGATCACTCTCTCTCCAGCTACTGATGGTACACTTACTGCCCCTGCTAGTTGGGGTTTGCAGCCCCACACTGGAGGTATCAAAGACTATATATATCGGATAGACTTCCTGTATGCGAGGAGAACTGAGCACACAGCTTGCTGCCAGGAGCTGTGCTGCTGCATCCTACACATACAGCCACACAGAGGAGCCTGGATCTTTTCCCAGACTGCTACACTGTTTATCTACATGTCTAGTTGATGGTGCCATGTGGAGGATCTTCTGTAGCTGCTCCTGAACTTCTTGCCTTCTGCCTGCTGACATGTGTCTCTGGCTGCTGTGTACAAAAAACAATCGTGGGGGAAATGAACACCATAGAAAGCATATGCCATCAAAAATATGTTTTTTTAATGCTCATAGAAGTGAATGTACAGATTGGTGCATAATATATACAGTGTACAGGGTAAAGGGTTCTATAGCACAGCAGAATTGGGCTACAGTTGGACACAAAATAGTTGTATTGCAGGAAAAGAGAGTCATACAATCAATACAAGATATATACAGTGCATATGTTCAAAATTTCATGAAGAGAGAGAGTCATTGAGAATGGCATGGCCCCTTTTCCCATATACTTGAATAGACATAGCAATCGTGGCAAAGAGCGAGCATTTAGCACAAAAAGAGAGCTTACAGGCTGACCGCAGGAAAAAACCTTGACGTTTCGATCTATGAAGATCTTTTTCAAGAGGAAAAAGATCTTCATAGATCGAAACGTCAAGGTTTTTTCCTATACAGTGCATTTTGAACATATGCACTGTATATATCTTGCATTGGATTTGATTGTATGACCCTCTTTTCCTGCAATACAACTATTTTGTGTCCAACTGTAGGCCAATTCTGCTGTGCTATAGAACCCTTTACCCTGTACACTGTATATATTATGCACTAATCTGTACATTCACTTCTATGAGCATTAAAAAAACATATTTTTGATGGCATATGCTTTCTATGGTGTTTATTTCCCCCACGATTGGTTTTTGTTTACTGTATAGGTACCTGTATAGGCAGGGGTACCGGGGAATATAGAACCCACACTCTTATTTCTTCTGTTGCTACCAGGTTATGCTCTTTGAGATAAAATTATCTAACAGTGTGCTACAACCCCTTTTTAATAACTTGTCTGGCTGCTGTGTGCCTTGTGAAGAGCTTCGACTGCTGCTGCATATCAGACTATATCTATACCAGGGTATATGTGCACAGACTAACTAAAGCCCCAGCTGGGCCTTTTATTGTGTAATTCTGTGTATGATTCATTTCTATTGCCAAGTTAACCTTTACTACATAAAGTTCATAATACTTTTATACTTGACTGTGTCTGTGAGTGACTTAGGTAAATGGGTGCTGGGAGCAGTAGTCTCTCGGCTCCAAATGTTGAAACAAAATATTGTTTTGTTTAGACTACTTGATCTATTTCCCAGAAAGGTGTTCCCTATCAGTTGCAAGGGCCCTATTTTGGGTGGAGGCACTAGCACACAAAAAATCGAACCCACTCTTCCACTCAGCGAAAGCTCAGCTTCTCCTTGTTACCAACAGGTTAGCCCCATAGCCTGTCTTGAGTGAGGTGTTTACCATCACCTCCCCAAAAAAACAGCCTTAGTACCTTCAGTACCACCAGAGCGAACCTTGAGTTTCCCCTAAGGGAACCTTCAATACCATCAGAGAAAAGCTTGAGTACCACCGGAGGGGATCTTGAGTAACACCAGTAAGAAGCTTCAGTAACACCAGAGGGAACCTTGAGTTTCCCCTGAGGGAAACTTCAATACCATCAGAGAGAAGCTTGAGTACCCACAGTGAGAAGCTTGGGTACCACCAGAGGAGACCTTGAGTAACACAAGTTAGAAGCTTCAGTACAACCAGAGGGAACCTTAAGTTTCCCCTGAGGGAACCTTCAATACCATCAGAGAGAAGCTTGAGTACCACCGGAGGGGACCTTGAGTAACACCAGTGAGAAGTTTCAGTACCACTAGTGAGAAGCTTGGGTACCACCAGAGGGATCCTTAAGCACCACCAGAGAGAAGCTTGAGTAAGACCAGTGGGAAGCTTGTGAATTACCAGGGGAAAGTTAGTGCACTGCCAGAGGGAAGCTTGGGTACCATCAAAGGAAAAGTCCCAACCGGCCCCTAGATTCCCAGAATTCCAGAATCGGGATGCCCCACTGTGTGAAACCCCCCAGGTCACCCAGAAACTCTTTCCCGATCCAACGGCACATGCAGAGCATTTGGGGAAGAGGTGAGTTTCATTCAAATGACCTGGGGGGGTTTCACGCAGTGGGGTTCCCCGATTGGGAAAGGACCAAAACCCAGGATAATCAAAATCATGGGTTTTGGTCCACTTTAAGGAAAATAAAAATACCAAAAAATGGCTCAACCTTTGACCCCTGCAGCTGCTTCCTCCTGGTGCATCTCCGGCATCCTGAACTCTAGAGCACCTGAGACTTCACCCTGTAGACTTGAATGGAATTCATATTCAGAAGCATAACCCCAATATTTCAATAAATTCCTTTGACCTGCATTTAAACAGAAGAGAGGCCAATTCCAGCAACACTAGTGATAATCTTCTTCCAATTTGAATGCATAATAGTTTATGCGCCATCACTTCACCCTAATCGGCGATTCTACGAGTGAACCATCAGTTGTGTGTTACAGCTTATTGAACATGAATTTGTACATATTGCCCATTTTTTTACAGCTGTTTTCGATGATAACGATCGATATTAAATTATATTACATTTCTGAGCGTGTGATGACATTTCCATTAATTACTCTTTTTCTACAATTACAGTAATTGCTTCTAATGACATAATTAGACTCCAAAGTACCATGCGTGACATTATCCATGAACAAAATATAGAGAGAAATGCAGGAATACGTATTCACAGCTGATATATTAAATGACGACTACTAAAAAATCAGCAAATAATTCTTCAAGGGTTCATTGTAGGTTTGAATTAACCCCCTAACGGCCTTCGTGAAATTCCATAATGCCCAAAACGGGTCTACATTAGCTGGGGCAGCTCCAGACACACAGTGCAGGGTGCGGGGTCCAGGCACACAGGGTGAGGGGGCAGTAAGGGGCAGCTCCAGACACACAGTGTAGGGTGTGGGGTCCTGGCACACAGGGTGAGGGGCAGTAAGGGGCAGCTCCAGATACACAGAGCAGGGTGTGGGGTCCTGGCACACAGGGTGAGGGGCAGTAAGGGGCAGCTCCAGACACACAGTGCAGGGTGTGGAGTCCTGGCACACAGGGTGAGGGGGCAGTAAGGGGCAGTGCGGCAGAACCCACCCAGATCCCAAATCTATCAAGTGCAGATTGCAGTGGAGGAAGGGGAGGCAGGGACATGTAGAAGATGGGGGCAAGGCATCCATGTCCCGGACCTCTGCTGTGAGGTCCCGTTTGCGGCATAATTTACCTGTTCTGCTGCCGCATCAAGGTGTCAAGCCGCCCCGTGGACGTTTTTGCCTGCTGCTGCGTGGATAGTCCATGATGCTGCCATCAGGTAGATGTTCCCGGGGACGCCCCCACCAGATTAGTGTTCTGGCCCACCGCTATGTAGATATTCCAGCCTGCCACCATGGGTAGATGTTCCGGACCACCACTGCAGCTGCTGCTGCTGCCTTGAAGTCTCCGGGCCATCACTGCTGCCTTGAAGTCTCATCCTGCCGCTGTGTCAGGGTCTTCGTACTTTTGGTGGGCCACTGCCTGAGGCCACCTTCACACCTTCTCCAGCTCCATCCCCGTATCGCCTGCAGCTGCTTTCTTCCCTTGGGTTAGCCTTGGGTATGCTGAGGAGTGAGGAAGGGGTTAAAGGCTTCAAGGGACGGGAGGCTCCTGCCGTTCCACCTGCTTATGGCACCATCTGGATGCAGTGGCCATAGGTGCAACATTTGCTCCATAAGACGCACAGACATTTTCACGCTACTTCTGAAGGGGAAGGTGTGTATTATGGAAAGATAAATATAATAGATAACCAAATGACGAACTAAAGTGTCTCTCTGGGCCTACTCCTCTTCCTTTTCTTATTTGTAGTTTCCAACCCCTTTCACCCCTTCACATAGGTTCGGGGCTGGATTAAGTGCGGTGGGGGCCCCTGGGCACAAAATCTGGCCCCAGATACAGTATAAAATCAAGTAACTGATTGGTGGTTGTCTGGCACCCGCCTACTTACTTGAACGTCAGATGGAGTCCCTTGTGCCCCCCTTGTGCGGGTGCTGCTGCTTTGCCATTCTGGGTGGGGGGTAGTGTAGTCGCCCGGCTGGTTCCCTGCATTGAGCTGCCAGCGGCTGTGCTTGGTGGCTTATGTGTAGTGACAGCTCTGCACCCATCACTGTAGCATTGGTGGCGGCGGCTTTGCTGCTCTAGACTCTCCGTCCTGCCCTGTGGTGGCTTTGGCTGCAGGTTTGCAAAAGCAGAAAAAGGCTTGACCAGGTGCACGGGGGTGGGGGGTAGGGACACTGATGCCGATAGCTTCTATGCTGGCTCCGTGGCCCATCAGTCCAAAGACTGAAAAGCCTTCTGGACCATAACCCAAAGGTTGGTGGGTTAAGTATATGTGCTAAATACTCATAAAAAGTGACCAGTGCAAAAAAAGTGACAAGTGCTATTTGGCTATCCAGTACCTCAAAGTGCTACAGGTAATACATACCTAACTATCAACAGTGATCTATTAAAAAAGCATGAATATTTGAGATAAACCAGGAACTAATCAACAATATTCATTTAGTACATCACCGTATGATAAGAGCCGTCCAGCAAAACACACCCACGACGCGTTGCGTGGTGGTCCCCTCACCACTTCATCAGGATCATTATTTGTAAGTGACATAGGATACGCACAGCCAAATGGTAACTGCTACAGGTGATGGGGTAGTAGATCAGGAAAAAATTGTAGATGTGCCCCAAAAAGAGCCGCACTCATAAATGTATAGAGATATAGAAGCAAAAATGTTTTGAGGTCAAACAAGCAGCTAAAACATACAACATGAAAAGACAAGATTAAAAAACATATATACAGACAAACAGCTAAGGAGGAACCCTATAAATGGCTCTAATATAGAGGCAAGTCCATTATATAAAGAATTTCATGAATATATACAAGGTTGAATAGCAGCTAAAGTGCAAAAAAGGTTAAGTGTAACAAATGCATGTAAAAAAATCTACAAGTCCAAGGATACAGTGTGGTTAGTACGTTTTTTTTTTCATTGATACATTCACACTTATTAACCACATTTTATCCTTGGACTTGTAGATTTTTATATGCATTTGTTACACTTACCTTTTTGCACTTTAGCTGCTATTCAACCTTGTATATATTCATGAAATTCTTTATATAATGGACTTGCCTCTATATTAGAGCCATTTATAGGCTTCCTCCTTAGCTGTTTGTCTGTAGATATGTTTTTTTTTTAATCTTGTCTTTTTCATGTTGTATGTTTTAGCCACTTGTTTGATCTCAATAAATTTTTGCTTTTATATCTTTATACATTTATGAGTGCGGCTCTTTTTGGGGTCATTTTGGGGCACATCTAGAGCCTCAGTTTTACAATTTTTTTTCCAGTTAAGGTTTATCAGGAAATACAAAGTGCTGTTGAAAGATGCCGCCTCTGACAGCCAGCATCAGGCAAGCAGAAAGCAACGGGCAGGCTGATTCATGACTAACGCCAGGTAGCGACAGATGAGCTGTAGCAGGCATTTCAGAGCGCCCGCTAGTAGTCGCTGTGTTCGGCCGTGGGTCGCTAGTTCAGAGCGACTCAGTCACTGTGCAGCATTGATGAATACATTGTGGGGAGTCGCTATATGACCAGTACAGCGCTGTATGGGAGCGAATGTTAGGGACTGGTCAGTGTGACCGACTCACACCATATTCATCAAAAAAACAGCCTCACACACCACTGGCGCTCAAAAATGCTTCGCTGAAGCCGAGAGCACCCTTTGGAGTGTCCTTTTAAGACTGAATTGTTTGAGTCTTGCATGCAGCGAGCTGTTACAAATTCTAAGAGGCCGATTCATTAATAGCGGCAGGTAGCGACAGTTGAGTGACTGTAGCGGCATTTTCAGAGCGCCCTCTAGTAGTCGCTGTGCTTGGCTGTTGTTCGGTAGTTGATAGTCGGTTTGCCGTAATGTTGAATATTGGGTGAGGAGTCGCTATTTGACAGGTTCCGCGCTGTATGGGAGCGCATGATAGCGACTGGCCCTAGCGACCGGCTCCCACCATATTCATTAAAAAATCACGCTCAAAAAATTCTCGCGCTGTGAAATGCTTGTTTAAACCCCAGAGCGCTGGCGGCAATGGGTTAAAAGTAGTTTTTTAACCCCCAAACAACCAAATTTTTGGAAACCAAAAAAAAACAAGTATTTTAAATAATTTAGTAATATGAATACATTAATATCAGACCTGTAATATCAATTCTGTACAATTTTTTTTTCCCTTAAAAAAATTATCTAAAATGGCAGAAGTGGTAACAGAATTTTTCACATTTAAAAAAAAAAATAAAAAAAAACAATTAATAACAATTAATTATTAATATTTAAAGATTGTTCCATTGAAATGCATTGGAGAGCGCCAGGTAGCGAGAGGTCATACCTGTCGCTGTTCAAGGTCGGACGCTGGCGCTGTGGGCTGAGGCTGGAATAATGATGAATGAGTCGCTATATGGCGCTATCTCAGTCGCTAAGCAGGATTGGCTTGATAAATGTGTGATTGTGGTGGGGAGCCGGCGTTCTCGTGGCGGGGCCCGTCATTACCGGTCGCTCACCAGTCGCTACCTGTCGCTATTCCTTCGTAAATAAGGGCCTAAGTCGCACCCGGAATCTAGCTTTACATGTAAAGTCCGTGTGAATGGACAGGATAAAGTGGAACCAGGACCATTCTGCCACGTCACCATGTGCCTACAGAAGTGCTGCGTCTTACACTTCAGCCTTTGTTGAACGCTCCTGGCTGAGAAACAATGGAGGTGACAATAGAGTCTCCTTGGCATTGTTATCGGGGACGTGTTTGGAATGAGACAACGCTCTGATGCCTCCGCCACTCTTTGTTAATCTCGCTATCTGCTCCCAGCACCTGAGCTCTCCGGGGGGGGGGGGGGAACGCCATTGACGATGACAATCCAGGGCGGCTTTTCCTCTCTTTTACTTCTTGTATCAATGCCACTATTATCATAGACACCGGAGACGGAGTGTGACCAGACTGCGGGGAGACATCCACTCACCCAGACACACTTGAAGCTCCTGGCTCTGGTTTTAGTCATTCCGTGATCAGAGCTAGGACTCTATTGTCTGTCTGTGATTGCTGGATGACCGTTATGTCTATCCTAAAGAAATACAATTGGGGGTTCCACTTGCTTGGTCACCCCTCATCAGTGACCCTACCTTATTTATTTTTGTACTAAATTTTCACTTTGTTAATAAATAATGATGTGCTGGTCCATACATAGGCTTTCTATAACATAGCAGTTTTAGGGCTAGGTACTCCCCAAGTGAACGCCTTTATATATGAATAAAGGGGGGTGGGAGCAGCTCACTCACTATTATTTATACAAAATTATTATTATTATTCAGGGCCTGGGAACTAATTTACCACCCAGTTTAACCCTCTCATCATCTAAATATCAAGCAACAAACATGTCTAGCTATGTGGAAAGACAGAGATTTGGTTGCATGAATCTGCAGATACATGTGGAAGCCACACCTCCCGACAAGGCACTCTGTGTTTAGTGTGGTCCCTACTCTTAATTTTGAGTCCCCAACACTGGGACATGCAATGCAGACAAATATTTGAGAGCTACTCCCCTGGGAAGCTGCCAGCCTTTATATATGACCTCGCCACCAGAATCCTTTAAGACATCACATTTATTTGTAAGACATCACAGTAAATGTACACCATTATGCATTTAAAATCTTTGGCAATTCTGTACATATTTTATGCATACAACCAGTATTGTTCCATTGTTCTTTTCTTTCCTATGTATCTTTTTTCATTTTCATTTTTGACGGGCAAACATGTTTCACCTAATCAGGCTTTCTCAATGCCCTCTATAACAATCCCTCTTTTTCTGCTCAAAAAATACAATAAAAGCAGCTCCTGAGAAAGTGCAGTGGCCACCACTTTTTCTAGGTATGCTGGCCCTTTAAAGTGGACCAACACCCAGGATTTTGACTTGCCCGATTTTGGATACCCCGATCGGGGGTGCCCCGCTGTGTGAGACCCCCCAGATCGCCTGATTAAACTCACCTCACCCCCGCTCCTACAGCGCATACGCGGCCGCTCGTCCAATCAGCGCGCTCGGAGCCGCTGAGGTATGTGCGTCAAAGCGGCATCAAACCTCAGCGGCTCCTAGCACTCCGGCGGCCGCATCTCGCGCTTCCCGCTAACAGGGAGTGCGCCCGCACCGGCCATTCACGAGATGCGGCCACGGCCCGCACATGCGCCGTTGGATCGGCATACAGGTAAGGTGAATGGGGCGTCCTGGGGGGTTTCACGCAGCGGGGCATCACGATTTTGGATCGGCACAGGGATTGGATCGGCACAGGAATCTTATAGATTCTCGGGCTGATCCATCTGGGAATTGGTCCACTTTTAGGCCTTCAAGTATCAAGTATACTGGCCCAGTAAGGCCTATTTGATACTTATAGGCCTTAAGCTCAGCTCAGCAGCAGCAACATGCTCCTTCCTGGAGTCCCGCCCCCACCCACTGAACCACCAATGACATTAATAAAGAGAAAAAAAAAACCTGCCTCCCAGACTCCTGGCTGCCACGACCTCTCAGATGCCCCCTGCCACCGGCCAAGAGTGTGCAGCTCAGCGCTTAAAAGAGCAGTATCGCGAATTTTTCTTGGTGACTTATATTTAAATGGTACTTTGAATGTAGGTAAGTGTTGGAGTAAGAATTACAAATGTAGAAAAAAATGATGTGTGTGTTGAGCAGCTGGAGACTAATAGCTCATGTTTATGTCTTCTGAGTGTCGGAGCCAGACAATCTGGCCTGTTCCATGCTGAGGAGAGGGGTGAAACAATGTATCAGTTCCATGCGGAGGAGAGGGGTGAAACAATGTATCAAAGTATAAGCTGTTCAGTGCTTGGACACATTGAGAAAGCCTGATTAGGTGAAACATGTTTGCCCGTCAAAAATGAAAATGAAAAAAGATACATAGGAAAGAAAAGAACAATGGAATACTGGTTGTATGCATAAAATATGTACAGAATTGCCACTGATTTTAAATGCATAATGGTGTACATTTACTGTGATGTCTTGCAAATAAATGTGATGTCTTAAAGGATTTTGGTGGCGAGGTCATATATAAAGGCATTTCCCTGGGGAGTACCTAGCCCCAAAACTGCCAATTTTTATCCTAAAGAAACTCTATAGCCTGCACTTGCAACCAGTTAGGGGCAGCACACACACACACACACACACACAAATAGACACACATACACACAGACACACTCGGGGAGGCCGATTCATTAATAGCGCCAGGTAGCGACAGATGAGCGACTGTAGCGTGATTTTTTCAGCGCCAGCCAGTATTCGCTGTGCTTGGCCGGCATTAGCTTGATGACAGCGACTCAGTCGGTGTGCGGTAATGTTGAATACGGGCTGGGGGGTCGCTGTTTCACAGGTCCAGCGTTGTATGTGAGCGCCTGACAACGAATGGCCAGAGCGAACGGCTAGCTTCATATTCATCAAGAAATCACGCTCCGAATGTGCTGTCGCTGTCCATTCCTTGTTTAAACCCCAGAGCGCTGGCGGCGATGTGTATTAACTAGTTTTTAACCCCTAAACAACCATATTTTTTGAATGTAACATTATACATGTTTTTAGAATCATTTTGTAATATGAATACATTAATCTCAGACCTGTTAGATCAATTCTGTACATATTTTTTTAATTTTTTTTTTTGACTTAAAAATAAATCCTAACATTGCAGAAGTGGTCTCCGATTTTTTGACATTAAAAAAATATAAAAAAAAAATAATACCAATTAATTATGATTAATTATAGATTGCTCTATTGAAATGCATTGGACATCGCCAGGGAGCGACAGCTCATACCTGGCGCTGTGAGGGAATTTGCAGTGGCGCTGTTCGGTCCAGGCGGCTTCATGATGAATGCCGCGCTAGCCGTCGCTCTCGCCGGCGCTAGCCTCATTTTGCTTGATAAATGCGTCATTGTGACCGCCGCCGGGCGTACTTGAGTCGGTAGTCGCCGTTAGCTGCCGCTACCTGGCGCTCGTCAGACACTACCTGGCGCTATCGCTTGATGAATAAGGGCCATAGACACACACACACACAAACATACACACAAACACACACACATAGACACACATACACACACACACACACACACAGACATATATACACAGACACACACATAGACACACACACACACACACACACACAGAAACACAGACACACACACACATGGACACACATATACAAACACACTCACCAGTGAAGGTGATTTCCCCTCCTGTGCGAGGGTCTTTCCTGGAGTCCCGCCCACCTTCAGCTCAGCAGCAGCAACATGCTCCTTCCTGGAGTCCCGCCCCCACCCACTGAACCACCAATGACATTAATAAAGAGAAAAAAAAAACCTGCCTCCCAGACTCCTGGCTGCCACGACCTCTCAGATGCCCCCTGCCACCGGCCCAGAGTGTGCAGCTCAGCGCTTAAAAGAGCAGTATCGTGAATTTTTCTTGGTGACTTATATTTAAATGGTACTTTGAATGTAGGTAAGTGTTGGAGTAAGAATTACAAATGTAGAAAAAAATGATGTGTGTGTTGAGCAGCTGGAGACTAATAGCTTATGTTTATGTCTTCTGAGTGTCGGAGCCCGACACTCTGGCCTGTTCCATGCTGAGGAGAGGGGTGAAACAATGTATCAGTTCCATGCGGAGGAGAGGGGTGAAACAATGTATCAAAGTATAAGCTGTTCAGTGCTGGCAGCCGTCCAGCATAAGATAACAACATTGCAACATTGCCTGGCCAGAACTTATATATCTAAAACAGAGAGAAAAGCTCTAGAAGTCATTTAGCTGATATTGACAGTTTTCCCTTCATGTTGGCTCTGCTGCAGAATCTTTCAGTTTACCATTTTCTCTTTCATATTCTTATTTTTCATTTTTCCATATGATCTTTCTTTCAGCTTTGTGTGTTTTGAGCAAAGCCCAACCCAGGATTTTCACTATCTGGAGTTTTGTTTTATGCCCCTAGGGGCATCCTGACTTGGGATGCCCTGATATGTGAAATCCCCAAGTTCGCCTGTGAAAACGTACCTTTCCCTGTCCCACAGCGCATGCGTGGGCTCTCATCCAATCAGCGCTGTTTGCACGCAGATGGGGAGCCTGAGCAGTAACCTTCCTGGCCGCCCGGCCTGTCTAAATGACTATCTGCGTGAGCGTGCCAGAAAAATGGGGGGATCTGTGGTTATCCAGGGGTCATTTCACACAGTGGGCATCCCGATTTAGAATGCCCAAGGGGCAAGGTCAATGGCCGGGTCTTATAGACTTCAGGGTCGGCCACTCAGGGTTTCGTTCCACTTTAATACCTTTAGATTTTCCTGCACAGTTATTCAAAGAAGAATTTCAGTCATTTTCAGTCAGTTTAGTTTATTTTGTATAGATTTTACACATTTGAGTCACCTGGTCTCATAACAAAAGCAGCACCTCACACACACACAGCCGTTACCACTGATTACAGTGTCAGCCTCTGAGGTAAAGTGTTGCTAGGAGACCAGTGGGCTAAATGAAGCAGCTCACTAAATACAACCCAGCAGATCCCCCTATTCAGCAAATGGACTGAGCCATTGTCATTATACAATTTAAAAGAGAGGCATATATTTTTTTCTTTTTCTATCGCCACATTATTTATACACATGTTAGAAGCTATTGTGTGGCTATTTCATTATTTATCTTTTTTAATACAAATTTCGCCATACTTCCTTTAAACTCAGGGCCGGCGGCAACTGACGTCTAAGAGGCCGCGGAAACCCTCCAGGCGACGGTACAAGAGAGAGCAGCGACGGCGTGGGACATGGCCTCGACAGCGCGGGACATAGCGGGGACGGCGCGGGACAAGTGCACGCGCCACGGGACCAACTGTCAAAAATCGGGACTGTCCCGGGAAAATCGGGGCGGTTGGGGGTATGGCTTATGTTCTGGTCGCTTGCAGCTCTCAGCGTCTGTCTGTGCTGAACCCACTCTGATGCGGAACTTAAGCTCTGTTCTCTGCTGCAGGTTGGCTGTCTTAGGCTGCAGCACAGAGTGCCAGAGACGCCGCATGGCCAGCGCCTGCCCTCCATTCACTCGGCAGCCGGCCACACGCGGAAAACACAAAAACACAGCCAAACCCAGGGCACTTGCCCTCCATTCACCCGGCCCCACAGCTCTGCCCGTTCCCTCCAGCGGCCGGCGTTGTTACACCACAGGACATCACCTCCCCAGCACTGCAGTTGCTTTATGCCTTCCTCGGTGGATTGATAAGCTGCCCATTCATTATTTTGAGAGGAGGAGGGTGAAAAATTAATAATTTAAAGTGCACCAAAACCGGACCTAGCATGTCCGGTTTGCCTTCCACCTACTGGGGCTTCCCGATTTGGGATTCCCGCTGAGTGAAAACCCCCAAGCAGCCCGGTATGCTTACCTTAACAACAAGCCCATGGCGCACGTGTGGTTGGCGGCTATGGTTCGATTCAGCTTCTCCAGCCACACATTAATATGCGCACCCAATGAAGCTGATTGGAAGACAGCCACACCTGCACTGTGGGCTTGTTGGAAAGGTAAGAAGAGCGGGTCACTGGCAGAGTTTCATGCAGCAGGGTATCCCAGATTTTCTCTGGTGTCTCTTGTTCCTCCTAGTGGGGGCATTGTGACCCCTTGCACCCCCCCCTCCATTTTCACACACTGTCTGCATTTAACCTATTGCTCTGCCCCCATATGGGAGTAAACCTAGAGCGGACCACAAAAGGGATTTCCCAGGGTGCTGAAACTTATCCTGGGTTGGCAGAAAGCAGAATCTAACAGCTACTGGTAGATGGATGGAGGCCTGGTGGAACACATGATGGATGGAGCAGCCTGGTGGTCCTAAGACATCCCTCTCCCCTCCTCACTGCCTTTTGGATGTCAGCGTTATCTAAAATGCTGACATCCGGAAGCCATCCCAGACCCTTTGCCCCCCCTCTATCTATCTATTTATCTATCTATCCCATATCTATATTCATCTATCTATCTTTCTATCTATCTAGAGTTCTCCTGCCACCTGCAGGCCCTTAAAAGCAACCTAGGCCTGTGTCTAGGGTGGTCACCTTCAGGGGAATGCTGTAGGGGGCACCATTGCTGCTATAGAAAAGAAAAAAATGACGTGATGGCAAGATGTTGCTGCCCGATAGAGACGGTGCTGGACCGAGGCATACCAGAGTGCGATGCAGCTGGACAGGTACGTTTAAAGCTTTCTAATGTGTAACCGGAGGGGCAGGGGGGACAAGCAAGCCAGGTTTGGAGAGTTTCTATTAGCCCCCCAATACCTGCAATGTTCCTCTACAACAAACTGAACAAATTCTTGCTGCACCAGACTCATGATGTGGTCCCATATTGGTAGGCCTCAGTCAGGTGTCGCATAAGAGAAGGCCCTGCAAGACACCCGATAGTGACCACTGGAATAGCCACTGTACTTCAAGGCAACACAGTGCCCCCAGCAGAGTGTCCACAGAACTACCCAACCATTACTGTAACACGAGTCGCACCCTGCCATGATACATTGTATAGCAGCCACCAGCCAGCTATTGCAATGTAAACAGTTTATGGCTGACTGTGATGTGTGAATGCTGTATTTTTACGCTGCCTATGGATGCAGCGTTTTTCATTGTCAATTGAAAATCACAGAATCACATTCAAACATTGCAGGAAGTTGTGAGTCAGCTGTGAGCTATTTACATTTTATTAGCAGGCTATAATGTATCACAGCATGTGTAGCTCTTGTTACAATTGTAGCAGTCAGCCTTAGCCTAGTTGTTTCAATGTGTTGCACAGCAGGTAGCTAGCTGGCCTTTATAATTTTAGATGTAGATGACTCATCTCCACTTTTGTGGGATTTGCGCCGAGTGTCATTGCAGTCTATACATTCAAACATAGCAGAAAGTTGTGAGTCAGCTGTGAGCTATTTACATTTTAATAGCAGGCTAAAATGTATCACAGCATGTGTAGCTCTTGTTACAATTGTAACAGTCAGCCTTAGCCTAGTTGTTTCAATGTGTTGCACAGCAGGGAGCTAGCTGGCTTTTATAATTTTAGATGTAGATGATTCATCTCTACTTGGTACATTCACAGCAAGAGGAAGAGGTGAAGCAGTGCGAGGTATAAACTTCTCAGCACGATGGGTCAGGTAGTAATGCTGCCTTTGTTAGATGCTGGGGGAGTTCAATCCATGCGTACCACATTAGTCAAGAAAGGGGGACCGCAAGCTCTAAAAGTGCCTATGGCAGCATTAAAGCGGAACAAAACCCAGGATTTTCGCTTTCTTTGGTAATGTTTTGTGCTCCCTAGGCATAACGAATTGGAATGCCCCACTGTGTGAAACCCCCCAGTGGCACCTACACGAGCTCTCATCTAATCAGAGCTGCCCACTGAACTGACATAATTCGGCGAGCAGCTCTGATTAAAGTGAACGGGGAGTGAGAGCAGCAACATCCCCCACTGCTCCAAGCTCCCACCCTAGCCTATGTGAATAGCTGGAGCAGAAGAGCGCGCACAGCCCGAGGATACGGGGATGCGACCACTCGCAGGTCAGTTCAGTGGGAGGCTCTGATCAGACGAGAGACAGCGTTAGACCGGGGGAAGGTGAGTGATTACCGGTGCCCTGGGGGGTTTCACACTGCAGGGCATCATGATTCGGGATGCTTCAGAGGAAAGCCAGCGGCATTTTTGGAATCTTTTAGATTCTAAATCAAATCTTTCAGATTCCAGTGCTGGACCCAGTTGGTTTTGTTCCGTTTTAACATTGAATATGATTCTGTCCACCCGCAAAATATTTATTGCACTAAAGGAAGTTCTGCTGCCACCTGCAACTCTGTAACCAGGAGTGGACTGGCCATTTGGAGAAAAGGGGAGAATTCCCAGTGGGATGCACAGATATGGGACAAATGGACTGGTACCTCACCCAGACCTTATGTCGGAATCCTTACTCACCTCTGTCACAGTATCTGCCCCACTAGCTACCAAAGCTTCAGTACCATTTCTTTAAAGGGGAACAGAACCCAGAGCATCTGGGTCCTGGATTCTAAAAGCCTCCAGTGCTAGCTGCTGGCATTCCCCTGGGGCATTCCAAGTTGGGATGCCCTGCTGTGTGGACTCCCTGGCCCTGGGGCGCCTTTCCCAGCAGCTCCCATGGCAATGTAAACATTGGCAAATGCAACCCCAGCATCTCTGGGCTGAGGCTTGCTATTTGTATAGATGGATGCAGGAGCGTGCCCTATTGCCTAATGGGAACTTGAGATGTGCCCGCTCCAGATTGCCGAGCTCAGTGTATAAACAGAGGATTAGCATACACAGCTTATGGCGCTGATTGGAAGGGAGCCCGCACATGCGCGGTGGAACCGGTGGAAAGGTGAATTTTAAAGGCGACCTGGGGTGTTTAACATGGCGGGGCACCCAAAATTAAGATGCATCCAGGGTAAGGTACAAAACTCGGCATAGGGAAAATCCCAGATTTGTTCCACTTTAAGAGTGACCATTTCTAATCCTGTTCATGATCTGCTGACATGAGCCGTTGTTAACCGGATGGGATGCACCCAAGAGCTGGTACAGTTCTCGGACCGGCCTTGGGCCGGCCTTGGCTGATTTTTGGCCCCAGTCCGCCCCTGTCTGTAACCGTTGGATGGTTTTCTTTGCCTCCAATTCTGTAAAACTACACTGTGCTTGTTGCTTTACAATTATGTCAAATCACATAAGATCCTCAAAATAAACCAGAATACGGCCAGTAAAGTGTTAAACCATAGTGTAGGAGGCCGCGCGCCAGCCGTGGCGCTTGTACCGGTGTCACAGAGGCGTCAGCATTAAAGTTTCACCGCGATTTCAAAAGCAACACAAGTGGAGGCGTTTAGCATGCTCGTCGTGTGTCGGATGGCGGTGACTCAGGAGAAGAGAGATGTAATTGCTGATACGTTATTATAAAGAAAGGAGAGCATCCATCAGCCTTCTCCTACAGCTCGTTGCAGAGGAGTAGCTAGGCTTTCTGGCACCCGGGGCAAAGATTCGAAATGGTGCCCTCCTTACCTGCTGCACCCGGAGCAAGTGCCCCCCTGCCCCCCCCCCCTTGCTCCGCCCCTGGCTCCCTGTTCCTGAGCCTGTGGGGAGTTCACACAGCAGGGCATTCTCCTTCTACAGCTCCCAGCAGATGAGAATCTAGGCTTTCTGGCAAAGATTCAAAATGGTGCCCCCCACCTGTTCTCAGGCCCCCCTTTGGCACCCTCCTTACCTGCTGCACCCGGGGCACGTGCCCCTCCCTCCTCCCTCCTCCCCCTTGCTCCGCCCCTGGCTCCCTGTTCCTGACACTATGGGGGGTTCACACAGAGGGGCATCCTCCTTCTACAGCTCCCAGTAGAGGAGAAACTAGGCTTTCTGGCACCCGGGGCAAAGATTCAAAATGGTGCCCCCACCTGTTTTCAGGCCCCCCTTTGGCACCCTCCTTACCTGCTGAACCCGGGGCAAGTGTCCCCCTGCTCCCCCCTTGCTCCTGGCTCCCTGTCCCTGAGCCTGTGGGGGGGGGGGGTTCACACAGCGAAGTAGACTCTGGACCACGTGACTGAGGTGCATGCTCCCCTTGCATGCACAGACCAACACCTTTTTGGTCTAAAACAGGCACCCTAAACCCCAGTGTGCACACGCGCTGTGTCCACAAGAGGGGTGGTTGGGTATACACGCAAGGGAGGCAGCAGAAACCAATTATAAAAATAATACGTGTATGTACCTGCATTAAGCTTTTTGCTGCACATGGTCAGATTCTCATTTCTAGTGGCCACATGACAGTCTGTACTTGCTCATTGAAAATCCAACCTGCACCCAGTCACAGTTCTGGCGTAAATGGGATTTACCGGTTGACCATATGACCATAGGACTAGCTTTTCCTGGTGGCAATAGGAGCATACAGAGGCAGCAATACTAAATTCACTGAATCTCGGGCTCGGAGGTTTTAATCTTGCACTGCAGCAACCCCCCCCCCCCCCCGTATGGAGATTAGTAACTATCTTACATTATAAAAGCCAGGCAGATCCCTGGTGTGTAACACATCGTAACAGCTAGGCTCACTGTTGTGTAACAATTGTAAGCTGGCAGCTGAGTGTGTTTTCTGTGCTTTCAAATTACAGTGGGAGCTTACGGGCTCCCTGATGTTTAACAGTTATCGCAAGAGCAAAACCTTTTAAAATAGAAACAGCTCATAGCTGACTCACAGCTTTCTGTAAATGCTGTGTGTTTTCTGTGATTTCAAGTTTGCAATGTGAGTTTACAGGCTCTCTGCTGTGAAACAACTGTAGCAAGAGTAACACCGTTTTTGGTACATATTAGCCTAAACAGCTGACAGCTGACTCACACCTTCTTGCAATGTCTGAGTTTGTTTTCTGTGATTTTAAATTGACAATGTGAGCTCACTTGCTTCCTGTTGTGTAACAATTTTAACCAAAGTGACCCCTGCTGTGCTACATTGAATAAAACATATTAGCCTGCTTTTAAAATGTAAACAGCTCCCAGAGGACTCCCAGCTTTCTGCAATGCCTGGGTGTTTTCTGTGATTTTCAGTTCACAATGAAGAATGCTGCTTTTGTAACTGTGAGGCAGCATTACTAAATGCAATGAATCTCGAAATTTACCTTGCAATGCTGCATCTCATCCTCCTACTGTGCAATGTATCAAGCAGAGATAAGTCATTATCTTACAAGGCCAGCCAGGCTCCCGCTTTGTAACAAAGATACACCTGCTGTGATACATTGAATATCAGCCATTAGCCTGCTTTTAAAATGCTCACAGCTCACAGCTACCTCCCAGCTTTCCGCAACATCTAAGTGTGTGTTTTATGATTTTGAGTTTACAATGTGTGTTTATAGGCTCCCTGTTGTGTAACAATTGTAGCAAAAGTGACACCTGCTTGAATATCATTCATTATTCTGCTTTAAAATACAAACAGCTCATAGATGACCCACTGCTTTCTGCAATGTCTGAGTGTGTTTCCTGTGATTTTGAGTTTACCATGAAGAATGCTGCTTTCATAACTGTGGTTAAATATAGAAAAGAAGCATGACATGCAGGTAACTCCTTATTACTCATCATCTTACATTGTAAAAGCCAACAAAGCTCCCTCTTTGTAACAAATACACACTTGCTGTGATAAATTGAATATATGCCTTTAAAATGTAAACAGCTCACAACTACATCCCAGCTTTCTGCAATGTCCAAGTGTGTTTTAATGATTTTGAGTTTACAATGTGAGTTTATAGGCTCCCTGTTGTGTAACAATTGTAGCAAGAGATGCTTTGGTACATTGAATATCAGCCATTAGCCTGCTTTCAAAATGTAAACAGCTCACAGATGACCCACAACTTCCTGCAATGCCTAACTGTGGGTAAATATAGAAAAGAAGCATGACATGCAGGGAACTCCTTATTACTCATCATCTTACATTGTATCACCTGCTGTGATACATTGAATATCACCTGCTGTGATACATTGAATATCAGCCATTAGCCTGCTTTTAAATATAAACAGCTCACAGAAGACCCGCAGCTTTCTGCAGTGTGTTTTCTGTGATTTTGAGTTTACCATGAAGAATGCTGCTTTTATAACTGTGGGTAAATAGAGGAGAGAAGCATGACATGCAGGGAATTCCCTATTACTGACAGCCTTTCTGTTGCTTCCTATTAAGGCGAAGAGATATATGATCTGTGTGGGTAATCATTGGCATTTTTTATGATTCCCACTATAAAACATGGTCATTAAAATAAACTCAGACGTGACGCGGTGTCCACTGTCATCGGCACCCCCGATACACGTACACGCTGCTTCTTTAAGGCGGTCACGCGCAGGAAGCGTCGGATACTTTGTAATTAGGAGTCAGATTTTACGGCCTTGCTGAGGGAAATTAGACACATCCTAAATTCTGCTAATTATTCTACGGGGGAGGCGAAAGAAGAATAAAGGCGATAAGTTTAATATTTTTTACTACCACGGCGGCAACTGAAGGAGAGTAACGCAGCGCCGGATAATGAGGCAGGATATACGCACTGAGCACAGCCGCGCCGATTTATCACAAAGCCGTAGCGGAAGCGCACACCTGTGCTCATTGTTCGGGGCTGTCATTACGGCAGGCGCTGGATTCGCCGCTGTACTGCAATCAAATATGCTTGAGATGAAAGGAGATGTAAATGGGGGGACAAAATATATAGAATAAAGGAAAACTCTGATCTTTTCAAGTTTAGACAATTTGAATTTCTCTCTGAGCATTTGACGAAGTTTCTTTTTTGTTTGTAAACGTCTTTCCCGGAGACTAAAAGTGCGGCAGGAATGGCAGATGGTGGCAACGTCGATGAAGTACGGGTCATGGAAAGGATATTCCCGTAATCTTGTTTAGGAAGTCCCCGGTGTCTAATAGGTATGAGCTAGAGTTCATGACTATGGGTTGTAATACTTTATCAAGGAAGGACTCGGTGCCTGCTACAATGGGACGTCCCGGAGGGTGTGTAGGGTGTTTATGTATTTTTGGCAGAATGTAGAAAACTGGGGTAATAGGTGAATGTGTGATCATGTAGTGTCTTTGCTTTTTATTTATGACCCCTGGGTCGTAAGCTTGCTCCATTAGTTGATCTGTCTCTGAGTTAATGGCGGGTAACGGGTCTATGTTTAGTCTTTGGTACACCTGGGGGTAATTTAACTGCGCCATAACTGTGGCGTGATAATTTGTCCTGTCCATTATTACAGTGGCACCCCCTTTGTCCCGCTGGCTTAATTATAATTGTGGAATCAGTCATTAATGACTTCAAAGCTTTTTCTTCTGCTTTGGATACATTGAATAGCAGCCATTAGCCTGCTTTTAAATAGAAACAGCTCACAGATGACCCACAGCTTTCTGCAATGTCTGAGTGTGTGTTATGTGATTTTGGGTTTACCATGAAGAATACTGCTTTTATAACTGTGGGTAAATTTAGAGGCCGATTTATTAATAGCGCCAGGTAGCGACAGATGAGCGACTGTAGCGTGATTTTTACAGCGCCAGCCAGTATTCGCTGTGCTTGGCCGGCGTTTGCTTGATGACAGCGACTCAGTCGGTGTGCAGTAATGTTGAATACGGGCTTAGGGGTCGCTGTTTCACAGGTTCAGCGTTGTATGTGAGCGCCTGACAACGAATGGCCAGAGCGAACGGCTTGCTTCATATTCATTAAAAAATCACGCTCCGAATTTGCTGGCGCTGTCCATTCCTTGTTTAAACCCCAGTGCGCTGGCGGCGATGTGTGTTAACTAGTTTTTAACCCCTAAACAACCATATTTTTTGATTGTAACATTATACATGTGTTTTGAATCATTTTGTAATATGAATACATTAATATCAGACATGTAAGATCAATTCTGCACAAATTTTATTTTTAATTTTTTTTTACTTTAAAAAAAAAACGGACATTGCAGAAGTGGTCTCAGAATTTTTGACATTAAAAAAAAAAAAAAATATTACCAATTAATTATGATTAATTAAACATTGCTCCATTGAAATGCATTGGACAATGCCAGGGAGCGACAGGTCATACCTGGCGCTGTGAAGGAATTTGCAGCGGCGCTGTTCGTTCCAGGCGGCTTCATGATGAATCCCGCGCTAGCTGACGCTCTCGCCGGCGCTAGCCTCATTTAGCTTGATAAATGCGTCATTGTGACCGCCGCCGGGCGAACTTGAGTCGGTAGCCGCCGATAGCTGGCGGTACCTGGCGCTCATCAGACACTACGTGGCGCTAGCCCGTGATAAATAAGGCCCTTAGAAAAGAAGCATGACATGCAGGGAACTGCTTATTACTCATCATCTTACATTGCAAAAGCCAGTCAGGCTCCCTCTTTGTCACAAAGATACACCTGCTGTGATACATTGAATATCAGCCATAAGCTTGCTTTTAAAATGTAAACACCTCACAGATGACCCAAAGCTTTCTGCAATGAGTGTGTTTTTATGATTTTGAGTACCCATTAAGAAGCATGGGTTGTGCAAGCTGTGACATAGTGTCATCCCGACCTCCTTGCAGGGGGGCGCAGTCAGCATTTATACGCCCCTTCAGAAAGAAGTCCCACAGTGGGTCTTTGGACGTTACCCCACAAGGTCTCCCTTTTTTTTGCATATTCCTTTATTATTTTCTCTCTTTTTTAGCTACGGTATTTTCTTTTTTAGTCTTCTTCTTCTGCCTTTCCATTTTGTTTTCTTTTTACATGATCCCTCCATCTTTTTCAGTAAACTCTTCTTTTTCCTTTTTTTCCACATTTCCTCCATCTCATTCTTCGAAAAAGGGCATTTTTTATTTTCCTCTCTTTTCACCTTCTTAAAGTGGCACATAAATAGTTGTTGAACTGCTTTAAAGAGAAACATCAGAGGCTCATCTGGGTTCCACTCCTTGGGGCTTCCTGAATTGGGATGCCCTGCTGTGTAAAACCCCTCAGATGCCCCGTTTACTTACCTTGTCTTGGCCCACCTCTGTGCACGCACCCGAGCTTGAATAAGAGGCGTGGACACGCAATGGCTAGGAGTTGAGCGATGAACGCGGCCAGCGGCGCACTCGGCTCCCTTCGGTACTGCTCAGATGCTTAGCCAACCAATCGGCTTAGCAGCGCCGGAGGGAGCTGGGTTAAAGCGAACAGGCCTTTTAACCAATCAACGCACTTGTTGACGCCCACGAGTCTTAGCTGTGGGAGCGATAGGAAGGTGAGTGAATGGGGAGACTTGGGGGGATAGACACATGGGGGATCCCAATTCAGGATGCTCCCACTTGTTGGGGGACTCTACTGGGTTATTCTGGCCTCCCTTGCCCCGCGAATCCCTTCTCGTATTCACGTATCACTTCACCACTGAGAAGAATTGGGTGTGTTGTTCCTCTTTAAAATGGACCAGAACCCGGGATTTTCACTATGCGAAGTTTTGGTCCTTTCCTCTGCAGCACCCTGGTTTGGGATACCCCTCTATGTGAAACCCCGCCGCTTGCCCAGTAAACTCACCTTTCCCCGGCCCAACGGAGCATGCACAACCTCTCGTCCAATCAGCTTCTCTGGCCGTGCATAGTAATATGCAACTGGAGAAGCTGAAAGCCGCACACATAGATGGGGTGCAGTATCACTTGCATCCCTTGGCTGTGCCATTCAGTTGTGCCATGGACTCGTCAGACAGGTAATTATATCAGACAATGGAGGAGGGGTTTCACAGAGTGGGGAATCCCAGTTTGGCCCCCGGGGCGAGGGGATCAGCTGGCCCTGGGATCTCATAAACTCCAGGGCCAGTTTTGGTCCCCTTTTAAGTAAATCTTATGTTTTACATTCAGTGGATTAGTTATAAATTGCTAATAATCGTTTATTAACTCTTCTTTATTGAATGACAACTAATTTTAACCTTATTACAAAGAAAGTTCTCAGAATCAAAGCCGAAGAATTGTAATCACTGAAATCACTAAAGAGACGATGCTTTGACTACAGATGTTTTATTGAAACTAAATTTCCATTCTAGAAATAAATTATGTTAAAGGACACCTCTAGCGCACTGTGGAATTGTATACCACATTTGATCTACATTCTTTTGTTAGTGGGAATTGTATACCACATTTGATTCACATCCTACAGCTTAGTGGGAATTGTATACCACATTTGATTCACATCCTACAGCTTAGTGGGAATTGTATACCACATTTGATCTATATTGTAGAATCAGGGGAATTGTATACCACATTTGATCTACATTCTTCAGTTAGTGGGAATTGTATACCACATTTGATTCACATCCTACAGCTTAGTGGGAATTGTATACCACATTTGATCTATATTGTAGAATCGAGTGAATTGTATACCACATTAGATCTACATTCTTTAGTTAGTGGGAATTGTATACATCATTTGATCTGCATTCTTCCGTTACTGGGAATTGCATAACACACATGTTTTGCATCCTACAGCTTAGTGGGACTTGTATACAACATTTGATCTATATTTTTTAGTTAGTGGGAATTTTATACCACATTTGATCTGCATCCTACAGCTTAGTGGGAATTGTATACCACATTTGATCTGCATCCTACAGCTTAGTGGGAATTGTATACCACATTTCATCTACATCCTACAGCTTAGTGGGAATTGTATACCACATTTCATCTACATCCTACAGCTTAGTGGGAATTGTATACCACATTTGATCGACATTCTTCAGTTAGTGGGAATTATAAACCACAGTTGATCTACATTCTACAGCTTAATGGGAATTGTATACCACATTTGATCTATATTGTAGAATCAGGGGAATTGTATACCACATTTGATCTACATTCTTCAGTTAGTGGGAATTGTATACCACATTTGATTCACATCCTACAGCTTAGTAGGAATTGTATACCACATTTGATCTATATTGTAGAATCAGGGGAATTGTATACCACATTTGATCTACATTCTTCAGTTAGTGGGAATTGTATACCACATTTGATTCACATCCTACAGCTTAGTGGGAATTGTATACCACATTTGATCTATATTGTAGAATCGAGTGAATTGTATACCCCATTAGATCTACATTCTTTAGTTAGTGGGAATTGTATACATCATTTGATCTGCATTCTTCTGTTACTGGGAATTGCATAACACACATGTTTTGCATCCTACAGCTTAGTGGGACTTGTATACAACATTTGATCTATATTTTTTAGTTAGTGGGAATTTTATACCACATTTGATCTGCATCCTACAGCTTAGTGGGAATTGTATACCACATTTGATCTGCATCCTACAGCTTAGTGGGAATTGTATACCACATTTCATCTACATCCTACAGCTTAGTGGGAATTGTATACCACATTTAATCTACATCCTACAGCTTAGTGGGAATTGTATACCACATTTTATCGACATTCTTCAGTTAGTGGGAATTATAAACCACAGTTGATCTACATTCTACAGCTTAATGGGAATTGTATACCACATTTGATATATTGTGCACATTTAGGGGCAATTGCATGATTACACCCCCCATCATGACCTGAAGTCGACCTGTGGACGGTAGCGCTGACGATGGCATCACCAGCATTGACCATATAGGTGGTGTATTGGAGGCACTAAAGCACGGCACCAATGGCCCTCATGGAGGCCCACTCATTGGTTGTGAAATGCTGTTGGTCTGCCCTTCGACTCATTTTGTATTCGGAACTCCACTATTGCCTACTGCTGCTCACACACCCTTTCAAGCATATGTAAAGTGGAATTCCACTTGTTTGGCAAATCACCTATGAGACGAGAAGGCCAAAGTTCCTCTGCAGTGCACATAAGTGAGCAGCAGCAGGGTGTGAATGGCAAAAGTGCGAGCACCCGGCACGCACTTTATGCATAACTGGCCAGGTTGCTTGGAACAAACAAGTTGAGCACGTGCGCCAGGCAACGGATGTCCGTCAACCCTGCTCAGCCCAAGGATGCTATTAGGCTCCACCCATCAAGCTTGAAGTTCAGCAGCAGCAATCACTCATCTGTCTGCTCCTGGATGCCATATTCACAGCTCCTTGGGTGGTGTGTAGACTTTCACCCCCAGACACAATAGCTGCTGTTTACCCATGGCTGTGTTCAAAGTGGTGCTGCAGGTGCTGAGCTGACTGTATGAGGAGGCAGGAGAGGAGAAAACAGAGTAGGAGGTACAAGTGATTGCCGGCAATCCTGGGTGGTGGATGTATATGTGCCAAAAGCTCGAATCTGGCTGCCACAACATTAACCCAGTGGCCAGTTAAAGAGATGTAACATCCCTGCCCATGCTTAGTTGTCCACATGTTGTCCACTTAGTTGCACAGTGCACGCCTTATTTTCTCCAAATCCTGTTGGTGCAGGGCATGGATGGCGTGCCGAGAAAAGGTGTGGCGGCTGGGAATGATGGTATGTTAGACAGCCGCAGCCATACAATTATAAGACTAATTGAGATAACTGGCCTCCTCGCCTTTTTAAAGCTCTCTGCTTCCACCACTCGGAATGGGAGCATTTCATAAATAGAAATTTTCAAATGCTATTAATCCAGTCACCTGAATGAACAGATTTTTTTTAATGAGAAACAAGGTGTATATCATACATGCTTAGTTGTCCACATGTTGTCCACTTAGTTGCACAGTGCACGCCTTATTTTCTCCAAATCCTGTTGGTGCAGGGCATGGATGGCGTGCCGAGAAAAGGTGTGGCGGCTGGGAATGATGGTATGTTAGACAGCCGCAGCCATACAATTATAAGACTAATTGAGATAACTGGCCTCCTCGCCTTTTTAAAGCTCTCTGCTTCCACCACTCGGAATGGGAGCATTTCATAAATAGAAATTTTCAAATGCTATTAATCCAGTCACCTGAATGAACAGATTTTTTTTAATGAGAAACAAGGTGTATATCTGATTAAAGAAAAAAAATATTTTGAGTACTTTTCCTACCCCATTTTGAGCAGGCCCTGCCACTTCCCCTCAAATTGGCCCGTGACACCTAAAAATATGTTTTTCATCTTTTATTTTTATTTATTTTATATTAATTTTTATTTATTTTATTTATTTAATTTTGCTGTTTTATGTATGTTATTATTTTGAGCCCTTTCTATACTCATTTTGTGCAGGGCAACCCCCCTCCCCCATATTGGCCTTTTGTCACCTGTTGAAAAAATTTTATTATTTATTTTTTTAATTGATATATTTCTTGATTTTCTTTTAGTTTTATGAAAGCAGTCAGCCTGGTGTTCCATCTAGCCCTTGCTACCCCCATTTTACAGCCATTTTTGGGCCCCCAAGATCGGTTTCCCATTGACTTCAATTGGTTGGGGTCAAGTTTGGGGACCTGAATTAAGGGCCTTATTTATCAAGGGATAGCGCCAGGTAGTGTCTCACTAGCGCCAGGTAGCGCCAGCTATCGGCGGCTACCGACTCCAGAACGCCAGGCGGCGGACACAATCACGCATTTATCACGCTAAATGAGGCTAGCGCCGGCGAGAGCGTCAGCTAGCGCGGGATTCATCATGTAGCAGACTGCAACGAACAGCGCCGCTGCTAATCCCATCACAGCGCCAGGTATGACCTCTCGCTACCTGGCGCTCTCCAATGCATTTCAATGGAGCAATCTATAAATATTCATAATTAATTGATTTTTATGTTTTTTTTTTTTTTTTCAATGGCAAAAATTCTGTGACCACTTCGGCAATGTTAGATTTTTTTTTGTAAGGTAAAAAAAAAAAAAAAAAAATTTGTGCTGAATTGATATTACAGGTCTGATATTAATGTATTCATATTACAAAATGTTTAGAAAAACTTGTTTAATTTTTAAATAAAAAAATATGGTTGTTTGGGGGTTAAAAACTACTTTTAAGCCATCGCCGCCAGCGCTCTGGGGTTTAAACATGCATTTCACAGCGCGAGAATTTTTTGAGCGTGATTTGTTAATGAATATGCTGGGAGCCGTTCGCTATGGCCGTTCGCTGTCAGGCGCACCCATACAGCGCGGAACCTGTCAAACAGCGACTCCTAACCCCGTATTCAACATTAACACACACCGACTGAGTCGCTGTCAACAAGCGAACTACGGCCAAGCACAGCGAATACTAGCTGGCGCTGTGAAAATCACGCTACTGGCGCTCATCTGGCGCTACCTGGCGCTATTAATGAATCGGCCTCTAAGCTTGTTCGTTTTAACTTTCCGAACTTCCACGGTCTCCCTCATTTCTATTCAGCAGAACAGCGGCAGCAGATTAGTCTCATCGCTGGCTCTCACCTTTATTTCAGCAGCGCATTTTCAGAGCAAGTGCAAAGCACTGACCTTTTATTATTTTAGAAAAAAAAAAAATGATGTCCTGATACATTTTTGCCTTCCGTATCTAATATTGGTTTGAAATACCTGTGGAAATGTAATATATTTAATCACACTGGGAACCTGGCAATTCACTTCAAGGGACTCGTAAATCAATTATTAATTCTTCAGATTCTCATTTTAAACTTCACATTCAGGTATTAATACACATGAGGTTCCAGGATTCCACTCAGCTCCCCTCCAGAGGGCAACAATTGCATATATAAAATATATTATATTGTGAGAGCCGGACAAACATTAGGAGAATAGTTTAAGGGGGTCTATTCATCCAGCAAGTGGATTTCTTCCACTAAACAATAGAAAACTATAGACGGCAGATGATGCAAAAATGTAGGCCCTTATTTATGAAGGAATAGTGACAGGTAGCGACTGGTGAGCGGCCGGTAATGACGAGCCCCGCCACGAGAACGCCGGCTCCCCACCACAATCATACATTTATCAAGCCAATCCTGCTTAGCGACTGAGATAGCGCCATATAGCCACTCATTCATCATTATTCCAGCCTCAGCCCACAGTGCCAGCGTCCGACCTTGAACAGCGACAGGTATGACCTCTCGCTACCTGGCGCTCTCCAATGCATTTCAATGGAACAATCTTTAAATATTCATAATTAATTGTTATTGTTTTTTTTTTTTTTTTTTTTTTTTTAAATGTGAAAAATTCTGTGACCACTTCTGCCATTTTAGATCATTTTTTTAAGGTAAAAAAAAAATTGTACAGAATTGATATTACCTGATATTAATGTATTCATATTACTAAATTATTTAAAAAACTTGTTTTTTTTGGTTTCCAAAAATATGGTTGTTTGGGGGTTAAAAAAACTACTTTTAACCCATCGCCGCCAGCGCTCTGGGGTTTAAACATGCATTTCACAGCGCAAGAATTTTTTGAGCGTGATTTGTTAATGAATATAGTGGGAGCCGGTCGCTATGGCCAGTCGCTATCATGCGCTCCCATACAGCGCGGAACCTGTCAAATAGCGACTCCTCACCCAATATTCAACATTACCGCACACCGACTGAGTCGCTATCAACTACCGAACAACGGCCAAGCACAGCGACTACTAGAGGGCGCTCTGAAAATGCCGCTACAGTCGCTCAACTGTCGCTACCTGCCGCTATTAATGAATCGGCCTGTTAACTTTGACCCACTCCCGAGTTCTGTCAATGCAGTGCTTTTGTGTTTATTCATTATATTACAGTTCTGCTGGCAGGACTTGCACTGACAGACAAGGCTCAACATTTTCTTTACCTTTGAACACATGTCAATAACGACCCCAGGCATTTAACGCTGTATTGTAATCAGAGATTAGCAAATCTTTTGACATTGGTTTTGTGCCAGTTGGCCCAAAACTGACCGTGAGATACATTTTGGATCCAAATCAATTTGATTGCTATTACATGAGCAATGAATGTGCACATGCCCAGTATGACTCCAGGCACCTGGTTCACTGGCTCTGACTGCTTCTTCTTTTTCTCCATTTTCCTTCCAAAATGATTAGTGAGCTCTTTTTGTCATTAGACTAAGGTCACCAACAGTGGTGCTGGTACCACACTGGTGGTACTTAAAGCGGACCTTCACCCTGAATAAGAGTCTATCTTATATGTTTCCCACACCCTGTACATACAGATTGCCCACATTAATCCGGACCCTCACCCTGAATAAGAGCCTATCTTGTATGTTTCACCCCTGTATATACAGATTGCCAAAATTAATCCGGACCCTCACCCTGAATAAGAGCCTATCTTATATGTTTCCCCCCACCCTGTACATAGAGATTGTCCACATTAATCCGGATCTTCACCCTGAATAAGAGCCTATCTTGTATGTCCCCCCCCCCCGTACATACAGATTGCCCACATTAATCCAGACCTTCACCCTGAATAAGAGCCTATCCTATATGTTTCCCCCCTGTACATACAGATTGCTCACATTAAAAATCATCCCACCTGCATCTACTGCATTTTATGAACCTTTAAACATCCAAGATGGCGGCACATGGAGTCTTAGGCTGCCTGCAAACAGGAAGTGTCTACCGACTATGCCACTCTTCATTCCTTTTCCCGACCCCAGCTCTGCTCTGCAGCTATAACCCCGCCCCCTGCACCTTTTCCCTCTCTCCTCAGTATGTGATGCCTCTGAGGCAAGATGGCGGCACCGTATCCTAGAGTGCTGAATAGATTTGAAGCCCAGTGGGGGAAAGAATAATAATTAAATGGCTAAAAATGTAAATATATTAATTTTAGATGCTGGGGAATAGATTGTTTAAAGGTTTGGGTTTTTCATTAAATGATGCTGAAGGTCCAGTTTAAAGAAAAAAAATCCAACTTTGGCTAAGTCTAAGCAGCAGTCACTAACTCTCTAGGTGAGAATGCAGCCAGTGACCCTGTAGCTGCTAGCTGCTGCCAGTGTCCTCACACATGGGGGCGGCCATAATTTTGAAGCCCCGGCCATTGACATTTTGGCAGGAAAAAACGCTGACCCACGATTGTGGGGCTCAAGGAAGTTGTGCAGCCGCTTCCTGCAGCTGCACACTCTGCATTAGGTTAAACCGGACCTTCAGCATCATTTAATGAAAAATGCCCAAACCTTTTCCCCAGCATCTAAAAGTAATATATTTTAATTTTTTAGTCCTTTTCCCCACTGGGCTGCAACTCTGTTCAGGACTCTAGGATACGGGTGCCGCCATCTTGCCTCAGAAGCATCACTTACTGAGGAGAGGAGAGTGGGATAAAGTGCAGGGGTTGGGTTATAAATGTGCTTTGCACAGACAGAGCAGAGGTGGGGTCATCAAAAGGACAGCCATCCCAGAATGAGAGCGGCACAGTCAGAAGACACTTCCTGTTTGCAGGCAGCCTGGGACTCCTTGAGCCGCGATCGCGATCTTAATCCGGACCTTCAGGGTTAAGGTCCGGATTAATGTGGTCAATCTGTATGTACAGGGTGGGGGAAACATATAAGATAGGCTTTTATTCAGGGTGAGGGTCCAGATTAATGTGGGCAATCTGTATGTACGGGGTGGGGGGAACATATAAGATAGGCTCTTATTCAGGGTGAAGGTCCGGATTAATGTGGACAATCTGTATGTACAGGGGGGGGGGGGGGGACATATAAGATAGGCTCTTATTCAGGGTGAAGGTCCGGATTAATGTGGACAATCTGTATGTACAGGGGGAAACATATAAGATAGACTCTTATTCAGGGTGAAGGTCCGGATTAATGTGGGCAATCTGTATGTAGGGGGGGGAACATATAAGATAGGCTCTTATTCAGGGTGAGGGTCCAGATTAATGTGGGCAATCTGTATGTACAGGGTGGGGGAAACATACAAGAGAGACTCTTATTCAGGGTGAAGGTCCGGATTAATGTTGGCAATCTGTATGTACAGGGTGGGGGAAACATATAAGATAGGCTTTTATTCAGGGTGAGGGTCCAGATTAATGTGGGCAATCTGTATGTACAGGGGGGGGGAAACATATAAGATAGGCTCTTATTCAGGCTGAATGTCCGGATTAATGTGAGCAATCTGTATGTACGGGGGGGGGGGGGGGAACATATAAGATAGGCTCTTATTTAGGGTGAAGGTCCGGATTCATGTGGACAATCTGTATGTACAGGGGGAAACATACAAGATAGACTCTTATTCAGGGTGAAGGTCCGGATTAATGTGGGCAATCTGTATGTAGGGGGGGAACATATAAGATAGGCTCTTATTTAGGGTGAAGGTCCAGATTAATGTGGGCAATCTGTATGTAGGGGGGGAACATATAAAATAGGCTCTTATTCAGGGGGGAGGTCCGGATTAATGTGGACAATCTGTATGTACAGGGGGGGAACATACATGATAGGCTCTTATTCAGGAGGGAGGTCCACTTTAAGCTGATTGATGGGCTGCTCAGCACCAGCTTTTCTGGGTTCAACTGCTGGACTCAGTCTTCTGGCCGATATCCGTGTTCGGGTTTGGTAACCTAAACTCGCAAAGTTTGGTATCTACACGTCACAGAGGCATAACCTGCTATTCAGAGTTATTTTTGTCTGCTGTATGTCATAATTATTAATTAATATATTGTCAGGGATTGGGGCGAACGGCAGTGACACAGGCGACAGTTCTTCAAAAACAAAGGCAATTTTATTGCAAAAAAAATATTCACCAGAAAAACTCTCTCTTATGTCAGAGATGGTTGCAGCATACAATGCAGTATATCAAGCGGTTACTTCACCAGCTCTGTGAAAATCCTGGGATTGATAGTCCAGCAAACTGCAAGTCCAGGTTATAACAAGTCCACTTACAGGGCATACAAGCCCACGCTGCTCATCCACAAGTCCAAGTTCAGGGACACAAACAAAGAGGCCGATTTATTAATAGCGCCAGGTAGCG
Source organism: Gastrophryne carolinensis (assembly GCA_027917425.1). NCBI lineage: Eukaryota > Metazoa > Chordata > Amphibia > Anura > Microhylidae > Gastrophryne > Gastrophryne carolinensis. The sequence continues at coordinate 476,923,399 of CM051237.1, read as the reverse complement.
ACAGATGAGCGACAGTAGCGTGATTTTCACAGCGCCGGCTAGAATTCGCTGTGCTTGGCCGTTGTTCGGTTGTTGACAGCGACTCAGTCGGTGTGCGGTAATGTTGAGTACGGGGTTAGGAGTCGCTGTTTGACAGGTTCAACGCTGTATGGGAGCGTATGACAGCGAACGGCCATAGCGAACGGCTCCCAGCATATTCATTAACAAATCACGCTCCAAAAATTCTCGCGCTGTAAAATGCTTGTTTAAACCCCAGAGCGCTGGCGGCGATGTGTTAAAAGTAGTTTTTTAACCCCCAAACAACGTTATTTTTGGAAAAAAATAACAAACAAGTTTTTATAAACATTTTGTAATATGAATACATTAATATCAGACCTGTAATATCAATTCTGCACAAATTTTTTTTTTTTTTTTTTTACCTTAAAAAAAAGATATAACATTGCAGAAGTGGTCACCGAATTTTTGACATTAAAAAAAGAAAAAAAAAAAACATTAATATCAATTAATTATGAATATTTAAAGATTGCTCCATTGAAATGCATTGGAGAGCGCCAGGTAGCGAGAGGTCATACCTGGCGCTGTGATGGGATTTGCAGCGGCGCTGTTCGCTGAAGTCTGCAACATGATGAATCCCGCGCTAGCTGACGCTCTCGCCGGCGCTAGCCTCATTTAGCGTGATAAATGCGTGATTGTGTTCGCAGCCTGGCGTTCTGGAGTCGGTAGCCGCCGATAGCTGGCGCTACCTGGCGCTAGTGAGACACTACTTGGCGCTATCCCTTGATAAATAAGGCCCAAAGTCCTCCGGATACAGTTCTGTTACTTTGAGCAGTACAGCCTGGGCTCCTTACTCCAGGCTGTTCACCAGCAAACTGAAAGCCTCAGCGGCTCCTTTTATTTAGGCTTCCCCGCAATCATCCTCATCACCTGTGCGAGGCCTGGAATCAGGGAACAAACCTGTAGAGGACTGAGGAATGTGAACTGGGTCCTGAATACCCGGCATGGACCGTGCCTGATAGAGCATAGCAGGGGAAAAATACATGCCATTTATTACTTTCCCATACACCTTACCACAATATAATATGTGTGTGTGTGTGTGTATGTGTGTGTGTATGTGTGTGTATATATATATATATATATATATATATATATATATATATATATATATATATATTGTAGACATGTCACTGGAGAAGTGGTCGAGGGGGTGTACATTTCACCTAGGTTACTACGCTGGGTGAGATGGTAAGTCCAGGATTGATTTGTTTCCCAGCAGTGGTATGCTGCTGAGGTGTTGTTCAATTTTGCCGGGCCTGGATTTATATGGAATGGCAGGTAGGTTTGGTAGAGGGACCTGTCATTCCACACCCCTCCGATCCGGTTTGGGTTTTGAATCAGGTGAGCTCTGATCCTAATTAGCCTGGGAGGTAAAAGCTCTGCAGAGACTGCAGGCTATGGCTCTGAGCCAGAAATGAACAGCCTGTGTGTGTGTGAAGGAAGCTGCGAACGCAGCCACTGCTGGAGCTAAAAACTCACCCTGCGATATCCAGGCTAACGCTGCGTTTTGAAACTGCCAGATAGGTGAGAAGAACCTGTTAGTAAGCGCCCGGACGGGCTAGGTCTTTATTTTTGTTTGTACACAAAAGAAGCACGCTGCTGCTGTATGTTTTGTTACTGGACTGTTTATGCCATGAATAAACGCCAAGTCTTGCTTTTATAACACCTGAGTCTGCCGTGAACTGTGTCCAAACACACCATCCCCCGGGAAGATCCCTACAATTGGTGCTGCGGAGCGGGCAAAACGGTTGCTAGGGGCAACGGTGTGGACAGACTTGGCTACAGCTGCTTATGTCTTGGGTGAAAGCTGCAACTACACTCCAAGAACAGGCGGGCAACATGGAGGAGATGCTGAAGCAGTTTATGCAAGTAAGTTTGCAACAACAACAGGCTCAGATAGAGGCCAATAGACGACATGAACAGGCTCAGATAGAGGCTAATGGACGACATGAACAGGCTCAGATAGAGGCTAATAGACGACATGAACAACTTATTGAATACCTGATAGCAAAACAGGAGGTGCCTGTGGTTGCTAACCCCCAAACAGTGGTGCGAGCCGCTCCAGAGACTTTTGATGTGAAAAGAGCTGTGCAGCGAGCGCTGCAAAAGATGACTGCTGAGGACGATGTTGAGGCCTTCCTAACTGTGTTTGAGCGTGTGGCTGAGCGAGAGAAGTTACCAGTCGCTGAGTGGGCAGAGGTAATTGCGCCCTATTTAACAGGGGAACCTCAAAAGGCCTACTATGACCTCAGTGAGCAAGAGGTTAAGGACTATACTCGGCTAAAAGCGGAGATACTTGCCCGACTAGGCGTCACTACTGCGGTCCGTGCCAGGAGGGTACGCAACTGGAGCTACAGTTTGGACAAATCAGCGAGGTCCCAGATGTATGACCTGATCCATTTGGCGAGAAAGTGGTTGGAGCCAGACACTTCTACTCCTGCACAGATCCTAGAGAGGGTTGTGATGGATCGCTACCACCGAGCACTTCCTGCTGACCTGCAACGCTGGGTGGGACAAGGTGACCCTAAGAATGCAAACGAACTTGTCAACCTTGTGGAGAGGTTCCAGGCGACTGAGGACTACCTCCGTGATGTTTCTGCAGTCCCCTCACCTCCCCGGAGTGCCAGATCTGTGCCATCAGCTGGTAAGAGACTTCCATCTATTGGAGTGTGGAGGGGTGCTGAGGGAGGAAAAAGGGCTCAAGTGGTGTCTCAGGGGCAAAAGACTGGGGATGGTCCCGGGTGGCTAAGTGGCCCTAAAAAGGACTCCTTGCCAAGGAGACCAGGCTCTGTCCAGTGCTGGAGATGCCATGAGATGGGACACGTGTCTGCCCATTGCCCTCTTACCACTGAGCCCATGGAATGTGAGGCTAATCGGCGTCAGTCGCTATTTGCGGAACCATCTTGTGTTGCAGTTCCTGGACTAGAGACTGAACCGCAAATCTGCAACGTTACAATTAATGATTTTCCTGTTAAGGCGTTGCTGGACTCAGGAAGCCTCGTAACCTTGGTGCATGCCAGCCTGGTGGCTGGCGACTTTGAGTGTAAAAAGCATATGAGTGTTGTTTGTATACATGGGGATACAAAAGTGTACCCTATAGTGCTGGCTGAAGTCGGGACTGAACAAGGCACCGTACAATATGAAGTGGGTGTGGTTAAAAACCTCATGCATAACGTAATATTGGGGCGCGATTTTCCATTATTCTGGGCTCTCTGGGGAAAAAGAAAATCCCCCGAAAGGAGTGAGGATACTCCTAAGGTTGTTGCATTGCCCCCTGTAAATGATAAAAGTGTGCAGGATGAAAATGATTGTTTTCCTTTGCAGGTCCTGGCTGGAGAGGAGGAGGCTCCTCCCACTGAGCAAAATATACCAGACTTAGAGGTGTCTAGGGATAATTTTGGGACTGCACAGTTACAGGACCCCACTCTCAAAAATGCGAGAGAGCAGGTTTCTGTCATGAATGGGGTACCTCAGGAACCAGATGCTGAGAAAAGATTTCCACATTTTTCTGTGACTAATGATCTTTTCTATAGAGTCACTAAGATTAAGGATGAGATTGTGGAACAGCTTCTGGTGCCTAAGCCGTACCGGCGTCAGGTGCTTGACATGGCACATAACCATGTTCTTGGGGGACACTTGGGGACTGACAAAACGCAGGAGAGGGTTCTCCAGAGGTTCTACTGGCCGGCGATATATAATGATATTAAAAAGCACTGCGAGTCGTGCCCCACATGTCAGCTTAGTGCCCCAGTGTCACATTTTCGCAGTCCTTTGGTTTCGCTCCCTATTATAGAGGTGCCTTTTGAGCGTATAGCCATGGATTTAGTGGGTCCCATTGTAAAATCCGCTAGAGGACACCAGTATATTCTGGTGGTCATGGATTATGCGACCCGCTATCCTGAAGCTGTGCCCTTAAGAAACACCGCATCTAAAACAATTGCACGTGAGTTGTTTTATATGTTCTCTAGGACTGGAATCCCCAAAGAAATCCTGACTGACCAAGGTACACCCTTTATGTCAAAGGTGATGAAGGAGTTATGCAAACTATTTAAAATCTCACCCATCCGTACCTCTGTATACCACCCCCAGACGGACGGATTGGTGGAGAGATTTAACAAAACTTTGAAACATATGTTGAAAAAAGTGGTGGAAAAAGATGGCCGTGACTGGGATCATTTGTTACCCTACCTCATGTTTGCTATTAGGGAAGTGCCCCAAGCGTCCACAGGGTTCTCACCATTCGAGTTGGTCTATGGCCGTCACCCTAGGGGTCTACTGGACATTGCAAAAGAGACATGGGAGAGCGAGTCCACCCCATACAAGAGCGTTATTGAGCATGTAGCACAAATGCAGGACCGTATAGCCGCTGTAATGCCCCTAGTAAGGGAACACCTCCAGAGGGCGCAAGAGGCCCAAAGTAGAATCTACAACCGGTCTGCAAGAATCAGGACATTTAACCCAGGCGATAGGGTCCTTATACTAGTTCCCACTGTTGAGAGTAAATTCCTGGCGAAGTGGCAAGGTCCCTATGAGATTGTGGAAAAGGTCAGTGAGGTGAACTACAAGGTGCACCAACCAGGTAGAAGGAAGCCTTTCCAAGTTTACCACGTAAACTTGATTAAGCCCTGGAAAGACAGGGAATCCTTGGGGGCGACAAATACTGTTAATAATTTGTCGCAACCAATCCCTCCAGTCAAGGTTGGTGATACCCTATCAGTGTCACAGAAACAGGAGGTTCAGGAATTTTTACAGAAAAACAAAGACAAGTTTTCTGACCTTCCAGGGCGTACACACCTCATCTGTCATCACATTGAAACTGAGCCTAGAAGCAGAGTAAACCTCAAGCCCTATAGGATCCCAGAAGCCCGTAGGGAAGCCGTATCTGCCGAGGTAAAACGTATGCTTGATCTGGGAGTAATTGAGGTGTCACAGAGTGAATGGTCCAGCCCGATTGTATTAATCCCAAAGCCTAATGGAACTTGGAGGTTCTGTAACGATTTCAGAAAGTTGAATGAGATCTCAAAATTTGATGCCTATCCTATGCCCAGGGTAGATGAGTTGATTGAGAAGTTGGGTAATGCCAGATACATAACCACCCTCGATCTCACAAAGGGCTACTGGCAGATTCCACTTACTAATGAGGCTAAAGAGAAAACTGCATTCTCCACCCCTGATGGGCTATTCCAGTATGTAGTGATGCCGTTCGGGTTACATGGAGCACCTGCGACTTTCCAGAGGTTGATGGACTTGATTTTGCGACCACATCGTGATTACTCAGCTGCCTACCTCGATGATGTGGTCATTTTTAGCCCTGATTGGGAAAGTCACCTCTGTAAGGTACAGGCCGTATTGGATACCATAAGTGATGCAGGGTTGACCATAAATGCAGAGAAGTGCGCAATAGCCCTAGAAGAGGCCAAGTATCTGGGCTACATTATTGGAAGAGGGTTGATTAAGCCACAGCTAAATAAAGTGGAGGCAATACAGAATTGGCCAAAACCCCTGACAAAGAAACAGGTCAGAGCTTTCCTTGGTATTACGGGCTATTACCGTAGATTTGTGCCGAACTTTGCCTCAGTTGCTGCTCCCCTAACTGACTTGACCAAGGGCGGAAAGAGAGCCATGATCACGTGGACTCCAGAGGCCGAGAAGGCTTTCCAAAGCCTTAAATCTGCCTTGTGCCAACAACCTGTGTTAGTTACCCCCGATTTCAGGCGAGAATTTCTGGTCCAGACAGATGCTTCTAACACAGGCTTAGGTGCAGTACTCTCACAAGTAGTAAATGGTGAGGAGCATCCGGTGATGTACTTGAGTAGAAAGCTAACCCCGGCCGAAAAAAATTATGCCATTGTGGAGCGAGAGTGTTTGGCAGTGAAGTGGGCCCTCGAATCCCTAAAATATTACTTACTAGGCAGGAAATTCAAGTTAGTGACAGACCATGCCCCCCTAACATGGATGAAGTTAAACAAGGAGAGAAACGCAAGAGTGACTAGATGGTTTCTGTCCCTACAAAACTTTAATTTCACTGTGGAACACAGGCCAGGGAAATTACAAGCAAATGCTGACGCATTGTCGAGGGTACATTGTCTGTGGGGACAAAATGCTCAGCCCTCCGGTCTGAAAAAGAGGGGGGGGATATGTAGACATGTCACTGGAGAAGTGGTCGAGGGGGTGTACATTTCACCTAGGTTACTACGCTGGGTGAGATGGTAAGTCCAGGATTGATTTGTTTCCCAGCAGTGGTATGCTGCTGAGGTGTTGTTCAATTTTGCCGGGCCTGGATTTATATGGAATGGCAGGTAGGTTTGGTAGAGGGACCTGTCATTCCACACCCCTCCGATCCGGTTTGGGTTTTGAATCAGGTGAGCTCTGATCCTAATTAGCCTGGGAGGTAAAAGCTCTGCAGAGACTGCAGGCTATGGCTCTGAGCCAGAAATGAACAGCCTGTGTGTGTGTGAAGGAAGCTGCGAACGCAGCCACTGCTGGAGCTAAAACTCACCCTGCGATATCCAGGCTAACGCTGCGTTTTGAAACTGCCAGATAGGTGAGAAGAACCTGTTAGTAAGCGCCCGGACGGGCTAGGTCTTTATTTTTGTTTGTACACAAAAGAAGCACGCTGCTGCTGTATGTTTTGTTACTGGACTGTTTATGCCATGAATAAACGCCAAGTCTTGCTTTTATAACACCTGAGTCTGCCGTGAACTGTGTCCAAACACACCATCCCCCGGGAAGATCCCTACAATATATATATATATATATATTAGGATTTTTTTATCTTCCAATTGAAAATAAAAAGTTATCACTTTATTGAGTTCAAATCCAGCAGCATAAAGATGCAAATAACTGTATATCAAGGGAATTGAAACCAAGGCGATGGAAGTCAAATTCTTCTTAGTAGGACACAATAGCCGGGTCACACGTCCTCATGGAGCGGGGCCAGCGATAGCAGGAAGCATTATATTCTCAACAAATGTATTACCAGTGGGACCCTGGGGTAGCTATTATTTTAATATTAAAAAATGTGCTCCCGTCCCACATCCGCCACGTGATGGATTTTGGCGCAGCGCGAAATTCCCCGCCAATGTTTTTTCTCTGTGAACTTTGTTACAAAGAAGCGTTAAGCCCAGTGAACTCTTGAAATATTTTGCAGGCTTAATCTGCTCCCACCACACCTGCTTAGCTGCTGTGAGCCAAAGCGAGAACAAAACAGGCCCCGTCTGTATAAGAGGATCTAAAGACAAAGGAGAAACGGGTCAATAACAAACATCCTCTGTTTGGAATGAAGCAACAATGAGCATGGAGCGATAAAAAAAAAAAGAGTTCCTGGCAGATATCACTAAGGATTCATCTGGCTGGCCAGCAGAGCAGCAAGGATGACTAGCTCAACTTTTAGAAAACCATATTTACTAAATGTATTTAAAGTGGACCAAAACCCAGGATTTTGACTATCCTGGGTTCTGGTCCTTTCCCCCGGGGCACCCCAATCAGGAATGCCCCGCTGTGGAGGAGGGGGAGAGGGTGCAAGGGGTTAGTATAGGGGAGCCCTATACTTTTTATAGGGTTCCTGACACACAGAGGTCTCACAACAACAGCTTGGAGGCAGGGATATCAGGCCCTGTTAAAAGAGAGGCTCCAACAGCAGACTGTGTTTAACCCCTTGCACCTTCCCCCTTCCCCCCCACACACACACACACTGCATCTTTCTGTGGATGGAGGGCATACATTAAGGTGTCAGCCAGGGTTTGTTAGTTTGTTTGTTTTTTAACTATAGCAGTAACAGCACACTCCATAGCACCCCCCTGCAAGTGGCCCCCCTAGTCACAGGCCTAATGGTAAATACAGCCCTGTGTCTAATACATCCAATATTTCATTATGTGACTGTGCATAAGTTAATCACTAAAGAAAACACATTATTAATTCATATCATGAAAAGTGCTAATGCAACCTATAAACAAAGTGCTAGTGCAACCTATAAACAAAGTGCTAGTGCAATCCACAATTCTAAACAAGCGTAAGAACTATGTTATACTATAAGAGAGATATAGCATCAAGAACCATCTGGGAAGCAATGCCTGTCAATGTTAATAATATCAAAGAGATACTGCCCTTGCAAAAATGCGATGAATCAACTAAGGAAAGGTGAGCCGCATGTCCCCACGCGCTCCGCCACCAATTTTTTTTCTAGAAAAAGAAAGAGAAAAAAACCAAAAGCTTGGCTGGAGTTTTTTCAGTTTGGGTGTATAAGTGACCCCTCCTCTCATTAGCCGACGGGTTTATATGGGTTTTTAATATTACACAATGCCACGATAGTGCTCCTTTGAAGAGGAAGTCCAGTCACTTCTGATCACTCATGATCTATTTCAATCAACCTGACTAGCCCAAGTCAACTGCGGTTGACAAATGGTGAGTGGATTAGTCATGTTTGTCTTGTTTTCTGCCAGGACTGTCCCTTTAAACGTTAAATCAGCATAGCTTAACAGGCTGGACAGAAATCCCCATAAAATATTTACTGGGGATAATAACGACGCCAAAGATAACGCGGCACACACTCTGGAAAGGAAGGCTTAATTACCGACGTCTTCTCGCTACAGTGATACATAATTAAAGATCTGGGTAAACATCGGAAAGTACGCTTCAGGTGCGGATCTCCGAGACAATGATAAATCTCACAGCACAGTAAAATCGGAAAGCGGAGGCGATTGATTCACATGCAGTCGCGGTGGTGATCGGGAACAAGGTCCCTTTATGGTTATTTCATGAAATGTTGATTAGAAACTCACGCGTCTTCTTATCAGCCCCTTCCTGCTTCATTAAATAGAGAACTCAGCTCGTGATTAGCTCTAGTTGTTATAATACAAAAAGGACGCATGTGTGACTGATGTCCCGCCACGAACTTTAGCTGCAGCCTGCTACGCATTGAGTGTTTAATTTTAATTTTCCCAGTCAATAGGGTCAATTCGTGGTCGTGGGGTGGTGACTTTGCACACACTATTTGGAGCGTCAATTTGCGATCGGGCTTCCGCATAATCCACGGTCATCACATTGGGATGCACATTTGTTTCTGCACGTTCGTCATAGTCGTCAAAATGGGATGCATATTTGTCTTTGCACCAGTTTGCGCACAAGCATCCGCCAATGCACCAATTTCTACCTGAAATGTTCCGCTTGCGCCATTTTAGCCTGCCAAACTGTCTCCGGCTCCAAGAGTATCTAAAATGTTGCCACTCATATCCAGCTGATCTGACATTATGTGACTCCCAACTCAAAATGATCTGAAAATACACACAAGGGTCAATTCATGGTCGGTACGCTGGTGAATTTGCACACGCTATTTGGAGCATCAAGGCGGGCTTCCGTCTGATTCATGGTTGTCAAAATGGGATGCGCTTTCATTTTAGAGCCAATTTGCACACTAGCGTCGTCAATGCACCAGTTTGTGCCTAAAATGTTCTGCTTGCGCCATTTTGGTGCACCAAAGTGTCTCCGGTGTTTAGAGAGCAGAAAAGTGTGCGCAAATATGGCAATTGGAAGAGCGAATTTCCTCCAGCAAATAGGTAGAGGAAACTGCAGATTCTAGTGAGTAACAGGTGTATTTCATTCCAAAAACACATGCAGCGGCTTCCAGCTTGTTTTTGAACCAAAGAAAAACTGAGCCTTCGCTGAGTGGAAGAGTGGGTTAAATGTTTGGTGTGCCAGTGCCTCCACCCAGAATAGGGCTCTTGCAACTAATGGGAAACACCCTTCCGGGAAATAAATCAAGTTGTCTAAGAAAAACAATACATTCGGAGCAACCATTTACCTAAGTCACTCAATGACACAGTCAAGTATAACTGTACTAGGAACTTTGTGTAGTAAAGGTTTTAAGCATAAACAGACCATACACAGTACAAAAAACACAATAACAATCCCCATATGGGGATTTAGTTAGTCTGTTTCCCTCTTGACATGCAGAAGTCGATGAGGAGATATGCAGCAGCAATTGACGCTTCTCCACAAGGTACACGGCAGGTTAACATGCAGAAGGCAATTAAGAAGTTTGGGAGCAGCAATAGAAGATCCCACACATGACACCAGCAGCAGGACACGTGGGATAATAGTGTAGTGAAAGTAATTCAGGCTCCATTTTGAAGCTGTATAGGTAAGTTGCAGCAGCACGGCTCCTGGCAGCAAGCCGTGTGCTCAGTTCTCCTCAGCATACATGAAGTCTGTCATGTATATATAGTCTTTGATACCTCCAGCCAGGGGCTGCAAACCCCAAAATAAAGGGGCAGGACATGTATCATCAGCAGCTAGAGAGAGAGAGCGTGATCTGCAGCAAGCCCTCTTTTCTGTGATCTTCAGCAGGCATGTAATATTCCATTTACAACTCTGTGGTAACTGAGCTCTCATCCTGTGTCTAATCCTCTCTTTTTAGTTGTATGTTCTGTTCGCAATCAAATGCTGGTAACTACCTGGGGTTTCTAAACCTGGGTGTCATCCCCATCTTCCTATAGTGGGCTGTTGAGACTTTTCATGTTGTTGCCACCTGCCACATTCCACCACTGTCAATGTTCCTGTTCAGGAACTCCCCATGCTGTCACCACCTGCCTCCCTACACCTATAAAACTGTTCCTGTTTTTGAACTTGTTCTGCTGTTGCCATCTGCCACTCTCCGCCTATGTGACTGTTCTTGTTCTGGGACTCCTCATGTGGTTACCACATGCTACTCTCCACCTATATGACTGTTCCTGTTTTAGGACTCAATGCTGTTGCCACCTGCCACCCTCCATCTATGTGATTGTCCTTCCTTTTTTGGGCCTCTTAATGCTGTACCAATTGTCAGACCCGCCTATGTATATGTGAGAAAGGTCTCTAATGATGTCAATAAAAACAGCAACCTTTAATCCAAATATTTTAAAATCTAAACTAATGGTGGCATATCCACACCGCGTAATTTAATAGATGTATGACAGTTGACGCTTTTCAGGGGAGTACCCTTAGTCCTACCTGGAAAATGAACCACTTTCCTGCATTTAAATAGTGTACATACCAGCTGTTATGAGGTCCGCCACCTTACCCCTGTAGTGTGACAAACGGCCAATCATGAAGCCAAATAGTTTGTTACAATTCCGGGGTGATTTATCAGGTAGGACTAAGCGGACACCCCCAAGACTACGCGGTGTGGTTATGCCAACATCATTTTGGATGTATGACAGGTGATGCTTTTCAGGGGAGTACCCTTAGTCCTACCTGGAAAATGAACCACTTTCCTGCATTTAAATAGTGTACATACCCGCTGTTATGAGGTCCGCCACCTTACCCCTTTAGTGTGACAAACGGCCAATCATGAAGCCAAATAGTTTGTTACAATTCCGGGGTGATTTACCAGGTAGGACTAAGCGGACACCCCCAAGACTATGCGGTGTGGGTATACCAACATCATTTTGGATTTTAAAATATTTGGATTAAATATTGCTGTTTTTGTCGACGTCACTGTGAATTTGGAAACTTTCTCACATAGATCTGCAAAAATGGCGAGTTGGTGGCCCCTGAGGAGGAGGGTTGGGCATTTGTGTAATAAAGGCTAGTGTCAAAAATTCTCATCAGATAGTCATCAGATGACTTAAGTGTGACGTTGGTTCAGATCACTATCACAATCACGTCCAAGTCAACAGCTGCGTCTCAGCAATGTGTTTTGCAATTTGCGGCCATCTGTCATTGCGCACCACCGCCATTTTTTTGGGTCTTTCAATATTTATTTGAGCAGAGGGAAGACATCAGTAATTAAGCCCTGGCTCGCCGTGTTACCTTGGATATTATCCGTGGTTAATATTTTACAGGGATCCTGAGGCTGGGCACTTACACTGAAATGGAAGACTAGCACCATCTGCAGGTGCTAAATTTGAATGTTTCTATTGCCCTGCCATTGCCCCATACTAACACAGCAAGGAGGCAAGAAAATAGTGAGAGAGAAAACTTGCGTTTGTGTCAGTAAGTACGCTGTATAGAGGAGATATGATAACGCAGTGTGAAGCAGGCAGGGTGGGATTTAGACCATAGCTCTGCTATTTTACTAAAGTGAAACCTATGTTAAAAAGCTTGTGTGTTGAAAGAATTCCCTTTTGATGACTTTAAAGTAGACCAACACCCAGGATTTTGACTATCCTGGGTCTTGGTCCACTTCCCCTATGTGAAACCCCTCAGATTTCCGTAAAAAACTCACCTCACCCCGCTCCTACGGCTCATGCGCAGCTGCTCGTCCAATAAGCGTGCTCGGAGCTGTTGTGGTATGCGCGCTGGCGGCCACATCTCATGCTTCTCTCTAACAGGGAGTGCGCCCTCGCTGGCCATTCACAAATTCACAAGCCCTACTAGAGAGAAGCGCGAGATGCGGCCGCGGCCCGCGCATGCGCCAATGGAGCGGGAGTAAGGTAAGGTTAGCGGGCGTCCTGGGGGGTTTCGCACAGCGGGACTTCCCGATTTTGGATGCCCCGAGGGAAGGGATCCGATCGGCCTGGGAATCTTATAGATTCCCGGGCCGATCCAGGAGGGTGTTGGTCCACTTTAAAACATCTGTATATTATGTTTTTTATATGGTTGCATAGTCATTCTGGTTGAGAAATCCACCCCCCTCCCACACCCACTCATTCCCAAGTGGCTGGAGCAAGTGGTATTAAAGAGTACTCACACTAAAGTGGTTGGAGCAAGTGGTATTAAAGAGTACTGACACCCTAGTGGTTGGATCAAGTAGTTTTAAAGAGTGCTCACACTAAAGTGGTTGGAGCAAATGGTATTAAACAGTACTAACACCCAAGTGGTTGGAGCAAGTGGTATTAAACAGTACTAACACCCAAGTGGTTGGAGCAAATGGTATTAAACAGTACTGACACCCAACCTATCTAGCCCTCACTCCAACCGCTTTCCCTGAATACGCCTAAGCTGTTAAGCTGGTTGGGACTGATGCTGATCAAATTTTCCCCTGAAATACTGATTTGAAAAAATACCCAACAAACTCACCACCTACCTCTCTATCCTCCAAGGTGGGTGGCTCATGATGTCACTGTAACAGGGGACATGAGGACTTCCACTGTTAGCTCACTCCTCAGACTATAAAAAATCCTTAGTGCTATCTCACTCCGTCCACCAATCTCCCATGTCATCCCTTGCTGTTCTTCAGCATCTTCTTGCAGGACGTAAGGCCCTGGGCATCTTGCCACTTAGTCCTTTTTAAGGACGAGGAAAGCTCATCATGCCCCCTGTCACTCACAGTGACATCAGAGTATTTTCTTCTGAAGTCACTGTGAGTGGCAGCGGGCATGAAGGACTTTCAACATCAACTGTCTCCTCGCACTATAAAAAGCCCCTTCCTGCAGCGAGAACGGACTGGCAGAAGCCCAATGCAGGGGGAAGGGTATGTGCCCCCAACCTGCAAGAGGATGCAGGGGGCCCGCGGGATAATGAGGACGTTGCCCAGCACTGGAAAGTAGAAAAAATTGAGGTTTGTTTTTTTCCTTTTTAGAACGATTCATTAAAATTCAACTTTGGATGCCGAAATTTCTTGCGAAATTGAATTTTAAAGGAATTCGCTCATCTCTATTTTGGTCCATAGAAAGGCAAAACTCAACCTAATCCAATTCAATGTGATCAAATAAGCATTAAAATTCATAGATTCGCAAAAAGTGCACTTGTTTGCATGTATTTTATGAATAAGGATGGGTAAAGCCGAACCGCAAAGTTCAAGTTGGAACCAAACTTTGAAAGTTCGGATCCCCGATTTCGAGCACAGATTCCAAACTGAATCTGTGTGCACGTCCGGCACTTGGTCCGAACACGGAAGAAGGCTGATTGGCTGCTATATTCACCAGCAACCATTGGCCAGGCAGGTCACGTGACCCCATCGTATAAAAGGCGGGGTCCGAGTCATGCCACACTTGCACTCAAGTCTGCAGTAGTTAGAAAAAGGTGCTGTTGGCTGCTGATGTGGTTGAGGGACAAATAGGGCTTTCTATTTACTAAAACTATCATTGTAAAGACATTTATATAGGGAAATCAGCTGGAGTCTGGGCTAGATAGGATGTTAAGCACGCTATTGTCCCTTTCAGGACATTTATTCAGGAGAAGCAGCTGAAGTGAGGGCTAAATAGGTTGGGTGTCAGTACTGTTTAATACCATTTGCTCCAACCACTTGGGTGTCAGTACTGTTAAATACCATTTTCTCCAACCACTTGGGTGTGAGTACTGCTTAATACCACTTGCTCCAACCACTTGGGTATGAGTACTGTTTAATGCCACTTGCTCCAACTACTTGGATGTGAGAACTCTTTAATACCACTGGCTACAACCATTTGGTTGTGAGTAATCTTTAATACCACTGACTACAACCACTTGGGTGTGAGTACTATTTAACACCACTGGCTTCAATTTCTTGGGTATGAGTACTGTTTAATGCCACTTGCTCCAACTACTTGGATGTGAGAACTCTTTAATACCACTGGCTACAACCACTTGGTTGTGAGTACTCTTTAATACCACTAGCTCAAACCACTTGGGTGTGATAACCTGGTGGAGACGGGCAGTTTTAAAGATCACTAGCTCAAAAATGTTAGGTGTCAGTACTCTTTAATAACAATTGTTAGTGCAGCATCCACTGGATCAAGGCACTTAAGGCCCTCTTGAAAAAAATGTTTTTGTGTAGTGTCCACTGGTTCAGGGCACTTGTGTGTCAGTACTCTTTAATATCAATTGTGAGTGGAGTGTCCACTATCTGGGCACTTAAAGCGGACCTTCACCCTGAATAAGAGCATATCTTATATGTTTCCCACACCCCACATTAAAAATCATCCTACCTGCATCTACTGCATGTTACGAGCCTTTAAACATTCAAGATCACGCTGGCGCTCTCCTTGATTTGCAGCCCTCTAGCCCTTGCTACCCTCACTTTACAGCCATTTTTGGTCCCCCAAATTCAGTTCCCCATTGACTTCAATGGGTTGCAGTTTCGGAGTGAGTCTGGGGGGCCCCAAGAGGACTTTAGTGGCAAGTTCGGCTGAACTTGACGAATCCAAACTTCAGAGGGTTTGCCCATCCCTAATTATGAAGGCACAATTAAAGCGGACCAGTCTTATCCCAGACAATGGTGCCTGTTTTAGCTTTAAAGCTCTGCCTCCTCCATTTATTGCCACGGTTGTGTGTGGCAATGATGTCAAACATGTTCCAGGTTGATTCATAAAGTGAAAATATCTATTTCTAATTCTACACCCTAAGAAGGGAATATTAGCAGGGGATTTGACCAAATCTATTCCACAAGTTGAGGGGATTTTAGTCTGCTTTAAATTGCCTTTGGACAGCTGTTTTTATGCCTCATGGTCACTTATTACATCTGATATAAAAAGGTGTACAAAGTACACAGCACAGCCCCCACTGCTGTTATTATTTGGAAAAGCGATGCGGGACTGGGGCCCTGCTCTGGCTCAATGGCCAATAATATAAAAATATTAAAGTTGTGCTTTAAACATATGCCTGGGGGTTGGGTAGCATAGAATGCAGTGGATATGTGTACTTCAAAAGCCTATGGTGAAGCCACATGCCAAAACCACACCTCATTACACACTAACTAAACTGGCCAGTGCACCTCTTTGAATTCCCCAACAAATGATCAGTTTATGGACCATCTCAGCACACCAAGCATAACAGCTCCATCACATGGAAGCAGCACAGCTGGCCCACAGCCATGGAAGAGCACCAAGCCAATGGCAAAGGACACTGCCCCCCCCCTCAGTGCCCAAGAGGGGTTGCAAGTAACCAAGAGAGGAAATTGCCCAGTCTCCTGCTCAACATGGTGGCAGGAAACTTTGCACCCCATACCCTGTAAGCGGGTATTAAAGGTCCTTAGAAACCCTTTCCCAGTTCCCAAGTAGTGTAGAATAGACAAAAACTCAAACACAGACAAAACTTCGTGTGTGCATGCAAAAATAAAGTTCTCTAAAGTGAAAAAGTTCTCTAAAGGGAAAATCAATGAATTCCTTCCATAACAAACGCCTATGTCTGACTGCCGCAGGCTGAAGACATCAGCTAGCGACGAAACGTGCATCAGGCTGCATAGAATGAAAACTCCTTATACTTGTATATAAAGTATATAAGTTATTATATAAACTATTTTTTAATATCTTTATATAAATTATCTTGTGTCGACGATTGTGAGCCGCTTATTTTGTAGCGAAATTATACTGTCGCTCCTTTACCAATTTACATTTGTTTTTTAAATCCAAGATTGGGAGTTCTTGTTTCTTGGTCCCTAATTCAACATTTTTGGTTGAAGCCTTCGCTGGGGTCTTCCTGCTTAGTCTTTGTGTCTTGAAGTTGTTTGAAGGTCCATTAATCTCCTGCATTTCTTGATCCAATGAGCGCAAGTCCAGCATTAGTTCACTATGGCTTTCGCCCAGTGTCGGGGAGGCTGATTTATTAATAGCGACATGTAGCGACAGTTGAGCGACTGTAGCGGTATTTTCACAGCGCCCGCTAGTAGTCGCTGTGCTTGGCCGTTGTTCGGTTGATGACAGCGACTCAGTCGGTTTGCCGTAATGTTGAATACAAGGTTCCGAGTCGCTATTTGACAGGTTCCGCGATGTATGGGTGCGCGTGATAGCGACTGGACAGAGCGACCGGCTTCCACCATATTCATCAAAAAATCACGCTCAAAAAATTCTCGCGCTGTGAAATGCATGTTTAAACCCCAGAGCGCTGGAGGCGATGTGTTAAAAGTAGTTTTTTAACCCCCAAACCACCATATTTTTGGAAACCAAAAAAAAAAAAATATTTTAAATAATTTAGTAATGTGAATACATTAATATCAGACCTGTAATATCAATTCTGTACAATTTTTATTTTTATTTTTTTTTTCCCTTAAAAAAATTATCTAAAATGGCAGAAGTGGTCACATAATTTTTCAAATTAAAAAAAAAAAAAAATTAATAACAATGAATTATTAATATTTAAAGATTGTTCCATTGAAATGCATTGGAGAGCGCCAGGTAGCGAGAGGTCATACCTGTTGCTGTTCAAGGTCGGACGCTGGCGCTGTGGGCTGAGGCTGGAATAATGATGAATGAGTCGCTATCCGGCGCTATCTCAGTCGCTAAGCAGGATTGGCTTGATAAATGTGTGATTGTGGTGGGGAGCCGGCGTTCTCGTGGCGGGGCGCGTCATTACCGGCCGCTCACCAGTCGCTACCTGTCACTATTCCTTCATAAATAAGGGCCTGAGTAAGCCACGGCAGGGAGGGACCTTCATACTGTTGCATTATGTGCTTCCCCAGGATCTTCCTGACATTAGGGAAACACCTCCCCTAGGTTATACATGTGCCTTCTTGTCTTGCCTTGTTTGAACTCCTGCACTAGCAATGCTGCCTGGCCTTCAAGTACCATTAAGGCGCACAGGAAGAGCTACCCAGGGCTTGGACCAGAAAGAAGACAGTGTTAGAGGATAACCAAAGGCTTTAAAAAACAAATACAGACACCTTACATCAAGCAAAAACCTTACACAGAAAAAAACAAGAAATTGACTGTAGGCAGAAACTAAGAAAAACTCCAAAACTAGGGATGGACGCTCACAATATGATATTTGATCATATGCAGGAGCAGATGGCAGCATCCTGGAAATTAAGGAGACCTGCTATGCAATGGAAGGGTCATGGGTCTCGCCACCACTGAAGTGCTGATGGCTGGTTAGACAGACAGGGACATGGCAAGAGGGGCCTGGCTTCTACTCGTATTTATGGCGCCAGCCATCCCTGGATACAGGGGCATAACTGTTGTGGGTCCACGCCGGAGCCTGTCGTTGCTCTATCACATTATTTATCATATGTGCTCACCTGCCATCATTTAGAGAAGGGAAGCACCATTTGTCTCTGCTGTTTCACTTTTCAGTTGTCTAGCTGCATTGAATTGATTCAATAGGCTACAAAAAGTTTACTGTATAAGCCTTGAAAGGGCCCCATTTAATGTCTGCACCAGGACCCCATCACATTTAGTTACACCACTGCCTGGATAGAGACATGGCTGGAGGAACCTGGCTGCTCCTTGAATTTGTGAAGGCAACCCTGGATGGAGATATAGCAAGAGGTACCTGCTTGTTCCTGGGATTGATGGAGCAAGCCAGCCCTGGATGGAGACACGGCAAGAGGGACCTGGATGCTCTTTAAATTTATGGAGCCAACCAGCCCCGGATGGAGACATGTAAAGGGGGCCCTGGCTGCTCCGGGGATTTATGGAGCCAGGCGGCCCTGAATGGATACACAGCAAGAGGGACCTGTTTGCTCCTGGAATTTATGGAGCCAGCCAGCCCCGGATGGAGACACGGCAAGAGGGACCTGGATGCTCTTTAAATTTATGGAACCAGCCAGCCCCGGATGGAGACATAGCAAGAGGGCCCTGGCTGCTCTGGGGATTTATGGAGCCAGCCAGCCCTGAATGGATACACGGCAAGAGGGACCTGCTTGCTCCTGGAATTTATGAAGCCAGCCAGCCCTGGGTGGAGATACGGCAAGTGGGACCTGGATGTTCTTTAAATTTATGGAGCCAGCCAGCCCCGGATGGAGACATAGCAAGAGGGCCCTGGCTGCTCCTGGGATTTATGGAGCCAGAGAGCCTTGAATGGATACACAGCAAGAGGGACCTAGCTTCTCCTGGGATTTATGAAGCCAGCCCTGGATGGAGACATGGCAAGTAGGATCTGGCCGTTGCTTGGATTTATAGAGCCAGCCCTGAATGGATACACGGCAAGAGGGACCTGGCTGCTCCTGGGATTTATGGAGCCAGCCAGCCCTGGGTGGCGATACGGCAAGAGGGACCTGGCTGCTCCTTAAATTTATGGAGCCAACCAGCCCTGGCTGGAAACATAGCAAGAGGACCCTGGCTGCTCTGGGGATTTATGGAGCCAGCCCTGGATGGAGACACGGCAAGTGGAATCTGGCTGCTCCTGGGATTTATGGAGGCAGTCAGCCCTGGACATAGCTTTCATAGCAGAACAATGTGTCTAGAAAGAAAACAGGTTCCTGCTGTATTGTTACCTTATCTTACCAAGCCCTCCAGTAGATGCCACATAATAAAATACCTGGTTCATGTTGCCAGGTACCTCAGCAGAACCCCCAATAGTGGTGACAAATGCTGCAACTGTCTAATTACCAGCATCAGTGGAACCATTACAGAATGCAGCAACCAACACAGACAGAGGGAAGGAGATTGGGGGCAAGAAGACGTTGAACCGTGGATTCATTTTTGTGAATTAAGTTAATCAATTGGAGAATAAGGGAGAAGCTGTCCTTACTCTATCTTTTTGGTATTAATGAAATGGTAAGAGGTTGCTAAGAATCCGGAGTTCAGAGGTGGGTCACCAGATGGCTTGCTGACACCTTCTCCCAATTACCTGCCCCCTCATTTGGGCACCAAGGGTGCAGGAGAGCCTGGTGGCTGCAGACATCAGCCCGGAGCCCTTGTTGGAGATAGGCCATGTGGCTTCCAAGTTGTGGGCATCAGCAATTTTTTCCCCCAATGCTGGGGAGCAACACAGTTTAGGGGTTCACAAACATGGAGGGAGCAGGATCCTTGTTGGGCCTTATCTGGTAACTAGTGTTTTCTGTCTCCGTTTGGGAGGGGAAGGCGGGTTAGGTAAAAAGGGCACATTAGATCAGTTCCGGGGAAGGGGTTGTAAGTGCTTATGGGCTGCATTGATGGGCCGGGGAGGCAGATGCCTGCTCACGTCTAACACTCCACTTGCACTGTTCTAAAATGCGTGGGTCCTAAAGGGGAAATCCGCACACAATGCCTAACAGTCGTGAGTCCTATAGGTGGGTTCTGCATGAATGCTGTAGGAGGATCCACTTTGCATTGTGCATTGTCAAGTAACAATAAAACAAACTGTAAAAAAAACTTGGAGGCATTACACTCACCTTTTGTCTGGTGCGCATGCATTAGAGGTGGAGGATACTAACGCACACTTTGTCAAGTGCATGCACCGTGGGATGAATTGATGTTTGGACTATTCTTCTTAAGGACTTAATTGTTTGCTCTGTGTTTTTAATCAATTATAAGTAACAATAACTGCTTATTCCATTCTGTTCAGGGAAGATATCCAGGCCCCTATTTTATTACCTCTCCCTCTGGCATAGAGGAACAATAACGGGCAGTCATGGCCTAGCGGTAAGGAAACTCTTTGGATGGGGGCGAGTTGCAGGTTTGATCAGAACAGTTTCTAGGGTAAATCATGCTCAATGCAGGACGTAAAAATTCTGCCCCCTCCTCACCCATCCTATGATTCTGTTGCTGTCCCATACAGGTATGTGCCATGCTGTGCCTCATGGTCTCTGCCCCCTCCTCACCCATCCTATGTTTCTGCCTCTGTCCCATACAGATATGTGCCATGCTGTGCCTCATGGTCTCTGCCCCCTCCTCGCCCATCCTATGGTGCTGCCGCTGTCCCATACAGGTATGTGCCATGATGTGCCTCTTGGGCTCTGCCCCCTCCTCGCCCATCCTATGGTGCTGCCGCTGTCCCATACAGGTATGTGCCATGCTGTGCCTCATGGTCTCTGCCCCTTCCTCACCCATCCTATGGAGTTGCTGCTGTCCCATACAGGTATGTGCAATGCTGCGCCTCATGGTCTCTACCCCCTCCTCACCCATCCTATGGCGCTGCCTCTGTCCCATACAGGTATGTGCCATGCTGTGCCTCATGGTCTCTGCCCCCTCCTCACCCATCCTATGGTGCTGCTGCTGTCCCATACAGGTATGTGCCATGCTGTGCCTCATGGTCTCTGCCCCCTCCTCACCCATCCTATGGTGCTGCCGCTGTCCCATACAGGTATGTGCATACCTCCCAACTTCTGAAAATGTGAAATCGGGACAAGCAATGCCCCAGACCACACCCCTGTCACGCCCCGGCCACACCCCGTCACGCCCCGACCACACCCCTGTCACGCCCCGGCCACACACCCCGTCACGCCCCGGCCACGCCCCTGTCACACTCTCCAGCTCCAGCAATGTCGGCTGCCTTCACCCCTGCATGCGTAAGTTTTTTTATCCCCAACCCAGCATACCGCCCACCCACCCCCGTGCGCCCGCCCCCCGTGCGCCCGCCCCACTCTCTCACCCCACACGCCAGGAAGTTAGTATCTTCGCGCCGGCATCGTTGCGGCCCTGGGCACACTGCCACGGCGCAGGGCGTCCCGGGACATTTGTTAATGTTCCGGGACCGCGGGATTCTTTGCGAAAATCGGGACAATCCCGAGAAAATCGGGACAGTTGGGAGGCATGGGTATGTGCCATGCTGTGCTTCATGGTCTCTGCCCCCTCCTCACCCATCCTATGGCGCTGCCTCTGTCCCATACAGGTATGTGCCATGCTGTGCTTCATGGTCTCTGCCCCCTCCTCCCTCCTTCTATGGCGCTGCCTCTGTCCCATACAGGTATGTGCCATGCTGTGCTTCATGGTCTCTGCCCCCTCCTCCCTCCTTCTATGGTGCTGCCTCTGTCCCATACAGGTATGTGCCATGCTGTGCTTCATGGACTCTGCCCCCTCCTCCCTCCTTCTATGGTGCTGCCGCTGTCCCATACAGGTATGTGCCATGCTGTGCCTCATGGTCTCTGCCCCCTCCTCGCCCATCCTATGGTGCTGCCGCTGTCCCATACAGGTATGTGCCATGCTGTGCCTCATGGTCTCTTCCCCCTCCTCGCCCATCCTATGGTGCTGCTGCTGTCCCATACAGGTATGTGCCATGCTGTGCCTCATGGTCTCTTCCCCCTCCTCGCCCATCCTATGGTGCTGCTGCTGTCCCATACAGGTATGTGCCATGCTGTGCTTCATGGTCTCTGTCCCCTCCTCACCCATCCTATGGTGCTGCCGCTGTCCCATACAGGTATGTGCCATGCTGTGCTTCTTGGTCTCTGCCCCCTCCTCACCCATCCTATGGTGCTGCCTCTGTCCCATACAAGTATGTGCCATGCTGTGCCTCATGGTCTCTTCCCCCTCCTCGCCCATCCTATGGTGCTGCTGCTGTCCCATACAGGTATGTGCCATGCTGTGCTTCATGGTCTCTGTCCCCTCCTCACCCATCCTATGGTGCTGCCTCTGTCCCATACAGGTATGTGCCATGCTGTGCTTCATGGTCTCTGTCCCCTCCTCACCCATCCTATGTTGCTGCCTCTGTCCCATACAGGTATGTGCCATGCTGTGCTTCTTGGTCTCTGCCCCCTCCTCACCCATCCTATGGTGCTGCCTCTGTCCCATACAGGTATGTGCCATGCTGTGCTTCATGGTCTCTGTCCCCTCCTCACCCATCCTATGGTGCTGCCGCTGTCCCATACAGGTATGTGCCATGATGTGCCTCTTGGTCTCTGCCCCCTCCTCGCCCATCCTATGGTGCTGCCGCTGTCCCATACAGGTATGTGCCATGATGTGCCTCTTGGTCTCTGCCCCCTCCTCGCCCGTCCTATGGTGCTGCCACTGTCCCAAACAGGTATGTGCCATGCTGTGCCTCATGGTCTCTGCCCCCTCCTCGCCCTTCCTATGGTGCTGCCGCTGTCCCATACAGGTATGTGCCATGCTGTGCCTCATGGTCTCTGCCCCCTCTTCACCCATCCTATGGAGCTGCCGCGGTCCCATACAGGTATGTGCCATGCTGTGCTTCTTGGTCTCTGCCCCCTCCTCACCCATCCTATGGCGCTGCCTCTGTCCCATACAGGCATGTGCCATGCTGTGCCTCATGGTCTCTGCCCCCTCCTCACCCATCCTATGGAGCTGCCGCTGTCCCATACAGGTATGTGCCATGCTGTGCCTCATGGTCTCTGCCCCCTACTCACCCATCCTATGGCGCTGCCGCTGTCCCATACAGGTATGTGCCATGCTGTGCCTCATGGTCTCTGTCCCCTCCTCACCCATCCTATGGAGCTGCTGCTGTCCCATACAGGTATGTGCCATGCTGTGCCTCATGGTCTCTGCCCCCTCTTCACCCATCCTATGGAGCTGCCGCGGTCCCATACAGGTATGTGCCATGCTGTGCTTCTTGGTCTCTGCCCCCTCCTCACCCATCCTATGGCGCTGCCTCTGTCCCATACAGGTATGTGCCATGCTGTGCCTCATGGTCTCTGCCCCCTCCTCACCCATCCTATGGCGCTGCCTCTGTCCCATACAGGTATGTGCCATACTGTGCCTCATGGTCTCTGCCCCCTCCTCACCCATCCTATGGTGCTGCTGCTGTCCCATACAGGTATGTGCCATGCTATGCCCCCTCCTCACCCATCCTATGGCGCTGCCTCTGTCCCATACAGGTATGTGCCATGCTGTGCCTCTTGGTCTCTGCCCCCTCCTCACCCATCCTATGTTGCTGCTGCTGTCCCATACAGGTATGTGCCATGCTATGCCCCCTCCTCACCCATCCTATGGCGCTGCCTCTGTCCCATACAGGTATGTGCCATGCTGTGCCTCTTGGTCTCTGTCCCCTCCTCACCCATCCTATGGTACTGCCTCTGTCCCATACAGGTATGTACCATGCTGTGCCTCTTGGTCTCTGCCCCCTCCTCACCCATCCTATGGTGCTGCTGCTGTCCCATACAGGTATGTGCCATGCTGTGCCTCATGGTCTCTGCCCCCTCCTCACCCATCCTATGGTGCCGCTGCTGTCCTATACAGGTATGTGCCATGCTGTGCCTCATGGTCTCTGCCCCTTCCTCACCCATCCTATGGTGCCGCTGCTGTCCCATACAGGTATGTGCCATGCTGTGCCTCATGGTCTCTGCTCCCTCCTCACCCATCCTATGGTGCTGCCGCTGTCCTATACAGGTATGTGCCATGCTGTGCCTCATGGTCTCTGCCCCCTCCTCACCCATCCTATGGTGCTGCCACTGTCCCATACAGGTATGTGCCATGCTGTGCCTCATGGTCTCTGCCCCCTCCTCACCCATCCTATGGTGCTGCTGCTGTCCCATACAGGTATGTGCCATGCTGTGCCTCATGGTCTCTGCCCCCTCCTCACCCATCCTATGGTGCTGCTGCTGTCCCATACAGGTATGTGCCATGTTGTGCCTCATGGTCTCTGCCCCCTCCTCACCCATCCTATGGTGCTGCCACTGTCCCATACAGGTATGTGCCATGCTGTGCCTCATGGTCTCTGCCCCCTCCTCACCCATCCTATGGTGCTGCTGCTGTCCCATACACGTATGTGCCATGCTGTGCCTCATGGTCTCTGCCCCCTCCTCACCCATCCTATGGTGCTGCTGCTGTACCATACAGGTATGTGCCATGCTGTGCCTCATGGTCTCTGCCCCCTCCTCACCCATCCTATGGTGCTGCTGCTGTCCCATACAGGTATGTGCCATGTTGTGCCTCATGGTCTCTGCCCCCTCCTCACCCATCCTATGGTGCTGCCGCTGTCCCATACAGTTATGTGTCATGCTGTGCCTCATGGTCTCTGCCCCCTCCTCACCCATCCTATGTTGCTGCCTCTGTCCCATACAGGTATGTGCCATGCTGTGCCTCATGGTCTCTGCCCCCTCCTCACCAATCCTATGGTGCTGCTGCTGTCCTATACAGGTATGTGCCATGCTGTGCCTCATGGTCTCTGCCCCCTCCTCACCCATCCTATGGTGCTGCCGCTGTCCCATACAGGTATGTGCCATGCTGTGCCTCATGGTCTCTGTCCCCTCCTCACCCATCCTATGGAGCTGCTGCTGTCCCATACAGGTATGTGCCATGCTGTGCCTCATGGTCTCTGCCCCCTCCTCACCCATCCTATGGTGCTGCTGCTGTCCCATACACGTATGTGCCATGCTGTGCCTCATGGTCTCTGCCCCCTCCTCACCCATCCTATGGAGCTGCTGCTGTCCCATACAGGTATGTGCCATGCTGTGCCTCTTGGTCTCTGCCCCTCCTCACCCATCCTATGTTGCTGTCTCTGTCCCATACAGGTATGTGCCATGCTGTGCCTCATGGTCTCTGCCCCCTCCTTACCCATCCTATGGTGCTGCTGCTGTCCCATACAGGTATGTGCAATGCTGTGCCTCATGGTCTCTGCCCCTCCTCACCCATCCTATGGTGCTGCTGGTGTCCCATACAGGTATGTGCAATGCAGTGCCTCATGGTCTCTGCCCCTCCTTACCCATCCTATGGTGCTGCTGCTGTCCCATACAGGTATGTGCCATGTTGTGCCTCATGGTCTCTGCCCCCTCCTCACCCATCCCTTGGTGCTGCCGCTGTCCCATACAGGTATGTGCCATACTGTGCCTCATGGTCTCTGCCACCTCCTCACCCATCCTATGATGCTGCTGTCCCATACAGGTATGTGCCATGCTGTGCCTCATGGTCTCTGCCCCCTCCTCACCCATCCTATGGTGCTGCTGTCCCATACAGGTATGTGCCATGCTGTGCCTCATGGTCTCTGCCCCCTCCTCACCCATCCTATGATGCTGTTGTCCATACAGGTATGTGCCATGCTGTGCTTCATGGTCTCTGCCCCCTCCTCACCCATCCTATGGAGCTGCCGCTGTCCCATACAGGTATGTGCCATGCTGTGCCCCATTGTCTCTGCCCCCTCCTCACCCATCCTATGGTGCTGCCGCTGTCCCATACAGGTATGTGCCATGCTGTGCCTCTACCATAGCAGCAGGCAGTGCCACCTCCCCATGACTGAGCCCAATATAGGGGGATGAGGGGCCTAACTTATGGTCTGCACCACTAACAGTGGCCCGACTGATTGGAAGAACAGGATGGATGGGATAAAGGTGCCCCCAATGGCCTTGCCACCCAGGGTGATTGCCCTGATTTCCCTCCCCTAGAAACAGCCTTGGGTTTGATCCACGGGCATGACTAAAGTTGTCTTGAGCAAGGCACGTAACACTCCAAGTGCCCCCCCCCCCCCCCGGTGCCATGATTAGGGCAGCACTACTTCCCAGCTATGTGCATACTTCCTCCAGAATCAGGCATGATGCTAGGGGAGAAGTGACCAGCAGTCTTTCCTGACTGCCGGCCCAATTTAAAGTGGACTTAAACCTGTATTTCCTGACCCTGAAGTCTAAAAGACTCTGGAGCTGGCTGATTCCATATCCCCCAGGCATCCCAATGTGAAATGCCCCATTGTGTGAAACCCCCCGGGATCACTTGTATACTTACCTGACAAGTGATCCAATGACACATGCATAGGTCACATCCCTGGCTTTGTCGCGCTGTAGGTCGCCAGGGATGCCAGCTGCTCCCCGTTCTCTACGCCGGGCTCTGTGTACAAAACGAGTTCTATGTCCTGCATTAATATATACAGTGTGCCGATTGGATGAAAGCCTGCAATGTGGGTATGCCACACAGTGGGGGATCCCGCAATGGGATGCCCCAGGGGATAGGGAATCAGCTGGTTTGGCCACCTTTAAAGGACAGAACAGAGGTGAGCATGGCACCCCTTTCTTCTGACATAACTAACCGTGCACCCGTAGCAGCTCCTATTTACACCCCCTCCCCCAAAAGAACCAATAAGCTTAGCGGGAGGGCGGGAAATCGTGTGGCAAACCAGTAATCTGAGTGGGTGGGGGGGATCAAGTTAACAGGCGCAGCTGCATGGTGGACCACTGACCATGTGTCCTGAGCGATGGCAAACCTCACACATTCCAAAGGCCGGCCTTGCGAAGCAAACAATGGCCATTTATGCACAAACATCAAGAATAAAAGTCAATCATAGAGTTCCACATACCTCCCAAGTGTCCCTGTTTTAGAGGAACTGTCCCTCTTTTGACCCCATGTCCTCCTTTCCCTCGTTCTCATTTGTCCCTCTTTGAGGTGTAACACGCAGATCTGCAGCAATAAATGATTCATTTGTCTATTCAAAGCGTTTAAATTGTAACTGTTACATCCTATCTCCTATCCATCCCTTAATGAGTGTGCGTGGCTTTATTCATCCCTCAATGAGGGGGCGTGGCTTCATCCATCCCTCAATGAGGGAGCGTGGCTTCATCCATCCCTCAATGAGGGGGTGTGGCTTCATCCATCCCTCAATGAGGGGGTGTGGCTTCATCCATCCCTCAATGAGGGGGCGTGGTTTAATTTATATATTGTCCCTATTTGAGGTGTAACATGCAGATCTGCATCAATAAATGACTCATTCCCCTAATTCAAAGTGTTTCTATTGTTGTAACTGGTACATCCTATCTCCTAGCCATCCCTCAATGAGGGGGCGTGGCTTCATCCATCCCTCAATGAGGGAGAGTGAACTAATTTAAAAAATGTCCCTCTTTTCCACCCTGAAAAGTTGGTAGGTATGGAGTTTCATGGTCTCAATGTCCTTACAATAAGGAATCCTTCCTGTAGCACTGTAAGAAACATTTTTCCTTTAGCCTTAGTGGATGCCCCCCACATCCATTTGTCGACATACATTTGACTATGCAGCGTATAACCTGATGAGCAAAATCTAACAGCGATGGGGCCTTTTAAAGTGGACCAAAACCCAGAATTTTGACTATCCTGGGTTTTGGTCCTTTCCCCTGGGGCTCCCAGATCAGGGGGTGCCCCGCTGCGTGAAACCCCCCAGATCGCCTAAGACAACTCACCTCTTCCAGGTCCTATGGTGTATGCACGGCTGCTTGTCCAATCAGTGCGCTCGGAGCCGCTGACGTCGTGTTGTCTAATGCTTTGTCTAAGAGCAGCGGCTCCGAGTACGCTGATGGCTGCATCCCCGACTTCCCTCTAACAGGGAGCGTGCCCGCACCGGCCATTCACAAATGCCTGGCGCGGGCACGAGCCCTGCTAGAGGGATAACGGGGATGCGGCTCGGCCATGCGCCGTTGGACCAGGAAACAAGGTAAGTGAACGGGGCGACCTGGGGGTTACACACAGCGGGGCATCCCGATTGAGGATGTCCCAGGGGGATAAGATTCCCGGGCTGATCGGCGTGGGTTTTGATCCACTTTAAGGAGCTAACAGTTAGTTTTTCCTCGTTTATAACAATTTGCGCTGAGCTCTGCAACGAAACACAAAAAGAAAGAGCGCGTTGACCCCCGAATCTGATTTATATTCTGAACTCCGAATGAAAAAAAAAAGTAATTCGGCTACAAATTGCACCATGTCGCGCACAGGGAAAAGCTGTAAAATAAATACACGGGGCACGATTCCTTCTTCTTTACTAATAGTGGAGACTCTCCACCAATCAGATAATCATCTGCGATTATCTGGCTTCCAACACAAATCAATTTCCCGTAGAGCCGTCCGGCCGAGCTCTAAATTATGAAGAGTTTTGCCGCCATCCGACGTCTGGCAATGTTAAGACAAAGTCAGACAACTTTACCGTGGAGTTACATGACGATCGTTAGTCATACTGACAGCAAGTCGATCGCGCTTAGAAAACCTCTAAAAAAAAAAGGGTCCGGTTTGGATGCACGCGCAGCGTCCGCTTACAAGCTTTGGGGACAGGTTACAAACAAGGATTTGAGAAGTATTTATAGGGTTAAAGAGTTATTGCTGGTGGAGAGCAGTGGTGCTTAAAGTGGATGCATGCGCAGCGCCCGCTTCCAGGCTTTGGGGACAGGTTACAAACAAGGATTTGAGAAGTATTTATAGGGTTCAAGAGTTATTTCTGATGGAGAGCAGTGGTGCCTAAAGTGGATGCATGCGCAGCGTCCACTTCCAGGCTTTGGGGACAGGTTACAAACAAGGATTTGAGAAGTATTTATAGGGTTAAAGAGTTATTGCTGGTGGAGAGCAGTGGTGCCTAAAGTGGATGCACGCGCGGCGTCCGCTTCCAGGCTTTGGGGACAGGTTACGAACAAGGATTTGAGAAGTATTTATAGGGTTAAAGAGCTATTGCTGGTGGAGACCAGTGGTGCTTAAAGTGGATGCACGTGCAGCGTCCGCTTCCAGGCTTTGGGGTTAAGCTGCGAACAAGGATTTAAGAAGTATTTATAGGGTTAAAAAGTTATTGCTGGTGGAGAGCAGTGTATGCATGTGCAGCGTTCGCTTCCAGGCTTTGGGCAGGGGTGTAGCTAGGGGGGAGCAGGGGAGGCAATTTCCCCCGGGTGCAGCAGGTCAGGGGGGCGTCAAAGGAGAGTCTGAGAACAGTTGGGGGGCGCCATTTCAAATCTTTGCCCCGGGTGCCAGAAAGCCCAGCTGCTCCTCTGGCTTTGAAGAGGATTTAAAGTGCGATCTGGGGGGTTTCAGACAACGGGACGCCCCGATCAGGGTTTCCCCGGGGAATGGACCAAAACCCAGGATAGTCGATTGGGGGTGCCCCGTCTGAAACCCCCCAGATCGCTGAGCGCAACTCACCTCTTCCCGGTTCTACGGTGCATGCGTGGCCGCTCGTCCAATCAGCTCGCTTGAAGCCACTGACGTCACGTCGTCTTCATCTAAGGCCAGCGGCTCCGAGCGCTCTGGCGGCTGCATCCCCCTTACAGGGGGCGTGACTGTGCCAGCCATTCACAAATGCCTGGCGTGAGCAAGCGCCCTGCTAGAGGGATAGTGGGAATGAGGCTGTGGCTTGCGCATGCGGCGTTGGACCGGGAAGCAAGGTATGTGTACGAGGCGACCTGGGTGGTTTCACACAGCGGGGCATCCTAATTTTGGATGCCCCCTTCTCCGATAATTGGCTTACTGCCATCATCAAATTCTGTGCTATTGGCTAACAGACACCACTAAATGATTGGCTGGCCACCAGCCCCTCACTGTTGGCTGCCTCCGACTCCTAAGTGTAGGATACGGCCTGAGTCACTATGTAAGCATTGTGTATTTAAAGCCCTTAGCCACAGAAATACATAAACAGTGTGTGTGTGTTGGGCCGGCGTCAGCACTCGGCAAGGCGGGACAGCTGCCAGGAGGGGCCCACAAAGGCTCTTGACCTGCAGCAGACTCAGAGGGCATCGCCACAGCTGGCCTCCACACCATGTGACAGGAGCGCCGGCGGGCTGTGGCCAATCAAACAGCAGGCGGCAACAAGGAGACTAGAAGTGCGTGCCAGGAGAGAAAGCACTGTAGAGGTAAGTTATTTCTTTTAAAGAAGGTTTCTTTTTCTTTTCTTTTCTTGTGATCCTTAGGGGGCATCCAGATTTGGGACGTCACCACAAAGGGGCCCACTGAGACCATGCTGCCCTGGAGCCGGCGCTGTGTGTGTATCGAGAATCAGGGTCTAAAGGGTTAAGAGCTGTCCCTAGCTGTTAAAGAGGAACTTCGGAGGCCCTGGAGTCTAAAAGACTGCGCGCGTCCATGCCCGACCTTCCTGAATGGGCGACGCGGTCACGCCGCGGCTGCCAGGTGGGTGGAGGATGCGGCTGGCGGTGCACTCGGCTCCCTTCAGTGCCGCCTGGCTGCTCCTCGACGAAGAGAGACGAGTGACAGCAAGCACGCTGATTGGCTGAGCGAGCCACTCAGCCAATCAGAGCACTTGCTCTTGCCCGAGTCTGCACCATGGCTCCCATCCTATCACGGAGAAGGGGGGAAACATATACAGAAAACCCCAGAACCCTCCAGGCCATAGACAAGTCGTCCACAGCCAAGGCCAGAGGATCCAGAGAAGGGATGTCAGAGAAGGGATGTCAAGGAAGGTGAGTGAAATGGGCCGATCTGGGGGGGTACACACAGCCAGTGCAAAGAGGGACAACACGCAGGAAATGGAGTCAAATCCATGTGTGTTGCTCCTCTTTAAAAGGATTTTCTTGACTTCACAGCTGTGGTCAGGTGACTCCTGTATAGAGCTACAGGCAGGAAGCCAGTAAAGTATTTGCTTGTCTGTAACTCTGCGTTTAACTCCTCGCATCCCCCCCCCCCCTCCACATACCCACTAAAAAAAACTCCAGGGTCACGTGAGTTCCACAAGCTGGGATGCCCCCACTGAGAGAAACAACAACCCGAAAAGTGAAGATTGGGTGTGTTGTTCCTCTTTAAACCCCTGCCCCCCCCCCTTTTAACCCAACTATAAGAGCCCAGGGCAGCCTTGGTAATGGCAAGTAATTGTCGTTTCTCGCAACTGAATTTTAAAGCAAAGAAACGCCAATCTCTCTGGTGTTGCATTGAATCATCCTCAGTGAGTCCCGGTGATTAACCTGTCACATCCATTCTGTATAACGATGCTCTTCAGCTTACAGCCTGCCATCGAATCATTTCCAGATTGGGTGAGTAATATTTTAAACATCCCCGTCATGTGCGATAATTATACTTGTCTCTGCCATGCGGGCAGCTTTTATTTCCCACCTTGGCCCGGCTGAGTCTGACAAATTCTTTTCTTTGTAGTAATACGGTGAGTCAACTGGATTTGCCGTGTTTCTCTTAACTTTCGCTAGTTGCACTGGCGAATCAGATTACTCGCTTTGGATTGTTGTCGTGGCTTATTACTACAGATATAGCATGACCCGGATGGATCTTTGCAGATGACAAATTCTTCCAGTTCACACCAGTGATATAATCCTTCTTTCTTGCTCTGTACGGCGGTATGGCTGTGATTCCCCCAGGTCGCCCGATCAACTCACCTTCCAGTTGCTCCCATGGCGCAGGCTCACGCTTAGCCAATTAGCGTGCTCGCTATCCGTCAGCTCCCTTCTGCGCCGCTGATGGCTAAGCACGCGAACGGTGCCGAAGGAAGCCGAATGCACTACCAGCCGCATCCCCCGCTCACCTTGCAGCTGAGATGTGCCCCAGGACTAGAGGTATGCGGGGATGCAGCCGCAGCACAGAGACATGACGAGGGCTTGGGAGGTGAGTGGGTCTGGGCGTCTGGGGGGGTTTTACAGTGTGGGGCACCTCAATTCAGAAAGCCCCAAGGACAGGAACTCAGATGGCCCAGGAGACTTTTAGACTCCAGGGTCTCCGAAGTTCCTCATTAATATTGTGAAACAACAACTTGATTAAGAGTGGCCTGGCATTATTTCTATATAGGTAAAGGATGGGCCCCAAGAATGAAAGAATGTGTAATGTACCCAAGAAGATGTGTAATGGACCCAATGTGTTGTGTTATTTCTATATAGGTCAAGGATGGGCCCCAAGAACGAAAGATGTGTAAAGTACCCAAGAAAAATATGTAATGGACCCAAGGTACCCAACACTGTTAATAACTGACCAGCTACAGCAGAGGACTTTTGGACAGGTTAACTGGTTAAGTTTGGTAAAATTGGAGTAACCAACTTTCCCAGAGGATCTTCTAGTGGGCCCCAGGCACCTACTTAAGAGCACCATTAGCGCAGTATAGGAGGTCCAAGATTGTTTTTATTTGCGTGACAGGTTCTGTGAATTTGATTTAATCCATTGGTTACTAACATTACCTATTATAGCATGCAACAGCTTGATTAAGAATGGTCTTGCATTATATATATATATTAGAGGTATGGGTACCAAGAATGGTGAGTGAAAGAATGTCTAATGGGCTCAAGGTAACCAACACTATAATATCTGACGAGCTACAGAAGAGGACTGACAAATTTTGTCCGGGTTAACCAGTTAGGTTTGGTAAAATTGTGTAATCAACTTTCCCGAAGGATCTTCCGGTGGTCCTGAATAGAGATGAGCGAACTTTTGAAAAGTTTGATTCGGCCGATTCGCCGAATTTCACAAAGAAATTCGGGTTCGGCCGAATCGAACTTTTACGAAGTTCCCCATCAAAAATGCCGGCATGGTGGGAGCGGGCCGCTCCCACCATGCCAGCATTTAAAAAACAAAAAAAAAAAAAAAAAGCATTTTTGCCAGCATGGTGGCAGCGGGCCGGCCGGCTCCGCTCCGCTGTCAGCGCCCGCTCCGCTGACACGCCCTCAGATGACAGCTGAGAGCGGCGCCGGCCTCCACGCTCCGGACCTGCAGGTAAGTGTTTGCTTTTTTTTTAAATGCCGGCATGGTGGAAGCGGGCCGGCTGGTTCCGCTGACAGCGGAGCCGGCCAGCCCGCTCCCACCATGCCGGCAAAAATGCTTTTTTTTTTTTTGGTTTTTTAAATGCCGGCATGGTGGGAGCGGGCCGGCCGGCTTTACCTGCCCGCTCCCACCATGCCGGCTTTTTTTTTTTTTTTTTAATTTCAGGAAAAATTCGATCGGCACGAACCACAAAATATTCGGGTTCGTGCCGAATCGAATATTTCCTGAAATTCGGAGCGAATTCCGGTTCGTCCGAACCGGTTCGCTCATCTCTAGTCCTGAAGTCCTGAAGTTTTCTGTGAGTTTCTCATCCGTTCTGTAGGTCAATAACTTTATGCTGTTCAACAATGTGATTAAAAGTGGCCGTATTTCTATTGCTCAAAGTTAGGCCTCAGGAATGAAAGAATGTGTAATGGGCCCAAGGTACCCAATACTGATAACATCTGTCCGGCTGCAGGAGAGGACTGATAACTTTTGACAGGGTTAACCGGTTAGGTTTGGTAAAATGTACCCCAGGCACGTATGCAAGCCCTACATTAGGGCAGGATAGGAGGTTTGATTTGCCTGAAGGGTTCTTATTTAAACTGTTGGTTACTAAAATTACATATTATAGCAAGTAACAACTTTATTAAGAGTGGCCTAGCATTATTTCTATATAGGTAAAGGATGGGTCCCAAGAGTGGGTTAACTGGTTAGGTTGGGTAAACTGAGTAAGCTGGTCAACTGGTTTGGTAAAATTAGGTAACCAACTTTCCCAGCCTTCCAGTATACCCTGGCACATATGCAAGCCCTCCATTAGGGCAGTACAGGAGGTCTAAGACTTGATTTGATTTGCCTGAAGGGTTCTTATTTAAAGCCATTAAGCCTCAGCAGGGCCGGCCAGGGGCCGGTAAAATCCAGGGATAATTTTTGGCCTCAGTCCGCCACTGATACTGGGGTTAGTTTTGGGTGTCTGGCACAGAACTCTATGCGTACACTATGCAGCCGCCCTCGCTCCCTCGTTGGTTACTAACATTACCTTTTATAGTGGGTTAACTGGTTAGGTTTGGTAAACTGAGTAAGCTACTTTCACAGAGGTTCTTTAGGTGGGCCCCAGGCACTGACTCAAGACCACAGAAGGTCCAAAACTTGTTTTGATTTGCCTCAAGTTCTATCTGAGTTTTTTTTTTAATCCGTTGATTACTAACATTACACTTTATATTATACGACAATGTGATTAAGAGTAGCTTTATTAAACTGCCAAGGGAGAAATGAGGGTCTATACTGGTCCAAACAAGGTAAGTTCTTCTGCCAGCAATGCAGTCATCCCAAAATGCTCCACTCCTGCTCCTTTGGAGCAGAAGTTTGTCTGCAGTCCTTCATGTTGGCCCAGTTTAACCCCTAGCGGACTTGAGTACCACCAGAGAGGAGCTTGAGTATCACCAGTGCTACTAGTGTCACTGGTTGGGAACCCTGGGTCTTGGTTTCTCTTCCGCGTTTCAAGACGCCGAACCACGTGACCACTGTCAGCCAACCACATTGCTGGATTTCACCTGGGGTGCTGAGCAGATCTTCTGCTGGCAGCAGTGTACGCACACGAGACATCAGTAATTGTGATGCAATGGTGATGCACATGGGCAGGCACATATTTGATGGAAAATGGTTGTCAACATATACTGGAAAGGCCAAGAATAGTCTGAATGATTTAGTTCACACCCCACTTGACCACTGGTGGCTAATTTAGTTTCCCTCATCAGTCAAGGAGAGGCACAAAAATCCTTCAATGGAATTAAAGGTATTGACCAGCCAAAAAACAAACAAAAGGATACTCACCTTTTGTCCCCCACAGCTGATCGGCCCTACTTCAGCAATCAGTCAACCCAAATCTTGTGCTGGTTGGCAGGGCAGTTTCTAGGCAAAACAGAATTAAAGTCTGCCCCTCCTCTCCCATCATACAGTGCTGCTGCTGTGCAATATCAGCTTGTTCCACATGTTCCAAGCTGTGCCCCCTCCCTATGACTGAGCCCAATAAGGGAAGATGAGGGTGCCAGTCTTAATGCCTGAACCACTAACTGTGTCTCTGACTCATCTGTAGAAAATAGAATGGCTTAATCTGAGATAAAGTCGCTCCCCCCGATAGACTTGGCATCCAGGGCAACTGCCCTGCTAGCCCTCCCCTAGAAACAGCCCTGCTGGTTGGGTTGGAACTACAGTCACTGACACTTCTGTTTCGCCATCAGTCACTGGTGTACAGCCAACCCTTCTTTATTAATTGTAATGGATCAGGCATGTTAGGCCTCGGACCGTCCTCTCCATTGAAGTGAATGTAGAGCATGTAACTGTGGCTCTGTGACTGACAGAGGAGGGGTGCAATCCGACACAGAAGTGCCGGTGACTGGTGTTTGGGCCTGGCCGACTTGATTCAGCAATAGGGTCAGTTGCTGATCGCTGGAGTCAGAGCAATCAGCTGTGTGGGACAAAAGGTGAGTAGCCTTTTTTTAATTTGGCTGGTCAATCACTTTAAATTAAGAGGAATCCACGGTGGGGAATTGGCAGGAGTTTGAAAAACAAACTTTTTTTGAGATGCACTGCTGTAGAGATCCCAGAGACAGAGGAGCAATCTCAGAGATATATCATAACTTGGCCCTAAAGTCTGTGACTTTAATCGAGGCTAATGTAAAACTAATGGCAAGATGGTATATGGTCCCAGAGAGAATTAAACACTTATCCACTTTCCAGGGGAACTGCTTCCGGGGGTGCCTCTCTCTGGGGTCATACCGGCATGTGTGGTGGGATTGCCCAGTAGTTGGGGGATTTTGGTCAAGAATCTTTAGAGTTCTCAGCAAGGTATGTGGTAGATCTGTGGTCAGAGACCCTTGGGTAGCTCTCCTCAATGCCCTAATCCTCCACAGTTCTAGACTGAAAAAGCAGTTGATATATTATAGCCTATCAGGGGCAAAGCTGGTGATAAATGGGGCTTGGAGGTCCCCCACCTTGTATTATATCCTATCAGGGGCAAAGCTGGTGATAGCCGGGGCTTGGAGGTCCCCCACCTTGTATTATATCCTATCAGGGGCAAAGCTGGTGATAGCTGGGGCTTGGAGGTCCCCCACCTTGAGCTTCAACACCTTTAAAAACAAGGTTAACTGCATTATGTCTGCCATTCACAATGGACTTTGGAGCTGTTCAGGGAGGTGTGGAATCCTTGGGTTCGGAATTTTCTGCCTCCAGATTTTGATGTAAACCTAATGAGCACAGTACAGTAAAGCCTTTTTGACTTTAGGTCGACTTTTTCTCTTTACAAATACACAAATTAATTAAAAAAGGGAAACTACCTCTACATTTTTTAGTTTTTCTATTAAAAAGAAACTGTGTTTTACTTAAACTCTGCAAAGATTTGGTCCAGAATGAACCGTGGTGCTTTTGGCAAAATTCAGGTCGAATTAACTCTAACCGGATGGAAATAACAACACTACGAAAGACTTGTTCTCTGTCTTGTTTTTCTGCAGTTTCATCCCTGGCGATGTTTTTCACTGAGATGTCTGAAGAACACTTTAGGGAATTGAATTATTTTTGTATCTGCGCGTCACTTGTGCGGCGCAGCCAAAACTTTTACAGGCTGATTAGTAAACAGCTCTTCAGTGGGTGAGGATGGGGAATTCGACTCAGTAGACGCTATTATAAACTCTTTATGCCGGAGCCTCTCGAGTTGAGGCACTTCAGGCCACCGGCGTTTAAGAGCGTCTCATAGAGAAATAACTAATAATGAGAAGTGACTTCCTCCCTTATTCTCTAACGCAGCCTTTCTGTGACACTTTATTGGTGGTGCTGCAAGGTGTCTCAGCACTCTTCAGAGTTAGTTCAGTAAAGAGGTTCTCACTGTTCTGTTTCTTGTACTTGATCACCTCATTTTTATTTGTTGGATCAACACAAAATGTTCTTAGCAGCTATTTTACTACTAAAATGTCACATGATTTTAAATTAGAT
Organism: Gastrophryne carolinensis; assembly: GCA_027917425.1. NCBI lineage: Eukaryota > Metazoa > Chordata > Amphibia > Anura > Microhylidae > Gastrophryne > Gastrophryne carolinensis. The sequence continues at coordinate 476,886,551 of CM051237.1, read as the reverse complement.
GATACAGTGCCTCTCTGACGTGTTTCGTGGAAGTTGAGGCTTCCTCATGTAAGGTAACCGATCCAGTCCCCTGGAAGTTTGGCAAGGAATCCCTTTTGGGAAATGTTGCGGAAAACTTTTACTCCTATAAATAGCAATTGTCTCTCATGGAAATGTGAGGTGCTTGTTCTTGCATCCAGTGCCTGTTCCGGCATCCAGTGCCTGTTCCGGCATCCAGTGCCTGTTTCGGCATCCAGTGCCTGTTTCGGCATCCAGTGCTTGTTCTTGCATCCAGTGCTTGTTCTTGCATCCAGTGCTTGTTCTTGCATCCAGTGCTTGTTCTTGCATCCAGTGCCTGTTGCGGCATCCAGTGCCTGTTGCTGCATCCAGTGCCTGTTGCGGCATCTAGTGCCTGTTGCTGCATCCAGTGCCTGTTGCTGCATCCAGTGCCTGTTGCTGCATCCAGTGCCTGTTGCGGCATCCAGTGCCTGTTGCGGCATCCAGTGCCTGTTGCGGCATCCAGTGCCTGTTGCTGCATCCAGTGCCTGTTGCTGCATCCAGTGCCTGTTGCGGCATCTAGTGCCTGTTGCTGCATCCAGTGCCTGTTGCGGCATCCAGTGCCTGTTCCGGCATCCAGTGCCTGTTCCGGAATCCAGTGCCTGTTCTGCATCCAGTGCTTGTTTCTGCACCCAGTGCCTGTTTCAGAATCCAGTAATTGTTCCGGCATTCAGTACCTGTTCCTGTATTCAGTGGCATCTAGAATCCAGGAGCCACCACATATAAAGACCATTAGTTATTAGTTCAGATTGGTCCACATGCCTCAGCCCTTATGGTCCACATCAGCTCATGATTAGTGTTAAGTGAACCCATAGAAGTTTGGTTTTGCGCGATTTTGAACCAAAGTTTGTTATAAAATGGAAATAATGTACAATTATGGATTGTAAGGTTTATAAAGTGCCAGAACCCGTTACAATGATGAGTGAGCCATTTTATCACAAGTGCCTTACTACTAAAAACATGTGGAATGAAAGAGAAATGAGTCACAGTGGATATCAGTTGCAATCCAAATGCCCGTTAAGCTGTTGACCAACTGAGCCGAACAGGAGCCGACAGCCAGCTGGAAGCCCAACAAAATGTTGCCGGCATTGATTTTGGAGGTGAATGAAAGACTACCGAGCGCTTCGAATGAATGCCCCTGCGGCACGCCTCCGAACCACTCAAGCTCTGAAAGCGAGGTACCTTTGAATGAGAAAAATATTTGGCCAAACCACTTGCTCTGGACTCGACAACAAACATGTAGCTCATGAAGACTGCATGAGTTAAAACCATAAAAAATATTTACTACAAAAAAGCCACACAGTGAAAACATTTTGTAAAAGCAAAGTTTTTCTTAAGTATGGTGTTGAGCGCTGAGTGAAGGGCGCACTGAGCTGGCGCTACCTCTCACTTGCTGCAGCGCTGTACTTGTGTTAGAGCGCACAACACACATCACATTCATCAATGCCAGCCAGGTTACTACAGTGACCGCAACACTAGGTTACAGCGCCTGATACTCACTTACAGTGTCTACTAGCAGTCTAAGCACCACTATGCAGACACTCATATGCCAATACCTGGCGTTAGTAGTAAATCAGCCTCTATGCTTTATTCATGTGTATATAATTTAATGCTGCACATGCCATAGAAAGGGTCACAACAGTAAACGTGCGCAAAATGATGGAATCAGTGATAAAGGGTCAAGGCGAACTGATTCCTTGTGTCTGCATCCAGTCACATTTCTGCCTCTAGACCAAACAGGTCTATCCTTTATACAAGAGAGGAAAGCCTGTAAACCCGACACCTCATGAAGCCTGCTATCCAGCGCCTGTTCCTGCATCCAGTACCTGTTCCTGCATCTAGTGTCTGTTCCTGCATCCAGCGCCTGTTCCTGCATCCAGCGCCTGTTCCTGCATCCAGCGCCTGTTCCTGCATCCAGCGCCTGTTCCTGCATCCAGCGCCTGTTCCTGCATCCAGCGCCTGTTCCTGCATCCAGCGCCTGTTCCTGCATCCAGCGCCTGTTCCTGCATCCAGCGTCTGTTCCTGCATCCAGCGTCTGTTCCTGCATCCAGCGTCTGTTCCTGCATCCAGCGTCTGTTCCTGCATCCAGTACCTGTTCTTGCTTCCAATACCTGTTCCTGCATCCAGCGCCTGTTCCTGCATCCAGCGCCTGTTCCTGCATCCAGCGCCTGTTCCTGCATCCAGCGCCTGTTCCTGCATCCAGCGTCTGTTCCTGCATCCAGCGTCTGTTCCTGCATCCAGCGTCTGTTCCTGCATCCAGCGTCTGTTCCTGCATCCAGCGTCTGTTCCTGCATCCAGCGTCTGTTCCTGCATCCAGCGTCTGTTCCTGCATCCAGCGTCTGTTCCTGCATCCAGCGTCTGTTCCTGCATCCAGCGTCTGTTCCTGCATCCAGCGTCTGTTCCTGCATCCAGTACCTGTTCTTGCATCCAGTACCTGTTCCTGCATCCAGTACCTGTTCCTGCATCCAGTACCTGTTCCTGCATCCAGTACCTGTTCTTGCATCCAGTACCTGTTCCTGCATCCAGCGTCTGTTCCTGCATCCAGCGTCTGTTCCTGCATCCAGCGTCTGTTCCTGCATCCAGCGTCTGTTCCTGCATCCAGCGTCTGTTCCTGCATCCAGCGTCTGTTCCTGCATCCAGTACCTGTTCCTGCATCCAGCGTCTGTTCCTGCATCCAGCGTCTGTTCCTGCATCCAGCGTCTGTTCCTGCATCCAGCGTCTGTTCCTGCATCCAGTACCTGTTCCTGCATCCAGTACCTGTTCCTGCATCCAGTACCTGTTCCTGCATCCAGTACCTGTTCCTGCATCCAGTACCTGTTCCTGCATCCAGTACCTGTTCCTGCATCTAGTACCTGTTCCTGCATCCAGTACCTGTTCCTGCATCCAGTACCTGTTCCTGCATCCAGTACCTGTTCCTGCATCCAGTACCTGTTCCTGCATCCAGTACCTGTTCCTGCATCCAGTACCTGTTCCTGCATCTAGTGTCTGTTCCTGCATCCAGTGTCTGTTCCTGCATCCAGTGTCTGTTCCTGCATCCAGTGTCTGTTCCTGCATCCAGTACCTGATCATGAGTCAGTACCTTTTCCTGCATCCAATGACTGTTCCAGAATTCAGTGCCTGCTTTTGCATCCAGTACCTTTTCCTTAAGCACTGAGGTGTGATCTGAGTGTCGGTAGGTTGTAAAGCTCCGGTAAACATTTCAGTGAGGAGTGAGTAATTTTATTACAAGTGCCTTACTACTGATATGTGGAAATTAAGACTAAATTGATGATTGAAAGAAATGTATACGTCTGGCCTTTTATGCTGAGCATCTCTTTTTAAAATGACTAAAAACATTGAAATAGAATAAAGAGCGTCCAGAATAGATGAGGCACAGCGGAGAGCAGTTGCAATCCAAATGCCCGTTAAACTGTTGATGACCAACTAAACCCGATCAGGAGCCGGCAGCCAGTTGGAAGCCAAACAAAATGTTGCAGACATCGATTTTGGAAGCAAATAAAAAGCCTGAACGACACCTGCGGCACACCTCCCAACTACTGGAGCTCGGAAAGTGGGAATGAAACACGCACGCTCTGGACTCAACTACAAACATGGAGCTCATGAAGAATGCATGTGCTAAAAACATCAAAAATGTTTACTACAGAGATGTGACTTCACCTTGATACAAACAATGAAAAGATTTGTAAAAAGCATTTGCACCTCGAGTTTGTACACTCACCCCCATGGCTTTTATCCTTGTTACCCAACAACTGCAACTCATCTCAAGAGTCGGTAAACGCCCTAAAAGCGACCATTTTTCAGCAAATGGCTGTTGGACCCCACTTTACAGGCTTCAGGAGCAGCAAGACTTGATGGAAAATAGCGGTCCCATGCTGCTTTCTAGCTGGTGCCATGATCAGCAACTTCTCAAGCCCCGTGGGACACCCGCCATCTAGGTAAGTCCACGACCCCCAATCTCCACTAGCTAGCTTCAACTATAGTCAAGCCCCCGTCTGCCGGGACACTTTACCCACCTCACCGGACACGATTGCCCCCAGGACTGCGAAGCACAAAGGATGTGGACTTACAGGGGTGAAGGTGGATGAACACGAGGCAAGACTGGGTGATGTTGGGTAAGCCGGGGTCATACACAGGTAATCTGTCCAATAACACAGCACCAAAGGGAAGAGATGGAAGACGAGTCAAGGTCGAGCCAGGGGTCAAGCCGGGAGGTCACGGTAATGCAGTACAAAGGGCGAGGCAGATTCGTAGTCAGGAAACAAGCTAAGGTCGGTCCAGGCGGCAATCACAGTGGTCAAACAAGGCAGGGTCGGTAACGGAATTGAATGCGGAACTAGACAAAATCACACCCAGCAGCACGCTATCACAGGCAAAGGACAACTGTTGGGAACCAAGCTATATTAGAAGGGAACTGATGGGATTGGTTGGGGGAAATGACCGTGATTGGTGCAACATACTAAACTAAAAAGGGCATATTCGCCCAGCACAGCTCTGGGCCCATTGGCCCTTTAAGACAGCGCCGCCGGAGGTCATAAAAGGGCGGGTTCAACGCTCGGGGAAGCCGGGGATGCAGCGGTGAAGAGAGGAGGTGGCCGTGCTCGTCGCCTCATAAGCCGTTGCCGCTTGAGTCGCCGCCCGGCGTGGCTGCCGGCCAAGACGAGCCCGGCCAGCCTTCCAGAGCCAACGCAGGAGCAATCAAGAGGTGAATCGAGCGTGACACAACTCCTTTGATGGGCAACCAACCCTTCTGCCTTTTCTCTTGTATGTTGCTTGCAGTGTTGTGATGGATGGAAGTCAGAATAAATAAAATGAATGTACATCTGAACATTCCCTCTCTCTGCATTGTATGCTATAGTGGCTAATAAAGGTGAAATAAACCCTCAGTAAGCCACTTATCTCTGTGCTGAGTCTTTCCTTTGCTTTTACTGAATTTAGAGCAATAAAGTTAATGAAGCACGTTGCTATTAACATATTACTGAGAGCAAGATGGCGCTGAGGAGCTGGACACACCTTATTATGTCCGGCCCCCTAAGCGTTCCTAACATTCTTAAGAATATCAGTTTTAGCTGTGATGACCAATCATTGAGCCAGTAATGAGATTTTTCCCTTATATGATGATGTCCAATAGATGACATGTGCTGTGTTTTTTTTATTTTGATATAAAAAATAAAGGCCCACTGGGCGGGGGGCAGAGAGCGCTCTCCCGTGTAGCTTGGAACACGCTGGCTGCATGTGTTCTTTGGTACACGTATATTTCACTCCCTTAGATTATTTTGGAAGACCGAACGAAACTAGAGAAATCTCTCTGAACCGTAGAGAACAAAAGGGGTCTGCCCACGGTTCCTTATCAGTGTCACCTCTGGCACTGCAGCGTGGCTGATGTACCTGCTGCCTGCTGATTGAGAGGCAACATTTTCAACAGGTGCCTCCAGGATCGGCACAGTGCCAAATGTACTGTACAAATATAGGCAGTTTAGCTTCCATGACTGCGCAGGGTGGCTTAAAGAACATTGATCCATGTGCCATCTGGTGGAAAATTTTTACACCTTTAAAATTTTTACAACTTTAAACATCCAAAATGTCGGCTCATGGAGCATCAGGCAGCCTGCAAACAGGAAGCTTCTTCTGCCTGTGCCACCCTGAATTCTGGGATTGCTGTCCTATTCCTGACCCCAGCTCTGCTCTGTCTGTGCAAAGCACAGCTATAACCCCACCCCCTGCACCCCCCCTCTTCTCTCCTCAGTATGTTATGCTACTGAGCCAAGAGGCGCCGCCCCTAAAGTACTTAGACTCTCTGATACATTTACTGTACTGGGGTGCTTACAAGTGTCCTCTAGGTATTTAGAAATAGTTCCAAGTACAGCCGCACTCTTACCCCTTGTATCAAGCGGGTGCACGGTTCGCGGAGACACCGCAAATATCAGTATACTTGTAAAGAACCAGCACTCCAAATAAGTTCATGCAGAAGATTGTATTGCTATGACATAAGTCAAGTACAGCAGTGGAGGCGAGTCGACGTTTCGGGGTGCGCTGGGGCCCCCTTCATCAGGACCCACCGCGTGTACAAGAAAAGAACAGATTGCCAACACCATATCCATTAAATAGTACAGCAGACCAATCAGATTGTAATCACATTGCGTTTTCGCGCCTGACGTCATAATGACGTCAGGGGCGCTGTCAGAACATACCCTCGTTATGTGCAGTATTACTGTCATCCTTGTGCCTCGTTCTTATTAGAATAATGGTTATTAGCAGTATAAAATAGTGGCAAAGTAAACTCACCTCCGTCTCCCAGGCTGGCAGAGGCCGTGTGCGCGTCGAGCACCACCGTCCCGGTCGGCGGGGAGGTTGCCAAGCAACCTCTCACACCGTCCCCCAATTGGGGGAGGCCGGGACTGACGTCACCCGCCCCGGGATTCTCACCCGGTGACAGATGACGCGGCGCCCAGGTGCCGCATGATTGGCTCCCGGGCGTCGCTGGACAGGCATTCCATCCCCGGCCCTCTGACAGGCCGGAGATGGCTCGCCTGTCACATCCCGACCCCGGGGCGGCAGGCGGCCGGCGCGGCCACCCCTCAGACCTAGCAGCTTGTCAATTGGCGGGCGGTTTGAGTGTGCATAGAAATAGGATGTACCCAGGACAGGCATAAGAGGCGAGGGTTGTTGATTAGTGCGGAATACTATGGGGCCCAATGCCAGGGGAAAAGATTGGGCATTATCCCGCACACATGTATATAATGCCATTTTTTCCCCTGACAATGGGCCCCACGACTTGCATTCTGTGCATATGTATAATCTAACCCGTGCCTCGGGCATGTGTATGTAATTCCCCTTACAATACTATTTGTACCCCGCACACATGTATATAATGCCACTTTGTTCCCTTCTTTAATGCCCAATCTTTTCCCCTGGCATTGGGCCCCATAGTATTCCGCACTAATCAACAACCCTCGCCTCTTATGCCTGTCATCTGTCACCGGGTGAGAATCCCGGGGCGGGTGACGTCAGTCCCGGCCTCCCCCAATTGGGGGACGGTGTGAGAGGTTGCTTGGCAACCTCCCCGCCGACCGGGACGGCGGTGCTCGACGCGCACACGGCCTCTGCCAGCCTGGGAGATGGAGGTGAGTTTACTTTGCCACTATTTTATACTGCTAATAACCATTATTCTAATAAGAACGAGGCACAAGGATGACAGTAATACTGCACATAACGAGGGTATGTTCTGACAGCGCCCCTGACGTCATTATGACGTCAGGCGCGAAAACGCAATGTGATTATAATCTGATTGGTCTGCTGTACTATTTAATGGATATGGTGATGGCAATCTGTTCTTTTCTTGTACACGCGGTGGGTCCTGATGAAGGGGGCCCCAGTGCACCCCGAAACGTCGACTCGCCTCCACTGCTGTACTTGACTTATGTCATAGCAATACAATCTTCTGCATGAACTTATTTGGAGTGCTGGTTCTTTACAAGTATACTCTAGGTATTTAGATCTTGGCTGTTCAGGAGGAGAGTTGTTCTACCTTCTCAGACTCTCGAGGCATACAGGAGTGGTTAGCCCTCGGGCCATGGCGGTAAGTGCCTTTCTATTTCATACAAAGTAGGCATTTTGCACACTTTTGATGTTACAAATCATTATACTCCACAAAGGCTGAGCGGTTTAAGGGGCAAAGAGTAGGCAGCAGAGAAGTTGCTTCGCTGCAATGTGCTGTTTTTCGCACTATAAGACGGACCTGCCCATAAGAAGCAACTAGGATTTGCATGAAAATAAAATAAAAATTCTAAACCAAATACTGTGCAAAAATAGAGACTCTGTGACACTGACAAGAATTATACTTACAGTTCAATATTGGCAGATGACCAGACGTTCATTAATTTAAGGGCAAATATACGGTAGGTGAGCTTTTAGCCTGATCTTTCCGTAGCCAGTGATGTAATTAAATGTGACTGAGTCCTGGTGCAAACATTAGATGGGGCCCTGTCAAGTCTCAAACAGTAAACTTTTTCCTGTCTTTTAACTTAATTGGATGCAACTAGACAACTAAAGACTGAAATAGCACAGATGAATGCTTCTTCCTTTCTCAAAATTATACCAAGTGAGCACAAACATGATAAATCAGGTGGAGGAGCAACAATAATGAGGCCCCCACTTTTCCTCCTGGGCCCCGGTGCAGAAGCACCCCCCTATTGTTACAGCCCTGTCTGTAGCATTGTACACTGCAAGGCATCCCAAATTGGCACGCACACTAGGGACAGTAGTACGTGATCCTAAATTCTTTTTAGAATGTACCTATTAAAATGCATGATCTTGTTAAAGAGGGACCTTAAAATGATATACTGATGTTCCCCTAGCCTACCTACCAAGTGTCCCTGATTTGGAGGGACTGTCCCACTTTTGAGTCCATGTCCCCCTGTCTCTCGTTGTTCTCATTTGTCCCTCTTTGAGGTGTAACATGCAGATCTGCAGCAATAAATGATTCATTTGCCTATTCAAAGTGTTTCTATTGTAACTGTTACAATTTATCTCCTATCCATCCCTCAATGAGGGGGCGTGGCTTCATCTATCCCTCAATGAGGGGGCGTGGCTTCACCCATCCCTCAATGAGGGGTGTGGCTTCATTTAAATATATATATATAATATATATAATATATTGTCCCTTTTTGAAGTGTAACATGCAGATCTGCAGCAATAAATGATTCATTTTCCTATTCAAAGTGTTTCTGTTGTAACTGTTACAATGGGGTTTATTAATCAAGGGATAGCGCCAGGTAGCGGCAGGCAGCGTCTGGCGAACGTCGGGCACTGTACGCATTTTTTTCTCTCAAATAATTGTGTGACCTCTCCTGGCCTATTTAAATACATTTTTGAAAACTTTTTTGATTTTTTTTATATTTTTATGCAGAATTGTCATTACAGGTCTGGCATGTTAATGTCACAGTGTTACAACAATTTAATTCCATGCGTTTTCTCCTTGTTACTGGTGGATATGTGTTCAAAAACTGACTTTAATCACACAGCGTCTGGCGCTCTATGCTATAGCGCCCAGATCCAGAGCGCCTGCGTCTGTTATTTGTTGAATATGGCGTGAGTCGCTGAGAGTCGGACTCAATGCGCTGGCGCTACTTCTCGCTCGCTGCAACGCTGTACTGGTGTTAGAGCGCCCAACATACATTTCATTCATCAATGCCGGCCAGGTTACTACAGCAACTGAGACGCTCTGTTACAGCGCCCGATGGCTGTTCACAGTGTCTACTAGCGGTCACTCTAAGCGCCTCTGTACAGACACTCATCTGCCGATACCTGCCGCTAGTAATAAATCAGCCTGAATGTATCTCCTATACATCCCTCAATGAGGGGGCGTGGCTCAATTTAACAATTGTCCCTCTTTCCCACCCTAAAAAGGTGGGAGGTACACAGTAGAGTTAAAGGGGGTTTCCTCTATCTTATCGCTCTAATTAACACTTTAAATTACTTTTTTTTTCCCAAGTCTGAGCGGTGGCAGTAATTGTTTGCGGGTTCTGTTTTGTTTCTCTCCACTTACTGTATGTCATGAATTATGCTGCTGCATGCACAAACCGGGAACATTTCCATAAAGGTTCTTTGATTACCTTGTCCAGTGAGTCTAGACGATGTTCTCCCGGGAGCCGGCAGACTTCTAAGCTCTGACCTGTTGGGTTTTGTCGTCTTTCCCCTGCTGTTAGTTTTAGTGTGTGCGTGCATCGATGCTAACGTTATATAGGACGTGACTGCACTTAAAGGGTACGTTCGCTTTTGGTTGAATTTTTGCAAGTCTTTATCTTTTAATGCCAAAATGATGTGCTCAAGGCGCTGAGCTGATTTATTATTTTTTTATGTTACAAAATGTGTTTTGTGGAAAAAGTTTTAACTACCTGCAATCTGTTGTGTGTAAGTACACCAGGTTGCTACTCTTAGATTATCAAAGACTGGCTTTAAGCCCTTCAAATCATGGGACATGTACTGTTACATTGGCTGTTTACTTAAAGCGGACCAACACCCAGGGGGGATCGGCCTATAAGATTCCCGGGCCGATCAGATCCCTCCCCGTGGGGCATGCGAAATCGGGATGTCCCGTGGGGTGAAACCGCCCAGGAAGCCCACAATCCTACCTTTTCCACTTTCCAGCGGCGCATGCGCGTCCGCCGCCGCTGCCTCCCGTTTGTGAATGGCCGGCGCGGGTGCGCTCCCTGTAAGAGGGACACGCAGGAGACGGTGGCGGACGCGCTCTGCTTGTCCGTCACTTAGGAGCGTGGTGAGGTGAGTTTTCGGGGCTTTCTGGGGGGTTTCACACAGCGGGGCACCCTCGATCGGGGTGCCCCACCAAAGTGGACCAAAACCCAGGATAGTCAAAATACTGGGTGTTGGTCCACTTTAAAGTGGACCAGAACCCAGCATATTAACTATCCCAGGTTCTGGTCCTCGTCGGCCTAATCAGGATGCCCGCTGTATTAAACTCCTCAGAACACCCATAAAAACTCACCTTTCAGCTCCATTTGGCCCTTTTCATGTCAGGCTGGAGAGTTCTCCAACACGAACTCTCCGCCAGGGGAGCAGAGGGTTCGCCCAGAGCAAAGACACAGACAAAGGAAATGCTGTAAACAGGGGGGGGGGGGGTGGTTATTAAGGAAACAAAAAGATATTCAATAAAGATAAACAACCAAAGGAACAAAAACAAGGCTAACTAGAGGAATAACTGACAAAGGCAAAAACAGAAGGTGCTGGCGCACTCACCTGACAGGCGATACAACTCTGGTTCAGGTACAGATTTAGATGCAGACTCGGGTTCCAATACAAATACAAGAATGCAAACAAAATCCTGCTGCACCAGGTGGAGGGCTGAGCCTTTTAAATAGCCCTCACACCAAGTGCAGCACATAATGGGGAGATAGAGCAGCCAGGGCTCTGCTGACACCTGTCGGTGGCTAACAGAACTGAAGATGGGGTTAGCGAGCAGCCAGAGCTCTGCTGACACCTGCCGGTGGCTAACAGAACTGCAGATGGGGTTAGAGAGCAGCCAGAGCTCTGCTGACACCTGCTGGTGGCTAACGGTACTGCAGATGGGGTTAGAGAGCAGCCAGAGCTCTGCTGACACCTGCCGGGGGCTAACAGAACTGCAGATGGGGTTAGAGAACAGCCAGAGCTCTGCTGACACCTGCCGGTGGCTAACAGAACTGCAGATGGGGTTAGAGAACAGCCAGAGCTCTGCTGACACCTGCCGGTGGCTAACAGAACTGCAGATGGGGTTAGAGAGCAGCCAGAGCTCTGCTGACACCTGCCGGTGGCTAACAGAACTGCAGATGGGGTTAGAGAGCAGCCAGAGCTCTGCTGACACCTGCCGGTGGATAACGGTACTGCAGATGGGGTAAGAATTGACCCCAGCCACCAGCCGGGCATCAGCCGAACCCAGGGTTCAAACACATTCCTCTGGCCACCAGAGAAAATAATTCTTGGGGCCCACCAGAGAAAATCATTCTTTATGGCTACCACAGGAAATTATTCTCAAGACCCACCATAAGAAATCAATCTTGGGGCTCACCAAAGGAAACCCAACTTCGGGCACCTGGCTCACTAGAGGAAATTTGGGCAGTCAGAGGAAATCATTCTTGGGGCCCACTAGAGCAAATCATTCTTGAGGACACCATAGGAAATTATTTTAAGGCCCACCAGAGAAAATCCTTTTTGAGGCTCAGCAGAGGAAATCATTCGTGGGACCACCAAAGCGTATTATACTTGGAATTGTCTTGAGGAAATCATTATTAGGTCCCCCATAGGCAATCATCCTTGGTAACCACTGGAGAGAATTATTCTTGGTGTCTCTGCCTTCGTCTTACCTTTACAGGCCTCAACAGCCTCCAGGAGAATGGAGGTACCGCATCCACTGTTTACTTAACAGCTGTTTCGTTAAATTGGCCTAAACCCTGGCATATTAACTCTCACAGGTTCTTGTCTTCGCCGCCCAAATTGGGATAAAACCCTTCAGGTCGCCAAGAAAAACTCACCTTTCAGCTCCATTTGGCCCGTTCGTCTAAGAATCGGCTGAGGGCCATATGCAGCTGTATGGAGGCAAGTGCGCCAACAGCCACATCCCCACTAGCTTCTATAGCAGCCCACCAGAGAGAATTATTCTTGGTGCCCCCTTCTTCTTACCTTCGCAGGCCTCTGAGAAGTCTTGTGATTAAACTAGTCTCTGGTATTTTTTCAATGGGAGAATGGAGGTACCTCATCCAATGGCTACCAGTCAGCAATTTGGAGGAACCGCCACAGGCAGAGGCTTTAAACACAGAAGAACCAATACCAAAGGGGTCATTCATGCTCTGAGCTCTGAGATCACCAGAATTTATGTTATGTTATGTAAAATTGAAGACATTGGCGTGTACTCATTGACGAGTTCGCTGGTTGCGGCAAAAAGAACCCAATTAAAAAAAGTAATTATGGTTCTTAGGGCCCTCGCTGCAGCTCGCCCATCTCTTGCTTTTTTCGATTTGGGTTTGATTTAAATCGCAGCTAAGCAGTAAAAAAAAATTTGACTAAGATGACACTGACAAATGGGAGTCATCATCCGAGCTTCTGCGAGTGTTCTTTATCATCGCCCCGCCGCTGTGTCAGTTTCCTCTCTGCTCATCTCCAGAATAAGAAATTATCACATCAGAGATCCCGAGCAACGAGAATAAATAGGCTGCGCCGGATGGCAACACCGGGACTATCTGACAGACAGCCACGATTTCCCACAAATACTAAAGTCCAACTCAGACAAAAAGTTTTTCTTTAAGGAAGTGATTCAATTTATCTTACAATAGAATAGTTTATACTTAGCTTTGTCATGATCCCAAAGAGTTCATAGCAGGCCGGGTTTATGTGGGCCCTATGGGTGATCAAGTCTGAGAGGGGTATTTTGAGATTTGACAGGACATTTGTATCACTAAAGTTGCATGTATACAGGCTGATTCATTACTAGCGCCAGGTAACTGCAGATGAGCGTCTGTACAGCGGCGCTAAGAGCGACCGCTAGTGGTCGCTTTGATCGTCCGTGAGTCGCTATTACAGAGCACCTCAGTCGCTGTAGTAACATGGCCGGCATTGATGACTTTGATGTGTGAGTCGCTATGTCAGAGTGAAGAGTAATTCTTGGTATTCCCCTTGGCATGGAATTATTCTTCTGTTGTTCCATGTTTCGCAATCAGACATCACAAGACAGGAACCAGATAGGTTCCGTTAAGTTCTCCTTCATGTACCAAGTTATAAATTAAAATTCCTAAAACTAAGACCTTGTTCCCCAAATTGTAACCACACAATAAGTCACCCTGTCCTGAGGTTTGACACTTTGCCTGGCCTTCTGACCTTTTTTCCAGTTATACTGCGCATGCTTCAAAGTTGTAACTAGGGATGAGCGAATCGGTTCTAACGAACTTGAATTCGCTCCGGATTTCAGGGAAAATTCGATTCAGCACGAACCCGAATTTTTAGTGGTTCGTGCTGACCGAATTTTCCCTGAAATAAAAAAAAAAAATGCTGGCATGGTGGTAGCGGGGAGACCGGCTGCGCTGTCAGCGGGCGGCGGAAGCCGGCTTCCGCCACCCGCTGATAGCGCAGCCGGCCTCACCGCTCCCACCAGAGATGAGCGATTCGTTAAAGTTCGTTTCGGACGAACCCGAATTTCTTTGAGAAATTCGGCGAATCGCCCGAATCGAATTTTTGAGAAGTTCGCTCATCTCTAGTTGTAACCCTTGCAGTACTGTTCGGATACTAACCAATTATGGATGTATATCCGGCCTTTTAGTTTGATTTTATTGGATAATTGATAGACCGCCTAATGGCTTATGATTGGTTGTTTTTACTTCTTCTTTTACTGATTGTATTTGCATAACACTATATCTACCTCGGCCACGTGCCAAATAAAGCTACCACGCTGCTGCTACAGAATTGTTGTCTGTGGTTCTTGTGTGATCATCCTGATCAGGATTTGAATAGCAAGTGATTCACTCAGGGCTGTGATCCCTGAAAACCTATTATTGAATTAAGATAGAAAAGTATACTCTATCAGCTATAACACCAGTACAGCACTTTATGGGAGCGAACGGTAGCGACTGGTCAGTATGTGCGACTCAAATCATATTCATCAAAAAAACAGCCTCACACAGCGCCGGAGGTCAAAATTGTGTCGCTGTAGCCCAGATTGCCAGAAGCTGTGTGATTAAAGTCCATTTTTGAACACATATCCACTAGTAACGAAGCCAAAACACATGGAATGACATTGTTATAACACTGTGACATTAACACTTTAGTGCCAGACCTGTAATGACAATTCTGCATAAAAATATAAAAAAATCTAAAAAGTTTTCAAAAATGAAATTTAATAGGCCAGGAGAGGTCACACAATGATTTGATTAAAAAAAGAAAATAATAAAACAAAAAACCTGTTTAAAGTAAGGAAAAGTAACGTCCATTTAAATGTATGGGAGAGCGTCAGGTTGCGACAGGTAATACCAGAGCACCGATGCTATACGCTGAGCCATCTGTAATGATGAATCAGACGCTACATGGCGCTGTTAGAGTTGCTCACCAGAATCACCTTCAGAAATGTGGTATTGTGTACAGCGCCGGCATTCACCAGACGCTGCCTGCCGCTTGCTGCTGCTTTGCCATTCTGGGTGGGGGGTAGTGTAGTTGCCCGGCTGGTCCAGCAGAAAACAGTTCCCTGCATTGAGCTGCCAGCGGCTGTGCTTGGTGGCTTATGTGCAGTGACAGCTCTGCACCCATCACTGTAGCGTTGCTGGCGGCGACGTTGCTGCTCTAGACTCTCCGTCTTGCCCTGTGGTGGCTTTGGCTGCAGGTTTGCAAAAAAAAGGCTTGCCCAGGCACCGGGCACCCACTGCTGTCGGTAGCTTTGTTGCTGGCCCCGCGGCCCGTCCGACTAAAGACTGAAAAGCCTCCTGGACCAGACCATAATCCAAAGGTTGGTGGAGGCCCCTTTGCAGGGCAAGTGGTGGAGGCCCCGGGGCACGCGTACCTTGCAACCTCCTCATAATCCAGCCCCGATGGTAGTGATCCCTAACCCTCTCCCCGATAGCCACCAGCTGGTCATGTTTTGTGGATCTCCACATGGCTGTCTCTGTATCTCTGTCTGAGCACCAATCTGGAGAACCTGACCTGTTGGTGGCTCTTGAGGAGAGGCTTGGGGAACACTAATGTAAGGTATATGACACAACCTGGTCGATTTAGAGCCAGGTGAGAAAACTCACTTCATTTTTTAGGAGAGAAAACTGCCAATCACTTTCATTGTCTATCTTGGGGCTAATTCAACAACCCCCTCTATACCGTAAAACCAGCCTGGGCACCAGCTATGGGGGTTGGTAGACCACAGCTACCAGCCCACATTGACCATGTGCCACAAGGCTTTTCTGCACCCCCCAGGGCTTTGGGGATGCAGGTAATGAGGAGGGGGTTTATGGTAAGTCACCCACTTGCTGGCAGGTGACTTGTCAGCCCTCCTGCCCTGTCAACTGGTCTACGGGTCTCAAGGACCACTTACCGTTTCACAAAGAGTTAAATGTCAAAAAACACACAGACACAATAAAAAAATCTTTTATAAATCTCCCCCCCCATACTTACCTCTAATCTATCGTCGATGTCCCGCGCAGTTAGCCACTGCTGTCACTGACTGCCGGGGAGATCGTCGACAGCACCCAGCTTCCACCTATCTCTTGGTGCTTCTGACATCGTGCTCGCCGCTTCAGGTAGGGACTATTTATAGAGGCAAAGTAAACTGATGTCAGCTCACTGCTTCTACAAATAGCTCCTCCCTGCGGCAGCAAGCGAGATGCCCGAAGCCCAGTGGGGTATTGTGGATTTCCTGCAGAGAGCGGCACAGGACAGACCAGAGAATGAGGACATTGCCCAACACTGAAACGTGGATGGAGGTAAGTTTGTTTTTTTTATTTTATTATTTATAAGCGAGGGTGTTACAAGTTTGGTTTGGACGAACCTTAATTTCTTGGGCAATTCGCTGAATCATCCCAAACTGAACTTTTAAAAAGTTCGCTCATCTCTATTCACACACAGAGCTTGGAACAAGAAAGCAGGAGCATCCAGGAAACCATCACTTCCTGAATGTCAGTGCCCGCCTATGAAAGAGCAGAGGGTGGGAGTGTCCAGGAAGCCTGACCGGCACTTCCTGGCTATGAGAGTTCTCCTCTTAGAGGGCTATAGAGGCTATAAGTAACCGCCCAAGCATAGGCGAGCAAATGCGCACACGCTTGTGGGCAAAAACCCCACACTCATGCATGTCAGATTGTGCGCGGACTTGAGCGTAGAAGATCCCTTGTCAATCCAGACAACACAGAGATAACACAGGAGTTGTTGCAGAATGTGGGTGCTGGGAGCAGCAGAGTAAAATCCATATTGGCATTAGTGGTATAACAGGAACTGGCTTTACTGGAACATGAATGCTGTAAGAGAATGTCCCCTTAAAGCGGACCAAAACCCACTGAAATTGTGAAATACATTTGGCCAAAGCCCCTGCTGATACCTCCTTCTTAGGGTGCAGAACTAGAAATGAATAATTTGACTTTTTGAATTGTCCTGGAACACTGATTTGTTTGCTGTCCCTCGCTGTGAGATGGCAGGCGACAGGTCACTGCATTGGTGTGGCAATTACATCATTGCCACACAAAACAGTGGCATTGAATGAGACGGAGCTTTACAGCTAAAACAGGGGGCATTATCTGGGATTAGAAGTACCTTGAATAGTCATCTATGAAAGTCACTATGGGGATGATTTACTATGGTGATCGGACGTATTACAGACCAGTGAGTAAGCAGAAGTTACTGCGACGAACAGCAGTGAACATAGATTTTCACAGATTTTGCTGCATTTGCGCAGCAATTTGCTGGCGAAAGTCGCATTGAAAAGTGGTTTGGAGAATGCAAATAAGTGGCTGTCATTGTTGCCACACCCCAGTATTTTTGTGGTAGTCCAGAGTCTCTCAGCATACACCTGGGACAGAATTCTTTAGCAAAAAACATGTCGGCATTGGAGCGGTGTCAGAATGTATGTGGGGTATCTTGGGAGTGTCTGGGTTGTTTGAAAACATTAAGAATAAAAGTTTATTTGAAAATATAAAAGTCATGTAAAAACATTATTCTTAGTTGTTTTTCACATACTGGGGAACTTTCTAATGTTCCCACTCCCCACTTCCCCACGTAACCATGCCGGCCAGTCAAAGTGCTGTTTTTTCCCGGGCGGGGAGAAAGGTAAGATTTCTCCTGTTCTGCTTCGTTAACACGCACGGGGGGGGGGGGGGGACACGCAAATGCAATGCCCCCTGGAAAAACACACATTTTTTAAAAAATTGGCCTTATTCTGGGTTTTTGCTCTAGGATCGCCCCAGTATGAAAGCATGAAAGCTAGCATTTTTCAAGCTTCATAACACAGTAGAGAGACAGGCAATAGAGAGAACACAAGAAATAAATAGATGAGAGACAGACACGAGAGAGAGAGAGAAATAAGGGAAGCAGACAGACAATCAGGGAACATAAGAGAGATACACAGAAAGTATGATTTTAAATAGTAACATATGGCTCGATGCAGAGCCTCCCCGTTTATCTCCCCCGTGCGTTTTCCCGTTGGTTTTGGCCTTTGATCGGGTCAGGAAAGGGTGCTACGTTGGTTTTAGTGTGCGTCTATGCGCTCAGGTGTGCGCTCAGCCGCCTTTCCGATTGTCGGCTCGCACGAGGCTGTTTCCCGGCAAAACGGACGCCTCGTTCATTGTTCCGTTTTTTTCAGTGATGCAGAGCCTTGTTTTCCGATTGAAATCAGCCTAATGAAACGGGGCCGCCGAGCCTTCACTTACGGCAAGTCAGAGCAGCCGTATTTGCACTCGGGCAATAATATGCAGTCCTGTTGGAGCACATCAGCGGTGCCAGCTCCGCGGTCTTGTCCTGCTGAGTATGGCAGAAACCAGGCTGCACCTATTTGAGCTCACCCGCCTTACTGGGTATGTGTATGAAACTTGTATTGGTTGCCCACCCTGTCTTTTATTTTTTTTCCCTTAATACACTATTTGGTAATTTTTTTGTTATTATATTTTTAGCCAAATTTGTTAACTTTAAATTAAATGGGTTAAGTGAGAGAACCCTATTGCGTCATGTTCTTGCCCTCTTATGTAAGTAGTATTCCCCAGACTTTTTTAATGAGTGTACAGGTTGGATGTGCATGTAGGCTCATTACTAATGTCCTTTACTCCAACCCTACCCCACTCACCTATTTGTCCCTCTTTTCTATTGTTGCAATGCACACCTTTTTTTATTTTTATTTTGTTTTTTTTGTTTTTTTTGAACAGGAGACTCTGCCTATCCTTTGCTCCCCTGGCGGCTGACCCCAATCCTGCACCCATCTTCACAGGCAGAGGAGCCCTACAATACTGCCCCCAGGAGGACTCGCTCTGTGGTGGAGCGAGCCTTTGGTCTCTTGAAGATGAGGTTCCGTTGTCTTGATCAGACTGGTGGGGCACTACAATATACGCCTGCAAAGGTCATTAAACTAATCATGGCTTGTTCCGCTTTAAGAGAGGGAGTCTGCCATTTCTGAGTAAAGTCTGAGTAAAAAGGGTTTCACACAGTGGGGCATCCCGATCTGGGATTTCCAGGGGGAAGACCAGTGGCCGCTCTGGGTTTTGTTCTGCTTTATGTGAGGGAACCTGTGTTACTTTAATAATAATGTAAAGGAGGTGGGTTATTCCATCCTAACCTGATTTGGTCATGATGTTTTAAAGCAGACCAAAACCCATGAAACCCAGCCCTTTGGAGTGTGAAGAAATCCAGGGTTGGGTTACAGGCATCATGTCTCTGGGGCATTCCAATTTGGGATGTCCTGCACGTCACTGCGGGGGAACGTCAGAGCTATACCAGGAGCTATGCCATCTTTACACAGGAGCAGGACGACATCATCATGGATGTGAGTATGCGAGCGTGCGTTTATGTGCGCGCACACATTCCTTATAATAAAAAAACAACAAAGTGCAAGAATAGTCTGAAACAACTTAGTTTGTCACGTTACATACCAGCCCACCTTAGTTTAACACATGTACGCCGCTACAAACTAGCCTACATGCAGATAGCAGAACTAGGGCAATGTGAGGCAGCAAGAGGTTAATAAAGTGACTTTAGTTAGGCCAGGAAACTTGTTAATGTATTTTGTGGATTAATGGTGGGTACTTGTATCTTTTTTTAACAGATGATGCTGCGGAATCGTTTTTTAAGTTTGGGCTTTTCATTAAATCACGCTGAAGGTCCGGTTTAAAAAGGGCCCCAAAAAAAACACGCCCAACCAAACCATAAAAACAATGCTAAACTAATGTTGTTTATCATTCACAGATACTAGAAAACCACAGGCACAAGACCCCGAGGCCTAATGTTTTTTATTTTGCATTAAAATTTTAATAGTTTTTTAGTTTTGCAAAAAAAAAAAAATAATATGAAAAATCCAAATCCAAAAAAAAAAAAAACAACGTTTGAATTAAAAACAAATAAAAAGATTTTGTGTGTTGTCTTTCCTGCAAATGTACAATCACACAACATCATCACACATTTACATGACACAAAAGGTTTAGATATGGGACAATAAATCAAAAACAATCAGAAAGAATTAAGGTATGCATTAATGGCAAAAACTTAACAGAAATATATATATATATATGTGTCAAATTGGCAGTGGTTGCCATATGTATATTCCAATGGAGGTTTAGGGATGTGCGCTTGCGTGTAGCCAGATTGGCAACTGAAGAGCCATGGAGATGTAAGTATACTTGCTCAAACCACCAAAATGGAAGGTCAAATACGACGGAAACCAAGCAGGTACGTTCAAAAAGCAAGGAAAAATCAGGGAAAAAACGGGCCGCCCGTGTGAACGGGAACGGGAGCCCCGATCAAATTGAAGGCACCCGAGAGAGCAAAAAAAGCTTTCCGAGTGAAGTCAAATTGTCGGATCAGTTAGAGAGCCATTCCGACGGAGGCTCTGCATCACATTTGAGCCACGATTCAAACGGGAGACCCGGACAATCGGAAGGTTTTAAGGTCAGTTCAGAGGAGGCTCTGCATCAGGCCCATAGTATGTAAGGCTGAATAAAGACTCCATTTCATCCAGTTCAGCCTGTTTATCTCCTTCCAGTGGTCTGGTGGAGATAGCTAGAAATGTTATTACATGCAAGGAGGGCATCCCCGCCACTATAGATCTCCTTCCTGTGGTCTAGTAGCCATAGCTGGTAATGTTATTACATGCAAGGAGGGCATCCCGGCCACTATAGATCTCCTTCCATTGGTCTAGTGGCCATAGCTGTAAATGTTATTATATGCCAGGAAGACATCCAGGCCACTTTTGAACGTTTTGTGGTACACCGCTAGTCACGGTGACCCAATCCGAGTATGTACCGTTGAAAACCACCCTCTGCTTCCGATCATTAAGCCAATTTCTCACCCACTTGCACATGTTTTGCCCCGGTCCAAGCATTTTCATCTTTTGTACCAGCCTTTTATGTGGCACAAATGCTTTAGAAATGTCAAGAAGCATGATGTCCAATGACTCCCCCTGATCCAATCTTGAAGGTTTGTCTGGCAGGAGCGATTCCTCAAAAATCCATGCTCATATGGAGTAATAAGGTCATATTCCATATATTAAGATAATCCAGGATAATATCCCTTAAGAAACCTTCAAACAGCTTGCCCACCACAGATGTTAAGCCAGATGTTAAACCGGTCTGTAGTTCCCAGGTTCCCCTCAGACCCCTTTTTAAATGTTGGCAACACACTTGCAAAGTGCCAATCCCTCGGAACAGTCCCCGTAATTATTGGATCTACAAATATTAGGAATAATGGCTTGTCTATTACTGTATATAACTCCCTTAAAAGATGGGGGCGTATGCCATCTGGTCCTGGAGATTTATCGATTTTTTTATCTGCTTGAGACAGCGCTGCACTTCTTCCTTGTTTAGACCAGTGAGATTTAATGTAGAATTTGGGTTATTGCTCTACATTTCACCAGGCATGTCACATTCCTTTGTGACTATGGAAGCAAAAAAGCTGTTTAGTAAATTTGCTTTCTCTTCTTTCCCCTCTATAGGTTTTACTTTTCAGGGGGCCTACACCAACAGGTTTGTGTCTTTTACTGTTTATGTACCATTGTTTATGTAACATTTTGGGGTTAGTTTTACTCTGTTTGGCGATCAGTCTTTCTGTCTCCAGCTTTGCTGCCCTTTTCTGTTGTTATTTTCTTCTTTATAGTCTTTTAACACTTCCACTCTCCCTTCCTGCTTTAAATGATTAAATGGCTTTTTTTGTTGGTGGGGTCCCCATAAAGAAACTTTTCCATTCCAAGAACACCCCTATCTGGCATTGTCTGCATAAGTTAGTAAAGATCTCAGATACTTTACCGCAGCAGTTAGCATTTCTACATCACATTACACGAGTGATCTTTCCTCGGGGGAGTTCTGATGCCCCTGCTGACATCGGTTCGTGTCCTGACTGCAGAGATTTTAATAAAATAATGATTGAACGATCTTTAACTCCATTAGTCGAAACAGATTAGGCAGATAGAACAAAAGCACCGCTTTCATTAATAGCGAGCTGAGGCTGTTTGCCACGTGCATTAAGCAGACAAATGCAATTTAAAATGGTATGTGTTGCGAGGTCAGGTGCTCCTCGGCGGGTCACAGAGGGCAGCCATTAAATGAACCGTATGCTTCTAAATGAGGTGGAGAGGCTCGGCTGCATTTCTAATTATTCCATGTAACAAAATACTGGCAAAGCTCCGGACGAGGGCATCCTGCTAATGGGCTGCTCGCTTGTACTGCAAATGGCTGTGAAATTACCTTTAAAGGGATATCCAGATCGACGAAGATGTTGGCTAAGTAGTGTAGAAGATGCTGACTGCTGTAAACTTACACTAGATACCAAAATAAGTTTTGTTTCTAAAGATATTCTGTTATGGCTCATGCAATTCAGTTTTGGTTGTAACTGAGAAAAGCAGAACAAAACCAGTGATTTTGACTATTCTGGGTTTTGTTCCGTGACCCAGGGGAATCCCGAATTAGGATGCCTCGATGTGTGAAAGGGGTGCAACTCGTCTAATCATTTGGCAAATGGCTCAGATGTTCTTCAAGGAGAAGTGGCCACATCTCCAGGAGCACGCGAGCCCCTGTCCCAGCCTATTTGAATGAGCCCGAAGATGCAGGGAATGCAGGGAATTTGCCCTCCTTATTGTAGACAATCAAAGCCATTTGCCGAATGACATGTCACGGCAAACGGCTCTGATTGGACAAAGCCTGCTCATGTGCCGCTGGTCCTTGAGTTGTCCGATGGGGTCTGTGTTGTTACAATTCAAGCGTCCCAAATTTGTCCAGTTGATGTTAGAGAACTTCCCAAACCTGGTGCTCTCAGAAGGTTCAGAGGCATGTGTCTAAAAGGTACAAGAAAAAAAAACAGCCGTCTTAGAGGCTGATTCATTACTAACGCCAGGTATTGACAGATGAGCGTCTGTATAGCGGCGCTCAGAGCGACCGCTAGTAGACGTTGTAAGCGGGTATCGGGCACTGTAGTAACCTGGCCGGCATTGATGAATGTGATGTATGTTGGGCTCTCTAACACCAGTACAGCGCTTCAGAAAGCGAGAGGTAGCGCCAGCTCAGTGCGACCGACTCTCAGCGACTCACAACATATTTATCAAAAAAGGACACACACACAGCATCGGCGCTCTAAAGGTGGGCGCTGTAGCATAGAGCGCCAGACACTGTGTGATTAGTCTGTTTTTGAACACATATTCACCTGTAACAAAGCGAAAAAAACATGGAATGACATTGTTTTATCACTGTGACAATAACACTTTAGTGCCAGACCTGTAATGACAATTCTGCATAAAAATATAAAAAGTCAAAAAAGTTTCTAAAAATGTTTGTTTGTAGCCAGGAGACGTCACACAATGATCGGAGCAAAAAAAAACTAAAAAAATAGTCAAAACACTGTTTAAACACAAGCAAATGAACGGCCATTGAAATGTATGGGAGAGCGAAACTGAGCGAAAAGTAATATGTGGCGATCTGGAAGCTAGAGTACCGGCGCTATATGCTGAGCCACTGAGCCACCTGTAATAATACATGTGACGCTACATGGCGCTGTTAGAGGCGCTATACACTGACCTGCCTGTAATAATACATGTGACGCTACATGGCGCTGTTAGAGGCGCTATACACTGACCTGCCTGTAATAATACGTGACACTACATGGCGCTGTTAGAGGCGCTATACACTGAGCCGCCTGTAATAATACATGTGACACTACATGGCGCTGTTAGAGGTGCTATACACTGACCTGCCTGTAATAATACATGTGACACTACATGGCGCTGTTAGAGGCACTATACACTGACCTGCCTGTAATAACACATGTGACGCTACATGACGCTGTTAGAGGCGCTATACACTGACCTGCCTGTAATAATACATGTGACGCTACATGACGCTGTTAGAGGTGCTATACACTGACCTGCCTGTAATAATACATGTGACGCTACATGACGCTGTTAGAGGTGCTATACACTGACCTGCCTGTAATAATACATGTGACATTACATGACGCTGTTAGAGGCACTATACACTGAGCTGCCTGTAATAATACATGTGACGCTACATGGCGCTGTTAGAGGTGCTATACACTGACCTGCCTGTAATAATACATGTGACACTACATGACGCTGTTAGAGGCACTATACACTGACCTGCCTGTAATAATACATGTGACGCTACATGGCGCTGTTAGAGGCGCTATACACTGACCTGCCTGTAATAATACATGTGACACTACATGGCGCTGTTAGAGGCGCTATACACTGACCTGCCTGTAATAATACATGTGACACTACATGGCGCTGTTAGAGGCGCTATACACTGACCTGCCTGTAATAATACATGTGACGCTACATGGCGCTGTTAGAGGGGCTTTACACTGACCTGCCTGTAATAATACATGTGACACTACATGGCGCTGTTAGAGGTGCTATACACTGACCTGCCTGTAATAATACATGTGACACTACATGGCGCTGTTAGAGGCGCTATACACTGACCTGCCTGTAATAATACATGTGACGCTACATGGCGCTGTTAGAGGCGCTATACACTGACCTGCCTGTAATAATACATGTGACACTACATGGCGCTGTTAGAGGCGCTATACACTGACCTGCCTGTAATAATACATGTGACGCTACATGGCGCTGTTAGAGGCGCTATACACTGACCTGCCTGTAATAATACATGTGACACTACATGGCGCTGTTAGAGGCGCTATATGCTGAGCCGCCTGTAATAATACATGTGACGCTACATGGCGCTGTTAGAGGGGCTTTACACTGACCTGCCTGTAATAATACATGTGACACTACATGGCGCTGTTAGAGGTGCTATACACTGACCTGCCTGTAATAATACATGTGACGCTACATGGCGCTGTTAGAGGCGCTATACACTGACCTGCCTGTAATAATACATGTGACACTACATGGCGCTGTTAGAGGCGCTATATGCTGAGCCGCCTGTAATAATACATGTGACGCTACATGGCGCTGTTAGAGTCGCTCACCAGATTCGCTTTCATAAATGTGGTTTTGCGTACAGCGCCTAGGGGTCACCAGATGCTGCCTGCCGCTACGAGGCGCTACCTGGCGCTATCCCTGCTAAAATAACCCCCTTAGTATTGTCCAACCTAAAACGGGCCAACACCCGTGCAGGTTATATCCAGAAGCCCACCGCACTTATAGAACGGGTTTTGTTCTGCTTTAAGAGTTACACACACTGGTGCACATACATGCGCTCTTTGCTGCTATCCTACATGACCAGCGGCAGGGACACACATCTACAGGGGCAGCTGGGGTGCTTAGCGTAATGAAACTTGGGCTGGGAGTTTTTAAACTCGTGCTTGTGCCTTACTCTCTGTGATTTGGACCAATGTCATTTGGCGAATGGCTCAGATGTTCTTCAAGGGGAGCGCAAGTGGACACATCTCCAGGAAGCCCCCATCCCAGCCTATTTGGGCTGGGAGATTTTAAACTCGTGTTTGTGCCTTACTCTCTGTGATTTACTTATCAGCACACTGATTCCAAGTTTCTTTTATTCCTGTGCGTTTGTGATACTAACGTGGGAGTGGCTTACCTGGCCTTGAGTTAAAAACTACCGTCTGCAAGTCCCAGAATCTCCCCCCCACCCCACTGTAACAGGTGAGCTTTGGCTAACTAACGCAGCAGGAATGAACACTGCCAAAAACCCTTTAGCTACAGGTACACAACATTGGGATTCCCTTATCTGCAGACTTTGAATTAGTGCAGATGGGGATAAACCTGTAGTCTCTGCCTGAGTCAATTCAATGATTTTCAGGCCACAGTCAGGGAGTCTCTGATATATACAAATTCCAGATCCACTTCAATGACAGATAAAACTTAGCTTTTACTAAATTATCATAGTGCTAAAATCATTCAATAGTGGTGTGCTTTACGAACAGGCATAAATGCCCTCCCCAATCCCAACAGCGCTACGCATTTTTGGGGGAAAAAAAAACCGTTATTGAGCTGCTGCTGACCTTTCCCGAAAGAGGAGAGCTTAAAGTGGAACAACACCCTCCCATGATAGGCCCGGGAATCTATAAGATTCCCGGACCGATCAGACCCCTGACTGCGGGGAACCCCGATCGGGGGTGGCCCGCTGTGTGAAACCCCCCAGAAACCCCTAAATCCCTACCTTATCCTCGATCCAGCGGCGCCCTCTGCCACCTCCCGCGCGTCCCTCTAGCAGGACGCGCACCCGCGCCGGCCGTTTGTGAATGGCCGGGGCGGGCGCGTGCCCTGTAAGAGTGACGCGCGGGAGGCGGCGGCGGGCGGGCTCTCTTGTCCGTCGCTGCCTCCTGCTTGTCCGTCGGCGGGGATTGGCAGCGGCGGTCACGTGGGAGCGAGGAGAGGTGAGTTTTTGCGGGGTTTCTGGGGGGTTTCACACAGTGGGGCACCCCCGATCGGGGTGCCCCGCCGAAGTGGACCAAAACCCAGGATAGTCAAAATCCTGGGTGTTGGTCCACTTTAAATAATAAGGCATTCAAACTGCTTGGCCGGGTGTGTCCATCTAATCCGGAAGTGACACGGGCGAATGGATAGCTAATAGAACAAGGCTGAAAGCCTTCAGCCAATAAGCAGCATTTAGTGGGAGTTAAAAGGACACAGCTGATAGGTCCAGATTGCCATTGCTCTCTACCAGTGACATTACTCTAAGCCAGTGTATTTTCAGTGCTAAGTGAAATAAAATAACCACCAATCGAAGAAAGATGGCTAAAATACTTGATTACTATCAAATACAGTTAGATGGAATTGCAGGATTAAAATAATACGGTAAGGCAGCTTCTAGGAAAGGGACTTGAAGAAATATTAAAAGTAAGAAAAAATATAAAAAAATTAAATAAAAAAGTCTCTGATATGTACTCAAAAACATAACTTTGGTGTACGTAATATTTACACTGTTGCTAAAGAAAATGTTTTTCTTTCGTAAAAAAAAAAAAAAAAAAAACATAGCATATGCTTAATATGCGCTTAATAATCAATTCTAAGAATCCTGCAAGAACTTTCGGTCCCCGGCGTATCACCAGTTAGTAGAATGTAGTATGTAACTAAGGCCCAAGTGTATAATATGTATGACTAGCAAACGTTTAAGCTCCAATGGTGTGTGTAATATGCATGACTAGCAATTGTTAAGCTCTATGGGTAAACCTCCCTTCCAAAAAGTATTCCTTGTATGTATTCTGTACCTACTTGGCGACCAATAAAATATTCGTAAATAAAATATTCGTATATCGAGCACATCAAACACAATGATGGAAACAGATAAATGGGCTATAGAGAGTGGAATTACCCATTAAATACACCTCGCTGAACAGCAATGGTTTGTCAGGAGTTGTTCTCCAGTCTACTCTATTGAAAGTCTATGGGAGGCCACCTAGAGATAGTAGCTGGAAGCACTCCTAAAAACTCACTTGAATTCAATGTATACTAGCAGTGCCCTGTATTCTGCCCTGAGGAAGTGACATGATAGCTGTCATGCAACGCGTCGGCCGGGGGGAGCAGCGCATTGTCAGTGACTATTTACCATGGATTTGTAAGATGTTATATATGTTTGTTCTATTGTCCCTCTTTTCACCCAGATTTGTCCTCATTTATATGTAGTATTTAAACACATTATAGGTATAATGTAATTAGCACATAGGGTCATCACTGTTTAGGTATAATTAGCACGTGCACTTTTTGTGAGGGACTTTGTGGTATTGTTACAGGGCACTGCTAGTAGCCCTGGCTAATAGGAATTGATATGGTTCATTATAGAAAAAATAGAAGGTCTGACAATAGCGCATTCTAGTGTTTGTATGTTGTACATGTCATTTATATGTATTTTAGAGGTTTGTTGGGTCAAACATTATTGAATAAATATTTGAGTATACATATTTCTTAGAGTGGTGACACTTTATTTTGGGTATTTGGGGGGGGGGGGGTTTGTGGGGACCCCCCTCTTTTTGTCTAGTTAGTTTTCCAATTCTTACCCAAAGGTGTGCACACTCTGATATAGTTTGGCTGGTGCGGCTTACATCTTGTGTTGAATTGAATGTGTCATGTTATTCATTCAACTCAATATTCTGATACTGTAACCTAATCCCTGAATGCATTGAAATATTAGGTTGGACGAATAACATGGGCCCAGGGCTGTGATCTAATGACCAGTAGGGGACTGGGGCCAAAAATCAGCCCTGGATGTTACCAGTCCAGTGCTGGCCCAAGACATCCCTGCTGAGCCCCCCCCCCAACTATGATGCGGGCACTATAGTATTAGGGGCTGGGGTTCCTTGGCTTGTGGGTACAGTGGGGCTATAGCATTAGGGGCTGGGGTTCCTTGGCTTGTGGGTACAGTGGGGCTATAGCATTAGGGGCTGGGGTTCCTTGGCTTGTGGGTACAGTGGGGCTATAGCATTAGGGTCTGGGGTTCCTTGGCTTGTGGGTACAGTGGGGTTATAGCATTGGGGGCTGGGGTTCCTTGGCTTGTGGGTACAGTGGGGCTATAGCATTATGGGCTGGGGTTCCTTGGCTTGTGGGTACAGTGGGGCTATAGCATTAGGGGCTGGGGTTCCTTGGCTTGTGGGTACAGTGGGGTTATAGCATTGAAGGCTGGGGTTCCTTGGCTTGTGGGTACAGTGGGGCTATAGCATTAGGGGCTGGGGTTCCTTGGCTTGTGGGTACAGTGGGGCTATAGCATTAGGGGCTGGGGTTCCTTGGCTTGTGGGTACAGTGGGGCTATAGCATTAGGGGCTGGGGTTCCTTGGCTTGTGGGTACAGTGGGGCTATAGCATTAGGGGCTGGGGTTCCTTGGCTTGTGGGTACAGTGGGGCTATAGCATTGGGGGCTGGGGTTCCTTGGCTTGTGGGTACAGTGGGGCTATAGCATTGGGGGCTGGAGTTCCTTGGCTTGTGGGTACAATGGGGCTATAGCATTGGGGGTTGGGGTTCCTTGGCTTGTGGGTACAGTGGGGTTATAGCATTGGGGGCTGGGGTTCCTTGGCTTGGGGGTACAGTGGGGCTATAACATTGGGGTCTGGGCTTCCTTGGCTTGTGGGTACAGTGGGGCTATAGCATTGGGGACTGGGGTTCCTTGGCTTGTGGGTACAGTGGGGCTATAGCATTGGGGACTGGGGTTCCTTGGCTTGTGGGTACAGTGGGGTTATAGCATTGGGGGTTGGGGTTTCTTGGCTTGTGGGTACAGTGGGGCTATGGCATTGGGGGCTGGGGTTCCTTGGCTTGTGGGTACAGTGGGGCTGGGCACAGGGGCTGAGAGGGAGACTAAGGGAGCAGGGATTGAATGTGGGTGTAAAAGGCAGCAGCACAACTGGCCCCAAAGCAGTGCAGCCCACTGGGTATTGTCCCGGGTCTCCCTATGGCCAGCCCACCTCTGCTAATGAAATAGGAGCCTGGGAATAGAATGCCAAAAACAGGGTGTACAATATGTCAGGGTAAGACAAAATAGCAATTTCTTTTTCTACTCTCAGGGGGAGGACTATTGGCGAGGAGACTGATTAAAGCGGATTAAAACGCTTGCGACGGGGCCCTGGATTCCAAAAGATTCCAGGCCTGGTCGCTAGCCTACCCCCAGCGTAGGATGCGCCGCTGTGTGAAATCCCCAGCTTCTCTCCGGCTGCGGGCAGGCAGATGCACCTCGTCACAGCGGCACTTTTTGAATGTGCTGCAGGATGTGGCTTTGGCAGAGGCGAAGCCAGATTTTCTTTGAAAACCGGGCCAGCTCTGAGCCAATAGCAGCGGCCTGCTGCTCTGGCAAGGGGGGCCTAGCGGATGAGTGGTGGACCCAAAAAAAGGGTTCCCATTCACTTTCATTTGTTTTTGCATCACTGGTGGGCAAGGTCGGTAAAAGTTTGACAGAAGTCCCTGGGAAGAAATTGTGGTGATGGGGGGCCCCCATACTGTAATTTTTTTTTTGGAAGTGGATATCCAGTCATAACACAGCCTCTCCATCCTGTTTTCCCCCCACGGTGTGGGGAGGAGGAAAGGGTGGGGTAAAACAAAATAAAACTAACCTTTTTGGTATCTAGTGCTGCCACCGGTGGCGACCGTGCAAAGGTGCGTCCCCCGCTCTGTGCGCCCTTCCGTCTGCCCATTCGAATGAACATTCATGGCAGACAAACCGTGGCCCATGGAAATGAGCAGTTTCACCTGGCGCACTGATGTTGCCTACCTTTCTATTACTAGTGGTGGAGGCCCTTTGGTTATATCATGTGGTGGAGGCCCCTGGACCCTAACGCCTGTCTATAATCCAGCTTTGGTCCAGTTAAAAATGGATCAAACCCCAAGGTCAACTGCTCTGGAATCTGTAATATTCAGGGCTGCCTGATTTCCTCCTCCTGAAGCATCCCAAAATTGGAAACCCCTCGAGTCCCAAGTTAGGAGGGCATATACCCGCGCCAGGCATTTGTGAATGGCCGGCACGGACACGCACCCTGTTAGAGAGCAGCTTGGCTTGCTCGGCTAATTTCGGCTAGACTCGGCCCTTCTAAGGCCAATCTAAAATATTCAAGGCCCGACCGCTAGCCTACCCCCGGGGCATCCGACACCAGATGCCCTGCTGTGTGAGATCCCCGGCTCCTCTTCAGCTCTGTGTGCTTTAGCACGCTGGAACAGTGTGCCGGGGATGCAGATGCACCTCATCACAGCGGCACTTTTTGAGAGAGCCACTTGGCTGTCTCGGAAGTGCCACAGGGTGTGGCTTCGGCGGTGGAACCCCGAGTCAACAGCTTACACCTGCGGCAGGCATTTGTGAATGGACGGTGTGGACACGCAGACTAGTAGTTTGGCTCGCTCGGCTCCTTTCTGCTAGACTCGGCCCTTCCAAGGCCAATCTAAAAGGTTCCAGGCCCCGCCGCTAGCCTACCCCTATGGCATCCGACACCAGATGCCCGCCGTGGTAAGATCCCCTGCTCCTCTTAAGCTGTGCGTGATTCAGCTCGCCTGAACATTGTGCCATGGATGTGGGGAGCCGAATGCACCTCGTCACAGCGGCACTTTTTGAGCGAGCCACTTGCCACAGGGCGCGGCTTTTGTGAATGGCCGGCGCGGACACGCACCCTGTTAGAGAGTAACTTGGGCCCTTATTTAACAAGGGATAGCGCCAGGTAGCGACTGGTGAGCGAACGGTAATGACGGTCACCGCCACGAGAACGCCGGCTCCCCACCACAATCACACATTTATCAAGCCGATCCTGCTTAGCGACTGAGCTAGCGCCAGATAGCGACTCATTCATCATTATTCCAGCCTCACCCCACAGCGCCATCGAGCGACCTTGAACCGCGCCAGGTATGACCTCTCGCTACCTGGCGCTCTCCAATGCATTTCAATGGAACAATCTTTAAATATTCATAATTAATTGTTAATAATTTTTTTTTTTTTTTTTTTTAATGTGAAAATTTCTGTTACCACTTCTGCCATGTTAGATTTTTTTTTTAAGGTAAGAAAAAAATTAAAAAAAAATATACAGAATTGATATTACAGGTCTGATATTATTGTATTCATATTCCAAAATGTTTTTATAAACTTGTTTTTTTTGGTTTCCCAAAATATGGTTGTTTGGGGGTCAAAAAACTACTTTTAATTCATCGCCGCCAGCGCTCTGGGGTTTAAACAAGCATTTCACAGTGCGAGAATTTTTGGAGCGTGATTTGTTAATGAATATGGTGGGAGCCGGTCGCTATGGCCATTCGCTATCATGCGCTCCCATACAGCGCGGAACCTGTCAAATAGCGACTCATCACCTTGTATTCAACATTACTGTACACCGACATTACTGCACACCGCACACCGAGTCGCTATCAACAACTGAACAACGGCCAAGCACAGCGACTACTAGCGGGCGCTGTGAAAATACCGCTACAGTCGCTCAACTGTCGCTACCTGGCGCTATTAATAAATCAGCCTCCCCGTTTGGCTCGCTCGGCTCCTTTCGGCAAGACTAGGCCCTTAGCAGAGTATTATCCGATATTGCTAAGCTCACTGATTGGATCGAGAACCCATGTATGCATGGTAGGACCGAGGAAAGGTGAGTTTCACTGGGCCACCTGGGGGGTTTCACCTAGGGGGGCATCCTAAATCGGCACAGTCAAAATTCCGGGTTTTGGCCCACTTTAACTTGACATTCTTACTGCAGGACAAATAAGAAGAAAAGTTTCTAGAAAGTTTAATACAAAAAAAAACTCCTGCAAACAGTTTTCCTTTCAGCTGAGTCTCCATCTTTTTTTGGCGCGCGTGTGGCACTGTCGGGCACGTCCTCGTCTGACTGTTCCTAATCCTCACAAGTGGAGTGCGTGCGGCGAGCAATTCATCGCTTTGCCACTTGTAACGCTTGCCGTTATTGCTCTTATTATTTACTTATGACATTTAATGTCTGCTAAGAAGTGCGCGGCTCGGTACCGCTCTCCTAAGTCTGCCGCCCTCCGGCAGCTCGCCGCCTTTACTGCGGCGATTACTCCTCTCTAATTACCTTCTGACGGCATGATCCATCCTGATATTATTTCATAGATACCCGTGCGGTGAGAATGGCGCCCACATGATCGCTTTTAGATCATTTGAAGCTGATGAAGACGCTATGCGGAATGCTACTGAAATGCGCTTAGATGAGCGTGCGCTCCCGCTCACTCGCATGACTATTAAGTCGAAACTAATATCATTATGGCATATTGATTTAAAGATGCGATACGGAAACTCATCATTTCTTTAAAGCAGACCAAAACCCAGGATTGTGACTATCCTGGGTTTTGGCCCTAGCCCCCGGGGCACCGTGATCGAGGCTGCCCCGGCTGTGTGAAACCCCCCAGGTCGCCAATACCAACTTACCTCTTCCCGGTTCTACAGCGCATGAGCGGCTCAGAGCCGCTGCCGTCACTATGTCTAAACCTTCGTCTATGGCCAGCAGCTCCAAGCACGCTGACAGCCGCATCACCCGCTTCCCTCTAACAGGGAGCATGCCCGCACCGGCCATTCACAAATGCCTGCCGCGGGCACGCACCCTGCTGGAGGGATAGCGGGGGTGCAGTCGCGGCTCGCGCATGCACCGTTCGACCGGGAATGAAGGTAAGAGTAAAGGGCGACCTGGGGGTTTTCACATAGCGGGGCATTGCGATTTTGGATCAGCTCTACACCACTCCTCCCTGGTACCGCAACTGTGATCCTCCGTGCATGACCCTTGGCTCTTCTACTGACCTTGAGTTCGTATCACCCCTATACGTTGACTTATGTTCGGTAAGTCATTGCTCTTATTTAAAGCAAGGATAAATGGGCAAATGTACCGAGACATTCCTGATCAAAAAACCTGCTGCCATCAACCAGGATGATGAATATGAGACAAATATGAACATTCCATTAGGACAATGATGCCAAACGCACAGCCAAGTTTAGAATGGTTTCGGAGAAATAAAACTAAAGCTGTAGGAATGTCCCAGCCTATTATCTGACATAAAGCCAAAGAAGTAGAACTCTGTAGAAGTCCATAGAAGGTAGATTAAATAAATAGACGTTTTACAAACCTGTCATCTAAAGTGGACCTAAGGAATAGGTCTGGAAAATGGTTTTGGAATATAAAAAATACAAGAAATACAAATACAGAGCCGCCTAAGTAAGATATATGTATTATAGATGTATTATTATCAAATACTTAAATGATGTGAGTAAAAGGCGCTAATACACAGGGATCATGGTAGGTTGAATGAGTGAACCCTTCCTCGATCCTACGGCGGATGCGCAGCCCCCCCTCCTATCAGCACGCTCGGATCCGCACGCATCAGCTCATCTAAGCCTTCATCTAACATGAGCGGATCCGAGCACGCTGGCGGCCGCATCCCCTGCTACCCTCTAACGGGGAGTGTGCCCGTGCCGGCCATTCACAAATGCCTGGCGTGGGCACTCGCCCTGTAGGAGGGGTAAAGGGATGCGGCCGCTGCTTGCGCATGCGCTGTTGCTCCGGGACTGGAGGTGAGTTTATGGGCATCCTGGGGGTTTCACACAGCAGGGCATCCCGATTTTGGAGGCCCCGGGGAGGGAATCAATCGGCTACAGTCAGAAGACACTTCCTGTTTGCAGGCAGCCTGAGACTCCACGTGCCGCCATCTTGGATGTTTAAAGGCTCAGAAAATGCAGGTAGGATGTTTTTTAATGTAGGCAAGGTGTATGTACGGGGGGAAACATACAAGATGGGCTCTTATTCAGGGTGAGGGTCCAGATTAATGTGAGCAATCTGTATGTACAGGGTGGGGGAAACATACAAGATAGGCTCTTATTCAGGGTGAGGGTCCAGATTAATATGAGCATTCTGTATGTACAGGGTGGGGGAAACATACAAGATAGGCTCTTATTCAGGGTGAAGGTCCAGATTAATGTGAGCAATCTGTATGTGCAGGGGGGGGGGGACATACAAGATAGACTCTTTTTCAGGGTGATGGTCTGGATTAATGTGAGCAATCTGTATGTACAGGGTAGGGGGAACATACAAGGCTCTTATTCAGGGTGAGGGTCTGGATTAATGTGAGCAATCTGGATGTACAGGGTGGGGGAAACATACAAGGCTCTTATTCAGGGTGAGGGTCTGGATTAATGTGGGCAATCTGTATGTACAGGGGTGAAACATACAATATAGGCTCTTATTCAAGGTGAGGGTCCGGATTAATGCAGGCAATCTGTATGTACAAGGGGGGGATACAAGATAGGCTCTTATTCAGGGTGAAGGTCCGGATTAATGTGAGCAATCTGTATGTACAGGGTGGGGGAAACATACCAGTTAGGCCCTTAATCAGAGTGAGGGTCCGGATTAATGTGGGCAATCTGTATGTACAGGGTGCGGGAAACATACAAGATAGGCTCTTATTCAGGGTGAAGGCCTGGATTAATGTGGGCAATCTGTATGTACGGGGTGTGGGAAACATACAACATAGGCTCTTATTCAGGGTGAAGGTCCGGATTAATGTGGGTAATCAGTATGTACAGGGGGAACATACAAGATGGGCTCTTATTCAGGGTGAAGGTCCGAATTAATGTGAGCAATCTGTATGTACGGGGTGTGGGAAACATACAAGTTAGGCTCTTATTCAGGGTGAAATCCGGATTGATGTGGCCAATCTGTATGTACAGGGGGGGAAACGTACAAGATAGGCTCTTAGCCAGGGTGAAGGTCCGGATTAATGTGGGCAATCTGTATGTACTGCGTGGAGGAAACGTATAAGATGGGCTCTTATTCAGGGTGAAGGTCCAGATTAATGTGGGCAATCTGTATGTACAGGGGTGGGGAACATACAAGATAGGCTCTTATACAGAGTGAAGGTCCGTTTTAACTACTTACTAGTATACGGGACCAAAATTAGTGTGTACTGCAGCTGTTCCCTATCATACAAAGCTCTATGAGGAAATTGTGAGTATCTTCTAAATTCTAAGCTTATGGGCAGCAGTAGGTTCCTTGAATTCTTGGGATATACCTGGCAGAGAGAAAGCAGGAAAGGTATAACTCTAATTTAGATGTGTTTTTTGAGTCCCTAGTTTTTCTTTTCTTGCAGAAGGGCCGGAGCGGGCGATGCTCGGAGGTCCCCTCTCTCCAGTATTGCTATAAATCAATATAATCTGCGCTCATTAGTGCGAGGTCAGGCAAGCAGAGAAATGAGGCTCATTCTTAATGTGTCTCTTCCTCGCCTGCCTATAATTAATACAAATAACTAAACTTAATAACCTTCTCCATCGCAGATAAATGTATTTGTGAAATGTAAATTTTCCAACATTTATTAAAATAAAAGCCAGGGCAGCTGAAAAGGCCAAGACAATATTAATGATGCTGCGGCTTTCCTACCGGGAGGTCGACAGCGAGTAGAGACGTAATGACCCCCGTACCTTTATTTGTTGGCGTTTGTAGGCTTTATTAACTGCACAGAGTGACTTTTAAGGAGTGCTGCTGAACATTGATGTGTGTGCCACCTGCTGGTGGAAGTAGTGAATGACGTGTTATTTTCACCATACCTGCCAACTTTTCAGGGTTGGGAAAGAGGGACATTTGTTAAATTAGCATGTAGTAATATAGCACAGAGCAAAGTTAGATTGGGCTATTTAAAGCCCCTGCATAATCGAAAGTGTCCAAAAACTGAATCCAGCGTTGTCCCGAAGTTGCATGCACTATCCCAAAGTGATAGTCACCCCACTTCAAGCAACAAGCGTGTGCCCTTCACCTTCTATAGTGCACTCTTACCAGAACGAGGTTTAGGTATCAGCTGATTTACCCTGGCGAAGTGTCGTTGAGAGACGCAACACGTCGGTGGCGTCTGTGGCGGGGGACCCGGACCTATATTGGTGATGTCATCATTTTTTTATTATTCTGAATAATTTGACTTAATGTGAGTTTGCCAAACCATGAAGTATTCATCCTTTTACTCTTAATGCACATCACTTTATGGTTAACTAGCAACATTGCACATTGCTTCTAGTATTTTAGTTTTGCACTTTATTAGCACAGTTGCTTCAGCACATTGTCACTTTCGTTGTCTCCCAACACTAAATAAATATTAACATTCTACATTGGTATTTTATAATTAAGTTATTTATTTACACTTGATATACTCTTTATCTATATATGTTTCTTCATGCATTGGTGACCCATTACTGATATTTATTACACATAATTTAATATATTTATTCATATAGTGTCCCTTTCCTGGTGGTCCCCCTCCACAACTATTGTTGTTTGTGTATGTGTTTTTTAATCGCGTCTTTTTATTGTATGTTGCATTGATTTATAGATGTCCAATTAATTAATAAAATAATGTATTGAATTTTACATAAAAAACAAGGGCTTTCCCGCACAATCTGAGGTATCTTATAAGGGTATTAAACTGGATGCTGGCTGGGGATAAGCCCCAACCCAGAAGAGAACTGGGTATGTATCTATGTGCAAGGTGGTGGGCTGCCAGTACAGACCACCCGGGCCCCCTCTATTATCTATACAGATCAGCCGCTCTACAGATGATATATACAAAGAATTCAATGTTTATTATTGTGGTAGCCAAAAAGACACACATATTAAAAACAGTTAAAACAATGTGCATGAGATGGGGGACATAATGGACTAATGACAATAGATATAATTACCAAAAAAGGTTTCTAAAATGTTAAGTTTGCATTTGAATTTACATCAGTGTACAGATTCTGCCCCGGGGTCTCCCCCTCTGAAAGTGCTGGTGCAGTGTGCAAAAAGATAAAAGATGTATATATAAAACAATTAGTGTGCAAAAGTATGCAAGAAGAATTGTGCAATAGATAAATAAAATAGAAGTTATGAAGCAAGTGATGAAGTGGCAGTAGGTAGTTGCCACGCAACGCGTCAGTGGTGCTGGCATGCTGAGTTTGTGGTGGACTAGTAGGGGGCCCGGGTGGTCTGTACTGGCAGCCCACCACCTTGCATATTGAATTTTACAAGTGAGTGCGGCTCATTATATGGGATTGAATTTTGGGATATATCTAGAATCCCATCCCTAGACTTCTCTAGGTATCAGCTTTAATCTGATCCCAATCGGCTCTCACATCAATGGAGCTCGTTATTCCCTTTCAAAGTGTGGTAAACATATGGAGCAAATGCCTTATATGCAGCTCAAATGCAGATTCATCATAAAAGTGAAATAAAAAAAAGGAAAAAGATCTAGCGTAATATGTTTTATTAAAAGATCTTTGCATAAAAAAGGTGCCAATATTGCACTCACAATTAAAAAACTGTACATGAGCAGTTAATGACATGAGCGTCTCTCACCCAACCTTTCTGTCACCTCGGCCGATGGATGGCTCTGCTCTCAATTGTATCCAAGTTGGGATAAATTGTGATAATTGTTAAATTAGGCCACACCCCCTCATTAAGGTGTGAGTCGAGTACCGGTGTGGGCTCCCCAGGATAAAACGAAGCCACGGAAAGCGACACTGACACCAGCGTTTGCATATCAAACTTTTACTGTATTGAGGTATCAAACAGACTCCCAAAAACAATTGTGGTGAACAATAAATCTGGTTACACACACTCAGCCTCGGCTGAGAAGCCCTGTGCCTCACAGCCAGATGACCCTTATGGGATATCAAGAAAAGTTCCTGTGATTTACCTACTAGCGGGTGCACGAGCACGCCCCCCCACCATACCTGTTAATATCCTGTTGCTGGAATGAATGATTGCGGGGATGCTCAATGCGGGGTCATCGGTGGTACAGCACAGCAGCTTAAAATCTTATAAACTTACAAGACAAGGAAAATAACTTCCCTCCCCAACACTAGTCCAGAAACCCGTAAAAGAATGTTGTTCCTGAGCAATTCGCTGACCGAGAATGTAGAAGTGGCACAGTTGTCAGCTCTCACAGGCAGAATGTTAGCTCTCACAGGCGGAATGTTAGCTCTCACAGGCAGAATATTAGCTCTCACATGCAGAATGTTAGCTCTCACAGGTGGAATGTTAGCTCTCACAGGCGGAATGTTAGCTCTCACAGGCAGCATGTTAGCTCTCACATGCAGAATGTTAGCTCTCACAGGCAGAATATTAGCTCTCACAGGTAGAATGTTAGCTCTCACAGGCGGAATGTTAAGCTCTAGAATCCAGATAGCAAACAGGAAAAATACTTTTGGCCTATGCAACACCTATCTAACTAACCAACAGGCCTAGTCACCATCTGCTGTTATGCATGTATGCTTTTGTTTTACTGACCCGGGTCTGGTGCTGAATCCAATGAAGTCTCCAAGCTGAACCGCAACAAGTCTCTTCCACAACCATGAGGCACTACAGGCCGACTCTGTTACACAGCTCTCAACAGCCGACC
This sequence comes from Gastrophryne carolinensis, assembly GCA_027917425.1. Classification (NCBI taxonomy): domain Eukaryota; kingdom Metazoa; phylum Chordata; class Amphibia; order Anura; family Microhylidae; genus Gastrophryne; species Gastrophryne carolinensis. The sequence goes on along the minus strand of CM051237.1, from coordinate 476,848,058 downwards.
TGGAAGAAATTCTCTGATTCTGGCAAGGATCAGGATCCAGGAAAATGATCGGTCCCTGTGTTGCAAGTCTGGACTCCTCAGAACACACAGGACTTGTTAGAACCCCGGGTTCGGCTGATGCCCGGCTGGTGGCTGGGGTCATTTACCCCATCTGCAGTACCGGTAGCCACCAGCTGGTGTCAGCAGATTTTTGGCTGCTCTCGCCCCATCTGCAGTTCCATCGACCACCAGCGGGTGTCAGCAGAGCCCTGGATGCTCTCTCTCTCCATCATCTGCTGCACCTGGTGTGAGGGCTATTTAAGTGGATTTGCCCTCTACCTGGTGCAGCAGGATTTTGTTTGTTTGCCTTGGTGACTTCATTGTAGCTGTATTGGAACTTGAGTCTGAATCTGTACCTGAGTTGTATCACCTGTCCCGAGCCTTCAGGTGAGTGCGCCAGCACCTTAGGGCTTCTGTTTTTCCCTTGTTAGTTTTCTTCTAGTTAGCTTTGTTTTTGTCCCTTTTTCTGAATTGAAGATATTTATGTTGTTTCCTTTTGACTTAATAAACCCCCCTGTTTACAGCACTTCCTTTCTAGTTGCATATATTCATATATTACAGAATACTTGTATGTGTAATAGGAGAATATATATATATATATATATATATATATATATATATATATATTGTGGTAAGGTGCAAGGGGCCGTCATTGATGGAAGGTATGTGGCACCAAGGTACCTGGCCTTGCTGCAATAAGACCGTGTATTTTGTTTCCCAGCATCAGTTGCTAATAGCAGTCTGGTGCTGAAGTGTTAGTATAGCCGAAAGGCTAACCCGGGACGGTTTTACTGGGATGGAGTAGAGCAGGGTGGGACTCCATCCCCTAACCAGGTCTGGGTTTTACAGGCCGCATAAATAGCCTGGGGAGTCAGCTGTGCAGTGTCTGTGACTGGAGCTCACTTGTGAAGTGAGACTCTGTGTGCCTGGCTGAAAACTTCTGTGCAGGCTGTTTCATGCGGACCAGAGGCGGATTCGGCTGCAAAGTAGCAAGTTTGCCCAAGGACTAAAAACGCCGTTGCCTGTCTGACTTACTTCTGCTGCATTTTCCTGAAAAAAAGGACATTTGGTTTTTATGGATTGCTGTGTGAATAAACATGGACTTTAAGTTGAACTTTCGCCTCTGAGCCTCTCTCCTGCTGTCTACCAGAGTTAATCACCACATTTGGTGGAGGATGCAGGCACAATGAGGCCGTTGCTAGGAGCAACCGACGGAAATGTTTTTTTTGTGTGCATGTCCTACATTAAGCCTGCCAAGCTGTTACCTGAGACCGCAGACAAAATGGAGGCTGTCGTAAAAGCACTCATGGAGGCGAATCTGCAGCAGAGCGAGGCCAACAAGCAGCAGCAGGAGACCAACCAGCTGATATTGCAACATGTGATGGCGCTGCAAGCTGCAGGAGCACCCAAAAGTGTCCCTGATGCCCGGAAAGCTGTCCGCTTGGCGCTTAAAAAGATGACCCCTTCGGATGACGTCGAGACCTACCTGGCGGTGTTTGAAAAGGTGGCTGCTAGGGAGAAGTTGCCTCGTGACCAGTGGGCTGATGTCATCGCTCCATTTCTGGCATCTGGACCCCAGCAGGTGTTGTTTGATCTTCCAGACGACCAAGCCGCTGACTACCCGACTCTGAAGGGTGAGATACTGGCCAGACTGGGGGTGAATGTGTGGGTTCGGGCTCAGCGGGTGCAACAGTGGAGCTATCAGTCAGCAGAGCCCGCCAGACCCCAATATTATAAACTACTGCACCTGCTGCAAAAATGGCTGCAACCTGATATATTAAGCCCCACTGCCATGTTGGACCGCTTGCTGGCGGACATGTTCTGGAGGACTTTACTGCACCCTCTCCAGCACTGGGTTGGCCAGGTATCCCCCGGCAATGCTCTAAAGATGGTGGACCTAGTGGAGCGATATTAGGCCACCAGGAACTTGCAAGGGGGTTCTACGGGGAAGGATTCAGGGGAACTCTGAAGGTCCCCACCCCAGCCCAGGAGGGTGGTCTCAGGACCTACCCCCCAAAGTCCCTGCCCCAGTGTTGTGTTGGGGGTGTAAGGACCCGGGTCATATCAGAGCCAACTGTCCTCACCAGGGGGAGCCCATGGACTTGAACTTTGGTTACCGCCCTTCAATGTATGCCAGGAGGCTGTGTGCTGCCGGTGTCCCTGAGGTTGTGGGGCAAAGTCACCTCTGTCAGGTGAAGGTGGGGGATACCCTGGCGGTGGCCTTTTTGGACTCGGGGAGTATGGTTACCCTGGTGAGACCCGCCATGGTACTGCCCGATGAGTACACGGGGTGGAAAACCGGGGTCTTGTGCATAGGGACTTGAGGGACTATGCCACAGCACAAGTGACTCTAACCACCGTCACCGGCAGCTGGATCCACGAAGTTGCCGTTGCCGCTAAACTCCCGTACAAACTTATTCTTGGGAGAGACTTTCCGGGGTTCATGTCACTATGGACCAAGCTGGGAGTTCCGGAAACCCGCGAGGTGGGTGTGTCCTCAATAGACTGGCCCTACTCAGGGGTGACCCCGGAACCCTGGGAACCGGAGGCAGAAGGGACAACGGTAGGGGTGACCGCCGCTACGGTGGAAGGGGCGGAGTCAAGCCCACTGAGTGTTATGGTTGGAGATGTGGAAGATTTGTCAACAGGTCCAGAGTTGGCAGATCTCCATGTCTCCACAGGTAGTTTTGGTACAGCACAACACCAGGACCCGACTCTATCTCGGACCTGGGAGAATGTACTTGAGGTGCAAGGTGAACCACAACAGCCGGGGGCTGAGTTACAGATTCCACACTTTGTGGTTCACCAGGATATGCTGTACCGGGTAAACAAAGTACGTGAAGAGGTTGTGGAACAATTGGTGGTACCCAATCCTTATCGCAAGCTTGTGTTGGATTTGGCCCACCAACATATTCTGGTAGTCTTGGACTATGCCACGCGGTATCCCGAGGCAATGCCCCTACGACACACCTCAGCCAAACTCATTGCTAAGGAGCTTATGGAAATGTTTTCCTGAGTAGGCCTGCCTAAAGAGGTCCTGACCGATCAAGGTACCCCTTTTATGTCCAAGGTAATGAAGGAGCTCTGTAAGTTGTTGCAGGTGAAACAATTGCGGACATCCATTTACCACCCGCAAACGGACGGTCTGGTAGAAAGATTTAACCAAACTTTAAAAACCATGTTAAAGCGGGTGGTCGCCAAGGATGGGAAGAATTGGGACTTGCTTCTGCCCTATCTGATGTTTGCAGTGCGAGAGGTGCCCCAGGCCTCTACTGGGTTCTCGCCCTTCAAACTCATATACGGTCAGCATCCACGAGGTCTTTTGGATATAGCCAAGGAAGCTTGGGAACAGCAACCCACACCCCACAAAAGTGTGGTAGAGTATGTTACTCAGTTACAGGAACGGAGAGCCACTGGTGAGGGAACATATGGAGGCAGAACAGTGGACCCAAAGTAGGGTTTATAACCGGCAGGCTAAAGCAAGGAACTTTAACCCAGGTGACAGAGTTTTGGTTCTAGTGCCAACAGTGGATAGTAAATTTCTGGCTAGGTGGAAGGGTCCCTATGAGGTGCTTGGGAAAGTTGGGGAAGTGACTTACAAGGTACAACAGCCCGGGCGGAGAAAGCCAGAGCAGGTGTACCATGTAAACCTGCTGAAGCTGTGGAAAGACAGGGAGACCCCTGTGGGTGACAGTCCCCAACCAGGTATGTTAGGGGTGGAGCTTCCCGTCCCTCAGTCTGTTGTTAGAGAAGCGGTTGTTGAGGTGAAAACTGGCAACAACCTTTCCTCTAAACAGACCCAGGAAGCCAGGGAGTTTGTCAGCAGAAACACGGATGTGTTTTCACATCTCCCTGGGCGCACTTCTGTCATCCAACATGACGTTGTCACGGAACCACAGGCCAAGATCTGGTTGAAGCCCTACCGAGTACCTGAGTCCCGGCGACAAGCTATTGTGGAAGAAGTGCAGCAAATGCTCAGATTAGATGTGATTGAAGAGTCAAAGAGTGAGTGGGCCAGCCCAATAGTCTTGATTCCCAAGCCCGATGGTACTTTGCCTTGCGTTGCCCAAACAAATGTGCCTTAGGCTTAGAAGAGACTAAATACCTGGGCTATGTGATTGGGCGAGGAGTGGTCAAGCCCCAGGTTAACAAAATAGAAGCCATCCGTAGCTGGCCACGTCCTAACTCTACCCGCCAAGTGAAGTCATTTCTGGGGTTGGTGGGGTATTACACGAGGTTCATTCCCAATTTTGCCACCGTAGCGGCACCATTGACAGACCTGTTAAAGGGACGCAAGTCTGTCATGGCGAAATGGAGTGAACAGGCCGAAAAAGCGTTCTCCGCTTTGAAGTCTGCCCTGTGTGGGTCTCCGGTGTTGGTGACACCCGACTTTAAGAGGGAGTTTATTGTGCAGACCGATGCCTCCGAGGTAGGCCTCTGTGCGGTACTATCTCAGGAAGTCAACGGGGAGGAGCACCCGTTGTCTACGTGAGTCACAAGCTGACACCTGCAGAGACCCGGTATAGCATAGTGGAGAGAGAGTGCCTGGCCGTTAAGTGGGCCCTTGAGTCTCTTCGCTACTACTTGTTGGGGAGAAGGACAGGAATGCCAGGGTCACCCGGTGGTTCCTGTCCTTACAGAATTTCAAGTTCTCGGTAGAGCACAGAGCGGGACGGTTGTTGGGTAATGCGGATGCCCTATCCCGGGCTCATAGTTTGTCATGTGTCCCCCCCCCCCTCAGGGTTGAACAAAGGGGGGGGGGGTATGTGGTAAGGTGCAAGGGGGCCGTCATTGATGGAAGGTATGTGGCACCAAGGTACCTGGCCTTACTGCAGTAAGTGTATTTTGTTTCCCAGCATCAGCTGCTAATGGCAGTCTGGTGCTGAAGTGGTAGTATAGCCAAAAGGCCTAACCCAGGACGGCTTTACTGGGATGGAGTAGAGCAGGGTGGGACTCCATCCCCTACCCAGGCCCGGGTTTTGCGGGCCGCATAAATAGCCTGGGGAGTCAGCTGTGCAGTGTCTGTGACTGGAGCTCACTTGTGAAGTGTGACTCTGTGTGCCTGGCTGAAAACTCCTGTGCAGGCTGTTTCATGCGGACCAGAGGCGGATTCAGCTGCAAAGTAGCAAGTTTGCCCAAGGACTAAAAACGCCGTTGCCTGTCTGATTTACTTCTGCTGCATTTTCCTGAAAAGGTGATGTAACCAAAAAGGACATTCGGTTTTTATGGATTGTTGTGTGAATAAACACGGACTTTAAGTTGAACTTTCGCCCCTGAGCCTCTATCCTGCTGTCTACCAGAGTTAATCACCACAATATATATATATATATATATATATATATATAGTGTTGCATATATTCATATATTAAAGAATACTTGTGTGTGTAATAGGAGAATATTTATATATATATATATATATATATATATATATATATATAATATTTCAGACATATGTCTGTATCTAAAGCCTTTTTTTAGAGAAAAAAATTTGTCGCAATGTGTAAGATATTAGGATGGTGCCCCCCAAACACACAAAAAAAGGAAAGACTAAAGACAGATAAAATAACAAGCACAAGGACATGTGCAAAAGAAAAAGAGAAGAAGGGAGTTTGAAAAAGAGGGTCAGAAGTAGGGCATATGGAAATGAGAGGGAGAGAAGAGGGGATCGGGGAATGAGAAAAGCAAGGGTGTGAGAGAGAAGGGAAAAAGAGAAAGAAGGGAAAGTGAAGAAGGGAGATGTTGAAAAGAGAGATCAATGGCAAGGTGGCATGAAAGAGAGAGAGAGAGAGAAAAAGGGGGAACGTGAAAAAGAATGAAAGGGAAGGGAGAGAATGTAGAAAAGAAGAGGAGGAGAATGAGAAAATGTGGAAAAGAGATAGAAGAAGGGAATGTGGAAAAGAAAGAAATAGAAGAAATGGGACAAGAGAGGGAAGCAATATGGAACATTGAGGGGAAATGTGGAAAAAAAGAGTCCTGCTGAATCAGATGAGAGCCTTCTTTATTAGGGGCCTCTGAATAGTGCTCCCCGATGCCCCCCTACAAGGAGGTTGGGATGACTTCCTGGGAAACTGCACACCTCCTTGCCGGCCATGATTACACACTGGCAATAGTATCAAAAGAAACCTGTAGATATAACATTTTTTTGAATATTAATGGTGAAGGTCCGGTGTCCGGATATTATGAGACAGCAACCCCAAGGCAATAGTGCTCACTCTGCAAGTCTTTGTTAAAGCGGAACTAAACACAGCTGGGCCGGATCTGGAATCTAAAAGATTCCAGGACCGGCCACTGGCCTTCCCTAAATTGAGATGCCCAAGAGTGTAATACCTCCCTCACCTTTCCTGGGTCCAATTGCGCATGCGTGGGCTGTTGTCCAATCAGAGGCATTTGTCTTGACTATGACTACTGGAATCTGATTTCCCGGGTTTTGATCGGACTCTGAAATGGGAAGCTCCGCTTTGTGAAACCCCAGGGGCGCCCAAAATCACTTACCTTCCCTGGGCCCAATGGCACATGTACAGCTCTTGTTCGTCTTGACTATGTTGTTTGTCTTGACTATGTCATTCGGCAAATGGCTCTCATTGCTTTCAAAGGGAAGCGATATTGGCTGCATCCTGGGGCTGTGCGCACGCTCCCGTCCAAGCCATTCAGATAGCGCTGCTGGGGATGCGCCTGCTCTCGGTCCCCATTGAAACCTATCAGAGCCATTTGCCAGATGACATAGTCACAGCAAAAGGCTCTGATTGGATGGGACGGGAGTGTGCACGCCACTGGGGATTCACCAGCTCTTGCTTCCTACTGAAACCTATCAGAGAGGTTTGCCAAATTACATAGTCACGGCTCTGATCGGATGAAAGCCTACACATGTGCCAATGGGCCCAGAGAAAGTAAGTTATTACTGGTGCCCCGGAGGTTTCACAAAAAATCAAAATCCCGGGTTTTGTTTCCCTTTAATAACATCTTTCTGTTTCTTCCATTTCTATAGGAAGGTGCCAATTTTTTACAAAAATAACTCAGCATTATAACGTTATGTGAAACGCTGTATTAAAAAAAATACCAAAATGAATATATCCGATGAGAGATATGTGTTAATAACATATGGATCCGCTGATGACGGATCCAAAAAAGAAGAAAGTAAGATAAAAAGTGCATATTAATAAGCTTGTTACCAATGCATTTATGCAGCTATACCCGGCTCGCGAGCGCCGCATAAAGATAAGTGTAACCCATTATCCAAATGATACATTGATTGGAATATGCAGCGCTGCGCAGAGCCGGCAAGAAGTCATGCATAAAAAACACACAGCTTCTGTTCCATTTATTTTAATGCACTCGCCTTTACCCGCTTCTAACGGGTAAAATTAAATCAGCCACCATTGCTTTATTCGGAAGCTTTAGAAACTGAGAAATGATTGGACGGCCAAGCGCCGCTGCTCAGAGCGCAGGAAAATCTGATTTCACAAATTGCTGTTTTCATTTGCTTCATTTTGCAAAAGGACCTTAATAGAGACAATAAGGTGAGAGCATCCCGGAAAATACAAAACGAGGGAAGCGCCAGCCAATGAACTCCTGAATAAGCGGAGCATGCTTTCCGGTTGATACTGTTTAAGTGGCCAGAAGCAAACATTAGACGGAATAGCTTTCGGTCATTACCTCTGAATATCACATGACGCTCTATAATATAGAAAATGTTCCTCTCCTCACCTCCCTCCGCCTCTTTACAGTCACCACCAGGATCAGAGGAGTAGCTAGGCTTTCTGGCACCTATAGCCTATAGACTTTTTTTAAAGAAAACAAATGGGATCAGGGCAACAAGACTCCTTCAGGGTGAAGCCTGCAAAGCCGACAACATCTAAAATCTGATGGGATCTGGGGTGAGTCAAGGCAACAGAAATAAAATGATGTGGGGTCAAGGAAACATGATTCGCTCTTGTATATTCAATTTAGCCGCATGTCAGCATCTGGAGGTTTTTTTTTTAAATAAAAACAATTGGGGTCACGGCAACTGTCAAGGAGACATGATTCCCCCTTGTATATTCAATTTAGCTGCATGTCAGCATCTGAAGGATTTTGAAAAAAAAAACAATTAGGGTAATGGCAACTGTCTAAGTGGCCAGAAGCAAATATTAGGCGGAATAGCTTTCGGTCATTACCTCTGAATATCACACGAAGCTCTATAATAAAGAAAATGTTCCTCTCCTCACCTCCCTCTGCTTCCTTACAGTCACCACCAGGATCAGAGGAGAAGCTAGGCTTTCTGGCACCTATAGCATCTTCTTTTAAAGAAAAAAACTGGGATCAGGGCAACAGGACTCCTTCAGGGTGAAGCCTGCAAAGCTGACAACATCTGAAAATCTGATGGGATCGGGTGTCAGTCAAGGCAACAGAAATGTTAAAATTATGTGGGGTCAAGGAGATATGATTCCCTCTTGTATATTCAATTTAGCCGCATGTCAGCATCTGAAGGATTTAAAAAAAAATTAAAACAATTGGGGTCATGGCAACAGGACTCCTTTAGGGTGAAGCCTGTAAAATCAACAACATCTGAAAATCTTTTGGGATTTGGGGAGAGTCAAGGCAACAGAAATGTAAAAAAAATGTTAGGTCAAGGAGACATGATTTCCCTGTGTTTTCAATTGAGCTGCATGTCAGCAACTGAAGTTTTTTTTTTACATATAAACAATTGGGGTCACAGCAACTGTTTAAGTGGCCAGAAGCAAACATTAGGTGGAATAGCTCTCGATCATTATCTCTGAATATAAAATGACGCTGTATAATATATTAAATGTTCCTCTCATTACCTCCCTCTGCCTCCTTACAGTCACCACCAGGATCAGAGGAGAAGCTAGGCTTTCTGGCACCTATAACCTTTTTTTCAAGAAAAAAACTGGGATCAGGGCAACAGGATTCCTTCAGGGTGAAGCCTGCAAAGTCGACAACATCTGAAAATCTGATAGGATCTGGGGTGAGTCAAGGCAAAAGAAATGTAAAAAATATGTGGGGTCAAGACATGATTCCCTTCTTGTATATTCAATTTACCCACATGTCAGTGTCTGAAGGATTTAAAAAAAAATAAAAACAATTGGGGTCATGGCAACAGGACTCCTTTAGGGTGAAGCCTGCAAAGTCGACAACATCTAAAAATCTGATGGGATCTAGGGTGGGTCAAGGCAACAGAAATGTAAAAAGAAATGTTAGGTCAAGGAGACATGATTTCCCTGTGTTTTCAATTTAGCTGGATGTCAGCATATGAAGGATTTTTTTAAAAAATAAAAACAATTGCAGTTACAGAAACTATTTGTGGCCAGAAGCAAACATTAGGCGGAATAGCTTTCAGTCATTACCTCCTGACCAGGATACCTGATTTGCTGAAGTAGCCACCCAATGGTAAGATATACAGGACTGGATTAAAGTGGATCAAAACCCAGGATATTGACTATCGACTAAATCAACTTACCTCTTCCCAGTCCTAGGCTCGTCCAATCCGCGCACTCGGATCTGCTGTCGTCACGTCGTCTAAGCCTTCTTCTTAGGCCAGCATCTCCGAGCATGCTGACGGCCCCTATACCAGTTCACTCGCAGTGGTGGCCACAATGCCACCTGCCAGATTGCTGCAGAAGTTTTACAACTTCCTGATAAGATGCACCCCAATCGGGGATGCCCTGTTGTGTGAATCCCCCAATTTAATTCACCTTTCCCAGGTCCTACATCGCATGCACGCGCCCTGCTAGAGGGCTAGCGGCCGCGGCTCGCTCATGCACCTTTGGACCAGAAGAGAAGGTAAGTGTATGGGCGCCATAGGGGGATTCACACAACGGGGCATCCTGATTTTGTCCTGGGGGGAGGGAATGGATCGGGCCAGGAATCTTGTAGATTCGCTGTGGGTTTTGGTCCACTGTGTGGCGGAGGCCCCTGGGCACAAAATCTGGTGGAGGCTCCAGATACAATATTTTTTTTTCCTTTAAAATAATAGTCCAGTAACTGATTGGTGGTTGTCTGGCACCCGCCTACTTACTAGAACGTCAGATCGAGTCCCTTGTGCCCCCCTTGTGCGGGTGCGTGCTGCTCTGAAACTCCTGCTTTGCCATTCTGGGTGGGGGTAGTGTAGTGGCCCGGCTGGTCCAGCAGAAAACAGCTCCCTGCATTGAGCTGCCAGCGGCTGTGCTTGGTGGCTTATGTGCAGTGACAGCTCTGCACCCATCACTGTAACGTCGCTGATGGCGGCGGCTTTACTGCTCTAGACTCTCCGTCCTGCCCTGTGGTGGCTTTGGCTGCAGGTTTGCAAAAACAAAAAAAAAGCTTGCCCAGGTGCGTCCCCACTATCGCCGATAGCTTTGTTGATGGCTCCGCGGCCCGTGAGACCAAAGACTGAAAAGCCTCCTGGACCAGACCATAACCCAAAGGTTGGTGGAGGCTATCTTTGCAGAGCAAGTGGCGGAGGCCCCAAGGCGCGTGCTCTTCTTATAATCCAGTCCTAAAGGTATGGTTTACAAACAAGCAAGCAAGCTCTGATACTCATACCTCCCAACTTTTTAAGGTGGGAAAGATGGACAGTTGTTAAATTAAGCCACACCCCTCATTGAGGGATGGATAGGAGATACGTTTTACCACTTGTAACAATATAAACACTTTGAATAGGAAAATGATTAATTTGTTGCTGCAGATCTGCATGTTACATCTCAAAGAGGGACCCATGAGAACAACGAGGGGCAGGGGGACATGGGCTCAAAGAGGGACAGTCCCTCCAAATCAGGGACACTTGGAAGGTATGGATACTGTATATCAGTGTAAGGCCTTCCCTTACCTACCCCTACCTCTTGGTCTATCAATGTTGGCCTATGATGATCATCCGCATCCTTCGGATCCTCACTGTGCATCTCTTATCATTTGCCACTGCCTTCGGATCAGAGCCTTCAATCTCCACTGATTCACCACCACCATGGAATCCTCCCTGTCAACGCTTGAGGGTCTCACTGCCAAAAGATTGTCCACTGACAGGCTCTGTTACTGTATATTAGTATAGCCTCACTACCCCCACCTCTTGGTCTATCAATGCTGACCTATGATAATCATCCGCATCCTTCAGATCCTCACTGTGGATCTCTTCTGATTTGCCACTGCCTTCGGATCAGAGCCTTCAGCCTCCACTGATTCACCACCACCATGGAATCCTCCCTGTCACTGCCTGCAGTCCTCAGCAAAAGGTCTCATTGCCACCTCAAATGATTGTCCACTGACAGGCTCTGTTACTGTATTTCAGTGTAGGGAATCCCTGTAGCTACCCTCACCTTTTGGTCTATCACTGCCGGCCTATGGTGATCAGCCTCCTTCGGATCCTCACCATGGATCTCCAATGTCCTTCTACTGCCCTTGGGTCTTAGCCTCCAACTTCCATTGACTCACCACTATCACCCCTTTAGTCATGTCCCAGCTAGGAATCAAACCTCCAACCCCTTGGGCACAAGACCCTTTCCTTACCCCTAGGCCACGACTGCCAGTTCACAAACAAATAAAAAATTACGTTACTGGAGGGAAGGGTCATGGAGTTTCCCCCAGAAAATCCCCTTTAAGTTCAGCCCCTTCAGTGACTTCATTAGTCACATGGGGGGAATCTACAGACTCCCCCTCTGTGGTATCAAAGGTTCCTTTCAAGGTGGACCTGGCACTAGTCAGAAGAAAAAAGGCAGGAGCTCTGTCCACCCTCACTACAGACCGCCACTCCCCGGTATGAAGAAGATGACAACCGCCTGAACAGTATGAAGCTTGGCCCCGGGGACATGCAGAGAGGACACCAGCCGGCCGAGGACAGATGAAAAAGAACGCAATGAACGACCCTGGGACACACTTAATTATTCGGTGATGTATTGCCTTTCTTGATTTTTATTAATACGATTGTCATTTAGCATATGCCAGTATGTCATTCACCGCCTACGCTGCTATCCTTGCACTTTGCACTTTCAGCCCAGGCTTCAGTTTTTTGCTGGGCTATATTTTTCACCTTTGCACTGGCACTAGCACTTTATTCTTGCACATTTGCACATATTTCCTTTATTTGACATTCCTTTTACTATATTGGCACTTGGCTCTCTTGCCATTTGATCTATTCTCTGCACACCCCTTTTGAGGCTATATGCTGCATGTATATACATGCACACTGCACGTTGATTATTATTAACGTTCTTTAGCAGCCTGCGGACTCCTGATAACTTACTGGTATATCTAATTTTTATGTCTCATTTTTTTGGTCTTATCCAGCATAGGTTAATTTTTAGTCTTATATTTTAGTGCATGTTCTTGCACCTATAGTACATGAGTTGATATTCAATCCCAGTAGCATTCTCCTGCCTCCCCCCCACCCCCGCCCCTCCAGTCTTTATATGTTTTTGTATGTCTTAATGTTTTTTATCGTATTGTGGTCATTGTTGATATTGTACCTGTTATTTCTGTGATTCATGTGTGAACCAGGTGGGTGCAGTCTTGTGAATCAATAAATGCATTATTTTTAATTCATTTTCTGAGAGTGCGGCCATTGTTCTGGGTTTCTTTGGCGGCAGCTTCAGAGCCCCTCTAGTCTATTGTTTTTGCTCAGTATCTTCCCAGGGCTCGCAACCGGCTTTTTTCATTGTTGCTGTGCATATCCGGCGGGTTCTTTCTTTTAACTGTCAAAGGGGCCCCTATACCAGTTCACTTGTAGTGGTGGCCGCCATGTCGCCTGCCGGATTGCTGCAGAAGGTTTACAACTTCCTGATCAGATTTTTTTTTTGTGTTTCCTGGAGTTTCTCTTTAAAGCGGAAAAAATCCTGATTTGGTCCTTTCCCTACCCTTTAGCAAGTTCCTTTCCTTTCCCTTTAGCAAGGTCCTTTCCTTTCCCTTTAGCAAGTTCCTTTTCCTTTCCCTTTAGCAAGGTCCTTTCCTTTTCCTTTAGCAAGGTCCTTTCCTTTTCCTTTAGTGAGGTCCTCTCCTTTTCCTTTAGCAAGGTCCTTTCCTTTCCCTCTAGCAAGGTCCATTCCTTTAGCGAGATCCTTTCCTTTTTCTTTAGCGAGGTCCTTTCCTTTCCCTTTTGCAAGGTTCTTTCCCTTCCCTTTAGCAAGGTCCTTTCCTTTCCCGTAAGCAAGGTAATTTCCTTTCCCTTTTAGCAAGGTCTTTTCCTTTCCCTTTAGCAAGGCCCTTTCCATTCTCTTTAGCAAGGTCCTTTCCTTTCCCTTTAGCAAGGTCCTTTCCCTTTAGCAAGGTCCTTTCCTTTACCTTTAGCAAGGAATTTCCCTTTCCCTTTAGCAAGTTCCTTTCCCTTCCCTCTAGCAAGGTCGTTTCCTTTCCCTTTAGCAAGGTCCTTTCCTTTCCCTTTAGCAAGGTCCTTTCCTTTCCCTTTAGCAAGGTCCTTTCTTTCCCAATAGCAAGGTCCTTTCCTTTCCTATTAGCAAGGTCCCTTCTTTTCCCTTTAGCAAGGTTATTTCTTTCCCTATAGCAAGGTCCTTTCCTTTCCCTTTAGCAAGGTCTTATCCTTTCCCCTTAGCAAGGTCTTTTCCTTTCCCTTTAGCAAGGTCCTTTCCTTTCCTTTTAGCTAGGTCTTTTCCTTTCCTTTTAGCAAGGTCTTTTCCCTTCCCTCTAGCAAGGTCGTTTCTTTTCCCTTTAGCAAGGTCCTTTCCCTTTAGCAAGGTCCTTTCCCTTCCCTCTAGATAGGTCTTTTCTTTTCCCTTTAGCAAGGTCCTTTCCCTTCCCTTTGGCAAGGTCCATTCCCTTCTCTCTAGCTAGGTCTTTTCCTTTCCCTTTAGCAAGGTCATTTCCTTTCCCTTCCCTTTAGCAAGGTCATTTCCCTTCCCTTTAGCAAAGTCCTTTCCCTTTCATTTAGCAAGGTCCTTTCTTTCCCAATAGCAAGGTCCTTTCCCTTCCCTTTAGCAAAGCCCTTTCCCTTCCCTTTCGCAAGGTCCTTTCTTTCCCAATAGCAAGGTCCTTTCATTTCCCTTTAGCAAAGTCCTTTCCTTTCCTATTAGCAATGTCCCTTCCTTTCCCTTTAGCAAGGTCCTTTCTTTCCCTATAGCAAGGTCCTTTCCTTTACCTTTAGCAAGGTCCTTTCCTTTACCTTTAGCAAGGTCCTTTCCCTTTCCTTTAGCAAGGCCCTTTCCTTTCCATTTAGCAAGATCCTTTCCTTTCCCTTTAGAAATGTCCTTCCCTTCCCTTTAGCAAGGTCCTTTCCCTTCCCTTTAGCAAGTTCCTTTCCTTCCTCTTTAGCAAGGCCCTTCCCCTTTAGTAAGGTCCTTTCCCTTCCCTTTAGCAAGTTCCTTTCCTTTCCCTTTAGCAAGGTCCTTTCCTTTCCCTTTAGCAAGGTCCTTCCCCTTCCCTTTAGCAAGGTAATTTCCTTTTCCTTTTAGCAAGGTCCTTTCCTTTCCATTTGGCAAGTTCCTTTCCTTTCCCTTTAGCAATGTCCTTTCCTTTCTCTTTAGCAAGGTCCTTTCCTTTTCCTTTAGCAAGGTCCTTTCCTTTCCCTTTAGCAAGGTTCCTTCCTTTCCCTCGAGCAAGGTCCTTCCCTTTTCCTTTAGCAAGTTCCTTTCCCTTTAGCAAGGTCCTTTCCCGTTAGCAAGGTCCTTTCCCTTTAGCAAGGTCCTTTCCTTTCCCTCTAGCAAGGTCCTTTACTTTTCCTTTAGTAAGGTCCTTTCCTTTTCCTTTAGCAAGGTCCTTTCCTTTTTCTTTAGCGAGATCCTTTCCTTTCCCTTTTGCAAGGTTCTTTCCTTTCCCTCTAGCAAGGTCCATTCCTTTTCCTTTAGCGAGGTCCTTTCCTTTTTCTTTAGCGAGATCCTTTCCTTTCCCTTTTGCAAGGTTCTTTCCTTTCCCTTTAGCAAGGTCCTTTCCTTTCCCTTTAGCAATGTCCTTTCCTTTCTCTTTAGCAAGGTCCTTTCCTTTTCCTTTAGCAATGTCCTTTCCTTTCTCTTTAGCAAGGTCCTTTCCTTTTCCTTTAGCAAGGTCCTTTCCTTTCCCTTTAGCAAGGTCCTTTCCCTTTAGCAAGGTCCTTTCCCTTTAGCAAGGTCCTTTACTTTAACTTTAGTAAGGTCCTTTCCTTTTCCTTTAGCAAGGTCATTTTCTTTCCCTCTAGCAAGGTCCATTCCTTTTCCTTTAGCGAGGTCCTTTCCTTTTTCTTTAGCGAGATCCTTTCCTTTCCCTTTTGCAAGGTTCTTTCCTTCCCCTTTAGCAAGGTCCTTTCCCTTTAGCAATGTCCTTTCCTTTCCCTTTAGCAAGGTTCTTTCCTTTCCCTTTTAGCAAGGTAATTTCCTTTCGCTTTTAGCAAGGTCTTTTCCTTTCCCTTTAGCAAGGTTCTTTCCTTTCCCTTTAGCAAGGTCCTTTCCCTTTAGCAAGGTCCTTTCCCTTTAGCAAGGTCCTTTCCTTTACCTTTAGCAAGGTCCTTTCCCTTCCCTCTAGCAAGGTTGTTTCCTTTCCCTTTAGCGAGGTCCTTTCCCTTCCCTCTAGCAAGGTTGTTTCCTTTCCATTTAGCAAGGTCCTTTTCTTTTCCTTTAGCAATGTCCTTTCCTTTGCCTTTAGCAAGGTCCTTTCCTTTTCCTTTAGCAAGGTCCTTTCCTTTCCCTTTAGTGAGGTCCTTTCATTATCCTTTAGCAAGGTCCTTTCCTTTCCCTCTAGTAAGGTCCTTTCCTTTTCCTTTAGCAAGGTCCTTACCTTTTCCTTTAGCAAGATCCTTACCTTTCCCTTTAGCAAGGTCCTTTCCTCTTCCTTTAGCAAGGTCCTTTCCTTTCCCTTTAGCAAGGTCCTTTCCTTTTCCTTTAGCAAGGTCCTTTCCTTTCCCTTTAGTGAGGTCCTTTCATTATCCTTTAGCAAGGTCCTTTCCTTTCCCTCTAGTAAGGTCCTTTCCTTTTCCTTTAGCAAGGTCCTTACCTTTTCCTTTAGCAAGGTCCTTACCTTTCCCTTTAGCAAGGTCCTTACCTTTTCCTTTAGCAAGGTCCTTACCTTTCCCTTTAGCAAGGTCCTTTCCTTTTCCTTTAGCAAGGTCCTTTCCTTTCCCTTTAGCAAGGTCCTTACCTTTTCCTTTAGCAAGGTCCTTACCTTTCCCTTTAGCAAGGTCCTTTCCTTTTCCTTTAGCAAGGTCCTTTCCTTTCCCTTTAGTGAGGTCCTTACCTTTCCCTTTAGCAAGGTCCTTTCCTTTCCCTCTAGTAAGGTCCTTTCCTTTTCCTTTAGCAAGGTCCTTACCTTTCCCTTTAGCAAGGTCCTTTCCTTTCCCTCTAGTAAGGTCCTTTCCTTTTCCTTTAGCAAGGTCCTTTCCTTTCCCTCTAGTAAGGTCCTTTCCTTTTCCTTTAGCAAAGTCCTTACCTTTCCCTTTAGCAAGGTCCTTTCCTTTCCCTCTAGTAAGGTCCTTTCCTTTTCCTTTAGCAAGGTCCTTTCCTTTCCCTCTAGTAAGGTCCTTTCCTTTTCCTTTAGCAAGGTCCTTACCTTTCCCTTTAGCAAGGTCCTTTCCTTTCCCTTTAGCAAGGTCCTTTACTTTGCAGGTTTCTCCCTCTGCTGATTGCCTCATCTGCATTTGGTTCAGTATATCAGATAAGTCCGGATGTCTGCCTTAATATTGCCGGCTCCCTTTGCATGGATGCATAATAAAGCTCTTTTTTTATTAGAAGCGGAACAAAGAAGGTAGCAACATGTTATCCATCAGAGACGAATGGGAAACAAATAAATGATCTTCTTAATAGGAAGAAGATTTTGCTGCAAAGAAATGCATAAAAAAATCTGTTAGAATTAATCATAAGCTGATTTACATAAATATCACACAGGAAAATATCATTTCATGTAATGAAACAACTTTATATGTGACAAATGATTACCCTGATATAATAGGCGTCAGCCGGCGCCAGTGAGCTCTCCTGACGTACTTCTGGTGAAGCTTTAAAGTGGACCGCCAATCAAAAATCACTAAGGTTCTGCTTACTTACCTGTTTACGGGGCATCCCTTTTTTTGGACAGTGCCTGGACTTGGATTACATCTCTGCCACCTCTGCCCTGATGAAGTGACAGAGTTGCTGTCGTCACGGAATGCGTGGGAGGCAGACACTATACCCATCCTGGTAATATATATACAATTGGGTCGATTCAAAGAAACATGTAACAGCTTTGATTTTGGTGCCGATCATCCTATTTTTCCCGTACGCTCGTGCGCTCGTATGAACTTGCGAGTGATTCTATAAGCTAATACGTTTCTATCCTAAAATGTACGTCCGTTCGTATGGCAGTTCGGGAATCAGACCTATGTCAGTTTCCATCCTGAATTTTCCGTTTCATTTCTCAGGTTGCAACATTGGTTTTGCCCTTTTTCCTTTTTTGTCTGGACGTAAATCCTTCTGATCTTGCGGCTGCGCACTACAAACTTACCTCACTAAAGTGCATTCTAAATATTTGGTTTTTTATTTTTCTTTATTTCATTCATTTTGTAGTAACCAACCATTAATGAATGCATTTGCATAAGTAAATCTTACTTTGTTTAATTTTTAGTTAACTTGCATTTTTTACTTGTGGATTTAATTTTAATATTTTGGCTTCAAATGGTACAACTTAAAATTTTTGGTGTGGTTACCCACACCCTCTCCATACAGATTGCTCTCAAAAATTAAAAAACACCCAGCAACTTCTGCATGTTATGAGTCTAGAAACAGCCAAGATGGCGGCTCAGGTATTCTCGGGCAGCCTGCAAACAGAAAGGGCCTTGTGACTGTGTTGCTCTGCATTCTTTGATTTCTGACCTTTCCGTGCCCCCAGCTCTGCTGTGTCTGTGCAAAATACAGCAGTAACCCACATCCTGCACTTTATCCCGCTCTCCTCTCCTCAGTAAGTGTGATGCATCTGACCAAAGATGAGCTAAAATAATTAAACAAAGCAAAGGTAAACAACTACACCAATAAATTCAAATTAAAAATATTATTCTAGTACATCAATTTAAAAATAAATAACAAAGTACATAAGTTTCTTTAATTAACGCAAATATATGGATGTATTGCAAAATAAAGGTTTACATGCAAAGGACTAATTAAGGTCCACATTAAAATGCTTTTATAAGGCATACATGAATCAGGTATGCATTGCCATGCTGATACATGTAGTTCATTGGAGCTCAAGACGCGCAGACTCCTCCACATAGCCAAAAAACCTGTTCAAGAACAGCAATCCGACTGCTAAAAGGTGTCGCCAGTGGCTTTCTTTTAAAACGTATTTAGAGGTTGGAAAACTGCTCTCTGAATCACACGGAAACACATCCGATTATCCTAAGTTTTAGGTTTTGATCCTAAGTTTTAGGTTTTGATCCTAAGTTTTAGGTTTTGATCCTAAGTTTTAGGTTTTGATCCTAAGTTTTAGGATTTGATTCTACAATTTAGGAACGAACTTCCGATGATCGTAAGAGCATATACGAATTCGTACGTAGGCTCGTGCGAGTCGGAAATGGCCAAAAAAACAGGAAAAAATGACAAACACCCACCCAAACTTAGGATTCTAGATCCGAAATCAATTAACTTTTGCTCTTTGAATCGAGGGGAATATATACAAGAACTTTTCTTTATTCATTCGAATCATGGTTATGGGTTTCCCCTCCGGGTTTTGTTCCACTTTAAATTATAGGTATGGAATCATGGGGTTATAAATAGCGTAAGCACTTAGCCCTTTTTTCAAGGGTTTATACAGTGGGGATTCAGTTTGCCAGATATCATGCAATTGGCGCTATAGGCACTGGAATTATTATGAATATATTGTTTGGTTGTGAGAGGGGATACCTTACGTTTGACATTTATTATTAGAATCCAGGTATATATTTGGTATAGTTTCCTACATAACTATGGTGTCATGTTCGTTTTTTATGTTTTTAATGGTTTTTAATCATGTTTTGTATGCCCATTATCAATTTCAATAAAGGTTTTGTGTAGTTGGATCGGCAGGTGGTGCGGTGGTCCTGTTTTTGTGGCTGTGGGGGGTCGAGGCCCTCCCCATGTGGTTGTTTGCATGATTACACAGCGGGCGAATAACGATTTAGGGGGAAGGCCACCAAGGATCTTTTAGATTCCAGGACCGGTCACGCTGGGTTTTGCTCCACTTTAAATCAGACCAAAACCCAATGTTCTCCAATGCCCAAGGAGTATAAAAGAATCTAGGGCAACATGAAAGCCCTGCACTGGGGCATCCTGATTTGGGAAACCTCCTTGTTTGGCGATATACTTACCTCTGAATTTGATGCCGCTGCACATGCAGGTACTACTGGTGGCATATAGGAAGGAAATGGTAAGCAGTACCTTCAATTTATAACTGGACTGGAAGGTGCACACTGGACTGGGTAGTTAATCACAGACAAAACAATATAATAATATTATATATAATATAATAAATAGCCCAGCACTCAGATCCCCACCAGCCCGCAGCAATTTGTCTAATTTTGTTAAAAACAGAGAGGTTTTCATTGCGCTCATTTGCAAATGTATTGTAACCAAGGGGTCTTTATGGAAAATGAATATTGTTAAAATATTATATATGTATATATATGTCTCTCTCGCTATGTATAATCAGTTGCATTTGACCAGTCATACATAGGTCAGGTCATTCTCACAGGCTAAGATGTTTTCTCACAAGCCCAGAGGCTCATCAGTCCACATTTCTTTGCCCACCCTAATAAAAACAGGTTTTCAAATCTAGTTGAGGGGCAGATTCTGGAAAAATCCGGGAATGCAAAGTACGGTCAGCGCAGTTTTTTAGGAAAGACCAGTTTTAGTGGCTGAGAAATTCAGAGATTTATCCGCCTAGAGTCCAGAAAAACGAGTTTTCACAAGCCTCAGGCTAGCGAAACTGGGAGGACAAGTCTGGACATCAAAGGAACATCGCAGTATAACTGATGAGGAAAGAGACCCTTAGAGAGAGGAGGGCCATAGCAGAAGGAGAGGACTTTGGAAACAGCCAGAGAGAGAAGGAGGCTGCCAGCTTGGAGGCCCACTTATAGGTTCCCCTGTCAGGAGGGTAAATATCTTTTGTCTGTTGAGGTTTCTTTGAATGCTTTTAAACCGGAACAACACAAATTTTTTCTTTAATGGGTCTTGGTCCCGCAGACATCTAAACAAGCTTAGGGGGGGGGGGGGGGGGGGGCATCCAGAACGCCTGATAACCTCACATTTACTTTTGAGCCAGCACCGGGATTGGAGTCCCGTGATTTGCCCCCGGAGCACATGTGGGCCTTGGCGCCAGCTACTGGAATGCACCACCCACGTGACTGCCCGCCTGCCAATTGCGAGAGCAGCCCATTAGAAGCAATCAGAATAGATAGTTGAGTGTTAAAAGGCACCACAATCTATTATGAGTTGTTGAGAGCCCCTGCATGTACCATAGGAGCGTCAAGTGAAATAAGAGAACTGGTGTTCCATGGGGTTTCTAACTCACTCAATGACTCAATGACTTAACGTGGGCCAAATCCCAGTTGGATCAGCCCGGGAATCTTATCCGCTTCCTCCCCACATGGCATCCAAAATCGGGATGCCCCGCTGTGTGAAACCCCCCAGGACGCCTGTTACACTTACCTTAATCCCGGTCCAACGGCACATGCGCGGGCCGCATTTGTGAATGGCTGGCACGGGCTGTTAGAGGGAAGCACGAGATGCCGCTGAGCCAAGACGCCGCTAAGACGTGCATAGCCCCGCAGCACCGAGCGCACTAATTGGACGAGTGGCTGCGCATACGCTATAGGACCGCGGTGAGGTGAGTTGATCCGGGCGATCTGGGGGGTTTCACATAGCGGGCCACCCCCGATCGGGGTGCCCCGGGGGAGTGGACTAAAACCCAGGATAGTCAAAATTCTGGGTTTTGGTCCACTTTAAAGCAGACCAACACAACAAACAGTGGTCATATGCGTCTTGGCTGCTGTTACAGTGTAATCCGCTAACTGCTGACTGTGATGTGCTAGTGATCCCCTCCAAACACAGATTACTCCCACAAAAAACACACACACACATAAATACAAGGCAGAATTAGTATACTGTCAGGATTGGGGTGCTAACGGCAATGACAGACTCTGAAGACAGTTCTTAGGTGAAATAATAAGCAGTTTATGGAAGATAAAGTCCAATAAATGTTTTAATTCATAAAATGCAGGGTGCAGTAAATTGCAAAAAACTGCAGTTTCCTCATCAGTTTCAGCAACGTCCAGTGTCCACACATGAGGCTTTATATAGGAGATGAATGAGATAAGCTGGTTATTTTCAGGGGCTGTCTCACATGTAGAAGTGGCGGACTGGGGCCAAAAATCAGCCCTGAAATTTGACCAGCCCCTGGCCTGCCAAGGACATCCTTGCTGAGCCCCTTCCCCAACCATGATGCCGAGGCTATAGCATTGGGGGCTGGGGTTTCTTGGCTTGTGGGTACAGTGAGGCTATAGCATTGGGGGCTGGGGTTCCTTGGCTTGTGGGTACAGTGGGGTTATAGCATTGGGGGTTGGGGTTCCTTTGCTTGTGGGTACAGTGGGGTTATAGCATTGGGGGCTGGGGTTCCTTGGTTTGTGGGTACAGTGGGGTTATAGCATTGGGGGTTGGGGTTCCTTGGCTTGTGGGTACAGTGGGGTTATAGCATTGGGGGCTGAGGTTCCTTGGCTTGTGGGTTCAGTGGGGCTATAGCATTGGGGACTGGGGTTCCTTGGCTTGTGGTTACAGTGGGGCTATAGCATTAGGGGCTGGGGTTCCTTGGCTTGTGGGTTCAGTGGGGCTATAGCATTGGGGACTGGGGTTCCTTGGCTTGTGGTTACAGTGGGGCTATAGCATTGGGGGCTGGGGTTCCTTGGCTTGTGGGTACAGTGGGGCTATAGCATTGAGGCCTGGGGTTCCTTGGCTTGTGGGTACAGTGGGGCTATAGCATTGGGGGCTGGGGTTCCTTGGCTTGTGGGTACAGTGGGGCTATAGAATTGGGGGCTGGGGTTCCTTGGCTTGTGGGTACAGTGGGGCTATAGCATTGGGGGCTGGGGTTCCTTGGCTTGTGGGTACAGTGGGGCTATAGCATAAGGAGCTGGGGTTCATTGGCTTGTGGTTACAGTGGGGCTATAGCATTAGGGGCTGGGGTTCCTTAGCTTGTGGGTACAGTGGGGCTATAGCATTGGGGGCTGGGGTAATTTGGCTTGTGGGTACAGTGGGGCTATAGCATTGGGGACTGGGGTTCCTTGGCTTGTGGGTACAGTGGGGCTATAGCATTGGGGACTGGGGTTCCTTGGCTTGTGGGTACAGTGGGGCTATAGCATTGGGGGCTGGGGTTCCTTGGCTTGTGGGTACAGTGGGACTATAGCATTGGGGGCTGGGGTTCCTTGGCTTGTGGGTACAGTGGGGCTATAGCATTGGGGGCTGGGGTTCCTTGGCTTGTGGGTACAGTGGGGCTGGGTACAGTGGGACTGGATGGGAGACTAAGGGGGGCAGGGATTGAATATGGGAGTTAAAAGCAGCAGCCCAACTGGCCCCAAAGGAGTGCGGCCCACCGGGCCATGTCCCGGGTCTCCCTATGGCCACTCTGCCCCTGACAGTAAGTAGGAGAATGGCACCTTGCTGCTAACACAGAAACACCATGGGTACAAAATATGGCAGTCACATTATCAATGGACTAATGGGACTCACCAGTCAGCTGCCAGTGTCCTCACTTATGGGGGCGGCCATCTTATTGTAGCCTCGGCCATTATTGTGAGACCCTGACCGATGGCTCGGGTAAGTGTAAGGTTGCTTCCTATGTGCTGCGCACTCTACATTGTGTTAAGGGTCACCCTTCACTTGCTGCCACCACCTCCCCGCCACAGTAATTTTGGGCCATTTTGGGGTCCCAAATGATTTCAATGGGGTTCGGGCCAAGTTGGGGGGTACCCAAACCGAACTTGCCAAACCTGAACTTCTACGGGTTCGCTCAGCACTACTCACCAGCCCTGCTGTTGTGAGGATAAAGCGAGAGGATGGTTACGTAGTTAAAGCAGACCCTCACCCTGAATAAGAGCCTATCTTATATGTTTCCCCCACCCTGTACATACAGATTGCCCACATTAATCCGGGCCTTCACCCTGAATAAGAGCCTATCTTGTATGATTTCCTCCAGTACATACAGATTGCCCACATTAATCCAGACCTTCACCCTGAATAAGAGCCTATCTTGTGTGATTTCCTCCAGTACATACAGATTGCCCACATTAATCCGGACCTTCACCCTGAATAAGAGCCTATGTTATATGTTTCCCCCCTGTACATACAGATTGCCCACATCAATCCAGACCTTCACCCTAAATAAGAGCCTATGTTATATGTTTCCCACACCCTGTACATACAGATTGCCCACATTAATCCGGACCCTCACCCTTAATAAGAGTCTATCTTATATGTTTCCCACACCCTGTACATACAGATTGCTCACATTTTATGTTATGAGCCTTTAAACATCCAAGAAGGCGGCTCATGAGCATCAGCAAACAGGAAGTGTCTTCTGACTGTGCTGCTCTGCATTCTGGGATTGCTGTCCTCTCCCTGACCCCAGCTCTGCTCTGTCTGTGCAAAGCACAGCTATAACCCGCCCCCCTGTACTTTATCCTGCTCTCCTCTCCTCAGTATGTGATGCTTCTGAGTCAATATAGCGGCGCCCGTATCCTAAAGTCCTGAACAGTTGCAGCCCGGTGGGGGAAAGAATAATAAGCAAGTGACTAAAAACGTAAAATATATAAATTTTAGACGCTGGGAATAGTTTTTTTTAAGGATTTGGGCTTTTCATTAAATCATGGTGAAGGTCCGGTTTAATACGGTTGAAAAGAGACATATGTCCATCAAGTTCAAGGAATGGGGCAGAGGAAAGTTACATTATTCCTTTTTATTTACACATAACGGCTAATGTTATCTTCTAATGTAACTCAAGAAGCTGTCAGCTGTCGCTTTGTGGGGGGGATATTCCACAGATTTATAATTCTTATAGTAAAAATGGATTGTTGCCTCTGGAGATTGAATCTTTTTTTCCCAGACAGAGGGAGGGCCCCCTTTTTCTTTATCATTAAAAGAGCGGTGGTCCATCCACAGTGGGGGCATCCTGAATGCTGTTGCCCCAAGCACATACATCGCCGCCTTTCTGATGTCTGCTTATCCCTCGTCAGACCTTATACCCCCGTCGGACCAATTGCAGGGCCGGATCTGCATTGGCCAACATAGATTTACTTTAAAGTGGACCAAAACTCCTCAAAACAACTCAATCTATTTTGCTCCCTCCCACCCCAGGTACATTACTGTTTGGATGTTTCCTGCCCTCAGTGCTTTTTGGTATTCCTGTTATAGTGATTAAGATTTATAATAAGATTTTTCATTTCCCCGGTTTTCCCCAGGTATGCCATTGGTTTCTGATACTATTTTTCTAAACTAGCTGTTTAAAGCGGACCTTCATCCCGAATAAGAGCCTATCTTGTATGTTTCCCCCACCCTTTACATACAGATTGCCCACATTAAAATCATCCTACCTGCACCTACTGCGTTTTTTTTTTTTAACTTTTTAACATCCAAGATGGCGGCCCATGGAGTCTTCTGACTGTGCCACTCTGCATTCTGGGATTGTTGTCCTTTTCCTGACCCCAGCTCTGCTCTGCCTGTGCAAAGCACCCTCCCTGACCCAAAGAAATAAAAAACAGTGATTGCAACAGGCGCTGTCGCCCTGGAATCCCCTCTGCACAGCGCCCATGGGGATTCAAAATCGTGATGAAAGAACTTTCACAATGGGTAATAAAATGGACCAAAACCCAGGATTCTGACAGTCAGAAGACACTTCCTGTCTGCAGGCAGCCTGAGACTCCATGGGCTGCTGGATGTTTAAAGGCTCAGAAAATGCAGTTAGAAAGTTTTTTATTGCGAGCAATCTGTATGTACAGGGCGTGGGAAACATACAAAATAAGCTCTTATTCAGGGTGAAGGTCCGTATTAATGTGGGCAATCTGTATGTACAGGAAAGGAAACATACAAGATAGGCTCTTACTCAGGGTAAAGGTCCGGATTAATGTGGGCAATCTGTATGTACAGGAAAGGAAACATACAAGATAGGCTCTTATTCAGGGTGAAGGTCCTGATTAATGTGGGCAATCTGTATGTACAGGGTGTGGGAAACATACAAGATAGGCTCTTATTCAGGGTGAAGGTCCGGATTAATGTGGGCAATCTGTATGTACAGGGTGTGGGAAACATACAAGATAGGCTCTTATTCAGGGTGAAGGTCCGGATTAATGTGGGCAATCTGTATGTACAGGAAAGGAAACATACAAGATAGGCTCTTATTCAGGGTAAAGGTCCGGATTAATGTGGGCAATCTGTATGTACAGGAAAAGAAACATACAAGATAGGCTCTTATTCAGGGCGAAGGTCCGCTTTAAAAGTTTTGTTCCTCTTTAAATAGATTAAAAAAGATCTCAGGTACTTTCGTTCTTCTCGTCACTATTTCCAGAACAATGAATCGGCTTTTAAATTGCCGGCAGTGAACGCGTCTCCTACAACATTTACCTTCATTCTCCGTCCTGAGAGATCCGGGGCACCAACGTGGTAATTGTGTGTTACTGAGCGCACATTCCTCTGGAACACGTAGCGCCTCGGCGGTGATGAGATCCGGGGAGGGATCGCTGTGTTCTAACCCACGCTTCCCGAACATTATGTGCTGACACTGATCACTGCAGAACTTAGAAAGGTTTGGCGCATTTTACTAACTTTTGGAAGGACCGCACAGCTCAAGGCTGAGGATATTGGTGCTGGCTGGGTGAGAAAAGGCCCCAAAAGGGTTATACACAAAAAGCTTTAGAGCGCTTTATCACACCATGAAATACAGCCGCACAACAATATCTATTTCAATGTATGAATAAGCTTTATTTACATAATCTCATTCATGTAAAGCATATCATTAAAAAATGGTGCTAAACAACCATAATTGCGGATGGTGCAACCGGACCCAAAGAGGACTAACCGAATGAATCCAGTCCAGCGGTTCTCAACCTGGGGGTCGAACGGCCAAAACACAGGGGTCGCCTAAAGCCATCGTAAAATACATATTTCCGATGGCTTTAGCCGCTGAGAAGTCGCACTACCGTCTGCAGCGGCGCTATTCAGCTGGAACGCACGCCATTATAGATGCGCGTCCCAAACTGAATGCCTGCGCGCATGCACAGACGTGATTGCATCATGCGTCCGGGGCCTAAGGGGCGGGGGAAGCGGGGGAACGCTCCACAGTCCATAGCAGCGCATTACGTGTATCCGGCGCTTGCTGACATCATCAGTGGGCGGACGTAGCAAGCGCCGGAGGACAGAAGCCAAGAGAGCCTGCGAGACGCCTACTGGTGTAATAACAGTGCACACACCATACACACAATACTGTGTAAGTGTAAGGTGCTTTGTGTGTAATCATTACACAGTACACAAAGCAGCTTACACTTACACAAAGCACCAAACACTTACACAGTGTCTTATACTATAAGAGACACTATAAGATGTAAGTCACACTGTTCCCCAATGTATAATTATCTCCCATATCTCCCACTATTTTCCCATATTCTGAATGAGGAAACTGCTGAAATCAGCGGTTTCCAGCATTGAATCCACCTCCTATTGATTTCATTGTGAGTGCGGCGGATTTTGTGGAAGAGAGTTCCCGAGAATCTCCAGTTACCACCCAATCTGCCGCAGCCTCCTATTATTTTCAATAAGAGGCGGAGAAATGACACATGCTATGCCATGGTGAAATGTTATTTAAGGGAATTAGTAATAAATATTTCTCAACATATAATTAAATATTGTTTTTGTGATTCATCACTATGTTTAAATTATGTTTGATTTGTAGCAATGAGAATACATAATGCATATCAGGTATTTACATTCCGAACCATAACTGGAGCAAAATTACAGTTTTGAAGTAGCCACCAAATTTATTTTTTGGTTTGGGGTCACGGCAACATGAGGAACTGTATTGCGGGGTCACGGCAACATGAGGAACTGTATTGCGGGGTCACTGCAACATGAGGAACTGTATTGCGGGGTCACGGCAACATGAGGAACTGTATTGCGGGGTCACTGCAACATGAGGAACTGTATTGCGGGGTCACGGCAACATGAGGAACTGTATTGCGGGGTCACGGCAACATGAGGAACTGTATTGCGGGGTCACAGCAACATGAGGAACTGTATTGCGGGGTCACTGCAACATGAGGAACTGTATTGCGGGGTCACTGCAACATGAGGAACTGTATTGCGGGGTCACTGCAACATGAGGAACTGTATTGCGGGATCACGGCATTAGAAAGGTTGAGAACCCCAGATCTAGTCTATAAAGGATAATAACATTTGTAATGTGTGATGGAATGCGCTGTAATCTATAAGTAAACTATAAGACTATAGGGTCGATTCAAAGAAACATGTAACAGCTTTGATTTTGGTGCCGATCATCCTATTTTTCCCGTCCGCTCGTGCGTTCGTATGAACTTGCGAGTGATTCTATAAGCTAATACGTTTCTATCCTAAAATGTCCGTCCGTTCGTATGGCAGTTCGGGAATCAGACCTATGTCAGTTTCCATCCTGAATTTTCCGTTTCATTTCTCAGGTTGCAACATTGGTTTTGCCCTTTTTCCTTTTTTGTCTGGACGTAAATCCTTCTGATCTTGCGGCTGCGCACTACAAACTTACCTCATTAAAGTGCATTCTAAATATTTGGTCTTTTATTTTTCTTTATTTCATTCATTTTGTAGTAACCAACCATTAATGAATGCATTTGCATAAGTAAATCTTACTTTGTTTAATTTTTAGTTAACTTGCATTTTTTACTTGTGGATTTAATTTTAATATTTTGGCTTCAAATGGTACAACTTAAATTTTTTTGTGTGGTTACCCACACCCTCTCCATACAGATTGCTCTCAAAAATTATAAAACACCCAGCAACTTCTGCATGTTATGAGCCTAGAAACAGCCAAGATGGCTCAGGTATTATCGGGCAGCCTGCAAACAGAAAGGGCCTTGTGACTGTGTTGCTCTGCATTCTTTGATTTCTGACCTTTCCGTGCCCCCAGCTCTGCTGTGTCTGTGCAAAATACAGCAGTAACCCACATCCTGCACTTTATCCCGCTCTCCTCTCCTCAGTAAGTGTGATGCATCTGACCAAAGATGAGCTAAAATAATTAAACAAAGCAAAGGTAAACAACTACACCAATAAATTCAAATTAAAAATATTATTCTAGTACATCAATTTAAAAATAAATAACAAAGTACATACGTTTCTTTAATTAACGCAAATATATGGATGTATTGCAAAATAAAGGTTTACATGCAAAGGACTAATTAAGGTCCACATTAAAATGCTTTTATAAGGCATACATGAATCAGGTATGCATTGCCATGCTGATACATGTAGTTCATTGGAGCTCAAGACGCGCAGACTCCTCCACATAGCCAAAAAACCTGTTCAAGAACAGCAATCCGACTGCTAAAAGGTGTCGCCAGTGGCTTTCTTTTAAAACGTATTTAGAGGTTGGAAAACTGCTCTCTGAATCACACGGAAACACATCCGATTATCCTAAGTTTTAGGTTTTGATCCTAAGTTTTAGGTTTTGATCCTAAGTTTTAGGTTTTGATCCTAAGTTTTAGGTTTTGATCCTAAGTTTTAGGATTTGATTCTACAATTTAGGAACGAACTTCCGATGATCGTAAGAGCATATACGAATTCGTACGTAGGCTCGTGCGAGTCGGAAATGGCCAAAAAAACAGGAAAAAATGACAAACACCCACCCAAACTTAGGATTCTAGATCCGAAATCAATTAACTTTTGCTCTTTGAATCGAGGGGAATATATACAAGAACTTTTCTTTATTCATTCGAATCATGGTTATGGGTTTCCCCTCCGGGTTTTGTTCCACTTTAAATTATAGGTATGGAATCATGGGGTTATAAATAGCGTAAGCACTTAGCCCTTTTTTCAAGGGTTTATACAGTGGGGATTCAGTTTGCCAGATATCATGCAATTGGCGCTATAGGCACTGGAATTATTATGAATATATTGTTTGGTTGTGAGAGGGGATACCTTACGTTTGACATTTATTATTAGAATCCAGGTATATATTTGGTATAGTTTCCTACATAACTATGGTGTCATGTTCGTTTTTTATGTTTTTAATGGTTTTTAATCATGTTTTGTATGCCCATTATCAATTTCAATAAAGGTTTTGTGTAGTTGGATCGGCAGGTGGTGCGGTGGTCCTGTTTTTGTGGCTGTGGGGGGTCGAGGCCCTCCCCATGTGGTTGTTTGCATGATTACACAGCGGGCGAATAACGATTTAGGGGGAAGGCCACCAAGGATCTTTTAGATTCCAGGACCGGTCACGCTGGGTTTTGCTCCACTTTAAATCAGACCAAAACCCAATGTTCTCCAATGCCCAAGGAGTATAAAAGAATCTAGGGCAACATGAAAGCCCTGCACTGGGGCATCCTGATTTGGGAAACCTCCTTGTTTGGCGATATACTTACCTCTGAATTTGATGCCGCTGCACATGCAGGTACTACTGGTGGCATATAGGAAGGAAATGGTAAGCAGTACCTTCAATTTATAACTGGACTGGAAGGTGCACACTGGACTGGGTAGTTAATCACAGACTAAACAATATAATAATATTAAATATAATATAATAAATAGCCCAGCACTCAGATCCCCACCAGCCCGCATCAATTTGTCTAATTTTGTTAAAAACAGAGAGGTTTTCATTGCGCTCATTTGCAAATGTATTGTAACCAAGGGGTCTTTATGGAAAATGAATATTGTTAAAATATTATATATGTATATATATGTCTCTCTCGCTATGTATAATCAGTTGCATTTGACCAGTCATACATAGGTCAGGTCATTCTCACAGGCTAAGATGTTTTCTCACAAGCCCAGAGGCTCATCAGTCCACATTTCTTTGCCCACCCTAATAAAAACAGGTTTTCAAATCTAGTTGAGGGGCAGATTCTGGAAAAATCCGGGAATGCAAAGTACGGTCAGCGCAGTTTTTTAGGAAAGACCAGTTTTAGTGGCTGAGAAATTCAGAGATTTATCCGCCTAGAGTCCAGAAAAACGAGTTTTCACAAGCCTCAGGCTAGCGAAACTGGGAGGACAAGTCTGGACATCAAAGGAACATCGCAGTATAACTGATGAGGAAAGAGACCCTTAGAGAGAGGAGGGCCATAGCAGAAGGAGAGGACTTTGGAAACAGCCAGAGAGAGAAGGAGGCTGCCAGCTTGGAGGCCCACTTATAGGTTCCCCTGTCAGGAGGGTAAATATCTTTTGTCTGTTGAGGTTTCTTTGAATGCTTTTAAACCGGAACAACACAAATTTTTTCTTTAATGGGTCTTGGTCCCGCAGACATCTAAACAAGCTTAGGGGGGGGGGGGGGGGGGGGGGCATCCAGAACGCCTGATAACCTCACATTTACTTTTGAGCCAGCACCGGGATTGGAGTCCCGTGATTTGCCCCCGGAGCACATGTGGGCCTTGGCGCCAGCTACTGGAATGCACCACCCACGTGACTGCCCGCCTGCCAATTGCGAGAGCAGCCCATTAGAAGCAATCAGAATAGATAGTTGAGTGTTAAAAGGCACCACAATCTATTATGAGTTGTTGAGAGCCCCTGCATGTACCATAGGAGCGTCAAGTGAAATAAGAGAACTGGTGTTCCATGGGGTTTCTAACTCACTCAATGACTCAATGACTTAACGTGGGCCAAATCCCAGTTGGATCAGCCCGGGAATCTTATCCGCTTCCTCCCCACATGGCATCCAAAATCGGGATGCCCCGCTGTGTGAAACCCCCCAGGACGCCTGTTACACTTACCTTAATCCCGGTCCAACGGCACATGCGCGGGCCGCATTTGTGAATGGCTGGCACGGGCTGTTAGAGGGAAGCACGAGATGCCGCTGAGCCAAGACGCCGCTAAGACGTGCATAGCCCCGCAGCACCGAGCGCACTAATTGGACGAGTGGCTGCGCATACGCTATAGGACCGCGGTGAGGTGAGTTGATCCGGGCGATCTGGGGGGTTTCACATAGCGGGCCACCCCCGATCGGGGTGCCCCGGGGGAGTG
Source organism: Gastrophryne carolinensis (assembly GCA_027917425.1). Classification (NCBI taxonomy): domain Eukaryota; kingdom Metazoa; phylum Chordata; class Amphibia; order Anura; family Microhylidae; genus Gastrophryne; species Gastrophryne carolinensis. Next base: position 476,816,943 of record CM051237.1, on the reverse strand, counting down.
GACTAAAACCCAGGATAGTCAAAATTCTGGGTTTTGGTCCACTTTAAAGCAGACCAACACAACAAACAGTGGTCATATGCGTCTTGGCTGCTGTTACAGTGTAATCCGCTAACTGCTGACTGTGATGTGCTAGTGATCCCCTCCAAACACAGATTACTCCCACAAAAAACACACACACACATAAATACAAGGCAGAATTAGTATACTGTCAGGATTGGGGTGCTAACGGCAATGACAGACTCTGAAGACAGTTCTTAGGTGAAATAATAAGCAGTTTATGGAAGATAAAGTCCAATAAATGTTTTAATTCATAAAATGCAGGGTGCAGTAAATTGCAAAAAACTGCAGTTTCCTCATCAGTTTCAGCAACGTCCAGTGTCCACACATGAGGCTTTATATAGGAGATGAATGAGATAAGCTGGTTATTTTCAGGGGCTGTCTCACATGTAGAAGTGGCGGACTGGGGCCAAAAATCAGCCCTGAAATTTGACCAGCCCCTGGCCTGCCAAGGACATCCTTGCTGAGCCCCTTCCCCAACCATGATGCCGAGGCTATAGCATTGGGGGCTGGGGTTTCTTGGCTTGTGGGTACAGTGAGGCTATAGCATTGGGGGCTGGGGTTCCTTGGCTTGTGGGTACAGTGGGGTTATAGCATTGGGGGTTGGGGTTCCTTTGCTTGTGGGTACAGTGGGGTTATAGCGTTGGGGGCTGGGGTTCCTTGGTTTGTGGGTACAGTGGGGTTATAGCATTGGGGGTTGGGGTTCCTTGGCTTGTGGGTACAGTGGGGTTATAGCATTGGGGGCTGAGGTTCCTTGGCTTGTGGGTTCAGTGGGGCTATAGCATTGGGGACTGGGGTTCCTTGGCTTGTGGTTACAGTGGGGCTATAGCATTAGGGGCTGGGGTTCCTTGGCTTGTGGGTTCAGTGGGGCTATAGCATTGGGGACTGGGGTTCCTTGGCTTGTGGTTACAGTGGGGCTATAGCATTGGGGGCTGGGGTTCCTTGGCTTGTGGGTACAGTGGGGCTATAGCATTGAGGCCTGGGGTTCCTTGGCTTGTGGGTACAGTGGGGCTATAGCATTGGGGGCTGGGGTTCCTTGGCTTGTGGGTACAGTGGGGCTATAGAATTGGGGGCTGGGGTTCCTTGGCTTGTGGGTACAGTGGGGCTATAGCATTGGGGGCTGGGGTTCCTTGGCTTGTGGGTACAGTGGGGCTATAGCATAAGGAGCTGGGGTTCATTGGCTTGTGGTTACAGTGGGGCTATAGCATTAGGGGCTGGGGTTCCTTAGCTTGTGGGTACAGTGGGGCTATAGCATTGGGGGCTGGGGTAATTTGGCTTGTGGGTACAGTGGGGCTATAGCATTGGGGACTGGGGTTCCTTGGCTTGTGGGTACAGTGGGGCTATAGCATTGGGGACTGGGGTTCCTTGGCTTGTGGGTACAGTGGGGCTATAGCATTGGGGGCTGGGGTTCCTTGGCTTGTGGGTACAGTGGGACTATAGCATTGGGGGCTGGGGTTCCTTGGCTTGTGGGTACAGTGGGGCTATAGCATTGGGGGCTGGGGTTCCTTGGCTTGTGGGTACAGTGGGGCTGGGTACAGTGGGACTGGATGGGAGACTAAGGGGGGCAGGGATTGAATATGGGAGTTAAAAGCAGCAGCCCAACTGGCCCCAAAGGAGTGCGGCCCACCGGGCCATGTCCCGGGTCTCCCTATGGCCACTCTGCCCCTGACAGTAAGTAGGAGAATGGCACCTTGCTGCTAACACAGAAACACCATGGGTACAAAATATGGCAGTCACATTATCAATGGACTAATGGGACTCACCAGTCAGCTGCCAGTGTCCTCACTTATGGGGGCGGCCATCTTATTGTAGCCTCGGCCATTATTGTGAGACCCTGACCGATGGCTCGGGTAAGTGTAAGGTTGCTTCCTATGTGCTGCGCACTCTACATTGTGTTAAGGGTCACCCTTCACTTGCTGCCACCACCTCCCCGCCACAGTAATTTTGGGCCATTTTGGGGTCCCAAATGATTTCAATGGGGTTCGGGCCAAGTTGGGGGGTACCCAAACCGAACTTGCCAAACCTGAACTTCTACGGGTTCGCTCAGCACTACTCACCAGCCCTGCTGTTGTGAGGATAAAGCGAGAGGATGGTTACGTAGTTAAAGCAGACCCTCACCCTGAATAAGAGCCTATTTTATATGTTTCCCCCACCCTGTACATACAGATTGCCCACATTAATCCGGACCCTCACCCTGAATAAGAGCCTATCTTATATGTTTCCCCCACCCTGTACATACAGATTGCCCACATTAATCCGGGCCTTCACCCTGAATAAGAGCCTATCTTATATGATTTCCTCCAGTACATACAGATTGCCCACATTAATCCAGACCTTCACCCTGAATAAGAGCCTATCTTGTGTGATTTCCTCCAGTACATACAGATTGCCCACATTAATCCGGACCTTCACCCTGAATAAGAGCCTATGTTATATGTTTCCCCCCTGTACATACAGATTGCCCACATCAATCCAGACCTTCACCCTAAATAAGAGCCTATGTTATATGTTTCCCACACCCTGTACATACAGATTGCCCACATTAATCCGGACCCTCACCCTTAATAAGAGTCTATCTTATATGTTTCCCACACCCTGTACATACAGATTGCTCACATTTTATGTTATGAGCCTTTAAACATCCAAGAAGGCGGCTCATGAGCATCAGCAAACAGGAAGTGTCTTCTGACTGTGCTGCTCTGCATTCTGGGATTGCTGTCCTCTCCCTGACCCCAGCTCTGCTCTGTCTGTGCAAAGCACAGCTATAACCCGCCCCCCTGTACTTTATCCTGCTCTCCTCTCCTCAGTATGTGATGCTTCTGAGTCAATATAGCGGCGCCCGTATCCTAAAGTCCTGAACAGAGTTGCAGCCCGGTGGGGGAAAGAATAATAAGCAAGTGACTAAAAACGTAAAATATATAAATTTTAGACGCTGGGAATAGTTTTTTTTAAGGATTTGGGCTTTTCATTAAATCATGGTGAAGGTCCGGTTTAATACGGTTGAAAAGAGACATATGTCCATCAAGTTCAAGGAATGGGGCAGAGGAAAGTTACATTATTCCTTTTTATTTACACATAACGGCTAATGTTATCTTCTAATGTAACTCAAGAAGCTGTCAGCTGTCGCTTTGTGGGGGGGATATTCCACAGATTTATAATTCTTATAGTAAAAATGGATTGTTGCCTCTGGAGATTGAATCTTTTTTTCCCAGACAGAGGGAGGGCCCCCTTTTTCTTTATCATTAAAAGAGCGGTGGTCCATCCACAGTGGGGGCATCCTGAATGCTGTTGCCCCAAGCACATACATCGCCGCCTTTCTGATGTCTGCTTATCCCTCGTCAGACCTTATACCCCCGTCGGACCAATTGCAGGGCCGGATCTGCATTGGCCAACATAGATTTACTTTAAAGTGGACCAAAACTCCTCAAAACAACTCAATCTATTTTGCTCCCTCCCACCCCAGGTACATTACTGTTTGGATGTTTCCTGCCCTCAGTGCTTTTTGGTATTCCTGTTATAGTGATTAAGATTTATAATAAGATTTTTCATTTCCCCGGTTTTCCCCAGGTATGCCATTGGTTTCTGATACTATTTTTCTAAACTAGCTGTTTAAAGCGGACCTTCATCCCGAATAAGAGCCTATCTTGTATGTTTCCCCCACCCTTTACATACAGATTGCCCACATTAAAATCATCCTACCTGCACCTACTGCGTTTTTTTTTTTTAACTTTTTAACATCCAAGATGGCGGCCCATGGAGTCTTCTGACTGTGCCACTCTGCATTCTGGGATTGTTGTCCTTTTCCTGACCCCAGCTCTGCTCTGCCTGTGCAAAGCACCCTCCCTGACCCAAAGAAATAAAAAACAGTGATTGCAACAGGCGCTGTCGCCCTGGAATCCCCTCTGCACAGCGCCCATGGGGATTCAAAATCGTGATGAAAGAACTTTCACAATGGGTAATAAAATGGACCAAAACCCAGGATTCTGACAGTCAGAAGACACTTCCTGTCTGCAGGCAGCCTGAGACTCCATGGGCTGCTGGATGTTTAAAGGCTCAGAAAATGCAGTTAGAAAGTTTTTTATTGCGAGCAATCTGTATGTACAGGGCGTGGGAAACATACAAAATAAGCTCTTATTCAGGGTGAAGGTCCGTATTAATGTGGGCAATCTGTATGTACAGGAAAGGAAACATACAAGATAGGCTCTTACTCAGGGTAAAGGTCCGGATTAATGTGGGCAATCTGTATGTACAGGAAAGGAAACATACAAGATAGGCTCTTATTCAGGGTGAAGGTCCTGATTAATGTGGGCAATCTGTATGTACAGGGTGTGGGAAACATACAAGATAGGCTCTTATTCAGGGTGAAGGTCCGGATTAATGTGGGCAATCTGTATGTACAGGGTGTGGGAAACATACAAGATAGGCTCTTATTCAGGGTGAAGGTCCGGATTAATGTGGGCAATCTGTATGTACAGGAAAGGAAACATACAAGATAGGCTCTTATTCAGGGTAAAGGTCCGGATTAATGTGGGCAATCTGTATGTACAGGAAAAGAAACATACAAGATAGGCTCTTATTCAGGGCGAAGGTCCGCTTTAAAAGTTTTGTTCCTCTTTAAATAGATTAAAAAAGATCTCAGGTACTTTCGTTCTTCTCGTCACTATTTCCAGAACAATGAATCGGCTTTTAAATTGCCGGCAGTGAACGCGTCTCCTACAACATTTACCTTCATTCTCCGTCCTGAGAGATCCGGGGCACCAACGTGGTAATTGTGTGTTACTGAGCGCACATTCCTCTGGAACACGTAGCGCCTCGGCGGTGATGAGATCCGGGGAGGGATCGCTGTGTTCTAACCCACGCTTCCCGAACATTATGTGCTGACACTGATCACTGCAGAACTTAGAAAGGTTTGGCGCATTTTACTAACTATTGGAAGGACCGCACAGCTCAAGGCTGAGGATATTGGTGCTGGCTGGGTGAGAAAAGGCCCCAAAAGGGTTATACACAAAAAGCTTTAGAGCGCTTTATCACACCATGAAATACAGCCGCACAACAATATCTATTTCATTGTATGAATAAGCTTTATTTACATAATCTCATTCATGTAAAGCATATCATTAAAAAATGGTGCTAAACAACCATAATTGCGGATGGTGCAACCGGACCCAAAGAGGACTAACCGAATGAATCCAGTCCAGCGGTTCTCAACCTGGGGGTCGAACGGCCAAAACACAGGGGTCGCCTAAAGCCATCGTAAAATACATATTTCCGATGGCTTTAGCCGCTGAGAAGTCGCACTACCGTCTGCAGCGGCGCTATTCAGCTGGAACGCACGCCATTATAGATGCGCGTCCCAAACTGAATGCCTGCGCGCATGCACAGACGTGATTGCATCATGCGTCCTGGGCCTAAGGGGCGGGGGAAGCGGGGGAACGCTCCACAGTCCATAGCAGCGCATTACGTGTATCCGGCGCTTGCTGACATCATCAGTGGGCGGACGTAGCAAGCGCCGGAGGACAGAAGCCAAGAGAGCCTGCGAGACGCCTACTGGTGTAATAACAGTGCACACACCATACACACAATACTGTGTAAGTGTAAGGTGCTTTGTGTGTAATCATTACACAGTACACAAAGCAGCTTACACTTACACAAAGCACCTTACACTTACACAGTGTCTTATACTATAAGAGACACTATAAGATGTAAGTCACACTGTTCCCCAATGTATAATTATCTCCCATATCTCCCACTATTTTCCCATATTCTGAATGAGGAAACTGCTGAAATCAGCGGTTTCCAGCATTGAATCCACCTCCTATTGATTTCATTGTGAGTGCGGCGGATTTTGTGGAAGAGAGTTCCCGAGAATCTCCAGTTACCACCCAATCTGCCGCAGCCTCCTATTATTTTCAATAAGAGGCGGAGAAATGACACATGCTATGCCATGGTGAAATGTTATTTAAGGGAATTAGTAATAAATATTTCTCAACATATAATTAAATATTGTTTTTGTGATTCATCACTATGTTTAAATTATGTTTGATTTGTAGCAATGAGAATACATAATGCATATCAGGTATTTACATTCCGAACCATAACTGGAGCAAAATTACAGTTTTGAAGTAGCCACCAAATTTATTTTTTGGTTTGGGGTCACGGCAACATGAGGAACTGTATTGCGGGGTCACGGCAACATGAGGAACTGTATTGCGGGGTCACTGCAACATGAGGAACTGTATTGCGGGGTCACGGCAACATGAGGAACTGTATTGCGGGGTCACTGCAACATGAGGAACTGTATTGCGGGGTCACGGCAACATGAGGAACTGTATTGCGGGGTCACGGCAACATGAGGAACTGTATTGCGGGGTCACAGCAACATGAGGAACTGTATTGCGGGGTCACTGCAACATGAGGAACTGTATTGCGGGGTCACTGCAACATGAGGAACTGTATTGCGGGATCACGGCATTAGAAAGGTTGAGAACCCCAGATCTAGTCTATAAAGGATAATAACATTTGTAATGTGTGATGGAATGCGCTGTAATCTATAAGTAAACTATAAGACTATAGGGTCGATTCAAAGAAACATGTAACAGCTTTGATTTTGGTGCCGATCATCCTATTTTTCCCGTCCGCTCGTGCGTTCGTATGAACTTGCGAGTGATTCTATAAGCTAATACGTTTCTATCCTAAAATGTCCGTCCGTTCGTATGGCAGTTCGGGAATCAGACCTATGTCAGTTTCCATCCTGAATTTTCCGTTTCATTTCTCAGGTTGCAACATTGGTTTTGCCCTTTTTCCTTTTTTGTCTGGACGTAAATCCTTCTGATCTTGCGGCTGCGCACTACAAACTTACCTCATTAAAGTGCATTCTAAATATTTGGTCTTTTATTTTTCTTTATTTCATTCATTTTGTAGTAACCAACCATTAATGAATGCATTTGCATAAGTAAATCTTACTTTGTTTAATTTTTAGTTAACTTGCATTTTTTACTTGTGGATTTAATTTTAATATTTTGGCTTCAAATGGTACAACTTAAATTTTTTTGTGTGGTTACCCACACCCTCTCCATACAGATTGCTCTCAAAAATTATAAAACACCCAGCAACTTCTGCATGTTATGAGCCTAGAAACAGCCAAGATGGCTCAGGTATTATCGGGCAGCCTGCAAACAGAAAGGGCCTTGTGACTGTGTTGCTCTGCATTCTTTGATTTCTGACCTTTCCGTGCCCCCAGCTCTGCTGTGTCTGTGCAAAATACAGCAGTAACCCACATCCTGCACTTTATCCCGCTCTCCTCTCCTCAGTAAGTGTGATGCATCTGACCAAAGATGAGCTAAAATAATTAAACAAAGCAAAGGTAAACAACTACACCAATAAATTCAAATTAAAAATATTATTCTAGTACATCAATTTAAAAATAAATAACAAAGTACATACGTTTCTTTAATTAACGCAAATATATGGATGTATTGCAAAATAAAGGTTTACATGCAAAGGACTAATTAAGGTCCACATTAAAATGCTTTTATAAGGCATACATGAATCAGGTATGCATTGCCATGCTGATACATGTAGTTCATTGGAGCTCAAGACGCGCAGACTCCTCCACATAGCCAAAAAACCTGTTCAAGAACAGCAATCCGACTGCTAAAAGGTGTCGCCAGTGGCTTTCTTTTAAAACGTATTTAGAGGTTGGAAAACTGCTCTCTGAATCACACGGAAACACATCCGATTATCCTAAGTTTTAGGTTTTGATCCTAAGTTTTAGGTTTTGATCCTAAGTTTTAGGTTTTGATCCTAAGTTTTAGGATTTGATTCTACAATTTAGGAACGAACTTCCGATGATCGTAAGAGCATATACGAATTCGTACGTAGGCTCGTGCGAGTCGGAAATGGCCAAAAAAACAGGAAAAAATGACAAACACCCACCCAAACTTAGGATTCTAGATCCGAAATCAATTAACTTTTGCTCTTTGAATCGAGGGGAATATATACAAGAACTTTTCTTTATTCATTCGAATCATGGTTATGGGTTTCCCCTCCGGGTTTTGTTCCACTTTAAATTATAGGTATGGAATCATGGGGTTATAAATAGCGTAAGCACTTAGCCCTTTTTTCAAGGGTTTATACAGTGGGGATTCAGTTTGCCAGATATCATGCAATTGGCGCTATAGGCACTGGAATTATTATGAATATATTGTTTGGTTGTGAGAGGGGATACCTTACGTTTGACATTTATTATTAGAATCCAGGTATATATTTGGTATAGTTTCCTACATAACTATGGTGTCATGTTCGTTTTTTATGTTTTTAATGGTTTTTAATCATGTTTTGTATGCCCATTATCAATTTCAATAAAGGTTTTGTGTAGTTGGATCGGCAGGTGGTGCGGTGGTCCTGTTTTTGTGGCTGTGGGGGGTCGAGGCCCTCCCCATGTGGTTGTTTGCATGATTACACAGCGGGCGAATAACGATTTAGGGGGAAGGCCACCAAGGATCTTTTAGATTCCAGGACCGGTCACGCTGGGTTTTGCTCCACTTTAAATCAGACCAAAACCCAATGTTCTCCAATGCCCAAGGAGTATAAAAGAATCTAGGGCAACATGAAAGCCCTGCACTGGGGCATCCTGATTTGGGAAACCTCCTTGTTTGGCGATATACTTACCTCTGAATTTGATGCCGCTGCACATGCAGGTACTACTGGTGGCATATAGGAAGGAAATGGTAAGCAGTACCTTCAATTTATAACTGGACTGGAAGGTGCACACTGGACTGGGTAGTTAATCACAGACAAAACAATATAATAATATTATATATAATATAATAAATAGCCCAGCACTCAGATCCCCACCAGCCTGCAGCAATTTGTCTAATTTTGTTAAAAACAGAGAGGTTTTCATTGCGCTCATTTGCAAATGTATTGTAACCAAGGGGTCTTTATGGAAAATGAATATTGTTAAAATATTATATATGTATATATATGTCTCTCTCGCTATGTATAATCAGTTGCATTTGACCAGTCATACATAGGTCAGGTCATTCTCACAGGCTAAGATGTTTTCTCACAAGCCCAGAGGCTCATCAGTCCACATTTCTTTGCCCACCCTAATAAAAACAGGTTTTCAAATCTAGTTGAGGGGCAGATTCTGGAAAAATCCGGGAATGCAAAGTACGGTCAGCGCAGTTTTTTAGGAAAGACCAGTTTTAGTGGCTGAGAAATTCAGAGATTTATCCGCCTAGAGTCCAGAAAAACGAGTTTTCACAAGCCTCAGGCTAGCGAAACTGGGAGGACAAGTCTGGACATCAAAGGAACATCGCAGTATAACTGATGAGGAAAGAGACCCTTAGAGAGAGGAGGGCCATAGCAGAAGGAGAGGACTTTGGAAACAGCCAGAGAGAGAAGGAGGCTGCCAGCTTGGAGGCCCACTTATAGGTTCCCCTGTCAGGAGGGTAAATATCTTTTGTCTGTTGAGGTTTCTTTGAATGCTTTTAAACCGGAACAACACAAATTTTTTCTTTAATGGGTCTTGGTCCCGCAGACATCTAAACAAGCTTAGGGGGGGGGGGGGGGCATCCAGAACGCCTGATAACCTCACATTTACTTTTGAGCCAGCACCGGGATTGGAGTCCCGTGATTTGCCCCCGGAGCACATGTGGGCCTTGGCGCCAGCTACTGGAATGCACCACCCACGTGACTGCCCGCCTGCCAATTGCGAGAGCAGCCCATTAGAAGCAATCAGAATAGATAGTTGAGTGTTAAAAGGCACCACAATCTATTATGAGTTGTTGAGAGCCCCTGCATGTACCATAGGAGCGTCAAGTGAAATAAGAGAACTGGTGTTCCATGGGGTTTCTAACTCACTCAATGACTCAATGACTTAACGTGGGCCAAATCCCAGTTGGATCAGCCCGGGAATCTTATCCGCTTCCTCCCCACATGGCATCCAAAATCGGGATGCCCCGCTGTGTGAAACCCCCCAGGACGCCTGTTACACTTACCTTAATCCCGGTCCAACGGCACATGCGCGGGCCGCATTTGTGAATGGCTGGCACGGGCTGTTAGAGGGAAGCACGAGATGCCGCTGAGCCAAGACGCCGCTAAGACGTGCATAGCCCCGCAGCACCGAGCGCACTAATTGGACGAGTGGCTGCGCATACGCTATAGGACCGCGGTGAGGTGAGTTGATCCGGGCGATCTGGGGGGTTTCACATAGCGGGCCACCCCCGATCGGGGTGCCCCGGGGGAGTGGACTAAAACCCAGGATAGTCAAAATTCTGGGTTTTGGTCCACTTTAAAGCAGACCAACACAACAAACAGTGGTCATATGCGTCTTGGCTGCTGTTACAGTGTAATCCGCTAACTGCTGACTGTGATGTGCTAGTGATCCCCTCCAAACACAGATTACTCCCACAAAAAACACACACACACATAAATACAAGGCAGAATTAGTATACTGTCAGGATTGGGGTGCTAACGGCAATGACAGACTCTGAAGACAGTTCTTAGGTGAAATAATAAGCAGTTTATGGAAGATAAAGTCCAATAAATGTTTTAATTCATAAAATGCAGGGTGCAGTAAATTGCAAAAAACTGCAGTTTCCTCATCAGTTTCAGCAACGTCCAGTGTCCACACATGAGGCTTTATATAGGAGATGAATGAGATAAGCTGGTTATTTTCAGGGGCTGTCTCACATGTAGAAGTGGCGGACTGGGGCCAAAAATCAGCCCTGAAATTTGACCAGCCCCTGGCCTGCCAAGGACATCCTTGCTGAGCCCCTTCCCCAACCATGATGCCGAGGCTATAGCATTGGGGGCTGGGGTTTCTTGGCTTGTGGGTACAGTGAGGCTATAGCATTGGGGGCTGGGGTTCCTTGGCTTGTGGGTACAGTGGGGTTATAGCATTGGGGGTTGGGGTTCCTTTGCTTGTGGGTACAGTGGGGTTATAGCATTGGGGGCTGGGGTTCCTTGGTTTGTGGGTACAGTGGGGTTATAGCATTGGGGGTTGGGGTTCCTTGGCTTGTGGGTACAGTGGGGTTATAGCATTGGGGGCTGAGGTTCCTTGGCTTGTGGGTTCAGTGGGGCTATAGCATTGGGGACTGGGGTTCCTTGGCTTGTGGTTACAGTGGGGCTATAGCATTAGGGGCTGGGGTTCCTTGGCTTGTGGGTTCAGTGGGGCTATAGCATTGGGGACTGGGGTTCCTTGGCTTGTGGTTACAGTGGGGCTATAGCATTGGGGGCTGGGGTTCCTTGGCTTGTGGGTACAGTGGGGCTATAGCATTGAGGCCTGGGGTTCCTTGGCTTGTGGGTACAGTGGGGCTATAGCATTGGGGGCTGGGGTTCCTTGGCTTGTGGGTACAGTGGGGCTATAGAATTGGGGGCTGGGGTTCCTTGGCTTGTGGGTACAGTGGGGCTATAGCATTGGGGGCTGGGGTTCCTTGGCTTGTGGGTACAGTGGGGCTATAGCATAAGGAGCTGGGGTTCATTGGCTTGTGGTTACAGTGGGGCTATAGCATTAGGGGCTGGGGTTCCTTAGCTTGTGGGTACAGTGGGGCTATAGCATTGGGGGCTGGGGTAATTTGGCTTGTGGGTACAGTGGGGCTATAGCATTGGGGACTGGGGTTCCTTGGCTTGTGGGTACAGTGGGGCTATAGCATTGGGGACTGGGGTTCCTTGGCTTGTGGGTACAGTGGGGCTATAGCATTGGGGGCTGGGGTTCCTTGGCTTGTGGGTACAGTGGGACTATAGCATTGGGGGCTGGGGTTCCTTGGCTTGTGGGTACAGTGGGGCTATAGCATTGGGGGCTGGGGTTCCTTGGCTTGTGGGTACAGTGGGGCTGGGTACAGTGGGACTGGATGGGAGACTAAGGGGGGCAGGGATTGAATATGGGAGTTAAAAGCAGCAGCCCAACTGGCCCCAAAGGAGTGCGGCCCACCGGGCCATGTCCCGGGTCTCCCTATGGCCACTCTGCCCCTGACAGTAAGTAGGAGAATGGCACCTTGCTGCTAACACAGAAACACCATGGGTACAAAATATGGCAGTCACATTATCAATGGACTAATGGGACTCACCAGTCAGCTGCCAGTGTCCTCACTTATGGGGGCGGCCATCTTATTGTAGCCTCGGCCATTATTGTGAGACCCTGACCGATGGCTCGGGTAAGTGTAAGGTTGCTTCCTATGTGCTGCGCACTCTACATTGTGTTAAGGGTCACCCTTCACTTGCTGCCACCACCTCCCCGCCACAGTAATTTTGGGCCATTTTGGGGTCCCAAATGATTTCAATGGGGTTCGGGCCAAGTTGGGGGGTACCCAAACCGAACTTGCCAAACCTGAACTTCTACGGGTTCGCTCAGCACTACTCACCAGCCCTGCTGTTGTGAGGATAAAGCGAGAGGATGGTTACGTAGTTAAAGCAGACCCTCACCCTGAATAAGAGCCTATTTTATATGTTTCCCCCACCCTGTACATACAGATTGCCCACATTAATCCGGGCCTTCACCCTGAATAAGAGCCTATCTTGTATGATTTCCTCCAGTACATACAGATTGCCCACATTAATCCAGACCTTCACCCTGAATAAGAGCCTATCTTGTGTGATTTCCTCCAGTACATACAGATTGCCCACATTAATCCGGACCTTCACCCTGAATAAGAGCCTATGTTATATGTTTCCCCCCTGTACATACAGATTGCCCACATCAATCCAGACCTTCACCCTAAATAAGAGCCTATGTTATATGTTTCCCACACCCTGTACATACAGATTGCCCACATTAATCCGGACCCTCACCCTTAATAAGAGTCTATCTTATATGTTTCCCACACCCTGTACATACAGATTGCTCACATTTTATGTTATGAGCCTTTAAACATCCAAGAAGGCGGCTCATGAGCATCAGCAAACAGGAAGTGTCTTCTGACTGTGCTGCTCTGCATTCTGGGATTGCTGTCCTCTCCCTGACCCCAGCTCTGCTCTGTCTGTGCAAAGCACAGCTATAACCCGCCCCCCTGTACTTTATCCTGCTCTCCTCTCCTCAGTATGTGATGCTTCTGAGTCAATATAGCGGCGCCCGTATCCTAAAGTCCTGAACAGAGTTGCAGCCCGGTGGGGGAAAGAATAATAAGCAAGTGACTAAAAACGTAAAATATATAAATTTTAGACGCTGGGAATAGTTTTTTTTAAGGATTTGGGCTTTTCATTAAATCATGGTGAAGGTCCGGTTTAATACGGTTGAAAAGAGACATATGTCCATCAAGTTCAAGGAATGGGGCAGAGGAAAGTTACATTATTCCTTTTTATTTACACATAACGGCTAATGTTATCTTCTAATGTAACTCAAGAAGCTGTCAGCTGTCGCTTTGTGGGGGGGATATTCCACAGATTTATAATTCTTATAGTAAAAATGGATTGTTGCCTCTGGAGATTGAATCTTTTTTTCCCAGACAGAGGGAGGGCCCCCTTTTTCTTTATCATTAAAAGAGCGGTGGTCCATCCACAGTGGGGGCATCCTGAATGCTGTTGCCCCAAGCACATACATCGCCGCCTTTCTGATGTCTGCTTATCCCTCGTCAGACCTTATACCCCCGTCGGACCAATTGCAGGGCCGGATCTGCATTGGCCAACATAGATTTACTTTAAAGTGGACCAAAACTCCTCAAAACAACTCAATCTATTTTGCTCCCTCCCACCCCAGGTACATTACTGTTTGGATGTTTCCTGCCCTCAGTGCTTTTTGGTATTCCTGTTATAGTGATTAAGATTTATAATAAGATTTTTCATTTCCCCGGTTTTCCCCAGGTATGCCATTGGTTTCTGATACTATTTTTCTAAACTAGCTGTTTAAAGCGGACCTTCATCCCGAATAAGAGCCTATCTTGTATGTTTCCCCCACCCTTTACATACAGATTGCCCACATTAAAATCATCCTACCTGCACCTACTGCGTTTTTTTTTTTTAACTTTTTAACATCCAAGATGGCGGCCCATGGAGTCTTCTGACTGTGCCACTCTGCATTCTGGGATTGTTGTCCTTTTCCTGACCCCAGCTCTGCTCTGCCTGTGCAAAGCACCCTCCCTGACCCAAAGAAATAAAAAACAGTGATTGCAACAGGCGCTGTCGCCCTGGAATCCCCTCTGCACAGCGCCCATGGGGATTCAAAATCGTGATGAAAGAACTTTCACAATGGGTAATAAAATGGACCAAAACCCAGGATTCTGACAGTCAGAAGACACTTCCTGTCTGCAGGCAGCCTGAGACTCCATGGGCTGCTGGATGTTTAAAGGCTCAGAAAATGCAGTTAGAAAGTTTTTTATTGCGAGCAATCTGTATGTACAGGGCGTGGGAAACATACAAAATTGGCTCTTATTCAGGGTGAAGGTCCGGATTAATGTGGGCAATCTGTATGTACAGGGCGTGGGAAACATACAAAATAAGCTCTTATTCAGGGTGAAGGTCCGTATTAATGTGGGCAATCTGTATGTACAGGAAAGGAAACATACAAGATAGGCTCTTACTCAGGGTAAAGGTCCGGATTAATGTGGGCAATCTGTATGTACAGGAAAGGAAACATACAAGATAGGCTCTTATTCAGGGTGAAGGTCCTGATTAATGTGGGCAATCTGTATGTACAGGGTGTGGGAAACATACAAGATAGGCTCTTATTCAGGGTGAAGGTCCGGATTAATGTGGGCAATCTGTATGTACAGGGTGTGGGAAACATACAAGATAGGCTCTTATTCAGGGTGAAGGTCCGGATTAATGTGGGCAATCTGTATGTACAGGAAAGGAAACATACAAGATAGGCTCTTATTCAGGGTAAAGGTCCGGATTAATGTGGGCAATCTGTATGTACAGGAAAAGAAACATACAAGATAGGCTCTTATTCAGGGCGAAGGTCCGCTTTAAAAGTTTTGTTCCTCTTTAAATAGATTAAAAAAGATCTCAGGTACTTTCGTTCTTCTCGTCACTATTTCCAGAACAATGAATCGGCTTTTAAATTGCCGGCAGTGAACGCGTCTCCTACAACATTTACCTTCATTCTCCGTCCTGAGAGATCCGGGGCACCAACGTGGTAATTGTGTGTTACTGAGCGCACATTCCTCTGGAACACGTAGCGCCTCGGCGGTGATGAGAGCCGGGGAGGGATCGCTGTGTTCTAACCCACGCTTCCCGAACATTATGTGCTGACACTGATCACTGCAGAACTTAGAAAGGTTTGGCGCATTTTACTAACTATTGGAAGGACCGCACAGCTCAAGGCTGAGGATATTGGTGCTGGCTGGGTGAGAAAAGGCCCCAAAAGGGTTATACACAAAAAGCTTTAGAGCGCTTTATCACACCATGAAATACAGCCGCACAACAATATCTATTTCATTGTATGAATAAGCTTTATTTACATAATCTCATTCATGTAAAGCATATCATTAAAAAATGGTGCTAAACAACCATAATTGCGGATGGTGCAACCGGACCCAAAGAGGACTAACCGAATGAATCCAGTCCAGCGGTTCTCAACCTGGGGGTCGAACGGCCAAAACACAGGGGTCGCCTAAAGCCATCGTAAAATACATATTTCCGATGGCTTTAGCCGCTGAGAAGTCGCACTACCGTCTGCAGCGGCGCTATTCAGCTGGAACGCACGCCATTATAGATGCGCGTCCCAAACTGAATGCCTGCGCGCATGCACAGACGTGATTGCATCATGCGTCCTGGGCCTAAGGGGCGGGGGAAGCGGGGGAACGCTCCACAGTCCATAGCAGCGCATTACGTGTATCCGGCGCTTGCTGACATCATCAGTGGGCGGACGTAGCAAGCGCCGGAGGACAGAAGCCAAGAGAGCCTGCGAGACGCCTACTGGTGTAATAACAGTGCACACACCATACACACAATACTGTGTAAGTGTAAGGTGCTTTGTGTGTAATCATTACACAGTACACAAAGCAGCTTACACTTACACAAAGCACCAAACACTTACACAGTGTCTTATACTATAAGAGACACTATAAGATGTAAGTCACACTGTTCCCCAATGTATAATTATCTCCCATATCTCCCACTATTTTCCCATATTCTGAATGAGGAAACTGCTGAAATCAGCGGTTTCCAGCATTGAATCCACCTCCTATTGATTTCATTGTGAGTGCGGCGGATTTTGTGGAAGAGAGTTCCCGAGAATCTCCAGTTACCACCCAATCTGCCGCAGCCTCCTATTATTTTCAATAAGAGGCGGAGAAATGACACATGCTATGCCATGGTGAAATGTTATTTAAGGGAATTAGTAATAAATATTTCTCAACATATAATTAAATATTGTTTTTGTGATTCATCACTATGTTTAAATTATGTTTGATTTGTAGCAATGAGAATACATAATGCATATCAGGTATTTACATTCCGAACCATAACTGGAGCAAAATTACAGTTTTGAAGTAGCCACCAAATTTATTTTTTGGTTTGGGGTCACGGCAACATGAGGAACTGTATTGCGGGGTCACGGCAACATGAGGAACTGTATTGCGGGGTCACTGCAACATGAGGAACTGTATTGCGGGGTCACGGCAACATGAGGAACTGTATTGCGGGGTCACTGCAACATGAGGAACTGTATTGCGGGGTCACGGCAACATGAGGAACTGTATTGCGGGGTCACGGCAACATGAGGAACTGTATTGCGGGGTCACAGCAACATGAGGAACTGTATTGCGGGGTCACTGCAACATGAGGAACTGTATTGCGGGGTCACTGCAACATGAGGAACTGTATTGCGGGGTCACTGCAACATGAGGAACTGTATTGCGGGATCACGGCATTAGAAAGGTTGAGAACCCCAGATCTAGTCTATAAAGGATAATAACATTTGTAATGTGTGATGGAATGCGCTGTAATCTATAAGTAAACTATAAGACTATAGGGTCGATTCAAAGAAACATGTAACAGCTTTGATTTTGGTGCCGATCATCCTATTTTTCCCGTCCGCTCGTGCGTTCGTATGAACTTGCGAGTGATTCTATAAGCTAATACGTTTCTATCCTAAAATGTCCGTCCGTTCGTATGGCAGTTCGGGAATCAGACCTATGTCAGTTTCCATCCTGAATTTTCCGTTTCATTTCTCAGGTTGCAACATTGGTTTTGCCCTTTTTCCTTTTTTGTCTGGACGTAAATCCTTCTGATCTTGCGGCTGCGCACTACAAACTTACCTCATTAAAGTGCATTCTAAATATTTGGTCTTTTATTTTTCTTTATTTCATTCATTTTGTAGTAACCAACCATTAATGAATGCATTTGCATAAGTAAATCTTACTTTGTTTAATTTTTAGTTAACTTGCATTTTTTACTTGTGGATTTAATTTTAATATTTTGGCTTCAAATGGTACAACTTAAATTTTTTTGTGTGGTTACCCACACCCTCTACATACAGATTGCTCTCAAAAATTATAAAACACCCAGCAACTTCTGCATGTTATGAGTCTAGAAAAAGCCAAGATGGCGGCTCAGGTATTATCGGGCAGCCTGCAAACAGAAAGGGCCTTGTGACTGTGTTGCTCTGCATTCTTTGATTTCTGACCTTTCCGTGCCCCCAGCTCTGCTGTGTCTGTGCAAAATACAGCAGTAACCCACATCCTGCACTTTATCCCGCTCTCCTCTCCTCAGTAAGTGTGATGCATCTGACCAAAGATGAGCTAAAATAATTAAACAAAGCAAAGGTAAACAACTACACCAATAAATTCAAACTAAAAATATGATTCTAGTACATCAATTTAAAAATAAATAACAAAGGACATAAGTTTCTTTAATTAACGCAAATATATGGATGTATTGCAAAATAAAGGTTTACATGCAAAGGAGTAATTAAGGTCCACATTAAAATGCTTTCATAAGGCATACATGAATCAGGTATGCATTGCAATACAATTTATGGCATCGGCCATGCTGATACATGCAGTTCATTGGAGCTCAAGACGCGCAGACTCCTCCACATAGCCAAAAAACCTGTTCAAGAACAGCAATCCGACTGCTAAAAGGTGTCGCCAGTGGCTTTCTTTTAAAACGTATTTAGAGGTTGGAAAACTGTTCTCTGAATCACACGGAAACACATCCGATTATCCTAAGTTTTAGGTTTTGATCCTAAGTTTTAGGTTTTGAACCTACAATTTAGGAACGAACTTCCGATGATCGTAAGAGCATATACGCATTCGT
This sequence comes from Gastrophryne carolinensis, assembly GCA_027917425.1. Classification (NCBI taxonomy): domain Eukaryota; kingdom Metazoa; phylum Chordata; class Amphibia; order Anura; family Microhylidae; genus Gastrophryne; species Gastrophryne carolinensis. The sequence continues at coordinate 476,798,685 of CM051237.1, read as the reverse complement.
ACGTAGGCTCGTGCGAGTCGGAAATGGCCAAAAAAACAGGAAAAAATGACTAACACCCACCCAAACTTACCATTCTCGATCCGAAATCAATTAACTTTTGCTCTTTGAATCGAGGGGATAGTGTGAGGGATCTCCCGTGCTACTCGCGGGATGCCCCTATTAAAAAAGTGCTAAGGTGCAATGTGCAATAAAGTGCTAAACAAAGTGCTAACAGCCCTTCCCATACACAGCAAAATGTGCAAATATCAAAGCAATTTGTCACCAAGTAAATGAGTCCAAGTCCACTTGAATCACCGACGCGTTGCGTGGAAAACCACTTCGTCAGGATGCTTTGATACTTGCACATTTTGCCGTGTATGGGAAGCGCTGTTAGCAGTTTTTTTTAGCACTTTATTGCACATTGCACTTTAGCACTTCTTTAATAGGGGCATCCCGTGAGTGGCACGGGAGATCCCTCACACTATATATAGTTTGCACTTATATAGCTCTTATCTATTGAGCTCACAGATAGTCTCCTTGCTCTCGCACATTCTATATAGTTTACTTATAGATTACAGCGCATTCCATCACACATTACAAATGTTATTATCCTTTATAGATTAGATTCATTCGGTTAGTCCTCTTTGGGTCCGCTTGCACCATCCGCAATTATGGTTGTTTAGCACCATTTTTTAATGGTGTGTTTTACATGTATGAGATTATGTAAATAAAGCGTAGTCATACATTGAAATAGATATTGTAGTGCGGCTGTATTTCATGGTGAGATAAAGCGCTCTGCACTGGGAGACCGCGAATCTAAAGGTTTTGCACATTTAGCGAAATAGTTTTAGCCAGGGGTGGCTGGGCATTAGAAGGGGGCCTGCATTGGGACGGGGCAAATCGGGCAATCGCCTAGGGCCCCATGCCGAAATAAGGGGCCTCTGCCAGGCAACAATGATATAAAGATTCAATACAGCATCACTATCCCAAGCCCCATAACTAGACTGATATTAAAGGAGCACTGGGTTAAAGCGGACCTTCAGTATCATTTAATGAAAAGTCCAAACCCTTAAAAAACTATTCCCCAGCATCTAAAATTAATATATTTAACATTTTTAGTCACTTACATTTCATACTTTCCCTCACTGGCCTGCAACTCTGTTCAGAACTCTAGGATACGGGCGCCGCCATCTTGGTTCAGTAGCATCACATACCGAGGAGAGGGTTCAAAAGTGCAGGGGGCGGGGTTATAGCTGTGCTTTGCACAAACAGAGCAGAGCTGGGGTTAGGAAAAGGACAGCAATCCCAGAATGCAGAGTGGCACAGTCAGAACACAATTCCTGTTTGCAGGCAGCCTGCACCTCCATGGGCAGCCATCTTGGATCTTTAAAGTCTCAGAAAATCCAATAGATGCAGGTAGGATGATTTCTAATGTGGGCAATCTGTATGTACAGGTTGTGGGAAACATATAAGGTAGGCTCTTATTCAGGGTGAAGGTCCGGATTAATGTGGGCAATCTGTATGTACAGGTTGTGGGAAACATATAAGGTAGGCTCTTATTCAGAGTGAAGGTCCGGATTAATGTGGGCAATCTGTATGTACAGGGGGGAAACATACAAGATAGGCTCTTATTCAGGGTGAAGATCTGGATTAATGTGAGCAATCTGTATGTACAGGGTGTGGGAAACATACAAGATAGGCTCTTATTCAGGGTGAGGGTCCGGATTAATGTGAGCAATCTGTATGTACAGGGTGGGGGAAACATATAAGGTAGGCTCTTATTCAGGGTGAAGGTCCGGTTTAACTATACACCCGATATCAGGAAATAACCAAGCAGGCTTGCTTTTTTTTGCTTTTTTTATTTCATGAAATAAAGAGTGCCCAAAACCCCCAGCACAAGGCTGTATAAACCCCAGAGACTAGCAATGCACAAACCATACAAGGTAGTTGATATTAATGCATAAAACTATTCTTTATTAGCCAAAAAGACAAACATCCACAATGTAATGAGACAATCTCATATCCGACAAATGATTACGCTGATATAATAAGCTTCAGCCGGCGCCGGCGAGCTCTCCTGACGCACTTCTGGTAAAGCTTTAAAGTGGACCGCCAATTAAAAATCACTAAGGGTCTGCTTACTTGCCCGTTCACGAGGCATCGCTTTTTTGGATGGTGACTGGACTTGATTACACCTCTGCCCTGATGAAGTGACAGAGTTGCTGTCGTCACGGAACGCGTGGAAGGCTGACACTATACCCATCCTGGTAATATATACAAGATCTTTTCTATATTCATCCTGATCATGGTTATGGGTTTCCCCTCCGGGTTTTGGTCCACTTTAAATTATAGATATGGAATCATGGGATTATAAATAGAGTAAGCCCAAAACCCCAAACACAAGGCTGTATAAACCCCAGAGACTAGCAATGCACAACCAAACAAGGTAGTTGATATTAATGCATAAAACTATTCTTTATTAGCCAAAAAGACAAACACCACATGATAAAAACGTAAAAAAACACATATAACACCTATTAACACAATCTGTCGGGGGGGGGGGGCGGGGGGTGGCTACATCCACTTCTAAGCCAGTCACCTATTATTACATAATCAGTGTATTACATTGTTCATATTACAGAAAAAAAATCGGGGAGGCCGATTCATTAATAGCGCCAGGTAGCGACAGATGAGCGACAGTAGCGGCATTTTCAGAGCGCCCGCTAGTAGTCGCTGTGCTTGGCCGTTGTTCTTTAGTTGATAGCGACTCAGTCGGTGTGCGGTAATGTTGAATATTGGGTGAGGAGTCGCTATTTGACAGGTTCCGCGCTGTATGGGAGCGCATGACAGCGAATGGCCATAGCGAACGGCTCCCACCATATTCATTAACAAATCACGCTCAAAAAATTCTCGCGCTGTGAAATGCTTGTTTAAACCCCAGAGCGCTGGCGGCGATGGGTTAAAAGTAGTTTTTTAACCCCCAAACAACCATATTTTTGGGGAAAAAAAAAACAAGTTTTTCAAAACTTTTTGTAATATGAATACATTAATATCAGACCTGTAATATCAATTCTGCACAATTTTTTTTTTTTTTTTTCTTTTAACCTTAAAAAAAATATCTAACATTGCAGAAGTGGTCACAGAATTTTTGACATTTAAAAAAAAAAAAAAAAAAAAAAAACATTAATAACAATTAATTATTAATATTTAAAGATTGCTCCATTGAAATGCATTGGAGAGCGCCAGGTAGCGAGAGGTCATACCTGTCGCTGTTCAAGGTCGGACGCTGGCGCTGTGGGGTGAGGCTGGAATAATGATGAATGATTCGCTATCTGGCGCTCTCTCAGTCGCTAAGCAGGATCGGCTTGATAAATGTGTGATTGCGGAGGGGAGCCAACGTTCTCGTGGCGGTGACCGTCATTACCGTTCGCTCACCATTCGCTACCTGGCGCTATCCCTTGTTAAATAAGGGCCTAAATGTTATAAAAGATAATACATGAATACCTAAAGCGCTTGTGCTCAAAACAGTGCATCAATTTACAGTAATGCATCCAAAATGTGTGTTTCCATATACTTTTAAGGTGCTCAAGTAGTTAGAGGAAGAAGGTACATGCTCACACATTATACAATCAATCTTACATGGTTATAGGCCCCAGCAGCGCCAAACAACTCCCCGAGAACAGGCCCACGCGTTCCGTGACACCCTCCCTGTCACTTCCTCAAGGCAGTATGTTTCAATGACTAACGTGCCAACACTCTATTTATACTCACCTAATCCCGTTTCCCCGCCCGCGCCAGCTGCTGGTGATTGCCGAGCGCACTCCGGACGGAAGTGCGTCAGCTGCCCCAGAGGAAATCAGATGTGCGAGGTTTTGTCACCGCTCATAGGCTAGACCTGTCACCCCGGATTTTATCCCCACCAGGAGAAAAAAAAGCACAAGCTTGGCAGGAGCATTATACAGTTGGGGTGTATAAGTGACCCCTCCTCTCATTAGCCGACGTGTTTATATGGATTTTTAATATTATACAATAGTGCTCCTTCTTTCTATTGCCAGCCAGGTACATGTACATGGCTGTCTCTCCAACCATGAAAAAACCTCAGCCACATAAATTCTACATGCCTGACTCCCCCCCCCCCCCCCCGCTAGCGACCCAAAAAATTAAAAAAGACACTCACCTGACCCCTTAATCAATCCACCGTGTCCCCTCTTCAACTAGGGGGTCTCCAATCCCCCCCCCCCGGCCTCCTCGGCTTCAGGAGAAGGTCCAGAATAGGGCCCCCGGCTTTAGCCACCGCTGGCATTTCCTGTGAAGAAAAAATAAATAAAATTGATATTTACTCACCTCTGTGTGCGCTCACTCCCGTCTGGTCTCCTCTTCACCAGGGGGGGGGGGGCTCTTATATCCCCCCCCCCCCGAGGCTCTCCAGTCTTCAGGAGAGGGGCGGGGGGATCTTGGGTTCCCATGGGTCACCGGGTGACTCTGCTAAGTCACTCAGTGACTCGGAGGAAGGTCAGCAGAACCTCCATTGCCAATTAATCACCCACTGTCAGTGTATTTCTATATTTTTATTGTTAGTTACCGTTACAGTGTTTTAACATTCGTGACATTACTAACAATAAAAAGATAGAAATACACTTACAGTCGGTGATTAAGAGGCAATAGAGGTTCTGTTGACCTTCCTCCGAGTCACTGAGTGACTTAGCAGAGTCACCAGGTGACCCACCGGAACCACAGTGGACCCAAGATCCCCCCCTTCCGTCCAAAATATTTTGAGCCCCCTAAAGGCCAAATATTCCTCTACACCCCTGCCAAGTGATCAGAAGTATCATATTATCCTATTTATCTCCGTCTTCCTTCCCCCCCCCCCCTTTCCTCATACTTCAGAATAGGCCCCCTCCCCCTGCTTCCACCGTGGACACCGCCTTCTTCACCGGAAGCCCCATCCATTTGGAGGCAGGACAGATGATGTCACCCTGCTGACGTCATCCCGCTCCCGGCCTGATAGCCTGGAGGGTTGGAGGGCTGTGAGATCCTCTGCCCCCCCAGCGATCCCCACATCGGTCATCGAGATCGGTGAGGGACACAGGAGCGGATGATTGGAGGTGATAAAATTATGAAGGAGTCGGAGATTGGCTTACCGACTCCACGGCCCCGATTTCTGGAGACCAGGCCTTGTTCTTGTTTAAGCAATCACCAATCACATATCTTCAGAGTGGGAAAAGGGACAATTGTTAAATTAAACCACCCCCCTCATTGAGGGATGGATGAAACCACACCCCCTCATTGAGGGATGGATGAAACCACACCCCCTCATTGAGGGATGGATGAAGCCACACCCCCTCATTGAGGGATGGATAGGAGATACATTGCAACAGTTACAACAATAGAAACTCTTTGAATAGGCAAATGAATCATTTATTGCTGCAGATCTGCATGTTACACCTCAAAGAGGGACAAATGAGAACAATGAGGGACAGGGGGACTTGGACTTAAAAGAGGATCAGTCCCTCCAAATCAGGGACACTTGGGAGGTATGCCGAACAGGTTGTAGAGCTTAAGGTCTCATTCTTCATAATGGACATGTTGTGTCAGGCATTGCTCATATTAACTTAAAGTGGCCCAAAACCCACATTGATCGGCCCAGGAATCTAAAAGATTCTTTGGCCGATAGATTCCCTCGCCCCTGGGCATCCAAAATCGGGATGCCCTGCTGTGTGAAACCCCCCAGGTCGCCCTGTTCACCTACCTTCCTGGTCCAAAGGCGCATGCGCAAGCCGCGCCCGTTCCCCGCTATCCCTCTAGCAGGACGTGCGCCCACACCAGACCTTTGCGACTGGCCGGCGCGGGCACGCTTCCTGTTAGAGGGTAGCAGGGGATATGGCCGACAGTGCACTCGACCGGCCTTGGACAAAGCCTTAAATGGCGTGACGTCAGCGGGTCCAAGCGCGCTGATTGGAGGAGCAGCCGCACATGCTCCGTAGGACCAGGAAGAGGCGAGCTGGAGAAAGGACCAAAACCCAGGATAGTCAAAATCTTGGGTTTTGGTCCACTTTAAAGGGGAACATCGGGGGAGGTTAAAACCTGCCCCAATCCTCACCGGACTGTCCCCCACCCCCTCCGGCTTTACAATTGGGCACTATTTACTCACCTCATCGGGGAATCCATCTTCTGGGTCCCTCTGAATCCAGACGACCTCCCGACGGGCAGCGCCACCATGCATCCTATCAGGCACTGCGTGCGGCCCCTTATCTCCTGCCTGAGCAGTGCCCATTAATGGGATGCAATGGAGCTGCCACAAATCCCGCAAGACTTTGCGGAGCTGCGAAATCGCTGTGGGACATTGAAGAGCTGTCAGTTAGCGATAGCTAAGCCGGCGGTGGGGTGAGGATCAGGCTTTGAAGAAGCTAGATGTCACCGCAGCAGACAGCGGCGACATCCTAAAGGTAAGTAGGGGCGGCGACATCCAAAAGGTAAGTAGGGGCTGATGGGGAGGGGTGGAACCTAGGCAAAGAAGGAGAAGGGATCCGCACTCCTAAAATCTTGAAGCTTTATTACAAACGAGTAAAAACAGCATCTTCAAAGTATCCACGGCAGTATAAAAGCAGTAAAGGACCCCGGCATATAAAGTCACGCCACGTTCACTAACTTTGGTCCGATGTTCCGCTTTAAGGTCTCATTCTTCCTAATGGGCATTTTGTGTCAGGCTTTGCTCATATTACCTTAACAGTAAGAGTCTTCCACATCAGCGAGCAAGACAACATAGCAAAGAGAAATCATGAGGCTGCTTCACATGTTTCAACCCTTCAACCAAAAACATAACATCACATCCTTTTAGATTCAGAGCTGGTGGAACGCGTTCGGATATGTGACGGTTGGGATTAGTTGAGGGGAAGCAGTGAGGGGAACTTTAACCATGGGAATAATATGTTGGGGCAAGTGCATGGACGGGGTGGTGGGGGGCCTTTGTAAAAGAAAACACAACAGATACAGATAAAAAGATGACAGTTAACTTTTCAGTGAATCCAGTAATTGGCTTTCTAGGAAAATTGAATGGATCACTGAGCAAGGCCGCATATGGCCAACTGATCCATCTGAAGTGACCCCTGACCTGCTGTGGGGAAAGTGGGAGGGTTAAATAGAACTGGCGTGTAAGGGTAAATAGAGACTCAGTAAAGATGAGAGATTGCAAGGGATATAGGAGGGGCCCATTGGAGGAACTTGGCTTTGACAGTGCAACACCACCCCTGGGTAAAATCTCTGGCACCATAACAAGGTAAAAGTTTTTCAAGATGTTATTATATGTCTAGTATTGGTGGGGGGTTGATGGGTTGAGTATGGGAACACAGTTATGATTTGGGATTAATAGAGGGATGGGTTATAAATACGGGAGCCTTGTCTTTGGAGAGGTTGTGTATTGCTAGCATGTGGGGATTGTTATATAGAAATGTGGGGAAATGGCCCTTTTTTATTTATGGTCCGATGTTGCTCTTTAACTTCTCGTTTTTCCTAATGGACATTTTGTGTCAGGCTTCCCTCATATTAACTTAACAGTAAAAGTCTTTTACATCAGTGAGCACGACTACATAGCAAAGAGAAATCGTGAGGCTGCTTCACATGTTTCAACTTTTAATCCAAAAACTTAACATCACATCTTTTTAGATTCAGAGCTGGTGGAACGTGTGCAGATATGTGACGGTTGGGATTAGCTGAGGGGTAGCAGTGAGGGGAATTGTAACTATATGAATAATATGTCGGGGCAAATGCATGGACGGGGTGATGGGGAGACTCACACAGATACAGATGAAAAGATGACAGTTAACTTTTCAGTGAATCCAGAAACTGGCTTTCTAGGAAACTTGAATGGATCGCTGAGGAAGGCCGCATATGGCCAACTGATCCATCTGAAGTGACCCCTGACCTGCTGTGGGGAAAGTGGAAGGGTTAAATAGAGGATCAGCAATGATGAGAGGTTGCAAGGAAAGCGATATAGGAGGGGCCCATTGGAGGAACATGGCGTTGACAGTGCAACACCACCCCTGGGTAAAATCTCTGGCACCATAACAAGATAACAGTTTTTTCAAGACGTTATTATATGTCTAGCATTGGTGGGGGGTTTGATGGGTTGAGTATGGGAACACAGTTATGATTTGGGATTAATAGAGGGATGGGTTATCAATACGTGAGCCTTGTCTTTGGAGAGGTTGTGTATTGTTAGCATGTGGGGATTGTTATATAGAAATGTGGGGAAACGGCCCTTTTTTATTTATGCTCCGATGTTCCTCTTTAAGGTCTCATTCTTCCTAATGGACATTTTGTGTCAGGCGCCCTGCTAGAGAGAAGCGCAAGATGCGGCCGCGGCCCGCGCATGCGCCGTTGAAATGGGGATAAGGTAAGGTTTCTGGGCGTACTGCGGGGTTTCACACAGCGGGGCATCCCGATTTCGGATGCCCTGCGGGGAGGGATCTAATCGGCCCGCTGATCCCCCCTGGGTGTTGGTCCACTTTAACAGTAAAAGTCTTTTACATCAGCGAGCAAGACAACATAGCAAAGAGAAATCCTGAGGCTGCTTCACATGTTTTAACTCTTCATCCAAAAACTTAACATCACATCTTTTTAGATTCAGAGCTGGTGGAACGTGCAGATATGTGACAGTTGGGATTAGCTGAGGGGTAGCAGTGAGGGGAATTGTAACTATATGAATAATATGTCGGGGCAAGTGCATGGACGAGGTGGTGGAGGGACTCACACAGATACAGATGAAAAGATGACAGTTAACTTTTCAGTGAATCCAGTAATTGGCTTTCTAGGAAACTTGAATGGATCGCTGAGGAAGGCCGCATATGGTCAACTGATCCATCTGAAGTGACCCCTGACCTGCTGTGGGGAAAGTGGAAGGGTTAAATAGAGGATCAGCAATGATGAGAGGTTGCAAGGAAAGCGATATAGGAGGGGCCCATTGGAGGAACATGGCGTTGACAGTGCAACACCACCCATGGGTAAAATCTCTGGCACCATAACAAGATAACAGTTTTTTCAAGATGTTATTATATGTCTAGTATTGGTGGGGGGTTAGATGGGTTGAGAATGGGAACACAGTTATGATTTGGGATTAATTGAGGGATGGGTTATAAATACGGGAGCCTTGTCTTTGGAGAGGTTGTGTATTGTTAGCATGTGGGGATTGTTACATAGAAATGTGGGGAAACGGCCCTTTTTTATTTATGGTCCGATGTTCCTCTGACATTTTGTGTCAGGCTTCATATTAACTTAACAGTAAATGTCTTTTACATCAGCGAGCAAGACAACATAGCTAAGAGAAATCATGAGGCTGCTTCACATGTTTTAACTCTTCATCCAAAAACTTAACATCACATCTTTTTAGATTCAGAGCTGGTGGAACGCGTTCGGATATGTGACGCTTGGGATTAGTTGAGGGGAAGCAGTGAGGGGAACATTAACCATGTGAATAATATGTCGGGGCAAGTGCATGGACGGGGTGGTGGGGGGCCTTTGTAAAAGGAAACACAACAGATACAGATAAAAAGATGACAGTTAACTTTTCAGTGAATCCAGTAATTGGCTTTCTAGGAAACTTGAATGGATCACTGAGCAAGGCCGCATATGGCCAACTGATCCATCTGAAGTGACCCCTGACCTGCTGTGGGGAAAGTGGGAGGGTTAAATAGAACTGGCGTGTAAGGGTAAATAGAGACTCAGTAAAGATGAGAGATTGCATGGCTGACCTCCCGGGCTGCTTCTCCTCCACACAGCACAACTGCAAACATTACAAGTAAGGACACTGAGCAGCCAGGCCGCAGCACCTCTCTGAGGACACCAGCAGAAGAACCTTCAGTGCCTGGAGGCTGCTCTGAACGTGGGTGACAGCAGACTGATCAGAGGAGGTTCTGTGTGTTCTCACCCATTTATGCCTAATTTGCATGTGTCTAGCTTAAGTAACCCTCTCCTCCCACGCCATTATCAGCATAACGTCATCATCTCATGTGTCTCCCGGGCTTTGAAATATCAGGAAGGCATCGCAGGGGATGGAGCTTCTCATTGCTTCTCAGTAAGTCTGTTCAATAATGTGATGGAGCCTGTGTCTGCTTGTGTCATTATTGTAGATATTTTCCTGCCTGCTGTGCTCTCCTTCTGGCTGCCCACTTTCCTGATATGTACTGTCTTCCTGCAAGTCCTCCTTTCAGCCTCCTTCATGTGACATTTTTTCATAATTTCTGCCCCTTCTTCTGTGTCTTTTTATCCTTTCTGCCACTATCCCTCCCTGATATGTGCCCACTGTGTTCTTCTGCCAACTGCTATTTCTTCTTGAAACCAACTTTTTCTTCCTTCTGCCACCTTCTGTTGCCCCCTTTCCCTGGCAACCCCAGACCCAACAGCCCCAATACCTACCACTTGCACTTTTTTACCTATATCTGTCATTCACATGTCAACCAACAGCCAATCAGGGTTCAAGGCCACTAGGTGAACCTGTTAGAATGCTGGTGGTTATGTGAACAGCAGGGAATAGCATCAAACAGGTAGTGCAAGGCAGACTGGCAGGAGAATGTGCACCAGGACAGTGCTTAGAAGACAGGCGGACCTCAGGATCAGTATGGCAAGAGATCCCATTTAAAGTGGATCAAAACCCAGGATTCTGACTATCCTGGGTTTTGGTCCTTGCCCCAATCTGGAATGCCCCACTGTGTGAAACCCCCAAGGTCACCCAATCTAACTCACCTTACCCCAGTCCTACTGTGTACACGCGGCCTCTCATCCAATCAGTGTGCTCGGGTCCGCTCCCACCTGGTGGCCACATCCTCCGCTGCCCGCTAACAGGGAGCATGCCCAGCCATTCACAAATGCCTGCCGTGGCCACTTCCCCGCTAAAGGATTAGTGGGGATGCGGCTGCTGCTCATGCATGACTCGTTGACCCGGGGAAAAAGGTGAGTTTCTGGGTAACCTGTGGGGGTTTCACAAAACAGAGCAGGGGGATCAAGTGGCCCTGGAATCTTATAGATTCCAAGGCTGTGGGCCACGGGTTTTGGTCCCCTTTAACAATGGGGGGGGGCGTGTTGGTAAAAGGTGCCTAGGGCAGCATGAATCCTAAATACAGCCCTGGATATAGGAGGGGCCCATTGGAGGAACTTGGCTTTGACAGTGCAACACCACCCCTGGGTAAAATCTCTGGCACCATAACAAGATAACAGTTTTTTCAAGACGTTATTATATGTCTAGCATTGGTGGGGGGTTTGATGGGTTGAGAATGGGAACACAGTTATGATTTGGGATTAATAGAGGGATGGGTTATAAATACAGGAGCCTTGTCTTTGGAGAGGTTGTGTATTGTTAGCATGTGGGGATTATTATATAGAAATGTGGGGAAACGGCCCTTTTTTATTTATGGTCTGATGTTCCTCTTTAAGGTCTCGTTCTTCCTAATGGACATTTTGTGTCAGGCTTCGCTCATATTAACTTAACAGTAAAAGTCTTTTACATCAGCGAGCAAGACAACATAGCAAATAGCAATCATGAGAGAGCTTCTCATGTTTCAACTCTTCAACCAAAAACTTAACATCACATCTTTTTAGATTCAGAGCTGGTGGAACGCGTTTGGATACGTGACATTTGGGATTAGCTGAGGGGAAGCAGTGAGGGGAATTGTAACTATATGAATAATATGTCGGGGCAAGTGCATGGACGGGGTGGGGGGGACTCACACAGATACATGAAAAGATGAATGAAAAGATGACAGTTAACTTTTCAGTGAATCCAGTAATTGGCTTTCTAGGAAACTTGAATGGATCGCTGAGCAAGTCAAATAAAATAAACGGAGAAGGCACAGTGCCCAGCGGCTTGAATATCCCGGGATTGTGAGGAGGAGAAGCCCATTAGAGAAACTATTCACTTATAAGATTTCATCTTCCAAATGACTGCGGACACATTGTATCTGCCTGTCGGTATTAATGGAAGTCCAGGTAATGGAGGGCAATGACCATAAAATATATATATATGACATTAAGGTAAAGTACGATTGCCTTCCAGCTTCAACTTGGACTTGTGAAATACTCTTTAGAATATTTTAACAACTGAATGACTTAAAGTGGACAAAAACCCAGCGGAGAGGTCTGGACTCTCCATTTGCCCCGAGGAAGCGACGATCCATCGTGTAACGCGTAGGCTGGGGGAGGGGCGCAGTGACGGCTGGCACATGTTAGATTTATGGTTGGTTGTCCCTCTTGTTAACCTGCATGTTTCCCCTGGTATAGTCATTTTTTTTTACCTTTTATACATATGTAGGTTTACACTGCTTAAACCGGACCTTCAGCGTGATTTAATGAAAAGCCCAAACTCTTAAAAAACGGTTCCCCCGCATCTAAAATTAATATATTTTACGTTTTTAGTCACTAACTTATTATTCTTTCCCCCACTGGGCTGCAACTCTGTTCAGGAATTTAGGATACGGGCGCCGCCATCTTGACTCAGAAGCATCACACTTATGAGGAGAGGAGAGCGGGATATGGTACAGGGGGGCGGGTTATAGCTGTGCTTTGCTCAGACAGAGCAGAGCTGGGGTCAGGTAAAGGTCAGCAGTCCCAGAATGCAGAGCAGCACAGTCAGGAGGCACTTCCTGTTTGCAGGCTGCCTGATAAGATGGCGGCTTCCATAAGCCGCCATCTTGGATGTTTAAAGGCTCATAACATGCAGTAGAGGCAGGTAGGATGATTTTTAATGTGAGCAATCTGTATGTACAGGGTGTGGGAAACATATAATATAGGCTCTTATTCAGAGTGAAGGTCCGCTTTAAATGTTTCTTGCGCTTGGCCACTTTAGCACTTATAGTATCATTAGAGTTGTTTATTACCGTAATTGTATATATAGCACTTTTTGATTGGCGCACTAGAATTCAGTAGGTTTTCATAGGGACATACAATTCATACAATCAGTTTTTAATGTATTTTAACCTGTGTAGTAGTAGTAGTAGTAGTTTAGATGGATTAATAAAAGTGATTATTGTTATCATTTAAACAGAGTGGTGCAGATTGTGTCTTGGGGTTGGGGGCTGTGTGGAAGCCTCCTTGTTGTATATATGTGGGGCTCTTTAGAATATATTAAGAACTGAATGACTTAAAGTGGACAAAAACCTCAGCGGAGAGGTCTGGACTCTCCATTTGCCCTGAGGAAGCGACGATCCATCGCGTAACGCGTAGGCTGGGGGAGGGGCGCAGTGACGGCTGGCACATGTTAGATTTATGGTTGGTTGTCCCTCTTGTTAACCTGCATGTTTCCCCTGGTATAGTCATTTTTTCTTACCTTTTATGCATATGTAGGTTTACACTGCCTAAATTTTTCTTGCGCTTGGTGACTTTAGCTCTTATAGTATCATTAGAGTTGTTTATTACCGTAATTGTATATATAGCACTTTTTGATTGGAGCACTAGGATTCAGTCGGTTTTCATAGGGACATACAATTCATACAATCATTTTTTAATGTATTTTAACCTGAGTAGTGTTTAGATGAATTAATAAAAGTGATTATTGTTATCATTTAAACGGAGTGGTGCAGATTGTGTCTTGGGGTTAGGGGCTGTGTGGAAGCCTCCTTGTTGTATATATGTGGGGCTCTTTAGAATATATTAAGAACTGAATGACTTAAAGTGGACCAAAACCCTGCGGAGATCTGTCCAGGAATCTTATTGATTCCCTCCCCCTGGGGCATCCAAAATCGGGATGCCCCACAGTGTGAAACCCCCCAGGTTGCCTATAAACTCACCTTCTTTCCCGATCCAACGGCGTATGCGCGAGCAGCAGTCGCATCCCTCTAACAGGGCGCATGTGTAAATGGCCGGCACAGACACGGGTAGTGGGGGATGCGGCCGCCAGCGTGCTCAGATCTGCTCACCTCAGACACGCTCTTAGGTGAAGGGACAGGAGCGGATCCGAGTGCGCTGATTGGATGAGAGGCTACGCATGTGCCGTAGGATCAAGGAGGGGTAAGTCACATTGGGCAACCTGGGAGGTTTCACCCAGTGGGGCATCCCCGATCAGGGGCAAAAACCAAAACCCAGAATAGTCAAAATCCTAGGTTTTACATGTATAGTTAATACAGTTGAAAAAAGACATATGTCCATCAAGTTCAACCAAGGGTGTTGGAGTAGGGGAAGTTATTTTTTATTTTATTTTATAGGGGAAGCTATTTATTTTATTTTTTTTGTTTTGTTTTGTTTTTTTCACTTTAAACTGAGTAGGAATTTGACAGTTTCCTATACCGATTGCAAAAGGAGTAAAATGTATCTTCAAATGCATCATATATTAGCCCTCCCCCACCCAATCCGCCACTCCACAACTCTCAAAACCTTCAAAGGCGCCCTTAAAACTCACCTATTCAGACAAGCATATAATCTGGCTTAAAGTGGACCAACACCCAGGGGGGATCGGCCCGAGAATCTATAAGATCAGATCCCTCCCCGCGGGGCATCCGAAATCGGGGTGTCCACGCGGGGTGAAACCCCCCAGGAAGCCCAGAAATCTTACCTTAACCCCGTTCCAATGGCGCATGCGCGATCCGCAGCCGCGTCTCGCGCTTCCCTCTAGCAGGGCGCGCACCCGCGCCGGTCGTTTGTGGATGGCCGGCGCGGGCGCGCTCCCTGTTAGAGGGAAGCGCGAGACGCAGCCTCCAGCGCTCAGAGCCGCTGTGGTTGGACGCCGCTTGTACGTGCATACCACAGCGGCTCTGAGCGCTCTGATTGGACGAGCGCCCTCCTAGGAGCGTGGTGAGGTGAGTGTTTCCGGGCGTTCTGGGGGGTTTCACACAGCGGGGCACCCCCGATCGGGGTGCCCCACCAAAGTGGACCAAAACCCAGGATAGTCAAAATCCTGGGTGTTGGTCCACTTTAAGCAATTCTCTATAGGGCACATGCCACAAAGCTCAATACTGTCTGTGTGTGATCCTTCCCCCTCGTCTTCACCCCTCATCCATTAGACTGTCAGCTCCTAGGGCCAGGCTCTCTATCCTATTGTATCTTGTATTCAGAATATTCACTGTAAACTCTGTAACACTGCATTTATAATAGTCTATGTACTGTATGTTTCTACCCTGTCTGTAATTACTGCTTTGTACAGCGCTTCGGAAGATGATGGGGCTATATAAATAAACAATATTATTATTAATAATAATAATATCCTAGTTTTACAGTCCAGGGTCAGCTCAGTCCAGCAGCCCGCTGGGACGGGGGGGAATGATATGTACAGGTCTCTTCTCACCTCTGTAGATAAGGACAGGTAGAAATATAAAACGATCTGCGGCATACACTTTATTTTCTTCCTGACATGTCGGCTTCTGAGGGGTTTAATGTTGTCCTCTGGTTATTTTTAAAGCAACGAGCACTAGACTGCGTCCAATTATGGGCAAATGACGGTAGCACATGGGCTCTGATATCTGCCCTCTCAGATCCCTGCTGGGGAGAGACACGTCTTTCATCTCCGCTGGCAGCGGGATCGACCGCCCTAACTGTGTGTGTGTGTGTGCGTGTGTGTGTGTAGGTGTGTGTAGGTGTGTGTTTCTGTCTGTGTGCGTGTGTGTGTGTGTGTGTGTGTGTGTCTGTGTGTGTCTGTGTGTGTGCGTGTGTCTGTGTCTGTGTCTGTGTGTGTGTGTGTGCGTGTGTGTGTGTAGGTGTGTGTAGGTGTGTGTTTCTGTCTGTGTGCGTGTGTGTGTGTGTGTGTGTCTGTGTGTGTCTGTGTGTGTGCGTGTGTCTGTGTGTCTGTGTCTGTGTCTGTGTGTGTGTGTGTGTGTGTGCGTGTGTGTGTGTGTGTGTGTGTGTGTGTCTGTGTGTCTGTGTCTGTGTCTGTGTGTGTGTGTGTGTGTGTGCGTGTGTGTGTGTGTGTGTGTGTGCGTGTGTCTGTGTGTCTGTGTCTGTGTCTGTGTGTGTGTGTGTGTGTGCGTGTGTGTGTGTGTGTGTGTGTGTCTGTGTGTGTGCGTGTGTCTGTGTCTGTGTGTGTGTGTGTTGTGTGTGTGTGTGTGTGTCTGTCTGTGTGTGTGTGTGTGTGTGTCTGTCTGTGTGTCTCTGTGTGTGTCTGTGTGTGTGTGTGTCCCGTGTTATAATAAAAATAGTTATTAATTGTATATCCTTTCTTTTCCACTGCAGCATGGTGTATCAACAAAAAAAGTAAAAGCTAAACCAAACTAGAGGTTTCCCTATTATTCCCATTATTATTATTGTTTATTTATATAGTGCCATCATCTTCCATAGCGCTGTACAAAGTAGTAATTACAGACAGGGTAGAAACATACAGTATAGGCAGCGGGATAGGCCGTCCTACCTGTGTATGTATTTGTCTGTGTGTGTGTGTGTTTCCATCCCGTGTTATAATTAAAAAAGTTATTAATTGCATATATTTTCTTGTCCACTGAAGCTTGATGTATCAACAAATAAAGTAAAAGCGTAACCAAACTGGAGGTTTCCCCATTATTATTATTGTTTGTTTATATAGCGCCATCATCTTCCATAGCGCTGTACAAAGTAGAAATGAGACTGGAGGTGAATAATTTGACCCAGATGTTGCTGCTATTCGGGTCCAAATCCAAAGCTCGTCATTTGTTCACCCTTTGGAATGCTCCTGAAGTTATTTTTCATCGAGAAAGTCTGGAGAAAGTATTCTTAGAATATTAGCGTTGATTCAGAGCCCCTTTCTCACCTTTTTTTTTTGCGTGAAAAATTCCATCCTCTCGTCTGATTCAGCAAAGCCTTTTTTCTGCGAGAACTTTAGTGTGAAATGTTTTCATTTTTGCATGATTTCTCATTTGTTTGCAAGACCTCCATAAAAATGATGAGAAAGGGGCTCTGAATCAACCCTATTATCCGCCCCTTCAAGCCCTAGGTGACTATCCTCTATGCCTAGTGCTCCAAGCTAGTAGTACCAGTGCCAGTCTAGTAATAACCAGCACCAGGCTTGTTGTACCAGCACCAAGCTATTAGTACCAGGGCCAGTCTAGTAATACCAGTGCCAGGCTAGTAGTACCAGGGCCAGTCTAGCAGTACCGGTGCCAGTCTAGTAGTACCAGTGCCAGTCTAGTAGTACCGGTGCCAGGCTACTAGTACTAATGCCAGGCTAGTAGTAACAGTAGTACCAGTGGCAGGTTAGTAATAACCAGCACCAGGCTTGTTGTACCAGCACAAAGCTATTAGCAACTGTGCCAGGCTAGTAATAACAGCACCAGGCTAGTAGTACCAATGCCAAGCTAGTAATACCAGGACCAGGCTAGTAATACCAGTGCCAGGCTAGTAGTGCCAGGGCCAGTCTAGTAGTACCAATATCAGACTAGTAGTACCAGGGCCAGGGTAGTAGTACCAGCACCAGGCTAATAATACCAGTGCCCAGTGCCCGCCTAGTAGTACCAGTATCAGACTAGTAGTACCAGGGCCAGTCTAGTAGTACCAGTGCAAGTCTAGTAGTACTGGTGCCAGGCTACTAGTACTAGTGCCAGGCTAGTAATACCAGCACTAGGCTTGTTGTACCAGCACCAAGCTATTAGTAACAGTGGCAGGCTAGTACTAACAGCACCAGGCTAGTAGTACCAAGCTAAGCTAGTAGTACCAGCGCCACGCTATTAGCACTAGTGCCAGGCTATTAGTACTAGTGCCAGTCTAGTAGTAACAGTACCAGTCTAGTAGTGCCAGGGCCAGTCTAGTAGTACCAGCACCAGGCTAGTAGAACCAATGCCAGTTTAGTTTACCAGTTCCAGGTTAGTAGTACTAGTGCCAGTCTAGTAGTATCAGCACCAATCTAGTAGTGCCAGTCTAGTAGTACCAATGCTAGTCTAGTAGTACCAATGCCAGTCTAGTAGTATCAGTGCCAGTCTAGTAGTACCAATGCCAGTCTAGTAGTACCAATGCCAGTTTAGTAGTACCAGCGCCAGGCTAGTAGTACTAATGCCAGGCTAGTAGTACCAGTACCAGGCTATTAGTACCAGTGCCAGGTTAGTAGTACCAGGGCCAGTCTAGTAGTACCAGTATCAGACTAGTAGTACCAGTGCCAGTCTAGTAGTACTGGTGCCAGGCTACTAGTAACAGTGCCAGGCTAGTAATAACAGCCCCAGGGTTGTTGTACCAGCACCAAGCTATTAGTAACAGTGCCAGGCTAGTAATAACAGCACCAGGCTGGTAGTACCAACGCCAAGTTAGTAGTACCAGTGCCAGACTATTAGCACTAGTGCCAGGCTACTAGAACTAGTGCCAGGCTAGCAATGACAGCACCATGCTGGTAGTACCAGTATCAGGCTAATAATACCAGTACCAGGCTAGTAGTACCAGGGCCAGTCTAGTAGTACCAGAATCAGTCTAATAGTACCAGGGCCAGTCTAGTAGTACCAGTATCAGACTAGTTGTACCAGGGCCAGTCTAGTAGTACTGGTGCTAGGCTAGTAATAACAGCACTAGGCTTGTTGTACGAGCACCAAGCTATTAATAACAGTGACAGGCTAGTATTAACAGCACCAGGCTAGTAGTACCAATGCCAAGCTAGTAGTACCAGTGCCAGTCTAGCAGTGCCAGGCTAGTCGTGCCAGTCTAGTAGTAACAATGCCAGTCTAGTAGTATCAGTGCCAGTCTAGTAGTACCAATGCCAGTCAAGTAGTACCATTGCCAGTCTAGTAGTACCAATGCCAGTTTAGTAGTACCAGTGCCAGGCTAGTAGTACCAGTGCCAGGCTAGTAGTACCAATGCCAGGCTAGTAATACCAGTACCAGGCAATTAGTACCAGTGCCAGGTTAGTAGTACCAGGGCCAGTCTAGTAGTACCAGTGCCAGTCTAGTAGTACTGGTGCCAGGCTACTAGTAACAGTGCCAGGCTAGTAATCACAGCACCAGGGTTGTTGTACCAGCACCAAGCTATTAGAAACAGTTCCAGGCTAGTAATAACAGCACCAGGCTAGTAGTACCAACGCCAAGTTAGTAGTACCAGTGCCAGACTATTAGCACTAGTGCCAGGCTATTAGAACTAGTGCCAGGCTAGTAATGACAGCACCATGCTGGTAGTACCAGTATCAGGCTAATAATACCAGTGCCAGTCTAGTAGTACCAGGGCCAGTCTAGTAGTACCAGGGCCAGTCTAGTAGTACCAGGGCCAGTCTAGTAGTACCAGTATCAGACTAGTTGTACCAGGGCCAGTCTAGTAGTACTGGTGCTAGGCTAGTAATAACAGCACTAGGCTTGTTGTACGAGCACCAAGCTATTAATAACAGTGACAGGCTAGTATTAACAGCACCAGGCTAGTAGTACCAATGCCAAGCTAGTAGTGCCAGGCTAGTCGTGTCAGTCTAGTAGTAACAATGTCAGTTTAGTAGTACCAGTGCCAGGCTAGTAGTACCAGTGCCAGGCTAGTAGTACCAATGCCAAGTTAGTAGTACCAGTGCCAGGCTAGTAGTACCAGTGCCAGGCTAGTAGTACCAATGCCAGGCTAGTAATACCAGTACCAGGCAATTAGTAGCAGTGCCAGGTTAGTAGTACCAGGGCCAGTCTAGTAGTACCAGTATCAGACTAGTAGCACCAGTGCCAGTCTAGTAGTACCAGTGCCAGTCTAGTAGTACCAATGGCAGTTTAGTAGTACCAGTGCCAGGCTAGTAGTACCAGTGCCAGGCTAGTAGTACCAATGCCAGGCTAGTAATACCAGTACCAGGCAATTAGTACCAGTGCCAGGTTAGTAGTACCAGGGCCAGTCTAGTAGTACCAGTATCAGACTAGTAGCACCAGTGCCAGTCTAGTAGTACCAGTGCCAGTCTAGTAGTACTGGTGCCAGGCTACTAGTAACAGTGCCAGGCTAGTAATCACAGCACCAGGGTTGTTGTACCAGCACCAAGCTATTAGAAACAGTTCCAGGCTAGTAATAACAGCACCAGGCTAGTAGTACCAACGCCAAGCTAGTAGTACCAGTGCCAGGCTATTAGAACTAGTGCCAGGCTAGTAATGACAGCACCATGCTGGTAGTACCAGTATCAGGCTAATAATACCAGTGCCAGGCTAGTAGTACCAGGGCCAGTCTAGTAGTACCAGTATCAGACTAGTTGTACCAGGGCCAGTCTAGTAGTACTGGTGCTAGGCTAGTAATAACAGCACTAGGCTTGTTGTACGAGCACCAAGCTATTAATAACAGTGACAGGCTAGTAGTACCAACGCCAAGCTAGTAGTACCAGTGCCAGGTTATTAGTACTAGTGCCAGTCTAATAGTACCAGTATAAGTCTAGTAATACCAATGCCAGTTGTACCAGTGCCAGGTTAGTAGGATTTGTGCCAGGCTATTAGTAGTAGGGTAAAAATGAGACAAATAAATAATTTGACCCAGATGTTGCTGCTATTCGGATCCAAATCCTAAGCTCGTCATCTGTTCACCTTTCATAACGCTCCTAAAGTTATTTTTCAGGGAGAAATTCTGGAGAAAGCAACCGGGTGAGAAAGTATTCTTGACATATTATCGGCGATAGCTGAAGCGTGAAAACATAATTCTGCTAATATCGGTGGATGTGGTTTTATTGGACGCCGGCGCATCCTGTGCTGAGCATAATAAACCAAAATTGCTTACAATCGAAATTTTAGTGCCTAATGCTGATGAAGATGAAGTGCCGACAAGTGTCTCATTAGCGGCCCGTGAAAGCGCCATTACATCTTCCTTCTCTTCTAATTGCTTCTGAGGAGGGATTCTGCGATGACTCTCCGCCGCCTTGTCAGGAGTTGGAGCCTGTCTCTCTTAAAAATGGCGTTTGATCGGTGCGTTCCCCCGAGGGACGCGCACCTGCCGCACGGCGCACGCGGCTCGTTCTGAGAATTATCCGAGAGCAAAAAGAAACAAAAAAGAGCATCTTCACAGAAAAAGAAAGAAAACTCCTGGTTCCTGTTTTTTTTTCCAAGCCAGTGCTGAAAAGTCCCACATTTTTTACTTTGTTATATTAGTTATATATTTATTCTTGGTACACCTATGTATCATTAATTTGTAACAAGCTTATGATGCAGGGGGCAGCACCATCCCACACTTTCCGTCTACTGTTCTATGCAGCCACTGACACGTAGAGTGAGCGTCAAGTCAAAAAGGACGCACTTTTGTAACTCAGGCCCTTATTTAACAAGGGATAGCACCAGGTAGCGAATGGTGAGTGAACGGTAATGACGGTCACCGCCACGAGGACGCCGGCTCCCCACCACAATCACACATTTATCAAGCCGATCCTGCTTAGCGACTGACAGAGCGCCAGATAGCGAATCATTCATCATTATTCCAGCCTCACCCCACAGTGCCAGCGAGCGACCTTGAACAGCGACAGGTATGACCTCTCGCTACCTGGCGCTCTCCAATGCATTTCAATGGAGCAATCTTTAAATATTCATAATTCATTGCTATTGTTTTTTTTTTTTTTTTTTTTTAAATGTCAAAAATTCTGTGACCAAGGTTAAGGTATAAAAAAAAAAAAATTTGTGCAGAATTGATATTACAGGTCTGATATTAATGTATTCATATTACAAAATGTTTTGAAAAACATGTTTTTTTTTTGTCAAAAAATATGGTTGTTTGGGGGTTAAAAAACTACTTTTAACCCATCGCCGCCAGCGCTCTGGGGTTTAAACATGCATTTCACAGACCGAGAATTTTTTGAGCGTGATTTGTTAATGAATATGCTGGGAGCCGTTTGCTATGGCCATTCGCTGTCATGCGCTCCCATACAGCGCGGAACCTGTCAAATAGTGACTCCTCACCCAATATTCAACATTACGGCAAACCGACTGAGTCGCTATCAACTACAGAACAACGGCCAAGCACAGCAACTACTAGCGGGCGCTCTGAAAATGCCGCTACAGTCGCTCAACTGTCGCTACCTGGCGCTATTAATGAATCGGCCTCCCCGTGATGGGGTAGCTGTCCCCATCTTCGGTCAGCTTTCGGTGCAAAATGTACATAGTTTACAGTTAATTTCAATTGCAGGTGTAGTTATATAGTTATATTATATCCTCCACAGTTTTTTCCTATATACTGTATGTTTTTTTAATCTTGCCTTTTATTGTTGTGTGTTTTAGATGCTTCTTTGATATCAATAAATTGACGTATACATTTTTAATAGACTTGTGAGTGCGGCCAATTACTTAGGGTTTTTTGGGGCATACCTAGAGCCCCAGCCTTGCGCATATTCCCCTGTTAGCGGGAAGCAGGGGATGCAGCCACCAGCGCACTTGAAGCCACTGGCCTTAGATGAAGGCTTAGGGCCTTATTCATGAAGGGATAGCGCCATGTAGCGCCTTGTAAACGACAGGTAGCGGCAGGTGAATGCCGGACACGGCAGCAATTACACATTTATCAAGCGCATTCTGGTGAGCGACTGGAACAACGCCATGTAGCGTCCGATTCATCATTATCCCAGCCTTAGCGTACAGCGCCGGCGTTCCAACTTTCAGAGCGCCATGTCTTACCTCTCGCTACCTGTCGCTCTCCTGTACATTTCAATGGACGTTTTTTTACTTCTCTTTAAAGTGGACCAACACCCAGGATTTTGACTATCCTGGGTTTTGGTCCACTTCGGTGGGGCACCCCGATCGGGGGTGCCCCGCTGTGTGAAACCCCCCAGAACGCCCGGAAACACTCACCACGCTCCTACGCGGGCGCTCGTCCAATCAGAGCGCTCAGAGCCGCTGTGGTATGCACGTACAAGCGGCATCCAACCACAGCGGCTCTGAGCGCTGGAGCCCGCGTCTCGCGCTTCCCTCTAACTAGAGGGAAGCGCGAGATGCGGCCGCGGCTCGCGCATGTGCCGTTGGAACGGGGTTAAGGTAAGGTTTGTGGGCTTCCTGGGGGGTTTCACCCCGCGGAACTTCCCGATTTCGGATGCCCCGCGGGGAGGGATCTGATCGGCCCGGGAATCTATAAGATCCCCCCTGGGTGTTGGTCCACTTTAAACAGGGTTTTTTTTTTTTTTTTTTATTCTCAAATAATGTTGTGGCCTCTCCCGGCCTAGAAAAAGACATTTTTTCCAAATGTTTGCATTTTTAAGATATTTATGCAGAAATGACATTACAGGTCTGGCATTAATGTGTTCATGTTACAATGTTATAACAATGTAATTCCTTATGTTTTCGCTTTGTTACTGGTGGATACATGTACAAAAACAGCCTTAGATCACATGGCCTCCGGCGCTCTGGGCTACAGCGAAGCATTTTTAAGCGCCGGCGGTGTGTGAGGCTGTTTTTTTTATGAATATGGTGTGAGTCGGTCGCACTGACCAGTCGCTAACATGCGCTCCCATACAGCTCTGTACTGCTCATTTAGCGACTCCCCACAATGTATTTAATAATGCTGCATAGGGACTGTGGCGCTCTGAACTAGCGACCCACGGCCAAGCACAGTGACTACTAGCGGGCGCTCTGAAATGCCTCGCTACAGACGCTCATCTGTCGCTACCTGCCGCTAGTAATGAATCAGCCTGTTAGATACCGTGATGTCAGCGTGCTCCAAGTGGCTCTGATTGGACGAGCAGCCACATATTCTCCGTAGGACCAGTAAGAGGTGAGTTTTTTTGTGCGATCTGGGGGGTTTCACACAGCCGGGCATTCCTGATCGGGATGCCCCGGAGAAAAGAACCAAAACCCAGGATAGTCAAAATCCTGGGTCTTGGTCCACTTTAAATTAAACCATACCCCCTCATTGATTGATGGATAGGAGATACATTGTAACAGTTACAACAACACTTTGAATTGGCAAATGAATCATTTATTGCTGCAGATCTGCATGTTACACCTCAAAGAGGGACAATATGTAAATAAAGCCACACCCCCTTATGCAGGGATGGATGAAGCCACGCCCCCTAATTGAGAGATGGATAGAAGATAGGATGTAACAGCTAAAACAATAGAAACATTTTGAATAGGCAAATGAACCATTTATTGCTGCAGATCTGCATGTTACACCTCAAAGAGGGACAATATGTAAATGAAGCCACACCCCTCGCTGAGTGATGTATGAAGCCACGCTCCTCATTGAGGGATGGATGAAACCACGCCCCCTCAGTGAGGGATGGATGAAGCCACGCCCCCTCATTAAGGGATGGATAGGATATAGGATGTAACAGCTAAAACAATAGAAACTATTTGAATAGGCAAATTAATAATTTATTGCTGCAGATCTGCATGTTACACCTCAAAGAGGGACAATATGTAAATAAAGCCACACCCCCTTATGTAGGGATGGCTGAAGCCACGCCCCCTCATTGAGGGATGGATGAAGCCACGCCCCCTCATTGAGGGATGGATGAAGCCACGCCCCCTCATTAAGGGATGGATAGGATATAGGATGTAACAGCTAAAACAATAGAAGCTATTTGAATAGGCAAATGAATCATTTATTGCTGCAGATCTGCAAGTTACACCTCAAAGAGGGACAATATGTAAATGAAGCCACGCCCCCTCATTGAGGGATGGATAGGAGATAGGATGTAACAGTTACAATAGAAACACTTTGAATAGGTAAATTAATCATTTATTGCTGCAGATCTGCATGTTACACCTCAAAGAGGGACAAATGGGAACAACGAGGGACAGGGGGACATGGACTCCAAAGAGGGACAGTCCCTCCAAATCAGGGACACTTGGGAGGTATGAGTGAATGGGGCTTAAAAAGAGCATTTCTATTTCCTTTTTGTTATCCAAAAGTGAACCATTTGCACCTGGTGCTGAATCAACCTCAATGTCAGAGAGTTGTATTGTGCTATGAATAGTCTTTTAAAGGTTGAAATCCTTCCCTGAATGTACCGGGCCATCTCGGGACACCGTCAAAATGTCATTTCGGTGGCTGATTCTCGGTTTTGGCGGAGTGACAATTAGCTTCTGACCCCGGCAATCTGTAGGTTGCGCTGCCGTTAATACAAACGTAGCAGATGTCAGCGGAGCCGGGGACGCCTCCCAACACGAGAGAGGACATGTCCCTCTAACCCCAACATATTGCTGCTCCCCAGAGGCGGAGGCTGCTCAGTAGCCAGAGCAGGCGAGCGCCACGTAACTAGAAACTTCGGCGTTTCGACAGTTTGAATAAATGACAGGTCTAATGAGCCCCCGCCATCGTTGCTGCTCCCCAAATAAAATATAAAGACAAATATGGATATGCACAGCCCAAAAAATATATATATCTAATGTAGAGAGGTGCTGGCTGACGGGGTAAGTAAGTAGAGGAGATTAGAAGATTGGGGCCCTAGATATACCCCAGATTAACCCCATAAATGAAGCCGCACACATAGGTATGTAAAAAATATAAAAACAAACAAATTTATTAGAGTCAAGAATAGCAGCTAGAACGTACAACATAGAAGACGGTGAGGCCGATTCATTAACAGCGGCGGGTAGCGACAGTTGAGCGACTGTAGCGGCATTTTCAGAGCGCCCGCTAGTAGTCGCTGTGTTTGGCCGTTGTTCGGTAGTTGATAGCGACTCAGTCGGTTTGCCGTAATGTTGAATATTGGGTGAGGAGTCGCTATTTGACAGGTTCCCCACTGTATGGGAGCGCATGATAGCGACTGGCCCTAGCGACCGGCTCCCACCATATTCATTAAAAAATCACGCTCAAAAATTCTCGCGCTGTGAAATGCATGTTTAAACCCCAGAGCGCTGGCGGCGATGGGTTAAAAGTAGTTTTTTAACCCCCAAGCAACCATATTTTTTGAAACCAAAAAGATCAAGTTTTTTAAATAATTTAGTAATATGAATACATTAATATCAGACCTGTAATATCAAATCTGCACAATTTTTTTTTTTTTTTTTTACCTTAAAAAAATTATCTAACATGGCAGAAGTGGTCACAGAATTTTTCACATTTAAAACAAAAAAAAAATTAATAACAATTAATTATTAATATTTAAAGATTGTTCCATTGAAATGCATTGGAGAGCGCCAGGTAGCGAGAGGTCATACCTGTCGCTGTTCAAGGTCGGACGCTGGCGCTGTGGGCTGAGGCTGGAATAATGATGAATGAGTGGCTAAATGGCGCTATCTCAGTCGCTAAGCAGGATTGGCTTGATAAATGTGTGATTGTGGTGGGGAGCCGGCGTTCTCGTGGCGGGGCCCGTCATTACCGGCCGCTCACCAGTCGCTACCTGTCGCTATTCCTTCATAAATAAGGGCCAAAGTTAAAAAAACATATATACACAATTAGCAAAGGAGGAATCCTGACAATGGCTCTAATATAAATACCAATTCATGAAAATATATTTGGAAAATGAATAAATAAATATGTATGGCTACAAAAGTGCAAATTAGTGATAATGAATTATTCCTCTCTAAATCCATGAGTGAAAAAAAAAAAGTTTGACATTTTTGATGACTCAGTTTACACACATATATGTGCAAAAACCGGCAAAAAGTGTCAATGCATAATCAGTCCTATTTCTATGAACACGCAGTGATAAAGAGTAAAGTGTCACAAGTGCATAAGCCAATACAGTAGATGATCAAAATAGAAAATAAATAACGTCACCAATAAACAGAGCGCAGGTCCTCCTACAGCAGCCAACCACCGACGCGTTGCGTGACCAACTGGTTGACCCCTGGCGAAGTGGCAGTTGGCCACGCAACGCTTTTTCACTTATGGATTTATAGAGGAATAATTAATTATCACTTATTTGCACTTTTGTAGCCATAAATATTTATTTATTTTCCAAATATATTTTCATGAATTGGTATTTATATTAGAGCCATTGTCAGGATTCCTCCTTTGCTGATTGTGTATATATGTTTTTTAACTTTGTCTTCTATGTTGTAGGTTCTAGCTGCTATTCTTGACTCTAATATATTTGTTTGTTATTGTATTTTTTACATGCCTATGTGTACGGCTTTATTTATGGGGTTAATCTGGGGTATATCTAGGGCCCCAATCTTCTAAGCTCCTCAAATAAAAGACTTTTTCAGAAATTTAATTCATAAGACTAAAATGCTGTACTAAAGTGCTAACTTGGACAGCTAGGTGGCATATGAAGGATTAAACAAATGCAGCACAGTAGAAAACCATACTGCTGGGATTATTATTGTAGATTATATAGGGATTTTGGACTATATTGGGTAAAGAAGTGAAATGAAAATGCAGTTGCCGTTTCAACTTTGGACACTAGATGGTAGTGTAAGACCACAAATGGTGCGATAGAAATAAATTCTGGCTTTGAATTCTGGATTAGGATTGCCCTTTAGGATGAGTCGGGGGACAGAAGATACATTTGAGGGAACAACAGGAAACTGCTGTGATTGGTTGGGAGGTTTTTGGAAGGGAAACTGATGGCAACATTGTAAGAGAACAAAGTTGATATGAGGGAGAACTCGAGAAATATAGTCTGGCCGTAATTCAAACCCCATGTGAGGCAAACAGACACTTTTTTTTTTTGCATAATATTTTTATTGAATATAGGCAATTATTACAACCAAAAACAGTTTGCATTTCAGTTTGTAAAGATCACATCCAGTTGAAATGCATATCATATAAATTAGAGCACAGGAAAGATGTTATACAAAGCATTCAACGCGTTTTTGGAAACAACAACAGCTAAAAATCAAAATACAGTACATAATAAAAGAATAAAGAGTATAGCCGAGGGATGAAAAGGAGGGAAAGAAGGGGCGGGGTGGGTGTCCTTTTACTTCAAGTCAAAAAAGTTAACACTAGGTTACAGTAAGATGGGAGTTAAGGTACAAATAGGTGGCGGTCAAAGTGCTTAGGCTGAAAGTGGGAGATCCAGCCTTCCCAGGTCGCTAGGAAGGGAGTAAGATCCCCCTGCATTGAGGCAGCCATCTTTTCAAATAGCATTACCTCGTTAATACGGGGTATGAGACTACCACTGGGAATGGACTTACTCTTCCATGACCGAGCGATAGTCATTTTAGCAGCTGTTAGGATATGCCTCACTAGCTCAAAATGTGTTCTGGAGCAATCGGGAGGTCTTAGATTTAGAAGAGCTAATTGAGGTGAGGGGGTCAAACGTAGGCCTGTTGCCTTAAATATAAGATAGAATACCTTAGCCCAGAACTGTTTAACCAGCCTACACTCCCACCAAATATGGATGTAGGTTCCTCGCTCACTGCAGTTTCTAAAGCATTCTGCAGAGTACGTAGGGCAAAACTTGTGGACTCGCTCTGGAACCAGGTACCAACGAAGTAGAACTTTGGTATTGGTCTCCTGGGCGCCAGTGTGAAGAAATTTAGTAAATGAGTTCCTCCATACTGCCTTCCAGTCCTCACCCGATAGGTTTATACCAAGATCCTCCTCCCATCTAGTAGTATAGGCTGGAAGGGAATTCTCATCCGCCTCCCCCAGTAACTGGTAAATCGTCGATACCGTCCCTTTGCCAAGAGGCTGCTTCTCACAGATGGACTCGAAGGGCGAGAAAGGTCTTGGTACTGACCTCAACTCTGTTTTAGCTCCTATATAATGAGTGATTTGCAGAAAGCGGAGAAATTCTTTACACGATATATCCTTGAGGGATTGAAGGTCGGAAAAGGTTATCATACCCCTGTGTGATAAGAAATCTTTAAATTTCGTTAAATTGTGGGCTCTCCACCAGGAGAAGGCCGATGGTTCCTGGAATGCAGGGAGGAACTCAGGATTACCAAGTATGGAAAGCAAGGGGGTCTGAGGGGAGGAGAGGTTAGCTCTCAATCTATTAGTCTTCCATATTTTGAGGGAGTGGTTCAAAACAGGGTTGTCAATGACTTTATAGGTCGACGATGGCAGCCATAATACATTCCCTATCTCTATCGGGGAGCAGCTGGTCTGTTCAATATCAACCCACAGTGGTCTCTCCATACCAGCGTGGAGGGCAGATAGTTGGGCAATCTGGCAGGCAGAGTAATAGCGTGCTAAGTTGGGAACCCCAAGGCCCCCCTGATTCTTAGATCTGTATAATGTCCTACGATTAACCCGCGGTTTTTGTTTCCCCCAGATAAAGGAGTTCAAAGATGCCTGGAGACCCCTAATAAAGGGAGCCGGGATTGAAATTGGAAGGACCCGAAAAAAGAAAAGTATTTTAGGAAGCCAAGTCATTTTGACCGCCGTTATCCTTCCCAACCATGACAGGTTCATTCTGGTCCAGGTGGCAAACAGACACTTTATGAGGTCTGGGGAGATGCTAAAGATTTAATAAATGACAGGTCTGAGGAGCCCCCACTATCGTAGCTGGTCCCCAAATAAAGAGCTAAGGCTTTTCCAGGAATTTAATCCATAAGAATACAATGCTGCAATAAAAAGCTAGGACAGCTAGGTGGCATATGAAGGATTAAACAAATGCAGCACAGTAGAAAACCATACTGCTGGGATTATTATTGTAGATTATATAGGGATTTTGGACTATATTGGGTAAAGAAGTGAAATGAAAATGCAGTTGCCGTTTCAACTTTGGACACTAGATGGTAGTGTAAGACCACAAATGGTGCGATAGAAATAAATTCTGGCTTAGAATCCTGGATTAGGATTGCCCTTTAGGATGAGTCAGGGGACAGAAGATACATTTGGGGGAATAGGAAACCTACTGCGATTGGTTTGGGAGGTTTGTGGAAGTGAAACTAACGGCAACATTGTAAGATGAGTTGATGTGAGGGAGAACTCGAGAAATATAGTCTAGGCGTAGTCCAAACACCATGTGAGGGTAACAGACACTTCTGAGGTCTGGGGAGATGCTAAAGTGGGTGAGAGGATGGGAGAAATGAGGAGTGAGACTGGAATCCTGCAGAGGTTATTATTATTATTAAAGTGGACCTTCGACCCAGGATTTTGACTATACTGGGTTTTGGTCCTTTCCCCTTGGACACCCCATTCGGGATGCCCCGCTGCGTGAAACCCCTCAGATCGCCCGAAGAAGCTCACCTCTTCCCGATTCTACGGCGCATGCGTGGCCGATCGTCCAATCAGCGCGCTCGGAGCCGCTGACGTCATGTCATCTAAGACGGCGATTAAGGCCAGCAGCTCCAAGCTCGCTGGCGGCCGCATCCCCCGCTCCCCTCTAACAGGGAGCATGCCGCGTTGGCCATTCACAAATGCCTGGCGTGGACACGCGCCCTGCTAGAGGGATAGCGGGATCCGGCTCGCGCTTGCTCCGTTGGACCGGGAAGTAAGGTAAGTGAAAGGGGCGACCTGGGGGGTTTCACACAGCGGGGCACCCCCATTTTGGATGCCCTGGGGGGGGATATCGATCGCACCGGGAATCTTATAGATTCAAGGTGCGATCGATTTTGGTTTTGGTCCACATTAAGTGCTCTTGACCAACTGCTCTGGTTGGTTAGGGCGTCCCACCGCTTGCGTGTGTGCACTCATTGCTTGTGTTTGCCTCTTTGCACAGATGGGTTAAATGGGGAGGGAAAATTCCTATATGTGTGCAAGTTTACAGTGGCCATCTATGCACCCCCGCAAAAAAAAAATATCAATTTATCCACTCATGGCAGTTGAGTTCCCATTTACCTACTGATGGGTTTTCTCCTCCGCCCACATATTGCGTTGCCCGCAGTGGCCATACAAAAGGCACGACTGCCGGTGTAACAATAGAGGTCGGGGGGGTGAACACTCCACAAAGCAGCGATTGATGCTCTCAATTGATGTTTAGCTTTACAGAGGGGTGGGGGAGGTGAGTATAATGGCAGCAGCGGAGATGCGAGTACTGATAAATACATATGTTGCATCGAGCGAGAATAGAGCGTATGCTTTTAAGTTCAGTCCCCTAATAGCGGCTCATTATCACAGCGCTCTGACCACTGGGCGACGAACGATCGCTATGCGCTTTATTAGCAGACACATAATGGCCTTTAAGGTATTTAGTGTATTTACTTTCTCAGAGTGTCTCTATTATGTTTATTATTGTTCTATTGATTTACAAGTTATTTTGATTCTCACCTTTAAAGAGGAACTCTGACCAACATGCAGCGTGGCAGAAATGGCAGCGTTTTCATTGTTGTAATGTTCAATGCATTAATATGATTACAATTCCGTGTTGAGGTGATGCTACATGAATTTTTGGGTGTTTATTTAAAGTGGACCAAAACCCAGCTTTGTAAGATTCCCAGATCGATAGATTCCCTCCCCTCAGGGCATCCAAAATCGGGAAACCCCCCAGGTCACCCCTAAATGTAAAATCCTGCACTTGGGTAGAAGGAATCCCGGCTTTGAGCACCGTATGGGCAGCACTGTGTTATCCAGGACCTCGGAGGAGAGAGATTTAGGGATACTGATTACTGAAAGCTGCAAGATGATTGGACAGTGTAGCCAGGCAGTGGGAAAAGCAAGCAGGATGCTCGGCTGCATAGCTCGAGGCATCACCAGTAGGAAGAGGGAGGCTGTGATGCCGCTGTATAGAGCCCTGGTGAGGCCACAGCTAGAATACTGTGTGCAGTTCTGGAGACCTCCCCTGCAAAAAGACATTATTCAAATAGAACGTGTCCAAAGGCCGGCAACAAAAATGGTGGAAGGACTTAAACTTAAAACTTATCAGGAGAGACTTAAAGAACTTAATTTGTACAGTCTGGAGGAAAAAAGGGAGAGGGGGACATGATGGAGACCTTTATATATGTGACAGGAGGGAATAAGGTTCAGGAGGGAAATGTTTTTAAGATGAAACTTAATTATAGAACAAGAGGCCCAACCTGAAGCTAGTCAGGGGGAAGATCAGGAGCAATGTTAGAAAATATTATGTTACAGAAAGAGTAGTAGATGCCGGGAACAAACTTCCAGCAGAGGTAGTTGAAAAATCAACAATCACTGAATTTAAACATGCCTGGGATAAGCACATATCTATCCTAAGATAAAGAGAACATACAGTATACACATAAGATACAGAGAACATACAGTATACACATAAGATACAGAGAACATACAGTATACACATAAGATACAGAGAACATACAGTATATACACATAAGATACAGAGAACATACAGTATATACATAAGATACAGAGAACATACAGTATATACATAAGATACAGAGAACATATAGTATACACATAAGATACAGAGAACATACAGTATATACACATAAGATACAGACAACATACAGTATATACATAAGATACAGAGAACATACAGTATACACATAAGATACAGAGAACATACAGTATATACATAAGATACAGAGAACATACAGTATACACATAAGATACAGAGAACATACAGTATACACATACGATACAGAGAACATACAGTATACACATACGATACAGAGAACATACAGTATACACATAAGATACAGAGAACATACAGTATACACATAAGATACAGAGAACATACAGTATACACATACGATACAGAGAACATACAGTATACACATAAGATACAGAGAACATACAGTATATACATAAGATACAGAGAACATACAGTATACACATAAGATACAGAGAACATACAGTATACACATAAGGACAGAGAACATACAGTATACACATAAGATACAGAGAACATACAGTATATACATAAGATAAAGAGAACATACAGTATATACATAAGATACAGAGAACATACAGTATACACATAATATACAGAGAACATACAGTATACACATAAGATACAGAGAACATACAGTATATACATAAGATACAGAGAACATACAGTATACACATAAGATACAGAGAACCTACAGCATATACATAAGATACAGAGAACATACAGTATACACATAAGACACAGAGAACATACAGTGTAGACATAAGATACAGAGAACATACAGTATATACATAAGATAAAGAGAACATACAGTATACACATAAGATACAGAGAACATACAGTATATACATAAGATACAGAGAACATACAGTATATACATAAGATACAGAGAACATACAGTATACACATAAGATACAGAGAACCTACAGCATATACATAAGATACAGAGAACATACAGTATACACATAAGACACAGAGAACATACAGTGTAGACATAAGATACAGAGAACATACAGTATATACATAAGATAAAGAGAACATACAGTATACACATAAGATACAGAGAACATACAGTATACACATAAGATACAGAGAACATACAGTATATACATAAGATACAGAGAACATACAGTATACACATAAGATACAGAGAACATACAGTATATACATAAGATAAAGAGAACATACAGTATACACATAAGATACAGAGAATATACAGTATACACATAAGATACAGAGAACATACAGTATATACATAAGATACACAGAACATACAGTATACACATAAGACAGAGAACATACAGTATACACATAAGATACAAAGAACATACAGTATATACATAAGATAAAGAGAACATACAGTATACACATAAGATACAGAGAATATACAGTATACACATAAGATACAGAGAACATACAGTATA
The DNA here is from genome assembly GCA_027917425.1 of Gastrophryne carolinensis. Lineage (NCBI taxonomy): Eukaryota > Metazoa > Chordata > Amphibia > Anura > Microhylidae > Gastrophryne > Gastrophryne carolinensis. The sequence continues at coordinate 476,765,364 of CM051237.1, read as the reverse complement.
TACATAAGATACAGATAACATACAGTATATAACATACAGTATATACATAAGATACAGAGAACATACAGTATATACATAAGATACAGAGAACATACAGTATATACATAAGATACAGAGAACATACAGTATATACATAAGATACACAGAACATACAGTATACACATAAGACAGAGAACATACAGTATACACATAAGATACAAAGAACATACAGTATATACATTAGATACAGAGAACATACAGTATATACATAAGATAAAGAGAACATACGGTATATACACATAAGATAAAAAGAACATAGAGTATACACATAAGATACAGAGAACATACAGTATATACACATAAGATAAAGAGAACATACAGTATATACACATAAGATACAGAGAACATACAGTATACACATAAGCTACAGAGAACATACAGTATACACATTAGATAAAGAGAACATACAGTATATACATAAGATACAGAGAACATACAGTATACACATAAGATACAGAGAACATACAGTATACACATAAGATACAGAGAACATACAGTATACACATTAGATAAAGAGAACATACAGAATATACATAAGATACAGAGAACATACAGTATACACATAAGATACAGAGAACATACAGTATATACATAAGATACAGAGAACATACAGTATACACATAAGATACAGAGAACATACAGTATACACATAAGATACAGAGAACATACAGTATACACATAAGATACAGAGAACATACAGTATATACATAAGATACAGAGAACATACAGTATATACATAAGATACAGAGACCATACAGTATACACATAACATAAAGAGAACATACAGTATATACATAAGATACAGAGAACATACAGTATACACATAAGATACAGAGAACATACAGTATACACATAAGATACAGAGAACATACAGTATATACATAAGATACAGAGAACATACAGTATACACATAAGATACAGAGAACATACAGTATATACATAAGATACAGAGAACATACAGTATACACATAAGATACAGAGAACATACAGTATACACATAAGATACAGAGAACATACAGTATATACATAAGATAAAGAGAACATACAGTATACACATAAGATACAGAGAACATACAGTATACACATAAGATACAGAGAACATACAGTATACACATAAGATACAGAGAACATCCAGTATACACATAACATAAAGAGAATATACAGTATACACATAAGATACAGAGAACATACAGTATACACATAAGGAAAGACTAGATGGAGCATGTGGTCTCCTTCTGCCATTACCCTTCTATGTTTCTATGTTCACTTACCTTGCTTTCCGGTCCGGCTGGCTTAGATGGCGTGACATCAGCGACTCTGAGCGCGCTGATTGGACGAGTAGCCGCACATGCACCATAGGACCAGGAAGAGGTGAGTTGCGCTCGGCGATCTGGGGGGTTTCACACAAAATCCTGGCTTTTGGTCCACTTCAAAGCGGAACATACCGGAAGCGAGATGCCCCGCCGTGTGAAACCCCCCAGGTAGCCAGAAAAAAAAATCACCTGTCCAGGCTCAAAGGGAGCATTCGTGGGCTCTCGCCCAATGAGAGTTGCCCACTATGACTACGCCCCCCCCCTCCCCAGGAAGAAAGCCAGAGGCCTGTCCTGGCACTTTAACGGGGGAGCGTGTTGAAGGTGCCCTCTAACCTACTTCGCAAACAATAGAAACACCTGAGGGTATATTTTTCTGATCAACATTAAAGTGGACCCCTGTGGCCAGCCTGGAATCTAAAAGTCTCCAAGACCAGGCGCTAGCCTGCCCCCGAGGCATCCGATATAGTGTGAAACCACCACCTCCCCGGCATCCCCGGCTCCTCTGCAGCTGTGTGCGCTCCCGCACGCCCAGCCATTAAGATAGGCCGGGCGTGTAGGAGCGCACACTCTACAGGGGAGCCTGGGATGCGGACACGGGCTCGCCTATGTCGGCGCAAAGTTCAAATCATTGGTATGCGTTGCACAAAGCGCTGATGGGACGAGCACCTGCGCATACGCCGCGGGATCAGGGAAAGGTGAGTGAAAGTTAAACCTCCGCTGTGCAGCTTAAAACCCCCGATGGAGCCAGTAATCACTTACTTTTCCCTGGTCCAACGGCGCATGTGAGGGCTCTCGTCCAATCACAGCCGCCTGCCGTTATATAATTCGGCAAGCGCCTCTCATTGTTTTCAGTATGGAGTGCTGCAGCATCCCCCCCCCCCCTCCCCAGGCAGGGCCGACGTCAGCACTCGGCAAGGTGGGGCAGCTGCCAGGGCCCAGGGGGGCCCACTGACAGCTGTCACTGGTTTAAGAAACAAACAAATACTTTTTTTTTTAAGGTTAGAATCTCTTGAAGGCTGCTCAGCCTCCTATCTGCCCTAAAACCCAGGATTTCCAGCACCCTATTTTGGTCCGCTTTACAGGGGCAGCTCAATTTGGGATGCCCGTGCTTGTGAAAGATTCCCCTTGGTTCGGCGATCCCACAGTGCATTTGCCAGTTTAAGGAAAGTAATGAGCGAAAGGGGTGGGGGGTCACAGACAGGGGCATCCAAAATCAGGATGCCCTTGGGGATGCCCCTGGCCCTAGATTTGTTTAGACTCAGGTTTAAAGGGGTATTGGTGTGCTTCAAAGTCAACCAAAACTAGAGGTGATCCTTAGGGGGATGCCCCTCAGTGATGTAACGCAACTCATCACCATAAAAGGGCCCACATAAACCTGGAGCCGGCCCTGTCCCCAGGGGTGTGTGTTCACTCCTACCCCAGCCATTCAGATTCAGATTAAAGTGGACCAAAACCCAGCTGGATCAGCCCGGGAATCTATAAGATCCATTCCCTCCAGATCCATCCAAAAGCGTGCCCCGCTGTGTGAAACCCCCCAGAACGCCGGCTACACTTACCTTAATCCCGGTCCAATGGCACATGCGCTGGCCGCGGTCGCATCTCGCGCTTCTCTCTAGCATTTGTTGGAGGGAAGCGCAAGATGCGGCCGCCAGTGCATTTGGAGCCACTGAGCTAAGATGCCGTGTCGAGCTAAGACGTGCCTAGCTCAGCAGCTCCAAGCCCGCTGATTGGACGAGCAGACGCGCATGTGCCGTAGGACCACGGTGAGGTGAGTTGATCCGGGTGATGTGGGGGGTTTCACATAGAGGGAGTGGACCAAAACCCAGGATAGTCAAAATCCTGGGTTTTGGTCCACTTTAAAGTCAATGAGAGCCATTTGTTGAAGGATGTAAACACGGCAAACTGCTTTGATTGGCTGCACATCCGCGCAGTACGAACGAGGAAGAAGTAAGTTGTACTGGGCGTTCTGGAGGTGGGTGGGGGGGGGGGGGGGTTTCACATAGCGGAGCATCTTAATTCAGGATGCCCCTGGAGGACAGAACAAAACCTGGGAAAGTCAAATTCACGGGTTTTGTTCTGCTTTAAAGCAGGTCAAAACCCGCTTGGCTGCGCCCTGGAATCTAAAAGATTCCAGGCACGGCTGCTAGCCTACCCATGTGTGTGAAACCCGGGTGGCACCGGTGATCTTACCTGACCCGTGATGCGATTCTATCGGTGTCTGTATCCCCGGCTTCTGTGCGACCATGAGCACCTTGGTCACAGCGGCACTTTTGAGAGAGCCAATTGGATATCCATTGGACTGGTCCACTTTAACTCTTTATGACCTTGTAAAGGGTCCTTGAGACCAGTTCACAGGGCAGGGGGGGCTGGCAAGTGTAACGCTATGATATTTTATATATTTTGAAATTTTAAGAATCTTATACAATCAAAAAAATCACACTGTATATAGCATGACCCCCTTTTGTTTAGCCAGCATGGTTGGTTCCTTAATTATGAAACATGGTGGGAGACCTTCCTTTGTTCTGAAGATTGGGCTTGGTATCTTTAGACCTGCGCTTAGTTTCATGTGTGCATTCGCATGCAAATTTAGCAATCACCTGTGATAGTTTTATCTGAGCCAATCAGAGTAGCATATCGGTTAGTTTGTTTGGGCCAATCAGAGATCATCTGCGCTATTTAAGGGGTCAGCCTGGAAAAAAGAGCTGGCTGTTGAGAGAAGGGAGATTCGCTCGGGTAGCTGATGGAGACACACAGTCATATTTTGAATGGAGATGGACACAGATGGACAAGGATGAAATTTGCTTTGGGATAGAGAGACCTGCCTTGTGAACCTGAATACGGCAGCCATCTTGTATGGAGATTGGATGAGTCCTGCTGATTTCTGCCTGAATCAGATAAAACAGATGAGTAATCCATTTTAATATATGCTTTTGTCCTGTTAGGCTTTCTGTGTTGTAACAGCACTTGTAGTGTTTTTGTATTTGTACATTTTTTGCAAGCAAGGTATAAAAATTATTCTTTAAAGTGCATCATCAAGCTTTTCCTTGGGAGTTACTGACAAATGAACTTATTAGACCACGTGGTGTAATTTTAGAGATATACATTTATTTGTGCTTTTAAATTGCCTTATACATTTAAGGGCTGCAAATATACTTACGCAATTTAGCAAAATGACACCCAAGCAAAACACTAGTCACTTGCAAGCAAGCGAGTGACTTGCCATAACCCCATCACCCCCCCCCCCCTACAGAAGCAGCCTGTGTAGAATCCCTCCAATCCCCTGTAACAGGCAATGTGCGGAATCCCCCCTCCCCATTTCTCTATAACAGGCAAAATGCAGAGTCCCCCAACCCCCTATAACAGACATTATTGTGTGCCGAAATGGCACACTAAAAGGATGCCAAGATACTCCACACACCTGAGCTCACAGGTTTAACCCCTCCCCATTCCTCTAACTGGCAATGTGCAGAATCCCCCCAATCCCCTGTAACAGGCAGTGTGCAGAATCCCCCCAATCCCCTGTAACAGGCAGTGTGAAGAATCCCCCCAATCCCCTGTAACAGGCAGTGTGCAGAATCCCCCCAATCCCCTGTAACAGGCAGTGTGCAGAATCCCCCCAATCCCCTGTAACAGGCAGTGTGAAGAATCCCCCAATCCCCTGTAACAGGCAGTGTGCAGAATCCCCCCCCCCCCCAATCACCTGTAACAGGCAGTGTGTAGAATCCCCTCAATCCCCTGTAACAGGCAGTTTGCAGAATCCCCCCAATCTCAGTAACAGGCAATGTGCGGAATCCCCCCTCCCCATTCCTCTATAACAGGCAAAATGCAGAGTCCCCCAACCCCCTATAACAGACATTATTTGTGCCGAAATGGCACACTAAAAGGATGCCAAGATGACACTCCACACACCTGAGCTCACAGATTTAACCCCACCCCATTCCTCTATAACTGGCAATGTGCAGAATCCCCCCAATCCCCTGTAACAGGCAGTGTGAAGAATCCCCCCAATCCCCTGTAAAATGCAGTGTGCAGAATCCCCCCAATCCCCTGTAACAGGCAGTGTGTAGAATCCCCTCAATCCCCTGTAACAGGCAGTTTGCAGAATCCCCCCAATCCCCTGTAACAGGCAGTGTGTAGAATCCCCTCAATCCCCTGTAACAGGCAGTTTGCAGAATCCCCCCAATCTCCTGTAACAGGCAGTGTGCAGAATCCCCCCAATCCCCTGTAACAGGCAGTGTGTAGAATCCCCTCAATCCCCTGTAACAGGCAGTGTGAAGAATCCCCCCAATCCCCTGTAACAGACAGTGTGCAGAATCCCCCCAATCCCCTGTAACAGGCAGTGTGCAGAATCCCCCAATCCCTTGTAACAGGCAGTGTGCAGAATCTCCCCAATCCCCTGTAACAGGCAGTGTGCAGAATCCCCCCAATCTTCCTTTAACAGACAGTATGCAGGATCATCCTCCCCATTCCTCTATAACAGGCAATGTGCAGAATGCAGTGGAAAAAAAGTTGTAGTTTGTAAAAAAAAAAAACATTTAAAATGGACCAAAAACAACACCGATCGATTCCCTCCCGTCAGGGGGTTCCTTGGCTTGTGGGTACAGGGGGCTGAGAGGGAAACTAAGGATACAAGGATTTAATGTAGATGTTAAAAGCAGCAGCCCAACTGGCCCCAAAGCAGTGTGACCCACCGGGCATTGTCCCGGGTCTCCCTATGGCCAGTCCACCCCTAATGGTGTAGTACTGGGGATGCTGTCAGTGCTACAGGAGAAAGAAATCTGCTTTAGATACAGCAAAGAGCTCTGATAAGTGAAGAAACTGGCATGTTCTTGTCTGGCATCCAAAATCGGGTTGCCCTGCTGTGTGAAACCCCCCATGTTGCCCCATACACTTACCTTGTTTCCCAGTCCAGCGGTGCATGTGCGAGCCGCAGCCACATCATCGCTATCCCTCTAGCAGGGCACATGCCCTCTCCAGGTATTTGTGAATGGCCGATGCAGGCACACTCCCTGTTGGGGGAAGGCGGGGGATGTGGCCGCCAGCGCGCTCGGAGTGCCCCGGGGGAAAGGACCAAAACCCAGGCTAGTCAAAATCCTGGGTTTTGGTCCACATTAAACCTGCAGTTTCTTTGAATTCCCGAGATGGAGTCCTGGCCACTTTAACAAAGTACAGTGAATTATTTATTTTGCAGCTTTGGGTGCAACGGAATACATTTGTGACTTGTAAATCTGCCTTCAGAAGAATAACAAATGGACAAAACATACATGGACTCACCTTGATTCACTAGAAAGCACATGCACATGTTTTAAGCTCGCTGTAGCTGTGAGCATAAAATATAAAGCTTGTTATTATTGCTACGAAATCTTTTGTCTTTAATCTAACATTAAGCGCTTCCGTCGTGCGCTTCTCCCCACCGACATTTTAATTGAGCTTGGGTTTGAAATGTTGGTCATATCTCATTAAGACCCCGTCGCGGTGTGCAGAGAACAGAGCGCGTTTGGTGTGAAGGAGCTGTCATGTCTGATTCGGCGGCATGATTGCTAACAAGGATCCTCTCGGCGTTCTCCCCTCTCAGCCCGGCGCGGCGGAGGCTGCGGCGCTACGTATCCCTTAATCATTAAAATTGAAAATAGGGAGAAGTGTCTAAATTGTGTTGTTTCATACGTGCAATTTATTCCTCGACAACTAAGGGCCCCTTTTATTCCGGCGCGCGCGTGGCGCGTTTTGAGCTCGCCACTAAGCAAAATGAACAGTTTGTATATAGGAATAAATCCCATTTTGTTTTCTAATCTCCTTCTGCCAACATAAAAACCATAGGTCTAATATTACCTCTGCTCTCCGGGTTTTTATCGCAAAACAAAAATTGTTACATTCACCCGCGTGAATAGATGTCTTTCGGTAAATTAAATTGACTATTCAACACTATTAAAAAAAAAAAGAACTGTGCGGTTATAATGGCGGCTCTATGGCCTCGATTCAATAAAGGTAGAAAAAAATTCTCATGGTAATAGAAGATTCAATTCATGAGAAAAAAAGCCTGAGAATGTCACTGTTACTGAATCACTAGATAAAACTACAATGAAAGTCAATGGCAGTTTTTACTACAGTGTAGAAAGGAGGAAACACTTCTCTACTTTTCTTGGGAGTAAAAAAGTGCCATTGACTTTCATTGTTTTCTTATTTGGTGATTCAGTAACAGTGATATTCTCAGGCTTTTTTTCTCATGAATTGAATCTTTTACTACCATGAGAATTTTTTTCTACCTTTATTGAATCGAGGCCATTTTCTGTAAAGCCGGTGCTAGCTACCAGCCCTCCATAGCGGGTGTTATAGCGACGGGGAAAGCCACCTTGTGGGCAATGGCGGGTTTTGCCACCGCGCAACCCATGCATCTGCACCACTCAGGGGGCCCCCAGAACTCTGCAGAGTGCACACTGGAAGCGGCTGGCGTTTTACTGTAATACTGGTGTCATACTACCCAAGTGTCCCTGATTTGGAGGGACTGTCCCTCTTTTGAGGCCATGTCCCCCTGTCCCTGGTTGTTTGCATTTGTCCCTCTTTGAGGTGTAACATGCAGATCTGCAGCAGTAAATGATTCATTTTCCTATTCAAAGTGTTTCTATTGTTGTAACTGTTACATCCTATCTCCTATCCATCCCTAAATGAGGGCCGTGGTTTCATCCATCCCTCAATGAGGGGGCGTGGCTTCACCCATCCCTTAATGAGGGGGTGTGGCTTCATACATCCCTTAAGGAGGGGGTGTAGCTTCATTTACGTATTGTTCTTCTTTGAGGTGTAACATGCAGATCCGCATCAATAAATGATTCATTTGCCTATTCAAAGAGTTTATTTTGTTGTAACTGTTACACCCTATCTCTATGAGGGGGCGTGACTTCATCCATCCCTCAATGAGGGGGCGTGGCTTCATCTATGGGTGTGTGACTTCATTTACGTATTGTCCCTCTTTGAGGTGTAACATGCAGATCGGCAGCAATAAATGTTTCTATTGTTGTAAATGTTACAATGTATCTCCTATCCATCAATCAATGAGGGGCGTGGCCTATTTTAACAAATGTCCCTCTTTCCCACCCTGAAAACTTAGTAGGTATGCTGGTGTACAGTGGTGGACCTAGGCCAAAATTCAGCCCTGGATGTTACAGTCGCAGGCCAGCCCTAGACATCACTGCTGAGGCCCCCGAACATGATGCTGGGGCTATAGCATTGGATTCCTTGGGTATTGGGTACAGGGGGCTGAGAGGGACAACTATTAAAAAGGACCTTTAAAAGGACCAAAACCCACTCTGGAGTCTATGACACTTCAGGGCAGGCATACTCACCCCGATCAGGGTGCCCTGCTGTGTGAAAACCCCCAGGTCGCCCAAAAACTCTACCTTTGTTCTGGTCCAACGGTGCATAAGCATGCACCATAGGACTAGGAATAGGTGAGTTTGTTCAGGTGACCAGGGGGTTTCACACAGCAGAGAAGGCAAGGACCAAGGCAAGCCACGGACCAAAACCCAGGATAGTCAAAATCCCGGGGTTTGGTCCATTTTAAGCCAAAAGGAGAGGCAAAAAGTGCAAGTCACAGTATAAAGCATGTGAACATCACTGTTAGTGAGATCCAGGAGAAGGTTCTCAGAGCAGTAATCCCGAGGCAGCACACACGGGTAACGTGGTCCCACTACTGCTTCCTCAGGACAGTTTCTATATCAATCTTTTTTTGTTGTGTATATTCTGAACATTATTCTATTAGCATAATACTCTTCATACACAGAATTTAAAGATTACAGACAACCTAAGTCACAATCAGAAGCTTATTCACTGCAGACAAGAAAATCAAATAAAATTCAAGAGTCACTAAAGAAGTTCAATTCAAATAAATTATAGAAAAATAACAACCCCTATGAGGGGGGGGGAGGAGGTAAGTGGGGGGGGAAGCAAAGGAAGGGGACGAGAAAGGATCAGATACTCATTAGGTTTTCATTAAAATCTGTAGGCAGAAAATTCCGAACCCAAGGATTCCACACCTCTCTGAACAGCTCCAAAGTCACATTGTGAATGGCGGACATTTTTTCCATGGCCATAATGCAGTTAACCTTGTTTTTAAAGGCATTGAAGCTCAAGGTGGGGGACCTCCAAGCCCCAGCTATCACCAGCTTTGCCCCTGATAGGATATAATACAAGGTGGGGGACCTCCAAGCCCCAGCTATCACCAGCTTTGCCCCTGATAGGATATAATACAAGGTGGGGGAACTCCAAGCCCCAGCTATCACCAGCTTTGCCCCTGATAAGATATAATACAAGGTGGGGGACCTCCAAGCCCCAGCTATCACCAGCTTTGCCCCTGATAGGATGTAATACAAGGTGGGGGACCTCCAAGCCCCGGCTATCACCAGCTTTGCCCCTGATAGGATGTAATACAAGGTGGGGGACCTCCAAGCCCCAGCTATCAACAGCTTTGCCCCTGATAGGCTATAATACAAGGTGGGGGACCTCCAAGCCCCGGCTATCACCAGCTTTGCCCCTGATAGGATATAATACAAGGTGGGGGACCTCCAAGCCCCGGCTATCACCAGGTTTGCCCTTGATAGGATATAATTCAAGGTGGGGGACCTCCAAGCCCCGGCTATCACCAGGTTTGCCCTTGATAGGATATAATTCAAGGTGGGGGACCTCCAAGCCCCGGCTATCACCAGATTTGCCCCTGATAGGATATAATACAAGGTGGGGGACCTCCAAGCCCCAGCTATCACCAGCTTTGCCCCTGATAGGATATAATACAAGGTGGGGGACCTCCAAGCCCCGGCTATCACCAGGTTTGCCCTTGATAGGATATAATTCAAGGTGGGGGACCTCCAAGCCCCGGCTATCACCAGGTTTGCCCTTGATAGGATATAATTCAAGGTGGGGGACCTCCAAGCCCCGGCTATCACCAGATTTGCCCCTGATAGGATATAAAACAAGGTGGGGGACCTCCAAGCCCCAGCTATCACCAGCTTTGCCCATGATAGGATATAATACAAGGTGGGGGACCTCCAAGCCCCGGCTATCACCAGCTTTGCCCCTGATAGGATGTAATACAAGATGGGGGACCTCCAAGCCCCAGCTATCACCAGCTTGGCCCCTGATAGGATGTAATACAAGATGGGGGACCTCCAAGCCCCAGCTATCACCAGCTTTGCCCCTGATAGGATATAATACAAGGTGGGGACCTCCAAGCCCCAGCTATCACCAGCTTTGCCCCTGATAGAATATAATACAAGGTGGGGGACCTCCAAGCCCCAACTATCACCAGCTTTGCCCCTGATAGGATATAATACAAGGTGGGGGACCTCCAAGCCCCAGCTATCACCAGCTTTGCCACTGATAGGATATAATACAAGGTGGGGGACCTCCAAGCCCCAGCTATCACCAGCTTTGCCCCTGATAGGATATAATACAAGGTGGGGGACCTCCAAGCCCCAGCTATCACCAGCTTTGCCCCTGATAGAATATAATACAAGGTGGGGGACCTCCAAGCCCCAGCTATCACCAGCTTTGCCCCTGATAGGATATAATACAAGGTGGGGGACCTCCAAGCCCCAGCTATCACCAGCTTTGCCCCTGATAGGATATAATACAAGGTGGGGGACCTCCAAGCCCCAGCTATCACCAGCTTTGCCCCTGATAGGATATAATACAAGGTGGGGGACCTCCAAGCCCCAGCTATCACCAGCTTTGCCCCTGATAGGATATAATACAAGGTGGGGGACCTCCAAGCCCCAGCTATCACCATCTTTGCCCCTGATAGGATATAATACAAGGTGGGGACCTCCAAGACCCAGCTATCACCAGCTTTGCCCCTGATAGGATATAATACAAGGTGGGGGACCTCCAAGCCCCAGCTATCACCAGCTTTGCCCCTGATAGGATATAATACAAGGTGGGGGACCTCCAAGCCCCAGCTATCACCATCTTTGCCCCTGATAGGATATAATACAAGGTGGGGGACCTCCAAGCCCCGGCTATCACCAGGTTTGCCCTTGATAGGATATAATTCAAGGTGGGGGACCTCCAAGCCCCGGCTATCACCAGATTTGCCCCTGATAGGATATAAAACAAGGTGGGGGACCTCCAAGCCCCAGCTATCACCAGCTTTGCCCCTGATAGGATATAATACAAGGTGGGGGACCTCCAAGCCCCGGCTATCACCAGCTTTGCCCCTGATAGGATGTAATACAAGATGGGGGACCTCCAAGCCCCAGCTATCACCAGCTTGGCCCCTGATAGGATGTAATACAAGATGGGGGACCTCCAAGCCCCAGCTATCACCAGCTTTGCCCCTGATAGGATATAATACAAGGTGGGGGACCTCCAAGCCCCAGCTATCACCAGCTTTGCCCCTGATAGGATATAATACAAGGTGGGGGACCTCCAAGCCCCAGCTATCACCAGCTTTGCCCCTGATAGGATATAATACAAGGTGGGGGACCTCCAAGCCCCAGCTATCACCAGCTTTGCCCCTGATAGGATATAATACAAGGTGGGGGACCTCCAAGCCCCAGCTATCACCAGCTTTGCCACTGATAGGATATAATACAAGGTGGGGGACCTCCAAGCCCCAGCTATCACCAGCTTTGCCCCTGATAGGATATAATACAAGGTGGGGGACCTCCAAGCCCCAGCTATCACCAGCTTTGCCCCTGATAGAATATAATACAAGGTGGGGGACCTCCAAGCCCCAGCTATCACCAGCTTTGCCCCTGATAGGATATAATACAAGGTGGGGGACCTCCAAGCCCCAGCTATCACCAGCTTTGCCCCTGATAGGATATAATACAAGGTGGGGGACCTCCAAGCCCCAGCTATCACCAGCTTTGCCCCTGATAGGATATAATACAAGGTGGGGGACCTCCAAGCCCCAGCTATCACCAGCTTTGCCCCTGATAGGATATAATACAAGGTGGGGGACCTCCAAGCCCCAGCTATCACCAGCTTTGCCCCTGATAGGATATAATACAAGGTGGGGACCTCCAAGACCCAGCTATCACCAGCTTTGCCCCTGATAGGATATAATACAAGGTGGGGGACCTCCAAGCCCCAGCTATCACCAGCTTTGCCCCTGATAGGATATAATACAAGGTGGGGGACCTCCAAGCCCCAGCTATCACCATCTTTGCCCCTGATAGGATATAATACAAGGTGGGGGACCTCCAAGCCCCGGCTATCACCAGGTTTGCCCTTGATAGGATATAATTCAAGGTGGGGGACCTCCAAGCCCCGGCTATCACCAGATTTGCCCCTGATAGGATATAAAACAAGGTGGGGGACCTCCAAGCCCCAGCTATCACCAGCTTTGCCCCTGATAGGATGTAATACAAGATGGGGGACCTCCAAGCCCCAGCTATCACCAGCTTGGCCCCTGATAGGATGTAATACAAGATGGGGGACCTCCAAGCCCCAGCTATCACCAGCTTTGCCCCTGATAGGATATAATACAAGGTGGGGACCTCCAAGACCCAGCTATCACCAGCTTTGCCCCTGATAGGATATAATACAAGGTGGGGGACCTCCAAGCCCCAGCTATCACCAGCTTTGCCCCTGATAGGATATAATACAAGGTGGGGGACCTCCAAGCCCCAGCTATCACCATCTTTGCCCCTGATAGGATATAATACAAGGTGGGGGACCTCCAAGCCCCGGCTATCACCAGGTTTGCCCTTGATAGGATATAATTCAAGGTGGGGGACCTCCAAGCCCCGGCTATCACCAGATTTGCCCCTGATAGGATATAAAACAAGGTGGGGGACCTCCAAGCCCCAGCTATCACCAGCTTTGCCCCTGATAGGATATAATACAAGGTGGGGGACCTCCAAGCCCCGGCTATCACCAGCTTTGCCCCTGATAGGATGTAATACAAGATGGGGGACCTCCAAGCCCCAGCTATCACCAGCTTGGCCCCTGATAGGATGTAATACAAGATGGGGGACCTCCAAGCCCCAGCTATCACCAGCTTTGCCCCTGATAGGATATAATACAAGGTGGGGGACCTCCAAGCCCCAGCTATCACCAGCTTTGCCCCTGATAGGATATAATACAAGGTGGGGGACCTCCAAGCCCCAGCTATCACCAGCTTTGCCCCTGATAGGATATAATACAAGGTGGGGGACCTCCAAGCCCCAGCTATCACCAGCTTTGCCCCTGATAGGATATAATACAAGGTGGGGGACCTCCAAGCCCCAGCTATCACCAGCTTTGCCACTGATAGGATATAATACAAGGTGGGGGACCTCCAAGCCCCAGCTATCACCAGCTTTGCCCCTGATAGGATATAATACAAGGTGGGGGACCTCCAAGCCCCAGCTATCACCAGCTTTGCCCCTGATAGAATATAATACAAGGTGGGGGACCTCCAAGCCCCAGCTATCACCAGCTTTGCCCCTGATAGGATATAATACAAGGTGGGGGACCTCCAAGCCCCAGCTATCACCAGCTTTGCCCCTGATAGGATATAATACAAGGTGGGGGACCTCCAAGCCCCAGCTATCACCAGCTTTGCCCCTGATAGGATATAATACAAGGTGGGGGACCTCCAAGCCCCAGCTATCACCAGCTTTGCCCCTGATAGGATATAATACAAGGTGGGGGACCTCCAAGCCCCAGCTATCACCAGCTTTGCCCCTGATAGGATATAATACAAGGTGGGGACCTCCAAGACCCAGCTATCACCAGCTTTGCCCCTGATAGGATATAATACAAGGTGGGGGACCTCCAAGCCCCAGCTATCACCAGCTTTGCCCCTGATAGGATATAATACAAGGTGGGGGACCTCCAAGCCCCAGCTATCACCATCTTTGCCCCTGATAGGATATAATACAAGGTGGGGGACCTCCAAGCCCCGGCTATCACCAGGTTTGCCCTTGATAGGATATAATTCAAGGTGGGGGACCTCCAAGCCCCGGCTATCACCAGATTTGCCCCTGATAGGATATAAAACAAGGTGGGGGACCTCCAAGCCCCAGCTATCACCAGCTTTGCCCCTGATAGGATGTAATACAAGATGGGGGACCTCCAAGCCCCAGCTATCACCAGCTTGGCCCCTGATAGGATGTAATACAAGATGGGGGACCTCCAAGCCCCAGCTATCACCAGCTTTGCCCCTGATAGGATATAATACAAGGTGGGGACCTCCAAGCCCCAGCTATCACCAGCTTTGCCCCTGATAGAATATAATACAAGGTGGGGGACCTCCAAGCCCCAACTATCACCAGCTTTGCCCCTGATAGGATATAATACTAGGTGGGGGACCTCCAAGCCCCAGCTATCACCAGCTTTGCCACTGATAGGATATAATACAAGGTGGGGGACCTCCAAGCCCCAGCTATCACCAGCTTTGCCCCTGATAGGATATAATACAAGGTGGGGGACCTCCAAGCCCCAGCTATCACCAGCTTTGCCCCTGATAGAATATAATACAAGGTGGGGGACCTCCAAGCCCCAGCTATCACCAGCTTTGCCCCTGATAGGATATAATACAAGGTGGGGGACCTCCAAGCCCCAGCTATCACCAGCTTTGCCCCTGATAGGATATAATACAAGGTGGGGGACCTCCAAGCCCCAGCTATCACCAGCTTTGCCCCTGATAGGATATAATACAAGGTGGGGGACCTCCAAGCCCCAGCTATCACCAGCTTTGCCCCTGATAGGATATAATACAAGGTGGGGGACCTCCAAGCCCCAGCTATCACCATCTTTGCCCCTGATAGGATATAATACAAGGTGGGGACCTCCAAGACCCAGCTATCACCAGCTTTGCCCCTGATAGGATATAATACAAGGTGGGGGACCTCCAAGCCCCAGCTATCACCATCTTTGCCCCTGATAGGATATAATACAAGGTGGGGACCTCCAAGCCCCAGCTATCACCAGCTTTGCCCCTGATAGGATATAATACAAGGTGGGGGACCTCCAAGCCCCAGCTATCACCAGCTTTGCCCCTGATAGGATATAATACAAGGTGGGGGACCTCCAAGCCCCAGCTATCACCAGCTTTGCCCCTGATAGGATATAATACAAGGTGGGGGACCTCCAAGCCCCAGCTATCACCATCTTTGCCCCTGATAGGATATAATACAAGGTGGGGACCTCCAAGCCCCAGCTATCACCAGCTTTGCCCCTGATAGGATATAATACATCAACCGCTTTTCAGTCTAGAACTGTGGGGGATTGGGGCGTTGAGGAGAGCTACCCAAGGGTCTCTGACCACAGATCTACCACATACCTTGCTGAGAACTCTAAAGATTCTTGACCAAAATCCCCCAACTACTGGGCAATCCCACCACACATGCCAGTACGACCCCATAGAGAGGCACCCCCGGAAGCAGTTCCCCTGGAACTCACTGGATAAGTGTTTCATTCTCTCTGGGACCATATACCATCTTGCCATTAGTTTTACGTTAGCCTCGATTAAAGTCACAGACGCCAATCAACCAGAGGAAGCGTTCCACATCCTCATCCATTTTTCTTGATCCATCTCCCTGCCCAGTTCATGGTGCCAATTATTGGTATAGGATGGGCATGTATCTGGACCCCTAGAGGCCAAGTTATGATATATCTCTGAGATTGTTCCTTTGCCTCTGGGATCCCTACAGCAGCGCGTCTCAAAAAAAGTTAGTTTTTCAAACTCCTGCTAATTCCCCACCGTGGATCTCACAAAATGGCGAACTTGCAGAAAACAAAAAAACTCATTAAATGGCAGGTGAAATTTATCCCTCATCTGTTGGAATGTACTGACCCCTGAAGATTGCAAACAATTTGGCGGGGTTCCAGACAACGGGGCATCTCGATTTAGATTCCAGGGGAGGAAGTGCTGGGTTTTGTTCTGCTTTTAAGTTGCCCACCCCAGCTGATTTCCTATCCCTGGAGCATCCCAATCTGTGATACCCTACTGTGTGATACCCCCTGGGATCGCTGGCATACCCGCTATGCAAGCAATTCCACCCCTGGGTTTTGGTCCGCTTTACAGGGGCATCTCAATATGGGATGCCCCTGTTTGTGAAAGAACCCCCCTGGTTTGGCCGTTAACTCAAACTGGCGATCCCACAGTGCATTCACCAGTTCCAGGAAAGTAATGAACAAAGGGGGGAGGGGTCACACACAGGGGCATCCAAAATCAGGAGGATCTAGATTCATTTAGACTCCGAGGTCAGGTTTGAAGGGATTTGGTGCACTTCAAAATAGACCAAAACTAGAGTTTTGATCCAAATAGCCTGATCCTTAGGAGGAATCCAGATTTGGAACGTCCCTCGGTGATGTGACGCGACCACAAAGGGGCCCACTGAGACCATGCCGCCCAAGGGCCCACATAAACCTGGAGCCGGCCCTGGCGAGGGGGATCAGAAAACAGGATGCGTCGAGTTTTTTTTTTTAAATGGGTGTTGGATAACTCTAATCTGTTTATCAATGTATTGATCAGTTAACAAGGTTACATACAGTAATTATAGTTCTTAATTCTATTGATCAATCAATTAAAGCAGTGAAACTCACTGCCACCCCCCAGGTTGGAGATTTCACGCTGTGTGATTCCCCGTTTGCCCCATACTCACTTTCATCTGGGGATCCCACAGTGCGTAAGCAGGCCTCGAGTGCATCACCTGGCCACATGCTCACTCCCTCCAACCTAGGGATACCGCTGGAGGTCTGTGCATGATGGGATCGCCTTATTGAGGTGAGTACAGAGCAAACTGGACAGCAAGCGGTCATCCAGAGCCCAGCCCTGGAGTCATTTAGACGAGATGATGAGGGGTCTGGTCTGCTGAAGCACAACAGAATGCAATATTTTAGATTCCTGGGCCGGCCACTGGCCTTCCACTTGGGCATCCAAAATTTGGGTGCCCCTCTGTGTGACCCCCCGGGGCGCCACAATACTTACTTCTTCCTGGCTCCCTCGACGATGTTATCATCAGGTGGTCACATCCCCAGCATCACCAGTCAGACGCTGGGGGCGGGAGAACACCCAATGCTGGGGGTGCGGCCGTTTTCCGCCGGTTGCCATAGACAGAGCCATTTGGCATTTGCTGAACACTATTTATGCGACTGGCCTGGGCATAGGGCCGGGGAAAGGTGAGTTTGTATGGACAATCTGGGGGGGGGGGGGGGGTTGCACGCAGCAGGGCATCCCAAATCCGGAATTGCCCGGGGGGCAAAAAACAAAGCCCAGTAAAGCCAAAATCCTTTACGCTTTAATAAAACCTTAAAGTGGCCCAAAACCCAGGATTTTTACTTTCCTGGGTTTTGGTCTTTGCCCCCCGAGCACCCCAATGTGTGAAACCCTAGGTCGCCTTATCTCACTCACCCTTTCTCAGTCCTACGGCGCATGTGCAGCCTCTTGTCTAGTCAGTGCTCTCGGATCCCCTCCCGCCCCTTTGTCCAAAAGCTCCTATAAAGCGCGTGGATCCACGCATGCTGGTGGCCGCCTCCTCCGCTTCCCTCTAACAGGGAGCGTGCCCACGCCGACCACTTACAAATGCCTGGCATGGGCAGGCGCCCTGCTATAGGGATAGCGCTGCTCACCCAATTTGCCATTGGACCAGGAACGAAGGTGAGTTTTTGGGCGACCTGAGGGGTTTCACACAGTGGGGCATCCTGAATCTGGATATGAGGGTAGTGGGGGATGCAGCCGTCAGAGCGCTCGGAGCCGCTCGTCTTAGAAAAAGTGACGTCGGCGGATCCAAGCGAGCTGATTGGACAAGCGCCCGCGCATGCGCGTAGGACCGTAAAGAGGAGAGTTGGTTTCGGCATCCTTTCACACAGTGGGGGTCCCCGAGGGCAAGGACCAAAACCCAGGATAGTCAAAATTCTGAGTTTGGTTGGTCAACTTCTACGAGGGATAAATATAATGGTATAAATACTATAAATATCCCTTTCCCAAAAAAAAAAAAAAAAAAAAACGCCAAATTTTTCTATCTATCTAATAATAATAATGATGATAACAATAATGATAATAATAATAATAACAATAATAGTTGGATTGGGCTCAGATAGAGAGCGCTTATTAGTATTTTCTGCGTGGCGGTGATTCCGTGCCTCGCGTTTCGCCGCACGTTCTCCTCGCTGAACCCTGGTGGCCGCCTGTCAGTATCTCGTGTCACTGCAGCAATTTACTGCCAGAATGTTATACTGTGCGCTGGAAAAAAAGAAGGTAATAAGCTGTCAGAGTGGCGATGGGGACGTCTCTCCTGATGTTTGTGATTTAGCTTCTCTGTTCTGTAAAGAACATTGTTCCATTTCCATCTTTATATTAAACAGCAGGAATGGGACGGGGACATCCGTTATCCCTGAGCCCAGCTGATAAAGTGCACCTGTCGTGTATGGATAGAAGTATCCGCCCTGTCCATTACTCCAGCTGTTCAGACATACCTCCCAAGTGTCCCTGATTTGGAGGGACTGTCCCTCTTTGGAGTCCATGTCCCCCTGTTCCTGGTTGTTCTCCTTTGTCCCTCTCTGAGGTGTAACATGCAGATCTGCAGCAATAAATGATTCATTTTCCTATTCAAAGTGTTTCTATTGTAACTGTTACATCCTATTTCTTATCCATCCCTCAATGAGGGGGCGTGGCGTCATCCATCCCTCAATGAGGGGCGTGGCTTCACCCATCCCTCAATGAGGGGGCATGGCTTCATCCATCCCTCAATGAGGGGGCGTAGCTTCATCCCTAAATGAGGGGGCGTGGTATAATTTACATATCATCCCTCTTTAAGGTGTAACATGCAATTCTGCCTCAATAAATGATTAATTTGCCTATTCAAAGTGTTTCTATTGTTGTAACTGTTACAATGTATCTCCTATCTATCCCTGAATGAGGAGACGTGGCTTAATTTAACCATTGTCCCTCTTCCCCACACTGGGGTAGGTAGGAAGGTATGGTTCAGAGCAGGGTCGGTAACACTGGAATTGTCAGGGTCCTTCGTTAATCTCACCCCATTTGCTAATTAGTCATCTTACACACTCTCTCGTACCATCCTGATATTTATACATTACATACATTTACATATACATATACATATATTTATACCAGTAAACGGGTCCCATGTACCATATACCTGCCAAATTTCCCTGATTTGGAGGGATTGTCCCTCTTTTGAGTCCGTGTTCCCCTGTCCCTTGTTGTTCCCATCTGTCCCTCTTTAAGGGGTAACATGCAGATCTGCCTCAATAAATGATTCATTTGCCTATTCAAAGTGTTTCTATTGTTATAACTGTTACATCCTATCTCCTATCCATCTCTCAATGAGGGGGCGTGGCTTCATTTAAGCCAATTGTCCCTCTTTTCCCACACTGAAAGTTGGAAGGTTTGGTTCAGAGCAGGGTCGGCAACACTGGAATTGTCAGGGTCCTTAGTTAATCTCACCCCATTTGCTAATTAGTCATTTTACACACCCTCTCATAGTATCCTGATGCCTTTATATTGTTAAACGGGGCCCATGTACCCCATACCTCCCAAGTGTCCCTGATTTAGAGGGACTGTCCCTCTTTTGAGTCTGGTTCCCCTTGTCCCTCGTTGTTCTCATTTGTCCCTCTTTGAGGTGTAACATGCAGATCTGCAGCAATAAATGATTCATTTGCCTATTCAAAGTGTTTCTATTGCAAATGTTACATCCTATCTCCTATCCATCCCTCAATGAGGGGGCGTGGCTTCACCCATCTCTCAATGAGGGGGTGTAGATTCATCCCTAAATGAGGGGGCGTGGTATAATTTACATATCATCCCTCTTTGAGGTGTAACATGCAGATCTGCCTCAATAAATGATTCATTTGCCTGTTCAAAGTGTTTCTATTGTTGTAACTGTTACATCCATCCCTCAATGAGGGGGCGTGGCTTCATTTAACAATTGTCCCTCTTTTCCCACACTGAAAAGTTGGAAGGTTTGGTTCAGAACAGGGTCGGCAACATTGGAATTGTCAGTGTCCTTAGTTAATCACACCCCATTTGCTAATTAGTCATTTTACACACCCTCTCATAGTATCCTGATGCCTTTATGTTGTTAAACGGGGCCCATGTACCACATACCTCCCAAGTGTCCCTGATTTAGAGGGACTGTCCCTCTTTTGAGTCTGTGTCCCCTTGTCCCTCGTTGTTCTCATTTGTCCCTCTTTGAGGTGTAACATGCAGATCTGCAGCAATAATGATTCTTTTGCCTATTCAAAGTGTTTCTATCATTATAACACTGTTACAATGCATCTCCTATCCATCCCTCAATTAGGGGGTGTGGCCTCATCCATCCCTCAATTAGGGGGTGTGGTCTCATCCATCCCTCAATTAGGGGGTGTGGCCTCATCCATCCCTCAATGAGGGAACGTGGCTTCATTTACATATTGTCCCTCTTTGAGGTGTAACATGCAGATCTGCAGAAATAAGTGTTTATATTGTTTGAACTGTTATAACCAGGGGTGGACTGGCCATAGGGAGACCCAGGCAAATGCCCGGTGGGCCGCAGTGCTTTGGGGCAGTCTGGACTGCTAGCTTTACTAACACTCCCATCCAATCCCAGCCCCCCATCCCCTTCCCCACTCTATCCCCTCACCCAAGCAACCCCATCCCATGTCCTC
This sequence comes from Gastrophryne carolinensis, assembly GCA_027917425.1. Taxonomy (NCBI): domain Eukaryota; kingdom Metazoa; phylum Chordata; class Amphibia; order Anura; family Microhylidae; genus Gastrophryne; species Gastrophryne carolinensis. The sequence goes on along the minus strand of CM051237.1, from coordinate 476,744,425 downwards.
ACCCTAATGATATAGCCTCAGCAGGGGAGTACATACCATAGGGGCAGTGCAGGCACATGGCTACCAGGGAGCCGGGGCACATCGCATCTGCAATATGTACCTGCCCCTAAATATGTGAAAAAATTCTATTTTTTACATATTGTAGCTTTTTTAAATAAAAAAAAGTTTTTTTAAGAAAATCATATTACGTGTAAAAGCTCCATTCCTCCCAGTTACAGCTGTAGCACATATGTATTGGTAGACACCCTTTCCTGCCCAGGAGACTCCCCCCAAACTGACACAGTGCTTTAGCAGATTTTCAGATGCGCACCTTGCAGTTTTCCCCTTTGCATTTGAAATCCCCGCCATAAACGATATATTCTCTAGAACACACTCAAGCTTTCTAGACGTACCAGGCTTGTTGTTTTATTTTATGCTAACATATCAATATGCAAACAAGAAAAAACTAACTAAAATTGACAGCACAAGGCCCCACGAAAACAGAACAATACCAATATGCATAGCTACTTTTAACTGCCAGCCTACTTGAGATTTGTCACCCTCTGTTGACAGGTCATTTTTTACCATTTTGCGCTATGTTTAACTGTGATTTTTGCAGAAATTTCGATAAAAATTATACATTATTTTTCGGCAGAATTTGGGCTTTAACATGAAAAGTCTTGTTAGTCATTTTCCCGGGTTTTATAATAATTTTGTGTAAAAATGAAATAAATAAATTATACTTTTTAAATGTTGTTGCATTTTTATTTCATTTTAGTTTTTTTTAAGAAAACCATATTTCACCTAAAAGCCCCATTCCTCACGATTACACGATTACAGTGGTAACTCATATGTATCAGTAGCCCCCCGCCCCCCCCCCCCCCATTCCTGCCCAGGACACCCCCAAGGTGAAAAATTATTACATTATTTCTTTTTATATCTTCTATATACCTCTGATCTATCCCCGATCATGTGGATCACTCTGACTTTTTTATACCAGGACAGAACATAAAGGTTTAATTAATTCTTGGGGGGGGGGACCCTAGGCCTTTTTTATTTTTAAGGGTTAAAACCTTTTAAAATTAAAAATAAATTGTGTGGGGGTTCTCCTTTCCCAACATAAGCAGCCCTTGCACCAGCTATACGGGGCTTGTAGGCCAGCTTCGGTGTCCCCCAGCCCTGAAGGCTACAAACACATATAGCCTTCGTAGGGCCGTGGGCTGTTCTTGAAGAGGCAGGTAATGAAACGGCCCATTGAAATGTATGGGAGAGCGACAATAAGCGAAAGGTAATACCTGGCGCTCAGGAAGCTAGAGCGTGGGCGCTATACGCTGAGCCGCCTGTAATAATACATGTGACGCTAAATGGCGCTGTAAGAGGCGCTCACCAGATTCGCTTTCATAAATGTGGTATTGCGTACAGCGCTCAGCGTTCACCAGATGCTGCCTGCCGCTACGAGGCGCTACCTGGCGCTATCCTTTCTTACATAACCCCCATAGAATACCACGGTCAAGAGCAGCTAGGCACGGGCAAGGCTTTTATTTACCAGCTGATAATCTGCTGAATGGTGACACGCTGCGCTGAGGGCACTTATCAGGTCCTTGCACAAATGTGGATCTACTGTGTCAATGACTTACATAAAAGTACTTAGCCAGGTTGTTGGGCTATAAATGGCCGGGTAAGTGAGTAAATATTGCTGTTTCCCCCTGTATACCACTGTCACTGAAAAGAAATTCTTTGTATGGATGTTTTTGGATATACTTAATAAGGGTTATTATCGTCAAGGGATAATAAGGAATGAGCTTGTAAATGCAAGAAGAATAAAAGAAAGAAAATGCTAGTGATGGAGAAAGAGCTAGAGGAAATAAATGAGGCAATGCAGGGGCGTAGCTATGGGGAAGCTATGGAGTACTTGCCCTGGGTGCTGCAGTTCAGTGGGGGCACCAAAGGGGGGCCTTAGCACAGGTAGGGACAAATAAAAGCATGTAGGGAGGCTCTCAACTCATAAACTGATCAAAAAATACATTTTTATTTATTACATATTTATAATCACTGCATGCAATACACTCAACATATTAACATCCCTAAAAAAACACATAAATGGGACAATAACACACAGGACAAACCAACATGAAGGCGTGTAAGCGATGGGGAGAGTCTCACCACACTAACTGATATCAAATGCCTAAATATATATATGTGCTAAAATCATTCAACATAGTGTTCCAACAGTGCAACTGAGCATGTGCAAATCCTGCCTATGATCCGGATCACTATAAAATTGATATATTTATAAAGTACTAAACATGTGCAAATCCTGCCTAGGATCCGGATCACTATAAAATCTATATATTTATAAAGTACTAAACATGTGCAAATACTGCCTACAATCCGGATCACTATAAAACCTATATATTTATAAAGTACTAAACATGTGCAAATCCTGCCTATGATCCGGATCACTATAAAATCTATATATTTATAAAGTACTAAACATGTGCAAATCCTGCCTATGATCCGGATCACTATAAAATCTATATATTTATAAAGTACTAAACATGTGCAAATCCTGCCTATGATCCGGATCACTATAAAATCTGTATATTTATAAAGTACTAAACATGTGCAAATCCTGCCTATGATCCGGATCACTATAAAATCTATATATTTATAAAGTACTAAACATGTGCAAATCCTGCCTATGATCCGGATCACTATAAAATCTATTTATTTATAAAATACTAAACATGTGCAAATCCTGCCTATGATCCGGATCACTATAAAATCTATATATTTATAAAATACTAAACATGTGCAAATCCTGCCTATGATCCGGATCACTATAAAATCTATTTATTTATAAAGTACTAAACATGTGCAAATCCTGCCTATGATCCGGATCACTATAAAATCTATATATTTATAAAGTAATAAACATGTGAAAATCCTGCCTATGATCCAGATCACTATAAAATCTATATATTTGTAAAGTACTAAACATGTGCAAATCCTGCCTATGATCCGGATCACTATAAAATCTATATATTTATAAAGTACTAAACATGTGCAAATCCTGCCTATGGTCCGGATCACTATAAAATCTATTTATTTATAAAGTGCAAGTGCTACTAGTCAAACAATCAATTAAGAATTAATATTCCCAACCATAACAACTCATAAACATATAAACATATCAATCTAACATATCTCTATTCACCAATTAAAAGAATAATATGAAGATATAATCACCTGTATATATTATTAGGCATCCCAAAGGGAAACCACTGATGTATATCACAATACCAATCAAAAAATAAATTTACAAATCTATCACAAAAAACATAATAACAGAAATAAAGCCAAGGTATCATGAAAATAACATGTGTGAAGTCTCCCCACCGCCTACCGCACCAGGAGCCACGCGTTCCGTGGGCACATCACCCACTTCATCAGGTAGAGGGTGCCATTTCAAATCTTTGCCCTGGGTGCCAGAAAGCATAGCTACTCCTCTGTGCAAACGAGAGGGAGAGAAAAACAGAGAGAAGGAAAACAAAAGCAAATACAGAAGAGACATGGAAGATATATGGGAACGAGAGAGAGAAAGAAAAGAAGGGGTGATGGAAAGAGAGGATAACAGAGAGGGTATAAAAAGAGAGAGAGAGGATGTAGAAAAGATAAATGGAAGGAAGGTGTAAAAAGAATCATGGGTAAATGAAGAAACAAAGGAGCAAAGGAGCAAAAGTAGAAGAAAGGAGGATGGAATGAAGAAATATGCCCGAGATAGGTGGAAATAAGATAAAGATGGGGGAACCAATAACCCCTGCGGCAGCCCTGGAATCTAAAAGATTCCAGGAGTGGCTGCTAGCTTGATGCCCTGATGTGTGAAACCCAGCTTCCCTTCAGCTGTGCAGACCAGGCATGCATGACTGGGCTAGCGTTCCATTTGCCCTACGTCATTTACCTTCCACCATCGAAATAACAAGTCCGGACCACCGCGTCGTTGGAAAGATTACATTTAATCGGCCACAGCCCAACATATATAAACGAATTGTACAAGCAGAAAAGAGTCCCCCCCTATTGTTCCGGGTCTGAAGAAGCCTTAGGATCCCAAGAATGAAGGGAAGGGGAGGGAACAAAATTTACATCCCGACCCCCCCACCAAGCGGAAGCCAACATAAGCTCGGCCGCATCCCTCCTAGGCCAGGGAGCTTAATCGGGCTAACCGCCAGTGGCCAAAATTCCCCTTCCCTACTTGAACCCCAAACGTCCATATTTCTTTAACCAGATCTGTCCTGGCCGGTTTCCCCTGGAAACAGCCGCATACCCTACCAATGGAAATGCTACCTCAGACCCGAAGCCCGAGAGGAGACCCGCCCAACGGCTGTGACAAATACAATCAAAAATCTCCAATAAACCAAAACTCTACATACATAAATAACAGTACATTAGCTTACATACAAAATTATGACACCTCCTTCTCTTTTTTTTTGATGAATACAACACAAATAAAAAATAACGAGATATTGAAGCACCAGCCATACTGTGCCAACAGCCATATTACAAAATAACTTTTTTTTTTTTTATATGCCATACTAAACCTTTAAAGTCGACCAACACCCAGGGGGGATCGGTCCGGGAATCTATAAGCGTCTCGCGCTTCCCTCTAGCAGAGCGCGCACCCGCACCGGTCGTTTGTGAATGTCCGGCGCGGGCACGCTCCCTGTTAGAAGGAAGCGCGAGACGCGGCCTCCAGCGCTCAGAGCCGCTGTGGTTGGACGCCGCTTGTACGTGCATACCACAGCGGCTCTGAGCTCTCTGATTGGACGAGCGCCCGCATAGGAGCGTGGGAAGGTAAGTGTTTACGGGCGTTCTGGGGGTGCCCCACCGAAGTGGACCAAAACCCAGTATAGTCAAAATCCTGGGTGTTGGTCCACTTTAACACATATTCCAAAACCCCAATGCCCCCATTCACCCTCCTCCCAGAACTGTGGCAGAGCAAACCAAACCATAACCAAAACCAGGGCAGGTGGGTGGGACTACTCATCCATCCAAGCCGGGGGTCAAAGAGAAAGGGGAGAGGGACAAACGTCCCTTTTATACTCCACCCCCCCCACCCCCCGTGAATACTTCCACATGGCTGGTCTGCCTCCGGACAGGAATGCAGGTCAGTCATGTGGGATACCCTCCTTAAAGGGACGGCGCTTTCTGGAGCATGCATTACACAGGGGAGCCAGGGATGCGGCTATGCCACCCAGAAGTTCAAATCAGTGGCTTCATGTCGCACATTGGTACGTGCCGCATCATAAAGCGCTGATTGGACTAGTGCCCACACATGTGTCATAGAAATGGGCAGAGTTGAGTGAAAGCGGACGATCTGGGGGGTTTCACACAGGGGGCATCCTGCATCCGGATGCGCCCGGGGCAAGGACCAGTTACCAGGATAGTTGAAATCATGGTGATTGGTCCACTTTAAAAGGCTGATACGTTGTAGGCCAGGAAGAAGAGAAACTTCCAGCGTTAGAGAGAGAACGACATCTGCGCCACACTATGCTGCTAATTTGACCATCAGTACTGTGATTCCATTGCCTGCAAACTGATAGCCAGGGCAGTTTCTAGGCAAAATTGTGGGGAGTAAAAAATGCTGCCCCTGAAATAGAACATCATATTTATTCATCATATTCCTTCCAGCAGAAAGACCATCGGGCAAGTGTTTTGGTACAGTTTAATAAAATCTGAACTTGGACCCGAGTACCTGAAAAAAGAATTTTTGGGAAAATTCTGCCGAATTACATCCAAACCGGACAGAGCATTATTCGAGCAACACTAATGTGCAGCTAAAGCAAATAGGTCTGCAGTGGAACAACATAAAAAAAAACATTTGATTGAATTCTGATCGCCCTGTAGATCAGTAGAGAGATGCCCAGCTACTGGCTAGTTGTCAGATATCAGGGCCGGCACCAGCACAGGGCAAGCCTGGGCAATTGCCAGGGCCCCTGGTATCTTCAGGGGCCCACTCAAGGCTTGCACATGGCCAAGATATTATTTTACAGTGGACCCATAACCACTGAATGCCGGGTGATGTGTGCAGACCTGCTCATGGCTGGCCTCAGCAACAGGGGATGGTCAGCAACAATGGAGATGGTGGCCTGGAATGAGGGCAACTGATGAAAGTTCAGAAGGTGGCGAGAACCAGGTGACAACTGAAGGCAATGATGGAGTCTTTAGTGGCAGCGGAGCATGCAGTAAGGGCTGATGGGTGCTTGGTGGCAATAGGGAATGCAACAAGGACTAGAGGATGATTGGTGGCTATAGGGAAGGTAATAAGGACTGGAGCGTGATTGGTGGCTATAGAGAAGGCAATAAGGTCAGGAGGGCGATTGGTGGCTATAGGGAAGGCAGTAAGGACTGGAGGGCGATTGGTGGCTATAGGGAAGGCAATAAGGACTGGAGGGTGATTGGTGGCTATAGGGAAGGCAATAAGGACTGGAGGGTGATTGGTGGCTATAGGGAAGGCAATAAGGACTGGAGGGCGATTGGTGGCTATAGGGAAGGCAATAAGGACTGGAGGGCGATTGGTGGCTATAGGGAAGGCAATAAGGACTGGAGGGTGATTGGTGGCTATAGGGAAGGCAATAAGGACTGGATGGTGATTGGTGGCTATAGGGAAGGGAATAAGGACTGGAGGATGATTGGTGGCTATAGGGAAGGGAATAAGCACTGCAGGGAGATTAATGGCTATAGGGAAGGTAATAAGGACTGGAGGGTGATTGGTGGCTATAGAGAAGGCAATAAGGTCAGGAGGGCGATTGGTGGCTATAGGGAAGGCAATAAGGACTGGAGGGTGATTGGTGGCTATAGGGAAGGAATTAAGGACTGGAGGGTGATTGGTGGCTATACGGAAGGCAATAAGGACTAGTGGACCATTGGTGTTTAAAGGGAAGGCAATAAGGACTAGAGGACGATTGGTGGCTATAGAGAATGCAACAAGGACTAGAGGACCATTGGTGGCTATAGGGAAGGCAATATGGACTGGAAGGTGATCAGCAGCAAAACGCCCATTTGTGGCAGAGGATCTGAAAGGTGACATCATGTGACACACAACTTTGAAGCCCACTGAGACTGTCTTGTCCAAGGGCCCCTACAAACCTGGAGCCAGCCCTGGTTAAAAAATAGATGTGAGCAGCTATAATCCAAAAACACCAAACTCTCCTGTATAGTCAGGCATAAAAAAATACTTCAAATAAGATCTTCTCAGGATGAGATATGAGGAGAAACACAGCTGCGGAAGAACAATATATCATGGCAATCATCTGCCAATCATCAGGAAAATTGGAAAATGAAAGGCCGACATTACGGGATAATGTAGAAAAAGCTCATCTCCCGCAGAATGGGCCTTATCTCAATTCAATTATCACCGGCCGCACTCATCCAGGTATAAGGGACGCCGTGACATATTACATACAAGTGGGGAATTGACCAATCAGTGCAAACATGAAGGAATACGGCTTACTATAGCCGCTCTCTAGAATCTGAAAAGAAGATTTGCAACATGTCGCAATAAAAGTGACAAAAAGAACTTTATAATTATTTTTTTTGCTTTTAACAGGAGCACTCCCGGGAACCAACCAATCCAAGCTCTAGATCAACCAAGACAAAATCAATCCAAAACAAGGTGTGATGCCCAGTGGGACACCCGCCTTCTGTGAGCTGACAACCCCCAATCTCTACCGCCTCTTCCGCCTATAGTCAAGTCCCCATTTGCCGGGACGCTTGAAAAGCCTCAGCGGACACAGTTGACCATTAAAGGCGCAAAGGATGTCAGCTTATGATGAAGGCAGATGAACCACAAGGGTATCTCAAGGCCGAGGTCGTACACAGGTAGTCAGCCCGAGGATGCGTCAGTACATAGGGATGAGACATGAGCGTAGTCAGGAGAAGTCAAAGGGTCAAGCCGGGAGGTCAGAGGGAGCAAGGTATCCAAAAGGGGCAGGCAGGTTCAAGGTTAGGCAAGCAAAAGGCAAAGCTGGAAAGGTCAATCAAAACGAGTCGGTATTAGATAAGCAGAGATTAAATCAGTCGGTATTAGATAAGCAGAGATTAAATCATACCCTAACCTCAAGAAACTATAACGGGCACCGAGGACAGGGCTAGTTCCCTATTTATGGGTTGACTGACCAATGGCAACCAGAGAAGGAGTGTGTGGTGCAACTGTAACACACACCGGATTGGTTACACATTTCCCAGGGGCTGGTCAGTCTTGGTAGAAAGACTGACCAGCCCCTGGTCCCCATCAGGTGTGAAGGAGGCTGCACTGCCTGCCACTCGCAGTGTAGAACCTCCTTAAAACATAACAGCCAGACTGCAGGGCGCACACCCACAGCTAGAGATATGCGAGGAAGGCTGCCGGAGCGGCACACCATGCTCCCTGACTTCTACATGCAGCTGGGGGAACCACGCCGCCCAGCAGGCGCTCACTGCGTGCCCCCCCTCCCGATACAGGTAAGTCTCTTACACAAGGCTCTAGGGCTACCACACTGGAGGGGGATCAGATTTGGGAGACAGGTCAATTCAAGTCGAATTTTTGACAATTTGACAATCCTCTAATCGCCTGGTATACTCACCTGGATGGCAATTCTATGGCACATGCATGGGTCACAGGCACATTCCCGCTTTCTTCCCGCTAAGGTGCACACCCACGAAAGGCATTTCTGTTTTCCTCTAACTGTTTTGGATACCAATCAGAGACAAGTCTTTACAAGAAAGTCAATGTTCATTCAGCCAGCCAGAGGCTCGCGTTTATCTGCAACCAATGGGCGTCAACTGCCGCACTCGTCTTATATTAATACAGAGAATGGAAAGAAAGGAATGACCATTGTGAATGAATACTTGTACACTTCTTTTGGACAATTCAAATATATACAACACTTCAGAAATGGTCAGTCCTGTAAGGGAGTGTGAGTTCCCCCACCCTCAGGAATGTGGCAGAGACATACAGGCGGCTAATGTCGAATTGATTTTAAAAAACCTATACTTTTAATTTTTCCACTTCACAATGACCTGAGACCGGGTTATTGTCTCATGTCATTGGAGGAAAACAGACCAGGACTTCAACTGGTTTAAAAAGCTCAATATTTATGTTACATTACAACACTGTACTTTGTACTGCCTGGCGCGCGTTTCATTTGTACCAGAGTGTCATCAGAGGCTGCTCACTACTTTCTCAAGCCCAGGTGACAACCATGGCAAAAGAGGAGGTGGACATAGTAAGATGAGCAGAATTAGCACTAGACAAATGGGAGATTTTTTGACGTGCTGAGATTTTCTGAGCCCCTGCGGCATTATATCTGGAGTGGGAAATGCTGGGGATAGTGGAGAGAAAGACACTGCTGTTGTTTTGATTTGTTGGTATAAGAAACCTGCACTGGGTGGCCTGCAGCAAGCGTCTTCTGGGTGGCACGGCACTTTGCGGCTGACTGGAGCAGGGTGTGTTGTATGCTGTGCTATATCTGTTGCCTACTTTTGCTTTGACCGACCATCCCAGTCTACTGCCTGAACCGACCTCTGCCTGCCTAACCACAAATCTGCCTGCCCCCTTGGATACTTCGCTACCTCTGACCCTCAGCTTGACTTCTCAGCATTCCTCGACTACTCTCCTGCTCCATCCCAGTGTTTTAAAACATCCTCGGAATGATTACCTGTGTATGACCTTGGTTCTCAGATCACCCTCTTGGTTCATCTGTCTTCACCATAAGCTGACATCCTTTGAGCCATTCAAGATCTGGGCGCAACCGTGTCCAGTGAGGCGTACCAAGCATTCCAGCAAATTGGAGCTTGGCTACAGGCAGAAGCGGAGATTGGGGGTTGTCAGCTCACAGAAGGCGGGTATTCACCTGGGCATCACATTTTGATCATTAATACCTGAGGGTCCAGACTTTATAACAGGAAAAGAACTGTGTCCTTGGAAGCATTGGATAGCGATCATTCAGCAAGTCAGAGTTTTGATTGTATTGATTGTATTGAATACCAATGATTGTAATGGGTGCAGCTCGGACACACTTCCCTTTATAGGCCATTATAGATAATAATGTATAATTTGTTTGAATTGTTACACATTTTTGTGTTTTTTTTTTATATTCAATAAAGTGTTTGCTGGGGCTAACGACCTCCCATAGGACCACTGGACAAAGGGGCTTTTTATGGTTCCACATCTAAGCCTTCAAACATTCCCTATGTAAGTGAGGAAGTCACCCAGCAAGATAATCGTGCTTCATGCTTATACTCCACAAAAGCCTGATCTCGAAGGCGCTATAGAAGGATTGGTCAAGCCTCATTATTTCTAAGCAATGTATGTTTCCCATTGTGCATGACTTTTTAACATGAATTACACCACATGTAAATCATCCACGCTGATCAGCTTGCAAGGAATTATTGACGTCTAATCCTCCGTTTAACCTGGAAAATAATGTGTTAAGATGGCAGGAGTCTGAGAATTGTTCCTACAAAGATAGCGCTGTTCACACAGGAGTGTGGCATGTATATAGCAAGTTCTGGCGTTACAGTGTTCCACACCACATTATTTGACCTTCATCATTAAAGAATGAGCATTATGCTTACATTTCTAGAAAGAATGTAAAGAGTTGTTCAACAAAGCTTGACCTAAATACAGGCAATTCAGATTACTGTACCTGTAGAAACATTCATTTAACTGTCTATACCACACTGCTAGGCCATACTGTAGCTTATTAACACATTCGGTATATTAGTATAGTAACTGATGACTAGTGAGGGGCTTCCGATCCAGGACGAGGGTAGATCTGTGACTGGTGATGACCTGGAGTGAGGAAAATCCAGTTTGAAAGGACTCAGGCTAGATAGTCGCCAGTATCTGATATTCTGTACTCAGTGACATCATGAATCACATGGGCTCCTCCTCTGTGGTATAAAAGCCTTCCTGCCAGGCAATTTTTACCTTGATGGGACACATGAGTAGATTTTTTTTTATGCACGGAAAAGTCCTGAGGCAACGGCTAAACAGCAGAAAGCCAGAGGACAGGCAGCTGCTTCTGTTGTCTCTGGTCTTTCTGGGTCCACTGAGGAGAAGATTAAGAAAAAAGATGTATGTAAGAAGGTTCCAGAGGAATAAAATGTTTCTGATCTTAAATATTAATGAATTATTATTAAACTACTAATAAAACTGATGTATAGGTAACCTGAATGAATGTGGAAGCTGTGGATGTGTACCTGCCATTTGTTATGATTTTGATCCAGATGTGGCTGATTAAAGGGAAATAATACACATATAATATATACAGGCCCATGGGATATAAAGGTTTACTTAGTCATATGCAGACATACAGAATGCCTGGGTTATCTCAGTTCTTTCTCAGTAATTACTTGATGTATGGACTTTCAACCCATTTAACTTGAACCTTCTGTTGTGTATAGGCAGAGTATTTCATGATGGCTTGCTTGTAACTGATAGAATGAAGGCTGCAGTTGGGAGGAGAAATTCGGGTTGACCAGAGAAATGATATTTGAGCAAGGAACTTGGGGTGAAGGGGCTCTCTTCACTCTGTTTCCTCTCATAGGAGACATGAGGCTGCCAAGCAGGCAGTATAGAGGCAGAGCACAAAGGCCCTTTTTTGAATTAGCTTGAAGAGGGATTGTGGCCTTTTTCGGATAAAGACACTTTACTTACATTCTGGACATTGCAAATTTTCATCATATTCACACCGTTCATATTATTACTTTTTATGTCCTGTAACTTGCTCTATTTTAATTAAATCCACTCATCAATTTTTGGTTTTGGCCCAATTTGTAAATTACCATAGCCGAGATTATATCTGGATGGCCCGATAGTCAACAAGGAACAAATTTCTTTCAAGGTGCAAGATGATGAGATAATTGACCGAACATGGGGCCAGGAGATGGGTCACCACAGCAACAGTAAGGTGGAAAATAAAAGGAAAGAGCAGCACCATCTGGCAACAGAAAGTATGCCCTCCTCGAGGCCAAAGGCCAAAGTGTGACGGAGGCCCCTGGCCACAAAATCTGGTGGAGGCCCCAGATACAGTATTTTTTTTCCTTTAAAATAATATCCCAGCCAAGTAACTGATTGGTGGTTGTCTGGCACCCACCTACTTTCTGGAACGTGCGGGTGCATGCTTCTCAGGAACTTCTGCTTTGCCATTCTGGGCAGAGGGTATTGTAGTCGCCCAGCTAGTCCAGCAGAAAACAGTACCCTGCATTGAGCTGCCAGCGGCTGTGCTTGGCTGCTTATGTGCAGTGAACGGCCGCCAATTTACAGCTCTGCACACACCCATCACTGTAGCGTTGCTGGAGGCGGCTTTGCTGCTATAGACTCTCCGTCCTGCCCTGTGGTGGCTTTGGCTGCAGGTTTGCAAAAACAAAAGAAACTTGCCCAGGTGCATGGGGCTCCCACTGCCACCTATAGCTTTGTTGCAGGCCCCGCAGCCCATCGGGCCAAAATCTGAAAAGCCTCCTGGACCAGACCATAACCCAAAGTTGCTCTGGTCCAGCTTGGCAGGACAAGTGGTGGAGGCCCCTTGCGCCCCCCTCATAATCCGGCTCTTCAGCTAACACTGATCAACCAGGCATGATCTACCAGCGCAGGTTAGGTGGAGCAGCCTAGAGACACCACTAACTCAGCTAAAATGACATCAGCTCTTTAAACATTTTTTGTCATGTTGTAGAAAGATAGGTCACCGGTCAGATCTCTAATATTTGTGGTCAGCACTTGAGTCAAGAATCTCACCAAGATGGGCACCTCCTGCGTGGTCAACCACATGAGGGACCACCACCTTATTTTTTGGACTGGCACAGGGGCCACAGCAGCTGTATCCCATAGCTTCCTCCACCTCCACTGCCCCATCTGCCTCCTCCCACACAGCTCCATCTGTTTCCTTTCATGGTGCTCCATCAGCTTCCAGACAGGCCCAGAAGGCAAGCTCCCTGCAGCAACAACCACAGAGCTGAGTTCTGGATGCAGGAGCCAGATGGAATGCTCACAAGTACGGGGGGGGGGGGGGGGGACATATAAAATAGGATTTTATTCAGGGTGAGGGTCCGGATTAATGTGGGCAATCTGTATGTACAGGAGGGGAAACAAACAAGATAGGCTCTTATTCATGGTGAGGGTCTGGATTATTGTGGGCAATCTGTATGTACAGGGTGGGAGAAACATATAAGATATGCTCTTATTCAGGGTGAGGGTCCGGATGAATGTGGGCAATCTGTATGTACAGGGTGTGGGAAACATACAAGATAGGCTCTTATTCAGGGTGAAGGTCCGGATTAATGTGAGCAATCTTTATGTACAGGGTGGGGAAACATACAAGATAGGCTCTTTTTCAGGGTGAGGGTCCAGATTAATGTGAGCAATCTGTATGTACGGGGGGGGGGGGAACATACAAGATTGTCTTTTATTCAGGGTGAAGGTTTAAGGAGTGGGGGGTGGTGACTCCTAGTGGGCAGGACCTCTGTGTGTGACATCAATAGATACAGTTGCCTTAATAATCTCCACCCAAATTCCTCAAAGTTACCAGGTGAGCTATTTCCATGACACTTTCACCTTCCGAGTCTCTGTCGCTATTATTACTCTGTGTTTAATTAGAAATGACTAATGAGGATTTCCTAATAAAAGAAGGTTTTGGAATAACGAGCCTTTAATTCTCAGCTGCACTTTCATGATACAAACCCTCCAATTTTTCAAATTGCTTAATTGTTTTTTAATGAAGGAGAAAATTACTTAATCATGTCAGGACTGGATGGTTTGCAAACGTTTTCCAGGTTTTGTTTTTTATGGCTGCTGGTTCTGGTGGAATTTAAATTCGTATATATGTGTTTTTGGCATAATGATGGCATAGAGCAGGGATTCCCAACTGGTGGTACTTAAAGTGGACTGAAACAGAGCAGGATTAGCCCGGGAATCTATAAGATTCCCAGGTCCATCCATTCCCTCCCCCCGGGGCATCCAAAATCAGGATGCTCCGCTGTGTGAAATCCCCCAGGTCGCCCCATACACTTACCTTACTTACTGGTCCAACGACGCATGCGCAGGCCGCAGCTTCATCCCCGCAATTCCTCTAGCAGGGGGGAGGCATGGGCACGCTCCCTGTTAGAGGGAGGCGGGGGATGTGGCCGCCAGCACGCTCAGAGCCACTGTGCTTAGACGTCGGCTTAGACGTCCAAAGCTCAGGCACCCCCGATCGGGGGAAAGGACCAAAACCCAGGATAGTCAAAATCCTGGGTTTTGGTCCACTTTAAACCGTACCAACACCAGTTTTTTCTTTAAAGTGGACCAAAACCCAGGATTTTGACTATCTTGGGTTTTGGTCGTTTATCCCGCTGTGTGAAACCCCCCAGATCGCTGATGCCAACTCACCATTTGTCCTGGTCCTACAGTACATGTGTGGCCACTCGTCCAATCAGCGCATTTGGAGCCGTTTTCTAAGCCTTCGTCTAAGGCCAGCGGCTCCGAGCGCGCTAACAGGGAGCATGCCCGCGACAGCTATTCACAAGGGCACGTTCCCTGCTAGAGAGGTAGCGTGGGTTGTATTGTTCGACTGGGAAACAAGGTAAGTGTAAGGGGTAACCGGGGAGGGGGGTTCACACAGCAGAGCATCCCAATTTTGGATGCCCCGGAGGGAGGGAATCTACCGGCCTGGGAATCTTGTAGATTCTTGGGCCTATTGTGCTGGGTTTTGGTCCACTTTAAATGCATTCCCCATATACTCTGTCCGGCTGGTCGGCACGCTGTTTGGTATTCTTGTGTGCAGGGGCGGACTGGCCATAGGGAGGCCCGGGACAATGCCCGCTGCTTTTAACACCCACATTCAATCCCTGTCCCTCACCCCTGGCCCCACAAGCCAAGGAACCCCAGCCCCCAATGCTATAGCCCCGGCATCATGGTGGGGGGGGCTCAACAGGGATGTCTCGAGCCAGCCAGTGGAAAATTTGATCACGGAAGCACTCTTACCCCTAGCAATTGTATTGGGTGCTTGGCCAGCGGTGGCGTTGCATACACTGAAATCAAACGAGAAGCCAGCACTCCATTTGCAAATTAAGTATATTGCATCAAGGTCATATAATCCATGCAATCTTGATGCTGCGAATGATACAGTCCAAATAATCTATATCCGGCGTTTCGGGTCAGCATACACCCCTTCATCAGGGTTTAACAAACACAAAATGGGCTGTTATAATCCAGGGCAGATTTTTGGCCCCAGTCAGCCACTGCTTGTGGTGTAGCTCAGAATCGCCCAGTCCGGGTACATGCAGCAGATCTATTACATATCTGATGTGTAAAAAATTTGAGTGGGCGCGCTCTCGGTGTATCTGATCTCATCCCTTCTGTCCGGTAAAATAGCTGTTTAGAAATAATATCCTTCCTCTGGGATATCACTAGTAGCAGGGGACTTGATAATGTACATCTAGCGAGAGCATCACCGGGACAGGAAAGTGGAAAAGATTAAATTCCGAAACTCGGAATAAATCAGGGATGATATTATGCAGAGAGCTCCGGCTCTGATCTGCCGGCGTGCTTTCAATTTACAAGTCCGAGGATGTGCGGAGAATGAAATATCTCCTGACCGTCCGGAAAGAGCATCTTCTAAGAAGCCGTGGCTCTACACCATGAGGCCCTGACATGTATGGTATATTTGGAGATGAGCGAACTTCCTAAAAATGTTATTCTGACGAATCGGCAAATTTCCAAGAAATTTGTGTTTGTCCAAATCGAACCTTTGAGAATCGCTCATCTCTAGTGTAATACACACAGCACGGTGGGCAGGACCGGCTCCAGGTTTATTTGGGCCCTCTGGCGGCATGGTCTCAGTGGGCCCCTTTGTGGTGGAGAGTCGCGGGTCAGGGGTCTATAAATTCCATGGTCAAAACTAAGAAGGGTTGCTTGCCCTCTGACCCCCTATTGGAGCTGTTTTTTAGTTTGGCACCACATGAATGGGCAGAGTATTGAGGAAGAGGGATGGACAAAACAGGAAGAGCAGGAATGGATGGATGGAGAGATAGCTGGGAGGAAGAGGGATAAATGGGCAACATGAAAAGGACAGGAATGGATGGGTAGAACTGGGGGGGGGGGGTAGATGGACAAAGCTGGGAGGACAGGGATGGAGAGACATAGAGCTGAGGGGATGGGGCAGAGCTGAGGGTAGAGGGGTGAATGAGAGAGAACTGAGGGTAAGGGTTGTGGGGCAAAGTGGAGGGGACAAGGGTGAATGGGGCAGAACTGGAGGGGCATGGGTGGATGTGGCAGAGCTGAGGGTACATGGATGAATGGGGCTGAGCTGGGGGAACAGAGATGGATGGGGCAGATCTAAGAGAACAAGGATAGATGTGTCAGGGCACGGGGGATAGGGTTGGATGGGGCAGATCTAAGAGAACAAGGATAGATGGGTCAGGACTCAAGGAATAGGGATAGATGGGTCAGGGCTCATGAGACAGGGATGGAAGGAGTAGAGACAGAGAAAGGAAGTGTGTGCAGTTCTTTAACCACATTGTGCCAGCTGTGAGTGGGCCCCCCTAGGGGTGGGGCCTTTGGCAGCTGACCGGGCTTGTTGGGTGCTGATGCCAGCCCTGACAGTAGGAGCGGGGAGGCTGGCCGCACTGTCAGTTATGCAAGTCAGCTTCCGCCGCCCGCTGACAGTCCAACCGACCTCCCTCGCTCCCACCGTGCTGTGTGTATCGCACACTTACCTACATGCCGGCTTCCCCGTCGTTCTGGTCCAGCGGCTGGCTGCGAGCGCAAGTTGGCTAGCAAGTCAACTTGCACGCGCAGCCAGCCCCTGTGCCAGAACGGCGGGGAAGCCGGCATGTCACACTGCACAGTGGGAGCGGGGGAGGTCGTCCGTACTGTCAGCCGGCGGTAGAAGCTGACTTGCACAGCTGACAGCTTTCCCCCCTCCCCCGTGTAAAAATTTGATTTCGACGATTCACCTAATTTCTCCAAAAAATGTGAGTTTGTCTGAATCGAACCTTTGAGAATCGCTCACCTCTAGTGGAATACACACAGCACGGTGGGAGCAGGGGAGGTCAGCCGCCCTGTCATCTGTGCAAGTAGGCTTCCGCTGCGTGGTGACAGTGCGGCCGGCCTTCCCCGCTCCCACCGTGCTGTGTGTATCGCACAGACACTTACCTACTTGCCGACTTCCCCATCATTCTGGTCCAGCGGCTGGCTGCAAGCCAACTTCCACCTGTCAGATGGGAGAGGAATCTCCAAAGTGGCTGCTACCTTTCTTTTCCAACGGTGCCAGGCTGTTGGTCCAGTTTAACTGTTTCTAGGTTAAACTAGAGTTTAATCTTTGCAAAGAACCAGCACTCCAAAAGTTCATAATCACTAATTTGTATTAATCCAATCACCAAACAAGTGTAGACAAGAAGCGGTTGTCGGTCGACGTTTCGGGGTGCACTCGGCCCCCTTCTTCAGAACCAACCACATACAAACAGAGATACAGACAAAAGCCACACATATATACCTGTATATCCCTATCACAAACCAATCATGTGTCACTGTTCAAAATTCGTGCCTGACGTCACTAATGACGTCATAGGTGCTGTATCTACATGTAAAACTGGCCAGTGGAAAGTAATAATAATAATAGATACCCAATTAGATCAGGTTAGATTAATTGTGCCGTGGAGCCCCCCGTGAACTACCTCACCTGATCAGAGCGTCCCCGCGGCGTCCATGATTCCAGCGCCGCGGGGACGCTCTAGAGTTTAATCTCTACTACATCTAGTGTTAAAAGGGGAACTTAAGGTAGTGTATATCAATGCATACTGTGGTAAGGTGTATGGGAAAGTTCACATTCCCCAGTCCTCTACAGGTTTGTTCCCTTATTCCAGGCCTCGCACAGGTGATGAGGCTGATTGCGGGGAAGCCTAAATAAAAGGAGCCGCTGAGGCTTTCAGTTTGCTGGTGAACAGCCTGGAGTAAGGAGCCCAGGCTGTACTGCTCAAAGTAACAGAACTGTATGCGGAGGACTTTGTTTGTGTCCCTGAACTTGGACTTGTGGATGAGCAGCGTGGGCTTGTATGCCCTGTAAGTGGACTTGTTATAACCTGGACTTGCAGTTTGCTGGACTATCAAACCCTGGACTTTCATAGAGCTGGTAAAGTAACCGCTGGATATACTGCATTGTATGCTGCAACCATCTCTGAAGTAAGAGATACTTTTGCTGGTGAACATTTTATTTTCAATAAAATTGCCTTGGATTTTGAAGAACTGTCGTCCTTGTCACAGCCGTTCGCCCCAGACCCTGACAATACCTAAACTAATGGTAAACTGCACCACCACACATAGACAAAAATAAATACAAAAAAAAGAGACAAAAAAAATTGCTTATCTATTTCCAAAACTGTTGTTCTATCTGTCAGGGGTTCTCCTTTAGGATTCACAAGCCCACCTCGGGCAATCAATCGGTGTGAAATTAGAAAAAATAAGGACATTTCATCACATTTCTCTTTCAAGCTGTGAATAGCGATGAGCCGAGCGACCGCCATGTCGGAGCCCACTGCATGTAATGTGCTTATCGTGCTGTATATCCTCATGAAATGGAGAAAATAATCGCGCCTTCACACGGCAATGACTTGACTGCTGATTCGCTGCCCGTTCCAGCTGAAGATGTTAGAGACCAGAGAACTAAGTTTCCAAATCCTGCTGTGCACAGATACTCGCTCTGCTACCTTTTGGCGGCCACAACATTTAAACCGGACCTTCAGCATCATTTAATGAAAAACCCAAACCCTTAAAAAAATTATTCCCCAGCATCTAAAATTAATATATTTTACGTTTTAGTCACTTAATTATTATTCTTTCCCCCATCGGGCTGCAACTCTGTTCAGGGCTCTAGGATACGGTCGCCGCCATCTTGCCTCAGATGCATCACATACTGAGGATAGGAGAGGGGTGAAAAGTGCAGGGGGCGGGGTTATAGCTGTGCTTTGCACAGAGCAGAGCTGAGGTCAGGAAAAGGACAGCAGTCCCAGAATGCAGAGCAGCACAGTCAGAAGACACCAAATGTCCCTTCTTGCTATAAAAGTTCTACGAGTAGGGATGAGCGAACCCCCCAAAGTTTGGGTCCGGCAAGTTTGGCCGAACTCTGAATAAATGTTCCTGAACCAGGTCCCTGCTCGGCAGCCCATTAACCAGCTTTTCTGTGTTTGGGCCGGACACCAAATTCTGGCTGAAAACCTTGTTTGAGTTTGGGAACTTTGAAGTTCTTAGTGCTGTCCTGGGAAGAATTCTGTGGCTTTCCTGGGTAAAATTGTTCTGTATTTGTCCTGGGAAAAATAATTGTGCATCTGTCCTTGAAAAAATAAATCTGTATGCCTATTGTTATTATTTTAGCATTGATAGAGTGTCATCATATTATGTGGTACTGCCCAGGGTTAATCCTGGACAAATGAATTCTACATCTGTCCTGGGCAAAATAATTCCATGTCTGCATCTGTCTTTGGCAAAAATATGGTGTGCCTATTATTAATTGTATTATTAATTGTATTATTAATTGTATTAGTTATTATTATTATTATTGAAGTGAACCAAACCCCAGGATTTTGACTATCCTGGGTTTTGGTCCTCGCCCCTGAGGCACTCCGATCAGGGATGCCCCGCTGCGTGAAACCCCCCAGGTCGCCCTATCTGGCTTACCCATCCTTGGTCCTACGGCTGATGCGCGGTCTCAAGTCCAATCAGCGTACTCAGATCTTCTTCCTCCCCTTCTAACTCAATTGAATCTGAGCAAGCTGGTGGCCGCATCCCCCACTACCCTCTAACAGGGAGCGTGCACACGCTGGCCATTCACAAATGCCTGGCGCGAGCACACACCCTGTTAAAAGGGATAGCGGGGATGAGGTCGCTGCTCGCGCATTTGCCGACAGCCTGGCAAAGCTGGAAAAGAAAACTCGACAAAATTCACTTGCCCCATCTGCATGCATGGTGCTGAATTATTGTCAACACTTACATTTGCTCCTGCATCCACTCTAAGCCAAAAGTGGTAGTGGCCATTTTGGAGCTACTGCTCGCACGCGCCGTTGGACCGGGAATGAAGGTAAGTTTCTGGGTGGCCTGGAGGTTTCACACGGCAGGGCAGCTCGATTCGGGATACCCTGGGGGGAGGGATCTAGCGGCCCTGGAAACTTAGAGATGAGGCGTCATGTTTGTTGTGTTTTTTACCTGGCGCCGTTGGTGAAAAGGTGGATGTGGCCCTTGGTGAAATTAAGTTTGACACCCATGATCAGGGGTGGACTGGCCATAGGGAGACCCAGGCAAATGCCCTGTGGGCCACACTGCTTTGGGGCAGTCTAAGTTGCTACCTTTAGTAACACCCCCATCCAATCCCAGCCCCCCAGCCCTCTCCCCACTCAATCCCCTCACCCAAGCAACCCCAGCTCATGTCCTCCCCCTAATGATATAGCCTCAGTCTTGTAGCCAAGCAACCCCAGCCCATGTCCTCCCCCTAATGATATAGCCTCAGTCTTGGAGCCAAGCATCCGCGGCCCATGTTCTCCCCATAATGATATAGCCTCAGTCTTGGAGCCAAGCATCCGCGGCCCATGTTCTCCCCATAATGATATAGCCTCAGTCTTGGAGCCAAGCTTCCCCGGCCCATGTCCTCACCCTAATGATATAGCTTCAGTCTTGGAGCCAAGCAAC
The DNA here is from genome assembly GCA_027917425.1 of Gastrophryne carolinensis. NCBI lineage: Eukaryota > Metazoa > Chordata > Amphibia > Anura > Microhylidae > Gastrophryne > Gastrophryne carolinensis. The sequence goes on along the minus strand of CM051237.1, from coordinate 476,723,754 downwards.
CCCAGCCCATGTCTTCACCGTAATGATATAGCCTCAGTTTTCTAGCCAAGCAACCCCAGCCCATGTCCTCACCCTAATGATATAGCCTCAGTTTTCTAGCCAAGCAACCCCAGTCCATGTCCTCACCCTAATGATATAGCCTCAGTTTTCTAGCCAAGCAACCCCAGCCCATGTCCTCACCCTAATAATATAGCCTCAGTTTTCTAGCCAAGCAACCCCAGCCCATGTCCTCCCCCTAATGATATATAGCCTCAGTCTGGGAGCCAAACAACCCCAGCCCATGTCCTCACCCTAATGATATAGCCTCAGTTTTCTAGCCAAGCAACCCCAGCCCATGTCCTCACCCTAATGATATAGCCTCAGTTTTCTAGCCAAGCAACCCCAGCCCATGTCTTCCCCCTAATGATATAGCCTCAGTCTTGGAGCCAAGAAACCCCAGCCCATGTCCTCCCCTTAATGATATATAGCCTCAGTCTTGGAGCACACTGGGTGACTGGCCAGGAAGCAGCAGAGATGCCACTGGCTGGTCATGAGCAGGCCAGGGCTAGTAAAACCATACCTACCAACTTTTCAGTGTGGGAAAGAGGGACATTTGTTAAATTAGGCCACACCCCCTCATTGAGGGATGGATAGGCGATACATTGTAACAGTTACAACAATAGAAACACTTTGAATAGACAAATGAATCATTTATTGCATGTTACACCTCAAAGAAGGACAAATGAGAACAATGAGGGACATGGACTCAGAAGAGGGACAGTCTCTCCAAATCAGGGACACTCGGGACGTATGGAAAACCCAGAGCTGATTTTTGGCCCCAGTCTGCCACTGCTCCTGATCTACATGATAGAGCAAGTCCAGCTTGGACCAGTTTGGACATATATTTCTTCTCCAATAATTTTTATTGAGCATGTAACAGACGACATATACATCTATCATAGCAATATACAGCAGTTTCTTCTGTCTTAACAAAAGGATTGCTTTCCGATGTCTTATTTATGAAAACTACAACGTAATTACACAGGCTAACTGTTAAGAATAAAAGGGAGGAAAAGGAAAGGAAGGGAAAATAAAGGGGAAAAGGAAGGGGGGGGGATAGTGATTGTAGCAAAGAAGAGGCCTGGAGAGATTAAGAGATTATATTGTTAAAAGATTAATATCGAAATCTGACGGCCAAAAGTATTGCACCCAAGCACCCCACACTTCTCGGAACAGCTCCAAGGAACCGTTATGGATTGCAGACATTTTTTCCATGGCTATAACGCTATGGACCTTATTTTTTAATGCTCTGAAACGTAGGGCAGGCCCCTTCCATGCTCTAGCAATCACCATTTTTGCCCCAGACGGGATATGATATGTCAGTTGTTGCATCTTCTTTGTACTTTGAGGTATTGGTGCTTTGAGCAGGGCTACCCAGGAATCTCTAGCAATGGGCCTACCGCTTACTGTACTCAAAGCTCTAGGTTTGACCAGAAACCTTTGGCTACTGGGCAATCCCACCACATATGCCTATACGATCCCGGAGAGAGGCACCCCCGGGAGCAATAATCTTGTGAGTCTGTAGCGTAATGCTTCAGTCTTTCTGTGGACATATATTTCAGTATTGAGTATTGAAAACTCATTTCAGAGAGGTTTAGATAGTTTCTCTTCTCTGATTTGGAAGCGCCCGGAGGGTTAAATGAATTTTCGTATAAAAATCACCCTTGGGCACGTTGACCGCGCAGGTCTAGATTTACTTGATTGCTTCTCCTATTTATCTGCCAGCCGGTGAAATTCTGCCGTTGTGTGGCATGTTCTGTGGATGAGTGTGAAACAGAGCTCGCATCCTGTAAATGAAGAGAAGATGATGTCCTGGAAGCCTGGTCGCGTCACAACAAGCCCATAAAGCGAGGTGTCTCTCAGCCAGAGCCAGAAATAAAGAAACGCTGGCGTTTGTCATTAAAGAGACATTTGTAGAGATCCAGGAGTCTCTCCATCAGCCTCGCCGAACGCCCACAACAACTTTTCACATGTCTTGCAATAATCTGCTTTATATAAGTGTGAACCTTCCGCGCTGCGCGGAACAATCGCAGGAGTGAGTCAAAGGCAGAGAATCTGATGAACGCTCGCTGTACAGATAAGTGGAGCGAAGACGAAGAAGATATACGTAGGCTCCTCTGTCATCAAAAATGAATAGGACATGCAAAATTGTGGCAGTGACGCATGAACGTAGAGAAATAGTCATATGCAGACGTGTGATCACAAATAGGGGTGTCAGAAAAAAATTGATTCTGTCAAGTATCGCGATATTTAATTAGACAATACTAGTATCGATTCAAAATATGTTCGAACTGATTTTTTATAAATTACTTATTGGTAACATTTACTCCCAACCATTAGTTGGCAGTGCACCGTACAAGAGCCTGTTAGCAGGAAGCCACGCCCCCTCATTGAGGGATGGATGAAGCCACGCCCCCTCATTTAGGGATGGATAGGAGATAGATTGTAACAGTTACAACAATAGAAACACTTTGAATAGGCAAATGAATCCTTTATTGATGCAGAATCTCCAAGAGGGGCAAAGGAGAACAACGAGGGACAGGGGGACACGGACTCAAAAGAGGGACAGTCCCTCCAAATCATGGACACTTGGGAGGTATGTACTACAAGGGTGTAGCTAAGGTAGAGCAGGGGGGCACATGGCCTAGGAGCAGCAGGTCAGGGAGGCTGAGCACAGGTGGGGGGCGCCATTTCGAATGTTTGCCCCAGGTACTGGAAAACCCAGCTACTCCTCTGATGCACTATCTACTCCTTTCTTTATCAATCTTTTTATTGTGTTTATTGAGAACATTATTCTATAAGCATAAGACTGTTCATACACAGAATTTAAAGATTACAGACAACTTAAATCACAATCAGAAGCTTATTCACTGCAACAGTTACTAAAGAAGTTCAATTCAAATAAATTAAAGTAAAAATAGCAACCCCTATGAGGGGGGGAAAGAGTTATGGGGGGAAGTAAAGGAAGGGGTCGAGGAAGGATCAGATGCTCATTAGGTTTACATCAAAATCTGTAGGCAGAAAATTCTGAACCCAAGGATTCTGCACCTCCCTGAACAGCTCCAAAGTCCCATTGTGAATGGCGGACATTTTTTCCATGGCCATAATGCAGTTAACCTTGTAAAGGTGTTGTAGCTCAAGGTGCGGGACCTCCAAGCCCCAGCTATCACCAGCTTTGCCCCTGATAGGATATAATACAAGGTGGGGGACCTCCAAGCCCCAGCTATCACCAGCTTTGCCCCTGATAGGATATAATACAAGGTGGGGGACCTCCAAGCCCCAGCTATCACCAGCTTTGCCCCTGATAGGATATAATACAAGGTGGGGGACCTCCAAGCCCCAGCTATCACCAGCTTTGCCCCTGATAGGATATAATACATCAACCTCTTTTTCAGTCTAGAACTGTGGGGGATTGGGGCGTTGAGGAGAGCCACCCAAGGGTCTCTGACCACAGATCTACCAGATCTACTTGCTGAGGACTCTAAAGGTTCTTGACCAAAATGCCCCAACTACTGGGCAATCCCACCACACATGCCGATACCACCCCGGAGAGAAGCACCCCCGGAAGCAATTCCCCTGGAACTCACTGGATAAGTGTTTCATTCTCTCTGGGACCATATACCATCTTGCCATTAGTTTTACGTTAGCCTCGATTAAAGTCACAGACGCCGAGCAACCAAAGGGCCAAGCAATCAAAGGAAGCGTTCCACATCCTCAGCCATTTTTCTTGATCCGTCTCCCTGCCCAGTTCATGGTGCCAATTTTTGGTATAGGATGGGCATGTATCCGGACCCCTAGAGGCCAAGTTATGATATATCTCCTCTGTCTCTGGGTGCACTATCTACTCCTACTTGGTGAAGTAATTGGTGCAGCAGCAGAGCTACGGACAGATCCAGAAACATGAGCTGTTGGTGGCTCTCCCGTAGAGGGTTGGGGAACACTTGGAGTAATAAATCATTTGTTGCGTCTCTAAGAGAAATAGTAAGAAAAGCCCAGAAGTCGGTATGGATGCTCCCTTAGTCATTTTGAATAAAGAGCAGAGAACTGCATAGACATACAATGGCGAGAGAGGTCTGAGAAGTAAACCAAGACATATTTTTCACCATGTGTGACTTCACAAAGACTACGTGAACAAAACAGCCCCTCTATACATGAAACTTGCCTCTATACATGAAACTTGCCTCTAAACATGAAACTTGACGTCTTGGAAAAGCACCAAAAAGTATTCACACCGTCGAAAAACTTCACAAGCTTCAGCTCATTAGCAGAGAGCCACCTCGCTGCAGCTGTCAGTTGCTTTTTTCAGGAGCCATCAATCTCTCAGCCTTCCACTCCTTTGTAGGCGACTCGACCCCGTTACCAGGTGTCGGTATTTTCTTCTGTGTTAGAGCGTTGTTACTGCTGAATCTTCCAGAGAGAGTTGGCACCTTCTCACTTTCAGCTCAACTGATTGTTGGCAATAGAGAATAGAGAGCGAGCGGTGTTTTTTTTATTTGGTGACAGATGTCTTTATACTGCAGAACCTCTTCATGTTCTGTTTCTTGTAGGAAAGTAGTAAAAGTTCCGGTATACAAGCCTGACCAATGACAGTGTATGGAATCCAGAGATGGCCGCCAGCCTTTCCCGTGGGGCACCCCGCTTTGGGATGCTCTGTGTCGGGGAAATTTGGCCACTTCTCCTTGATTATGTTATTTTTGTAGTATTCGGGACACCCTCTGATCGAACATCACACAGACACCATGTGAGGTTCCATATTCCTTGAGAGATTGTCCGTTTCTCGGACCTTTATTTTATAGTCAAGCAAAGGAGTTGTCTTACATAAATTTTTGGGACACAGAGTACAAGCCGTATAGTACAATGACATCATGCTTTCACATTCCTATACATCAGTGTATGTACACTTGATAATAGCATGGCAGCTGTTCTGCTAGTGTGTAAGCCAAGACAAGGCTATATATACATTTAGCTTCAAGGATAACCTTGCAATCTAAAGATTCCCGGGCCGAAATCGGGATGCCCCGTTGTGTGAAACCTCCCAGGTCGCCCCATACACTTACCTTGTTTCCCGGTCCAACGGCGCACGCGCGAGCCATAAGCTCGCTATCCCTCTAGCAGGGCACGTGCACATTCCTTGTTAGAGGGAAGCGGGGGATGCGGTTGCCAGCCTGCTCGGAACCGTTTGGGATGCCCCAGGGGAAAGGACCAAAACCCAGGATAGTCAAAATCCTGGGTTTTGGACCACTTTAAAATGGAACTCTGCTTACAATACTATAAATTAATATAGATTGGACTGGATTGCATTTAGATTGAAATTGTATTGAAATTGGATTGGTCAAGTTTTAAACCTGTATTTCCTTATCACCTTGCTGTGTTAAACCCCCCTCCCCCCAGATCGCCAATAATGACTCACCTCTTCCGGGTCCAAATGGCTCTGATTGGTTTCAATGGGGAGCAAGAGCGGCCGCATCCCCTGCATCTTTGAGCTGCGTGCACTCCGACTGTCATGAATTTCTCAGCAGAGAAATCCTCTATTATAGGATGACCAGTAATTGAGAGCTTTGAGGTGGATATGCGTCAAACCGTGTTTAATGGTGATAAACAGTAACAAGTATACATAGCACACACAAACAACGGTGAACATAGTAAACATACACGTGCTGAGGCAGCTGTACAGAAATACAGGTGAATACAACAACATACATGCACTGGGATCCTAGTTCAAATGTCCAAAGTCCAAAGCGCATACCAAGGCTGTGGCAGGGGTCCTGGGTCTAACTTCAGAAGAAAGTACAATGCAATGCTGATCCACCAGCTGCAGGGGTGGATCAGCTTATAAAGGGGACATTGCAGAGAAATTGCAGAGGAACTCCAGACCTGACACCTGCCACTGCCATTCAAATAGCCTGGGACAAGAGCACGCATCACCAGTGCATGGAACAATACCCAGGATAATCAAAATACTGGGTTTGTTTCCGCTTTAAAGAAGAACTAATAAAATTCACCTTCCTGGTGATCTCAAGGCAGATGCACAGGACGCCAGCCAATCAGTTTCTTGCGCTTCCATTAATTTGCTATACCATTCTGACTCACCAGATGACAGTACTGTGGATCCTGAAGACAGCTTCAGCTTGTCTGTGTGCGGGTCTGTATTGGATGTGTTCTTACTCCATAATGATTAGCAGATAGCTTGGCTGATGAGGCATATGAAAAGCTTTATTTTCAGTACATATTTTTTAAAATGTATGTAAAATATAGCTCGAATCTTGTGACGTACACCAATAACAGCAGGTAAAAAGGCTGTTGACTGCTAGAGGGAGCAGCACACATGTGCAATGCCTGAATGCAAGAAACAAAATGGCTGAAGAAGGGAGGAGTTGCCTGCATCACAGATAGACTGCAGGGGCCAGGAAGGGAAAAAAGGCAGTAAAGGCACATTGCTCAGCCTATTCAAACAAACTCTATAGCAGACATATATTGTTCTGACCTCAGAGCGACATACCAAAGGCGAATGTCATGAGTCATTAGTTGAATCTCACACCTGTCAAGTCATCAGTCAAAATGCCGGGTACGGGTGTGTGCCTTATGCAAAGACAGATTCCAGGCAAGGTAAGTATACCAAGTGATCCCGGGGGCTTCACACTCTTACAGACTTAAAGCCAGTGGTTGCTCCTCTTTAAAGGCAGAACTCCATGTACTAAAGCAAATGTTTATCACATTCCCAAGGTAAGCAAGGTCAGACTGCAAGCAAGCCGGGAACAGAATCAAACATATAAGAGGAAACATATAAGAGATGAAGGTCCATTTTAAATAGTTTTTTTTACCCCTTTTTGGAGCAAATCAGGCTTGGGTGAAGAACAGATGGCAGCAGATCAGGTCGGGATACAGGCCAGTATGCAATCTGATAGAAATTCGAGAACCACCAGTTGTACTAGTCCCACTGGATGTGATCCCCTAAATGTAATATATTGATTTGCGAGGCAAGGGAAATTCTCGATCTCTCTCTGTCTCTTTACACATTTGATGACAAAAAGAATAACTTCCTCAAAACGTGATGCAAAGCAAAGAAATTCATTCATTCACTCTACCTATACTATTCAACCACCTTGTCAAGGGTCATCATTCCAAAGTAAGCCTGCCTCTGAGCAACCAGACCTAAGTAATTTCGCCTAAGCCTGCCCCTAAGCAGCCAAACCCCACCTATTCTATTAAAGGCTGACCATAAGCAGCTCAACCTACTGATCTTGACTTTACCATTCTACCATCTTAGCAGTGGTCATGATTCCAAAGTAAACTTTCTAAGCCTGCCTCTAAGCAGCCAACCCTAAGTGATTCAGCATAGCCTGCAGGCTTATGCTGAATCACTTAGGGTTGGTTGCTCAGAGGCAGGCTTCCAAAGTAAACTTTCTAAGCTTGCCTTTGAGCAACCAACCCTAAGTGATGCAGCATAAGCCTGCCCCTGAGCAGCCAAACCACACCTACTCTATTAAAGGCTGACCATAAGCAGCTCAACCCTCTGGTCTTGTCTTTACCATTCTACCATCTTAGCAGTGGTCATGATTCCAAAGTAAACTTTCTAAGCCTGCCTCTAGACAGCCAACCCTAAGTAATTCAGCATAGCCTGCAGGCTTATGCTGAATCACTTAGGGTTGGTTGCTCAGAGGCAATCGCTTAGGGTTGGTTGCTCAGAGGCAATCGCTTAGGGTTGGTTGCTCAGAGGCAGGCTTCCAAAGTAAACTTTCTTAAGCTTGCCTCTGAGCAACCAACCCTAAGTGATTCAGCATAAGCCTGCCCCTGAGCTGCCAAACCACACCTATTCTATTAAAGGCTGACCAAAAGCAGCTCAACCCACTGATCATGTCTTTATCATTCTCCCATCTTAGCAGTGGTCATCATTCCAAAGTAAAATTTTTAAGCCCACCTCTGAGCAACCAAACCTAAGTGATTCAGCATAAGCCTGCCCCTGAGACGCAAAACCCCACCTATTCTATTAAAGGCTGACCATAAGCAGTTTACCCCACTGATCTTGTCTTCATCATTCTACCATTTTAGTGGTGGTCATTAGAGATGAGCGAACTTTTGAAAAATTCGATTCGACTGATTCGCCGAATTTTCCGACAAAAATCGTTTCGACCCGAATAAATTCGCGACGAATCGCTATTAAAAACGGCTATTTCTGAGCCTCCTAGAGCCTCAATAGGGTTGTAAACCATTCAGCCTTGCTGTAACACGCACAGGATGCGTGCTGGGTTAGTTAAATAATACTTTGAAGAAATATCACATGCAGATCAGAGGCATCGCTAATAGAATCGCAGAGCGGCACAATTGCAGAGAGTTGAAGTGGCATCACTATGAGGGGCAGAAGGAGCCCAAATATACACTGGAGTTGGCCTCAGGAGCCCAAAAATTGGATGAATCACACCCTGGAGTTGGCAGAAGTTGGCAGCAGCAGCAGCAGGAGCCCAAATATACACTGGAGTTGGCTTCAGGAGCCCAAAAATTGGATGAATCACACCCTGGAGTTGGCAGGAGTTGGCAGCAGCAGCAGCAGGAGCCCAAATATACACTGGAGTTGGCTTCAGGAGCCCAAAAATTGGATGAATCACACCCTGGAGTTGGCAGGAGTTGACAGCAGCAGCAGCAGGAGCCCAAATATACACTGGAGTTGGCTTCAGGAGCCCAAAAATTGGATGAATCACACCCTGGAGTTGGCAGCAGCAGGAGCCCAAATATACACTGGAGTTGGCCTCAGGAGCCCAAAAATTGGATGAATCACACCCTGGAGTTGGCAGGAGTTGACAGTAGCAGCAGCAGGAGCCCAAATATACACTGGAGTTGGCTTCAGGAGCCCAAAAATTGGATGAATCACACCCTGGAGTTGGCAGCAGCAGCAGCAGGAGCCCAAATATACACTGGAGTTGGCTTCAGGAGCCCAAAAATTGGATGAATCACACCCTGGAGTTGGCAGCAGCAGCAGCAGGAGCCCAAATATACACTGGAGTTGGCCTCAGGAGCCCAAAAATTGGATGAATCACACCCTGGAGTTGGCAGGAGTTGACAGTAGCAGCAGCAGGAGCCCAAATATACACTGGAGTTGGCCTCAGGAGCCCAAAAATTGGATGAATCACACCCTGGAGTTGGCAGGAGTTGACAGTAGCAGCAGCAGGAGCCCAAATATACACTGGAGTTGGCCTCAGGAGCCCAAAAATTGGATGAATCACACCCTGGAGTTGGCAGGAGTTGACAGTAGCAGCAGCAGGAGCCCAAATATACACTGGAGTTGGCTTCAGGAGCCCAAAAATTGGATGAATCACACCCTGGAGTTGGCAGCAGCAGCAGCAGGAGCCCAAATATACACTGGAGTTGGCTTCAGGAGCCCAAAAATTGGATGAATCACACCCTGGAGTTGGCAGCAGCAGCAGCAGGAGCCCAAATATACACTGGAGTTGGCCTCAGGAGCCCAAAAATTGGATGAATCACACCCTGGAGTTGGCAGGAGTTGACAGTAGCAGCAGCAGGAGCCCAAATATACACTGGAGTTGGCCTCAGGAGCCCAAAAATTGGATGAATCACACCCTGGAGTTGGCAGAAGTTGGCAGCAGCAGCAGCAGGAGCCCAAATATACACTGGAGTTGGCTTCAGGAGCCCAAAAATTGGATGAATCACACCCTGGAGTTGGCAGGAGTTGACAGTAGCAGCAGCAGGAGCCCAAATATACACTGGAGTTGGCTTCAGGAGCCCAAAAATTGGATGAATCACACCCTGGAGTTGGCAGGAGTTGACACCAGCAGCAGCAGGAGCCCAAATATACACTGGAGTTGGCTTCAGGAGCCCAAAAATTGGATGAATCACACCCTGGAGTTGGCAGAAGTTGGCAGCAGCAGCAGCAGGAGCCCAAATATACACTGGAGTTGGCTTCAGGAGCCCAAAAATTGGATGAATCACACCCTGGAGTTGGCAGGAGTTGACAGTAGCAGCAGCAGGAGCCCAAATATACACTGGAGTTGGCCTCAGGAGCCCAAAAATTGGATGAATCACACCCTGGAGTTGGCAGGAGTTGACAGTAGCAGCAGCAGGAGCCCAAATATACACTGGAGTTGGCTTCAGGAGCCCAAAAATTGGATGAATCACACCCTGGAGTTGGCAGGAGTTGACAGTAGCAGCAGCAGGAGCCCAAATATACACTGGAGTTGGCCTCAGGAGCCCAAAAATTGGATGAATCACACCCTGGAGTTGGCAGGAGTTGACAGTAGCAGCAGCAGGAGCCCAAATATACACTGGAGTTGGCTTCAGGAGCCCAAAAATTGGATGAATCACACCCTGGAGTTGGCAGAAGTTGGCAGCAGCAGCAGCAGGAGCCCAAACATTACTTTAAACAGACCCTGGGGTTGGCCTCAGGAGCCCAAAAATTGGATGAATCACACCCTGTGGAGAGTCATGTGGAGAAAAAGTAGCTTAGTTAGTAATATCTACATAAAATTATGAATAAACAAATGCAAAAGTTTGCCAAAGTGAAGTTTTGTTTGAGGGTGTGTTTCCACCTTTTAATTAAATCAGAAACAAGAAGGTGTCATTGCCTCTGACTAATTAGCCCTCAAAAATTCTTGGAATTTTTAATCTGGAATCATGTCTGATCCGTCTTATCCGAAGAATATTAATAAAAAGTAAGAGTAACGTAAAGGATTTTTTATCAATACTTACTTGTGGTCCGATGCGGAGGAATGTCTGTAACTTGAGAGCAGCGCCTTAAATCTGTTTTGCACGATCCATCTTTCTTGGTCTGGCCCCGTCATCAATCTACTGGAATACATCAGGCATTGTTGGGAGGAAAGCTTGGCTGATCCATGCGCCATTCATTTCCACGCAGGGCAGTCTCTGGAAAAAAAAAGTCTGTATAAACCAGGGTCTTTTTCATATAAAAACAAATGGTTATTCTTGCTTTTCAACCATATGTTCCACAGCTTTACCAGTCATTGTGTCAGCCAATGAAGCAACTTTGTCTGGAAGTGCTGCAAAAGCAGTCCACTGCATCACAAGTGGCATCTGACACCCCCAGTCAACTGTCTGCCTGTTATGCTTTGGGTTCAGCTCCACTATCCATTGATCTGATATCCAAGATCTGATAATCATAAAATTCAGCAGCTACTGCCCAGCCAAGAAGTGGAGGAGACACTCGCCTCTTCTTCCACTATCCGGCAACTAGTGATGAGGAGAGTGTCGTGGGAGGAGGTGTTGCAAGCCGAGGTAGTGGAAGAGGGTCCCTGGAGTCTGCGGCGGTGGCGGCGGCAGCAGCAGCGAATTATTGCGGACTGTTGGTAGGAAAAATCAGCTACTCAGCGATGTGGCAGTGTTCCATGCAGCATCCTGTGGAGAAAAAGTAGGTTAGTTAGTGTATATACATAAAATTATGAATAGACAAATGCAATAGTATTGCGAAAGTGAAGTTTTGTTTGAGGGTGTGTTTCCACCTTGCAATTAAATCAGAAACAACTAGCTATCATTTGCCTCTGAATAATTAGCCCTCAAAAATTCTTGGAATTTTTAATCTTGATGTCTGAGGGATTTCTCCTCTCAGACAGCGTCACCATAAGTCCAGCCTGCTGCATTACCCAGTGGTGGACCTTTCAGAGAACTGATGGCTTGTGCCGAGCCGAGGTGGAGAGTCACATGGCATGGTTGTTGAACAGAAGGTGGGCCAGTCCTTTAGCCTGTCAGTGTGTACCAAAGTGCACAGTGTTGTCTACGCCTGGAGCTGTAACTATAGACTCATGGTGGACAATATATATCCTTTTAGGCCCCCTTGGTGATTGTGGTTTCACGCTGTTCTTCACATGGTTTTCCTTGACCATCAGAGTCACACATGGGAGGAACTACTAAAAATGAGAACTCAATCCATGAAAGCATTGCTTAATCCACGAAAACTGCAAATTTGGACCCATGGTGACTGACACTTGGAAGAACATCTTGTTTGCGCTGCGACAAGGAAGCCAGAGTCATGCGTCCTGACATGGCACACGTGTTCAGTCTAGTTTTGAAGTCTTGCCCCCATCTGAAAGACATCCGAACAACAGGAAAGAAAGTTAGCATGCACTTCTGGCACTCCTACACCACCAAGCACAACCTTATTGAGCCTCAGCATCACAACGGTGTACCCCACCATAGTCTGATTTGCGATGTTTCCACCCGTTGGAATTCCACCCTCCATATGCAGGATCCACTATAGCAGTGGTCCCCAACCCTGTCCTCAAGGCCCACCAACAGGCCAGGCTTTGCAGATCTCCACAAAGATGCTCAGGTGGAGTAATTAGTGCAGCTGCAGAGCAATAGAGCTGGCTATTTGGAGATCCAAAAAACATGACATGTTGGTGGGCCTTGAGGACAGGGTTGAGGACCACTGCACTATAGGAACAGAGAAAAGCCATCACGGATTTCTGGATGATCCAAACGGATAGGGGGACACCCCTGTGTAAATTCAATGTAAACCATTGGCAGCTCATACGTGACACCGACCGTTTGCTCAGGCCCTTTGAGGAAGCTACATTATTAGTCAGTTGCCAGGACTATGAGATGAACGATGAGATTCCACTGCTTCATGTACTACAACACATGTTGGAAAGCATGGCTGGTCAGGGCACTGGAGACATGGCACATACATTTCACAGCCACATGAAGCCTGTGGGGGCTGAAGTGGAGGAGGAGGAGGGGGTGGGGCACAGCAAACCACAGTTTAGGTTTCACAAAATGACCATTTTATCTAGTCATCTGACAGGAGAGGAGGTGCAGCCACAGGAGCTAGAGGGTTGTGAGTAAGGCGAGACAGAGGACCCAGACACACCATGGCAGTTTACAGTGGAGATGGAGACAGGTAGTCCCTCCGAGTCACTTGCACAAATGGCACGATGCATACTCACATGCATGCGTACTAGTGAGCGCAGAATTGTCTCCATTTGTCAGCGGGAAGACTTCTGGCTCTCCAACTTATTGGACCCTCGCTTCCGGCACAAAATGGGGGCATTTTTTACGCCCACTGAGAGGGAGGAAAAACTGACCTACTACAGAGACATCCCACGTAGTCAGTTGGGCGATGTCTATTTGCGCCATGGCCCATACTCCCGCAGGTCTGACTCTAGGGGAACTTTGCGATCACCTTCCACTGCCATGGCTGCTGGGGGGGTGGAAGGAGCAGCAGCAGCTCCATCAGCAGCAACCTCAGTCTTCAGTCGCTAGTGAGTAGCTTTCTACACCCGCATAGTGAGTCTACTCATGAGAAGCAGGAAGACCTGGAGCTGGACCTCAAACAGCAGGTCATGTCATACCTTGACATGACCATGCCAACACACCTTCAAGATCCACTGGATTTGCTGGGAAGCCAAACTTGACTTGTGCCCGCAACTAGCAGAGTTTGCCCTGGAAAAGCTGTACTGGCCGGACAGTAGTTGATTTAGATGGCAACTGGGCTGCTCTATATAATGAAGCAAAATGGCAAATTTACCTCACTATATAAGCTATTGCCCCTCAGATTTACACAGGGGCTGCTCTATATTATGCTGCAAAATGGCAAATTAACCTCACAATATAAGCCATTGCAGCTCTATATAAATAAAAATAAATAAATAAAAAAAGGGCCTGTAGAAGCTTATTTAGTATAACAGATAGGGTGACATGTGCTGGTTTGGGATGCCCATATGGGCTAGTGTTTTGGCAGCAGTACAAAAACCAATGCAAAATGCAATAGCTTAATAAAGCTGATGCTGATCAACGCTTATTTAGTATAACAGATGGGGTGCAACATGCAGGTTTGGGATGCCCTGCGGCCTGGTGTATTTAAAGCAGACCAAAACCAATTCAAAATGCAATAACTTAATAAAGCTGAGGCTGTAGATGCTTATTTAGTATAAACAGGTAGGGTGCAAGGTGCAGCTTTGGGGTGCCCTGCGGCCTGGTTAAATGAAAGCAGTCAAAAAGGAAGTGCAAACTGAAGTAGCTTAATGAAGCTGATGCTGATCAACGCTTATGTTGTATACCAGATAGGGTGCAAGGTGCAGCTTTGGGGTGCCCTGCGGCCTGGTTTATTAAAATCAGTCAAAAACAAGTGCAAACTGAAGTAGCCTGATCAACGCTTATGTTGTATAACAGATAGGTTTAAAATAGCATGTGCCTTGGGATGCCCGTGTGGCCTGTTATATTTCAAGCTGAACAAAAAGTAACAATAATCCAAGTATGAGACATCATTTTGACCTTCTTCACAGCGCCATACTTTGAAAAAAAAAAATTAATTTCATGCCGATCAATCCAAAGGTCAATGCCCCTAACAAAAATAGTGTTCGGCATAAGTTTTCCTTCTGGAAGGACGTAACCTTTAGTTTACATGGTTGGGGTAGGTTATCTTACAAATTGGGATACCCCAGGCAGCAGTGTCATTGAAAGAGACAGATTGTAATGCAGGCCATACGCAAGCAGAGAAACTCAGGCTGCAACAGGCCTATTTAGTTTACATGGTTGGGGTAGGTTATCTTACAAATTGGGATACCCCACTGTATATGAAACCGAATATAAATGCACACCCAAAAGTGGACACTCAGCCTCCAAGAGGCCTGCTTAGTTTAAATAAGAGAGCTGCTTAGTATGGTAGGTAGGTTATGTTATGTTACAGAATGGGATGCCCCAAGCAGACTTGAGATCAGTATATATGCACACAGCAGCAGTGTGTTAGCAGGCTCATACAGGCCAAATTTCTTTAAATAAATGTGCAGCTTACAGTAAATGCAGAGGCTAATGGTATGTTACAGAATGGGATGCCCCAAAGCTGACTTGAGATCAGTATATATGCACACAGCAGCAGTGTGTTAGCAGGCTCATACAGGCCAAATTTCTTTAAATAACTGTGCAGCTTACAGTAAATGCAGAGGCTAATGGTATGTTACAGAATGGGATGCCCCAGAGCTGACTTGAGATCAGTATATATGCACACAGCAGCAGTGTGTTAGCAGGCTCATACAGGCCAAATTTCTTTAAATAAATGTGCAGCTTACAGTAAATGCAGAGGCTAATGGTATGTTACAGAATGGGATGCCCCAGAGCTGACTTGAGATCAGTATATATGCACACAGCAGCAGTGTGTTAGCAGGCTCATACAGGCCAAATTTCTTTAAATAACTGTGCAGCTTACAGTTAATGCAGAGGCTAATGGTATGTTACAGAATGGGATGCCCCAAAGCTGACTTGAGATCAGTATATATGCACACAGCAGCAGTGTGTTAGCAGGCTCATACAGGCCAAATTTCTTTAAATAAATGTGCAGCTTACAGTAAATGCAGAGGCTAATGGTATGTTACAGAATGGGATGCCCCAAAGCTGACTTGAGATCAGTATATATGCACACAGCAGCAGTGTGTTAGCAGGCTCATACAGGCCAAATTTCTTTAAATAAATGTGCAGCTTACAGTAAATGCAGAGGCTAATGGTATGTTACAGAATGGGATGCCCCAGAGCTGACTTGAGATCAGTATATATGCACACAGCAGCAGTGTGTTAGCAGGCTCATACAGGCCAAATTTCTTTAAATAACTGTGCAGCTTACAGTTAATGCAGAGGCTAATGGTATGTTACAGAATGGGATGCCCCAAGCAGACTTGAGATCAGTATATATGCACACAGCAGCAGTGTGTTAGCAGGCTCATACAGGCCAAATTTCTTTAAATAACTGTGCAGCTTACAGTTAATGCAGAGGCTAATGGTATGTTACAGAATGGGATGCCCCAAGCAGACTTGAGATCAGTATATATGCACACAGCAGCAGTGTGTTAGCAGGCTCATACAGGCCAAATTTCTTTAAATAACTGTGCAGCTTACAGTTAATGCAGAGGCTAATGGTATGTTACAGAATGGGATGCCCCAAGCAGACTTGAGATCAGTATATATGCACACAGCAGCAGTGTGTTAGCAGGCTCATACAGGCCAAATTTCTTTAAATAAATGTGCAGCTTACAGTAAATGCAGAGGCTAATGGTATGTTACAGAATGGGATGCCCCAAAGCTGACTTGAGATCAGTATATATGCACACAGCAGCAGTGTGTTAGCAGGCTCATACAGGCCAAATTTCTTTAAATAAATGTGCAGCTTACAGTAAATGCAGAGGCTAATGGTATGTTACAGAATGGGATGCCCCAGAGCTGACTTGAGATCAGTATATATGCACACAGCAGCAGTGTGTTAGCAGGCTCATACAGGCCAAATTTCTTTAAATAACTGTGCAGCTTACAGTTAATGCAGAGGCTAATGGTATGTTACAGAATGGGATGCCCCAAGCAGACTTGAGATCAGTATATATGCACACAGCAGCAGTGTGTTAGCAGGCTCATACAGGCCAAATTTCTTTAAATAACTGTGCAGCTTACAGTTAATGCAGAGGCTAATGGTATGTTACAGAATGGGATGCCCCAAGCAGACTTGAGATCAGTATATATGCACACAGCAGCAGTGTGTTAGCAGGCTCATACAGGCCAAATTTCTTTAAATAACTGTGCAGCTTACAGTTAATGCAGAGGCTAATGGTATGTTACAGAATGGGATGCCCCAAGCAGACTTGAGATCAGTATATATGCACACAGCAGCAGTGTGTTAGCAGGCTCATACAGGCCAAATTTCTTTAAATAAATGTGCAGCTTACAGTAAATGCAAAGGCTAATGGTATGTTACAGAATGGGATGCCCCAAAGCTGACTTGAGATCAGTATATATGCACACAGCAGCAGTGTGTTAGCAGGCTCATACAGGCCAAATTTCTTTAAATAACTGTGCAGCTTACAGTAAATGCAGAGGCTAATGGTATGTTACAGAATGGGATGTCCCAAAAACCAGAGAGCACCTGGCAGGCAGCAGTAAGACTATGCACAGCAAAAGTGTCTTTATCATGCCTAATTTCAATTATAATAGGTGCAAATGGTTAGGTTCTTAAATAGAGGCTGGTGTAGTCACAGAATGGGATGCCCTAAAAACCAGCAGTAAGTACACCTGGCAGGGACAAGTAGTGCTATGCCCAGCAAAAGTGTCTTTATCAGGCTAATTTCAAATATGATAAGAGCAAATGCTTATATGGTCTTAAACAGAGGCTGCTTTAGTCACAGAATGGGATGCCCCGGGCAGGAATCGAGCTGCCAGGGTACAGTAGTGCTTTGGCCAGCAAAAGTGTCTTTATCAGGCCTAATTTCAAATATGATAAGAGCAAATGCTTATATGGTCTTAAACAGAGGCTGCTTTAGTCACAGAATGGGATGCCCCGGGCAGGAATCGAGCTGCCAGGGTACAGTAGTGCTTTGGCCAGCAAAAGTGTCTTTATCAGGCCTAATTTCAAATATGATTAGAGCAAATGGTTATATGGTCTTAAACAGAGGCTGCTTTAGTCACAGAATGGGATGCCCCGGGCAGGAATCGAGCTGCCAGGGTACAGTAGTGCTTTGGCCAGCAAAAGTGTCTTTATCAGGCCTAATTTCAAATATGATTAGAGCAAATGGTTATATGGTCTTAAACAGAGGCTGCTTTAGTCACAGAATGGGATGCCCCGGGCAGGAATCGAGCTGCCAGGGTACAGTAGTGCTTTGGCCAGCAAAAGTGTCTTTATCAGGCCTAATTTCAAATATGATTAGAGCAAATGGTTATATGGTCTTAAACAGAGGCTGCTTTAGTCACAGAATGGGATGCCCCGGGCAGGAATCGAGCTGCCAGGGTACAGTAGTGCTTTGGCCAGCAAAAGTGTCTTTATCAGGCCTAATTTCAAATATGATTAGAGCAAATGGTTATATGGTCTTAAACAGAGGCTGCTTTAGTCACAGAATGGGATGCCCCGGGCAGGAATCGAGCTGCCAGGGTACAGTAGTGCTTTGGCCAGCAAAAGTGTCTTTATCAGGCCTAATTTCAAATATGATTAGAGCAAATGCTTATATGGTCTTAAACAGAGGCTGCTTTAGTCACAGAATGGGATGCCCCGGGCAGGAATCGAGCTGCCAGGGTACAGTAGTGCTTTGGCCAGCAAAAGTGTCTTTATCAGGCCTAATTTCAAATATGATTAGAGCAAATGCTTATATGGTCTTAAACAGAGGCTGCTTTAGTCACAGAATGGGATGCCCCGGGCAGGAATCGAGCTGCCAGGGTACAGTAGTGCTTTGGCCAGCAAAAGTGTCTTTATCAGGCCTAATTTCAAATATGATTAGAGCAAATGCTTATATGGTCTTAAACAGAGGCTGCTTTAGTCACAGAATGGGATGCCCCGGGCAGGAATCGAGCTGCCAGGGTACAGTAGTGCTTTGGCCAGCAAAAGTGTCTTTATCAGGCCTAATTTCAAATATGATTAGAGCAAATGCTTATATGGTCTTAAACAGAGGCTGCTTTAGTCACAGAATGGGATGCCCCGGGCAGGAATCGAGCTGCCAGGGTACAGTAGTGCTTTGGCCAGCAAAAGTGTCTTTATCAGGCCTAATTTCAAATATGATTAGAGCAAATGGTTATATGGTCTTAAACAGAGGCTGCTTTAGTCACAGAATGGGATGCCCCGGGCAGGAATCGAGCTGCCAGGGTACAGTAGTGCTTTGGCCAGCAAAAGTGTCTTTATCAGGCCTAATTTCAAATATGATTAGAGCAAATGCTTATATGGTCTTAAACAGAGGCTGCTTTAGTCACAGAATGGGATGCCCCGGGCAGGAATCGAGCTGCCAGGGTACAGTAGTGCTTTGGCCAGCAAAAGTGTCTTTATCAGGCCTAATTTCAAATATGATTAGAGCAAATGCTTATATGGTCTTAAACAGAGGCTGCTTTAGTCACAGAATGGGATGCCCCGGGCAGGAATCGAGCTGCCAGGGTACAGTAGTGCTTTGGCCAGCAAAAGTGTCTTTATCAGGCCTAATTTCAAATATGATTAGAGCAAATGCTTATATGGTCTTAAACAGAGGCTGCTTTAGTCACAGAATGGGATGCCCCGGGCAGGAATCGAGCTGCCAGGGTACAGTAGTGCTTTGGCCAGCAAAAGTGTCTTTATCAGGCCTAATTTCAAATATGATTAGAGCAAATGCTTATATGGTCTTAAACAGAGGCTGCTTTAGTCACAGAATGGGATGCCCCGGGCAGGAATCGAGCTGCCAGGGTACAGTAGTGCTTTGGCCAGCAAAAGTGTCTTTATCAGGCCTAATTTCAAATATGATTAGAGCAAATGCTTATATGGTCTTAAACAGAGGCTGCTTTAGTCACAGAATGGGATGCCCCGGGCAGGAATCGAGCTGCCAGGGTACAGTAGTGCTTTGGCCAGCAAAAGTGTCTTTATCAGGCCTAATTTCAAATATGATTAGAGCAAATGCTTATATGGTCTTAAACAGAGGCTGCTTTAGTCACAGAATGGGATGCCCCGGGCAGGAATCGAGCTGCCAGGGTACAGTAGTGCTTTGGCCAGCAAAAGTGTCTTTATCAGGCCTAATTTCAAATATGATTAGAGCAAATGCTTATATGGTCTTAAACAGAGGCTGCTTTAGTCACAGAATGGGATGCCCCGGGCAGGAATCGAGCTGCCAGGGTACAGTAGTGCTTTGGCCAGCAAAAGTGTCTTTATCAGGCCTAATTTCAAATATGATTAGAGCAAATGCTTATATGGTCTTAAACAGAGGCTGCTTTAGTCACAGAATGGGATGCCCCGGGCAGGAATCGAGCTGCCAGGGTACAGTAGTGCTTTGGCCAGCAAAAGTGTCTTTATCAGGCCTAATTTCAAATATGATTAGAGCAAATGCTTATATGGTCTTAAACAGAGGCTGCTTTAGTCACAGAATGGGATGCCCCGGGCAGGAATCGAGCTGCCAGGGTACAGTAGTGCTTTGGCCAGCAAAAGTGTCTTTATCAGGCCTAATTTCAAATATGATTAGAGCAAATGGTTATATGCTCTTAAACAGAGGCTGCTTTAGTCACAGAATGGGATGCCCCGGGCAGGAATCGAGCTGCCAGGGTACAGTAGTGCTTTGGCCAGCAAAAGTGTCTTTATCAGGCCTAATTTCAAATATGATTAGAGCAAATGCTTATATGGTCTTAAACAGAGGCTGCTTTAGTCACAGAATGGGATGCCCCGGGCAGGAATCGAGCTGCCAGGGTACAGTAGTGCTTTGGCCAGCAAAAGTGTCTTTATCAGGCCTAATTTCAAATATGATTAGAGCAAATGCTTATATGGTCTTAAACAGAGGCTGCTTTAGTCACAGAATGGGATGCCCCGGGCAGGAATCGAGCTGCCAGGGTACAGTAGTGCTTTGGCCAGCAAAAGTGTCTTTATCAGGCCTAATTTCAAATATGATTAGAGCAAATGCTTATATGGTCTTAAACAGAGGCTGCTTTAGTCACAGAATGGGATGCCCCGGGCAGGAATCGAGCTGCCAGGGTACAGTAGTGCTTTGGCCAGCAAAAGTGTCTTTATCAGGCCTAATTTCAAATATGATTAGAGCAAATGCTTATATGGTCTTAAACAGAGGCTGCTTTAGTCACAGAATGGGATGCCCCGGGCAGGAATCGAGCTGCCAGGGTACAGTAGTGCTTTGGCCAGCAAAAGTGTCTTTATCAGGCCTAATTTCAAATATGATTAGAGCAAATGCTTATATGGTCTTAAACAGAGGCTGCTTTAGTCACAGAATGGGATGCCCCGGGCAGGAATCGAGCTGCCAGGGTACAGTAGTGCTTTGGCCAGCAAAAGTGTCTTTATCAGGCCTAATTTCAAATATGATTAGAGCAAATGCTTATATGGTCTTAAACAGAGGCTGCTTTAGTCACAGAATGGGATGCCCCGGGCAGGAATCGAGCTGCCAGGGTACAGTAGTGCTTTGGCCAGCAAAAGTGTCTTTATCAGGCCTAATTTCAAATATGATTAGAGCAAATGCTTATATGGTCTTAAACAGAGGCTGCTTTAGTCACAGAATGGGATGCCCCGGGCAGGAATCGAGCTGCCAGGGTACAGTAGTGCTTTGGCCAGCAAAAGTGTCTTTATCAGGCCTAATTTCAAATATGATTAGAGCAAATGGTTATATGGTCTTAAACAGAGGCTGCTTTAGTCACAGAATGGGATGCCCCGGGCAGGAATCGAGCTGCCAGGGTACAGTAGTGCTTTGGCCAGCAAAAGTGTCTTTATCAGGCCTAATTTCAAATATGATTAGAGCAAATGCTTATATGGTCTTAAACAGAGGCTGCTTTAGTCACAGAATGGGATGCCCCGGGCAGGAATCGAGCTGCCAGGGTACAGTAGTGCTTTGGCCAGCAAAAGTGTCTTTATCAGGCCTAATTTCAAATATGATTAGAGCAAATGCTTATATGGTCTTAAACAGAGGCTGCTTTAGTCACAGAATGGGATGCCCCGGGCAGGAATCGAGCTGCCAGGGTACAGTAGTGCTTTGGCCAGCAAAAGTGTCTTTATCAGGCCTAATTTCAAATATGATTAGAGCAAATGCTTATATGGTCTTAAACAGAGGCTGCTTTAGTCACAGAATGGGATGCCCCGGGCAGGAATCGAGCTGCCAGGGTACAGTAGTGCTTTGGCCAGCAAAAGTGTCTTTATCAGGCCTAATTTCAAATATGATTAGAGCAAATGCTTATATGGTCTTAAACAGAGGCTGCTTTAGTCACAGAATGGGATGCCCCGGGCAGGAATCGAGCTGCCAGGGTACAGTAGTGCTTTGGCCTGCAAAAGTGTCTTTATCAGGCCTAATTTCAAATATGATTAGAGCAAATGCTTATATGGTCTTAAACAGAGGCTGCTTTAGTCACAGAATGGGATGCCCCGGGCAGGAATCGAGCTGCCAGGGTACAGTAGTGCTTTGGCCAGCAAAAGTGTCTTTATCAGGCCTAATTTCAAATATGATTAGAGCAAATGCTTATATGGTCTTAAACAGAGGCTGCTTTAGTCACAGAATGGGATGCCCCGGGCAGGAATCGAGCTGCCAGGGTACAGTAGTGCTTTGGCCAGCAAAAGTGTCTTTATCAGGCCTAATTTCAAATATGATTAGAGCAAATGGTTATATGGTCTTAAACAGAGGCTGCTTTAGTCACAGAATGGGATGCCCCGGGCAGGAATCGAGCTGCCAGGGTACAGTAGTGCTTTGGCCAGCAAAAGTGTCTTTATCAGGCCTAATTTCAAATATGATTAGAGCAAATGCTTATATGGTCTTAAACAGAGGCTGCTTTAGTCACAGAATGGGATGCCTCACAGCAGACTTAAGATCAGTTCAGTATATATGCACAGTTAGTTACTATAAGCAGCCTGAAAACGCTAACAAAGGCTGGATGAAAAAAAAAAAATCTCCCTGTCAGCCAGCTCCGTTTTTCCTACCTTTCCCTGGCTTTCTGTCTGTCTCCTGTCTGTCTCCTGCCTGTCTCCTGCCTGTCTCCAGCCTGTCCCTGTCTGTCCCTGTCTCCAGCCTGTCTCCAGCCTGTCTAACTGCCTCAGCTACACAGCGTTCTGTCTGTCTGTCACGAATGCAATAGAGAAATGAGGAAAAGCAAGATGGCCGCCGTTAAATACCGCTGTGTGACGTCACCGGGCTTGCTGGCTGCTGATAGGCTGCATGTGACTGCCCCAGCTTGCACTGGCGCGGGATACATGTCCAGACATGTCCCGCCCGCCATCTTAGAATGCCTGTAATGTAAATGAATGGATGTTAAAGGAAAACTTCGAGTGATCGAATCGCGGGGAAATTCGGATTCGATCCGAATCGAATTTTTCCTGAAATTCGGATCGAATCCGGGTTCGTCCGGATCGATTCGCTCATCCCTAGTGGTCATCATTGCAAAGTAAACTTTCTAAGCCTGCCTCTGAGCAACCAAACCTAAGTGATTCAGCATAAGTCTGCTGTCACTAAGCAGCCAAACCCCACCTATTTTATTGAAGGCTGGCCATAAGCGGCTAAACCCACTGATCTTGTCTTCATCATTCTACCATTTTAGCAGTGGTCATCATTCCAAAGTAAACTTTCTAAGCCTGCCTCTGAGCAACCAACCCTAAGTGATTCAGCATAAGCCTGCCCCTGAGCAGCCAAACCCCACCTATTCTATAAAAGGCTGATCATAAGCAGCTCAACCCACTGGTTTTGTCTTTATTCTTCTACCATCTTAGCAGTGGTCATCATTCCAAAGTAAACTTTCTAAGCCTGCCTCTGAGCAACCAACCCTAAGTGATTCAGCATAGCCTGCCCCTGAGCAACCATACCCCACCTATTCTGACCATAAGCAACGATCTTGTCTTTACCATTCTACCATCTTGTCAGGGGTCAGCGTGCCAAAGTGAATTTTCTAAACTTAAGACATGTCACAAGAGTAACATTTGTAGGTCTTTATTGTTTCATTAATGATAATAATTGGCTTAGTACTGCCAATATTCGCACAGATCTGTATCAGTTATGTGTCACAGATTTTCCTAACAAGCTCCTCTCTTCCTCTGGGCAGCGACCTTCAGATAAAAATAACACCACATATCCGGTTTCAGTTAAATCTCCCTCTTGGCGCTTTAATGCGGCCACTGGCACATGGTCGCGAGCCCTGATATTAACTAGAGAGATCCATCCATCAGCGAGACTCCTGAGATTATTCATCGCCATTATTGTAGCGCGAGCCTTTCACGAATGGCACCTTGAGGCCCAAATTAAATGTCAGATATAATTTGTGTTGTTTGACAAAGGCGGAACACCGAGGGGCCGCAATGTCATAATTATAGTTTCTAAGGCTCTTTTTTTTTTTAACACGACTGTCCGCGCTAATGAGCATTTCTGCTTTGTACCGCAGTGACCACCACACAGAGAGCTCTGTCTCATAGACCTTCAGCACTCGCCAATTCCTGAATTAGAGATATAAGTAAAGGATTATGTTCTGGGTGACCTTGGGGAAGGATTATTAGTTAAACCAGAACAACACCCCCATATCAGTCTATGGGGCATTGTTTCCAGCACTATTTTAGACTGCATGGCCGCCCACCTGCCCAGTGCCCCCCTTCCCTGCCTGCCCACCTCCGGGGACACCTGTCGTCTTTGTGAGCCTACAACCCCCAATCTCTGCAGCCAGCTTTAGCCAAGCCCCCGTTTGCCGGGGCGCTTTAAACACCTCACCGGACACGGTTTCCCCCAGGACTTATTGGCTCAAAAGATGTAAGCTCACGGGGGGTAAAGACAGGTAAACTGCTGTGTAATGTAACAAGACAGAGGCAGCAGTGCAAATTATAAAACTCCCAGTCCAAGTTTCATTACTGTCAGTTCTGCTGCCACTGTAATACAGAAGCAGCAACTCTGAATAGGCTGAATTTCAGACTGAGAGGTTTTTACATCATGCTGCTGCTTCTTTCCCTACTGCTGTGTAATGTAACAAGACAGAGGCAGCAGTGCAAGTTTTAAAACTCCCATTACTGTTAGTGCTGCTGCCACTGTATTACAGAGTCATCAACACTAAATGGGCTGAATTTCAGGCTGAGATGTTTTTACATCATGCTGCTGGATCTTTCCCTACTGCTGTGTAATGTAACAAGACAGAGGGAGCAGTGCAAGTTTTAAAACTCCCAGTCCGATTACTGTCAGTGCTGCCACTTTAATATGGAGGCAGCAACACTGAATGGGCTGAATTTCAGACTGAGAGGTTTTTACATTATGCTGCTGGATCTTTCCCTACTGCTGTGTAATGTAACAAGACAGGGGCAACAGTGCAAGTTTTAAATCTCCCAGTCCGATTACTGTCAGTGCTGCCACTTTAATATGGAGGCAGCAACACTGAATGGGCTGAATTTCAGACTGAGAGGTTTTTACATTATGCTGCTGGATCTTTCCCTACTGCTGTGTAATGTAACAAGACAGAGGGAGCAGTGCAAGTTTTAAAACTCCCATTACTGTCAGTGCTGCTGCCACTGTAATACAGAGTCCACAACACTAAATGGTCTGAATTTCAGGCTGAGAGGTTTTTACATCATGCTGCTGTCTCTTTCCCTCTTGCTGTGTAATGTAACAAGACAGAGGCAGCAGTGCAAGTTTTAAAACTCCCAGTCCAAGTTTCATTACTGTCAGTGCTGCTGCCACTGCAATACAGAGGCAGCAGCACTGAATGGGCTGAATTTCAGGCTGAGAGTTTTTTACATCAAGCTGCTGCCTCATTCCCTCCTGCTGTATAATGTAACAAGCAGGAGAAGTCATCATATTACATTGTAAAAGTGAGCTCCCTGCTGGGTACTACATTGTAACAGCCAGCCTGTTGCTGATGTAACACTTGTAGTAAGAGAAAAAAAATCTGCCGTGATACATTATATAGCCATTAAACGGTAAACAGCTCACAGCTGACTCGCACCCTTCTGCCATGGGTGAGTGATTTCTCCATCACAGAGCTGCAGTGGGGAGCTTACAATGAATTTATAAATTGAGTTTGTATCAGTTTTTATTCTCTATGCCTTTATATTTTGTGGCCCCCAGCAGAGCCTCTGGCCTCTATTCAGTGGATAGAGGCTGATTTGATTTACGCCGCAATCCGAGACACCTTCAATCTCCACATATAAGAATCTCATTTCGCTCTCATTGTGACCTCACCGTGTTATGAATTATTTCCATACAATGACACGCGCTGTGTTTTATAGTGTGTGAATGAAGGCACATCAAAGCGTACAGTCAATAAACGACACTTTTTCTTTTTTTTTTTGCAGTTTGTCGAGCAAGTCATTTTCTATCTTCTCTGAATTTTCTGCTGCAATAAGCACAATTGCTCGAGGCTTTCCACTATCTCGGAGAGGCAGGAGGACGAGCTGAAGCCTGTTTGGTTGTTTTCCTGGCATTTCAATAGAAATGAATGATGCGCCACCTAGAGGAATAACATGCTTATTGCGGGAGTAAATAATACTAGTGATACATTGATGAAATCGGAAACAGGAGACGCTTCGCTGAAGATAACGGTCAGGGGCGGGCTTATCATTTCTGGGGCCACATGGAAAGTTGTGTCTGGGCCCTAATCACAGACAAATTTTGTATAGAAAAATACAATATTAACGCACCTTGTCGAGGATGTAGCCGCAGCCTGCTTCTGCACTGTGGAAGGGTAATTGAACACAGAGGGTTTCACAAAGAAGGGCATCCTGGCATCTTCTGTCCATGGCATAGGGAATTGTCCGTCCATGGCATAGGGAATTGTCCATCCATGGCATAGGGAATTGTCCATCCATGGCATAGGGAATTGTCCGTCCATGGCATTGGGAATTGTCAATCCATGGCATAGGGAATAGTCCGTCCATGGCATAGGGAATTGTCTGTCCATGGCATAGGGAATTGTCCGTCTATGGCATAGGGAATTGTCCGTCCATGGCATTGGGAATTGTCAATCCATGGCATAGGGAATTGTCCGTCTATGGCATAGGGAATTGTCCGTCCATGGCATAGGGAATTGTCCGTCCATGGCACAGGGAATTGTCCATCCATGGCATAGGGAATTGTCCGTCTATGGCATAGGGAATTGTCCGTCCATGGCATAGGGAATTGTCCATCCATGGCATAGGGAATTGTCCGTCCATGGCATAGGGAATTGTCCGTCCATGGCATAGGGAATTGTCCATCCATGGCATAGGGAATTGTCCGTCCATGGCATAGGGAATTGTCCATCCATGGCACAAGGAATTGTCCGTCCATGGCATAGGGAATTGTCCATCCATGGCATAGGGAATTGTCCGTCTATGGCACAGGGAATTGTCCATCCATGGCATAGGGAATTGTCCATCCATGGCATAGGGAATTGTCCGTCCATGGCATAGGGAATTGTCCGTCCATGGCATAGGGAATTGTCCGTCCATGGCATAGGGAATTGTCCGTCCATGGCATAGGGAATTGCTCATCCATGGCATAGGGAATTGTCCGTCCATGGCATAGGGAATTGTCCGTCCATGGCATAGGGAATTGTCCGTCCATGGCATAGGGAATTGTCCGTCCATGGCATAGGGAATTGTCTGTCCATGGCACAGGGAACTGTCCATCCATGGCATAGGGAATTGTCCATCCATGGCATAGGGAATTGTCCATCCATGGCATAGGGAATTGTCCATCCATGGCATAGGGAATTGTCCATCCATGGCATAGGGAATTGTCCATCCATGGCATAGGGAATTGTCCGTCCCTGGCATAGGGAATTGTCCGTCCATGGCAAAGGGAATTGTCCGTCCATGGCATAGGGAATTGTCCGTCCATGGCATAGGGAATTGTCCGTCCATGGCATAGGGAATTGTCCGTCCATGGCGTAGGGAATTGTCTGTGCATTAGAGAAGAAACCTTAAAAGGACATAACACCGCGCAATGGACAGGGTACAATCAAAGGTTAATAAGCTCAATATGTATCAAAGTCCCAATTTCACATCAAAAGTCCAAATAATAATAAAAACTCAGAGCTTCTCATAGATTTCAACAGTTCTCCTGTAGGTTTTGAGGTGGGAGCTGTAGGGGGAAAAAAAGCTGTAGGTGAGCCACTCAGCCAGTTTTAGGGGAATTTTGCCACTCAGTCTGTTATAGGGGGATTCTGCCACTCAGTCTGTGTGGGAGAGGTTCTGCACACTGCCTGTAATAGGGGGAGCGTGGATACCAGGCCGGACACACGGCAGAAGGGCCGGTGTGGCCAGATAAGTCCCAGGCTATTTTTCAAACCCAGTCCGCCCCTGCCCATGGCACTCAGCAAACATTCATAGAACCATCCACCACCACCAGCAGAATGAATCCCCCCACCCATTGATGGCGCCAATTGGCAGAACGCATCAGGGCAGTAAGAGCAACCGGGTGCTTCATAACAGGGACAACTTATCCCCACTGAAGCTGAGGACCCCCATCTCCAACGCTGGACTTAGCCAGTTATTATTATTTTTCTTCTGTACAATTAAACGAGTGGTTCTCATAATACTGAATGATAATATGCAAATTCTATACGCACTTTTGCTCTGTGCTTAAAATGTAAATGATATTTCTGTTGTGTAATTATCATTATTGCAATCAGCATTTCTCTACAATACCTGTAGCCAGATGGAAGGCCAACATTTATCCTCATTCATTTAACCTTTTGCCCGGAATGTCCCTTTAAGTTTTGTTTAGAGGTATGAAGAAATTGTAAGACTTGTTCATAAATTGTATTTCAATAAATGTGTTCTATCCACAGTAAGTAGCCTAATTATATAATTGTAAGGAAAAGCCTGATGTTACCATTTAACTACTGTAAATGTATTACTAACAGGCTGATTCATTAATAGCGCCAGGTAGCGACAGATGAGCGACAGTAGCGTTATTTTCACAGCTCCCGCTAGTATTCGCTGTGCTTGGCCGTTGTTCGGCTGTTGACAGCGACTCAGTCGGTGTGTGGTAATGTTGAATACGGGGTTATGAGTCGCTGTTTGACAGGTTCCGCGCTGTATGGGAGCGCATGACAGCGAACGGCCATAGCGAACGGCTCCCAGCATATTCATTAACAAATCACGCTCCTAAAATTATCGCGCTGTGAAATGCTTGTTTAAACCCCAGAGCGCTGGCGGCAAGGGGTTTAAAAGTAGTTTTTTAACCCCCAAGCAACCATATTTTTAGAAAAAAAAAAAAACATGTTTTTCCAAACATTTTGTAATATGAATACATTACATCAGACCTGTAATATCAATTCTGCACCAATTTTTTTTTTTATTTTTTAGCTTAAAAAAAAAATCTAACATTGCAGAAGTGGTCACAGAATTTTTGACATTAAAAAAAAAAAAAAAAAAAAAAATTAATAGCAATTAATTATGAATATTTAAAGTTAGCTCCATTGAAATGCATTGGAGAGCGCCAGGTAGCGAGAGGTCATACCTGTCGCTGTTCAAGGTCGCTCGCTGGCGCTGTGGGGTGAGGCTGGAATAATGATGAATGATTCGCTATCTGGCGCTCTGTCAGTCGCTAAGCAGGATCGGCTTCATAAATGTGTGATTGTGGAGGGGAGCCGGCGTTCTCGTGGCGGTGAGCGTCATTACCGTTCGCTCACCATTCGCTACCTGGCGCTATCCCTTGTTAAATAAGGGCCTTATTATTGTCCATATATGAGTCGGAGTATGATCAGGACATGGCTGCGAGAGGGTCCAGCTATCACTGAAACAGTATCTGCCTCCACAATTAGGGATGAGCGAATCGATCCGGACGAACCCGGATTCGATCCGAATTTCAGGAAAAATTCGATTCGGATCGAATCCGAATTTCCCCGCGATTCGATCGCTCGAAGTTTTCCTTTAACATCCATTCATTTACATTACAGGCATTCTAAGATGGCGGACGGGACATGTCCAGACATCAACCCCGCGCCAGTGCAAGCTGGGACAGTCACATGCAGCCTATCAGCAGCCAGCAAGCCCGGTGACGTCACAGCGGTATTTAAGGCCGGCCATCTTGCTTTCCAGCCTCATTTCTCTATTGCATTCGTGAGAGACAGAACGCTGTGTAGCTGAGGGAGAGACAGACAGTTAGACAGGCAGGGACAGACAGGGACAGGCTGGAGACAGGCAGGAGACAGACAGGAGACAGACAGAAAGTAAGCGAAAAACAGGGAAAGGAAGGGAAAATCGGAGGCTGTCAGTTTTTTTTTTTTTTTTCATCCAGCCTGCTTTGTTAGCGTTTTCAGGCTGCTTATACTAAATAACTGTGCATATATACTGAACTGATCTTAAGTCTGCTGTGAGGCATCCCATTCTGTGACTACACCAGCCTCTATTTAATAGCATAATAACCATTTGCACTTATTCTCATAGAAATTAGGCCTGATAAAGACACTTTTGCTGTGCATGCTCTCTGGTTTTTGTGGCATCCCATTCTGTGACAACACCAGCCTCTATTTAATAGCATAATAACCATTTGCACTTATTCTCATAGAAATCAGGCCTGATAAAGACACTTTTGCTGTGCATGCTCTCTGGTTTTTGTGGCATCCCATTCTGTGACTACACCAGCCTCTATTTAATAGCATAATAACCATTTGCACTTATTCTCATAGAAATCAGGCCTGATAAAGACACTTTTGCTGTGCATGCTCTCTGGTTTTTGTGGCATCCCATTCTGTGACTACACCAGCCTCTATTTAATAGCATAATACCCATTTGCACTTATTCTCATAGAAATCAGGCCTGATAAAGACACTTTTGCTGTGCATGCTCTCTGGTTTTTGTGGCATCCCATTCTGTGACTACACCAGCCTCTATTTAATAGCATAATAACCATTTGCACTTATTCTCATAGAAATCAGGCCTGATAAAGACACTTTTGCTGTGCATGCTCTCTGGTTTTTGTGGCATCCCATTCTGTGACTACACCAGCCTCTATTTAATAGCATAATAACCATTTGCACTTATTCTCATAGAAATTAGGCCTGATAAAGACACTTTTGCTGTGCATGCTCTCTGGTTTTTGTGGCATCCCATTCTGTGACAACACCAGCCTCTATTTAATAGCATAATAACCATTTGCACTTATTCTCATAGAAATTAGGCCTGATAAAGACACTTTTGCTGTGCATGCTCTCTGGTTTTTGTGGCATCCCATTCTGTGACAACACCAGCCTCTATTTAATAGCATAATAACCATTTGCACTTATTCTCATAGAAATTAGGCCTGATAAAGACACTTTTGCTGTGCATGCTCTCTGGTTTTTGTGGCATCCCATTCTGTGACAACACCAGCCTCTATTTAATAGCATAATAACCATTTGCACTTATTCTCATAGAAATTAGGCCTGATAAAGACACTTTTGCTGGGCATAGCACTACTGGACCCTGCAAGGGCATCCCATTCTGTGACTATAGCAGCCTCTGTTAAAGACCATATAACCATTTGCTCTTATTATATTTGAAATTAGCCTGACAAAGACACTTTTGCTGGGCATAGCACTACTGGACCCTGCAAGGGCATCCCATTCTGTGACTATAGCAGCCTCTGTTAAAGACCATATAACCATTTGCTCTTATTATATTTGAAATTAGCCTGATAAAGACACTTTTGCTGGGCATAGCACTACTGGACCCTGCAAGGGCATCCCATTCTGTGACTATAGCAGCCTCTGTTAAAGACCATATAACCATTTGCTCTTATTATATTTGAAATTAGCCTGATAAAGACACTTTTGCTGGGCATAGCACTACTGGACCCTGCAAGGGCATCCCATTCTGTGACTATAGCAGCCTCTGTTAAAGACCATATAACCATTTGCTCTTATTATAATTGAAATTAGCCTGATAAAGACACTTTTGCTCGGCATAGTACTTCTGGACCCTGCAAGGGCATCCCATTCTGTGACTATAGCAGCCTCTGTTTAAGACCATATAACCATTTGCTCTTATTATATTTGAAATTAGCCTGATAAAGACACTTTTGCTGGGCATAGCACTACTGGACCCTGCAAGGGCATCCCATTCTGTGACTATAGCAGCCTCTGTTAAAGACCATATAACCATTTGCTCTTATTATAATTGAAATTAGCCTGATAAAGACACTTTTGCTCGGCATAGTACTTCTGGACCCTGCAAGGGCATCCCATTCTGTGACTATAGCAGCCTCTGTTTAAGACCATATAACCATTTGCTCTTATTATATTTGAAATTAGCCTGATAAAGACACTTTTGCTGGGCATAGCACTACTGGACCCTGCAAGGGCATCCCATTCTGTGACTATAGCAGCCTCTGTTAAAGACCATATAACCATTTGCTCTTATTATAATTGAAATTAGCCTGATAAAGACACTTTTGCTCGGCATAGTACTTCTGGACCCTGCAAGGGCATCCCATTCTGTGACTATAGCAGCCTCTGTTTAAGACCATATAACCATTTGCTCTTATTATATTGGAAATTAGCCTGATAAAGACACTTTTGCTGGGCATAGCACTACTGGACCCTGCAAGGGCATCCCATTCTGTGACTATAGCAGCCTCTGTTAAAGACCATATAACCATTTGCTCTTATTATATTTGAAATTAGCCTGATAAAGACACTTTTGCTGGGCATAGCACTACTGGACCCTGCAAGGGCATCCCATTCTGTGACTATAGCAGCCTCTGTTAAAGACCATATAACCATTTGCTCTTATTATAATTGAAATTAGCCTGATAAAGACACTTTTGCTGTGCATGCTCTCTGGTTTTTGTGGCATCCCATTCTGTGACAACACCAGCCTCTATTTAATAGCATAATAACCATTTGCACTTATTCTCATAGAAATTAGGCCTGATAAAGACACTTTTGCTGTGCATGCTCTCTGGTTTTTGTGGCATCCCATTCTGTGACAACACCAGCCTCTATTTAATAGCATAATAACCATTTGCACTTATTCTCATAGAAATTAGGCCTGATAAAGACACTTTTGCTGGGCATAGCACTACTGGACCCTGCAAGGGCATCACATTCTGTGACTATAGCAGCCTCTGTTAAAGACCATATAACCATTTGCTCTTATTATAATTGAAATTAGCCTGATAAAGACACTTTTGCTGGGCATAGCACTACTGGACCCTGCAAGGGCATCCCATTCTGTGACTATAGCAGCCTCTGTTTAAGACCATATAACCATTTGCTCTTATTATATTTGAAATTAGCCTGATAAAGACACTTTTGCTGGGCATAGCACTACTGGACCCTGCAAGGGCATCCCATTCTGTGACTATAGCAGCCTCTGTTAAAGACCATATAACCATTTGCTCTTATTATAATTGAAATTAGCCTGATAAAGACACTTTTGCTCGGCATAGTACTTCTGGACCCTGCAAGGGCATCCCATTCTGTGACTATAGCAGCCTCTGTTTAAGACCATATAACCATTTGCTCTTATTATATTTGAAATTAGCCTGATAAAGACACTTTTGCTGGGCATAGCACTACTGGACCCTGCAAGGGCATCCCATTCTGTGACTATAGCAGCCTCTGTTAAAGACCATATAACCATTTGCTATTATTATAATTGAAATTAGCCTGATAAAGACACTTTTGCTCGGCATAGTACTTCTGGACCCTGCAAGGGCATCCCATTCTGTGACTATAGCAGCCTCTGTTTAAGACCATATAACCATTTGCTCTTATTATATTTGAAATTAGCCTGATAAAGACACTTTTGCTGGGCATAGCACTACTGGACCCTGCAAGGGCATCCCATTCTGTGACTATAGCAGCCTCTGTTAAAGACCATATAACCATTTGCTCTTATTATATTTGAAATTAGCCTGATAAAGACACTTTTGCTGGGCATAGCACTACTGGACCCTGCAAGGGCATCCCATTCTGTGACTATAGCAGCCTCTGTTAAAGACCATATAACCATTTGCTCTTATTATAATTGAAATTAGCCTGATAAAGACACTTTTGCTGTGCATGCTCTCTGGTTTTTGTGGCATCCCATTCTGTGACAACACCAGCCTCTATTTAATAGCATAATAACCATTTGCACTTATTCTCATAGAAATTAGGCCTGATAAAGACACTTTTGCTGTGCATGCTCTCTGGTTTTTGTGGCATCCCATTCTGTGACAACACCAGCCTCTATTTAATAGCATAATAACCATTTGCACTTATTCTCATAGAAATTAGGCCTGATAAAGACACTTTTGCTGGGCATAGCACTACTGGACCCTGCAAGGGCATCACATTCTGTGACTATAGCAGCCTCTGTTAAAGACCATATAACCATTTGCTCTTATTATAATTGAAATTAGCCTGATAAAGACACTTTTGCTGGGCATAGCACTACTGGACCCTGCAAGGGCATCCCATTCTGTGACTATAGCAGCCTCTGTTAAAGACCATATAACCATTTGCTCTTATTATATTTGAAATTAGCCTGATAAAGACACTTTTGCTGGGCATAGCACTACTGGACCCTGCAAGGGCATCCCATTCTGTGACTATAGCAGCCTCTGTTAAAGACCATATAACCATTTGCTCTTATTATATTTGAAATTAGGCCTGATAAAGACACTTTTGCTGGGCATAGCACTACTGGATCTTTTTTGGGGGCATCCCATTCTGTGATTACAGCAGCCTCTGTTTAAGACCATATAACCATTTGCACTTATTATAATTGAAATTAGCCCTGATAAAGACACTTTTGCTGGGCATAGGCTTACTGCTGCCTGCCAGGTGCACTTCTGTTGAGGCATCCCATTCTGTAACATAGCATACCCCTCTTTATTTACACTAAGCAGCTCTTTTATTTACACTAAGCAGGCCTGTTGGAGGCTGAGTGTTACTGCTCACTTTTGGTGTGCATTATATTCTGTTTCATATAGACCCACCGCTGCCCGGGGTTTTTTTAAATATCACCTACTACCACGCCAGTTAGACTATGTCGGGCAGACAAGTGCCTGGAAGTGAAAAGAGGAGTGGCAGAGGCCAAGATTCCGCAGGCAGAGCTCGCATCAGACTGGGGGCCAGTAGCAGCAGGAGTCACGCTGAGAGACCTAATCTGCCAGTATCTGCTAGCGGTCGGGTCTCCACCAGTAACGCATCTGCCGTGGTAGATTGGCTGACGCGCTCATCAACAACATCATCACAACTTACATCTGAGACCCCCAGTCTAGGGTCGGTAGGTTCCTCTGACACAACCCTGAGTTGGCATGCCCCGAGAGCAGTCCCTGTCCTCCCATTGCCTCTGTCCTACGCCGTTCCCTCCCCCAGCGACGTATCCTATGCTTTGGGTTCAGCTCCACTCTTTAGTGAGGAGGACGATCAGATACAGGAGGACAGCAGCAGCAACTGCCCAGCCAAGAAATGGAGGTGGCTTCTTTAGCTAGGCAGACAAATAGTGATGTGGACAGTGTCGTGGGTGCTGCGAGCGTTCCAGCTCCTGCGCCAGACACTGTTGACGAATCCACGAACATCAGTGACGTACAGCCACAACTCGGTGATGATGATGATGACGATGAAGCCGATCGCACTTGGGAGCCGGGTGAGGAAGGGGCTTCATCGTCATCATCAGGAGAAGAGGGGCGCAGGTTGCCCCGGAGTCAGCAGCTGAGGCAGCAAGGTGGTAGCAGTCAGCATGGGGGCACAATTCCAAAGGCTGGAGCCGGCCGGGGCCGGGGTCGGGGTAGAGCACCTGCTGTGCGGCAGTCTACCTTATCAGGAGGTAGTGGAGCAGGGGTTCCTGGAGTTGGCAACAGCAGCAGTGAATCAGTGAGGCCAGGGGGTGGGAAAAGTAGCTACTCGGCAGTGTGGCAGTTTTTCCTGAGGCATCCGCAGGAGGGTAACATGGCCACATGCAAGATATGTAGGCAAAAGGTGAAGCGTGGCCAGGGTCCAAATGTTGGCACCACGGCCCTGCGTCAACATATGATGCGTCACCATAAAACGACCTGGGAGAACCGAGGCTCCCAAGGGGTGGTCCAGTCTGCTTCCTCACCAAGTGAGCTCCCAATTTCTGCCAGCCAAGGCTCCAGCACCTCAGCCGAAGGCAGCTGTGCGTCATACCCATCCTCTGTCGCTCCTGCTCCTCCTCCTCCAAGTCATGCATCCCGCCAGCAATCCATCAGCGAAGCCATGTCCAAGAGACAGCAGTATGCGCCCACTCATCCTACGGCGCAGAAGCTGAATGTGCTCCTGTCCAAGTTGCTGGTGCTGCAGTCGCTCCCTTTTCAGGTGGTGGAATCTGCACCTTTCAGAGAACTGATGGCTTGTGCCGAGCCGAGGTGGAGAGTCCCAAGCCGTCATTTCTTTGCCAAGAAGGCAGTACCAGCGCTGCACACTTTTGTTGAACAGAAGGTGGGCCAGTCCTTGAGCCTGTCGGTGTGTAGCAAAATACATGGCAGCGCCGACATCTGGAGCTGTAACTACGGTCAGGGGCAGTACATGTCGTTTACGGCCCACTGGGTGAATGTGGTCCCTTTGCAGCAGCAGCAGCAACTTGGACAGGTCACGCCGCTTCGGCCTCCGCGCTCTCTGCCCATTGGGCCTGTGACACCGTGCGACTCGGCCTCCTCATCCTCCGCCATCTCCTCACCCTCCACTGTAGGCTCAAGTCTCAGTGCCCCTCCAGTCTACCATGTGTGCAGGGCACGGAGGTGTCACGCAGTGCTTCACATGGTTTGTCTTGGCGAACGGAGTCACACAGGGGAGGAACTGCTTAAATGTATTCATCAGGAAATCCAAACATGGCTTACTCCGAGAAAACTTAAAATGGGAATCATGGTTACCGACAATGGGAAGAACATTTTGTCTGCGCTGCGCCAAGGAAGCCTGACCCATGCCCCCTGCATGGCTCACGTCTTCAATCTGGTTGTCAAGCGGTTTCTGAAGTGTTCCCCCCATCTGCAAGACATCCTAACAACTTCAAGGAAACTTTGCATGCACTTCAGCCACTCCTACACCGCCAAACACACCCTTCTTGAGCTACAGCGTCAGAATGGTATCCCCCAACATAGTCTGATTTGCGATGTTTCCACCCGTTGGAATTCCACCCTTCACATGTTGGACCGATTATATGAACAGAGAAAAGCCATCACGGATTTCCTGATGATCCAAGCAGATAGGGGGACTCCCCTGTGTAACTTCAATGTCAACCAGTGGCAGCTCATACGTGACACCTGCCGTTTGCTCAGGCCCTTTGAGGATGCCACTTTATTTGTCAGTCGGCAGGATTACGGGATGAACAACGTGATTCCACTGCTTCATGTACTACAGCACATGTTGGAAACCATGGCTGGTCAGGGCACTGGAGACATGGCGTTTACATCTTACGGCCACATGAACCCCGCTGGAGCTGAACTGGAGGAGGAGGAAGAGGAGGAGGAGGAGTTGCCCAGCGAAACACAGTTTAGGCTTGGCGAAATGGCTGGTTTATCTAGTCAGCGGACAGGAGAGGAGGAGCAGGAGCAGCCAGAGGAGCTAGAGGTTTTTGAGGAAGGCGAGACAGAGGACCCGGGCACACCGTGGCAGTATGCAGTGGAGATGGAGACAGGTAGTCCATCCGAGTCACTTGCGCAAATGGCACGAAGCATGCTCACGTGCTTGCGTAGTGACCCCAGAATTGTTTCCATCTGTCGGCGGGATGACTTCTGGCTGTCCACCTTATTGGACCCTCGCTTCCGGCACAAAATGGGGGCATTTTTTAAACCCACCGAGAGGGAGGACAAACTCAACTACTACAAAGACATTCTACGTAGGCAGTTGGCCGATGCCTATCTGCGCCATGGTCCATACTCTCGCAGGTCTGACTCGAGGGGACCTCTGCGCTCACCTTCCACTGCCATGGCCGCTGGGGGGGTTGGCAGCAGCAGCAGCAGAAGCTCCATCAGCAGCAGCAGCAGCCTCAGTCTTCAGTCGCTAATGAGTAGCTTTCTACACCCGCATAGTGAGGCTACTCATGAGCAGCAGGAAGACCTGGAGCAGGACCTCAACCAGCAGGTCATGTCATACTTTGACATGACCATGCCAACACACCTTGAGGATCCGCTGGACTTCTGGGCAGCCAAACTTGATTTGTGGCCGCAACTAGCAGAGTTTGCCCTGGAAAAGCTGTCCTGCCCGGCAAGTAGCGTGCCATCTGAGCGGGTGTTTAGTGCGGCGGGGGCCATAGTTACGGCGAGGAGAACTCGTCTGTCAACTAAAAATGTGGAGAGACTCACCTTTGTCAAAATGAATCAGGAATGGATCAGCCAGGATTTCCACCCACCAATGCCTGATGCATGCGACTAGATTCAGCATGGTGCCACGTTTTACACTTTCCAAATGGTGCAAAACATATTTATGTCTTTAGGCCATTTTTTGGGCTCCTGCTGCTGCCAACTTCTGCCAACTCCAGGGTGTGATTCATCCAATTTTTGGGCTCCTGAAGCCAACCCCAGGGTCTCTTTAAAGTAATATTTGGGCTCCTGCTGCTGCTACTGCCAACTTCTGCCAACTCCAGGGTGTGATTCATCCAATTTTTGGGCTCCTGAAGCCAACCCCAGTGTCTCTTTAAAGTAATATTTGGGCTCCTGCTGCTGCTGCTGCTGCCAACTTCAGGGTGTGATTCATCCAATTTTTGGGCTCCTGAAGCCAACCCCAGGGTCTCTTTAAAGTAATATTTGGGCTCCTGTTGCTGCTGCTGCCAACTCCTGCCAACTCCAGGGTGTGATTCATCCAATTTTTGGGCTCCTGAAGCCAACCCCAGGGTCTGTTTAAAGTAATATTTGGGCTTCTGCTGCTGCTGCTGTCAACTCCTGCCAACTCCAGGGTGTGATTCATCCAATTTTTGGGCTCCTGAAGCCAACCCCAGTGTCTCTTTAAAGTAATATTTGGGCTCCTGCTGCTGCTGCTGCCAACTCCTGCCAACTCCAGGGTGTGATTCATCCAATTTTTGGGCTCCTGAAGCCAACCCCAGGGTCTGTTTAAAGTAATATTTGGGCTCCTGCTGCTGCTGCTGTCAACTCCTGCCAACTCCAGGGTGTGATTCATCCAATTTTTGGGCTCCTGAAGCCAACCCCAGGGTCTCTTTAAAGTAATATTTGGGCTCCTGCTGCTGCTGCTGTCAACTTCTGCCAACTCCAGGGTGTGATTCATCCAATTTTTGGGCTCCTGAAGCCAACTCCAGTGTCTCTTCAAAGTAATATTTGGGCTCCTGTTGCTGCTGCTGCCAACTCCTGCCAACTCCAGGGTGTGATTCATCCAATTTTTGGGCTCCTGAAGCCAACCCCAGGGTCTGTTTAAAGTAATATTTGGGCTCCTGCTGCTGCTGCTGTCAACTCCTGCCAACTCCAGGGTGTGATTCATCCAATTTTTGGGCTCCTGAAGCCAACTCCAGTGTCTCTTTAAAGTAATATTTGGGCTCCTGCTGCTGCTGCTGCCAACTCCTGCCAACTCCAGGGTGTGATTCATCCAATTTTTGGGCTCCTGAAGCCAACCCCAGGGTCTGTTTAAAGTAATATTTGGGCTCCTGCTGCTGCTGCTGTCAACTCCTGCCAACTCCAGGGTGTGATTCATCCAATTTTTGGGCTCCTGAAGCCAACCCCAGGGTCTCTTTAAAGTAATATTTGGGCTCCTGCTGCTGCTGCTGCCAACTTCTGTCAACTCCAGGGTGTGATTCATCCAATTTTTGGGCTCCTGAAGCCAACTCCAGTGTCTCTTTAAAGTAATATTTGGGCTCCTGTTGCTGCTGCTGCCAACTCCTGCCAACTTCAGGGTGTGATTCATCCAATTTTTGGGCTCCTGAAGCCAACCCCAGGGTCTGTTTAAAGTAATATTTGGGCTCCTGCTGCTGCTGCTGTCAACTCCTGCCAACTCCAGGGTGTGATTCATCCAATTTTTGGGCTCCTGAAGCCAACCCCAGGGTCTCTTTAAAGAAATATTTGGGCTCCTGTTGCTGCTGCTGCCAACTCCTGCCAACTCCAGGGTGTGATTCATCCAATTTTTGGGCTCCTGAAGCCAACCCCAGGGTCTGTTTAAAGTAATATTTGGGCTCCTAATGCTGCTGCTGTCAACTCCTGCCAACTCCAGGGTGTGATTCATCCAATTTTTGGGCTCCTGAGGCCAACCCCAGTGTCTCTTTAAAGTAATATTTGGGCTCCTGCTGCTGCTGCTGCCAACTCCTGCCAACTCCAGGGTGTGATTCATCCAATTTTTGGGCTCCTGAAGCCAACCCCAGGGTCTCTTTAAAGTAATATTTGGGCTCCTGCTGCTGCTACTGCCAACTTCTGCCAACTCCAGGGTGTGATTCATCCAATTTTTGGGCTCCTGAAGCCAACCCCAGTGTCTCTTTAAAGTAATATTTGGGCTCCTGCTGCTGCTGCTGCTGCCAACTTCAGGGTGTGATTCATCCAATTTTTGGGCTCCTGAAGCCAACCCCAGGGTCTCTTTAAAGTAATATTTGGGCTCCTGTTGCTGCTGCTGCCAACTCCTGCCAACTCCAGGGTGTGATTCATCCAATTTTTGGGCTCCTGAAGCCAACCCCAGGGTCTGTTTAAAGTAATATTTGGGCTTCTGCTGCTGCTGCTGTCAACTCCTGCCAACTCCAGGGTGTGATTCATCCAATTTTTGGGCTCCTGAAGCCAACCCCAGTGTCTCTTTAAAGTAATATTTGGGCTCCTGCTGCTGCTGCTGCCAACTCCTGCCAACTCCAGGGTGTGATTCATCCAATTTTTGGGCTCCTGAAGCCAACCCCAGGGTCTGTTTAAAGTAATATTTGGGCTCCTGCTGCTGCTGCTGTCAACTCCTGCCAACTCCAGGGTGTGATTCATCCAATTTTTGGGCTCCTGAAGCCAACCCCAGGGTCTCTTTAAAGTAATATTTGGGCTCCTGCTGCTGCTGCTGTCAACTTCTGCCAACTCCAGGGTGTGATTCATCCAATTTTTGGGCTCCTGAAGCCAACTCCAGTGTCTCTTTAAAGTAATATTTGGGCTCCTGTTGCTGCTGCTGCCAACTCCTGCCAACTCCAGGGTGTGATTCATCCAATTTTTGGGCTCCTGAAGCCAACCCCAGGGTCTGTTTAAAGTAATATTTGGGCTCCTGCTGCTGCTGCTGTCAACTCCTGCCAACTCCAGGGTGTGATTCATCCAATTTTTGGGCTCCTGAAGCCAACTCCAGTGTCTCTTTAAAGTAATATTTGGGCTCCTGCTGCTGCTGCTGCCAACTCCTGCCAACTCCAGGGTGTGATTCATCCAATTTTTGGGCTCCTGAAGCCAACCCCAGGGTCTGTTTAAAGTAATATTTGGGCTCCTGCTGCTGCTGCTGTCAACTCCTGCCAACTCCAGGGTGTGATTCATCCAATTTTTGGGCTCCTGAAGCCAACCCCAGGGTCTCTTTAAAGTAATATTTGGGCTCCTGCTGCTGCTGCTGCCAACTTCTGCCAACTCCAGGGTGTGATTCATCCAATTTTTGGGCTCCTGAAGCCAACTCCAGTGTCTCTTTAAAGTAATATTTGGGCTCCTGTTGCTGCTGCTGCCAACTCCTGCCAACTTCAGGGTGTGATTCATCCAATTTTTGGGCTCCTGAAGCCAACCCCAGGGTCTGTTTAAAGTAATATTTGGGCTCCTGCTGCTGCTGCTGTCAACTCCTGCCAACTCCAGGGTGTGATTCATCCAATTTTTGGGCTCCTGAAGCCAACCCCAGGGTCTCTTTAAAGAAATATTTGGGCTCCTGTTGCTGCTGCTGCCAACTCCTGCCAACTCCAGGGTGTGATTCATCCAATTTTTGGGCTCCTGAAGCCAACCCCAGGGTCTGTTTAAAGTAATATTTGGGCTCCTAATGCTGCTGCTGTCAACTCCTGCCAACTCCAGGGTGTGATTCATCCAATTTTTGGGCTCCTGAGGCCAACCCCAGTGTCTCTTTAAAGTAATATTTGGGCTCCTGCTGCTGCTGCTGCCAACTCCTGCCAACTCCAGGGTGTGATTCATCCAATTTTTGGGCTCCTGAAGCCAACCGCAGGGTCTGTTTAAAGTAATATTTGGGCTCCTGCTGCTGCTGCTGTCAACTCCTGCCAACTCCAGGGTGTGATTCATCCAATTTTTGGGCTCCTGAAGCCAACCCCAGGGTCTCTTTAAAGTAATATTTGGGCTCCTGCTGCTGCTGCTGCCAACTTCTGCCAACTCCAGGGTGTGATTCATCCAATTTTTGGGCTCCTGAAGCCAACTCCAGTGTCTCTTTAAAGTAATATCTGGGCTCCTGTTGCTGCTGCTGCCAACTCCTGCCAACTCCAGGGTGTGATTCATCCAATTTTTGGGCTCCTGAAGCCAACCCCAGGGTCTGTTTAAAGTAATATTTGGGCTCCTGCTGCTGCTGCTGTCAACTCCTGCCAACTCCAGGGTGTGATTCATCCAATTTTTGGGCTCCTGAAGCCAACCCCAGGGTCTCTTTAAAGTAATATTTGGGCTCCTGTTGCTGCTGCTGCCAACTCCTGCCAACTCCAGGGTGTGATTCATCCAATTTTTGGGCTCCTGAAGCCAACCCCAGGGTCTGTTTAAAGTAATATTTGGGCTCCTGCTGCTGCTGCTGTCAACTCCTGCCAACTCCAGGGTGTGATTCATCCAATTTTTGGGCTCCTGAGGCCAACCCCAGGGTCTCTTTAAAGTAATATTTGGGCTCCTGCTGCTGCTGCTGCCAACTTCTGCCAACTCCAGGGTGTGATTCATCCAATTTTTGGGCTCCTGAAGCCAACTCCAGTGTCTCTTTAAAGTAATATTTGGGCTCCTGTTGCTGCTGCTGCCAACTCCTGCCAACTCCAGGGTGTGATTCATCCAATTTTTGGGCTCCTGAAGCCAACCCCAGTGTCTCTTTAAAGTAATATTTGGGCTCCTGCTGCTGCTGCCAACTCCAGGGTGTGAATCATCCAATTTTTGGGCTCCTGAAGCCAACTCCAGTGTCTCTTTAAAGTAATATTTGGGCTCCTGCTGCTGCTGCTGCCAACTTCTGCCAACTCCAGGGTGTGATTCATCCAATTTTTGGGCTCCTGAAGCCAACCCCAGGGTCTCTTTAAAGTAATATTTGGGCTCCTGTTGCTGCTGCTGCCAACTCCTGCCAACTCCAGGGTGTGATTCATCCAATTTTTGGGCTCCTGAAGCCAACCCCAGGGTCTCTTTAAAGTAATATTTGGGCTCCTGTTGCTGCTGCTGCCAACTCCTGCCAACTCCAGGGTGTGATTCATCCAATTTTTGGGCTCCTGAAGCCAACCCCAGGGTCTGTTTAAAGTAATATTTGGGCTCCTGCTGCTGCTGCTGTCAACTCCTGCCAACTCCAGGGTGTGATTCATCCAATTTTTGGGCTCCTGAGGCCAACCCCAGGGTCTCTTTAAAGTAATATTTGGGCTCCTGCTGCTGCTGCTGCCAACTTCTGCCAACTCCAGGGTGTGATTCATCCAATTTTTGGGCTCCTGAAGCCAACTCCAGTGTCTCTTTAAAGTAATATTTGGGCTCCTGTTGCTGCTGCTGCCAACTCCTGCCAACTCCAGGGTGTGATTCATCCAATTTTTGGGCTCCTGAAGCCAACCCCAGGGTCTCTTTAAAGTAATGTTTGGGCTCCTGTTGCTGCTGCTGCCAACTCCTGCCAAATCCAGGGTGTGATTCATCCAATTGTTGGGCTCCTGAAGCCAACCCCAGGGTCTCTTTAAAGTAATGTTTGGGCTCCTGTTGCTGCTGCTGCCAACTCCAGGGTGTGATTCATCCAATTTTTGGGCTCCTGAAGCCAACCCCAGTGTCTCTTTAAAGTAATATTTGGGCTCCTGCTGCTGCTGCTGCCAACTCCAGGGTGTGAATCATCCAATTTTTGGGCTCCTGAAGCCAACTCCAGTGTCTCTTTAAAGTAATATTTGGGCTCCTGCTGCTGCTGCTGCCAACTTCTGCCAACTCCAGGGTGTGATTCATCCAATTTTTGGGCTCCTGAAGCCAACCCCAGGGTCTGTTTAAAGTAATATTTGGGCTCCTGCTGCTGCTGCTGTCAACTCCTGCCAACTCCAGGGTGTGATTCATCCAATTTTTGGGCTCCTGAAGCCAACCCCAGGGTCTCTTTAAAGTAATATTTGGGCTCCTGTTGCTGCTGCTGCCAACTCCTGCCAACTCCAGGGTGTGATTCATCCAATTTTTGGGCTCCTGAAGCCAACCCCAGGGTCTGTTTAAAGTAATATTTGGGCTCCTGCTGCTGCTGCTGTCAACTCCTGCCAACTCCAGGGTGTGATTCATCCAATTTTTGGGCTCCTGAGGCCAACCCCAGGGTCTCTTTAAAGTAATATTTGGGCTCCTGCTGCTGCTGCTGCTGCTGCCAACTCCAGGGTGTGATTCATCCAATTTTTGGGCT
The DNA here is from genome assembly GCA_027917425.1 of Gastrophryne carolinensis. NCBI lineage: Eukaryota > Metazoa > Chordata > Amphibia > Anura > Microhylidae > Gastrophryne > Gastrophryne carolinensis. The sequence goes on along the minus strand of CM051237.1, from coordinate 476,679,981 downwards.
CCTGAAGCCAACCCCAGGGTCTCTTTAAAGTAATATTTGGGCTCCTGTTGCTGCTGCTGCCAACTCCTGCCAACTCCAGGGTGTGATTCATCCAATTTTTGGGCTCCTGAAGCCAACCCCAGGGTCTGTTTAAAGTAATATTTGGGCTCCTGCTGCTGCTGTCAACTCCTGCCAACTCCAGGGTGTGATTCATCCAATTTTTGGGCTCCTGAAGCCAACCCCAGTGTCTCTTTAAAGTAATATTTGGGCTCCTGCTGCTGCTGCTGCCAACTCCTGCCAACTCCAGGGTGTGATTCATCCAATTTTTGGGCTCCTGAAGCCAACCCCAGGGTCTGTTTAAAGTAATATTTGGGCTCCTGCTGCTGCTGCTGTCAACTCCTGCCAACTTCAGGGTGTGATTCATCCAATTTTTGGGCTCCTGAAGCCAACCCCAGGGTCTCTTTAAAGTAATATTTGGGCTCCTGCTGCTGCTGCTGCCAACTTCTGCCAACTCCAGGGTGTGATTCATCCAATTTTTGGGCTCCTGAAGCCAACTCCAGTGTCTCTTTAAAGTAATATTTGGGCTCCTGTTGCTGCTGCTGCCAACTCCTGCCAACTCCAGGGTGTGATTCATCCAATTTTGGGCTCCTGAAGCCAACCCCAGGGTCTGTTTAAAGTAATATTTGGGCTCCTGCTGCTGCTGCTGCCAACTCCTGCCAACTCCAGGGTGTGATTCATCCAATTTTTGGGCTCCTGAAGCCAACCCCAGTGTCTCTTTAAAGTAATATTTGGGCTCCTGCTGCTGCTGCTGCCAACTTCTGCCAACTCCAGGGTGTGATTCATCCAATTTTTGGGCTCCTGAAGCCAACTCCAGTGTCTCTTTAAAGTAATATTTGGGCTCCTGTTGCTGCTGCTGCCAACTCCTGCCAACTCCAGGGTGTGATTCATCCAATTTTTGGGCTCCTGAAGCCAACCCCAGGGTCTGTTTAAAGTAATATTTGGGCTCCTGCTGCTGCTGCTGTCAACTCCTGCCAACTCCAGGGTGTGATTCATCCAATTTTTGGGCTCCTGAAGCCAACCCCAGGGTCTCTTTAAAGTAATATTTGGGCTCCTGTTGCTGCTGCTGCCAACTCCTGCCAACTCCAGGGTGTGATTCATCCAATTTTTGGGCTCCTGAAGCCAACCCCAGGGTCTGTTTAAAGTAATATTTGGGCTCCTGCTGCTGCTGCTGTCAACTCCTGCCAACTCCAGGGTGTGATTCATCCAATTTTTGGGCTCCTGAGGCCAACCCCAGGGTCTCTTTAAAGTAATATTTGGGCTCCTGCTGCTGCTGCTGCCAACTTCTGCCAACTCCAGGGTGTGATTCATCCAATTTTTGGGCTCCTGAAGCCAACTCCAGTGTCTCTTTAAAGTAATATTTGGGCTCCTGTTGCTGCTGCTGCCAACTCCTGCCAACTCCAGGGTGTGATTCATCCAATTTTTGGGCTCCTGAAGCCAACCCCAGTGTCTCTTTAAAGTAATATTTGGGCTCCTGCTGCTGCTGCTGCCAACTCCAGGGTGTGAATCATCCAATTTTTGGGCTCCTGAAGCCAACTCCAGTGTCTCTTTAAAGTAATATTTGGGCTCCTGCTGCTGCTGCTGCCAACTTCTGCCAGCTCCAGGGTGTGATTCATCCAATTTTTGGGCTCCTGAAGCCAACCCCAGGGTCTCTTTAAAGTAATATTTGGGCTCCTGTTGCTGCTGCTGCCAACTCCTGCCAACTCCAGGGTGTGATTCATCCAATTTTTGGGCTCCTGAAGCCAACCCCAGGGTCTCTTTAAAGTAATATTTGGGCTCCTGTTGCTGCTGCTGCCAACTCCTGCCAACTCCAGGGTGTGATTCATCCAATTTTTGGGCTCCTGAAGCCAACCCCAGTGTCTCTTTAAAGTAATATTTGGGCTCCTGCTGCTGCTGCTGCCAACTCCTGCCAACTCCAGGGTGTGATTCATCCAATTTTTGGGCTCCTGAAGCCAACCCCAGGGTCTGTTTAAAGTAATATTTGGGCTCCTGCTGCTGCTGCTGTCAACTCCTGCCAACTCCAGGGTGTGATTCATCCAATTTTTGGGCTCCTGAAGCCAACCCCAGGGTCTCTTTAAAGTAATATTTGGGCTCCTGTTGCTGCTGCTGCCAACTCCTGCCAACTCCAGGGTGTGATTCATCCAATTTTTGGGCTCCTGAAGCCAACCCCAGGGTCTGTTTAAAGTAATATTTGGGCTCCTGCTGCTGCTGCTGTCAACTCCTGCCAACTCCAGGGTGTGATTCATCCAATTTTTGGGCTCCTGAGGCCAACCCCAGGGTCTCTTTAAAGTAATATTTGGGCTCCTGCTGCTGCTGCTGCTGCCAACTCCAGGGTGTGATTCATCCAATTTTTGGGCTCCTGAAGCCAACCCCAGGGTCTCTTTAAAGTAATATTTGGGCTCCTGTTGCTGCTGCTGCCAACTCCTGCCAACTCCAGGGTGTGATTCATCCAATTTTTGGGCTCCTGAAGCCAACCCCAGGGTCTGTTTAAAGTAATATTTGGGCTCCTGCTGCTGCTGCTGTCAACTCCTGCCAACTCCAGGGTGTGATTCATCCAATTTTTGGGCTCCTGAAGCCAACCCCAGTGTCTCTTTAAAGTAATATTTGGGCTCCTGCTGCTGCTGCTGCCAACTCCTGCCAACTCCAGGGTGTGATTCATCCAATTTTTGGGCTCCTGAAGCCAACCCCAGGGTCTGTTTAAAGTAATATTTGGGCTCCTGCTGCTGCTGCTGTCAACTCCTGCCAACTCCAGGGTGTGATTCATCCAATTTTTGGGCTCCTGAAGCCAACCCCAGTGTCTCTTTAAAGTAATATTTGGGCTCCTGCTGCTGCTGCTGCCAACTTCTGCCAACTCCAGGGTGTGATTCATCCAATTTTTGGGCTCCTGAAGCCAACTCCAGTGTCTCTTTAAAGTAATATTTGGGCTCCTGTTGCTGCTGCTGCCAACTCCTGCCAACTCCAGGGTGTGATTCATCCAATTTTTGGGCTCCTGAAGCCAACCCCAGGGTCTGTTTAAAGTAATATTTGGGCTCCTGCTGCTGCTGCTGTCAACTCCTGCCAACTCCAGGGTGTGATTCATCCAATTTTTGGGCTCCTGAAGCCAACCCCAGGGTCTCTTTAAAGTAATATTTGGGCTCCTGTTGCTGCTGCTGCCAACTCCTGCCAACTCCAGGGTGTGATTCATCCAATTTTTGGGCTCCTGAAGCCAACCCCAGGGTCTGTTTAAAGTAATATTTGGGCTCCTGCTGCTGCTGCTGTCAACTCCTGCCAACTCCAGGGTGTGATTCATCCAATTTTTGGGCTCCTGAGGCCAACCCCAGGGTCTCTTTAAAGTAATATTTGGGCTCCTGCTGCTGCTGCTGCCAACTTCTGCCAACTCCAGGGTGTGATTCATCCAATTTTTGGGCTCCTGAAGCCAACTCCAGTGTCTCTTTAAAGTAATATTTGGGCTCCTGTTGCTGCTGCTGCCAACTCCTGCCAACTCCAGGGTGTGATTCATTCAATTTTTGGGCTCCTGAAGCCAACCCCAGGGTCTCTTTAAAGTAATGTTTGGGCTCCTGTTGCTGCTGCTGCCAACTCCTGCCAACTCCAGGGTGTGATTCATCCAATTTTTGGGCTCCTGAAGCCAACCCCAGGGTCTGTTTAAAGTAATATTTGGGCTCCTGCTGCTGCTGCTGCTGCCAACTCCAGGGTGTGAATCATCCAAGTTTTGGGCTCCTGAAGCCAACCCCAGGGTCTCTTTAAAGTAATATTTGGGCTCCTGCTGCTGCTGCTGCCAACTTCTGCCAACTCCAGGGTGTGATTCATCCAATTTTTGGGCTCCTGAAGCCAACCCCAGGGTCTCTTTAAAGTAATGTTTGGGCTCCTGCTGCTGCTGCTGCCAACTCCAGGGTGTGAATCATCCAATTTTTGGGCTCCTGAAGCCAACCCCAGTGTCTCTTTAAAGTAATGTTTGGGCTCCTGCTGCTGCTGCCAACTCCAGGGCGTGATTCATCCAATTTTTGGGCTACTGAAGCCAACCCCAGTGTCTCTTTAAAGTAATGTTTTGGCTCCTGCTGCTGCTGCTGCCAACTCCAGGGTGTGATTCATCCAATTTTTGGGCTACTGAAGCCAACTCCAGTGTCTCTTTAAAGTAATATTTGGACTCTTGCTGCTGCTGCTGCCAACTCCAGGGTGTGATTCATCCAATTTTTGGGCTCCTGAAGCCAACCCCAGTGTCTCTTTAAAGTAATATTTGGGCTCCTGCTGCTGCTGCTGCCAACTCCAGGGTGTGATTCATCCAATTTTTGGGCTCCTGAGGCCAACCCCAGGGTCTGTTTAAAGTAATGTTTGGGCTCCTGCTGCTGCTGCTGCCAACTCCAGGGTGTGATTCATCCAATTTTTGGGCTCCTGAAGCCAACTCCAGTGTCTCTTTAAAGTAATATTTGGGCTCCTGCTGCTGCTGCTGTCAACTCCTGCCAACTCCAGGGTGTGATTCATCCAATTTTTGGGCTCCTGAAGCCAACCCCAGGGTCTCTTTAAAGTAATGTTTGGGCTCCTGCTGCTGCTGCTGCCAACTCCAGGGTGTGATTCATCCAATTTTTGGGCTCCTGCTGCTGCCAACTCCAGTGTCTCTTTAAAGCAATGTTTGGGCTCCTGCCCCTCATAGTGATGCCACTTCAACTCTCTTGAATTCAATTGTGCCGCTCTGCGATTCTATTAGCGATGCCTCTGATCTGCATGTGATATTTCTTCAAAGTATTATTTAACTAACCCAGCACGCATCCTGTGCGTGTTACAGCAAGGCAGAATGGTTTACAACCCTATTGAGGCTCTAGGAGGCTCAGAAATAGCCGTTTTTAATAGCGATTCGTCGCAAATTTATTCGGGTCGAAACGATTTTTGTCGGAAAATTCGGCGAATCAGTCGAATCGAATTTTTCAAAAGTTCGCTCATCTCTATCCACAATACTAAAGCTTAATTTCCTTTGCTTTAAGAGAGGCCATGTCTAACCCTGCTCAAGATCTGCAATCCTATAGCATTGGTCTATAAACTCACTCTGTGACTGGCTGAGAAGCACCTTGGGGGAGGAGCTAGGCTGCTTGTCACGGAGGGTCAATCACCTCGTCCTCGTGCCAGCAGCCCCCTAAGCTGACTGTTGTGCATCAGTGACATGCACCAGCTCAAGGGCCACTGCATGCAACCTTCCTCCTTCCACATCCCCGGACTCTTTGCACAGGAATGCACAGGTAGCGCTGAATCCGAGTCTGTGGCGTAGCCGCTTCTTCGCATGTCGCCCATGCCCAAACAGGAGTGATGCCATGCAATCTCCAATCATTGCAATGGAGGGGGTGTGGCGAAGCCTGCCAGGCCCCCTTCATTGTAATGAATGGAGAAGGCGTGTCCCCGCCCGATAGGGAGGAGCTGGCACGGAAGTGCATGTGAATGAAGTTTAGGTCCCGGGCAACACAAGCGCGGGTTCGTATCCAGCGATTGGGTGAGTTTCTCATTACTGGACTAGAACCAATCAACTGCGGGACAAAAGGTGAGTCCGCTTTTTGTTTGGTTGTTCAATTACTTTAAAGAGGAATGTTTCTTTCACTTTGAACATGTATTATTTTGTTAAAGGGGGCCCCTAACATTAATTGTGAATGTAGGAGCTTGGGTATGAATAGGAACATGCCTGTTAGTTAATAAGAAACCCATGTACATAGAGTTAATAAGACATTAAACCCTTTTTTGGTTTCTAACCATTAGAGTGTATAGACATTGTAGTACCCTTAATTAGACTCAAGATGGCAGTGGGATTAGGCCATAGGCAATCATTGGGCCATAGACTTGACTGGAGATTGTTCTAGAAGGTAAGGTATAAAGGAGTTATTAGTCATAGTAGGATGCTGGGTGGAAACATAATAATAACCAGGAGTATAGTGATTGATTAGAGGGTTTAGAGAACAGCCTATCAAATGTGGACATGTAGCCGAACATGTGATGGAATGTTCTGCAAGGTAGCTAGAAGTTATATAGGGAAGCCCCAGTTCTAAAGCCAAGAATTGTAAAGGAGCAGATGTGACTCCAGACTCTGACGGAGAGAATGTGAGAGATCCAGCAAGGGGGTGGGGGATCCTTCTTGGGGACTAAGGCCTTTGTCTGTCTATGGACAGAACCAAGGGAAGTGTAACTGAACGGATGTATGAACCTGTGCCATGTTTGCTGTCTGCCATTGGAATTAATAAAGAGGAATTCTGCTTTTATTCATTGGATTGGTCATCATCTTTCCAAGCTGTGATAGCGCCCTAGCACCCCACCCACACGGACACCCTTGGAGCACTCTTGGCCCAGAAGAACCTGCTCCCGGCCGTCCTCACCAAACACCCGGTGTGTGAGAGCTACATGAAGTTTACAGTAGTTAAAGGGGGCTTCCTCTTTCTTTTTCCACTTTCAGATAAATTACTTGGATAATGGTGACCTCTGCCATTATCTAGAGACACAATTCTAGTGTTAAATTCGGATCGAAACTGGGCCATAATTTTGTCAATATTCTACTTTGACTGAATCGATCCGAATTTGCAAAATTCTGGTCAAATTTACCTTTGACCCATGTCTGAAGCTCGACACTATTCTTTTAGCCATTGTGGGGTTTTGGGGTCTGAATAACGTTCTACCCATCTTCTCGCCTTCCAACAGTGCTTGTGGGCTAGAATAACATTCTACCCATCTTCTTCCCTTGCAACAGTGCTTGTGGGCTGGAATAATGATCTATCCATCTTCTCCCCTTCCAACAGTTCTTGTGGCCTGGAATTGCATTCTACCCATCTCCTCCCCTTTCAATGATGCTTGTGGGCTGGAATAACGTTCTACCCATCTCCTCCCCTTTCAATGATGCTTGTGGGCTGGGATAATAATCTACCCATCTCCTCCCCTTCAAACAGTGCTTTTGGGCTGAAATAATGCTCTACACATCTTCTCCCCTTCTAACAGTGCTTGTGGGCTGGAATAACATTCTACCCATCTTCTCGCCTTACAACAGTGCTTGTAGGCTGGAATAACATTCTACCCATCTTCTCGCCTTACAACAGTGCTTGTAGGCTGGAATAACATTCTACCCATCTTCTCGCCTTCCAACAGTGCTTGTAGGCTGGAATAACATTCTACCCATCTTCTCGCCTTACAACAGTGCTTGTAGGCTGGAATAACATTCTACCCATCTTCTCGCCTTCCAATGATGCTTGTGGGCTTGAGTAACATTTGATTCATCTTCTCACCTTCCAAAATGCTTGTGGGCTGGAACACTGTTCTACCCATCTTCTCCACCTTCCAACAGTGCTTGTGGGCTGGAATAACATTCTACCCATCTTCTCCCCCTCCAACAGTGCTTGTGGGCTGGAATAACGTTCTACCCATCTTCTCCCCCTCCAACAGTGCTTATGGGCTGGAATAATGTTCTACCCATCTTCTGCTTTTCCAACAGTGCTTGTGGGCTGGAATAACAATCTACCCATCTTTTTCCCTTCCAACAGTGCTTGTGGGCTGGAATAACATTCTACTCATCTTTTCCCCTTCCAGGGGTGTGTGGGCTGGAATAATGTTTTATCCATCTTCTCACCTTCCAACAGTGCTTGTGGGCTGGAATAACATTCTACTCATCTGTTCCCCTTCCAGGGGTGTGTGGGCTGAAATAATGTTTTATCCATCTTCTCACCTTCCAACAGTGCTTGTGGGCTGGAATAACAATCTACCCATCTTCTCCCCTTCCAACAGTGCTTGTGGGCTGGAATAACATTCTACTCATCTTTTCCCCTTCCAGGGGTGTGTGGGCTGGAATAATGTTTTACCCATCTTCTCCCCTTTCATCAGTGCCTGTGGGCTGGAATAACGTTCTACTCATCTTCTCACCTTCCAACAGTGCTTGTGGGCTGGAATAACGTTCTACCCATCTTCTCCCCCTCCAACAGTGCTTGTGGGCTGGAATAATGTTCTACCCATCTTCTGCTTTTCCAACAGTGCTTGTAGGCTGGAATAACAATCTACCCATCTTCTTCCCTTCCAACAGTGCTTGAGGCTGGAATAGTGTTCTACCAGTCTTCTCCCCTTCAAACAGTGCTTGTGGGCTGGAATAACATTCTACTCATCTTTTCCCCTTCCAGGGGTGTGTGGGCTGGAATAATGTTTTACCCATCTTCTCACCTTCCAACAGTGCTTGTGGGCTGGAATAACATTCTACTCATCTTTTCCCCTTTCCAGGGGTGTGTGGGCTGGAATAATGTTTTACCCATCTTCTCCCCTTTCATCAGTGCCTGTGGGCTGGAATAACGTTCTACCCATCTTCTCCATCTTCCAACAGTGCTTGTGGGCTGGAATAACGTTCTACCCATCTTCTCCCCCTCCAACAGTGCTTGTGGGCTGGAATAATGTTCTACCCATCTTCTCCCCTTCCAACAGTGCTTGTGGGCTGGAATAACATTCTACCCATCTTCTGCTTTTCCAACAGTGCTTGTGGGCTGGAATAACGTTCTACCCATCTTCTCCATCTTCCAACAGTGCTTGTGGGCTGGAATAACGTTCTACCCATCTTCTCCCCCTCCAACAGTGCTTGTGGGCTGGAATAATGTTCTACCCATCTTCTCCCCCTCCAACAGTGCTTGTGGGCTGGAATAACGTTCTACCCATCTTCTCCCCCTCCAACAGTGCTTGTGGGCTGGAATAATGTTTTACCCATCTTCTCACCTTCCAACAGTGCTTGTGGGCTGGAATAACGTTCTACCCATCTTCTCCCCTTCCAACAGTGCTTGTGGGCTGGAATAACATTCTACCTATCTTCTCCCCTTCCATCAGTGCTTATGGGCTGGAATAACGTCCTACCCATCTTCTGCTTTTCCAACAGTGCTTGTGGGCTGGAATAACGTCCTACCCATCTTCTGCTTTTCCAACAGTGCTTGTGGGCTGGAATAACGTCCTACCCATCTTCTGCTTTTCCAACAGAGCTTGTGGGCTGGAATAACGTCCTACCCATCTTCTGACCTTTCAACAGTGCTAGTAGTACAGGTAGGAAACTGTGTTCTTGATCAAGAGCAGTCCTGGTTGGATTTCTGGGGCCTGACTACATCACTGGTGATAGGGACCCTTGGCAATTGCCCAGTTTGATCCCTTCCCCAATGTTGACTTTTATCAAGATCTATGGCGGCTCCTGACTTGCGAGTTTGAAGCCACGGGGGACCAGGAAGAAGATGGTGGGGGTTAGTAAGTAGTGCCTACAGTTACAGCGTTTTTAAGAAGGATCTCCTAACCACAGTAGCACAAAGGAGTGTCAGCTGTGAAGCTGATTGCATGGTAACAGCAGGATACATGACTGCTATACAATATAACACAGCTGGGTGCAACCACTGCTACATTGTAACAGCAGCCACGCACATAGCTGTAACACGGCTGGAAGGTGGTTGTATTTTATAAAGCAACAGCAGTACCCCTGTCCTACTTGTTACCTTGTAGAGCAAAAAAGATCAAGCCAGCCAAAAGTATCGCTAAAATCCATCCAACACTTAGGCCCTTATTCATCAAGCGATAGCGCCAGGTAGTGTCTGACGAGCGCCAGGTCCCGCCAGCTAATGGCCACAATGACGCATTTATCAAGCTAAATAAGGCTAGCGCCGGCGAGAGCGACGGCTAGAGCAGGATTCATCATGTAGCCGACTGCAACGAACAGCGCCGCTGCTAATCCCATCACAGCGACAGGTATGACTTGGCGCTACCTGCCGCTCTCCCATACATTTCAATGGCAGACGCTGCAATGATTGTTTTAAGTGGTTTTTGTGTTCTTGTCTTTGGCACAAAATTCAACACATGTTTATTGGGATATGTTTTATTAATCTGTCTTGTTATTTTTCTTTTTTAGATGAAAGTTGTAATTTTTACACTGTAATGTTGTGAGTGACATCTAAAATGCATCTCCTCCCACAAAACTCATTGGGCTCAAAATCGCTTGTTTTCACAACACACGGGGCTTGTAAAGCTACTTTTTAGTCAGTGATGTTTGGCGCTCACGTTCGCTCATCGAAATTGTCAGCGCCCAAGCTATTCGGCAGCCCTGTCCTTGATGAATCTGTGGTGGTCAGAGTTTGTGCAGTCGCTGTTTTCATTCGCTATGTGGCGGCGCGAGCGTCGCTGTGCTGCGCTGTGCTGCGCTGCGCTGTGCTGTTCATACATGTGCCCTTCTGCCATTTGCCTGGAATTCACTTGCCGCGACCCCAGTCGTTCTTAATGAATACACTGTAGTGTATTCACATTCTGCAGGATTTATTCTGGCGTACAAGATCATAACAACCCGTTATGCATTCTCCTGTGTGCCACATTATCATGTAGTTGGAAAGTTTTATTGTGTAATTATTTTATGAAGGAATAAGATTGTTATTTGTAAGCAACCAGCTTTTTGTTTTTCTCGGACCTATGCATTACAGTATCTTGAACCCCCTGCTAAATCAAGCTAATAATTAATGGCGTCTTTGCCAATAGCTTGTTGTAATGCGTCAATTTACTTTTTCCGCCACTTAGCTTGCACATGATATTAGCTGATATTAGCTTGTTCCTGGTGCGCGGAGCTTGTTTTTTAAAATTTATTTCACAGTTGCTTTGGTCATATCCGGTTCCGGTTTCCTCCTTTGCGTTTCAAAGCCACCTAAAGCTAAAATTGACTAGCGCTTAGGCCAATAGCTTGTTGTAATGCGTCAATTTACTTTGTCCGCCACTTAGCTTGCACATAGCTGATATTAGCTTGTTCCTGGTGCGCGGAGCTTGTTTTTTAAAATTTATTTCACAGTTGCTTTGGTCATATCCGGTTCCGGTTTCCTCCTTTGCGTTTCAAAGCCACCTAAAGCTAAAAATGACTAGCGCTTAGGCCAATAGCTTGTTGTAATGCGTCAATTTACTTTGTCCGCCACTTAGCTTGCACATAGCTGATATTAGCTTGTTCCTGGTGCGCGGAGCTTGTTTTTTAAAATTTATTTCACAGTTGCTTTGGTCATATCCGGTTCCGGTTTCCTCCTTTGCGTTTCAAAGCCACCTAAAGCTAAAAATGACTAGCGCTTAGGCCAATAGCTTGTTGTAATGCGTCAATTTACTTTGTCCGCCACTTAGCTTGCACATAGCTGATATTAGCTTGTTCCTGGTGCGCGGAGCGTTTTTTTTTTTTTTTTGGTCACTGTCGCTTTGGTCATATCCGGTTCCTGTTTCCTCCTTAGCGTTTCCACCATGCTGCCCAGGAGACGTATTCGTCCCCTCCCCAGCTCCTCCTCCGAATCTGACCCCACCACCCCTCCCCCACCTCCCCCACCTACCTCACCTCCCCCACCTACCACCCCTCCCACCCCTTCCCCTCCTGGGCCAGCCAAAAAAACCCGCATGCGTGTGGATAGCCGCGTAAATGGCCAGGTGGTCAAAGTGAGTATGTTTATCTTTGATTTTAGGTTTAAAGTGGACCAACACACAGGGGTTATTGGGCCTGAAATCTCGTAGTTTTCAGGACCAATCTGATCACTCCCCGCGGGGCATCCCAAATCTGGATGTCCAGCGGGGATGAACCCCCCTGGAGGCACATAAACCTTACCTCAGCCCCGTCCCCTCTCTGCATGCGAGAGCCGCGGAAGCGTCTTGCGCTTTCCTCTAGCAGGGTGGGCCCCTGCGCCAGACATTTGTTAATGGCCTGCGCAGGCGCCCTCCCTGTTACAGTGAAACGCCACACGCGTCCTTCAGCGCTCAGAGGCAGCTGAGCTGGTATGCAGGTCCAAGCGGCCTTGGACGCGCATACCACAGCGGCGCAGAGCACTGTGCTAGCCTGGCGCAGTCACGTGGGAGCGTGGTCAGTGGTGTATTACTGGCCTTCCAAGGGGGTTTCAGACAGCGGCCCACCCCCGATTGGTGTGCCCCACCAAAGTGGACCCAAACCCAGAATAGTCAAAATCCAGGGTGTGGGTCCACTTTAATCTGGTCTCAGTATAACTGTTTATGCCATTGTTCTGATGTCATGTATTGATTTGTGTTTGTTTTTCATTTCTCATAGGATTTCTGCATCAAGCAGTATGACTATGCCCGTGGGGGAAAAAAACGAATAGCCATGGAGGTGAAGGCCACAGTGTCCCGGCGCTTCAACACCCAGCTCTCCGTCCGAGCTATACAACAAAAGTGGTCGGACTTCAAGCACCGGGACCCTGAAGGCGTGTACCGCCTATATGATGCCTACGCATCAGGTAAGTTTAAGCTTATGCTATGTTTATACTTTAGTTTAAATCATCTGCTAAGCTGTGTCCATTTGGGGTCTTAATATTAATTATTTTCATTCACCCCCTCAACACAGATAAGCGTCCTCCCCTGGGGAAACGTGGGAAGGGATACCTCCCCCGAACCAGGCAGGCGGACTCGGGGGAGTCATCGGGGGAGGGCCCCTTTCGCGGATCCTATTTAGAGGACCCAGGGGAGGAAGGGGATGACGCCCCAGAGGAGTGTGCTGCTGGGGGGCTGGCAGGATCAAGCCTCAGCTCCTCACACTCTGACTCTGAGGAGTCTCACCAGCCAAGGGGCCACTCTCAAGTGGGGAGTCCAAGTGGGGTGGAAGGAATGGACTCTCCCACACTCCCTGAAGGAGCAGGGAGTGAGAGGGAGGAGGGTGGCCCTTTGGCTGGGGGATCTTCGGAGCAGAGTGTGAGGAGCCGAGGCTCCCCGCCTCCTCCTCAGAGCCCTCCCTGGGCTTCAAGTGGCGGATCATCCCCTGGTGAGTGCACATTTTGTCATTGTTAGTCTGTGACAGGTTTCATCTGGCCATTTGTACTTAGCCCTTGCCATTCCTCTCTAATTTGCAGGGCATCATATAGGCGGCACCTCCATGGCCTTTTGGCAACGCCTTCTCCACGGGCATAGTCATGGTAAGTGTTTGTTGTTATCCCTCACATTCCCTATGTTATGACATTCTTTAAAGTGGACCAACACCCATTGTTGATTGTGCTTGGAATCTCGAAGCTTCCCTGCCCAATCACCTCCCTCACCCAGGGCCCCCCCCCAAAAAAGCCCACAAACTCCTTACCTCATTGGGGGTGGCAGAAGCCACCGCCGCAGCCTCCTGCATGCCCCTCTAGATGTGTGTGCGCCTGCGCTCTCTGTTTCCTAATGGGCTGCGCGTGCGCACACACTGGAGGAGTGATGTGCGGAAGGCGGCGGCGGCGGCGGACGGTGTCTCACTCAAATTGTGGTGCTCTGCCAAAGTGGACCAAAACACAGAATAGTATCAATCCTGGGTCTTGGCCCACTTTTAACAGACACATGTTTCCTGGTCCATAGTACAAGCTGGTTTGATAATGTACATTAACATCACAAACCCCACTACAGTGCAATCCAACTGGCAACCACCCCTATGTTTCTGCCCACACCATGATGGGGGCTAGCAAATGTGTTATTTGGTTAAGTTGTTCCGGCTAACACATGTTGCACACTAGTAACATTCGACAATCAACTGCAAATTAGTCCTTAACATTGCACTGTCAAGGTTATTGGCACATTATTTTTATGCGTCCATGTTGCAACCATAAATAATTTACATGAACTCATGGACCAGGAAATATGCTAATGTTGGACAACATGTGTGTAACCATGCAAGCATTTGATTTTTCAGACTCCCTAACCAGATGGATGTCAAATAGTCAGGTGTCATTGGCCCACTAATTTTGCTTTTCTCTTTTGCTTTCTCCTGACAGATGTTGCTACGCAGACAGAGCCGGTGACCATCCTCCCCACCCCAGCTCCAGGGACGGCCAGCAGCATGGGCCCCCGCCACAGCTGCGATGGTGAGTACATCCCACTTCATATGCCTAAAGACTTGTGAACCCTATGTCTTATAGTCAAATCTGCAGACATTTACAATGTACCTATGTGTTTAATCAACACACATCTAGGTTACATGTGTTTGGGCAACAATCCTACATGCCTGTCTGCATGCTTGATTGTTGCCTCACATTCTTGAGTTTGCCACATAGAGACAATTTGTGGTTTATACACAACCAAATGGGCCTGCTTAGGTTGTGACCTCTAAGATTCTGGGACAAACTAGTTTACTCGTTAGGACTTAGGCCCTGATGTTTGGCTGTGACTAAACACATAAATGTCCACACTGGGACTTATACCTTCTTTTATTCCCAAGAGTTAAGAGTAAATGTATGCTTGGGATGTGGTGGCCACATTTAAGCCAGCCACTAGTACTCATATAATGTTAACACCTAAGGGCACAGTGGGCAACAATGTTAATGTGAGTGTCAGCTAATTGGACCCACTGACATTACATTGCTACATCTGTGTCTGTTGAGGTCACATTCCATTTATTAAATCTGTTTTTTTTTTTAAATCTCTACAGCTTGTGAAAACCAGCATCGCAGACTGTGGCGGTCGATCCGGCGTCTTCGCCTTATGCTGCTGGCCAAGAAGAGGCGGCGTCGTTAGGGTGGGGGGATGACTGGCCCCTTGTTGTAGCCCCTTTGTGGGCCAATGTTGGGCCTGTTGCCCAAGTTTAATATTAAAATTTTGATATTTTGCTAATTACAGTGTGTTGTGCCTTGCCAAGCATAGTTTAAGTGTCGGCAAACCCATTTGTGTTTAAATTTTGCTATACCTTTGTAGCCATTTAATGTGTAAACCATAGTAAGCTATGGTCACAAATGTGTGGCATTAATTTTGGCCTACATTTACATATGTAGATCAAGATACTCATCCCTGACTGTGTTCTTAGCTATGTCTTTGGAAAAAAACAATTTAGAGGTGGATTAATGAAATGTATTTACACAAAACAAATACAAACACAAACAAATTAATATTCTTGGCTGGGTTGCCGGGGAGGTTGTGAGTCATTGCTAGGGGCGGTGTTGGGGGCCAACAGTGCAGTAAAAAAAATAGACTGCTGTTGTATGAGCTGTTGTGTCAACAACAAACTTTGTTCCTGCCGCTGGAGACATTCTTCCTGGCGCTGTAGAGATTGTTCCTGGCGCTGGAGAGATTGCTCCATGAGATTTGCAAGGCGACCAAGTTCCTGGTTCTGTTGCTGTTGTTGTGCTTGTAACAACTGGTCGATCTTGCGCTGCTGGGCCTCATTTTGTTGCTGACACATCAGCACCTGATGTTCCAACGCCGCAATGCGCTCATTAGTTCCATCACGCGGCTGTTGGCAACTGTAGTCCTCCAGCATCCGGACCCCTAGCTCATAGAAATCATGACTGGTTGGTGCCGCACCGCCTCTTGCTCTGGTTTGAGTCTAACAAAATAGAAAACAACATTTTAGTCAAACAGAACCAATGCAGCTATGCCCCTCAAAATCATTTGCCCAAACTGTAACAATACTACTTACCCTTGTTGGAGCCTCTGAAGCTTGGCCGCATGGCACTTGGGAAGAGGTCCCAGCTTGGGGTTCTGGTCCCGCCTCCTGCCAAAACAACCAAGAAAGGAAATGTGACATGTTGGTTCATCGCCTACCCACGAACATGGCAATGTGGTTATTGGTCCTCTAAATCAGCCATGTTACCTCCGTGTCGTCCGCCACAGGTAGGAGCGGGGTATCGCTGCCAGAGAGGGGAAAATCCACATCCGAGAGCTCCAGCAAGTTGGCATATGCTAAACAGGAAAGTCAGGTTAGTAGGTCAGTGAACCAAACTCAAAAGTAACATGGATAGCCTATCGAGGCCATACCTCCACAAAGTGCCAGATTACACACTAGCCAAAAGGTATCTGTTAAACTCAGATTGCTAACATGTATGTTAGAGGAATATGAGGCAATAATTTGTCAAAATAAGATCAGACACATTGGTAAAATTACACATACCCGCAATCTCCCAGATGTCTGGAGTGGGGACCTCACTCGAGCTTTGCCCTGAAAAATACATGTTGAAACACAAGTTGCCTGAAGAAAGTGCCACAAAAGTAGAGCCAAAATACATACTAGATCATCAAGCCAAAACAACTTACCCTCATCTCTGGCAGCTGAACGTGAAGGGCCCTTTCCGGACAGCCACTTCCGATATTCTGGCCAACTAAAATACACAATTAATGTCTCTAAATATTCCTCCAACTACTTGGGTGAATGTTTGTCTAAAAATATAAAAAAAAAAATGCATTGCAATCACTCAAAAAACTATTAGACTGACCCTGGGGATGGAATAAGCACTCAAAATAGGCATCTTCAAGTTGACAGAGCAAACATGTAGATTATTAGACTAACCAAATAGAACCAGTGTAACATAAACAGCATAAAGGATACATTATTTATTGCAATACACACCAACAGGGTCCTGTTGACCTGCAACATCGGAAGTGGGGTCCAAAGATGAACCAGTCACTTGGCCTACAAAGAAAAAAGAGGAATGATACACATGCACTTGTGTTAAAGCGGATAAAGCAAGGTTGACACATGCACTTACCGACATCCAAAGAGTAGCTTGGCTCCTGAGGAGATGCTGGGGCCAATGGCGGGGCAGCTAGGCAAAAACAAAGCAAACATTTAGCCATTGGTAATGTGCGGCAAAAAATAAAACATGCATTTAGGTGTGTGTGAGCAGCTCATGCAGTAATATTCACTAATCAAGGCCAGTGTGGCTTCCACATGTATATGCAGATATATGGCCACACATCTCTGGCTTCCAACATAGCTACACATGTTAGGGCCTTGTTAGTCAGTTGCTGTGAGGGTTAAAGTGGCCGTGAAATTAGGCCGCAGGTCCATATTATTAAACCTCAACAGTGGCCCACTCTATTGTTTGAGGTGCTCCCACACCCATTTGGTCCCCAAAAAAACAGCACCTAAATTAGTGTTAAATACCTTCAATGGCAGACTGGGTTAGGCTTGAGGTTGGTTGAAGGGCAGGAGTTGGTGTGTCCTCAGCCAAATCCTGGACAGAACCATGTGCACCTATGCAGAAAGCAACAGACAGGAAAGTAAAACATTTATGAGGTATAATGTACTACTTCACAGGTCCTACTGTTAGTTGGCCAGAAAGAGAAAAAGCAAATCACATACATTAACATTAGCTGCCAAAAATATGCAGAAAATATGTACCTTCAGTCCAACCTGTGGTGTCATCCCCAGGATCCACACCCTGCAGCCGAGCAAGTGGAATTTTGGCCTTCAGCATCTCCTCATACGGCCTGTAGGTACTCTTTGGAGCCTGGATGGTCCCACTGTCCACATCAAGATCGTGATTCATCTTTTTGATAAGGGCCCCTCTCAAAGTGTAGAAGCGTTTCCTGCAGGATGGGCCACTACGTGGGTGTTGAGCAGTGCTACTAAGCTCCACACCAATGGCATCCCACAGTTTGCTTCTTTCTTGTTTGCCTATTGACTTGCTTTGGGAGCCAAATATCAGCTCCCATTTAGCAAGGGTAAGGCGCACAAGATGATTATTCTCCGCCAAATTAAATTCAGGCTCCCTCTTGGCACCTGGGCGCTTAGCCTGGGGTGCTGCACCACCTTCAGGCTGGGCCCTTTTCCTTAAGGGAGGTCTGCGCACAGCACCCACCACACTCCTACTTGGGCCTGCTGTGGCCGGCAGATGTCCTGAATTTGGCTCCATCCTGTAGCTGCACACACACACCAATACACAACCAACAAGCACGCATGCAGACTACAGAATGGCATCGCACTCTCTTTGGGTTCGCCAGGTTTTATGTGCTCTAACAGCCAATCACAAACCAGTCCACTTAATAGATTCACACATACTGGCCAGGTGCTTGTAGCCACACCCCCACTGCACTGACTGAAGCATGTGTGTTAGCCAATTAACTAATTACAGACCTCATTAACCAAACAACACACAACCAAATACAACAATGTACTCATGTATATTAAACACTTGTGACATGTGGCTATCCTAACGGCTATTTAAATCAAGAGCAGCTTACCTTTCATTGGCCCACCACAGAATTTTCTGCCATGTCCGTTAATGCACGCAAGTTTCGGCTCACGTACGCTAGTAGCGCTACTAGCGTGCGCGTGCGCACTCCGTTTCACGCACACCTGGGTCAGCTAATTGGCGCCCGGAAATAGCAGAGCAACGCAAAAGGCGGCAAAGCGGACCTGTCCTTTTTGAAAGTGAAGTATAAATGGCAGGATTTTGCAAGCTTCTGGTATTGTTACACTGTGGCAAAGGCTGTGGTGTGGTGCTTGTTTCCCTTAGCTCATTTGAGTGTCTGTGTGGGTTTGGTCCTCACTCTCTGTGGCTTGTTGGGTGATTTCTGACATCAGTGCTGTTTCTTTAGGAGATTGATTTTGTTGGCATATGCAAATATTGTGGAGCATACAGCAAGTGAGGCTTGATTTTGGGGCCTTTTGTGGGCTGTGCAGCAACTCCCCTCTTGGTTGTGCCTAACTTAGAAAGCTGTTTTTCAGCAGGCTGGTGGTTTGGACCACTATACTTCTGGTTTTGTGGTGAGCTGCATTGTAGTGAGTGTGTGAGGAGTGTGATTGTTTGTGTGTGTGGTGTGTTTGTGGTTTTTGTTTTTGTTTGGTTGATTTTGTATATCTGTTGAGTGTGTGTGTGATGGATAAGAGGGTGATGTATGGTGTCTGGGTGGATGGATGTATGCGTATGCTGGAAGAGCAGGAGGACAGGGAGCGGGGTGTTGTGAGGCTTAGGGCACCCCGCTCCTTTGGAATCCGCCTTTCAGTATGGGACTTAAGTGACGAGCAGATCAGGAGCCGCTTCCGTCTGAATCGTGCTGCACTACAGTCCCTATATGATCAGATTAAGCACAAAATCGAGCCATCCACCAAACGCACTCAATCCATTCCAGGCATAGTACGCCTGTGTGCCACTCTGAATATTTTGGCACGAGGGACCTTCCAGGCAACCTCTGCCCTCCTCAGCGGGATCAGCCAGGCTACTATGAGCCGCATATTAATCCAGGTAGTTTTGGCGATTTGTGATTTGATCCCAATTTACATCAAGTTTCCTGAGGATGAGGAGGAGGTTGCCAAAATAAAACATGTTTTCTATCTAATGGGAGGGATCCCGAATGTGCTAGGGTGCGTTGATGGTACACATATCCCTTTCCGCCCTCCCCGTGCACAGGAGCTGTATTACCGAAACAGGAAACAATTTCATTCATTAAACATCATGGTGGTCTGTGACCACGAAATGAAGCTGCGGGCGGTGAGATCGGGGTTCCCCGGCTCATGCCACGGTTCTTACGTCTTGCAGTGGACAGTCCTGTGCCGGAAGTTTGAGAACAACGAAATGCCAGCTGGCTGGCTACTGGGTAAATAATTAACCATGTCAAAGTATTTGGCCTAAAATATGTGGCCTAGTAAGCGAAATTAGTAAAAATGAAAACAAAAACATGTACTAGTACTAATTGCTGTCTCTCTCCTTGTGTTTTTTCCACAGCGGATAAGGGATATGGGCAGAGAACGTGGGTGCTGACTCCGGTCAGGAGCCCACAGACCTCTGCCCATGAACACTACAATGCAGCACACCGCAAGACCCGAAGCATTGTGGAAAGAACCATCGGCCTACTGAAAGCACGCTTTCTATGTTTGGCACGCCCAGGAGGAGAGATGCTGTACAGTCCACAGAAGGTCTCCAAGATCATCCTCGCCTGCTGTGTGCTCCACAATATATGTATATGCCACATAATTCAATCCCCTGAAGAGACAGCACTGGTGCCCGAAATCCCCAACTTGCCCGCAGAAAGAAGTGAGGACACCCAGACTGGCAATGAGCTAAGGGAAAGGATGATCACTTCCTTTTTTGCGGTAAGCTAACTACCCTTCACTCTAATCCAAGTACTGCACTACAGGGAAAATTTATTTGACCTCCCATCATAATTTGGCCAAAACCACTATAAGGGGGGGTGTAAGATGACCCAAACCACTATAAGGGGGGTGTAAGATGACCAAAACCACTATAAGGGGGGTGTAAGATGACCCAAACCACTATAAGGGGGGTGTAAGATGACCAAAACCACTATAAGGGGGGGTGTAAGATGACCAAAACCACTATAAGGGGGGGTGTAAGATGACCAAAACCACTATAAGGGGGGGTGTAAGATGACCAAAACCACTATAAGGGGGGTGTAAGATGACCAAAACCACTATAAGGGGGGTGTAAGATGACCAAAACCACTATAAGGGGGGTGTAAGATGACCCAAACCACTATAAGGGGGGTGTAAGATGACCCAAACCACTATAAGGGGGGTGTAAGATGACCCAAACCACTATAAGGGGGGTGTAAGATGACCCAAACCACTATAAGGGGGGTGTAAGATGACCCAAACCACTATAAGGGGGGTGTAAGATGACCCAAACCACTATAAGGGGGGTGTAAGATGACCCAAACCACTATAAGGGGGGTGTAAGATGACCCAAACCACTATAAGGGGGGTGTAAGATGACCCAAACCACTATAAGGGGGGTGTAAGATGACCCAAACCACTATAAGGGGGGTGTAAGATGACCAAAACCACTATAAGGGAGGTGTAAGATGACCAAAACCACTATAAGGGGGGTGTAAGATGACCAAAACCACTATAAGGGGGGTGTAAGATGACCCAAACCACTATAAGGGGGGTGTAAGATGACCAAAACCACTATAAGGGGGGAGTAAGATGACCCAAACCACTATAAGGGGGGTGTAAGATGACCAAAACCACTATAAGGGGGGGTGGAAGCTGAACAACATAACAATTAGGGTTGTTGTGCAAGTTGGACCCAAATGTTTGTTACAAATTAATGCAATATTTTTTAACAGCGAAAAAGCCACTTTAAATATAAATACTAACTGCACTTTTTAATCTTTTTCAGGCACCCCGAGATGCAGCATGACAGTCGTTTTGTTTTGCTTTAACATTTAAGTTAATTTTCTTTACATTTCAAACCAAAATAAAAAAAAACAAAAGAAACATGTTGCAATGTGTTTACTTCTGAAGGTACTTGATTTCAAGCCCACAGCAAAGCAAAGCGCAGGCGTTGTGTTGAATAGCGTGGTCAAATTGACAGCGCCTACAAAGCTGAGCTCCAACATCATATTCAGCAATGTAGGCGTTGTTCCCAACAACTCCAGGTAGCGACTGAGGAGGCCTGCTATAGCGAATCGCTACCGCCCGCGGCGTACGCTAGCGGCGCTCATAGCGCCATACTTCAGTCGCTCATCTGTCGCTACCTGGCGCTATTAATGAATCGGCCTCCCCGTCATAAGTAAGAACCGGCAGGTTAGAAACGCGTAGACGTTTCTGGATTTTTTTCTTCAATCTGAGATTTACCTTTTACCACTACTTTTATGGATTTTGTACCGTATAAGGAGTTGGAAGGATTCTAGCGGTACTTTTGGCTGGCTTGATCTTTATTACAGTATTTGTGGAGTGGAGCGCTCACAGCCTCATCCGGATCACATCACTGTTTAGCTCTTGATCTTATATTATACTTATATTAAGGTACAGCTGATTTTCTTTTATTTACACTCCTGGCTTATTCATTCTACACTATATAAGGAGCGAGGTGGCGGGGCGCTGGCACTGGCACCTTGAGGAGGTGGTACGCCACGGAATGCGTGGGTCATAGGGGATTCCAACAGTCGCAAATCAGGGATTGCACTCCCTACACAAAGGTGAATTTGTTCTATGTAGTGTTTTCTCACTGTATGAGCCTGTATGAACTGTATGATTTTTTTCTAGCAAGGTAACATGCCTTTGCTTGCATTTATCTTTACATACACTATTTATCTTTTATTCATGTAATCACTTTGTTCACACTTACTATGCCGCACACATCTGGTGTGTATGGAGGTTTGAGTCCTGTACTATGAAATTACGCTGTCAGTTTAGTGAGGGACTAATGTATCACTTTAATAGGTTTATCTGCCAGGTAAAGTATTGATTCCCTTGTAAATCCAGATCCGCACAAGTATATCAAATCTAATGGGGGATGTTGGGATGGCTTAGATGCCTGGTTGGTTTTATTGTTTTAATGGGTGGTTTTATAGGTATGGATAAGTATGCGCTGTGTTAACTTTAATAAACCGGCGTGATTTTATTTTGTGGTGACTAGTGATGATCTTTCGATTTGGGTCTGTGTTAAAGTTAACCCGCATATAATCCATTAGATTCAGCTTGGTTCGTCCCAATAAATCTGCATTATTCAAATGATTCAGATCTCAGACAAAAATAGTAATTGGCATAGAGGCCTGAATGTCCATCGCTCAGATGCCACATACCTGCCTCTGGGCATATCAGCCTCTACGTTCTTTGGCATAGGTCTGGTGTGTCCTTATCCTCCTCTGTAGTCCCATGCCTGGTGGGGGTGTGGTTAAACCCGACCTTCACCCTAAATAAGAATGTATCTTATATGTTCCCCCTCCCCCTGTACATACAGATTGCTCACATTAAAAATCATTCTACCTGCATCTACTGCATATTCTGAGACTTTAAACATCCAAGAAGGTGGCCCATGGAGGTGCAGGCTGCCTGCAGACAGGAAGTGTCTTCTGACTGTGCTGCTCTGCATTCTGGGATTGCTGACCTTTTCCTGACCCCAGCTCTGCTCTGTTTGTGCAAAGCACAGCTATATTCCAGCTTCCCTGCACTTTTGACCCCTCTCCTCAGTATGTGAAGCTACTGAGCTAAGATGGCGGTGCCCGTATCCTAGAGTCCTGAATAGTTGCAGGCCAAATGTAATATATATTAATTTTAGATGCTGGGGAAATGTTTTTTTAAGGGTTTGGGCTTTTCATTAAACAATGCTGAAGGTCCGCTTTAAGTCATATGCCACTTGCTTCAAAGCCCCTATTTCCATAACTACAAAATTTTCAGGGTGGAAAAGAGGGACATTTGTTAAATTAGGCCACGCCCCCTCATTGAGGGATGGATGAAGCCACGCCCCCTCATTGAGGGATGGATAGGAGACACATTGTAACAGTTACAACAATATAAACACTTTGAAATTGGCAAATAAAACATTTATTGCTGCAGATCTGCATGTTACACCTCAAAGAGGGACAATATGTAAATGAAGCCACCTCCCCCTCATTGAGGGATGGATGAAGCCACGCCTTCTCATTGAGGGATGGATAGGAGATACATTGTAACAGTTACAGCAACAGAAACACTTTGAATAAGCAAATGAATCATTTATTGACGCAGATCTGCATCTTTCACCTCAAAGAGGGACAAATGAAAACGAGGGACAGAGGGACATGGGCTCAAAAGAGGGACAGTCCCTCAAAATCAGGGACACTTGGAAGGTAAGCATTTCTTTGGACAAGTATGGGAGTTTATTTGTAGATACAGGGGGTCAACTTCTCAATACTTTTTAAGGAGAGAAAACTGCCATTCACTTTCATTGTCTATCGGGTTTACATTTTCACCTGGCTCTGAATCAGCCCTAAGGTAGACAATGAAATTCAGTGGCAGTTGTCTCTCCTAAAAAAAAAGGTGTGGGAATTCTCACATGGCTCTGAATCGACCCTACAGTGTAAAAAAAAAAAACTTGCTGGGAATTTTAAAACTCGAACCACTGCTGCGCTGTATATTGTAACAAGCAGGACAAGACAATATATGTTGTTGGTAAGTTTGATCATTTTATATGTATATGATATTAATTGATTCACATTAATTATAGTATTAAATTATTTAGGACTGCGCATATGCACTTTGGGATAGGGGGACTTGGGGGATGCAATATATGGGATTGGAATGATTTTTTGACAAATAGTGTGATTATAGATTATTAGGAGCCAGTAGCGCCCACTAGTGTTATTGTTATGTCTTTGTCTTTTGCATGTATCTTAAAAGTTTTAAATATTTTTTTGGTGTATCAATCAATAAAGATTTATATTGAGATTATAATAGTGGTGCAACTTAGAGGCCGATTCATTAATAGCGCCAGGTAGCGACAGATGAGCGACATTAGCGGCATTTTCAGAGCGCCCACTAGTAGTCGCTGTGCTTGGCCGTTGTTCTGTAGTTGATAGCGACTCAGTCGGTTTGCCGTAATGTTGAATATTGGGTGAGGAGTCGCTATTTGACAGGTTCCGCGCTGTATGGGAGCGCATGACAGCGAATGGCCATAGCGAACCGCTCCCAGCATATTCATTAACAAATCACGCTCAAAAAATTCTCGCGCTGTGAAATGCTTGTTTAAACCCCAGAGCGCTGGCGGCGATGGGTTAAAAGTAGTTTTTTAACCCCCAAACAACCATATTTTTGGAAAAAAAAAAAAAAAAAGTTTTTCAAAATATTTTGTAATATGAATACATTAATATCAGACCTGTAATATCAATTCTGCACAATTTTGTTTTTTTTTTTTACCTTAAAAAAAATATCTAACATTGCAGAAGTGGTCACAGAATTTTTGACATTTAAAAAAAAAAAAAAAACATTAATAGCAATTAATTAAGAATGTTTAAAGATTGCTCCATTGAAATGCATTGGAGAGCGCCAGGTAGCGAGAGGTCATACCTGTCGCTGTTCAAGGTCGCTCGCTGGCGCTGTGGGGTGAGGCTGGAATAATGATGAATGATTCGCTATCTGGCGCTCTGTCAGTCGCTAAGCAGGATCGGCTTGATAAATGTGTGATTGCGGAGGGGAGCCGGCGTTCTCGTGGCGGTGACCGTCATTACCGTTCGCTCACCATTCGCTACCTGGCGCTATCCCTTGTTAAATAAGGGCCTAAATCTTGAGTATTTGGGGGCTTTGTGGGGCTCCCCCCCTTGGTTGGTAGGACAAGAGTTCTGCTGTTACATTGTACAAAACCAGACAACTCCCAGCTGTGTTACATTATAAACAGTCGGTTGTGTGGCTGCTACACCCTGCTGTGTTACCTTGTATAGCCGCAACATACGCTGCTGTGCGCCACATCTGATTGCGATATAAGAGTGCTCTCTCCATCCTGTGGCTGTGATGGAGAGACCCCTCTTAAAGCCAAACAAAACCCAGGGATTGGACTATCCCGGGTTTCGTTTCCTGGCTCCGGGGCATCCTGATTTGGGACACCCTGCTGTGTGGAAACCCCCCCAGTAAACTCCCTTTTCTCCAGTCCTACCTCTAGTTTCAAACACAGCTTTACCCAGGGCTAGGTCCCCTTAGGATTTTCTGGGCTTAGGGCTATAACCACACCTTTTTCTTTTATAGAAAATATATACAATTTTATTAGATCAATTTAAATTTAAAACAGTTTGTTATATTGCAATAACATTATTCACATTCATATGCTTAATCGCATCTTTATAATACCAAATCTCTGTTTGTTACAAGACCTTGTGTAAATCAATATTTCAGAATTTCTTAAAAAGGGCAGACACGTGTCATGTTTCGCCTGATACGGCTTCCTCAATGCGCTACACATGTAACAAACAAACAAGCAATTATCATCCTTAGTAAATACGTATATTCATCTTAACGTATATATTGTATAGTATAAGTTAGGAAATGTTGAAAGGCAATAGAATGCCTTATTTAATGATTTCTCATATGCAGTAGATTATTTACATACAGCTTAGAAATTCCCCAGGGAGAGTTGGTGGTGTGCGCATTTTCCTGTTTGTCACACTTAGGCCCTTATTTAACAAGGGATAGCGCCAGGTAGCGAATGGTAAGCGAACGGTAATGACGTCACCGCCACGAGTACGCCGGCTCCCCTCCGCAATCACACATTTATCAAGCCGATCCTGCGACTGACAGAGCGCCAGATAGCGAATCATTCATCATTATTCCAGCCTTACCCCACAGCGCCAGCGAGCGACCTTGAACAGCGACCTCTCGCTACCTGGCGCTCTCCAATGCATTTCAATGGAACAATCTTTAAATATTCATAATTAATTGCTATTAATGTTTTTTTTTTTTTTTTTTAAATGTCAAAAATTCTGTGACCACTTCTGCAATGTTAGATATTTTTTTTAAGGTTAAAAAAAAAAAAAAAATTGTGCAGAATTGATATTACAGGTCTGATATGAATGTATTCATATTACAAAATGTTTTGAAAAACATGTTTTTGCTTTTTTTTTTTTCAAAAAATATGGTTGTTTGGGGGTTAAAAAACTACTTTTAACCCATCGCCGCCAGCGCTCTGGGGTTTAAACGAGCATTTCACAGCGCGAGAATTTTTTGAGCGTGATTTGTTAATGAATATGCTGGGAGCCGTTCGCTATGGCCATTCGCTGTCATGCGCTCCCATACAGCGCGGAACCTGTCAAACAGCGACTCCTAACTCCGTATTCAACATTACCGCACACCGACTGAGTCGCTGTCAATAGCCGAACGACGGCCAAGCACAGCGAATACTAGCGTGCGCTGTGAAAATAACGCTACTGTCGCTCATCTGTCGCTACCTGGCGCTATTAATGAATCGACCTCTTATAAAAACAAGTATTAGAGTCCAATTATATTCAAAATGATCCAAAGGCAATATAAAACTAGTTTATTGCCAAATACCTGATTTAAGTGTTGTCCCCTTTTAAAGATTGTCTATGGGGTCCCTATTTAGGGATTCCTTTTGGTTAACTCCAGGTATACTCGCAGTAGTCTATATAAAGGGGGACAGAAATATATCTATGTCTTCCGATTAATCTTTCCCACTATATTAAAACTACCTCTAGTTTGCCGTGCATATGTAATGCTCTGAAATATTTGATTGCATTGCATGTCCCAAATTTGGGGACAAAAATAGGATTAGGGACCCCACCAAAAGAGGCGCCTATCTTGGGGTGTCAATTGTATACAAACTAAGGCCCCTAGTTTCTGTATAGGATTCATATGTCTATATATGCTGAAAATTATATAGTGATGAGATGTTTAAAGTTAGCTGTTACTTGGCTCCCAGGCCCTGGATAATGTTATATAAACAGTAGTGATGGAGTAACTCCCACCCCCTTTACTGTTTGGCAAATGGATTTTTGGCAATCAGGAGCGTGAGCAGCTGCACCCCCAGCAGTGGACGCACTCCCGCCCCAGTCTACCTTAACACGCGCAGACCCCAGGGATGCTGGGGATGCGGCAACTGGTTTCTACATTGGCAAGGGAGCCAGGAAGAAGGAGAGTTTTTCTGCACCCCGGGGGGGCATAGCGGCTCCATTGAGTTTTGTTCAACTTTAAAAATGTGGTATCTGTAAGAGCTAGCAAAAAAATTAATTAGGTTTTACTCATTTACCACTGGCGACCTGGGAGTTGTAAAACGTGCGCTGGCAGTTTTAAAATATCATGTTGCTCTACAATGTAACAAGCAGGACAGGAATTATAAAAAGTCACCTTAAAAATGTATCTGTAGGAGCTAGTAAAAAAATTTACTAGGTTTTACTCACTTACCACTGGCGACCTACTGGTCCCCAGTAGCTTGCACCTGGGAGTTGTAAAACTTGCGCTGGGAGTTTTAAATATCATGTTGCTCTACAATGTAACAAGCAGGACAGGGATATTTCTGTTACATTATAAAAAGTCACATTAAAAATGTGGTATCTATAGGAGCTAGATAAAAAAAAATAGGTTTAACTGACTTACCACTGGCTACCTCCTGGTCCCCAGTAGCTTACACCTGGGAGTTGTAAAACTTGCGCTGGGAGTTTTGAATATCATGTTGCTCTACAATGTAACAAGCAGGACAGGGATACTTCTTTTACATTATAAAAAGTCACCTAAAAATGTGGTATCTGTCTGAGCTAGATAAAAAATAAACTAGGTTTTACTCACTTACCACTGGTGACCTCCTGGTCCCCAGTAGCTTGCACCTGGGAGTTGTAAAACTAGCTCTGGAAGTTTTAAATACCAATATGCTCTACAATGTAACAAAATAAAATCAGCTCTACCTTAATATAAGTTCCAATCCAGAGCTAAACAGTGATGTGATCAGGATGAGGCTGTGAGCGCTCCACTCCACAAATACCGTAAAAAAGATCAAGCCAGCCAAAAGTATCGCTAGAATCCATCCAACGCTTTATCCGGTACAAAATCCATAAAACCAGTGGTAAAAGGTAAATCTAAGATTGAAGAAAAAATCCAGAAACGTCTACGCGTTTCGGACCTGCCTGTCATAGAAACATAGACGGCAGAAGGAGACCATACAGTCCATCTAGTCTGCCCTTATGTGTATACTGTATGTTCTCTATATCTTATGTGTATACTGTATGTTCTCTGTATCTTATGTATATACTGTATGTTCTCTGTATCTTATGTATATACTGTATGTCCTCTGTATCTTATATATATACTGTATGGTCTCTGTATCTTATGTATATACTGTATGTTCTCTGTATCTTATGTGTATACTGTATGTTCTCTGTATCTTGTGTGTATACTGTATGTTCTCTGTATCTTATGTATATACTGTATGTTCTCTGTATCTTATGTATATACTGTATGTTCTCTGTATCTTATATATATACTGTATGGTCTCTGTATCTTATGTATATACTGTATGTTCTCTGTATCTTATGTGTATACTGTATGTTCTCTGTATCTTATGTGTATACTGTATGTTCTCTGTATCTTATGTGTATACTGTATGTTCTCTGTATCTTATATATATACTGTATGGTCTCTGTATCTTATGTATATACTGTATGTTCTCTGTATCTTGTGTGTATACTGTATGTTCTCTGTATCTTATGTGTATACTGTATGTTCTCTGTATCTTATGTGTATACTGTATGGTCTCTGTATCTTATGTATATACTGTATGTTCTCTTTATCTTATGTGTATTCTGTATGTTCTCTGTATCTTATGTGTATACTGTATGTTCTCTGTATCTTATGTATATACTGTATGTTCTCTGTCTCTTATGTGTATACTGTATGTTCTCTGTATCTTATGTGTATACTGTATGTTCTCTGTATCTTATGTGTATACTGTATGTTCTCTGTATCTTATGTGTATACTGTATGTTCTCTGTATCTTATGTATATACTGTATGTTCTCTGTCTCTTATGTGTATACTGTATGTTCTCTGTTTTGTTGTGTATACTGTATGTTCTCTGTATCTTATGTGTATACTGTATGTTCTCTGTATCTTATGTATATACTGTATGTTCTCTGTATCTTATGTGTGTACTGTATGGTCTCTGTATCTTATGTGTGTACTGTATGGTCTCTGTATCTTATGTGTATACTGTATGTTCTCTGTATCTTATGTATATACTGTATGTTCTCTGTATCTTATGTATATACTGTATGTTCTCTGTATCTTATGTGTATACTGTATGTTCTCTGTATCTTATGTGTATACTGTATGTTCTCTGTATATTATGTGTATACTGTATGTTTTCTGTATCTTATGTATATACTGTATGTTCTCTGTATCTTATGTGTATACTGTATGTTCTCTGTTTTTTTGTGTATACTGTATGTTCTCTGTATCTTATGTATATACTGTATGGTCTCTGTATCCTATGTATAAACTGTATGGTCTCTTTATCTTATGTTTATACTGTATGTTCTCTGTATCTTATGTGTATACTGTATGGTCTCTGTATCTTATGTATATACTGTATGGTCTCTTTATCTTATGTGTATACTGTATGTTCTCTGTATCTTATGTGTATACTGTATGTTCTCTGTATCTTATGTGTATACTGTATGTTCTCTGTATCTTATGTATATACTGTATGTTCTCTGTCTCTTATGTATATACTGTATGTTCTCTGTATCTTATGTGTATACTGTATGTTCTCTGTATCTTATGTGTATACTGTATGTTCTCTGTATCTTATGTATATACTGTATGTTCTCTGTATCTTATGTATATACTGTATGGTCTCTGTATCTTATGTGTGTACTGTATGGTCTCTGTATCTTATGTGTATACTGTATGTTCTCTGTATCTTATGTATATACTGTATGTTCTCTGTATCTTATGTATATACTGTATGTTCTCTGTATCTTATGTATATACTGTATGTTCTCTGTATCTTATGTGTATACTGTATGTTCTCTGTATCTTATGTGTATACTGTATGTTCTCTGTATATTATGTGTATACTGTATGTTTTCTGTATCTTATGTATATACTGTATGTTCTCTGTATCTTATGTGTATACTGTATGTTCTCTGTTTTTTTGTGTATACTGTATGTTCTCTGTATCTTATGTGTATACTGTATGGTCTCTTTATCTTATGTGTATACTGTATGTTCTCTGTATCTTATGTGTATACTGTATGTTCTCTGTATCTTATGTGTATACTGTATGTTCTCTGTATCTTAGGATAGATGTGTGCTTATCCCAGGCATGTTTAAATTCAGTGACTGTTGATTTTTCAACTACCTCTGCTGGAAGTTTGTTTCCAGCATCTACTACTCTTTCTGTAGCATAATATTTTCTAACATTGCTCCTGATCTTCCCTCCGACCAGCTTCAGGTTGGGACCCTTGTTCTAGCATTAAGCTTCTTCTTAAAAACACTTCCCTCCTGAACCTTATTCCCTCCTGTCACATATATAAAGGTCTCCATCATGTCCCCCTCTCCCTTCTTTCCTCCAGACTGTACAGATTAAGTTCTTTAAGTCTCTCCTGATAAGTTTTAAGTTTGAGTCCTTCCACCATTTTTGTTGCCGGCCTTTGGACTCGTTCTATTTGAATAATGTCTTTTTGCAGGGGAGGTCTCCAGAACTGCACACAGTATTCTAGCTGTGGCCTCACCAGGGCTCTATACAGCGCCTTCACAACCTCCCTCTTCCTACTGGTGATGCCTCGAGCTATGCAGCCAAGCATCCTGCTTGCTTTTCCCACTGCCTGGCTACACTGTCCAATCATCTTGCAGCTATCAGTAATCAGTATCCCTAACTGTCCTTACTCATGATTAAGGGTTGGATGGATTATAGCGATACTTTTGGCTGGCTTAATCTTTTTTGCTCTACAATTTAACAAGCAGAGCAGGGGTACTGCTGTTGCATTAGAAAATGCCGCTACTTCCAGCCGTGTTACAGCTAGATGCGTGGCTGCTGTTACAATGTAGCAGTGGTTGCACCCAGCTGTGTTATATAGTATAGCAGCTGTTACAATGAAATCAGCTTCGCAGCTGACACTCCTTTGTGCTACTGAGATCTTTCTTAAAAATGCTGTAACTGTAGGTACTACTAACCCCCACCATCTTCTTCCTGGTCCTCCGTGGCTTGAAATAAGGAGCCGCCATAGATCTTGATAAAAGTTGCCTGGTACTCAAGGCTTGAAGCGGTGGTACAGCCAGGATGCTGGGGCTATGGCGTTGAAGGGGAGGACCATGATCAAGCACTAGATGAGGTGGCTGTGTACTATCTATCCAAACCTGGTAATTCTCGTGGCTCTCCTAGTGGCCAGTCTGCCCCTGCTCCTCAGATGCACATACAGACGCCCTCTAACCTGCATCCCGCGCTTCTCTCTAGCAGGGCGTGTGTGAATGGCCGGCGCGGGCGCGCTCCCTGTTAGAGGGAAGCACTAGATGCGGTCACCAGCGTTCTCGGAGCCGCTGAGGTTTGACAACGCTTTGATGCGCATACCTCAGCATCTCCCAGCGCGGTGATTGGACGAGCGGCTGCGCATGCGCCGTAGGAACAGGGTGAGGTCAGTTGAATTGGGCGATTTGGAGGGTTTCACATGGCAAGGACCAAAACCCAGGAGAGCAAAATCATGGGTTTTGGTCCATTTTAAGATTTCAAGATAGCATGATTCACCAGTGCAATATGTACATCTCTTTTAAGCCTTTCATCCATCTCTCTCATCACCTTTCCCTTTCTTTCTTTTTCCTCCTTCTCTGCATCTTCCTCCCATTTAACCTTCCCTCCTCCTTCTCATTCTTTTCCACATTCTTTGATTTGTAGGCGTATTTATAAAGTACATGTTTAGCATCTCTTTGGCGATTAAATCACTTCCATTCAGTTCTGCCTATTGTGTAATAATACAAGCGGATCCGAATGCACAGACGGCCGCATCCCCTGCTACCCTCTAGCAGGGAGCATGCCATTCACAAATGCCTGGCACGGGCACGCACCCTGCTAGAGGCATAGCAGGGATGTGGCCGCAGCTCGGGCATGCACCATTGGACCGGGAAAGAAGGTGAGTTTCAGGGCGACCTGGGGGGTTTCCTGATTCTGGATGTCCCAGGGGGATGGAATCCAGCAGCCCTGGAATCTTATAGATTTCAGAGCTGATGGGGCATGTGCTATTGTCCTCTTTAAAGTGGACCAAAAACCATGCTGATCAGCCCGGGAATCTATAAGACTGCCCCGCTGTGTGAAACCCTCCCCATACACTTACCTTGCTTCCCGGTCCAACACCGCTTGAGTGAGCCGCATCCCCGCTATCCCTCTAGCAGGGCGTGTGCCCGCTCCAGGAACTTGTGAATGGCCGGTGCGGGCACGCTCCCTGTTAAGAGAGAAGCAGGGGATGTGTCTGCCAGTGCTCTCGGAGCTGCAGGGCTTAGATGAAGGCTTAGACGGCGTTATGTCAGCAGCTCCAGGGGCGCTGATTGGATGAGCGCCGTAGGACTGGGAGGAGGTGAGTTGGCATCGGTGATCTGGGGGTTTCAAGGGCCAAAATCCAGGACCAGGGCCGGATTATGAGGGGGGCGCAAGGGGCCTCCACCAACCTTTGCGTTATGGTCTGGTCTAGGGGGCTTTTCAGCCTTTGGTCTGAGAGGTCGCAAGGCCAGCAACAAAGCTATCGGCGGCAGTGGGGTCAAAGCCGCCGTCAGCAACGCTACAGTGATGGGTGCAGAGCTGTCACTGCACATAAGCCACCAAGCACAGCCGCTGGCAGCTCAATGCAGGGAACCAGCCGGGCGACTACACTGCCCCCCACCCAGAATGGCAAAGCAGCAGCACCCGCACAAGGGGTGCACAAGGGACTCCATCTGACCTTCCAGTAAGTAGGCGGGAGCCAGACAACCACCAATCAGTTACTTGGCTGGACTATTATTTTATACTGTATCTGGGGCCTCCACCAGATTTTGTGCCCGGAGGCCTCCACCACACTTAATCCGGCCCTGGGCAGCATAGTCAAAATCCTGGGTTTTGGTCCACTTTAAGTCAATCCAGTGTTGAAGCTTATATTACCACCCAAATATGTGACCGTCTCGTGCCCCTTATATGTTTCTATACTCTACATGTTGTCACAATCAGTGTTCATCAATCTGCCATCACGTTCCATTAACGGAGGAATAAAGCAAATCTTTGACGTAGGTGACAAGTGACTTTTTTTCAGCGTGACATATTGGTGTGACAGGATGTGAAGCCGTCCCCCCTGGCGCGTTGCTGAACGCCTCTGACGGCCGCCCTGTTGCTTTGTAACGATGGCCGGCCATGTAAATCTGTCATCGTCGGCCCGGTGGCGTGAATAACGCGGCGTCTTCTGCTGCGAGGTTGGAGGTGATTTGGGACAGAACACGAGTTTAATGGCTTTATATTACAGCGCGCACCACAAATTCTATTGGAAGATTGACGAGTGGCCTTGTAGCGAGATGTTTAGCGCAGCGGCCGACACGCTTGCCACCTGTGATATTTCCGTGCCCGAGGACCAGCCAGGCGTTATGTCCGAGGTCAGGAGTGCGCGGTATTGACATTTAAACCGAGCTCCCGGCTTCAAAGTCATATTTCAGGCTGTCACTGTGTCAACCCA
Organism: Gastrophryne carolinensis; assembly: GCA_027917425.1. Classification (NCBI taxonomy): domain Eukaryota; kingdom Metazoa; phylum Chordata; class Amphibia; order Anura; family Microhylidae; genus Gastrophryne; species Gastrophryne carolinensis. Next base: position 476,646,385 of record CM051237.1, on the reverse strand, counting down.
ACCGACCATAAATGTATCTCCGAGAGGTCCCCGGGAGAGACCTACAGGAAACACTGTACATGAGTTCGCTATTGCAATAGGCACAAAGAAGCCTCCAAAAAGGGCACAGCTATCAATATAATTATAATAATAATATAATATAATATAATATTAAATACAGCTTTATTGATCACGTTCCACAAAGATTAAAAAAACATACACAGACATGATTAAAAGAAAGCACCTATTACCTTTCCCACAGGCTCTGGTTGGGAGTCACCCAGCCAGAGACGGGCAGGCTGATTCATCACTAACGCTAGGTAGCGACAGATGAGCGTCGGTAGCAGGCATTTTCAGAGCGCCCGCTAGTAGTCACTACTTCATAGCGACTCAGTCGCTGTCCAGTAATGTTGAAAACATTGTGAGGAGTCACTATTTGACCAGTACAGCGCTGTATGGGAGCGCATGTTAGCGACTGCTCATAGCGACCGACTCACACCATATTCAGCATAAAAAACAGCCTCACAAATCTCCGGCGCTGAAAAATGCTTCTCTGAAGCCCAGAGCGCAGGAGGCGGTGTGATTAAAGTCTGTTTTTCAGCATCTATCCACCAGTAACAAAGCGAAAACATATGGAATTACATTGTAATAACATTGTAACATGAACACTTTAATGGCAGACCTGTAATGTCATTTCTGCAGAAATATATAAAAAATTTGTGAAAAAAATGTTTTTTCAATGCCAGGAGAGGTCACAGAATTATTTGAGATTTTTTGCAAAAATTAAAAAAAAAAAAAACAGTTTAAAGAGAATCAAAGTATTGTCCATTGAAATGTATGGGAGAGCGTCAGGTAGCGAGAGGTCATACCTGGCGCTGTGCAAGGCTGAACGCTGAGGCTGTGAAAAAGATGAATCGGACGCTACATGGCGCTATCCCAGTCGCTAAACAGATTCTGCTTGATAAATGTGTAATTGCGTGCCGTGTCTGGCGTTCACGTCGCTACCACTCATTAACCAGCCACTACCTGACGCTATCCCTTCTTAAATAAGGACCTAAGTTTTTGGTAATTTATTGTTAGGTATGGTGGTGCCCACTTTGTTTCTTTTATAGAGTGGATAGCTTATAACACACGTCCAGGCGTCCAGTCACGGGGATAAGTTATCTTTAAAGGGGACCAACACCCACCGCTGATCAGCAGATTCCCGGGCCGATCAGCTCCCTCTCTGCAGGGCATCCAAAATCGGGATGCCCCACTGTGTGAAAACCCCCCAGGACGCCCACAAACCTTACCTTCTCCCACTTCCAACGGCGCATGCGCGGGCCCCCGCTGCCGCCTCTCGCGCGTTCCTCCAGCAGGGCGCGCACCCGCGCCAGCCATTTGTGAATGGCGGGCGCTCTCTCTGTAAGAGGGACGCGCGAGAGGCGGCCTCCAGCAGCCACAGCTTGTCCGTCGGTGGTGAGGTGAGTTTTTTGGGGGCTTTCTGGGGGGTTTAACACAGCGGGGCTCCGATCGGGGTGCCCTGCGGAAGCAGACCAACACCCAGGATAATGGAAATCCTGGGTGTTGGTCCACTTTAAAGTGAGCAATCCAACATTTATGTAGAAAGAGGAAAGCCAGCCAGCATCGTTTAAAATCCTTCAAGTATTTATTGTCCCAATTTAAAATCAGTAATCCAACGGGTCAAAGCATTCATCAAAATGTACATGACGGGCCCCAACGCGTTTCGGACAGCGAGTCCTTAATCATGACATCCAATGGAAAGAGTGACTAGACCTTAAATACTCCCTGGCAGGGTTCCATTCATTCGCGCATTCAACAACCAGCCTGTTGATCATTAGGGCCATTTATGACTCCCATACACGTCATCCTATCCGAGTCAGTATATTAACCCCAAGAACTCGGGAATCCAACATTTATACCAGAGCTAATGTATCGGCTGCTTATAAATACACAAAGGCCCTTATTTATGAAGGAATAGCGGCAGGTAGCGACTGGTGAGCGACCGGTAATGACGGGCCCCGCCACGAGAACGCCGGCTCCCCACCACAATCACACATTTATCAAGGCAATCCTGCTTAGCGACTGAGATAGCGCCAGATAGCGACTCATTCATCATTATTCCAGCCTCACCCCACAGCGCCAGCGTCCGACCTTGAACAGCGACAGGTATGACCTCTCGCTACCTGGCGCGCTCCAATGCATTTCAATGGAACAATCTTTAAATATTCATAATTAATTGTTATTAATTTTTTTTTTTTTTTTTTAAATGTGAAAAATTCTGTGACCACTTCTGCCATTTTAGAAAATTTGTTTAAGGGAAAAAAATAAAAATAAAAAAATGTACAGAATTGATATTACAGGTCTGATATTAATGTATTCATATTACTAAATTATTTTAAAAACTTGTTTTTTTTGGTTTCCAAAAATATGGTTGTTTGGGGGTTAAAAAACTACTTTTATCCCATCGCCGCCAGCGCTCTGGGGTTTAAACAAGCATTTCACAGCGCGAGAATTTTTTGAGCGTGATTTGTTAATGAATATGGTGGGAGCCGGTCGCTAGGGCCAGTCGCTATCATGCGCTCCCATACAGCGCGGAACCTGTCAAATAGCGACTCCTCCCCCAAAATTCAACATTATGGCAAACCGACTGAGTCGCTATCAACTACCGAACAGAGGGCAAGCACAGCGACTACTAGCGAGCGCTCTGAAAATGCCGCTACAGTCGCTCAACTGTCGCTACCTGCCGGTGTTAATGAATCGGCCTCCCCGTGTCATCTCACACGGTTGCTGGCTGCTGGAGAAACTGTTAATTTTAAATGATAGACAGTGAGATTATGAGAATGGATCTGCAAACCTCAGCGCGAGCCTCCGACAGCTTATCCCCCCATCTGCCGCTGACAGCCGGCTCGTGCTCACTCGGCGCGCTTCAGCATCCCCCTGGATTTTCCGCAAAAGTTCGATATTTTGAAAGACAGGAGATAAGCCCGAGCATCTGAAGCTGCGAGAATCTGTAGTGATGTTTCTTATTATGTTCCGCTTCCTTTTATAATATCAAGCAGCTAGAAAGTTTAGAAAGAAATATCACTTATAGGCCCTTATTCATGAAGGGATAGCGCCAGGTAGCGCCTTGTTAATGACAGGTAGCGACAGGTGAACTCCGGACACGGCAGCAATTACGCATTTATCAAGCAGAATCTGGGATAGCGCCATGTAGCGTCCGATTCATCATCATCCCAGGCTCAGCGTACAGCGCCGGCGTTCAGCCTTGCACAGCGCCAGGTATGACCTCTCGCTACCTGTCGCTCTCCCATACATTTCAATGGACGATCCTTTTCTTCTCTTTAAACTAGGTTTTTGTTTTTTGTTTGTTTTTTAAATCTCAAATAATGTTGTGACCTCTTCTGACATTGAATAAGCAGTTTTTTTCACAAATGTTTCATGTTTTATATATTTCCTCAGAAATGACATAACAGGTCTGCCATTAAAGTGTTCATGTTACAATGTAATTCCATATGTTGTCGCTTTGTTACTAGTGGATAGATGCTGAAAAACAGACTTTAATCACACCGCCTCCTGCGCTCTGGGCTTCAGAGAAGCATTTGTCAGCGCCAGAGTTTTGTGAGGCTATTTTTTTAATGAATATGGTGTGAGTCGGTCACACTGAACAGTCGCTAACATGCGCTCCCATATAGCGCTGTACTGGTCATATAGCGACTCATCACAATGTATTCATCATTGCTGCACAGCGACTGAGTCGCTAAGAACTAGCGACCCACGGCGGAACTAGCGACCCACGGCGCTCTGAAAATATCTGCTACAGACGCTCATCTGTCGCTACCTGGCGTTAGTGATGAATCAGCCTGCCTGTTTTTTAAACCAGATGGTATAAAGTGTCCTTCAGGGGTGTGCACTTAGGGCTTTATTCATCAAGCCATAGCGCCAGGTAACGACTGGCAGCGACAGGTAACAGGAAGTGAACGGTGGGCGCTGTATGCAATACCACATTTATCAAAGCCAATCTGGTGAGCGACTCTAACAGCGCCATGTAGCGTCCGATTCATCATCACAGATAGCTCAGCGCATAGCACTGGCTTTCAGAGCGTCTGGTATTACCTGTCGCTACCTGTCGCTCTCCCATACATTTCAATGGACGTTACTTTTCTTCTCTTTAAAGAGGGTTTTATTTTTTTTTATTTTTTTTTATTATCAAATCATTGTGTGACCTCTTCTGGCCTAGGAAAAGTCTTTTTTGAAAACAATTTTGATTAATATTTTTATGCAGAATTGTCATTACAGGTCTGGTATTAAAGTGTTCATGTCACAATGTTATAACAATGTCATTCCATGTGTTTTCTCTTTGTTACTGGTGGATATGTGTTCAAAAACAGACCTTAATCACACAGCGTCTGGCGCTCTGGGCTACAGCGACACAATTTTGAGCGCCGGCGCTGTGTGAGGCTGTTTTTTTGATGAATATGGTTTGAGTCGGTCGCACTGACCAGCAGCTACCATTCGCTCCCATATAGCACTGTACTGGTGTTATAGCGACTCACACATCAAATTCATCAATTCTGGCCAGCGAAACAGCGAACCCCAGCGACTACTAGCGGTTGCTCTCAATGCCTCGCTACAGACGCTCATCTGCCGGTACCTGGCGCTAGTAATGAATCAGCCTGATAGATGAGAAATGGGGTATATGCTCATTTCAGGGTGTAGCTGAAAACTGGGGAGACTGCCTAGGGCAAAGCGTGCCTTACATGATATCAGGCAGATGCGTTGTTTAAAGTGGACCAAAACCCACCGCAATCGGCCCCGGAATCTATTAGATGAACAATTCCCTCCCACCGGGTCATCCAAAATCGGGATGCCCCGCTTTGTGAACCCCCCCCGGTCGCCCCATACACCTTGTTTCCCGGTCCAATGGCACGTGTGGGAGCCATGGCCGCATCCCCGCTATTCCTCTAGCCGGGCGCGTGCCTGCACCAGAGGGAAGCGGGGGATGTGTCACGTCGTCGGACGCCGAACACGGCACGCAATGACACATTTATCAACCAGAATCTGTTTAGCGACTGGGATAGCGCCATGTAGCGTCTGATTCATCATTTTCACAGCCTCAGTGAACAGCGCCGGCGTTCAGCCTTGCACAGCGCCAGGTATGACCTCTCGCTACATGTCGCTCTCCCATACATTTCAATGGCCGAACCTTCTCTTCTCTTTAAACAGGGTTTTTGATTTTGTTTTTTGTTTTTTTCAAAAATTCTCAAACAATTCTGTGACCTCTTCTGGCATTGAAAAAGCAAATTTTTCATTTTTCAGATATTTCTGCAGAAGCGACATCACAGCTCTGCCATTAAAGTGTTCATGTTACAATGTTGTTACAATGTAATTCCATATGTTTTCGCTTTGTTACTAGTGGATAGATGCTGAAAAACAGACTTTAATCACACCGCCTCCTGCGCTCTGGGCTTCAGACAACTATTTTTCAGCGCCAGAGATTTTTGCAGCTGTTTTTTTGCTGAATATGGTGTGAGTCGGTCGCTATGAGCAGTCGCTAACATGCGCTCCCATACAGCGCTGTACTGGTCAAATAGCGACTCCTCACAATGTATTCAACATTACTGAACAGCGACTGAGTCGCTATAAAGTAGCGACTCACGGCCGAGCACTGCGACTACTAGCGGGCGCTCTGAAAATGCCGCTACAGACGCTCATCTGTCGCTACCTGCCGCTAATGATGAATCAGCCTGTTATAGTATTATTGTTAGAGAACTTTGTACTTTATTCACTGGGTTATTATGGGAATTAGAATTTCCCTATGGGGATAGGGATTTGGTTATTACCCTTTATTATTGGTGATTGTATAGCCAGCCTCTTACGGACACTACTAAATATAATGCTAGTATGGTGTATATATTGAGCTAAGCAGCACCTTACTTCCATCTGTATATATAATGGTTCCCTCCCATCCCTCCTCTTCATTTTGTCCCTCCCCTCAATTCATGCATTGTGTCTATGTTTTTTAACTTGTTTTTAAGATCTTTCGGTGCATTGTACATATATGAAATAATAAAGTTGTTTACACTTTTTGTAAAATAATATAGTGGTGCCACTTACTTGATTGGAGTTGGGTCTTTTCAGGGATTGTGGAATCCCCGTCTGGTTTCACCTAGAAGATGTTAAGAGTTCCTCAGGGTTGGTTACACAAATGTTGCCTCCAGGTGTAGGTGGGATTAGGGGACCACATACATCACTGTGGACTAGGTCAAGTGGTCTTGAAGCTCCATTCTGACTGACGCGTACAGAGGCGCTAAGAGCGACCGATAGTAGACGCTGTGATCGGCTATCGGGCGCTGCAACAGAGCGTCTCAGTCGCTGTAGTAACCTGGCCGGCATTAATGAATGAGATGTATGTTGGGCACTCTAACGCCAGTACGGCGCTGAAGGGAGTGAGAGGTAGCGCCAGCTCAGTCCGACCGACTCTCAGTGACTCACACCATATTCAACAAAAAAAAACCCACACACAGCGCCGGCGCTCAAAATTGTGTCGCTGTAGCCCAGAGCGCCAGACGCTGTGTGATTAAAGTCAGTTTTTGAACACATATCCACCTGTAACAAAGCGAAAACACATGGAATGACATTATTATTACATTGTGACATTAACACTTTAGTGCCAGTACTGTAATGACAATTCTGCATAAAAATATTTTTAAAAAAATCAAAAAATTTTCAAAAATGACTTTTAATAGGCCAGGAGAGGTCACACAATGATTTGATTTAAAAAAATTAAAAAAATTAAAAATAAAAATAAAACCCTGTTTAAAGAGAAGAAAAGTAACGTCCATTGAAATGTATGGGAGAGCGACAGGTAATACCAGGCGCTCTGGAAGCCACAGCGCCGGCGGTGTACGCTGAGCTGTCTGTGATGATGAATCGGACACTTTGGCCCTTATTTATGAAGGAATAGCGACAGGTAGCGACTGGTGAGCGGCCGGTAATGACGGGCACCGCCACGAGAACGCCGGCTCCCCACCACAATCACACATTTATCAAGCCGATCCTGCTTAGCGACTGAGATAGCGCCATATAGCGACTCATTCATCATTATTCCAGCCTCAGCCCACAGCGCCAGCGTCCGACCTTGAACAGCGACAGGTATGACCTCTCGCTACCTGGCGCGCTCCAATGCATTTCAATGGAACAATCTTTAAATATTCATAATTAATTGCTATTAATGTTTTTTTTTTTTTTTTTTTTAAATGTGAAAAATTCTGTGACCACTTCTGCAATGTTAGATAATTTCTTTAAGGTAAAAAAAAAAAAAAAAAAATTTGTGCAGAATTGATATTACAGTTCTGATATTAATGTATTCATATTACTAAATTATTTAAATTTTTTTTTTTTTTTTTGGTTTACAAAAATATGGTTGTTTGGGGGTTAAAAAACTACTTTTAACCCATCGCCGCCAGCGCTCTGGGGTTTAAACATGTATTTCACAACGCGAGAATTTTTTGAGCGTGATTTTTTGATGAATATGGTGGGAGCCGGTCGCTCTGGCCAGTCGCTATCATGCGCACCCATACAGCGCGGAACCTGTCAAACAGCGACTCGTCACCCCGTATTCAACATTACTGCACACCGACTCAGTCGCTTTCAACAACCGAACAATGGCCAAGCACAGCGACTACTAGCGGGCTGTGAAAATACTGCCACAGTCGCTCAACTGTCGCTACCTGTCGCTGTTAATGAATCGGCCTTCCGATGGCGCTGTTAGAGTCGCTCACCGGAATCGCTTTGATAAATGTGGTATTACGTACAGCGCCTGGCGCTGCCTGCTGCTATCCATTGATGAATAAACCCCTAGGTCAAGTGGTCTCGAAGCTCCATTCTGACTGACATGTTGTCAGTCAGAATAGTGTTGCTCTTGTAGCTTTGGAGTCTCCGTCCAGGGTGTGGCCTGAAGCAAGGGGAGACTGCACAGTGCAAAGTGGGCCTTGCATAATATCAAGCAGCTACTGTGTTTAAACAAATATCACTTATTACGTTTTTTTTTCTTATTCCTGAAGGTTCAATGGGTCCAAAGGATAAAGAGGTATGTGTCCAACCAGGGTGTAACTGGAATATGTGGCCCTATAAGCATGGCTGGCAAGGACAGCCAGGGATACTCCATTTTAACCTCTTAAGAAAGAGGAGACCAGGTAGCATTGGTCGTTGGGGTGTGAGATCTGAAACCGCTTGATTTGATCAGACATTGGATTGACAAGCAACCCAGACAAATCTCAAATCGGACCAACAGCGTTGTACAGTTGAAAAAAAAAACTCCCCAAAACTCCCTTGCCCTATCTGCATGCTTGTTACTGAATCATTGTCAGCACTTACATTTGCTCCTGCATCCACTCAAAGCTTAAACGCCGCCTCAACAATTTTCTCCTGGTAGAGGCCATGCTGGAGCTTCCTTTCCCAGCATTTTATTCGTGCTGCTTCCTGGATTCTGGTGGCCTGCAGCTCCATGAGAAGCCATTTTGACTGTAAAGTTGACCACAGCAGCAGTTACAAAAAGGTAAATACATTTTCATGTGCAGCAATCTGAATTGCCCTGGGGAGGGATGGGTAGGAGCGCTGTTTCTTCCAAGGGTGCTGGTCTGGTTTAAAGTGGACCAAAAAAAGGATTTTGACTATCCTGGGTTTTGGTCCTTGCCCCCCGATCCTGTGTGAAATTCTCCAGGTTGCCCAAACAAACTCACCTCTTCCCTGTCCTACAATGCATGTGCGTCCCTCATCCAATCAGCGCGCTCGGATCCGCTCGAGCCCCTGCGCCCAGTAGCTCATGTAATGCGAGCGAATCCGAGCGCGCTGGCGGCCGCAACCCCCGCTAACCTCTAATAGGGAGCGTGCCTGCGCCAGCCATTCACAAATACCTGGTGTGGGCATGCATCCTGCTAGAGGGATAGCGGGGATGCAGCCACCAGCGTGCATGCGCCATTGGACCAGGAAACAAGGTGAGTTTATGGATGACCTGGGGGGGTTTCACACAGTGGGGCATCCCGATTCTGGATGCCCTGGGGGGGGGGATCAATCAGGAGATCGGCCAAAGGTTATATAAGATATTGGTCCACTTTAAGTACTGTGTATATCTCATTTATTTCACCATTTCAAGTTGCTGTTGCTATTTTGTTATGTTTATATTGTTTAGCATTGATATATGTCATTGTTTTATTTGTTTGTTATTTTTACATTGTTTATCCATTGATATATGTCATTGTTTTATTTGTTATTTTTAGATTGTTTATCCATTGATATAAGTCATTGTTTTATTTGTTATTTTTAGATTGTTTATCCATTGATATATGTCATTGTTTTATTTGTTTGTTATTTTTAGATTGTTTATCCATTGATATATGTCATTGTATTGTTTGTTTGTTTTGTTTACATTGTTTATCCATTGATATGTGTTATTGTTTTATTTGTTTGTTTTGTTTATATTGTTTATCCATTGACATATGTCATTGTTTTATTTGTTTGTTTTGTTTATATTGTTTACCTATTGATATATGTAATTGTTATTTTTGATCACATTGCCCTTCCCAGCTCAGCCACGACCCAGAAATGGAAGCCAAAGACTTCAGCTCAACTTAGAATACATGAGGTATTTGTATCAACCAAAAAGAATGAGGAATCCACCAGTTTCCCCAAAGTATCCCCAACGAGTGGCACCACTGAATCTATATATGTATAATAAAGATTTTATTATGAAATAATTCAAAATCTACACAGAAAAACCTACGCATTCCGCCCTGTGGAAGTCGAGCCATCTTTTGTCATGGACATGTGAGATATCTATGGGGCCATTTCTAAACTGTATCTTCTAATCTTCACCCGATTTATCCTCAGCATTTGGCACTTTAGCACGGAAGCACTTTTTAATATATGTAGATATATTTGCACAACTTAATTATTATTTATGGCTGTTTGCACATAATCTGTTTACATTGATAGCAACACAGGGAATAATTTATGATAGGTCAGTTCATGTCCATTCATTTCCCCCCGTATTATCATTATAAATTATAATAGGTGGCTCCATAGCCGCACCCCCCTGTGCCTGCTTGTGATATATGTCTTTTTAACATGTGATGTGTCTGTGTAGATTGTGGCTTATTTCATAATAAAATCTTTATTATACGTATATAGATTCAGTGGTGCCACTCTTTGGGGATACTTTGAGGAAACTGGTGGATTCCTCATTCATTTTGGTTGATACAAAATTGTGTATCGCCACTGTGTGCTCACATCTTTATATTTGGCTGGTGCAGCTCTATAACTTTACTGTTTTTACATAAGGTATTTGCATATAGTGGGAGGTGCTTTAAAATGGCTCATTTTGCACTGTTAAAGCGGACCAAAACCCACCCAACTCGTGAAATACATTTGGCCAAGAGGCCAATTCATTAATAGCGGCAGGTAGCGACAGTTGAGCGACAGTAGCAGCATTTTCAGAGCGCCCGCTAGTAGTCGCTGTGCTTGGCCGTTGTTCTGTAGTTGATAGCGACTCAGTCGGTTTGCCGTAATGTTGAATATTAGGTGAAGAGTCGCTATTTGACAGGTTCCGCGCTGTATGGGAGCGCATGATAGCGACTGGCCCTAGCGAACGGCTCCCACCATATTCATTAACAAATCACGCTCAAAAAATTCTCGCGCTGTGAAATGCTTGTTTAAACCCCAGAGCGCTGGCGGCGATGTGTTAAAAGTAGTTTTTTAACCCCCAAACAACCATATTTTTGGAAACCAAAAAAAACAAGTTTTTTAAATAATTTAGTAATATGAATACATTAATATCAGACCTGTAATATCAATTCTGCACATTTTTTTTATGGCAGAAAAATGGCAGAAGTGGTCACAGAATTTTTCACAGTTAAAAAAAAAAAAAAAAAAAAATTAATAACAATTAATTATGAATATTTAAAGATTGTTCCATTGAAATGCATTGGAGAGCGCCAGGTAGCGAGAGGTCATACCTGGCGCTGTTCAAGGTCGGACGCTGGCGCTGTGGGCTGAGGCTGGAATAATGATGAATGAGTCGCTATATGGCGCTATCTCAGTCGCTAAGCAGGATTGGCTTGATAAATGTGTGATTGTGGTGGGGAGCCGGCGTTCTCGTGGCGGGGCCCGTCATTACCGGCCGCTCACCAGTCGCTACCTGTCGCTATTCCTTCATAAATAAGGGCCTAAGTTGCTTTTTGCCTGAACAGGGACTTTAATAGTCAATGTTGGCTTCCTAGAGATCTTTAATGGTAGAGGCCACCCAAATTGGAATGCCATGGACGACTGTTACGAGGGACTGACATTAAGGGGGTTTATTCATGAAGGGATAGTGCCGGTAGCGCCTCATAGCTGCAGGCAGCGTCTGCTGAACGCCGGGCGCTGTACGCAAAACCACATTTATGAAAGCGAATCTGGTGAGCGACTCTAACAGCGCCATGTAGCATCTGATTCATCATTACAGGTGGCTCAGTGTATAGCTTCCATAGCGCCAGGTATTACCTGTCGCTACCTGTCGCTCTCCCATACATTTCAATGGCCGTTCCTTTTCTTCTGTTTAAACAGGGTTTTTTTTTTGTGCCTCAAATCATTGTGTGACGTCTCCTGGCCTAGAAAAAGTCATTTTAAAAAAACATTTTTGATTTTTTATATTTTTATGCAGAATTGTCATTACAGGTCTGGCACTAAAGTGTTAATGTCACAGTGTTATACAATGCCATTCCATGTGTTTTCGCTTTGTTACTGGTGGATATGTGTTCAAAAACAGACTTTAATCACACAGCGTCTGGTGCTCTATGCTACAGCGCCCAGCTTTAGAGCGCCAACGCTGTGTGAGTCCTTTTTTGATAAGTATGGTGTGGAGCGCCGAGTGATGGACGCACTGAGCTGGCGCTACCTCTCGCTCCCTGCAGCGCTGTACTGGTGTTAAGAGCGCCCAACATACATCACATTTATCAATGAGGCCCAGGTTTCTACAGAGACTGAGACGCTCTGTTACAGCGCCCAATACCTGCTTACAGCGTCTACTAGAGGTCGCTCCAGGCGCTGCTATACAGACGCTCATCTGCCGATACCTGGCGCTAGTAATGAATCAGCCTCCGAGTCAATCTGTGGCTATGGGTCCGATTTACAGTAAGTGACAAGGTTGCCGTCTTCGCTCGCTGCATGTTTCCTTCCAGGAAAGAAAGATGCGAATCGATGTTATCAGCTGATTTATTGATTGAGTTAAAAGCATATATGCGTGGAGCGCCCGTCACCGCAAGACAAACTGCTGCTGGACGCCAGGAAAGCAAGGTCATCCATGCATGAGAGGAGCTGTACACAGTTATTTCGGCTGCCCATCATATTCAGGAAAGAGAGATTAAAAGGGAAAATAAATAAAGAGCTGAAGAAGGCAAAAAAAAAACAACTAAACATGAGTGGGGACAGCAAAGTGGGGGTCATGCTATTTATTTTGTGAAGTAGGTTTAACTTCGAGTTCACTTTTGGGTGTGAACAGAAACATACGTCGGGCAGGCTGACGCCAGATAGCGGCAGATGTGCATCTGTAGAGCGGATTTCAGAGCGACCGCTAGTAGTCGCTCTGCTCGGCCATGGATCATTGTTTCAGAGCGCCTCAGTCACTATCCGGCATTGATGAATATGTTGTGTGAGGCGCAGTACTACGCTGTATGGGAGCGAACGGTAGCGCCAGCTCAGTGCGACCGACTCACACCACAAAAAATGGGGTGATCCAGAACAGCCCCACAATATACCTGTTTCAAAATATCCGCACAACCAAGAGTAAAGATTGATAATAACCCTTTATTTCATATATGGGTATTTACAGCAATGTTAGGTCACACTATCAAATTAAAATCTAAATTTAGAAACACCAGGCCCCATGGGTTATTATAATAAGCTCTAAAATTTTAGCAATTAATGTCCCTATAGATAGTGTGTATCCAATTACACGGTGTAAATATAAAGTGCAATCACTAAACAATTGATCTGAAATCTATGTGCTGGACTCAAATATGTGCAAAGATGCTTCTAAAGTGTCTGTGCAAAACAAAGCCTATACTATAATCAAACATGAGTGAGAGGGCAATATGAGAAACTAATCGGGACTAAAGTATGGTAAAGTACATCACCGGGTATGAAGAGCTGTCCTCTAGGGGTCCGGACGAACAAAGACAACGACACGTTGCGTGATAACTGCTGGATCACTTCCTCAGGCCGTCGACTCACACCACATTCATCAAAAAAACAGCCTCAAACATCGCCGGCGCTCAAAATCGGGTCGTTGTAGCCCAGAGCGCCAGAGGCGGTGTGATTAAAGTCTGTTTTTGAACACGTATCCACTAATAACAAAGCGAAAACACATGGAATGACATTGTTATTACATTGTAACATGAACACTTCAATACCAGACATGTAAGGACAATTCTGCATAAAAATATTATTATTCCAAAAAGTTTTCAAAAATGTCATTTTCTAGGCCAGGATACATGTCTGAAAGATTTGAGATTTTATAAAAAAAAAAAATAATTGGGATCAGGAAAGGGATTTAAGGATCATCCATAGAAATGTATGGGACAGGTAAGACGTGGCGCTCTGCAAGGCTGAACGCCGTCGCTGTACGCTGAGCCTGGGATAATGATGAATCGGACGCTACATGGCGTTGTTCCAGACGCTCACCAGATTCGGCTTCATAAATATGGAATTGCTGCCGTGTCCGGCGTTCACCTGCCGCTACCTGCCGCTTACAAGGCACTACCTGGCGCTAGAGCTTCATGAATAAGGCCCTAAATGAGCTTTTCTTACTTTAACCAGGGCTGGATTAAGTGCTGTGAAGGCCCCTTGGGACAAAATCTGGTGGAGGCCCCAGATACAGTATAAAATAATAGTCCAGCCAAGTAACTGATTGGTGGTTGTCTGGCACCCGCCTACTTACTGGAAGGTCAGATGGAGTCCCTTGTGCCCCCCTTGTGTGGGTGCTGCTGCTTGGGAACTTATGCTTTGCCATTCGGGCCGGGGGCTTTGTAGTCACCCGGCTGGTCCAGCAGAAAACAGTTCCCTGCATTGAGCTGCCAGCGGCTGTGCTTGGTGGCTTATGTGCAGCGACAGCTCTGCACCCATCACTGTAGCGTTGCTGGCGGCGGCTTTGCTGATCTAGACTCTCCATCCTGCCCTGTGGTGGCGTTGGCTGCAGGTTTGCAAAAACAAAAAAAGGTTTTGCCCAGGCGCATGGGGGCCCCACTGCCGCCTGCAGCTTTGTTGCCGACAAAGACTGAAAAGCCTCCTGGACCAGAGGTTGGTGGAGGTCCCCTCTGCAGGGAAAGTTAACTAATTAGCTTTGATTGTTCCCCTTAAGTACTGCACCACCAAACGCCAAGGTGCCTCTGTGAGGTGCAGTCCTAACTCTAATCTCTGAGCCCCCTTTGGGACATACAATGCAATAGATAAATTGGGAGCAGGCTTACCTGAGGTTGCCCTATAACCTTGAGTGCAGCCCATGGGGTGGAATGGTCGAAGACCTCCTAGACCCCCCACCCCATGTGCTTGTGCAAAATCAAAAGAAACAAAGGAGGGGTGGCAGCCGCTCAGAGCATTTTATAACTAACCTGGGAGGTGCACGTTAGCAGGGCAATTAGGATACGCAAGTCTTAAAGGAGCCACAGCACTTAACCCTGTCAGCTTGCAAACCGACCAATCCATAAGAAGGGGAGTAGAGAAGAAGCCAGTAATTACAGGCCAGTTAGTATAACATCTATAGTGGTCAAATTAATGGAAACGCTCTTAAAAAAACAGATAATTTCCCATCTAAAAATTAATGACCTGTTGGACCCAAAACAGCCCGGCTTTACTGAGGGCCGATCATGTCAGACCAATCTTGTTGATTTCTTTGACAACGTCACTAAAGTTTTAAAGGTGGTGCTGTGGATATCGCCTATTATCTGGATTGTAGCAAAGCCTTTGACAATGTACCACATAAAGATCATAGATAAGTTATTGAAGGCAGGACTTAGATAGTTCAGTGGATTACCAGTTGGCTGAGGGATCGGTATCATAGAGTTGTTGTTAATGGTGTGAAATCTGATCAAAGGCGAGTTACAAGTGGTGTGCCGCAAGGCGACTTAAAGAACTTAATTTTTACAGTCTGGAGGAAAGAAGGGAGAGTGGGGACATGATGGAGACCTTTATATATGTGACCGGAGAGAATATGGTTCAGGAGGGAAGTGTTTTTAAGAAGAAACTTAATGCTAAAACAAGGAGCCCAACCTGAAGCTAGTCAGAGGGAAGATCAGGAGCAATGTTACAAAATATTATTTTACAGAAAGAGTAGTAGATGCTTGTAACAAACTCCCAGCAGAGGTAGTTGAAAAATCAACAGTCACTGAATTTCAACCTGACTGGGATAAGCCTCCATCTATTCTAAGATAAAGAGAACATACAGTATACACATAAGATACAGAGAACATACAGTATATACATAAGATACAGAGAACATACAGTATACACATAAGATACAGAGAACATACAGTATACACATAAGATACAGAGAACATACAGTATACACATAAGATACAGAGAACATACAGTATATACATAAGATACAGAGAACATAGAGTATACACATAAGATACAGAGAACATACAGTATATACATAAGATACCGAGAATATACAGTATATACATAAGATACAGAGAACATACAGTATACACATAAGATACAGAGAACATACAGTATATACATAAGATACAGAGAACATACAGTATACACATAAGATACAGAGAACATACAGTATACACATAAGATACAGAGAACATACAGTATATACATAAGATGCAGAGAACATACAGTATATACATAAGATACAGAGAACATACAGTATACACATAAGATACAGAGAACATACAGTATATACATAAGATACAGAGAACATACAGTATAAATATAAGATACAGAGAACATACAGTATATACATAAGATACAGAGAACATACAGTATACACATAACATACAGAGAACATACAGTATACACATAAGATACAGAGAACATACAGTTTATACATAAGATAAAGAGAACATACAGTATATACATAAGAAGTTGGCAGCAGCAGGAGCCCAAATATACACTGGAGTTGGCTTCAGGAGCCCAAAAATTGGACGAATCACACCCTGGAGTTGGCAGGAGTTGACAGCAGCAGCAGGAGCCCAAATATTACTTTATAGAGACACTGGGGTTGGCTTCAGGAGCCCAACAATTGGATGAATCACACCCTGGAGTTGGCAGAAGTTGGCAGCAGCAGCAGCAGGAGCCCAAAAAATGGCCTAAAGACATAAATATGTTTTGCACCATTTGGAAAGTGTAAAACGTGGCACCATGCTGAATCTAGTCGCATGCATCAGGCATTGGTGGGTGGAAATCCTGGCTGATCCATCCCTGATTCATTTTGACAAAGGTGAGTCTCTCCACATTTTTAGTTGACAGACGAGTTCTCCTCGCCATAACTATGGCCCCCGCCGCACTAAACACCCGCTCAGATGGCACGCTACTTGCCGGGCAGGACAGCTTTTCCAGGGCAAACTCTGCTAGTTGCGGCCACAAATCAAGTTTGGCTGCCCAGAAGTCCAGCGGATCCTCAAGGTGTGTTGGCATGGTCATGTCAAAGTATGACATGACCTGCTGGTTGAGGTCCTGCTCCAGGTCTTCCTGCTGCTCATGAGTAGCCTCACTATGCGGGTGTAGAAAGCTACTCATTAGCGACTGAAGACTGAGGCTGCTGCTGATGGAGCTGCTGCTGCTGCTCCTGCCAACCCCCCCAGCGGCCATGGCAGTGGAAGGTGAGCGCAGAGGTCCCCTCGAGTCAGACCTGCGAGAGTATGGACCATGGCGCAGATAGGCATCGGCCAACTGCCTACGTAGAATGTCTTTGTAGTAGTTGAGTTTGTCCTCCCTCTCGGTGGGTTTAAAAAATGCCCCCATTTTGTGCCGGAAGCGAGGGTCCAATAAGGTGGACAGCCAGAAGTCATCCCGCCGACAGATGGAAACAATTCTGGGGTCACTACGCAAGCACGTGAGCATGCTTCGTGCCATTTGCGCAAGTGACTCGGATGGACTACCTGTCTCCATCTCCACTGCATACTGCCACGGTGTGCCCGGGTCCTCTGTCTCGCCTTCCTCAAAAACCTCTAGCTCCTCTGGCTGCTCCTGCTCCTCCTCTCCTGTCCGCTGACTAGATAAACCAGCCATTTCGCCAAGCCTAAACTGTGTTTCGCTGGGCAACTCCTCCTCCTCCTCTTCCTCCTCCTCCTCCAGTTCAGCTCCAACGGGGTTCATGTGGCCGTAAGATGTAAACGCCATGTCTCCAGTGCCCTGACCAGCCATGGTTTCCAACATGTGCTGTAGTACATGAAGCAGTGGAATCACGTCGTTCATCCCGTAATCCTGCCGACTGACAAATAAAGTGGCTTCCTCAAAGGGCCTGAGCAAACGGCAGGTGTCACGTATGAGCTGCCACTGGTTGACATTGAAGTTACACAGGGGAGTCCCCCTATCTGCTTGGATCATCAGGAAATCCGTGATGGCTTTTCTCTGTTCATATAATCGGTCCAACATGTGAAGGGTGGAATTCCAACGGGTGGAAACATCGCAAATCAGACTATGTTGGGGGATACCATTCTGACGCTGTAGCTCAAGAAGGGTGTGTTTGGCGGTGTAGGAGTGGCTGAAGTGCATGCAAAGTTTCCTTGAAGTTGTTAGGATGTCTTGCAGATGGGGGGAACACTTCAGAAACCGCTTGACAACCAGATTGAAGACGTGAGCCATGCAGGGGGCATGGGTCAGGCTTCCTTGGCGCAGCGTAGACAAAATGTTCTTCCCATTGTCGGTAACCATGATTCCCATTTTAAGTTTTCTCGGAGTAAGCCATGTTTGGATTTCCTGATGAATACATTTAAGCAGTTCCTCCCCTGTGTGACTCCGTTCGCCAAGACAAACCATGTGAAGCACTGCGTGACACCTCCGTGCCCTGCACACATGGTAGACTGGAGGGGCACTGAGACTTGAGCCTACAGTGGAGGGTGAGGAGATGGCGGAGGATGAGGAGGCCGAGTCGCACGGTGTCACAGGTCCAATGGGCAGAGAGCGCGGAGGCCGAAGCGGCGTGACCTGTCCAAGTTGCTGCTGCTGCTGCAAAGGGACCACATTCACCCAGTGGGCCGTAAACGACATGTACTGCCCCTGACCGTAGTTACAGCTCCAGATGTCGGCGCTGCCATGTATTTTGCTACACACCGACAGGCTCAAGGACTGGCCCACCTTCTGTTCAACAAAAGTGTGCAGCACTGGTACTGCCTTCTTGGCAAAGAAATGACGGCTTGGGACTCTCCACCTCGGCTCGGCACAAGCCATCAGTTCTCTGAAAGGTGCAGATTCCACCACCTGAAAAGGGAGCGACTGCAGCACCA
Organism: Gastrophryne carolinensis; assembly: GCA_027917425.1. Lineage (NCBI taxonomy): Eukaryota > Metazoa > Chordata > Amphibia > Anura > Microhylidae > Gastrophryne > Gastrophryne carolinensis. Next base: position 476,627,912 of record CM051237.1, on the reverse strand, counting down.
GCAACTTGGACAGGAGCACATTCAGCTTCTGCGCCGTAGGATGAGTGGGCGCATACTGCTGTCTCTTGGACATGGCTTCGCTGATGGATTGCTGGCGGGATGCATGACTTGGAGGAGGAGGAGCAGGAGCGACAGAGGATGGGTATGACGCACAGCTGCCTTCGGCTGAGGTGCTGGAGCCTTGGCTGGCAGAAATTGGGAGCTCACTTGGTGAGGAAGCAGACTGGACCACCCCTTGGGAGCCTCGGTTCTCCCAGGTCGCTTTATGGTGACGCATCATATGTTGACGCAGGGCCGTGGTGCCAACATTTGGACCCTGGCCACGCTTCACCTTTTGCCTACATATCTTGCATGTGGCCATGTTACCCTCCTGCGGATGCCTCAGGAAAAACTGCCACACTGCCGAGTAGCTACTTTTCCCACCCCCTGGCCTCACTGATTCACTGCTGCTGTTGCCAACTCCAGGAACCCCTGCTCCACTACCTCCTGATAAGGTAGACTGCCGCACAGCAGGTGCCCTACCCCGGCCCCGGCCCCGGCCGGCTCCAGCCTTTGGAATTTTGCCCCCATGCTGACTGCTACCACCTTGCTGCCTCAGCTGCTGACTCCGGGGCAACCTGCGCCCCTCTTCTCCTGATGATGACGATGAAGCCCCTTCCTCACCCGGCTCCCAAGTGCGATCGGCTTCATCGTCATCATCATCATCACCGAGTTGTGGCTGTACGTCACTGATGTTCGTGGATTCGTCAACAGTGTCTGGCGCAGGAGCTGGAACGCTCGCAGCACCCACGACACTGTCCACATCACTATTTGTCTGCCTAGCTAAAGAAGCCACCTCCATTTCTTGGCTGGGCAGTAGCTGCTGACTGTCCTCCTGTATCTGATCGTCCTCCTCACTAAAGAGTGGAGCTGAACCCAAAGCATAGGATACGTCGCAGGGGGAGGGAACGGCGTAGGACAGAGGCAATGGGAGGACAGGGACTGCTCTCGGGGCATGCCAACTCAGGGTTGTGTCAGAGGAACCTACCGACCCTAGACTGGGGGTCTCAGACGTAAGTTGTGATGATGTTGTTGATGAGCGCGTCAACCAATCTACCACGGCAGATGCGTTACTGGTGGAGACCCGACCGCTAGCAGATACTGGCAGATTAGGTCTCTCAGCGTGACTCCTGCTGCTACTGGCCCCCAGTCTGATGCGAGCTCTGCCTGCGGAATCTTGGCCTCTGCCACTCCTCTTTTCACTTCCAGGCACTTGTCTGCCCGACATAGTCTAACTGGCGTGGTAGTAGGTGATATTTTAAGATCCCCCGGGCAGCGGTGGGTCTATATGAAACAGAATATAATGCACACCAAAAGTGAGCAGTAACACTCAGCCTCCAACAGGCCTGCTTAGTGTAAATAAGAGAGCTGCTTAGTGTAAATAAAGAGGGGTATGCTATGTTACAGAATGGGATGCCTCAACAGAAGTGCACCTGGCAGGCAGCAGTAAGCCTATGCCCAGCAAAAGTGTCTTTATCAGGGCTAATTTCAATTATAATAAGTGCAAATGGTTATATGGTCTTAAACAGAGGCTGCTGTAGTCACAGAATGGGATGCCCCAAAAAAAGATCCAGTAGTGCTATGCCCAGCAAAAGTGTCTTTATCAGGGCTAATTTCAATTATAATAAGTGCAAATGGTTATATGGTCTTAAACAGAGGCTGCTGTAGTCACAGAATGGGATGCCCCAAAAAAGATCCAGTAGTGCTATGCCGAGCAAAAGTGTCTTTATCAGGCTAATTTCAAATATAATAAGAGCAAATGGTTATATGGTCTTAAACAGAGGCTGCTGTAGTCACAGAATGGGATGCCCTGGCAGGGTCCAGAAGTACTATGCCCAGCAAAAGTGTCTTTATCAGGCTAATTTCAAATATAATAAGAGCAAATGGTTATATGGTCTTAAACAGAGGCTGCTGTAGTCACAGAATGGGAGGCCCTGGCAGGGTCCAGAAGTACTATGCCGAGCAAAAGTGTCTTTATCAGGCCTAATTTCAATTATAATAAGTGCAAATGGTTATATGGTCTTAAACAGAGGCTGCTGTAGTCACAGAATGGGATGCCCTGGCAGGGTCCAGAAGTACTATGCCGAGCAAAAGTGTCTTTATCAGGCTAATTTCAAATATAATAAGAGCAAATGGTTATATGGTCTTAAACAGAGGCTGCTGTAGTCACAGAATGGGATGCCCTGGCAGGGTCCAGAAGTACTATGCCCAGCAAAAGTGTCTTTATCAGGCTAATTTCAAATATAATAAGAGCAAATGGTTATATGGTCTTAAACAGAGGCTGCTGTAGTCACAGAATGGGAGGCCCTGGCAGGGTCCAGAAGTACTATGCCGAGCAAAAGTGTCTTTATCAGGCTAATTTCAAATATAATAAGAGCAAATGGTTATATGGTCTTAAACAGAGGCTGCTGTAGTCACAGAATGGGATGCCCTGGCAGGGTCCAGAAGTACTATGCCCAGCAAAAGTGTCTTTATCAGGCTAATTTCAAATATAATAAGAGCAAATGGTTATATGGTCTTAAACAGAGGCTGCTGTAGTCACAGAATGGGATGCCCTGGCAGGGTCCAGAAGTACTATGCCCAGCAAAAGTGTCTTTATCAGGCTAATTTCAAATATAATAAGAGCAAATGGTTATATGGTCTTAAACAGAGGCTGCTGTAGTCACAGAATGGGATGCCCTGGCAGGGTCCAGAAGTACTATGCCCAGCAAAAGTGTCTTTATCAGGCTAATTTCAAATATAATAAGAGCAAATGGTTATATGGTCTTAAACAGAGGCTGCTGTAGTCACAAAATGGGATGCCCTGGCAGGGTCCAGAAGTACTATGCCCAGCAAAAGTGTCTTTATCAGGCTAATTTCAAATATAATAAGAGCAAATGGTTATATGGTCTTAAACAGAGGCTGCTGTAGTCACAGAATGGGATGCCCTGGCAGGGTCCAGAAGTACTATGCCCAGCAAAAGTGTCTTTATCAGGCCTAATTTCAATTATAATAAGTGCAAATGGTTATATGGTCTTAAACAGAGGCTGCTGTAGTCACAGAATGGGATGCCCTGGCAGGGTCCAGAAGTACTATGCCGAGCAAAAGTGTCTTTATCAGGCTAATTTCAAATATAATAAGAGCAAATGGTTATATGGTCTTAAACAGAGGCTGCTGTAGTCACAGAATGGGATGCCCTGGCAGGGTCCAGAAGTACTATGCCCAGCAAAAGTGTCTTTATCAGGCTAATTTCAAATATAATAAGAGCAAATGGTTATATGGTCTTAAACAGAGGCTGCTGTAGTCACAGAATGGGATGCCCTGGCAGGGTCCAGAAGTACTATGCCCAGCAAAAGTGTCTTTATCAGGCTAATTTCAAATATAATAAGAGCAAATGGTTATATGGTCTTAAACAGAGGCTGCTGTAGTCACAGAATGGGATGCCCTGGCAGGGTCCAGAAGTACTATGCCCAGCAAAAGTGTCTTTATCAGGCTAATTTCAAATATAATAACAGCAAATGGTTATATGGTCTTAAACAGAGGCTGCTGTAGTCACAGAATGGGATGCCCTGGCAGGGTCCAGAAGTACTATGCCCAGCAAAAGTGTCTTTATCAGGCTAATTTCAAATATAATAAGAGCAAATGGTTATATGGTCTTAAACAGAGGCTGCTGTAGTCACAGAATGGGATGCCCTGGCAGGGTCCAGAAGTACTATGCCGAGCAAAAGTGTCTTTATCAGGCTAATTTCAAATATAATAAGAGCAAATGGTTATATGGTCTTAAACAGAGGCTGCTGTAGTCACAGAATGGGATGCCCTGGCAGGGTCCAGAAGTACTATGCCGAGCAAAAGTGTCTTTATCAGGCTAATTTCAAATATAATAAGAGCAAATGGTTATATGGTCTTAAACAGAGGCTGCTGTAGTCACAGAATGGGATGCCCTGGCAGGGTCCAGAAGTACTATGCCGAGCAAAAGTGTCTTTATCAGGCTAATTTCAAATATAATAAGAGCAAATGGTTATATGGTCTTAAACAGAGGCTGCTGTAGTCACAGAATGGGATGCCCTGGCAGGGTCCAGAAGTACTATGCCCAGCAAAAGTGTCTTTATCAGGCTAATTTCAAATATAATAAGAGCAAATGGTTATATGGTCTTAAACAGAGGCTGCTGTAGTCACATAATGGGATGCCTCACAGCAGACTTAAGTTCAGTTTAGTATATATGCACAGTTAGTTAGTATAAGCAGCCTGAAAACGCTAACAAAGCCTGTCAGGCTGGATGAAAAAAAAAAAAAAAAACTCCCTGTGACAGGCTGACAGCCTCTGATTTTTCTACCTTTCCCTGTTTTTCGCTGACTTTCTGTCTGTCTCCTGTCTGTCTCCTGCCTGTTTCCAGCCTGTCCCTGTCTGTCCCTGCCTGTCTAACTGTCTCTCTCCCTGCCTACAGCAGCGTCCTGTCTCTCACGAATGCAATAGAGAAATGAGGCAGGAAAGCAAGATGGCCGGCCTTAAATACCGCTGTGACGTCACCGGGCTTGCTGGCTGCTGATAGGCTGCATGTGACTGTCCCAGCTTGCACTGGCGCGGGGTTGATGTCTGGACATGTCCCGTCCGCCATCTTAGAATGCCTGTAATGTAAATGAATGGATGTTAAAGGAAAACTTCGAGCGATCGAATCGCGGGGAAATTCGGATTCAATCCGAATCGAATTTTTCCTGAAATTCGGATAGAATCCGGGTTCGTCCGGATCGATTCGCTCATCCCTAATGTTAACCTAAAAGCTGTCTCTAAATCTGGTTATAAACAGAGATCTCTGTCCACACACATCTGCAGAAGTAGCTGAAGCTGCACCACCAAGCGCCAAGGTGCCTCTGTGGGGTGCAGTCCTAACTCTAATCTCTGAGAGCCCCCTTTGGGACATACAATGCAATAGATAAATTGGGAGCAGCTTACCTGAGGTTGCCCTATAACCTCGAGTGCAGCCCATGGGGTGGAAGGGTCGAAGACCTCGCAGTACAGCTTAGACCCCAAACCCGATGTGCCTGTACAAATTCAGAAGAAACAAAAAAGGGAACCCGGACGGCCCAGAAGTCTTTTAGACTCCAGGGCCTCCGAAGTTCCATTTTTCCTTTATCAGAACCTGCCTGAAAAGCAGCAGCAGGGGCAGTGGTTATACAAGTGCTTTTCTGCAAAATGCAAAGAAAAAAACATAACGGCCCCACGGTCCCCAAATGCTTGTTTAAATATAGCTGAGCGCTGCATCCGTAATTCCTTGAGCACACAGTACGTCCAGAAAAATCAATGGCTGTTCGGACAAGCTTAGATTTGCTCTCTGGCAGAATACAAGCAAAGGGACCAATAGGTTGTCTGTGAAAATGATTCCTAGAAAAATAAAATGGGGAGATTTGAAAGAGGTGGACGGGAAATGTCCAGGTCCTGGGAAGGAGGCTGCTCCAACAATAGGCTGCTCAAGCAGAAGCCCCCTGAGATATCGGCCTCTTCAATCTTACACAAATACCTTCTCCATGTCCATCCTCCCGCCTCCCGCTACTGTTACATCTCAATTTATTGTTGCTTTGGCTTAATTCCGAAATCATAATTGATGGGTTTCTCATACACTAGACAAGCAGCTAAGAGACTTCCTCCAGCTTCTCATGAATCAACTTGAGCAAATGTAATGCTCCTCTGCTGGGCCAGTGGTCAAGGGTGTCATACCTCCCAAGTGTCCCTGATTTGGAGGTACTGTCCCCCTGTCCCTTGTTGTTCTCATCTGTTCCTCTTTGAGGTGTAACATGCAGATCTGCATCAATAAATGATTAATTTACCTGGGAGCGAAAGGTAGCGCCAGCGCGACCGACTCTCAGCGACTCACGCCAAACTTATCAAGAAAGGACACACACACAGCGTCGGCGCTCTGGATCTGGTCGCTGTAGCATAGAGCGCCAGACGCTGTGTGATCAAAGTCTGTTTTTGAACACATATCCACCAGTAACAAAGCGAAAACACATGGAATGACATTGTTATAACACTGTGACAATAACACTTTAGTGCCAGACCTGTAATGACAATTCTGCATAACAATATAAAAAGTCAAAGTTTATAAAAGTGTTTGTTTGCAGCCAGGAGACGTCACACAATGATTGGAGCAAAAAATAAATAAATTGTCAAACAGGCTGTTTAAACACAAGCAAATGAACGGCCATGTATGGGAGAGCGACACTGAGGCCCTTATTTAACAAGGGATAGCGACAGGTAGCGACTGGTGAGCAGCCGGTAATGACGGGCCCCGCCACGAGAACGCCGGCTCCCCACCACAATCACACATTTATCAAGCCAATCCTGCTTAGCGACTGAGATAGCGCCATATAGCGACTCATTCATCATTATTCCAGCCTCAGCCCACAGCGCCAGCGTCCGACCTTGAACAGCGACAGGTATGACCTCTCGCTACCTGGCGCTCTCCAATGCATTTCAATGGAACAATCTTTAAATATTCATAATTAATTGTTATGATTTTTTTTTTTAAATGTGAAAAATTCTGTGACCACTTCTGCCATGTTAGATAATTTTTTTAAGGTAAAAAAAAAAAAAATTGTACAGAATTGATATTACAGGTCTGATATTAATGTATTCATATTACAAAATTATTTAAAAAACTAGTTTTTTTTGGTTTCCAAAAATATGGTGGTTTGGGGGTTAAAAAACTACTTTTAAGCCATCGCCGCCAGCGCTCTGGGGTTTAAACATGCATTTTACAGCGCAAGAATTTTTGGAGCGTGATTTGTTAATGAATATGGTGGGAGCCGGTCGCTAGGGCCAGTCGCTATCATGCGCTCCCATACAGCGCGGAACCTGTCAAATAGCGACTCCTCACCCAATATTCAACATTACGGCAAACCGACTGAGTCGCTATCAACTACCGAACAACGGCCAAGCACAGCAACTACTAGCGGGCGCTCTAAAAATGCCGCTACAGTCGCTCAACTGTCGCTGCCTGCCGCTGTTAATGAATCGGCCTCTAACGGCCTTATTTATCAAGGGCTAGCGCCAGGTAGTGTCTGACGAGCGCCAGGTACCGCCAGCTAACGGCGGCTACCGGATCAAGTACGCCCGGCGGCGGTCACAATGACGCATTTATCACGCTAAATGAGGCTAGCGCCGGCGAGAGCGTCAGCTAGCGCGGGATTCATCATGTAGCCGACTGCAACGAACAGCGCCGCTGCTAATCCCATCACAGCGACAGGTATGACCTGGCGCTCCCTGGCGATGTCCAATGCATTTCAATGGAGCAATCTTTAAATAATCATAATTAATTGCTATTACTGTTTTTTTTTGTTTTTTTTTTAATGTCAAAAATTCTGTGACCACTTCTGCAATGTTAGGATTTTTTTTAAAGTAAAAAAAAAAAAAAAAAAAAAGAAAATTGCGCAGAATTGATATTACAGGTCTGATATTCATATATTCATATTACAAAATGTTTAGAAAAACTTGTATAATTTTTACATATAAAATAAAAGGTTGTTTGGGGGTTAAAAACTACTTTACACACATCGCCGCCAGCGCTCTGGGGTTTAAACAAGGAATTCACAGCGCGAGAAATTTTTGAGCGTGATTTGTTAATGAATCTGCAGCAAGCCGTTCGCTCTGGCCATTCGCTGTCAGGCGCACCCATACAACGCGGAACCTGTGAAACAGCGACCCCTAACCCCGTATTCAACATTACCGCACACCGACTGAGTCGCTGTCAACAAGCAAACCCCGGCCAAGCACAGCGAATACTAGCTGGCGCTGTGAAAATCACGCTACTGGCGCTCATCTGTCGCTACCTGGCGCTATTAATGAATCGGCCTCCCCGTCTTACATGGTGCTCTGGAACCTAGAGCACTGGCGCTATACGCTGAGCCTAATAATACGTGTGATGCTACATGGCGCTGTTAGAGGCGCTCACCAAATTAGATTTCATAAATGTGGTTTTGCTTACAGCGCCCGGCGTTCACCAGATGCTGCCTGCCGCTACCAGGCACTACCTGGTGCTAGCCATTCTCGAATAACCCCCTTAATGTTATACACATGCAGTGCAATGATGCAATTTATTCCTATGACACACGTTATTTTATAGTAACATTAAATACAGATGTATAGCACCCTCTTCTCTTTCTTGCTCTGTCTGGAAACCTCGGGATCTTCTTTCTTTTTTTTCCCCAAGAGCCTGAAGACATTGACCAGCATCTACTAACGATGAAGAATTATCGCTGGTGTCACTTTGCATCTCTGACAAGCGCGCTCCATCTTCCTAATACCCGGGCCGGTGTCTCACCGTCTTATCGGCGGCGCGGCAGATCTCCGGCACACATGTAGATGAGGAGTAACTCCTGCTCATCTCACGTCTTCCGTATTTGATATCCACCGCGACGGAATTGGACCAAAACCCAGGATTTTGACTATCCTGGATTTTGGTCCTTGCCCCCTGGGGCACCTCGATTAGGGATGCCCCACTGTGTGAAACCCCCCAGGTCGCCCAAAACAACTCACCTCTTCCCGGTCCTATGGCACATGTGCGGATGCTTGTCCAATTAGCGCACTCGGATCCACTGACGTCACATCGTCTAAGGCGAGCGGCTCCGAGCGCACTTGCGACCACTACCCCCGCTACCCTCTAACAGGGAGCGCGCCCTCGCCGGTCATTCGTAAATGCACCCTGCTAGAGGGATAGCGGGGATGCGGCCGCGGCTCACGCATGCCCGTTGGATGGGGAAAGAACGTAAGTGTACAGGCGACCTGGGGGTTTCACACAGTGGGGCATCCTAATTTTGAATGCCTTGGGGGGAGGGAATCGATCGACCCAGGAATCTTATAGATTTCCATGGGTTTTGGTCCACTTTAAAGAGGTTTCCGGGTGTCATTTCAGATGCTTCCTGGAAATGATGCTGAAGGCGGAAAGCAGGGCTGGATTATAAATGGTGCAAACCAAGAGAGAGCTCCATGTTTCTGAGGGTAAGGGCCCCCCTAAAGTGGACCAAACCCAATTTTGGGCAATCCTACAGACTCCAGGGCAGCCTGATTCCCTTTCCCCAGGGCATCCTGATTTGGGATGCCCTGCTGAGTGAAACCACCGAATCCCCAGTAAAACCTTCCTGCTCCTCAATCCAGCCGCACATTGGTGGGTCATGACCGCACTATGCTATATCGTCCCAGCGCCAAATGGTTGCGAATGGCCGCTAGAGGCTATAGGATAAACGGCCACTCATTCGGCTCCTTTCGGCCCTTAGCCAATTCTTAGTCGAAAGGGCCGAATTGACTCGGGAAAAGTGAGTTTCTCCGGGCAATCTGAACTCATGGGTCCTTGAGACCCCTATACCAGTTCACCGGGCAAAAGGGGCCCGTGACAATTGCACGGGTTGATCAGACCTCTCGATCGTTCATCTGATCAAACCGGCCAATCGTCACCGCAACGTTACATGTCGTTCAATTGGCAACATGCGTGGCTATAAAATGCTGCCACCAGAACACAAACAGTCTAGTCGAACACAATAGCCAGGCTCTTCAGAAATAGCATGAAATAGCGTGAGCTTTTTAGATCCTTAATTCAGAGCATCAGTGACCCTCTGCTGCATTTTTAGAATTTATTTAAAAAATTAAAAAAAAAAAAAACGCAAAAACAACGAGAAAAATGATGCAAGGTGATAACACAGGATTAACTATAGAACACGGTACTAATAAATAGATAGCAATACAAATAAAAAAGGGAAAATACTTAAGAGTCTGTCTGCGACTCGATCGAATCAATTGTCTCTCAGTCCTCATAGATCTCCCAAAGACCCATGGTTCCTGGTCTTCTTCTAGGATGTTAAAAGGGAGCCCTTATCACTCTTGATGGTAAGATTCGAGTGTCCCTGGCTATTCTGGCCAGCCATGCGTATAGGCCCTAGAGTGGGGGTCTCCCTACCCCTCCTACCAGGGGGCTGTTGTGCGTATTACAGCCTGTCCTGAATATTCCAATCTCATTTCTGCTTTATGACTGACTGAACAACATTCCAAGGAAGGGGGTGAGACAAGCAGGAGAGGAACTTTGTGATCTGTTGATGTGATTTGTTTATTTGGTTTCCAACCACGCTGGGGGCTTTATTACCCCCAAACCACTTTGTATGTATTACTAGGTGGGAGGGGGGAGGAAGTGAGTATGAGAGGACACATTTGAGGGGTTATCACCATTGACCCGGCATGTATATCTGTGAGGGGGAGGTGAAGGTCAAACCCAAGTGGGAGGGGGGACAAGAAATAATTGGTTTACACCAAGCAGGCAGGTCAGCCAAGGTCCATATACATACACACATAACTCACTCATATATATAGATACATATACACACACAGACACATTCATTACCGGTTTGGTCACAGGGCCGGCAACTCATGCCCCAGGGATGAGGCCCCATCATCAGCAGAATAAAAATCCTGGTGATAGTTCCACTTTAAACCGGACCAACACCCATTTTTTCTTTGATGGGTGTTGGACCCTCAGACAGAGATTAAGAACAAGCCTGGGTGGGAGCCCCCCAGAACATAACCCCCCCAAAACACCCGATATCTTTACCTTCACTGCAGGAGCCCCATGGTTGGCCGTCGGCACGCACATGGATGTGGCATTCCGGTGGCCGGCGCCAACGACGCGATCGTAGGACTCCTTTCCTGGCGTTGGCTCGAGGTGAAGGTAAAGATATTGGGCATTCTGGGGGGGCTATGTTCGGGGGGGGGTTCCAGCATTCTGGATGCCCCCCGGAGCATGTTCTTATTCGCTGTCTGCGTGACCAACACCCGTTTAAAAAAAAATGGGTGTTGCTCCAGTTTAGGAGGGGAATTCAAAAATGGCCTAGATTATCCAGGGCTTCTGGGTGCGCATTTGTGATGGCGACCACCAAACATGTACAGCCATTCTTATGTCTATGGGGAATAGGAGGGGGGAATGCCACACTGTCTATGGGGAATGGGAGGGGGGATGCTACACTGCCTATATAGGGAATGAGAGGGGAAAGGCCACACTATGGGGATTAGAGGAGAAAGGCCACACTGCCTATAGGAAATGGGGGGGCACATTGCCTATGGGTATGGTAGGGGGAATGCCACACTGCCTATGGGGAATGGGAGGGGGGAATGCTACACTGCCTATGGAGAATTGGATGGTGGAATGCCACACTGCCTATGGGGAATGGGAGGGGGGAATGCTACACTGCCTATGGGGAATGGGATGGGAAATGCCACATTGCTTATGGGGAATGGGGGGGATTCCACACTGCCTATGGGTACGGGAGGGGGAATGCCACACTGCTTATGAGGAATGGGGGGTGCCACACTGCCTATGGGGAATGGAAGGGGGAATGCCACACTGCCTATGAGAATGGAAGGGGGAATGCCACACTGCCTGGGAGGGGGAATGCCACACTACCTATGTGAATGGGAGGGGGAAATGCCCCACTACCTATGTGAATGGGAGGGGGGAATGCCACACTACCTATGTGAATGGAAGGGGGGATGCCACACTGCCTATGGGGAATGAGAGAGGGAATGCCACACTGCCTATGGGAAATTGGGGGGTGCCACACTGCCTATGGGGAATGGGGTGAGGGAATGCCACACAGCCTATCGGGAATGGGAGGAGGAATGCCACACTGCCTATGGGAATGGGAGGGGGAATGCCACACTGCCTATGGGGAATGGGAGGGAGGATGCCACACTGCCTATAGGGAATGGGAGGGGGGATGCCACACTGCCTATGGGGAATAGGAGGGGGGAATGCCACACTGCCTATGGGGAATGGGATAGAGGAATGCCACACTGCCTATGGGGAATGAGATGGAGGAATGCCACAGTGCCTATGGGAATGGGAGGGGGGATTGCCACACTGCCCATGGGGAATGGGGGGGAGAATGTCACTCTGCCTGTAATGCTGGAATTCTGCACTTTGCCAAATATTTGGTTCTGAGGGAGGGGTGGAGTTTTAGCACAACATTTGGTTGTGAATATTTATTTTCTTATTTTCCTAGGTGCGTCCTATGGGCAGGTGTGTCTTATAGAGCGAAAAATGTTGTATTAATAAGACTATTTCATTTTCATATAAATAATTGCAATCTGACTAAGAGCATCGTCTCTCAACAAATCAATAACACGCAGAGAGATATAAAACAAAATAATCCTGCGATGAAAAAAACATAAAATCCTGTCTTCAAACCCCGTTTTTTGCATGAACGTAGTTAGCAGACGGACCCTGCGGGAACCAACTCAGCCCAACTAAATCAAAGGCTGTAAAAGAAGAAGGAGAAGGAGAGATCTTCTCCATAAAAACGAGAACATCTAATAAAAAATCACACAAACACCACCTTCAATTATTAAAATCTGCAGGGAGATGACGAGCTTCATATTGAGGGAACTACAATTTAATTCGTACAAAGTTTATTTCCCGCTTGGATATTGATAAAGGGTAATTTTGGGTTGATCTAATTCGTTCTCAGATTACCATACGGTAATATATAGCATAACAAAAAGAAATAATAATAACTAAGGTTCAAAGTCAATATAATAAAAAGATGATAGCTTTGTCTTGCTTGCCGGCTGGTTCACCTGGAAAAACTTGTAGTCAGGGGACCTGCAACCACACTGGGGCCCAGGAGGTCAGGGGGCCCATCTTTGTTGCTCCTCCACCTTATTTATATTTGTGGACGCTTGGCCTCATTTAGAGAAAGGAAGCATAATATGTCTCTGTTGTTTCAGTCTAGTTGTCCAATTCAAAAGTTAAAAGTCAGAAAAAATTTTACTGTATGAGACTTAGAAGGGCCCCATTTAATGTTCGCGCCAGGGCCCTGGCACATTTAGTTAGGCCACTACTTGTAGTGCCTCCTCGGGACATTGGGATGACATGAGAATCACCCCATAACAGGCAGTGGGCAGAAATCTCTCAATCCCCCTATAACAGGCAGTGGGCAGAATCCCCCTCCCCAATTCCCCTATAACTGGCAAGTGGGCAGAATCCCCCTTCCTAATTCCCCTATAACAGGCAGTAAGCAGAATCCCCCTTCCCAGTTCCCCTATAACAGGCAGTAAGCAGAATCCCCCTTCCCAGTTCCCCTATAACAGGCAGTAAGCAGAATCCCCCTTCCCAATTCCCCTATAACAGGCAGTGGCCAGAATCCTCTTAATCCTCTCCCCCTCCCTAAATCCCCTATAGCAGGCAGTGGGCAGAATCCCCCTCCCCAATTCCCCTATAACAGGCAGTAAGCAGAATCCCCCTTCCCAATTCCCCTATAACAGGCAGTGGCCAGAATCCTCTTAATCCCCTCCCCCTCCCTAAATCCCCTATAGCAGGCAGTGGGCAGAATCCCCCTCCCCAATTCCCCTATAACAGGCAGTAAGCAGAACCCCCCTCCCCAATTCCCCATAACAGGCAGTGGACAAGAATCCCCCTCCCCAATTCCTCTACAACAGGTAGTGGGCAGAATCCCCTTCCCAATTCCCCTATAACAGGCAGTGGGCAGAATCCTCTTAATCCTCTCCCCCTCCCCAAATCCCCTATAACAGACAGTGGGCAGAATCCCCCTCCCAGATTCCCCTATAAAAGACAGTAAGCAGAATCCCCCTCCCCAATTCCCCTATAACAGGCAGTGGACAAGAATCCCCCTCCCCAATTCCCCTATAACAGGCAGTGGACAAGAATCCCCCTCCCCAATTCCTCTACAACAGGCAGTGGGCAGAATCCCCTTCCCAATTCCCCTATAACAGGCAGTGGGCAGAATCCCCCTCCCAATTCCCCTATAACAGGCAGTGGGCAGAATTCCCCTTCCCAATTCCCCTATAACAGGCAGTGGGCAGAATCCCCCTCCCCAATTCCCCTATAACAGGCAGTAAGCAGAATCCCCCTTCCCAATTCCCCTATAACAGGCAGTGGGCAGAATCCTCTTAATCCTCTCCCCCTCCCCAAATCCCCTATAACAGACAGTGGGCAGAATCCCCCTCCCAGATTCCCCTATAACAGACAGTAAGCAGAATCCCCCTCCCCAATTCCCCTATAACAGGCAGTGGGCAGAATCCTCTCAACCCCCTCCCCAATTCCCCTATAACAGACAGTGGGCAGAATCCCCCTCCCCAAATCCCCTATAACAGGCAGTGGTCAGAATCCCCCTCCCCAATTCCCCTATAACAGGCAGTGGGCAGAATCCCCCTCCCCAATTCCCCTATAACAGGCAGTATGCAGAATCCTCTCAACCCCCTCCCCCTCCCCAAATCCCCTATAACAGACAGTGGGCAGAATCCCCCTCCCCAAATCCCCTATAACAGACAGTGGTCAGAATCCCCCTCCCCAATTCCCCTATAACAGGCAGTGGGCAGAATCCTCTCAATCTGTCGCTAGCTGTCGCTATCCCTTGATGAATAAAGCCCTTCGTCTAGAAACTGCCCTGACAAAGGTCTTTTTCCCAAAAACAAAAGGTACCGAAATCTAAATAATAAAACGCAACAATGCCATTAACACCCAAACTAGTACATAGTTCCAAAAGAGCGATGAGACTCCTGTCAGCAGAGTGCGTTTTTTCGTATTACCTGCCTTTACAGCCGATTCTTCTTTGAGCGCTGCCCCCCCACCCCCTCCCCCGAGTTTCCCAGAAGTCACAGAGGCCTTTGTATCTAGAAAATCAACAACAAGCCGGCTTAGAGAACATCAATTTTCTTCCTAAAACTTCACAAGCGCAGGACTCTAAATTATTCATTCGCCATTGTTTTGAAGATTGCCTAAAATCACCAAGCCATTCATATTTCAGATGACAACAAAGACCATAAAGAAAATAATTATGACTTCTTAAATCGTAAAACCTCAACTAGTAAAAACAATGAGGAGGCACAAAATGAAAAAAAAAAATCAATCTAAATATTGGCGACCCCGAGAGACTCAATCATTACTTTGAATGTGAAAAAGAAACACAAACTTTTTTTTTTTTTCAAGATGCGATCGGATGCTTCACTCCTCCCAACTGGCCCTCACTGTCCTCATTTGCCCCATAGTTAAAGGGGGAGCCCGCCCAATTGCGGATGCCCCCCCCCCCCGACCCTGCGCATTAAACCAGACTTTCAGCAACATTTAATGAAAAGTCCAAACCCTTAAATCTATTTCCCAGCCTCTAAAATGAAAATATTTTACATTTATAATCACTTACTTATTATTCTTTCCCCCACCCGTCTGCAACTCTGTTCTGGACTCTAGGATACGGGCGCCGCCATCTTGCTTCACATACTGAGGAGAGGAGACGGGGAAGTGCAGGGGCGGGTTATAGCTGTGCTTTGCACAGACAGAGCAGAGCTGGGGTCAGGAAAAGGACAGCAATCCCAGAATGCAGAGCGGCGCAGACAGAAGGCTCAGAAAATGCAGTAGATGCAGGTAGGATGATTTTTAATATGGGCAATCTGTATCAATAGGGGGAAACATACAAGATAGGCTCTTATTCAGGGTGAGGGTCACGATTAATGTGGGCAATCTGTATGTACAGGGTGGGGTAAACATATAAGATAGGGTCTTATTCAGGGTGAAGGTCCGGATTAATGTGGGCAATCTGTATCTACAGGGGCAAACATACAAGATAGGCTGTTATTCAGGGTGAGGGGCTGGATTAATGTGAGCAATCTGTATGTACGGGGTGCGGAAAACATATAAGATTGGCTCTTATTTAGAGTGAAGGTCCGGATTAATGTGGGCAATCTGTATGTACAGGGTGGGGTAAACATATAAGATAGGCTCTTATTCAGGGTGAAGGTCCGGATTAATGTGGGCAATCTGTATGTACGGGGGGACTTACAAGATAGGCTCTTATTCAGGGTGAAGGTCCGGATTAATGTGGGCAATCTGTATCTACAGGGGGAAACATACAAGATAGGCTCTAATTCAGGGTGAGGGTCTAGATTAATGTGAGCAATCTGTATGTACGGGGTGCGGAAAACATATAAGATAGGCTCTTATTTAGGGTGAAGGTCCGGATTAATGTGGGCAATCTGTATGTACAGGGGGGACATACAAGATAGGCTCTTATTCAGGGTGAAGGTCCGGATTAATGTGGGGGGCAATCTGTATGTACAGGGGGGGAAACATATAAGATAGGCTCTTATTCCGGGTGAAGGTCTGGATTAATGTGGGCAATCTGTATGTACAGGGGGGGAAACATATAAGATATGCTCTTATTTAGGGTGAAGGTCCAGTTTAACAGCGCAGAATGGGAAAAATCGTACCTTTCGCCATCTGTCCTCCAGAGAAATCCAGTGCACTGATTGGCCAGCACGGGCATGTGGCTGCTGGCCAGCCGAGATTCTGCCCGAGTGCCGACAGTTACGTGACCAGCCACATTTCTACCATTCTGAGCATTTAATGCGCAGGGGGGCATCTGCAATCGGGATGCCTCCCTGCATCCGGTACAACACCCAGGCCTCGATGCAATAAAGGTAGAAAAGAATTCTCATGGTAGTAAAAGATTCAATTCATGAGAAAAAAGCCTGAGAATGTCACTGTTACTGAATCACTAGATAAAAAGATAATGAAAGTCAATGGCGGCTTTTACTACAGTGTAGAAAGGAGGAAACAGTTCTCTACTTTTCTTAGGAGTAAAAAAAGTGCCATTGACTTTCATTGTCTTTTTATCTGGTGATTCAGTAACAGTGACATTCTCAGGCTTTTTTCTCATGAATTGAACCTTTTACTACCATGAGAATTTTTTTCTACCTTTATTGAATCGAGGCCCCATTGTGTAAAAAAATGGGTGTTGTTCCTATATAACAGCATTGAAATAAATGCATTTACTATAGATGGGCCGCACTGTGCCTCCTAAGCTGGCCAGCAAAGACCCATATTTACTAATTGGCACAGTCAGGCAGAGTCTGGTGCAGCAAAGCTCTCTCACACTACTAGCTAGAAAAGTATGAAAAAAAGAAAAATAGGTGTTTAAAGTGGACCAAAACCCACAGTCCGATAAGATTCCAGGGCCGCTTTATTTCCTCCCCTGCAGCATCCAGAATAGGGATGCCCCGCTGTGTGAAACCCTTCAAACTCACCTTCTTCCCCGTTCCAACGACACATGCGCAAGCATCAGCCGCATCCCCACTGTCCCTTTAGCAGGGCGCGTGCCCGCATCAGACATTTGTGAATGGCCAGCGCTCGCCTGCTCCCTGATAGAGGGTAGCGGGGGATGCAGCCGCCAGCGTGCTCGGATTCTCTCGTTTAGATGAACTCTTAGACGAGGGGGAAGGAGTGGATCCGAGCACGCTGATTGGACGAGAGGCTGCGCAAGCCCTGTAGGACTGGGCAAGGTTGAGTCAGATCGGATTGGCTAACGGTTGGTCTCACACTCCCTGATCGAGGTGCCGATCGGGCAGAAAGGACCAAAACGCAGGTTAGTCAAAATCCTGTGTTTTGGTCCACTTTAAATATGCAGTGTGACATTTCTATATGTATGAATATACTTTGAGTTACAATGAAATAAAATAGATGATTTAATGTTTAGATTATTAGATGTATATAATATATTTTTTTAGAAAAAAAAATGATCTTCATACACTCGAACAAAAAGATTTGCACACTGTAAAATAATTAGTGTTGGACGAACTCGACCTGTAAAGTGAGTTCAGGTTCCCAAAACTGTGATCGAGTTCGATGTTTAACCATCTCGGCCTAATGCAGAAGGTGCAGCAGGAATCGGCTGTACAACTTACCTGAGCCCCACGATCCGGTCCTCAGTCGTCGTTCTTTTGGAGCCAACATTCATAGACTGTGGATATCTGTGCTGATGTATAAAGGAGAAGCATGGAGTGCCTGGGGTACCAATGCGTGCTGGACCCAGCGATGGTGATCGGGCCCCGCCATCACCAATTCTGGTCCTGGACAAGCCCAACTGCCCTGGGCAGCACCATTCCGTCACTCCCAATGGCCAACCGGAGGATCAGATGCTACAAGACGGAGGAGGCAGTGTGCACAGGTTCATCACCTGTCATGGGACCAGTAGCAGCTGCCTCCACTTCCTCTATGGTATGTACGCCCTTAGTGATACTACTCTGTCTGCTGTGCTACAGTACTGTGCAATGGTGATCGGGCCTCGCCATCACCAATTGTGGTCCTGCAGCTGTTGGAAAAGCCCAACTGGCCTGGGCAGCACCAGTCCACCACTTTCAATGGCCAACCGGAGGATCAGATGCCACAAGACGGGGAAGGCAGTGTGCACAGGTCCATCGCATGTCATGGGCCCGGTAGCAACTGCCTCCCCTTCCTCTATGGTATGTTACGCCCTTGGTGATACTACTGTTTCTGATGTGCTACAGTACTGCACAATGGTGATCGGGCCCCGCCATCACCAATTGTGGTCTTGCGGATGTTGAACAAGCCCAACTGCCCTGGGCAGCACCATTCCGTCACTCCCAATGGCCAACCGGAGGATCAGATGCTACAAGACGGAGGAGGCAGTGTGCACAGGTTCATCACCTGTCATGGGACCAGTAGCAGCTGCCTCCACTTCCTCTATGGTATGTACGCCCTTAGTGATACTACTGTTTCTGCTGTGCTACAGTACTGTGCAATGGTGATCAGGCCTCGCCATCACCAGTTGTGGTCCTGCTGCTGTTGGAAAAGCCCAACTGCCCTGGGCAGCACCAGTCCACCACTTCCAATGGCCAACCGGAGGATCAGATGCCACAAGACGGGGGAGGCAGTGTGCACAGGTCCATCGCCTGTCATGAGCCCGGTAGCAACTGCCTCCCCTTCCTCTTCGGTATGTTACGCCCTTAGTGATACTACAGTTTCTGATGTGCTACAGTACTGCGCAATGGTGATCGGGCCCCGCCATCACCAGTTCTGGTCCTGTGGCTGTTGGACAAGCCCAACTGGCCTGGGCAGCACCAGTCCGTCACTCCCAATGGCTAACCGGAGGATCAGATGCTACAAGACGGGGAAGGCAGTGTGCACAGGTCCATCGGCTGTCATGGGCCCGGTAGCAACTGCCTCCCCTTCCTCTATGGTATGTTACGCCCTTGGTGATACTACTGTTTCTGATGTGCTACAGTACTGCACAATGGTGATCGAGCCCCGCCATCCCCATTTGTGGTCTTGCGGATGTTGGACAAGCCCAACTGGCCTGGACAGCACCAGTCTGCCACTCCCAATGGCCAACCGGAGGATCAGATGCTACAAGACGGGGGAGGCAGTCTGCACAGGTCCATCACCTGTCATGGGACCAGTAGCAGCTGCCTCCACTTCCTCTATGGTATGTACGCCCTTAGTGATACTGTTTCTGCTGTGCTACAGTACTGTGCGATGGTGATCGGGCCTCGCCATCACCAGTTGTGGTCCTGCTGCTGTTGGAGAAGCCCAACTGGCCTGGGCAGCACCAGTCCACCCCTTCCAATGGCCAACGGAGGATCAGATGCCACAAGACGGGGGAGGCAGTGTGCACAGGTCTATTGCCTGTCATGGGCCGGTAGCAACTGCCTCCCCTTCCTCTATGGTATGTAAGCCCTTGGTGATACTACTGTTTCTGATGTGCTACAGTACTGTGCAATGGTGATCGGCCCCCACCATCACCAATTCTGGTCCTGTGGCTGTTGAACAAGCCCAACTGGCCTGGGCAGCACCAGTCTGTCACTCCCAATGGCCAACCGGAGGATCAGATGCTACAAGACGGGGGAGGCAGTGTGCACAGGTCCATCATCTGTCATGGGGCCCGGTAGCAGTTGCCTCCACTTCCTCTATGGTATGTACGCCCTTGGTGATACTACTCTGTCTGCTGTGCTACAGTACTGTGCAATGGTGATCGGGCCCCGCCATCACCAATTCAGGTCCTGCAGCTGTTGGAAAACCCAACTGGCCTGGGCAGCACCAATCCTCACTCTTAATGGCCAACCAGAGGATCAGGTGCTACAAGACGGGGGAGACAGTGTGCACAGGTCCATCACCTGTCATGGGACCAGTAGCAGCTGCCTCCACTTCCTCTATGGTATGTACGCCCTTAGTGATACTACTGTTTCTGCTGTGCTACAGTACTGTGCAATGGTGATAGGGCCTCGCCATCACCAATTGTGGTCCTGCTGCTGTTGGAAAAGCCCAACTGGCCTGGGCAGCACCAGTCTGCCAGTCCCAATGGCCAACCGGAGGTTTAGATGCTACAAGATGGGGGAGGCAGTGTGCACAGGTCCATCATTTGCCATGGGCCTATTAGCAACTGCCTTCCCTACCTCTATAGTATGTTACGCCCTTGGTGATACTACTGTTTCTGCTGTGCTACAGTACTGTGCGTTGATGATCGGGTCCCGCCATCACCAATTGTGGTCCTGCAGATGTTGGACAAGCCCAACTGCCCTGGGCAGCACCAGTCTGCCACTCCCAATGGCCAACCGGAGGATCAGATGCTACAAGGCGGGGGAGGCCGTGTGCAGAGTCCATCATCTGTCATGGGCCCTGTAGCAACTGCTTCCCCTTTCCATACCTTCCAAGTGTCCCTGATTTGAAGGGACTGTCCCTCTTTTGGGTCCGTTTCCCCCTGTCCCTCGTTGTTCTCCTTTGCCCCCCCTTTGAGGTGTAACATGCAGATCTGCATCAATAAAGTATTCATTTGCCTATTTAAAGTGTTTCTGTTGTTTTAACTGTTACAATGTATCTCCTCTCCATCCCTCAATGAGGGGGTGTGGCCTAATTTACCAAATGTCCCTCTTTCCCACCCTGAAAAGTTTGGAGGTATGCCTTTCTCTATGGTATGTAAGCCCTTGATGATACGCCTATGTCTGCTGTTAGAGATGAGCGAACTTCCTAAAAATTCGATTTGGGCAATTCGACAAATTTCTCCAAGAAATTCAGGTTCGTCCGAATCAACCTTTGAGAATCGCTCATCTCTAAGTGGAAAATGCACAGCACAGAGGGAGAGGGGGGAGGCTGGTCGCACAGCTGACAGTGCAGCCGGCCTTCCCCGCTCCCACCATGCTGTGTGTAGCTTACTTAGGGGTTTATTCATCAAGGGATAGCGGCAGGTAGCACCTCGTAACGGCAGGTAGCGAACGGTAGCGAACGGTAACAGCGTCATGTAGCTTCCGATTCATCATCACAGATGGCTCAGCGCATACTGCCGGCGCTCTAGCTTCCAGAGCCAGGTATTACCTGTCGCTCTCTGATACATTTCAATGGACGTTCCGTTTCTTCTCTTCTCTTTAAACAGAATTTTCTTTTAATTTATTATTATTTATTTATTTACTTATTTTTTTATGAAATCATTGAAATCCTCTCCTGGCCTATTAATAGTCATTTTAGAAAACTTTTTTGATTTTTTATATTTTTATGCAGAATTGTCCTTACATGTCTGGTATTAAAGTGTTAATGTCACAATGTTATAACAATGTCATTCCATGTGTTTTCGCTTGGTTATTAGTGGATATAAATGATAAAACAGACTTTTATCACACTGCGTCTGGCGCTATGGGCTACAGCGACCAGATCCAGAGCGCCGGCGTTCCGTGAGTGTGGATTTTTGATAAATATGGTGTGAGTCGCAGAGAGTCGGTCGCACTGAGCAGTCGCTGCCATTCGCTCCCTGCAGCGCTGTACTGGTGTTAGAGCGCCCAACATACATCTCATTCATCAATGCCGGCCAGATTACTACAGCAACTGAGGCGCTCTTTAACAGCGCTCGATAGCCGATCACAGCGCATAACAGCGGTTGCTCTTAGCGCCTCTGTACAGACGCTCATCTGCCGATACCTGGCGCTAGTAATGAATCAGCCTGCTAGATCCTGGCACGGTGGGAGCAGAGGAGACCGGCCGCACTGTGAGCCGTGCAAGATGGCTTCCGCCGCACACACTGGATCGAAGCGTGGCGCTGGAACGAGGATGGTGGTGAATTTTTTTTTCTACCCAATGCCCAGTGAATTTCAGCAGCACGAACCCCCAAACATTCGGTTTCGTGCTGAATCTAATTTTTCCTGAAAGTTGGAACGAACCAGTTTGCTCACCTCTATCTGCTGTGCTACGGTACTGTGCCAGACTCAGATAAATGAGGGTTTATTCTGGATTTCTGGGTAGCTGTCCTTTAATTTATAACAATAAAAGATTTCTTTAATTCATTTCCGTTCTGATCTAATCTCACGAGGCTCCACGCTGCCATTTCCCATAATCCCGCAAATGTTGCTATTCTACTTTCTAATGTCGTATAATCCCTTTAAGTTTAGGCATCAAAAAAAAAAAAAACTTCTTGATGATTTCTTCAGTAGCATAATATAAACCATCCTGGTATTTGTTAATCTCCATGGAAATTATCAAGAGGCGAGGAAACATACTTTTCGCTTGTCGTCCTGCTGGCAAACACACCCTGTAATAAATAGAATTACGAAAAAAAATGAAATATCTGGAGATGATCCGAAGCCGTTTGTCCTATTTCCTTATGCAATGTGGAGCGCAGACAATTCCATCAAATGTCACCAAATACCTCGGGAACCGGCGTCAGAAGGAAAATGAATCATAAAATGGCATCAGCACAACTGGGAGAAGACGAGACGCGTAGAAGGCGGGTGGCATGGATGAGACGAGAGGCGCGTGCCATGGGAACTGGAGAAGGGAAAAAAGAAAATGGATTTAGACGTTTGCCTCAAAGACTTGAGAACTGGTGGAAAGTTACAGTTAGCGGGTTCTCCTGAACATTGGCGATGGCAAGACATTGGACAATTTGGAGACCCACTGGAAAACTGACGTAGGGGCAAAGAAAGGAGAACCCTATATAATTAACAGTGTGCCTGAATAGGAAAGTGTAAAAGGTGTGTAGCCCTCACGCACCAGGGTGTCCGGTGAGTGACGGCAGGAAGAAGGTTCTTCTGGGCCCAGGGTAACCTACGTGTGTTGTAATTAGGTAATGGTTAGAGTTGCGGGAAAGGTTAGTACTCACTGTTGCTGCTCGGAAAGATGAACAGCAATCCCGTAATTGAAAGCAGAGTTCCTCTTTATTTAATCCACAGGCAAACAGCGAACATAGAACAGGTACATATGGCCTGATGCAGAGCCTCCCCTTTCAACTATCCTGTACGTTTTCCCGTTGGTTTTATGCTTTGATCGGGTCAGGAAAGGGTGCTACGTTGCTTTTTGTGTGCGTGTATGCGCTCAGGTGTTTGTTCGGGCGCCTTTCCGATTGTCGGCTCGCAAGAGGCTGAACTCCGTGAAAACGGACTGGCCGTTGATTGGTCCGTTTTTGAATTGATTCAGAGCCTTGATTTCCGATTGAAACCAGCCCCATTTAACGAGGGTGTTGACGCTTCACTTACGGGCAGTCTTAGCAGCCTTATTTGATCTTTGTGTCTTGGAAATGCATTCTGCTGTGCGCGAGCATCAAAGGCGTCAGCTCCGCGGGCTGGTACTTTGGAGCATGGCAGAAACCAGGCTGCACCGAACACGTCTGGACATCGATGGCATGCATCAACTTGAGCTATTCAAGCTCACCCGCCTTAACCGTGTTTCTCTCCTGGACTTGTATAGCGAGCTGCGGCCATGGTTAGCCCGCACCACAAGAAAGGGGCATGCAATTGCAGGTATGACCAAATTGGTTGGCTGCCTGCAGTTTCTGGCAAACAGCTCGTTCCAGAGACTGGATGCCTTCTCCGTGGGGATGTCCCAGTCTACGCTGAGCCGCAGCCTTACCAAGAGGCCGATTCATTAATAGCGCCAGGTAGCGACAGATGAGCGACTGTAGCGTGATTTTTTCAGCGCCAGCCAGTATTCGCTGTGCTTGGCCGGCATTAGCTTGATGACAGCGACTCAGTCGTTGTGCGGTAATGTTGAATACGGGCTGGGGGGTCGCTGTTTCACAGGTCCAGCGTTGTATGTGAGCGCCTGACAACGAATGGCCAGAGCGAACGGCTAGCTTCATATTCATCAACAAATCACGCTCCGAATGTGCTGTCGCTGTCCATTCCTTGTTTAAACCCCAGAGCGCTGGCGGCGATGTGTATTAACTAGTTTTTAACCCCTAAACACCCATATTTTTTGAATGTAACATTATACATGTTTTTAGAATCATTTTGTAATATGAATACATTAATCTCAGACCTGTTAGATCAATTCTGCACATATTTTTTTTTATTTTTTTTTTGACTTAAAAATAAATCCTAACATTGCAGAAGTGGTCTCCGATTTTTTGACATTAAAAAAAAAAAAAAAAAATTAATACCAATTAATTAGGAATAATTATAGATTGCTCCATTGAAATGCATTGGACATCGCCAGGGAGCGACAGCTCATACCTGGCGCTGTGAGGGAATTTGCAGCGGCGCTGTTCGGTCCAGGCGGCTTCATGATGAATGCCGCGCTAGCCGTCGCTCTCGTCGGCGCTAGCCTCATTTTGCTTGATAAATGCGTCATTGTGACCGCCGCCGGGCGTACTTGAGTCGGTAGTCGCCGTTAGCTGCCGCTACCTGGCGCTCGTCAGACACTACCTGGTGCTATCACTTGATGAATAAGGGCACAAGTTTTTGGATGGCATGGCTACCCTGGCACCAAAATTAATTTTTTTCCCTGACACAGCGGAAGGCTGGAATGCGGTTACGTTTGGCTTTTATAATATAGGCGACATGCCAACGTATGTGTTTAAAAATAGTTGTTGCCGTCCAGCATGATTTTTCTGATTGCTCCGTGCCTGTACCCCACTAATCTGTTATAGACTCCAATGAAACAGTAGAAGTTTACACTTACTTACCAGTATTTCCTCCTATGGCTTTGTTTGTGATTCGCCACTATACCTTTCTGTCCTGGCCCTCTTAGCTATGTTACATCCCAGAGTCATTGTACAGGAGTGTGTTGGGTGGATGTGCATGTTGCCTCATCAGAACTGTGCTTTGCACTGACACTGCACAGCTGACCTATTGTCCCTGTTCACTAATGCTGGAATGCTAAACTGCACATTATTGAGCCTCTTGCCCTTAGGCCTCTGTCTGTTGTTCCCTGTTCTTAGCAGTTTAAAGTAACCTAACATGCCGTATTTGGAAGTAGCATGTAAGGTACTTGTGGCTCTTCCTTAGTAGCATGATGGTACTTGTTTAGATACACTTTAGATGGTTGTTGTTTAGGTTTCTCTGTCTCGGCTGGTTATGGGGCCTGCCACTACATATGTGGCAAAGGGGCACATTTGTCATTTGTTTTTTGTATTATGGTGTGTGCTTATTTTTGGTATCTTTTTTGGCAGGTGATTCTGGCTATCCATTGCTCCCCTGGTTACTCACCCCCATCCTCCACCCATCCTCGCAGGCCCAGGAGCGGTATAACACTGCGCATAGGAGGACGCGCTCAGTGGTGGAACGGTCCTTTGGCTTGATGAAGATGCGCTTCCGCTGTCTGGACCAGACTGGGGGTGCCCTGCTGTATGAGCCCGCCAAGGTCATCAAAATAATAATTGCGTGTGGGGTCATGCACAACCTGGCCATACAAAGCCGGGTATCAAGATACACTGACCTGCCTGAAGCCACTTTACAGATTTCTGAAGAAGTCACACCTCCCTACTTCGGATCCCAAAGTGGCACAGCACAGGTGATCCGTTCACAACTTGTGGACAATGTTTTTTCATAAATAACATTCCTTTTTTTTTTTGTTTTGTTTTTGGAGATCCAGGAAAAATTAAGTTACAAACTTTTTGGGTGTATTCTGTAAAGCTTAACGTGGGGTCAAATACATTAACTCATTCATTTAGTGGTATGAAGAGTATGAGGTGGCAGTTGATGGCTGGTGTGGGTGAATGTTTGCGGCAATATGTGCAAGGCTCTGATTAATGAGCTGCCATTGGTGGACCATTTCACCCATATGCCTGGTTAGTTGTCTGGTTTCTTGCAGCAGCCCAGAGACATTTTGGTTTAAAACCTCTAATTGGGTAGACACCGAGGTGATTTGGGTACACACAGTTTCATTAAATCTCTGTGTGTTTGCAGAAAATTCAACATTCTCCTGGTGCCAGGCTTCCTCCATGATCGGCAGCTGTCTCCTCTGGCTGATATGTCGCCTTGAATGTGTTCTGCCACTGGCACGGGTGGGTGGTTCTGCTCCAGATTGAGTGGCTGCTGGTGGCTGGCTTGGCGCAGAGTCTGTTGTGCGGACGGCAGAAGAGGTTGGTGCCACAGAGGTTGGGTTAGTGGACACCAGGGGCTGAAGTTGCTGGGCCTGTTGGGTCTGATGTTCGCACACTGGTTTGGTTGGCCTTGGCTGCATCTGAATTGTGTCCTCCTCCTCCAAATCACGAATGTCTTCTATAATTGGTGGACTGGGTAGGTTCTGCCAAGAAATGTAGCAGGTATTGAGTCCACTATTTAACATTAAATGGATGCAAGTGCAATTTCATAAGTCTACACAGTGGACCATTGACTTACCTCATCCAAACACTCAGGTTGGTTTGTGTGGACTGAAGGCAGTTGTTGCAAGGTCCTCCGGGACAAGCCAGGGGTAGTTTGGCCTAGTGGCGTGTCTTGAGTTGGTTCTGGGACGAGAGAATGTACTTTTAGTGTTTCAGCAAAGGCCAGTGTGTATTAAGGAGTCTAAAACTGTTTGGATACCCATGTAATAGGCTCAATGTAAAAACATACTCACCTCCGGACCTGACATTCCTGTCTGTGTCTAGGCCCCCTGGCAGGCCCTGAAGGGTTGCCGGGTGAATATATGTAAAAACGTGTTGGTGTTAGGATGATTTTAGTTGGGATTCCACCCCCTGTCTGCAGGCTGGGGAAGATTAAAGCACACCTAATAAGTGTTACATCCTGTTACAAAGCAGCCTATACATGCATTGACACTGTAAATGGACTTTACCTCTGCTGGCGGCGCATGTCCATTTTTTTTTTAATATAATATTTCTGGTCACCAAATTTTGGCATAATTTGCTCAACATCTCTCTTCACAGAACCAAAACTATTAACTAGCCTGCAAATGTTATCCCAAATCTCCTGCTTGGCCTGCTTTGTGGTGGATTTGGAATAACACCCAAATAGGGCATCATAGTGCTCACAAACAGCAGTGGCTACAGCCATGCTTTGGACGGGCTTTAAGTGAGCCACGACGCAGCTGGCGCCCACATGGGTGTGTGGTGTCCCCGGCAGCAGACGAGATTGATGGGGAGTAGTTTAGGTTTCTTGGGCTGATGGATGAGTGTGATGGAGTGTGGGTGGTGGTATGTGATAATGGCTGGGTGCCTGTTGAGCTGTCACCTGTGGAGCTCTCTATTGATTGTGTGGTTGTGGTACTTGGGGACAGAGTGTTGAGGAGGAGGGGTGGTTGGCCTGGGTGGGCTAGTGGTTTTTGACCTACGCTTCCCCTTGGTGGTGTGTCTGGTTTTTGGCGCATGCTTTGTGTGTGGAGGAGTTGGAGGCTGCAGGGTTGAAAGAAATTTGTGCGTCTTGTGAGGCCTGGCTGATTTAGCAGGTGGTGGCGAACGTGGCAAGGGCTCCTTGCTCCTGCATTTTGGGAGAGCAGCCTGTGTGTCTGGCTTATCCACCCTTGGTGTATGTGCATGTCCCTCCCGGCTCTTGTGCCTGCTCTTGTGTGGTTTTTGGTGAGGTCTATATGTGCGGCTAGTATGTGCCTCTGGGCTTTTGGGGGTCTTACGGCTCCCTTTTGGACTGCCCATAGTGATATGGTAAGCAACACAGAGCTGAGTGCATTGACCTTTAAATAGTTTTCCCGTGAGGAAGGGAAGACCCGGAAGGAGGAGCAAGATGTCGCCAGCCATCTATACTGAGGAGCAGGACAAAATAATCATGGATGTGAGTAGGCGAGCGTGCGTTTATGTGCGCGCACAAGGCGCTAAGCAAAAAATAGCAATGGCAGGCTTAGATTAGTGAGGACCAACTGACTTGTTTAAGTAAACTACTAGACCAGTGCACTATTGTTATTTTTAGATGATGACGTTGCAGGACCATCCCAAAGGATAGTGGAGGAAGCAGGCCAACCTCAAGAGGTGCCTGGTGAAGGTGAGTGATTTGATGCATAGAAGCCTAACCTAATCTGACATTCAGGAGGCACAATCAGTCAATAATATCGTTGTGTTTGGGATCCCAACAGCTTCACACCAGGATGAGATGGTGGACCCAGGGCCCCCGACACCCTGTGGGCCCCAAGACTTGTAAGTTTCTTAAATATATCATACATGTAGTTTAAACTCCGGCCAAAAACAACCAAAACATGGTCCAATACACATTAATGTAATAAGTTAGGGAAAATGTAACCCTAATAATGGGCCAAACCAAAACCCCTAGATAAGCTAAATACTTACAAGGCAAAACTGATGATGTTTTTCATTCACAGATCCAAGAAAAGGGCAACAATGAACACGAAGAAGAGCCCTCTGCCTGTGCTGTTGTTTTACATTTTTAAATACCAAAAAATAATTTTTGCTATTTTAAACAAGAATCTTTTAAATGTTCTCAAAAAAAGTTTAAGTAAAAAAAACTAAAAACAATTTGTCGTGTGTTCTCTTTCATGGCACTGCACGTACTCACAACATAACCATACAGTTACATGTCCCAAAAGGTAAGTATATGGGACAAGGAATAGGAGGAAGAAGAAGGAGAAGAGATTAAGGTAAGCATTAAACACAGGGAAGAAGATAAAGAAGGAGAAGGAGAAGAGATTAAGGGCCTTATTTATCACGGGCTAGCGCCAGGTAGTGTCTGATGAGCGCCAGGTACCGCCAGCTATCGGCGGCTACCGACTCAAGTACGCCCGGCGGCGGTCACAATGACGCATTTATCAAGCTAAATGAGGCTAGCGCCGGCGAGAGTGACGGCTAGCGCGGGATTCATCATGAAGCCGCCTGGAACGAACAGCGCCGCTGCAAATTCCTTCACAGCGCCAGGTATGACCTGTCGCTCCCTGGCGATGTCCAATGCATTTCAATGGAGCAATGTTTAATTAATCACAATTAATTGGTAATATTTTTTTTTTTTTTTTTTTAATGTCAAAAATTCTGAGACCACTTCTGCAATGTTCGGGTTTTTTTTAAAGTAAAAAAAATAAAAAAAAAATTTGTGCAGAATTGATCTTACAGGTCTGATATTAATGTATTCATATTACAAAATGATTCAAAAAACATGTATAATGTTACAATCAAAAAATATGGTTGTTTAGGGGTTAAAAACAAGTTAACACCCATCGCCGCCAGCGCACTGGGGTTTAAACAAGGAATGGACAGCGCCAGCAAATTCGGAGCGTGATTTTGTAATGAATATGAAGCAAGCCGTTCGCTCTGGCCATTCGTTGTCAGGCGCTCACATACAACGCTGAACCTGTGAAACAGCGACCCCTAAGCCCGTATTCAACATTACCGCACACCGACTGAGTCGCTGTCATCAAGCAAACGCCGGCCAAGCACAGCGAATACTGGCTGGCGCTGTAAAAATCACGCTACAGTCGCTCATCTGTCGCTACCTGGCGCTATTAATGAATTGGCCTCTAAGGTAAGTTTTGGTGTTGGTAAAAGTGTCAGTTTGATGTATGAGGAAAGCTTGAGGGAGGACTAGGGATGTGCGCTTGCGTGGACCCAGATTGTCAACAGGAAATCCCTGGAAATGTAAGTATACATGGAAAAACAATCGGAATCGGGATGAAAACGGAAACAGATGGCAAGAAGCTACGTTTGGAAAAGCATTAAAAAGGAGCCAAAAACGTATCTTCCGTGTGAACGGCAACGGAACCCACGACCACACGGAAAGCACCCGAGAGGGGAAAAAACACTTCCCGAATGAAGACACATAAACGGATCAGTAACGGAGCTCTCCCGACGGCGGCTCTGAATCACATTTGAACCCCGAGACAAACGGAAGGAAAACGGGCCATAGGAAAAACGGAACAAAATAAGGTCAGATCGGGGGAGGCTCTGCATCAGGCCAATAGTGCCACTTTTGTATTGAACTGAAATATACACAAGCATGTAAGCCATCACCAAGGTTTTTTTATTCATAATCATCCATCTGAATATTAGCCGGGAAGCCAGTCTCCAATACACATATAAAACCCTTTCATGCTTTCTTAAGCCGCATTAATCTCTCCATTAAAAGCGGCATTTATCTTATTACCGCAGTAGCGTGCAGTAGAGGGGCGATTTGTCCATCCACCAGCAATAATTTCTTCTCCTGTATCTTTCTGATTCCTAAATATAATGACTGTGACTCTTCATGGATGAAATCCCCACCACCAACCATGACACACGTACCTTGTGCTGCTCAGCCACCCAGACAATCCGTTCAGTGTATTACTCACCCTCTAATAAGGAAGATCTGCTCATCGCCGTTATCTTCTCAACTAAAAAGCGGGAGACTAATAAGCAGCCTGAAAATCCCAGCATGCCTTGCATTATACTTTTATTCCCAGGTAATTGGGGACTGCTTTGCCAGATAATATTGAGCAGGTTGCATATGGTCAAGCATGGCTGCCTTATTCTATCCAGTTAGGGATATATTTAGGGGGTCATTTACGAAACGATTCACAGGCATCCGCCGGGTATCCGCCGGGTTTGCGCATTTACCAAGTGAAATTTTGCATGTTCCATCGGCGATGTCCATGTTTTTTGGACTTACTTCTACTTCAGTTTGGTATCTACACAATGAAGAAAATTAAAAAAAACCTACCCTGATGAAGCTCCGGAGGCGGAGCGAAACAGCTGTCGGTCGGGGCCCCTGATCATGCCCACCACGCACGCCTGCTCACGCTGGATGGCCGCGCTGGAAAGTAACCTGTAAACCTGACACACTGGCTGCTTGGACTCCCTGGTGATACGCTGGAGGGGTGACATCACTGGCAAATATCGCCGCAAGATGCAGGGGTGACGGGTTGTTGCATCTCCCCTTATATACACACTCTGGGCTGAGATCGGAGCGCCCAGGAGTGACTGTGCTGTATGCACACTGAACCTGTTACCTACTTTGGAAGGCTGATGCCTATATGCCTGCTTTCTACACAGTGCTGATATTCCAACTGTGCTGTGAATGTGAGCATTAAAGCTGAATCATCCCATATATGTGTCAGTATACTGTGGCTCAGCAGATGAGCTGAAGCATTTTGGCTGGAATTCACGTGGTCCCTGTGATGAGTCCTGGTTGCAACCAGTATTACAGCACCCAGGCGTAGGCTCCTGGACTTTTCTATAGTGGACATCAGCTTAGTCCCGGTGGAGAGGAAAAGTCAAGTGCTGATTTACTATTTAATTAAATTCACCTCCTCTGCTGTGGATTGGTAGAGGGGTGTGAGCTACGTTACTTTGCCCTTTAAAGTGGACCAACACCCACGGGTGATCGGCCCGGGAATCTATAAGATTCCCGGGCCGATCACCCCCCACCCCGCGGGACATCCGAGATAGGGATGTCCCGCGGGGTGAAACCCCCCCCAAACACCCCAACTCACCTACCTTATCTTCGGCGGCGTCTGGCCGCCGCCGCCTCCCTCGCGCCCCTGTAGGCGCGCGCGTTCAAAGTGACGCGAGGGAGGCGGCGGCGGCCGCCGCCGCTTGGACGTTCAAGATCTTCCCTTGTACGTCGCCGCTGGGAGCGGGGAGAGGTGAGTTTTTCGGGGGGTTAGGGGGGGTTTCACACAGCGGGGCACCCCGATCGGGGGTGCCCCACCGAAGTGGACCAAGACCCAGGATAGTCAAAATCCTGGGTGTTGGTCCACTTTAAGCTGGGATTGCGGAGGTAATGATATGTACCTCCTCTACCGTTGATTGGATGAGAGTTTGGTAGAGCCATTTAATTATATTCACCTCCCGTGCTGTGGATTGGTAGAGTGGCGTTAGTTACGTCACTTTGCCGTTTAAGTTGAGACTGCGGAGGTAATGATATTCACCTCCTCCGCCGCTGATTGGATGAGGGATACTAGTAGGGGATTGGTGGACTTAATGATATTCACCTCCTCTTGGATGGATTGGACGAGGAATGTGACCCGCGCATAGTTGCTGACTGGTGAGCGTAAAGCTGATCTGGCCAGTGATTGGATAAGAGGGAGGAAGCTTTGTCCCCTCTTGTCCCGCCTTTTCTTTATTTAATCGCTGCTTGCCGTCGCGCCGGCTGACCTAGTGAAAGTCGCGCTGAGCGACGAAACGCGTTGGGAGCCGGCGGCAACACATTTGGAATTTAGCAGCGTGAGTTGGCCCAGAGCCTGAATTGACATGCGAGTTTTAATCTTTTATCATGTGAGTGTTTTATTGGCCTGAATAAATGTGCATTTAAAGTTTTGCAATATTGCGCAATGGTCCTTTTGTTCTCTTCCCTATGACTTCATGTTGGAAATCGTGGTCGGGGATTGTATAACATATTGGGAGATCCAATTTAAATGAGGTGAAACAGAGAGGTGGAAATAATATTGGTCTAAAATTGAGCGTGTCTAACCCTCTGTGAAACTGGACCCTGAGAGGTGGATCCCGTTGGAGAGATCGTTCTGGGGATCATTATAATTGCTGATTACACCATTTATTTGTGGTAAGAGTACCAAATCGGTGGTGGTGGAGCACGAGTGGATTGTGGATGCACATGGTGGAATTTGAAGAAATATTTGAAGGACTTTAAAGAGGACCCTAACTAGTTTATATTAGCTCTGTGCCGTTTTATTTTGTTTTTTGCACATACTTACTGTGGAGATTTAAGTATAGCACGTGGAGCTGGAGTTAATAACTATTACATTACACCATTATTATTTAATAGTTGATTAATTATTATATGTTAATTGTTTTTAGCGCGGTATTCGCTTATTCATTTTTGCTGATTTACAATTGTACTATCCTTCAGGTTCCAAGAGAGGATACAGTGTTGTCCCTATGATTTTTGCTGGCCAGCATGTTTTCTGTGTGAGCGGGGTGAATGCGGGTGTGTGCATGGAGTCCGGGTCGATCTGGCAGGGGCCCTTAGTTTAATGTATTTGTATTTTAACATGCAATTGCGGTTTTTAAATTTATGTATGTACCCTGGTCTTTTCATACATGTATCTGTTTGGTGCCATAATTTTTGATAATAAAACGCGTCCTCTGATGACATCTGACAGCGCAGCCGGCCTCCCCGCTCCCACTATACAGCAAGCACTTACTGGCATGGTCGGAGCGGGGAGGCCGGCTGCGCTGTCAGATGTCATCAGAGGACGCGTCTTCAGACAGCGCAGCCAGCCTCCCCGCTCCCACCATGCCGGCATTTTTTTTTTTTATTTCAGGGGAAATTCGCTCAGCACGAACCACTAAAAATTTTGGTTCGTGCTGAATCGAATTTTCCCTGAAATTCGGAGCGAATTCAGGTTCGTTAGAACCGATTCGCTCATCCCTACTCAGTACAACAAACACACCCTGCGACCCCAGTACACATCATACCGGACAATACCAAGAATTGGCACCAATCACCCAACAGTAATCAATTGTTAATCACATAAATATCCAAAAAGCGATCTTTAATTCATTAAAAAAAAAAACATCACGATATTACATCACAAACAACGTACAATTAAAAAAAGACAAACAGGGCCACATCAGATCAGATCACAATTAATACCTAAATCCAAAAATACATCATATATTCAAAAATGTATCAATGTTATAACAGTGCTTGTTGCCAAAGTGCTATCGTGCTAACTAAAGTGCTAATAGTGCCAAATACAGTACAATAATGAAAGAAATAACAGTGAACAAAGGGTAACTACAGGGAATGAGATCAGTGCTTACTCGCCGGTCTGTTCATTTTATGTCAAGTAGAGAACAGTAGCGGACGTGGAGGCTGATTCATTACTAACGCCAGGTATTGCCAGATGAGCGCCTGAATAGCGGTGCTTAGAGCGACTGCCAATAGACGCTGTGAGCGGGTATCGGGCGCTGTAACAGTGTCTAGGCCGCTGTAGTATTGATAAATGTGATGTGTGTTGGGTGCTGTAGCAACAGTATAACGCTGCAGTGAATGAGAGGTAGCGCCAGCTCAGTGCGTCCGGCTCTCGGCCCTCCGCACCATATATTACAAAACACTACACACACACAGCGTCATCGCTCTGGATCTGGGCGCTGTAGCATAGAGCGCCGGACGCTGTGTGTTCAAAGTCTGTTTTTGAACACATATTTCTACCAGTAACAAAGCGAAAACACAAGGAATGACATTGTTATAACACTGTGACATTAACACTTTAGTGCCAGACCTGTAATGATAATTCTGAATAAAAATATAAAAAATCCAGAAAATGTATAAAAGTGTTTGTTTGCAGCCAGGAGACGTCACACAATGATTGGAGCAAAAAATTGCCAAAAGCTATTTTAACACAAGCAAATGTTTGGCCATTGAAATGTATGGGAGAGCGACACTGAGCGAAAGGTAATACGTGGCGCTCCTGAATCTAGAGCGCCGGTGCTATACACTGAGCCGCCTGTAATAATACATGTGACGCTACATGACGCTGTTAGAGGCGCTATACACTGACCTGCCTGTAATAATACATGTGACGCTATATGACGCTGTTAGAGGCGCTATACACTGAGCTGCCTGTAATAATACATGTGACGCTACATGGCGCTGTTAGAGGCACTATACACTGACCTGCCTGTAATAATACATGTGACGCTACATGACGCTGTTAGAGGCGCTATACACTGAGCTGCCTGTAATAATACATGTGACGCTACATGACGCTGTTAGAGGTGCTATACACTGAGCTGCCTGTAATAATACATGTGACGCTACATGGCGCTGTTAGAGGCGCTATGCACTGACCTGCCTGTAATAATACATGTGACACTACATGGCGCTGTTAGAGGTGCTATACACTGACCTGCCTGTAATAATACATGTGACGCTACATGACGCTGTTAGAGGCGCTATACACTGACCTGCCTGTAATAATACATGTGACGCTACATGACGCTGTTAGAGGTGCTATACACTGACCTGCCTGTAATAATACATGTGACGCTACATGGCGCTGTTAGAGGCGCTATACACTGAGCTGCCTGTAATAATACATGTGACGCTACATGACGCTGTTAGAGGTGCTATACACTGAGCTGCCTGTAATAATACATGTGACGCTACATGGCGCTGTTAGAGGCGCTATGCACTGACCTGCCTGTAATAATACATGTGACACTACATGACGCTGTTAGAGGTGCTATACACTGACCTGCCTGTAATAATACATGTGACGCTACATGGCGCTGTTAGAGGCGCTATGCACTGACCTGCCTGTAATAATACATGTGACGCTACATGGCGCTGTTAGAGGCGCTATGCACTGACCTGCCTGTAATAATACATGTGACGCTACATGGCGCTGTTAGAGGCGCTATGCACTGACCTGCCTGTAATAATACATGTGACACTACATGACGCTGTTAGAGGTGCTATACACTGACCTGCCTGTAATAATACATGTGACGCTACATGGCGCTGTTAGAGGCGCTATGCACTGACCTGCCTGTAATAATACATGTGACGCTACATGGCGCTGTTAGAGGCGCTATGCACTGACCTGCCTGTAATAATACATGTGACGCTACATGGCGCTGTTAGAGGCGCTATGCACTGACCTGCCTGTAATAATACATGTGACGCTACATGGCGCTGTTAGAGGCGCTATGCACTGACCTGCCTGTAATAATACATGTGACGCTACATGGCGCTGTTAGAGGCGCTATACACTGAGCTGCCTGTAATAATACATGATGTGACGCTACATGCCGCTGTTAGAGGCGCTCACCAGATTCGCTTTTTATAAATGTGGTTTTGCGTACAGCGCCCGGCGTTCACCGGACGCTGCCTGCCGCTACGAGGAGCTACCTGGAGCTATCCCTTCTTAAATAAGCCCCTTAGTAAATCACCCCATTATTGTTCATTTTCAGTGCTTACATGGATCGCCAATGGTTGAGTTAGCTTGTTAGGGTTAAAGCAACTTGGAAGCTTCCCATGCACTTTAGCTCAACCATACCTTCCAACTTTTCAGGGTGGGAAAGAGGGACAATTGTTAAATTATGCCACGCCCCCTCATTGAGGGATGTATGAAGCCACGCCCCCTCATTGAGGGATGTATGAAGCCACGCCCCCTCA
The DNA here is from genome assembly GCA_027917425.1 of Gastrophryne carolinensis. NCBI lineage: Eukaryota > Metazoa > Chordata > Amphibia > Anura > Microhylidae > Gastrophryne > Gastrophryne carolinensis. The sequence continues at coordinate 476,591,842 of CM051237.1, read as the reverse complement.
TTGAGGGATGTATGAAGCCACGCCCCCTCATTGAGGGATGTATGAAGCCACGCCCCTCATTGAGGGATGTATGAAGCCACGTCCCCTCATTGAGGGATGTATGAAGCCACGCCCCCTCACTGAGGGATGGATAGGGGATAGATTGTAACTGTTACAATAGAAACACTTTGAATAGGCGAATGAATCATTTATTGCTGCAGATCTGCATGTTACACCCCAAAGAGGGACAAATGAGAACAACGAGGGACAGGGGGACATGGACTCAAAAGAGGGACAGTCCCTCCAAATCAGGGACACTTGGGAGGTGTGCATTCTTGCAATAAATCTCGTGCATTGGAGCTAGGTGGCGCTAACGCAAACTCACACATGCACACTCCAGTGTTTCAGACAGCAGCTCCCTGTCCTATCATTGCGACATGCACAGAAGCTGGCAGGCTGATTCATTACTAACGCCAGGTAGCGACAGATGAGCATCTGTAGAGCGGATTTCAGAACGGCCGCTAGTAGTCGCTGTGCTCGCCCATGGTTCGTTGTTTCAGAGCGCCTCAGCCGCTGGCCGGCATTGATGAATATGTTGTGTGAGTCGCTATAACATCAGTACTACGCTGTATGGGACTGAACGGTAGCGCCAGCTCAGTGCGGCTGACTCACACCACATTCATCAGAAAAACAGCCTCACACAGCGCCGGTGCTCAAAATCAGGTCGTTGTAGCCCAGAGCGCCGGAAGCTGTGTGATTAAAGTCCATTTTTGAACACATATCCACTAGTAACAAAGCTAAAACATATGACATTACATTGTTATTACATTGTAACATGAACACTTTACTACCAGACATGTAAGGACAATTCTGCATTTAAATTTTAAAAGTCAAAAACGTTTTTAAAAATGTATTTAAATAGTCCAGGAGAGGTCATGGAAATATTTGTTTAAAAAAATAAATAAATAAAAAGAAAAAACCCTGTTTAAAGAGAAGAAAGGTAACGTCCATTGAAATGTACGGGAGAGCGACAGGTAGCGACAGGTAATACCTGGCGCTCTGGAAGCTTCAGTGCCGGCGCTATACGCTGAGCCTTGGGTAATGATGAATTGGACGCTACATGGCGCTGTTCCAGTCACTCACCAGAATCGGCTTCATAAATGTGGAATTGCTGGCACCTTGGAAAAGTGAGCTAGGGCCTTATTTATGAAGGGATTGTTAATGAGAGGAAGCGACAGGTAGCGACAGGTGAACGCCGGACACGGCACGCAATTACACATTTATCAAGCAGAATCTGTTTAGCGACTGGAATAGCGCCATGTAGCGTCTGATTCATCATTTTCACAGCCTCAGCGAACAGCGCCGGCGTTCAGCCTTGCACAGCGCCAGATCTTGCTACCTGTCGCTCTCCCATACATTTCAATGGACGATCCTTTTCTTCTCTTTAAACTGGGTTTTTGGGTTTTTTTTTTAAAAATCACAAATAATTCTGTGACCTCTTCTTACATTGAATAAGCAGTTTTTCCACAATTTTTTCATATTTTATATATTTCCTCAGAAATGACATTACAGCTCTGCCATTACAGTGTCATGTTACAATGTTGTTACAATGTAATTCCATATGTTTTCGCTTTGTTACTAGTGGATAGATGCTGAAAAACAGACTTTAATCACACCGCCTCCTGCGCTCTGGGCTTCAGAGAAGCATTTTTCAGCGCCAGAGATTTGTGAGGCTGTTTTTTTGCTGAATATGTTGTGAGTCAGTCGCTATGAGCAGTCTAGGGGGGGAGGAGGATTGGAAGCCTTTAGGGGGTCCAATAGTCCTAAATGGAGTAGTTTGTGGGACTTGTCATACTAATAGAAGATTTGACCACGTTGCTTTCTGGGTGTATTTATTTGTCACAAAATATCTCCATAACTATACATCAATATATATACATATTTTTTCGTCATATGTTTTACCTTTAACAATACAAAGATTTTTCACATACTCCTAGTGGTACAGTACAAACTTCTTTCACATAATTACAGTACAAACTTCATTCACATATTTTTACAATACTGCTGGCGCAAGAGTGTCAGTTATTGGCATAGCTGCTCTATACTCGGTTCTAGCAATGTTTGCTGCGCCGTAGTTTAGTAGTTAACCAAGTTCATTGCATCTGTTTTTTATCATGCAGGAGCAAACGTTTAACGTTTCGCTGGTTCTCCAGCTTCCTCAGTGCAAAGTAATATCTAATATTAAACAAACAATGAGATCATGTTCAATAATAGTGAATTATCTACATATACTCTAATGAAAATTATTCAGGGTGTACTTACTGCCCAGATGCCTTGGTGATTAGGGGCAAAACTGCCTCTAATGAGTGGAGACGCCTATATGGGGAATGAGATGTTTAATTAGTGCTATGGATCGGTCCGGTGTATGTCACTGCGGTCCTGGTAGCCAGTAAATATAAAAGTACCTTGGTGGCGTGTTCTTAGTAGAGTTGGTGATCGGTGGGCTTTATTGTACTAGGAGCCGCCTCGTGCCTAAGTATGTGACCAAGGAGGGGAAGTAGTTAGAGACTGGCTGTACTGTAGTACAGTGTTAAAGTCACTAAACTGTTAAACTGTTAGAGGCAGTTTTGCCCCTAATCACCAAGGCATCTGGGCAGTAAGTACACCCTGAATAATTTTCATTAGAGTATATGTAGATAATTCACTATTATTGAACATGATCTCATTGTTTGTTTAATATTAGATATTACTTTGCACTGAGGAAGCTGGAGAACCAGCGAAACGTTAAACGTTTGCTCCTGCATGATAAAAAACAGATGCAATGAACTTGGTTAACTACTAAACTACGGCGCAGCAAACATTGCTAGAACCGAGTATAGAGCAGCTATGCCAATAACTGACACTCTTGCGCCAGCAGTATTGTAAAAATATGTGAATGAAGTTTGTACTGTAATTATGTGAAAGAAGTTTGTACTGTACCACTAGGAGTATGTGAAAAATCTTTGTATTGTTAAAGGTAAAACATATGACGAAAAAATATGTATATATATTGATGTATAGTTATGGAGATATTTTGTGACAAATAAATACACCCAGAAAGCAACGTGGTCAAATCTTCTATTAGTATGACAAGTCCCACAAACTACTCCATTTAGGACTATTGGACCCCCTAAAGGCTTCCAATCCTCCTCCCCCCCTAAACTTCAGACGTTAGGAGTAGGGACGACCACTACCAAGTAGGATCCAGGTTTCCAATCGGATGGTGGGACCATAACACCCCACCTTTTCCCCCCCCAAGAGCTATGAGCAGTCGCTAACATGCGCTCCCATACAGCGCTGTACTGGTCAAATAGCGACTCCTCACAATGTATTCAACATTACTGGACAGCGACTGAGTTGCTATGAACTAGCGACCCACGGCCGAGCACAGCGACTACTAGCGGGCGCTCTGAAAATGCCGCTACAGACGCTCATCTGTCGCTACCTGGCGTTAGTGATGAATCAGCCTGCCCATCTCACGGAAAGCGTGGGGAAAGGATACCAGGACCTTTAGCAGGGGCTTGGATGGTGATTTCATTCCATGTTTTTTTCTTTTCTGTGCACTTTAAAGAATTTCTCTTTCTGGATTTTTTGCATTAGCACTTTATATAGGCACCTTACATATCTCTCTGTATATATTTTCGGATGAACTGTATCAATTGCGCAATATTGGTATATTTTGGCAGTTTTGTATATTTTTCACTTATTTTGATGTCCCTGTAGTGAGAATGTTTTTAGATTGTTGTGAGTTATTTTAATATTAATAAATTCATGAATACAATGTAGATTATAGTATTTCCTATTGCGGCATTCATTTGATATATTTTCGATTGCGTTTCAGAAACAAATATGTATTCTGTATATATAGGAGAGATTATTTTCTTAGCCTCTTCATATTTGTTTTGTATAAATAATGATGCGAGTGATGATAATGCAGAACCAGGTGTAGCGGCCATTGGCCTTGATTCACTAAGGCCCTTATTTAACAAGGGATAGCACCAGGTAGCGAATGGTGAGCGAACGGTAATGACGGTCGCCGCCACGAGTACGCCGGCTCCCCTCCGCAATCACACATTTATCAAGCCGATCCTGCTTAGCGACTGACAGAGCGCCATATAGCGACTCATTCATCATTATTCCAGCCTCACCCCACAGCGCCAGCGAGCGACCTTGAACAGCGACAGGTATGACCTCTCGCTACCTGGCGCTCTCCAATGCATTTCAATGGAGCAATCTTTAAATATTCTTAATTAATTGCTATTAATGTTTTTTTTTTTTTTTTTTTTTTAAATGTCAAAAATTCTGTGACCACTTCTGCAATGTTAGATATTTTTTTTAAGGTAAAAAAAAAAAAAAAAATGTGCAGAATTGATATTACAGGTCTGATATTAATGTATTCATATTACAAAATGTTTTGAAAAACATGTTCTTTTTTTTTTTCAAAAAATATGGTTGTTTGGGGGGTAAAAAACTACTTTTAACACATCGCCGCCAGCGCTCTGGGGTTTAAACAAGCATTTCACAGCGCGAGAATTTTTTGAGCGTGATTTGTTAATGAATATGGTGGGAGCCGTTCGCTATGGCCGTTCGCTGTCATGCGCTCCCATACAGCGCGGAACCTGTCAAACAGCGACTCCTAACCCCGTATTCAACATTACCGCACACTGACGGGGTCGCTGTCAACAGCCGAACAACGGCCAAGCACAGCGAATACTAGCGTGCGCTGTGAAAATAACGCTACTGTCGCTCATCTGTCGCTACCTGGCGCTATTAATGAATCGGCCTCTAAGAGTTGAAAAAAATTCTCATGGTAGTAAAATATTCAATTCATGAGAAAAAAGCCTGAGAATTTCACTGTTACTGAATCACTAGATAGAAAGACAATGAAAGTCAATGGCACTTTTTTACTCTTGAAAAAGGTATTGAACTTTTTACCCCTTTTTACCTGTAGTAAAAAGTGCCATTGACTTTCATTGTTTTTTTATCTGGTGATTCAGTAACAGTGACATTCTCAAGCTTTTTTCTCAAGAATATTGAATATTTTACTACCATGAGAATTTTTTTCAACTCTTAGAGGCCGATTCATTAATAGCGGCAGGTAGCGACAGTTGAGCGACTGTAGCAGTATTTTCACAGCGCCCGCTAGTAGTCGCTGTGCTTGGCCATTGTTCGGTTGTTGACAGCGACTCAGTCGGTGTGCAGTAATGTTGAATACAAGGTGACGAGTCGCTATTTGACTGGTTCCGCGATGTATGGGTGCGCATGATAGCGACTGGTCAGAGCGACCGGCTCCCACCATATTCATCAAAAAATCACGCTCAAAAAATTCAAGCACTGTGAAATGCATGTTTAAACCCCAGAGCGCTGGCGGCGATGTGTTAAAAGTAGTTTTTTAACCCCCAAACCACCATATTTTTAGAAACAAAAAAAAAAAAATTTTTAAAGAATTTAGTAATATGAATACAATAATATCAGACCTGTAATATCAATTCTGCACAATTTTTTTTTTTTTTTTGCAGAGGTGGTTACAGAATTTTTCACATGTAAAAAAAAAAAAAAACATTAATAACAATTAATTATTAATATTTAAAGATTGTTCCATTGGATTGGAGAGCGCCAGGTAGCGAGAGGTCATACCTGTCGCTGTTCAAGGTTGGACGCTGGCGCTGTGGGCTGAGGCTGGAATAATGATGAATGAGTCGCTATATGGCGCTATCTCAGTCGCTAAGCAGGATCGGCTTGATAAATGTGTGATTGTGGTGGGGAGCCGGCGTTCTCGTGGCGGGGCCCGTCATTACCGGCCGCTCACCAGTCGCTACCTGACGCTTTTCCTTCATAAATAAGGGCCTTAGTGAATCAAGGCCATTGTATTGGTTGACTTAATTGTCGGCTTCCCTGACCCTGTGTCCCTTCCGCCCTTATCCTGTCTCTCTGTGGAGTAGGGCTTTGCCCTCTTTCTGATGTCACTTCCAGTCGGGCATGGTGATCTCTGCTGCCGCTTATGGTGGCGCTTCTGCCCCTTTCGTTGTGCCTGGGAGACGGGACCGGGGATGAATTAAACACAGGGTGAGTCACCTGACCAATGCTATCAATTTATTCATCTGTTTGATTGATCTATTTAACTATCCACCAATTTTCCAATTATTCCGGGGTGCTCCAAGAGGGGCACTGCATACATCACGCTAGTATTTAAATGTGTGTTATGGGAGCAGGAGGTTATGCCATGAGTAAGGGCTGAGCCTGTGCCCGAAACGCGTTGGCAATTTATCTGCTCCCTTATTGCTTGTTACCGACCTGTTTATGTGGATGGAATTCTTTTAATCTGTATGGAAATAAACGTGGATCAAGTATTCTTTTAACCGGATAATGGCTGGCGTTATTGCTGAATTTAGTCGTGTTATGAGAGGAGCGCACATTTCCATGATCTTTGTTCTCAAGGCTGATTGTAACTGTCTGTATGTAGATTATTAGTTTGTGATCTTTTTTTGGGAGTTGGTGGTGCTGATTAGGATCTCCATTTGTGGTTATTGGGGCCACATTTTTTGGATTCTTAAAGTGGACCAACACCCAGGATTTTGACTATCCTGGGTATTGGTCCACTTCCGCAGGGCACCCCGATCGTGAGTGCCCCGCTGTGTGAAACCCCCCAGAAAGCCCCAAAAACTAACCTGACCCTGCTTCCATGTGACCTGCTTGTCAAGGAGAGGCAGCGACGGACAAGCTGAGCGTGGGCCACTGCCACCTCCCGCACATCCTTCTTACAGGGAGCGTGCCCGCGTGGGCCATTCACAAACGACCGGCGCGGGTGCACACCCTGTTAGAGGGACGCGCGGGAGGTGGCGGCGGCCCGCGCATGTGCCGCTGGAACGAGGATCAGGTAGGATTTTCAGGGATCTGGGGGGGTTTTCACACAGCAATCGGGGGGCCCCGCAATCAGGGAGCTGATCGGTCCGGGAATCTTATAGATTCCTGGACCGATCAGGGGAGGGTGTTGGTCCACTTTAAACAATGTGGAATTGCGTGCCGTGTCCGGCGTTCACCTGGCACTACCTGGCGCTTACAAGGCGCTCCCCGGCGCTATCCCTTCATGAACAAAGCCCTAAGTAAGACCTAGCAGCGTGCAGGGCGAAAAACAACTTGAATATGTCAATCTGAAACTGAAGGTCTAAAAATTAAAATTAAAAAAAAAACCATTTGGATGGCGGCGCCTTGTTATTGCACAGATGTGCCAGGAAAGATGGCGTGCCAAGATCCGCCCACCTTCAGCTCCCCAAATCTGTTACTCAGAAGCGGAAAGCGGCGCGAGCCTCGGGGAAGGCGTATTTACCGCTAAGACGGTTTAATAGCTGTGACGTCAAACGCAGTTAACGCTTTCTGCGCTGGAAGAATGAAAATGACTTATCAGTTGGCTGCGGGAGGGGGGGGGGGCGATCCAGCAGGAACATGGGAAAGAGGAAGTAAAGACAGAATTAAACCTTCAGCATCAATTAATGAAAACCCCAAACCCTTAAAAAACGATTCCCCCAGCATCTAAAATTAATTTATTTTAGATTCTTAGAGGCCGATTCATTAAAAGCGGCAGGTAGCGACAGATGAGCGACTGTAGCGGCATTTTCAGAGCGCCCGCTAGTAGTCGCTGTGCTTTGCCGTAATGTTGAATATTGGGTGAGGAGTCGCGATTTGACAGGTTCTGCGCTGTATGGGAGCGCATGACAGCGAATGGCCATAGCGAACGGCTCCCAGCATATTCATTAACAAATCACGCTCAAAAAATTATCGCGCAGTGAAATGCTTGTTTAAACCCCAGAGCGCTGGCGGCGATGGGTTAAAAGTAGTTTTTTAACCCCCAAACAACCATATTTTTGGAAAAAAAAAACAAGTTTTTCTAAACATTTAGTAATATGAATACATTAATATCAGACCTGTAATATCAATTCTGCACAATTTTTGATTTATTTATTTTTTTTTTTACCTTAAAAATTATCTAACATTGCAGAAGTGGTCACAGAATTTTTCACATTTAAAAAAAAAAAAAAAAAATTAATAGCAATTAATTCTGAATATTTAAAGATTGCTCCATTGAAATGCATTGGAGAGCGCCAGGTAGCGAGAGGTCATACCTGTCGCTGTTCAAGGTCGGACGCTGGCGCTGTGGGCTGAGGCTGGAATAATGATGAATGAGTCGCTATATGGCGCTATCTCCGTCGCTAAGCAGGATCGGCTTGATAAATGTGTGATTGCGGAGGGGAGCCGGCGTTCTCGTGGCGGTGACCGTCATTACCGTTCGCTCACCATTCGCTACCTGGCGCTATCCCTTGTTAAATAAGAGCCTATGTCACTTACTTATTATTCTTTCCCCCACTGAGCTGCAACTCTGCTCAGGACTCTAGGATACGGGCGCCGCCATATTGATTGAGAAGCATCACATACTGAGGAGAGGAGAGAGAGATAAAGTGCAGGGGGTGGGGTTATAGCTGTGCTTTGTCCAGGCAGAGCAGAGCTGGGGTCAGGGAAAGGACAGCAATCCCAGAATACAGAGCTACACAGTCAGAAGACACTTCCTGTTTGCAGCAGCCTGATGCTCCATGAGCCACCATCTTGGATGTTTAAAAGCTTATAACATGCAGCAGATGCAGGTAGGATGTGGATAATCTGTATGTACAGGGGGGAAACATATAAGATAGACTCTTATTCAGGGTGAAGGTCCGGATTAATGTGGGCAATCTGTATGTACAGGGGGAAACATATAAGATAGACTCTTATTCAGGGTGAGGGTCCAGATTAATGTGGGGAATCTGTATGTACAGGGGTGGGAACATACAAGATAGGCTCTTATTCAGGGTGAGGGTCCGGATTAATGTGAGCAATCTGTATGTACATGGTGTGGGAAACATATAAGATATGCTCTTATTCAGGGTGAGGGTCTGGATTAATGTGGGCAATCTGTATGTACAGGGGGAAACATATAAGATAGACTCTTATTCAGGGTGAGGGTCTGGATTAATGTGGGGAATCTGTATGTACAGGGGCGGGAACATACAAGATAGGCTCTTATTTAGTGTGAAGGTCCGGATTAATATGGGCAATATGTATGTACAGAGGGAAACATATAAGATAGGCTCTTATTCAGGGAGAGGGTCTGCTTTAACTTCCTTTAATACTGCCCTAAACATTGACAGCATAGGGCATCCCAGGTCAGAATGCCCCAATGCACCGTGCTGCTCAATATTGGGGCATGCTGACACCCAACACCAGGGCAGACTGGCCGAAACGGGATAACTGCCCAGTGGGCCGCACTGCTTTGTAGCTAGTTTGGCTGCTGCTTTAAACACCCACATACAATCCCTGCCCCCTTAGTCTCCCTCTCAGCCCCACTGTACTTACAATACAAGGAACCCCAGCCCCTAATGCTATAGCGCCACTATACCCACAAGCCAAGGAACCCCAGCCCCTAATGCTATAGCGCCACTGTACCCACAAGCCAAGGAACCCCAGCCCCTAATGCTATAGCGCCACTGTACCCACAAGCCAAGGAACCCCAGCCCCTAATGCTATAGCGCCACTGTACCCAAAAGCCAAGGAACCCCAGCCCCTAATGCTATAGCGCCACTATACCCACAAGCCAAGGAACCCCAGCCCCTAATGCTATAGCGCCACTATATCCACAAGCCAAGGAACCCCAGCCCCCAATGCTATAGCCCCAATGTACCCACAAGCCAAGGAACCCCAGCCCCCAATGCTATAGCCCCACTGTACCCACAAGCTAAGGAACCCTAGCCCCCAATGCTATAGCCCCACTGTACCCACAAGCTAAGGAACCCCAGCCCCCAATGCTATAGCCCCCTGTACCCAGAAGCTAAGGAACCCCAACCCCCAATGCTATAGCCCCACTGTACCCACAAGCTAAGGAACCCCAGCCCCCAATGCTATAGCCCCACTGTACCCACAAGCTAAGGAACCCTAGCCCCCAATGCTATAGCCCCACTGTACCCACAAGCCAAGGAACCCCAGCCCCTAATGCTATAGTGCCGGCATCATGGTCGGGGGGCCACAGTAGGGATGCCTCGGGCCGGGCCAGGGAAAAAATCCAGGGCTGATTCTTGGCCCCAGTCCGCCACTGCCCACCACTATCCAGCAACGGCATCCAGACAGCTGCCCAGCCGATTGGATTTGTAGGGCAGGCATGCCAATATTATGCCAGGCCGCCCGCTCATCCTGATTAGTTGGCAGCAGTCACCCTGAGGAAGTGGCTGGATACTAGGCCACGGAACGCGTGGGAATTTACCTCCTGTCTTTAGGAGTAGCATCACACTTAGGTGATATTTTTTCTTGATGACTTGTTTACATATGTAATAGATAGGACATATTTTTTGCGCAATATTGCTCCAGCACTTTATTTTAGCACTGAGCATTTTTTAATTGTGGAATCATGTACGCACATAATAGATTTGCCTTTTAGTTGCCATTTAGGAGTTTGTAGATAAGATGTGTGTATGTAAAAAAAGAGGGATGGTGATTAAAATATTCACTCCGGAACACTCTGGAACACAGCCCCCCCCCCCCCCCCCCCTCCTCCAGGGAACCACCGGTGAATTAGCCGCGTTCTTCGGCTACAAGCAGAATTCATTAAACCCTTGTCAGTGTCAGTCTAGTCTGTAGCCATTCGGGGGTCCGCGTCCGGTGGGGGGGGGGGGGGGCACATTTATGGAAAAAGGCGATTTTGCTAGATTGCTTTTACAAGAAGAGATTAATCATTTATGGCTGTCACCGCTCCTGTCAGTCTCTTCTAACTTGTGAAGCGCTTCTTCTTTTTTTTCGTCGCTGTCATTTCGGGACACGTGTCGCGCTTTTTCTCCTCATTTACTGCAAATGGTCCGAGCAAGATCATTTCATTTAATGGGATTAGGAAAAATGTTTTAGCGTTGTGTCTGTTTACATGGTTTTGAAGCGTTGGCAGATAGTGGTGTAAATATTACTTACGTTTGTGCTATGGGGGCTTTAGAGCCTTTTCCTGCTATGAAATGACGCCGCAATACGCGGGAACCGCAGCAGCACCATGCAGCAGACTTGAGGGTAAACAGCATCAGCAGAGGACCCATTGGTGGCAGTTCAGCTATAGGGTGACACACCACAATGGGGGCTCTCTGAGACTTTCTTGCTCAAGGGGTCCACATTAATCCGGACCTTCACCCTGAATAAGAGCCTATCTTGTATGTTTCCCCCCCTGTACATACAGATTGCCTACATTAATCCGGACCTTCACCCTGAATAAGAGCCTATATTGTATGTTTCCCCCCCCCCCCCCCCCGTACATACAGATTGCTCACATTAATCTGGACCGTCACCCTAAATAAGAGCCTATTTTATATGTTCCCCCCCCCCCCTCTGTCAGAGGAGTAGCTAAGCTTTCTGGCACCCTGGGCAAAAATTCGGAATGGTGCCCCCCCACCTATTCTCAGGCCCCCCTTTGGCACCCCCCTGACCTGCTGCACCCAGGGCAAGTGTGCCTCCTGCTCCCCCCTAGCTAAGCCCCTGCATCCTGTACATACAGATTGCTCATATTAATAATCATCCTACCTGCACCTATTGTCTTTTCTAAGCCTTTAAACACACAAGATGGCGGCCCATGGAGTCTCAGGCTGCCTGCAGACAGGAAGTGCCTTCTGAATTTGCTTCTCTGCATTGTGGGATTGCTGTCCCCAGCTCTGCTCTTTCTGTGCAAAACACAGCTATAACCTCACCCCCTGCACCCTTCACTCCTTTCCTGAGACTCTCTTGCTCACGGACCCACGTTAACCTGGAGCTGGCCAAGCAGCCAGGATGCCAAGGCAGCAGCTGCAGTGTAGAACCAGAGCCCAGTAGCAGATAACCCAATGGCATTAGAGGTTCCATTGGTGGCAGCAAAAGACCAGGGGGCAGGAGGACCATCTGTTGGTCAAAAAAGGCAGAGGCAGCAATGATCCCGGTGTCAGCAGAGGAGACCCAGAGAAGGTCAGCAGTGAGGAGTCTGAGGCAATAGCACCCCTGACGTTGCCAAATGTCCTTCTGTCTCTGACGCCTGCCCAAAGGGTTAGTGTGATGGAGATACACAAGAGGACGGTCCGTCACCATCACTCACCATAACCAGGCAAGTGTCAGGACCCCATCTTCAGGAGCCCACTTAGGCTTGGACTGGCCTGTGAATTGATTCTCTGATCAGCACCACCCACTGGAGTGGTGTCCAAGTGTGCAGATCTACTCACGGCTGGCCTCAGACCCAGAGGACGATTAGCGGGAAAGAAGAAGGTGGTGAGTGATGGAGGGCGAGCGGCAGCAGTTCTGAAGCCAGTGAGGACCAGAGGATGTTTGGGAGAAGTGGTGGACCCTTCAGCAGCATGCGAGGACTAGAAGATGTTCAGCAGCAGTATGGAGTGAAGGGCTATTGGCAGCAGGACAGAAGGCTACAGGGACCAGAGGATTATCAGTAGCAGGTGGTGTGGGCTATAGAAAGATGGTTGGCAGTAGAGAAGGTTGTGAGAAGAAGGTGGCGGTGAGGTATGGAGGGCAATCGGCACCAGTTCTGAAGCCAGTGAGGACCCGAGGATGATTGGGAGAAGTGGTGGACCCTTCAGCAGCATGCGAGGACTAGAAGATGTTCAGCGGCAGTGTGGACTGAAGGGCGATTGGCAGCAGGACAGAAGGCAACAGGGACCAGAGGATGATCAGTAGCAGCTGGCAAGGGCTATAGAAAGATGGTTGACAGTGGAGAAGGTAGTGAGGACTTGAGCGTAATCAGCTTCAGTAGAACATCCATTGGTGGCAGTGCTATAGGGTGACATGACTTGATGTGGCATCTGACGTGACACACCACAAAGGGGTCCCTCTGAGACTCTCTTGCTCATGGGCCCACATTAACCTGAAGCAGCCAGGATGCCAAGGCAGCAGCTGCAGTGTAAAACCAGGCCCTAGTAGCAGAAAACTCAGTGGCATTAAAGGCTTCATTGGTGGCAGCAAAAGACCAGGGGGCAGGAGGACCAGTTGATGGGCACAAGGACCAGAGGACCTGCTGGTCAAAAGTTGCAGAGGCAGCAATGATCCTGGGGTCAGCAGAGGAGACAGAGAACCAGAGAAGGTCAGCAGTGAGGAGCCTGAGGCTCTGAAATCAATTTACAAAGCCTCCAAATGTCACAAAACCTGCTGATGTCATGTTGTCTAAGGCCAGCGGCTCAGAGCGCGCTGGCGGCCGCATCCACCGCTTCCCTCTAACGGGGAGCGTTAGTGCGCAGGCTAGAGGGATAGCGGGGATTTGGCCGCAGGTCGTGCATGCGCTGTTGGACCGGGAAATACAGTAAGTGTATGCGGCAACCTGGGGTGGTTTCACACAGCAGGGCATCCCGATTTTGGATGCCCTGGGGGGGAGGGAATCGATCTGCCCAGGAATCTTATAGATGGCATGGGTCTTGGTCCACTTTAAGTGTGGCCGGCGCTTGGCGCTGAAGACAAAACCAGCGCCGTCGTTTGGTTGCCGGGCAGGAGAGGACACACAATAATTTGATCCTAAAATTGAGAAAAATATTAATTAAAACGCCATTTATACACAAGTAAATAAAACACCATTGAAATGTATGTGAGAGCGACACTAAGCTACAGGTGCTACATGGCGCTGCTGAACACACAGCGCCGGCGCTATACACTGAGCCACCGCTAGTGACACATGTGACGCTACATGGCGCTGCTGAGCACATAGTATCGGCGCTATACACTGAGCCACCGCTAGTGACACACGTGACGCTACATGGCACTGCTGAACACACAGCGCCGGCACTATACACTGAGCCACTGCTAGTGACACATGTGACGCTACATGGCGCTGCTGAGCACATAGTGCCGGCACTTTACACTGAGCCACCGCTAGTGACACATGTGACGCTACATGGCGCTGCTGAGCACATAGCGCCAACACTTTAAACTGAGCCACCGCTAGTCACACATGTGACGCTACATGGCCCTGCTGAGCACATAGCGCCGGAACCTTACACTGAACCACCTCTAGTGACACATGTGACACTACATGGCGCTGCTAAGCACATAGCGCTGGCGCTATACACTGAGCCACCGCTAGTGACACATGTGATGCTACATGGCGCTGCTGAGCACATAGCGCCGACACTTTACACTGGGCCACCGCTAGTGACACATGTGACGCTACATGGCGCTGCTGAGCACATAGCGCCGGCACTTTACACTGAGCCACCGCTAGTGACACATGTGACGCTACATGGTGCTGCTGAGCACATAGCGCCGGCACTTTACACTGAGCCCCCGCTAGTGACACATGTGATGCTACATGGCACTGCTGAGCACATAGCGCTGGCGCTTTTACACTGAGCCACCGCTAGTGACACATGTGACGCTACATGGCGCTGCTGAGCACATAGCGCCGGCGCTATATACTGAACTACCGCTAGTGACACATGTGACGCTACATGGCGCTGCTGAGCACATAGCACCGTGGCTATACACCGAGCCACCGCTAGTGACACATGTGACGCTACATGGCGCTGCTGAGCACATAGCGCCGGCACTTTACACTGAGCCACCGCTAGTGACACATGTGATGCTACATGGCGCTGCTGAGCACATAGCGCCGGCGCTATACACTGAACTACCGCTAGTGACACATGTGACGCTACATGGCGCTGCTGAGCACATAGCACCGTGGCTATACACCGAGCCACCGCTAGTGACACATGTGACGCTACATGGCGCTGCTGAGCACATAGCGCCGGCACTTTACACCGAGCCACCGCTAGTGACACATGTGACACTACATGGCGCTGCTGAGCACATAGCACTGGCGCTATACACTGAGCCACCTGTAATAATACATGTGACGCTACATGGCGCTATTAGAGGCGCTCACCGGATTCGCTTTCATATATATGGTTTTCACATACAGCGCCCGACGTTCACCTGACGCTACGTGGCGCTATCTGGCATTAGAGTTTCTTAAATAACCCCCTAAATCTCTCCCGCTTATTAAGGGGCCACCCCGCCTTTTGCCGGAGCACTCTGTCAGCACCACTAATTCCTCTAATCTTTACTTACTTGCAGATCGATTACATTTACAAGCCGGGACAGCGGCATTGATTTCTCCTCCGGCATCAGCTAAGACAGCCGTACCGCTCTAACCCCCCCCCGCGCGCCCCCGCCATTGGGGAGACTGATGTGTTCATTTAGAGTCATCAGCGCTGAGCCGGCCATTCCACCTCTTCACTTGCCAAGAGCTATAGAGTCATTGTCAAGCCGACCCTTATAACTAACAAAAGAAAAGACAAGTATAACAAGCATATCTCCCGCGTTCTCAGGGTGGGAAAGAGGGACCATTGTTAAATTAGGGATGGGTGAAGCCACGCCCCCTCATTGAGGGATGGATGAAGCCACGCCCCCTCATTGAGGGATGGATAGGAGATACATTGTAACAGTTACAACAATAGAAACACTTTGAATAGACAAATTAATTATTTAATGCTGCAGATCTGCATGTTACACCTCAAAGAGGGACAATATGTAAATGAAGCCATGCCCCCTCATTGAGGGATGGATGAAGCCACGCCCCCTCATTGAGGGATGGATAGGGTGTAACAGCTACAACAATAGAAAGACTTTTAATAGGCGAATGAATCATTTATTGCTGCAGATCTGCATGTTACACCTCAAAGAGGGACAATATGTAAATTAAGCCACGCCCTCTCATTGTGGGGTGGGTGAAGCCACGCCCCCCCATTGAGTGCTGGATGAAGCCAAACACCCTTATTGAGGGCTGGGTGAAGCCACGCCTCCTCATTGAGGGCTGGATGAAGCCACACCTCCTCATTAAGGGATAGATGAAGCCATGCCTCCTCATTGAGGGCTGGATGAAGCCACACCCCCTTATTGAGGGCTGGGTGAAGCCACGCCCCCTCACTGAGGGCTGGATGAAGCCATACCCCCTTATTGAGGGCTGGATGAAGCCACGCCCCCTCATTGAGGGCTGGATGAAGCCACACACCCTTATTGAGGGCTGGATGAAGCCACGCCCCCTCATTGAGGGCTGGATGAAGCCACACCCCCTTATTGAGGGCTGGATGAAGCCATGCCCCCTCATTGAGGACAGGATGAAGCCACGCCCCCTCATTGAGGGCTGGATGAAGCCCCACCCCCTTTTTGAGGGCTGGCTGAAGCCACACCCCCTTATTGAGGGCTGGATGAAGCCACGCCCCCTCATTAAGGGCTGGATGAAGCCACACACCCTTATTGAGGGCTGGATGAAGTCACACCCCCTTATTGAGGGCTGGATGAAGCCACACCCCCTTATTGAGGGCTGGATGAAGCCACACACCCTTATTGAGGGCTGGATGAAGCCACACACCCTTATTGAGGGCTGGATGAAGCCACGCCCCCTTATTGAGGGCTGCATGAAGTCACACCCCCTTATTGAGGGCTGGATGAAGCCACACCCCCTTATTGAGTGCTGGATGAAGCCACACCCCCTTATTGAGGGCTGGATGAAGCCATGCCCCCTCATTGAGGGCTGGAAGGAGCCACACCCCCTCATTGAAGGATGGATGAAGCCACACCCCCTTATTGAGGGCTGGATGAAGCCATGCCCCCTTATTGAGGGCTGGATGAAACCACACCCCCTCATTGAAGGATGGATGAAGCCACACCCCCTTATTGGGGGGCTGGATGAAACCACACTCCCTCATTGAAGGATGGATAGGAGATGGGATGTAAAACAGGCAAATGAATAATTTATTGCTGCAGATCTGCATGTTAAACCTCAAAGAGGGACAAATGAGAAAACAACCAAGGGACAGGGGGACATGGACTCAAAAGAGGGACAGTCCCTCCAAATCAGGGACACTTGGGAGGTATGAACAAGATTTGTTGGCTGGAGTCCTAACAGACCAAAAATAATAATTTCTAAACGCTTTCTAACGAAAGAGGCGACAACTCACCTCTTCCCGGTCCTACGGCGCATGCGCGTCCGCTCGTCCAATCAGTGCGCCAGCGGCTCCGAGCTCACTGACACCTGCATCCCCCGTTTCCCTCTAACAGGCAGCGTGCCGGCCATTCACAAACGCCTGGCGCGGGTACGGGCCCTGCTAGAGGGATGGCGGGGATCCGGCACGCACATTTGGACCGGCAAACAAGGTAAGTGTATGGGGCGACATGGTGGTGGTTACACACAGCGGGGCATCCCGATTTTGAATGCTCCGGGGGGAGGGAATTGATCGGCCCGGGGATCTTATAAATTCCCCCCAGAGACATCCAAAAACCGGATGCCCTGCTGTGTGAACCCCCCGACTCCCCTAAAAAACCTACCTTCTCCCCAATCTAACCGCACATGCCTGAGACAGCAGCCGTCGTGAGCAGGGTGCGCACCAGGCTCTGGGAATGGCCGGCACCACTCACCTCCCTTTGGAGGGCAGACGTATGAGCCGTAGGACCAGGGAAAGGTGTTTTACTGTGCGACCCCTCTGGGATGCCCCCCCCCCCCCTCCCGGGGGCAAAGACCAAAACCCAAGATAGTTTGAATTCTGGGTTTTAAAGCAGACCTTCAGCATCATTTAATGAAAAGCCCAAACTCTTAAAAACGATTCCCCAGCATCTAAAGTTAATATATTTCATGTTTTTAGTCACTTACTTATTATTCTTTCCCCCACTGGGCTGCAACTCTGTTCAGGACTCTAGGATATGGGCGCCGCCATCTTGACTCAGTACTGAGGAGAGGAGGGGTCAAAAGTACAGCGGGGTTATAGCTGTGCTTTGCACAAACAGAGCAGAGCTGGGGTCAGGGAAAGGACAGCAATCCCAGAATGCAGAGCGGCATATTTGCAGGCAGCCTGCAACTCCATGGGTCGCCATCTTGGATGTTTAAAGTCTAAGAAAATGCAGTAGATGCAGGTAGGATGATTTTTAATGTGAGCAATCTGTATGTACAGGGTGTGGGAAACATATAAGATACGCTCCTATTTAGGGTGAAGGTCCGGATTTATGTGGGCAATCTGTATGTACAGGGGGGAAACATATAACATAGGCTCTTATTCAGGGTGAAGGTCCGGATTAATGTGAGCAATCTGTATGTACAGGGTGTGGGAAACATATAAGATAGGCTCTTATTCAGGGTGAAGGTCTGGATTAATGTGAGCAATCTGTATGTACAGGGTGGGGGAAACATATAAGATAGGCTCTTATTCAGGGTGAAGGTCCGGATTAATGTGGGAAATCTGTATGTACAGGGTGTGGGAAACATATAAGATAGGCTCTTATTCAGGGTGAAGGTCCGGATTAATGTGGGAAATCTGTATGTACAGGGTGTGGGAAACATATAAGATAGGCTCTTATTCAGGGTGAAGGTCCGGATTAATGTGGGCAATCTGTATGTACAGGGTGTGGGAAACATATAAGATAGGCTCTTATTCAGGGTGAAGGTCCGGATTAATGTGAGCAATCTGTATGTACAGCGTGGGGGAAACATGTAAGATAGGCTCTTATATGGAGTGAAGGTCCGGTTTAAGTGATACATTGGAGCACCTGAAGATGAGACAGCTTATTGGTGGGATTATTAATGCGCGCCGCACGTGCCGCCGCTCCCGTCAAGGGCTCTAATAAGATCCTTCAGCTGGAAGAAGTGATTACGGGAATGGAGCGCGCCGACTAATTAATGAACCGCGGTGGAGATATTGAAGGAATTCGCGCCGCTCGCCATCCCTCACGTTACAATGCCGCTCACTGACGATTCGCTATCATTTGTCACATCCCGTCCTGAGCCGAGACTGGAGAGGATTATGGGAATATCGCAGGGAAAGCGGAGCAGAAAGAGGAGGAGGAGGGGAGTATAGACTTACCTGGACCTCATTCTGCAGATCTGTGGCCTGACACAGAGCCCTAACTCACATTAGGCAAACCTAGGCCTGTGCCTAGGGCAGCAACCTGTAGGGGGCGCTGGCGTTACCGCTAAAGAAAAAAATAAGGCCTATTGCCAGCACATTAATGACTCCTAAGCCAGGGCCGGCGTCATCACTGGTGCCTGGACCCTGCCCCCTCATCCCCTCTACCCCGGGCAGCCCCTATACAGGACACAGGGCCGTGCAGTAACCAGGACTAAGGACTGTTAGCCAGGGGCAGAGTGGCCATTAGGCGAGACTTTCTTTCTTTCTGTTTATTTCCTTCTGTTCTTTTCCTTGATTCTTTCTTTCCATTTGTTCTTTGTTTCTTATTTTTCTTTCTTTCTTTCTTTCTTTCTTTCTTTCTTTCTTTCTTCTTTCCATCTGTTCTTTGTTTCTTACTTTCATCTGTTCTTTCTGCCATTCAAGTTCTTTTTTTTGTGCTTTCTATTATTTCTTTCAGTCCCTCTAATACTTGTTTATTTCCTTCTATTCTTTTCTTTGCATTTATTCTTTGTTTGTTTTGTGTTTCAATTCTGCCATTTCTTTCTTTCTTTTTTCTTTCTTCTTTCCATCTGTTCTTTGTTTCTTTATTTCATCTGTTCTTTCTGCTATTCAAGTTATTTCTTTCTTTGTGCTTTCTATTATTTCTCTCAGTCCCTCTAATACTTGTTTATTTCCTTCTATTCTTTTCTTTGCATTTATTCTTTGTTTGTTTTGTGTTTCAATTCTGCCATTTCTTTCTTTCTTTCTTTCTTTCTTTCTTTCTTTCTTTCTTTCTTTCTTTCTTTCTCTCTTTCTTTCTTTCTTTCTTTCTTTCTCTCTTTCTTTCTTTCTTTCTCTTTCTTTCTTTCTTTCTTTCTCTCTTTCTTTCTTTCTCTCTTTCTTTCTTTCTTTCTTTCTTTCTCTTTCTTTCTTTCTTTCTTTCTTCTTTCCATCTGTTCTTTGTTTCTTACTTTCATCTGTTCTTTCTGCCATTCAAGTTTCTTTTTTTTTGTGCTTTCTATTATTTCTCTCAGTCCCTCTAATACTTGTTTATTTCCTTCTATTCTTTTCTTTGCATTTATTATGTGTTTCTTTTGTGTTTCAATTCTGCCATTTCTTTCTTTCTTTCTTTCTCTCTTTCTTTCTTTCTTTCTTTCTTTTTTTCTTTCTTTCTCTTTCTTTCTTTCTTTCTTTCTCTCTTTCTTTCTTTCTCTCTTTCTTTCTTTCTTTTTCTTTCTTTCTTTCTTTCTTTCTTTCTTTCTTTCTTTCTTTCTTTCTTTCTTTCTTCTTTCCATCTGTTCTTTGTTTCTTACTTTCATCTGTTCTTTCTGCCATTCAAGTTTCTTTTTTTTTTGTGCTTTCTATTATTTCTCTCAGTCCCTCTAATACTTGTTTATTTCCTTCTATTCTTTTCTTTGCATTTATTCTTTGTTTGTTTTGTGTTTCAATTCTTTCTTTCTTTCTCTTTCTTTCTTCCTCTCTTTCTTTCTTTTTCTTTCTTTCTATTCTTTCCTTCTTCTTTCCATCTGTTCTTCCTGCCATTCAATTTCTTTCTTTCTATTCTTTCTTTCTCTCTTTCTTTCTCTCTTTCTTTCTCTCTTTCTTTCTTTCTTTCTTTTCTTTCTTTCTTCTTTTCATCTGTTCTTCCTGCCATTCAATTTCTTTCTTTCTTTCTTTCCTTCCATCTCTTCCTTTTTTCTCCCATTCCTCTCCTCTCTCTTTCCTGTGTTTTTTCTGTTATTCATTCTCTTGCTTTGTTTCTGTCATTAATTCTATGCTTTTGTTTGTTCTTTCTATCTTTGCCTCCCAGCAGTCTGCAGTATCAGTAAGTGCTCTTTATAGGGGGAGCCCAAAAACTCACCTTCGTACCAGGTCCAACAACACATGCGCGAGCAGTGTGTGCAGCGGCCTCATCCCCGCTCTCCCTTTAGCAGGGCACACGCCCGCATCAGGTATTTGTGAATGGCCGGCGCACTCCCTGTTAGAGGGAAGCGAGGGATGCAGCCGCCAGTGCCCAAACATTAGACAAGCTCCTGGACGAAGGGGCTCGAGCGTATCCGACAGGGCCGGATTATGAGAGGGGCGCAAGGGGCGCGAACCCCCGGGGCCTCCACCACTTGCCCTGCAGAGGGGGCCTCCACCAACCTTTGGGTTATGATCTTGTCCAGGAGGCTTTTCAGTCTTTGGTGTGAAGGACCGCGGGGCCGGCAACAAAGCTATCGGCGGCAGTGGGGTCTCACCCACGTCTGGGCAGCCAAAGCCACCACAGGGCAGGACGGAGAGTCTAGAGCAGCAAAGCCGCCGCCAGCAACGCTACAGTGATGGGTGCAGAGCTGTCACTGCACATAAGCCACCAAGCACAGCCGCTGGCAGCTCAATGCAGGGAACCAGCCGGGTGACTACACTACCCCCCACCCAGAATGGCAAAGCAGCAGCACCCGCACAAGGGGGGCACAAGGGACTCCATCTGACCTTCCAGTAAATAGGCGGGTGCCAGACAACCACCAATCAGTTACTTGGCCGCACTATTAGCCAATTCGGTCCTTAATCATAGATAAATAGTGAATACAAGATGGACATATATATATAAAAAATAGAACAAGACCGCATCACGGGCAACTTCCGGGTACGGGGCAGAGTGACGTCAACGATGGCGGCGTCCCGGCCATTGGCAGACCAGACATAAGGACCAATCAGGAGAGGCAAGAGAGCCCTCTCCCATTGGTCGAGCTGGAAGCCAGGCTGAGGCGTCAACACAGCAACGCCGAGGACGCCACACCGCAAGTAAAAACACCCAGATCTCCATATGTTTTTAGTCTAGGGTGATTGGCGGACCAGTAATTCCTAGTACCGTGTTGGAGTCTGGATGTCTGAGGTATTTTTTCAAATTCCCGGCCATGATGTCTCACAACCAGGAGGACCGGGCTGGTTCCATCCTGTCTAGCAGAGGTGTGAGGGGATTTGGTTTCAGGTCTTTGAAATTGGGAACCTGGCAGAAGGCAGGAGGAGACATACGGTCCATCTAGTCTGCCCTTATGTTTATACTGTATGTTCCCTGTATCTTATGTATATACTGTATGTTCTCTGTATCTTATGTATATACTGTATGTTCTCTGTATCTTATGTATATACTGTATGTTCTCTGTATCTTATGTATATACTGTATGTTCTCTTTATCTTATGTATATACTGTATGTTCTCTGTATCTTATGTGTATACTGTATGTTCTCTTTATCTTATGTATATACTGTATGTTCTCTGTATCTTATGTGTATACTGTATGTTCTCTGTATCTTATGTATATACTGTATGTTCTCTGTATCTTATGTGTATACTGTATGTTCTCTGTATCTTATGTATATACTGTATGTTCTCTGTATCTTATGTATATACTGTATGTTCTCTGTATCTTATGTGTATACTGTATGTTCTCTGTATCTTATGTATATACTGTATGTTCTCTGTATCTTATGTATATACTGTATGTTCTCTTTATCTTATGTATATACTGTATGTTCTCTGTATCTTATGTGTATACTGTATGTTCTCTTTATCTTATGTATATACTGTATGTTCTCTGTATCTTATGTGTATACTGTATGTTCTCTGTATCTTATGTATATACTGTATGTTCTCTGTATCTTATGTGTATACTGTATGTTCTCTGTATCTTATGTGTATACTGTATGTTCTCTGTATCTTATGTATATACTGTATGTTCTCTGTATCTTATGTATATACTGTATGTTCTCTTTATCTTATGTATATACTGTATGTTCTCTGTATCTTATGTGTATACTGTATGTTCTCTTTATCTTATGTATATACTGTATGTTCTCTGTATCTTATGTGTATACTGTATGTTCTCTTTATCTTATGTATATACTGTATGTTCTCTTTATCTTATGTATATACTGTATGTTCTCTGTATCTTATGTATATACTGTATGTTCTCTGTATCTTATGTATATACTGTATGTTCTCTGTATCTTATGTGTATACTGTATGTTCTCTGTATCTTATGTATATACTGTATGTTCTCTTTATCTTATGTGTATACTGTATGTTCTCTGTATCTTATGTGTATACTGTATGTTCTCTTTATCTTATGTATATACTGTATGTTCTCTTTATCTTATGTATATACTGTATGTTCTCTGTATCTTATGTGTATACTGTATGTTCTCTGTATCTTATGTATATACTGTATGTTCTCTTTATCTTATGTATATACTGTATGTTCTCTGTATCTTATGTGTATACTGTATGTTCTCTTTATCTTATGTATATACTGTATGTTCTCTGTATCTTATGTGTATACTGTATGTTCTCTTTATCTTATGTATATACTGTATGTTCTCTTTATCTTATGTATATACTGTATGTTCTCTGTATCTTATGTATATACTGTATGTTCTCTGTATCTTATGTATATACTGTATGTTCTCTGTATCTTATGTGTATACTGTATGTTCTCTGTATCTTATGTATATACTGTATGTTCTCTGTATCTTATGTGTATACTGTATGTTCTCTTTATCTTATGTATATACTGTATGTTCTCTTTATCTTATGTATATACTGTATGTTCTCTGTATCTTATGTATATACTGTATGTTCTCTGTATCTTATGTATATACTGTATGTTCTCTGTATCTTATGTGTATACTGTATGTTCTCTGTATCTTATGTATATACTGTATGTTCTCTTTATCTTATGTGTATACTGTATGTTCTCTTTATCTTAGGATAGACATCTGCTCATTCACTGACGATTTTTCATCTACCTCTGCTGGAAGTTTGTTCCAAGCACCTACTACTCTTTCTGTAATATAATATTTTCTAACATTGCTCCTGATCTTCCCCCCGGCTAGCTTCAGGTTGGGCCCCTTGTTCTATCACTAAGTTTCTTTCTAAAAACACTTCCCTCCTGAACCTTATTCCCTCCTGTCACATATATAAAGGTCTCCATCATGTCCCCTCTCCCTTCTTTCCTCCAGACTGTACAGATTAAGTGCTTTAAGTCTCTCCTGATAAGTTTTAAGTTTAAGTCCTTCCACCATCTTTGTTGCCGGCCTTTGACACCGTTCTATTTGAATAATGTCTTTTTGCAGGGGAGGTCTCCAGAACTGCACACAGTATTCTAGCTGTGGCCTCCCCAGGGCTCTATACAGCTGAATCATAACCTCCCTCTTCCTACTGGTGATGCCTCGAGCTATGCAGCCGAGCATCCTGCTTGCTTTTCCCACTGCCTGGCTACACTGTCCAATCATCTTGCAGCTTTCAGTAATCAGTACCCCTAAATCTCTTTCCTCCGAGGTCCTGGATAACACAGAGCTGTCCATAACACAGTTTGTTGGCATATCTTCCTGGAAAGGGCAAATCCCCCCCCCCCCCCCCCCGCCCAAATGGGGCCGTTCCTGTTTCTGGAAGGGCTTTTGTTACAAGGGACATTGGGCCTGATGCAGAGCCTCCTCTGAACTGCCCTTAAAACCTTCCGATTGTCCGGGGCTCCCGTTTGAATCGTGGCTCAAATGTGATGCAGAGCCTCCGTCGGAATGGCTCCCTAACTGATCCGTCAATTTCACTTTACTCGGAAAGCTTTTTTTGCTCTCTCGGGTGCCTTCAGTTTGATCGGGGCTCACGTTCACACGGGCGGCCCGTTTTTCCCTGATTTTTCCTGCCTTTTTGAACGTACCTGCTTGGTTTCCGTCGTATTTGACCTTCCATTTTGGTGGTTTTAGCAAGTATACTTACATCTCCATGGCTCTTCAGCTGCCAATCTGGCTACACGCAAGCGCACATCCCTAAACCTCCATTTGAATATGCATATGGCACCAACTGCCAATTTGACACATATATATATATATATTTCTGTTAAATTTTTGTTGTTCCTTTTTTCTTGCCATTAATGCATACCTTAATTCTTTCTGATTGTTTTTGATTTATTGTCCCATATCTAAACCTTTTGTGTCATGTAAATGTGTGATGATGTTGTATGGTTGTACATTTGCAGGAAAGACAACACACCAAATCTTTTTATTTGTTTTTAATTCAAACGTTGTTTTTATTTTTTATTTGGATTTGGATTTTTCACATTTTTTTTTTTTTTTGCCAAAACTAAAAAACAATTAAAGTTTTAATGCAAAATAAAAAACATTAGGCCTCGGGGTCTTGTGCCTGTGGTTTTCTAGTATCTGTGAATGATAAACAACCTTAGTTTAGCATTGTTTTTATGGTTTGGTTGGGCGTGTTTTTTTGGGGCACTTTTTAAACCGGACCTTCAGCGTGATTTAATGAAAAGCCCAAACTCTTAAAAAACGATTCCGCAGCATCATCTGTTAAAAAAAGATACAAGGACCCACCATTAATCCTCAAAATACATTAACAAGTTGGCCTAACTAAAGTCACTTTATTAACCTTTTGCTGCCTCACATTGCCCTAGTTCTTCTATCTGCATGTAGCCTAGTTTGTAGCGACGTACATGGGTTAAACTAAGGTGGGCTGGTATGTAACGTGACAAACTAAGTTGTTTCAGACTATTCTTGCACTTTGTTTTTTTTTTATTATAAGGAATGTGTGCGCGCACATAAACGCACGCTCGCATACTCACATCCATGATGATGTCGTCCGGCTCCTGTGTAAAGATGGCATAGCTCCTGGTATAGCTCTGACGTTCCCCCGCAGTGACGGGCAGGACATCCCAAATTGGAATGCCCCAGAGACATGATGCCTGTAACCCAGCCCTGGATTTCTTCACACTCCAAAGGGCTGGGTTACATGGGTTTTGGCCTGCTTTAAAACATCATGACCAAATCAGGTTAGGATGGAATAACCCACCTCCTTTACATTATTATTAAAGTAACACAGGTTCCCTCACATAAAGCAGAACAAAACCCAGAGCGGCCACTGGTCTTCCCCCTGGAAATCCCAGATCGGGATGCCCCACTGTGTGAAACCCTTTTTACTGAGACTTTACTCAGAAATGGCAGACTCCCTCTCTTAAAGCGGGACAAGCCATGATTAGTTTATTGACCTTTGCAGGCGTATATTGTAGTGCCCCACCAGTCTGATCAAGACAACGGAACCTCATCTTCAAGAGACCAAAGGCTCGCTCCACCACAGAGCGAGTCCTCCTGGGGGCAGTATTGTAGGGCTCCTCTGCCTGTGAAGATGGGTGCAGGATTGGGGTCAGCAGCCAGGGGAGCAAAGGATAGCCAGAGTCCCCCCCCAAAAACAAAAAAAAAAATAAAAAAAGGTGTGCATTGCAACAATAGAAAAGAGGGACAAATAGGTGAGCGGGGTAGGGTTGGAGTAAAGGACATTTGTAATGAGCCTACATGCACATCCAACCTGTACACTCATTAAAAAAGTCTGGGGAATACTACTTACATAAGAGGGCAAGAACATGACGCAATAGGGTTCGATCACTTAACCCATTTAATTTAAAGTTAAAAAATTAGGCTAAAAATATACTAACAAAAAAATTACCAAATAGTGTGTTAAGGGAAAAAACAAAGTCAGACAGGGTGGGCAACCAATACAAGTTTCATACACATACCCAGTAAGCCGGGTGAGCTCAAATAGGTGCAGCCTGGTTTCTGCCATACTCAGCAGGACAAGACCGCGGAGCTGGCGCCGCTGATGTGCTCCAACAGAGGACTGCATATTATTGCGGCTGAGCGCACACCTGAGCGCATAAACGCACACTAAAATCAACGTAGCACCCTTTCCTGACCCGATCAAAGCCCAAAACCAACGGGAAAACGCACGGGGGAGCTGAACGGGGAGGCTCTGCATCAAGCCAATTGTCTTTTGAGGAAAGGGGACCGTTAATATGATTACTAAAGAACACATAGGACAAAGGTTATCGGCCTTTGTCCTATGTGTTCTTTAGTAGTATTGATTACAGGTTAGTGGAGCGCCCGAAAAAATAGCGGGCAGTGCGCTGACATCATTAATCATTTTGGGGACTCCCTGGATTTTATTTATTTTTACCGTTAATAAGATATATATAAACAGGGCTGGGGTCAGCACCCGGCAAGGCGGGGCATCTGCTGGAGGGGCAGCTGCCAACAGAGGGGGGGCCCATGATAGAGCCGGCCTTTGGGGTGTGCGACGGCGCTTGACCAGTGGACCCAGATTTGGGACGTCCCTCTGTGATGTGACGTGACTCTTCTTCACCACAGGGGACCACTGAGACCATGCCACCCAAGGGCCCACATAAACCTGGAGCTGGTACTGTATATACAGTATATATATAATGCAGTGGCATTCCTACTGGGCTGGCAGGGCTCTGTTCACTGGTGGTTAGGGTCATTTTGGGCCTTTAGTACCCTACAGGTACAGTTGTAGCAGGCCAGGCACACGCTCTGGAGAGAGAGGGAGTTTCTTGGACCTAGGGTAGGGCATCCCAGGTTGGTGTGGCATGTGTGGGGTGGAGGTGCACTTACTGCTTCAGCCGACGCTGGTCTCCATTGATGACACTCCTTGGTGCAAACAACAGGGTCTTTATTTGAGGGCTTCCATCCATGATAAAAGAGCATAATCCAGTTACAGGCAATATCCATTGGTTACAGCAATCAGTGCAATCCACAGGTTTCTTCAATGGCTGTCTCTCAGCTCCTCCACTACATTAACGCTTCCCCTCATGAGCTTGGCACTCAGAACTTATAACACTCTAGAAGGGTTGGGTTTTCCCTTATATAACTTCTGTATTGTTGCCTTAACAAACTAAGTTGCGAGCCTCAACCAATGGCAGGGCAGGTAATGTTGCCAATGCCACCTGGCTAAGTCTCTATTTATCTAAATTAAGAGGAACTCTAGACTATTTATTATTAGTTAGGTTCATTCCTTAGGCAACACTGCCATCATGTGGATTCATGATGTAATGATCCCCAAGTAATGCATCCAACTGGTTTAGCCAGGATTATTTAAGTTTCTAACACTATCAGGGGCGTACTCCACTGACAGGGCTCTAATGCTTCCTATGTGTAGTGTTGGCCATGGTTTCCACCCGTCACATTGGTCTCCTCACACCAGCCTCTATGCCAGGTGTGCCAGGTAGCCTCGGGAGCAGAGGGGCATTTTCCTCTTTTTAGGTATGTAAAAAACCCAATCTGAGCAACACTAGGGACAAAGTTTGCTCTTGAACAATCTGCGAGAAGCCGAGTCATGTGACAACGAATCCCGGCGAATTTCCATGGCGAGATGATGAAGCACACCGCTGACCATTTTCTATCTGCACAGCGGATTCTTGATGAAATCAATACGGCGCCTAATGCAGCAGCCTGCAGTCCATGGCGCATTTCACTTTTATTCTGCAGATATTAGTTAATGGCGAGCTCCTCGGGAAGCGGCATCATTCGGGTCGGGTTTTTTTTTTTTTTTCCATGAGCCGGCAGATTTCCAGTCCGTCTTCAGAAAGTAATCATCAGGCCATCGGAGTCGGAGAGAGGAGAGGGGGAGCTCACGTGGAGCCTTCTGCTGAGACTTATATCAGCCTCGGGAGGATAATGTAATTAAACCTGAATAATAGAAGGGCCAATTTAACCACGCGGCGGCTTCCATCATCCTGCGCCTCGGCCGGGCAATAAAAGGGGAACATTGTGTCAGGTATACATTGTTCTAAAAGTTCCATTCATCACCCTGCGAGGATTCGAAGGGGGATGTCTCTCAGAGACATCCGTAACCGTTTCGGCGCTGGTGAGGAGGGCGAATGCGGCCTGATTATTGGCAATGCAATTACGGGGAGGCCGATTCATTAATAGCGCCAGGTAGCGACAAATGAGCGACTGAAGTATGGCGCTATGAGCGCCGCTAGCGTACGCCGCAGGCGGTAGCGATTCGCTATAGCAGGCCTCCTCAGTCGCTACCTGGCGTTGTTGGGAACAACGCCTACATTGCTGAATATGATGTTTGAGCTCAGCTTTGTAGGCGCTGTCAGTCAGTTTGACCACGCTATTCAACACAGCGCCTGCGCTTTGCTTTGCTGTGGGCTGGGAATCAAGTACCTTCAGAATTAAACACATTGCAACATGTTTCTTTAGTTTTTTTTTTATTTTGTGTTGAAAAGGAAATAAAATTAAAACAGAAATTAGAATGAAAAGGAAAATTAAAACAGAAATTAGAATGAAACGGAAAATTTGCGTCAGGGTGCATCTCGGGGTGCCTGAAAAAGATAAAAAAGTGCAGTTAGTATATATATTTAAATTTCTTTTTTCGCTGTAAAAAAATATTGCATTAATTGTTAACCAACATTTGCGTCAATCTTGCACACCAACCCTAATTGTTATGTTGTTCAGCTTCCACCCCCCCTTAGAGTGGTTTGGGTCATCTGACACCCCCTTAGAGTGGTTTGGGTCATGTTACACACCCCCTTAGAGTGGTTTGGGTCATCTTACACCCCCCTTAGAGTGGTTTGGGTCATGTTCCCCCCCCCTTAGAGTGGTTTGGGTCATGTCCCCCCCCCCTTAGAGTGGTTTGGGTCATCTTACACCCCCCTTAGAGTGGTTTGGGTCATCTTACACCCCCCTTAGAGTGGTTTGGGTCATCTTACACCCCCCTTAGAGTGGTTTGGGTCATCTTACACCCCCCCTTAGAGTGGTTTGGGTCATGTTACACACCCCCTTAGAGTGGTTTGGGTCATCTTACACCCCCCTTAGAGTGGTTTGGGTCATGTCCCCCCCCCCCCCCCCCCCTTAGAGTGGTTTGGGTCATGTCCCCCCCCCCCCTTAGAGTGGTTTGGGTCATCTTACACCCCCCTTAGAGTGGTTTGGGTCATCTTACACCCCCCTTAGAGTGGTTTGGGTCATCTTACACCCCCCTTAGAGTGGTTTGGGTCATCTTACACCCCCCTTAGAGTGGTTTGGGTCATCTTACACCCCCTTAGAGTGGTTTGGGTCATCTTACACCCCCCTTAGAGTGGTTTGGGTCATCTTACACCCCCCTTAGAGTGGTTTGGGTCATGTTACACACCCCCTTAGAGTGGTTTTAGCAAAATTATGATGGGAGGTCAAATAAATTTACCCAGTAGTGCAGTACTTGGATTAGAGTGAAGGGTAGTTAGCTTACCGCAAAAAAGGAAGTGATCATCCTTTCCCTTAGCTCATCGCCAGTCTGGGTGTCCTCACTTCTTCCTGCGGGCAAGTTGGGGATTTCTGGCACCAGTGCTGTCTCCTCGGGGGATTGAATTCGGTGACATATGCAGATATTGTGGAGCACACAGCAGGCGAGGATGATCTTGGAGACCTTCTGTGGGCTGTATAGCATCTCTCCTCCTGGGCGTGCCAAACATAGAAAGCGTGCTTTCAGCAGGCCGATGGTTCTTTCCACAATGCTTCTGGTCTTGCGGTGTGCTGCATTGTAGCGTTCATGGGCAGAGGTCCGTGGGCTCCTGACCGGAGTCAGCACCCACGTTCTCTGCCCATATCCCTTATCCGCTGTAGAAAAAACACAAGGAGAGAGACAGCAATTAGTACTAGTACATGTATTGCTTTTAATTTTTTAGAATTTGGCTTACTAGGCCACATATTTGAGTGAAAATACTTTGACATGGTTAATTATTTACCCAGTAGCCAGCCAGCTGGCATTTCGTTGTTCTCAAACTTCCGGCACAGGACTGTCCGCTGCAAGACGTAAGAATCGTGGCATGAGCCGGGGAAAGCCGATCTCACCGCCCGCAGCTTCATCTCATGGTCACAGACCACCATAACATTGAGAGAATGAAATTGTTTCCGGTTTCTGTAATACAGCTCCTGTGCACGGGGAGGGCGGAAAGGGATATGTGTACCATCAATGCACCCTAGCACATTCGGGATCCCTCCCATTAGATAGAAAGCATGTTTTATTTTGGCAACCTCTTCCTCATCCTCAGGAAACTTGATGTAAATTGGGATTAAATCACAAATCGCCAGAACTACCTGGATTAGTATGCGGCTCATAGTAGCCTGGCTTATCCCGCTGAGGAGGGCAGAGGTTGCCTGGAAGGTCCCTCGTGCCAAGATATTAAGTGTGGCACACAGGCGTACTATGCCTGGAATGGATTGAGTGCGTTTGGTGGATGGCTCGATTTTGTGCTTAATCTGATCATATAGGGACTGTAGTGCAGCACGATTCAGACGGAAGCGGCTCCTGATCTGCTCGTCACTTAAGTCCCATACTGAAAGGCGGATTCCAAAGGAGCGGGGTGCCCTAAGCCTCACAACACCCCGCTCCCTGGCCTCCTGCTCTTCCAGCATACGCATACATCCATCCACCCAGACACCATACATCACCCTCTTATCCATCACACACACTCAACAGATATACAAAATCAAACAAACAAAAACAAAAACCACAAACACACCACACACACAAACAATCACACTCCTCACACACTCACTACAATGCAGCTCACCACAAAACCAGAACTATAGTGGTCCAAACCACCAGCCTGCTGAAAAACAGCTTTCTAAGTTAGGCACAACCAAGAGGGGAGTTGCTGCGCAGCCCACAAAAGGCCCCAAAATCAAGCCTCACTTGCTGTATGCTCCACAATATTTGCATATGCCACCAAAAACAATCTCCTAAAGAAACAGCACTGATGTCAGAAATCACCCAACAAGCCACAGAGAGTGAGGACAAAACCCAGACAGAGACTCAAATGAGCTAAGGGAAACAAGCACCACACCACAGCCTTTTCCACAGTGTAACAATACCAGAAGCTTGCAAATTCCTTCCATTTATACTTCACTTTGAAAAAGGACAGGTCCGCTTTGCCGCCTTTTGCATTGCTCTGCTATTTCCGGGCGCCAATTAGCGACCCAGGTGTGCGTGAAACGGAGTGCGCACGCGCACGCTAGTAGCGCTACTAGCGTACGTGAGCCGAAACTTGCGTGCATTAACGGACATGGCCGAAAATTCAGTGGTGGGCCAATGAAAGGTAAGCTGCTGTTTATTTAAATAGCCGTTAGGATAGCCACATGTCACAAGGGTTTCAGATACATCAGTCCATTGTTGTATTTGGGTGTGTGTTGTTTGGTTAATGAGGTCTGTAATTAGTTAATTGGCTAACACACATGCTTCAGTCAGTGCAGTGGAGGTGTGGCTAGAAGGACCTGGGCTGTATGTGTGAATCAATTAAGTGGGCTGGTTTGTGATTGGCTGTTAGAGCACATAAAACCTGGCCAACCCAAAGAGAGTGCGATGCCATTCTGTAGTCTGCATGCGTGCTTGTTGGTTGAGTATTGGTGTGTGTGTGCAGCTACAGGATGGAGCCAAATTCAGGACATCTGCCGGCCACAGCAGGCCCAAGTAGGAGTTTGGTGGGTGCTGTGCGCAGACCTCCCTTACGGAAAAGGGCCCAGCCTGAAGGTGGTGCAGCACCCCAGGCTAAGCGCCCAGGTGCCAAGAGGGAGCCTGAATTTAATTTGGCGGAGAATAATCATCTTGTGCGCCTTACACTTGCTAAATGGGAGGTACTCTTTGGCTCCCAAAGCAAGTCAATAGGCAAACAAGAAAGAAGCAAACTGTGGGATGCCATTGGTGTGGAGCTTAGTAGCACTGCTCAACACCCACGTAGTGGCCCATTCCTGCAGGAAACGCTTCTACACTTTGAGAGGGGCCCTTATGAAAAAGATGAATCACGATCTTGATGTGGACAGTGGGACCATCCAGGCTCCAAAGAGTACCTACAGGCCGTATGAGGAGATGCTGAAGGCCAAAATTCCACTGGCTCGGCTGCAGGGTGTGGATCCTGGAGATGACACCACAGGTTGGACTGAAGGTACCTTTTTATAAAAGCTAATGTTAATGTATGTGATTAGCATTTTCTCTTTCTGCCCAACTAACAGGAGGACCTGTGAAGTAGTACATTAGACCTCATACATTTTTTACTTTCCTGTCTGTTGCTTTCTGCATAGGTGCACATGGTGCTGTCCAGGATTTGCCTCGGGACACACAAACTCCTGCCCTTCAACCAACCTCAAGCCTAACCCAGTCTGCCATTGAAGGTATTTACCACTAATTTAGGTGCTGGTTGTTTGGGGACCAAATGGGTGTGGGAGCTGCTCCAACAATCGAGTGGGGCACTGTTGAGTATTAATAATATGGACCTGCGGCCTAATTTCACGCCCACTTTAACCCTCACAGCAACTAACTAACAAGGCCCTAACATGTGTAGCTATGTTGGAAGGCAGAGATGTGTGGCCATATATCTGCATATAAATGTGGAAGCCACACTGGCCTTGATTAGTGAATATTAGTGAATGAGCTGCTCACACACACCTTAATGCATGTTGGATTTTTGCACGCACATTAACAATGGCTCAATGTTTGCTTGATTTTTGCCTAGCTGCCCCGCCATTGGCCCCAGCATCTCCTCAGGAGCCAAGCTACTCTTTGGATGTCGGTAAGTGCATGTGTCAACCTTGCTTTATCCACTTTAACCCAAGTGCATGTGTCTCATTCCTCTTTTTTATTGGTAGGCCAAGTGACTGGTTCATCTTTGGACCCCACTTCCGATGTTGCAGGTCAACAGGACCCTGTTGGTGTGTATAGCAATACATAATGTATCCTTTATGCTGTTTCTGTTACACTGGTTCGATTTAGTCTAATAATCTACATGTTTGCTCTGTCCTTGAAGATGCCTCTTTGGAGTGCTTAGTCCCTCCCCAGGGTCAGTCTAATAGTTCTTGGAGTGATTGCAATGCATTTTGTTTGACATATTTTTGGACAAACATTCACCCTAGTAGTTTGAGGAATATTTAGAGCCATTAATTGTGTTTTTTAGTTGGCCAGAATATCGGAAGTGGCTGTCCGGAAAGGGCCCTTCAAGTTCAGGCTGCCAGAGATGAGGGTAAGTTGTTTTGGCTTGCTCTAGTATGTATTTTGGCTCTACTTTTGTGGCACTTGCTTCAGGCAACTTGTGTTTCCACATGTATTTTAAAGGTCCAAGCTCGAGTGAGGGCCCCACTCCAGACATCTGGGAGATTGCGGGTATGTGTAATTTTAGCAATGTGTCTGATCTTATTTGGCCAAATTATTGCCTCTGATTCCTCTAACATACATGTTATCAATCTGAGTTTAACAGATACCTTTTGTCTAGTGTGTAATTTTGCAATTTGTGGAGGTATGGCCTCGATAGGCTATCCATGTTACATTTGAGTTTTGTCCAATGACCTACTAACCTGACTTTCCTGTTTAGCATATGCCAACTTGCCGGAGATCTCAGATGTTGAATTGCCCCTCTCTGGCAGCGATACCTCGCTCCTACCTGGGGCGGACGACACGGAGGTAACATGGCTGATTTAGAGGACCAATAACCACATTGCCATTTCGTGGGTAGTGGATGAAGCAACATGTCACATTTCCTTTCTTTGTCGTTTTGGCAGGAGGCGGAACCAGAACCCCAAGCTGGGACCTCTTCCCAAGTCCCATGTGGCCAAGCTTCCGAGGCTCAAACAAGGGTAAGTTGTATAGTGACTGTTTGGGCAAATGATTTGGAGGGGCATACCTGCATTGGTTCGGTTTGACTAAAATGTGGTTTTCTATTTTGTTAGCCTCAAACCACAGCAAGAGGAGGTGTGGCACCAACCAGTGCAGATTTTTACGAGCTAGGGGTCCGGATGCTGGAGGACTACAGTCGCCAACAGCCGCGTGATGGAACTAATGAGCGCATTGCGGCATTGGAACAGCAGGTGCTGATGTGTCAGCAACAAAATGAGGCCCAGCAGCGCCAGATCGACCAGTTGATCCGTAACCAGCAGCAGAACCAGGAACTTGGTCGGCTGGCCAATCTAATGGAACAATCTCTCCAGCAGCAGCAAGAAGCTATACAGCGGCAGGAACAAACTTTGTTGTTGATACAACAGCTCATACAACAGCAGTCTATATTTTTTACTGCACTGTTGTCCCCCAACACCGCCCCTAGCAATGACTCCCAACCTCCCCGGCCACCCAGCCAAGAATATTAATTTTGTTTGTTTTTTTTTTCTGTAAATATATTTGATTAACCCACCTCTAAATTGTGTTTTTCCTAAGACATAGCTAATAACACAGTCAGGGATGAGTATCTTGAGCTAGATATGTAAATGTATTTGTAAATTTATGCCACACATTTGTGACCATAGCTTACTATGGTTTACACATGAAATGGCTCCAAAGGTATGGCTAAATTTACACACAAATGGGTTTTGAGACAGTTAAACTATGCTTGCCAAGGCACAACACTGTAATTATGAAAATAGAAAATGCTTTATTCGAAAGGTGGCCAACAGGGCCAACATTGCCCAACAAAGGGCGTCAAACTACGGGCCAGTCATCCCCCCACCCTAACGCTGCCGCCGCCGCCTCTTCTTGGCCAGCAGCATCAGCTTCAGACGCCTGATCTCCCGCCACAGTCTGCGATGCTGGTTTTCACAAGCTGTAGAGATGTATAAAAAAAAAAAAATTAATAAATGGAATGTGACCTCAACAGACACAGATGTAGCAATGTAATGTCAGTGTGTCCAATTAGCTGACACTCACATTAACATTGTTGCCCACTGTGCGCTTATTTGTTAACATTATATGAGTACTATTGACTGGCAGAAATTTGGCCACCACATCCCAAGCATACATTTACTCTTAAAGTGGACCAACACCCACCGGTGATCGGCCCTGGAATCTATAAGATTCCCGGGCCAATCACCTCCCTCCCCGCGGGACATCCGAGATCGTGATGTCCCGCGGGGTGAAACCCCCCCAAACACCCCAAACTCCTTACCTCAGTTTCGGCGGCGCACGGCCGCCGCCCCCTCCCTCGCGCCCCTCTAGACGTGCGCGTGCCTGCGCCGGCCGTCTGTGAATGGCCGGCGCGGGCACGCGCGCGTAAAAAGGGACGCGCGGGAGGCGGAGGAGGAGGAGCCGCTTGTCCGCGGCTTGTCCGTCGGCTCGAGGAGAGGTGAGTTCGGGGGGTTGTCACACAGCGGTGACGATCGGGGGTGCCCCACCGTAGTGGACCAAGACCCAGGAAAGTCAAAATCCTGGGTGTTGGTCCACTTTAACTCTTGGGAATCAAAGAAGGTATAAGTCCCAGTGTGTACATTTATGTGTTTAGTCACAGCCAAACATCAGGGCCTAAGTCCTAACGCGTAAACTAGTTTTGACAAGAATCTTAGAGGTCACGACCTAAGCAGCCCCATTTGGTTGTGTCTAAACCACAAATTGACTCAATGTGGCAAAATCCAGAATGTGAGGCAACAATCAAGCATGCAGACAGGCATGTAGGATTGTTGACCAAACACATGTAACCTAGATGTGTGTTAAATTAACACATAGGTACATTGTAAATGTCTGCAGATTTGACTCGAAGACATAGGGTTCACAAGTGCATAGGAAGTGGGATGTACTCACCATCGCAGCTGTGGCGGGGGCCCATGCTGCTGGCCGTCCCTGGAGCTGGGGTGGGGAGGATGGTGACTGGCTCCGTCTGCGTAGAAACATCTGTCAGGAGAAAGCAAAAGAGAAATCCAAAATTAGTGGGACAATGACACCTGACTATTTGACATCCATCTGGTTAGGGAGTCTGAAAAAACAAATGTTTGCATGGTTACATACATGTTGTCCAACATAAGCATATTTCCTGGACCATGAGTTCATGTAAATTATTTATGGTTGCAACATGGACCCCTAAAGATAATGTGCCAAGAACCTTGACAGTGCAATGTTAAGGACTAATTTGCAGTTGATTGTCGAATGTTACTAGTGTGCAACATGTGTTAGCCGGAACAACTTAACCAAATAACACATTTGCTAGCCCCAATCATGTTGTGGGCAGAAACATAGGGGTGGTTGCCAGTTGGCTAGCACTGTAGTGGGGTTTGTGATGTTAATGTACATTATCAAACCACCTTGTACTATGGACCAGGAAACATGTGTCTCTTAAAAGTGGACCAAGACCCAGGATTGATACTATTCTGTGTTATGGTCCACTTTGGCAGAGCACCACCATTTGAGTGAGACACCGTCCGCCGCCGCTGCCTTCCGCACATCACTCCTCCAGTGTGTGCGCACGCGCAGGCCATTAGAAAACAGAGAGCGCAGGCGCACACACATCTAGAGGGGCACGCAGGAGGCTGCGCTGGTGGCTTCTTCCACCCCCAATGAGGTAAGAAGTTTGTGGGGATTTTTTTTTGGGGGGGGGGCCCTGGGTGAGGGAGGTGATTGGGCAGGGAAGCTTCGAGATTCCAAGCACAATCAACCATGGGTCTTGGTCCACTTTAAGGAATGTCATAACATAGTGAATGTGATGGATAACAACAAACACTTACCATGACTATGCCCGTGGAGAATGCGTCGCCAAAATGCCATGGAGGTGCCGCCTATATGATGCCCTGCAAATTAGAGAGGAATGGCAAGGGCTAAGTACAAATGGCCAGATGAAACCTGTCACAGACTAACAAAGACAAAATGTGCACTCACCAGGGGATGATCCGCCACTTGAAGCACAGGGAGGGCTCTGAGGAGGAGGCGGGGAGCCTCGGCTCCTCACACTCTGCTCGGAAGATCCCCCAGCCAAAGGGCCACCCTCCTCCCTCTCACTCCCTGCTCCTTCAGGGAGTGTGGGAGAGTCCATTCCTTCCACCCCACTTGGACTCCCCACTTGAGAGTGGCCCCTTGGCTGTTGAGACTCCTCAGAGTCAGAGTGTGAGGAGCTGAGGCTTGAGCCTGCCAGCCCCCCAGCAGCACACTCCTCTGGGGCGTCATCCCCTTCCTCCCCTGGGTCCTCCAAATAGGATCCGCGAGAGGGACCCTCCCCCGATGACTCCCCCGAGTCCGCCTGCCTGGTTCGGGGGAGGAATCCCTTCCCACGTTTACCCAGGGGAGGACGCTTATCTGTGTTGAGGGGGTGAAAGAAAATAATTAATATTACGACCACAAATGGACACAGCTTAGCAGATGATTTAAACTAAAGTATAAACATAGCATAAGCTTAAACTTACCTGATGCGTAGGCATCATATAGGCGGTACACGCCTTCAGGGTCCCGGCGCTTAAAGTCGGACCATTTCTGCTGGATGGCACGGATGGTGAGCTGGGTATTGAAGCGCCGGGACACTGTGGCCTTCACCTCCATGGCAATTCGCTTCTTGCCCCCACGGGCATAGTCATATTGGTGGATGCAGAAATCCTATGAGAAATGAAAAACAAACACAAATCAATACATGACATCCGAACTATGGCATAAACTGTTATACTGAGACCAGAGTAAAGTGGACCCACACCACGGATTAGCAATATTCTGGGTTTGGGTCCACTTTGGTGGGGCACACCAAACGGGGGTGGGCCGCTGTCTGAACCCCCCTTGGAAGGCCTGAAAGACACCACTGACCACACTCCCACGTGACTGCGGCAGGCTAGCACAGCGCTCTGCGCCGCTGTGGTATGCGCATCCAAGGCCATTTTGACGTGCATACCAGCTCCGCTGCCTCTGAGTGCCAAAGAACGCGTGTGGCGTTTGACTCTAACAGGGAGTGCGCCTGCGCAGGCCATGAACAAATGTCTGGCGCAGGGGACCACCCTGCTAGAGGGAAGCGCAAGACGCATCCGCAGCTCACGCATGCACAGATGGGACGGGGCTGAGTTAAGGTTTCTGGCCCTCCAGGGGGGTTCATCCACGCAGGACATCCAGATTGGGGATGCCCCGCGGGGAGTGATCAGATTGTTCAAGAAAACTAATAGATTTCAGGGCCAATCCCCCCTGGGTGTTGGTCCACTTTAAACACAAAATGCAAGAAAAACATACTCACTTTGACCACCTGGCCATTAACGCGGCTATCCACCCTCATTCTTTGCTTTTTAGCATGCCCAGGAGGGGAAGGGGTGGGAGGGGTGCTAGGTGGGGGAGGGGAGGTAGGTGGGGGAGGTGGGGGAGGGGTGGAGGGGTCGGAATCTGAGGAGGAGCTGGGGAGGCGCTGGATCCGTCTCCTGGGCAGCATGGTGGAAACGCTAAGGAGGAAACAGGAAACGGATATGACCCAAGCGACAGGGACACCAAAAAAAAAAAAAACGCTCCGCGCACCAGGAACAAGCTAATATCAGCTATGTGCAAGCTAAGTGGCGGAAAAAGTAAATTGACGCATTACAACAAGCTATTGGCCTAAGCGCTAGACATTTTTTTCCTTTAGGTTGCTTTGAAACGCAAAGGAGGGAACCGGAACCGGATATGACGAAAACAGCTGTGAAATAAATTTGAAAAAAAAACGCTCCGCGCACCAGGCACAAGCTAATACCAGCTATGTGCAAGCTAAGTGGCGGAAAAAGTAAATTGACGCATTACAACAAGCTATTGGCCTAAGCGCTAGACATTTTTTTCCTTTAGGTGGCTTTGAAACGCAAAGGAGGGAACCGGAACCGGATATGACGAAAGCAACTGTGAAATAAATTTGAAAAAAAAACACTCCGCGCACCAGGCACAAGCTAATACCAGCTATGTGCAAGCTAAGTGGCGGAAAAAGTAAATTGACGCATTACAACAAGCTATTGGCCTAAGCGCTAGACATTTTTTTCCTTTAGGTGGCTTTGAAACGCAAAGGAGGGAACCGGAACCGGATATGACGAAAACAGCTGTGAAATAAATTTGAAAAAAAAACGCTCCGCGCACCAGGCACAAGCTAATAGCAGCTATGTGCAAGCTAAGTGGCGGAAACAGTTAATTGACGCATTAAAACAAGCTATTGGCAAAGACGCCATTATTTATTAGCTTCATTTAGCTGGGGGTTCAACATACTGTAATGCATAGGTCCTTGAAAACCAAACAACTTGGTGCTGAAAAAGACAAATCTTATTCCTTCATAAAATCATCACACAATAAAACTATCCAACTACATGATAATGTGGCACACATGAGAATGCATAACGGGTTGTTATGAGCTTGTACGCCTGAATTAAATCCTGCATAATGTGGACATGCACGCTCACAACTACAGTGTATTCATTAAGAACGACTGGGGTCGGGGGAAGTGAATTCCTTGCAAATGGCAGAAGGGCACATGTATGAACAGCACAGCGCCGCACAACGCAGCGCAGCGAAGCACAGCGACGCTCGCGCCGCAACATAGCGAATCAAAACAGCGACTGCACAAACTCTGACCACCACAGATTCATCAAGGACAGGGCTGCCGAATAGCTTGGGCGCTGACAATTTCGCAGAGCGAACGTGACCGCCAAACAGGACTGGCTAAAAAGTAGCTTTACAAGCCCCGTGTGTGGTAAAAACAAGCGATTTAGAGCTCAATGAGTTTGGTGGGAGGAGATGCATTTTAGATGTCACTCACAACATTACAGTGTAAAAATTACTAATTTCTCCAAAAAAAGTCAAATAACTAGCCAGATTAATAAAACATATCCCAATAAACATGTGTTGAATTTTGTGCCAAAGACAAGAACACAAAAACCACTTAAAACAATCATTGCAGCGTCTGCCATTGAAATGTATGGGAGAGCGGCAGGTAGCGCCAGGTCATACCTGTCGCTGTGATGGGATTAGCAGCGGCGCTGTTCGTTGCAGTCGGCTACATGATGAATGCCGCGCTAGCTGACGCTCTCGCCGGCGCTAGCCTCATTTAGCTTGATAAATGCGTCATTGTGACCGCCGCCGGGCGTACTTGAGTCGGTAGTCGCCGTTAGCTGCCGCTACCTGGCGCTCGTCAGACACTACCTGGCGCTATCGCTTGATGAATAAGGGCAAAAGTGGTAATAGTGTATTTGCTCATAAGACAGCAAAGAAACGGTGGATTATTGTGCTAACGATCGGCCGTCTCATGTTTCGCCACCAAGCCAGAATGGAGTGGACACCTTCCTCCCAAACAATATATTGGTTACATATTTTATTGGCAATTAATGATACACAAAAAACACACAATGGGCTGAAAAATTACACAAATGACAAGACACTTTAAAAACACTGCTGCAAAGAGCTCCCTATAATCTCTGCAAAAGATATATCTTATTATATCGGCCTATTTAGGCTATAAATAAGCCCCAATTTGGACAAAAGATCCCAACTAGGTCCCTAAATTTTTGTGCTGCACAAAAAACTACCAAATCCTAATGATATATATATATATATATAAACTGAATCCATATACATAAAAAATGTATCTAGGTGTATCATATAATAAAGTGCAACTGTAGCAAATAAGGTGCAGTAAACAACACACAACCATTACAAAGTGACTAGTGCATAAGAATCCATCTAATGACAAAAAATCCCTAAGTTAATTCCCTAAAAAATAAAGTCAAACCATATATATTGCACCGAATGTCCCAAAAGGTGAGTGTTAGGCTCTTACCTCCTCGCCGTCCCCGGTCCCGCGGTGCGTCGTCGGGTGGCCCGCGGCCGTCTCCTGCCCGGCGGTCTTCTGGCGTGCCGGCCCCTCGGCGCTGCTGTGGGGGCCGGGGGTCGGCGGCGTTGGGTGGTGCGGGTGGCCGCGCCGCAGCCCGCTCTGCGCGGCTGGGCGGCCCCGCCGGGCTTCCCCCTGGTGCGGCGCTTCCTCCCTCGCGCGCGCGCGAGCACGTCCTGTTTATGCCTCCCGGCGGCGCTTCTCCCAGCGCGCCCGCCGGGGGCAGATTTAAAGTAACCTATCCCAGGCGTCCTCCTGGGGAGCGGACCCAGGGACTGGTCAGCCTGTCTGGCCTGGGCCGTCCAGTTCCTGGGACCGCTCCCGTTTTTGTACAGTTGCACCAATCACCGTCCTTCCCTCCATTTGTCCCCTTCCCTAGTGGCCAGTATCCCCTTTATATTCAGACTGCTCCATTTTCCCAGTGCCCGTTATAGCCTCTGGGTTGTTGGGAGCGTTATAGATTGTGCTATCTCAGTTATACTCGGCTTGTTACTTCTGTCTATTCTTGCTTGCTGCCTGCCCTGACCTTTTACCTGCCTGACCACGATTATCGCCTGACCCTTCTGATACCTCGCCCCGTGACCTTCTGGATTGACCTCGGCTTGTTTGACTCCTCTTTGCTACCTCCGTTGGATACCTCGCTTCGTGATCTCCCGGTTTTGACCTCGGCTAGTTTATTGGACTTCCGCCTTCCGGCATCCTCATTTGGGACTCCCTGCCGTTCATCAGTCTCCACCTTAAGCTGGTAATCTTTGCGCCCATTAAGTCCTGGGGGTAACCGAGTCAGGAGAGGCATAATCCGCGTCTCCTGCGAGCGGGGACTTGTCTATAGGCAGAAGAGGCGGTGGAGATTTGGGATTATCAGCTTAAGACAGAAAGGTGTCCGGTACAGCCCTTACAGTGAGTATACAACTGTAACAAATATCATTATACAAATACAATTGTGATCAGTAACACCGAAAGTGCAAGTGTCAGCAGCTATTATCATACAATTGCCAACAGATCAAAAGGGCAGTCCAAAATGGCTAGTAAAAGAGAGGGAGAAGCAGCGAACCACCCGTTCACACGGCTCCCGTGTCGCTTCTATGAGTGAGGGTTGTCATGTCATGGTCATGTCTCACCACCATCTCGCATATGGTCTTCTCGGCAAATATCCAAGAAAATGTCCGGGGAATTTCTCAACAAACTCTCTAACACAAGTGTGGGAAAAATCATAACAAATCCTTTTTTATTCCTGATGCCCCTGGTCCAGAGGCGTAGCTGGGGGGGAGGGGCATGTGCCCCATGTGCAGCA
Source organism: Gastrophryne carolinensis (assembly GCA_027917425.1). Classification (NCBI taxonomy): domain Eukaryota; kingdom Metazoa; phylum Chordata; class Amphibia; order Anura; family Microhylidae; genus Gastrophryne; species Gastrophryne carolinensis. The sequence continues at coordinate 476,549,271 of CM051237.1, read as the reverse complement.
GGTCACGGGGGTGCCAAAGGGGGTCCTGAGAACAGCACTTTGAATCTTTGCCCTAGGTGCCAGATAGCCCAGCTACTCCTATGCCCCTTTCCCCTTTTCATTCCATTCCCTTTTGGCAAAACACCCACTTAAACCGGACCAACACCCGTTTTTACCTGGTCCCGCTGTGTAGGGATTTTAAGAAGCGAGGGGGGGCATCCACAATGCTGGAGCCCCCCTCGCAGCAAAACACATAAATAACTTGTTTTACTCACCTGCATACTGAGCCAGCGGCGAGAAAAAAACGGGTGTTGGTCTGGTTTAACCAAAGCAGGGGAACTGCCTTTCGGAAAAATTTAAAAAACTCCCGGGAGATCCCAAACACAACTTGTCAAACCCCAGGGACACCCATCTTCTTTGTGAGCTTACAACCCCCAATCTCCACAGCTATCTTCACCTTTAGCCCAGTCCCCATTTGTCAGGACGCTTTAAACGCCTCACCGGACATGGTTAGGCAAGGACCAAAACCCAGGATAGTGAAAATCCTGGATGTTGGTCTACTTTAAATTTCCTGCTACTGTGCTGGTTTAGAACCCAATATTTCCCAGGATTAGGAAAGCGTATTGCGTGATTCCGAAGCTGTGGCATCACCATCAGCTCCCCCTACTGTGGGTCCTTGTCCTTTTCTTGCCCGAACAAAGTTCGCCCTATAGAATTAAAGAGGGAGATTCCAAAGTTTTCATTGTGGATGAAGGATCGGAGCTGTCATCCCGTCGTCCCGAATGCGCATCCTCTGTGCCCCGCTATAGCGGCGCGTCTAAATTAAGTACGGATATTGCTTTCCGCTCTGCCGGGACCGCTACATTTTTAATGGAAACCTCAAGCAATTTCTCTGCATGGGTCCCCGGGTGCTACGCATGGGAGACGAGCCAAACGCTGAACCAAAAGCAGCTCAAAAACACTAGGTGCAATGCGGCTGTGCAGATGGCAGCTCCAACAGCTCAGCGCGGGCGTGCTTTAATGTTTGATGGTACAGATGGTGGCTTGTCCTATTGACCTCTCCTTGTCTGCTTTCTTAGAGATTTATAGCGGTTTAAAAAAAAAGATGTGTAACCTGAAAGTGGACCTTCTATTGAATTATATTCACTCTTACTATACTACACTTCTTTCTATACTTCATTCTAAACTTGAATTAAATAGTATTCAATGGAAGTATTGTAACCTGAAAGTGGACCTTCTATTGAATTATATTCACTCTTATTATACTTCTTTCTATACTTCAATCTATACTTGAATTAAATAGTAATCAATGGAAGTAGTGTAACCTGAAAGTGGACCTTCGCGCAGAAAGGACTAAAGGTCAGTTTACAGTAACGCCATCCAGATTTGATGCTCTGCCAGTTTAAAGTGGATGAAAACCCAGGATTTTGACTATCCTGGGTTTTGGTTTTGCCCCCAGGGCATCCCGATCGGGTATGCCCCGCTGTGTGAACCCCCCCCCCCAAGTCGTTTGTCCAATCAGCACGCTCGGAGCCGCTAATGTCACATCTGAGTGCACTGGCGCCCACTTCCCCCGCTTCCCTCTAACGAGAATGTGCCCGCGTCGGCCATTCACACATGCCTGGCACTGGCACGCGCCCTGCTATAGGGATAGCAGGGATACGCCCATGGCTCACGCATGCGCCATTGGACCTGGAAAGAAGGTAAGTGTATGGCCAACCTGGGGGGGTTTCCCACAGCGGGGCATCCCGAATTTGGATGCCCCAGGCCCGATCGGCCCGGGAATCTTATAGATTCCAGGTGATTCTTATAAATTCCCAGGCCGATTGCTGTGGGTTTTTGTCCACTTTATGCAAAACAATTGGATGAGGGTGGCCCGAACACCCCCCCCCCCCCTTTGGGTCAGTATGAAAAAATCAATAATCAACACATTTTATTGCCTCTAGTTACACTCATAGGCAAGACACCACCTCAAAATCAATTTAAAAACATATACCAACAATGAGCAAGGTGAGCCATGCGGATCCAAATCCCAGACATCTATAATTGATATACCTATTATTGTGCCAATCCCCCCATTGTAACCCCACACTGTCCAATCAGAAAAACTATTTCACCAAACACAGACATCATAATACATTTTATTTTTTATACCGTCTTTCTTTCTGTTTCTTATTCATTAGTCTTCATTTAGTTTCTTCTTTCTGTTTCTTCGTTTTGTCCTTTTAATCCTCTTCCTCCTCATTTCCTCTTAATTGTTTTTGTTTCATCTTCTTCCTGCTTTCTTCATTTTCCCATTCCTTCTTTCCTTTTTGCATGATATATTTATTCTTTCTTCTTCTATCTTAATTCTTCTTTTCCCCTTTTTTTTTTCTATTGTGTTCTTCTTTTTTGTTTTTTATCCATTTCTTCTTCTTTCTATCTGTTTCTTATTATTCTTATTCTTCTTCTTCTTTCTGTTTCTTTATGTAGGTTGTTCTGGCCTTGGGTTGAGGATACAGGCCGACAGTTGGTCTTCTTGGACCTCTTTCTTCTCAATTTTGTTCTGTGATATATTCTAACAGACTGATTCTTTACTAGCGTAAGCTATCGGCAGATGAGCGTCTGTACAGAGGCGCTAAGAGCGACCACTAGTATAAGCTGTGATCGACTATCGGGCACTGTAACAGAGCGCCTCAGTCGCTGTAGTAATCTGGCCGGCATTGAGGAATGTGATGTATGTCGGGCGTTCTAACACCAGTATAGCAATGCAGCGAGCGAAAGTTAGCGCCAGCTCATTGCGACCGACTCTCAGTGACTCACACCATATTCAACAAAAAACGACACACATAGCATCGGCGCTCTGGATCTGGTCGCTTATTCCATTAGTTTGAGTCTGGAGGATTCTCCGGTGGATGGCTCCTTGGTAAGTTTCCGCAAATTACGACATTCCCTTTTCACTGTATGCCTATGAATATAGTTGATGAGCCATGTCTTAAAGTGGACCAACACACAGGATTTTGACTATCCTGGGTTTTGGTCCACTTCGGCGGGGCACCCCGATCGGGGGTGCCCCGCTGTGTGAAACCCCCCAGAAAGCCCCAAAATCTTACCTGTCCCCGCTCCCACGTGACTGGACGGTCCAATCCCCGCCAACGTCCAGGCGGGGATCAGGAACGTCCAAGCGGCTGCCGCCGCCGCCGCCTCCCTCGCGTCACTTTCGGCGCGCGCGCGCCCCCGCCGGCCATTCGCAGACGGCCGGCGCGGGCGCGCGCACGCCTACAGGGGCGCGAGGGAGGCGGCGGCGGCCGGCCGCCACCGAAGATCAGGTAAGCGATTTGGGGTGTCTGGGGGGGTTTCACCCCGCGGGACATCCCGATCTCGGATGTCCCGCGGGGTGGGAGGTGATCGGCCCGGGAATCTTATAGATTTCCGGGCCGATCACCTCTCGGTGTTGGTCCACTTTAACCTATGGCTGGTTTTTCCCCTTGATGACATGTTAAACCGGACCTTCACCATGCTTGTTAGAAAAGCACAAACCCTTAAAAACTATTTCCCCAGCATTTCCACCTATAATATATTTCTAGTTTTTAGTAACTTACTTATTATTCTTTCGCCCACTGGGCTGCAACTCTGTTCATGACTTTAGGATAGGGGCGGCGCCATCTTTGGTCAGATGCATCACACTTACTGAGGAGAGGGGAGCGGGATAAAGTGCAGGGTGAGGGTTATAGCTGTGCTTTGCTCAGACAGAGCAGAGCTGGGGTCCGGGAAAGTTCAGAAATCCCAGAATGCAGAGCAGCACAGTCAGAAGGCACTTTCTGTTTGCAGGCTGCCTGATATTCCCTGAGCCGCCATCTTGGATGTTTAAAGGCTCATAACATGCAGTAGATGCTTGTAGTATTTTTTTTTATGTGAGCAATCTGTATGTACAGGGTGTGGGTAACATATAACATAGGCTCTTATTCAGACTGAACGACCGCTTTAAACAATATTGTTGTTTCGAATGTGTAATTAATGTAAGTATTTTATTATTCTTTCAGGGGATTCCGGCCATCTACCCTGGCTCCTGACGCCCGTCCTTCGGCCACAGAATGAGGCACAGGAGGCCTACAATCGGGCACACAGAAAGACCCGGGCCATTGTAGAGAGGGCATTTGGGCTGCTCAAAACCCGCTTCCGTTGTTTGGACCATACCGTGGGGGCACTCCAATATGACCCCAACAAGGTCATCGACATAATCCTGGCCTGTTGTGTTCAGCATAACTTTGCCATCATGCAGTGTGTCCCCCGGTATGTGGATCTGCCCCCCTCACCAACCAGCCAGGAGGCAGATGACCATTACATTGGCACACCTAGTGCCTCGGGGCAAGCAGTGCGGGCCAATGTCATAACAACCTATTTTGCCTAAATTTTGTTTTCTTTGTTTGTTTATGTTATTTTGTTATTTTCAATATGATTTGCCTTTGTGAAGGCCTTTGTCTTTATTTTTTTTAAAAGTAATGACTTAATTACCTTTGCTGGTGGCAAATGTGGCCGAGGAGGAGAGGGTGTGCTTGGGGGGGGGTGGGTCTTCGGGCCCTGTGCCTCTTTGTGGCCTTTGAAGTGGTGCTCCTTTGGCCATGTGATGTGCTGGCACGTGGAGCAGGAGAGGCAGTGCTGGCTGGGCTTGGGCTTCGGGCACGCTGGCTCTTAGTGGCCTTGCCACTGGTGCTACTTTGGCCATGTGATGTTCTGCCACGTGGAGCAGGAGAGGCAGTTCTGGCTGGGCTGGGGCTTCGGGGCACGCTGGCTCTTATTGGCCTTGCCACTGGTGCTACTTTGGACATGTGATGTTCTGGGATGTCGAGCAGGAGAGGCAGTGCTGGCTGGGCTGGGGCTTTGGGCACGCTGGCTCTTAGTGGCCTTGCCACTGGAGCGCCGTTTATGAAGGTACGTGGTAGGGCGGGGAGGAGGAGAGGGTGTTTTTTGTGGGCTCGGGCTTCTCACCCTCTGCTTCTTAGTGGCCTTGTACGTCGTCGTACCTGCCTGCTTGTATGTTGGTGCCTTCTTCTTTGCTGCTCCGTCCTTGCCTTTGGTTGTTGTTTTTGCTTTTGTGGCCAACACAAGGCGACATTTGCCACTTTGGCTGCGCGTTTCCCGCACCTTGCTAGTAGCTTGGTGTGACCGAGTGGTCGGATGGGAGGAAGAAGTCCTTATGCCGCTGGGCCCTTTTGCTGGTGGCCTCCTTGGCTGGTGTGGCCTTAGCGCTCTGTTTTTTGGTGCCATGCTGACAATCTCAAAGAGAATGAGCTGTGTGTCCATGACCCTTTAAATACTAATGACTGGGTATGACGCTTACGCGTTCGCGTACGCGTGCGTACGGCCGTTCGTCCGGCCGTGCGGAACCCGGAAACCGCTGGGGCATTACTTATCTGCTGCGGAGAAGAAACAAGATGGCGCCCACGATCTTCACCCACCAACAACAAGAGCTGATTATGCTCGTAAGTGTAATGTAAGGACTTTGATTTGCCATCTGAATGCATGCCTAGGCCTTAAGGAAGCGCAGGAAGAAACAGTTGTTTTAAAAAGTTATTTAAACTAGTATGCCAAACAGAAGTTAGTGCGCACATGTGCGAACCAACTCACTTGCATCTAGAAGGATAGTTTGAGGCTAGAAATGTTTCTGGGAATGTCATTTAGTCAACTGATCTAATTGTGACAGATATTTGTATGCAGTTGGATCTAACAACTATTTTTTTTTTGTTTTTTAGACGATGCTTCAGCGCAGGTATGACTACCTGCCCAAGCGCTTGAGAAGAGGACCGTCGCCCTGGAGAACGTTTCCCGGATCCAGCAGGAGACAGACACCACCTTCACACATACACAGATCATGCAGCATTGGTCGGACCTGAAACGGCTCCACATGCCCCGGGTGCGTCGATTTTTCGGTCTCCATTTCCCAAGTAAGTACATAGCAATTGCATGCTAGATGTAACTAATACACAAGGTAGGCCTTTTTTTATAAATGCTTTGCTTTTCTAGTGTTGGAAATGGAGTACCGAATCAGACGAACCTGGAGGCGCACAGGCCGGCCAGTGCTGCATGAATCTGCAGCACAAAGGGAAGGTGGTGGATCTCCAGGGCCAAGTTCCTACCCCTCCTCTGTAGCGGCCTCAGACCAGCCCCTGGACCTTTCTTCAGAGGAGGGGCGTCGCGGCGTGGTCAGGGAGTCGTACCAAGCGACGGAGCCATTAGCCTCTGGTATGTGACTCTTAATGTAACCGCACACACATACATGCTATTAAAAGCAAAGCTGATTCCCCTAATCTCTTTTTCTAGATGGGTGAAGGACCTGGAGCAGGGACTGCAGCAGATCAGGCCCAGGAGGCACATGCAGAAGGTGGGTGATGTCACACACACATTCAAATTGTAATTTGCTTAATGTTGACTCAGAAATTAGAAGTGACCCGATTTTACATGTCTCTACAGCCTCAACTTCCCAGCAGTGGCAGGTCCCAGAGCGGAGGGTGGTCCCCGAAGTAGAGGTCGCCCACCAACGAAGTAAGTAGAAATGTAAATATTTGGAGTATGTGGGAAATGACATAATCACCAATCTACCTAAAACTATAGTCAATTCCATTAGCATAATGACATATGGCCTCTTCCTTTTATTAATTCCTTAGCATAATGACACATGGCCTCTTCCTTTTATTACTCCCTTGGCATAATGACATATGGCCTCTTCATTTTATTAATTCCTTAGCATAATGACATATACCCTCTTCCTTTTATTACTTCCTTAGCACAATGACATATGGCCTCCTCCTTTTATTAATTCCTTAGCATAATGACATACGGCTTCATGAGTTAACTTGCAACCTAATAAACATTCCATCCACAGCTGTTAAACCTGTATTTGCCGAAAAATAATTTCTTCTTCTTTTTTTTACAGGGACCACACGTGCCAGAGTGGCACAACTCAGTGCCAGGGTCCTTCAGTTGGTGGGCGAGGTGCAGGAGCTGCCCGACTCGTTGGGGACCACAGATGAAGAATAATGTTCTGGGGCCTGCCATTGCTGGGTATATATTTTAATCCATGTGATTTTATTTTTTAAAACATTTTAAAATGTTTAAAAGTTACATTTAAAAAAAAAAAATTCTATTCAAAGTTGTACATTTAAAAAAAAAAAAAATTCAAAAAAAAACAAGGCACTTGAAAAATGCCATTTAAGATTAAAAAAAAAACTTGTCTCTGTGTCATTTCCTTTTCTAGATACATTCATTAAGGGTTCGCCAGACCGCAAAGTGATTTAGGTAAGCTCTAGGTGCGGGAAATGGAAGAAGAATCTGACCGCAAAGTGATTTAGGTAAGCTTTAGGTGCTGGAAATGGAAGAAGAATGAGACCGCGAAGTGATTTAGGTAAGCTTTAGGTGCGGGAAATGGAAGAAGAATGAGACCGCGAAGTGATTTAGGTAAGCTTTAGGTGCGGGAAATGGAAGAAGAATATGACCGCAAAGTTATTTAGGTACGTTTTTGGTGCGGGAAATGGAAGAATGAGACCGCGAAGTGATTTAGGTAAGCTTTAGGTGCGGGAAATGGAAGAAGAATGAGACTGCAAAGGGATTTAGGTAAGCTTTAGGTGCGGGAAATGGAAGAAGAATCTGAACGCGAAGTGATTTAGGTAAGTTTTTGATGCGGGAAATGGAAGAAGAATGAGACCGCGAAGTGATTTAGGTAAGCTTTAGGTGCGGGAAATGGAAGAAGAATCTGACTGCGAAGTGATTTAGGTAAGCTTTAGGTGCGGGAAATGGAAGAAGAATGAGACCGCAAAGGGATTTTGGTAAGCTTTAGGTGCGGGAAATGGAAGAAGAATCTGACCGCGAAGTGATTTAGGTAAGTTTTTGGTGCGGGAAATGGAAGAAGAATGAGACCGCGAAGTGATTTAGGTAAGCTTTAGGTGCGGGAAATGGAAGAAGAATCTGACCGGGAAGTGATTTAGGTAAGTTTTTGGTGCAGGAAATGGAAGAAGAATGAGACCACAAAGTGATTTAGCTAAGTATTGTAGCAGAAGTGAGTGAACCAAATATGTAGGTGAGCACATTAATGAGTTAAGTTTGTAGTGCGCAGGCGTAAGGTCGTAACGATTTTCGTCTGGACGATTATTTATAGAAAAAGGAATTCAGAATCTAACGGGAAACGTAAATGATTCGTTCGAGGAGACGATGGAAAAAGAGCAAAAACGAAAGCCTACGTTGGAACATGAGTAACACGAAAACGAAAGCTGGAAAATGGCGTTGGCATACAAACGGACGAAGACTTTACAGAAGGCTTGCAATGCATGCTTAGAATCGCTTGTACACTCATACACAAGCGGGAAAATTAAAAAACAGATCGACACAAAAATGAAAGTCTTTTTATGTCTCTCTGAATCAACCCTTTTGAGTCCACTCGGCAACTGAAGTTTAATGTGGAGCAATGTAAAGTCCTGCATTTGGGTCCAATAACCTGAAGACCACATATGTCCTGGGGGGAGTCAAACTGGGAGAGTCACTTGTTGAGCAGGATCTGGGGGTACTGGTAGATCACAGACTAAATAACAGCATTCAATGCCAAGCAGCTGCTTCCAAGGCCACCAAGATAATCATGGATAGGTGAGTAATTTTGCCTCTTTACAAAGCACTGGTGCGCCCTCACCTGGAATATTCCGTCCAGTTCTGGGATCCCGTTCATAGAAAGGACGCTCTGACTATAGAAAGGGAGCAGAGGAGCCACCAAACTAATAAGAGGAATGAAGGATCTTAGTTATGAGGAAAGATTGCGAGAATTAAATCTGTTTAGTCTTGAGAGGAGGCGATTGAGGTGGGACATGATTAACTTGTATAAATATATAAATGGCCAATACAAAAACTATGGGGGAACACTATTTCAGCTAAAATCCTCTCCAAAGACAAGGGCGAGCTCCTTTCGACTGGAAAAAACGAAATGGGGAGGCCGATTCATTAATAGCGCCAGGTAGCGACAGATGAGCAACAGTAGCGTTATTTTCATAGCGCACGCTAGTATTCGCTGTGCTTGGCCGTTGTTCGGCTGTTGACAGCGACTCAGTCGGTGTGCGGTAATTAGAGATGAGCGAACTTTTGAAAAGTTCGATTCGGCCGATTCGCCGAATTTCACAAAGAAATTCGGGTTCGGCCGAATCGAACTTTTGCGAAGTTCCCCATCAAAAATGCCGGCATGGTGGGAGCGGGCCGGCCGGTTCCGCTGACAGCTTTACCGCTTTACCGCTTTACCGGCCCGCCGGCCGGCTCCCACCATGCCGGCATTTTTTTTTTTTATATTTCAGGAAAAATTCGATCGGCACGAACCACAAAATATTCGGGTTCGTGCCGAATCGAATATTTCCTGAAATTCGGAGTGAATTCCGGTTCGTCCGAACCGGTTCGCTCATCTCTAGCGGTAATGTTGAATACGGGGTTAGGAGTCGCTGTTTGACAGGTTCCGCGCTGTATGGGAGCGCATGACAGCGAATGGCCATAGCGAACGGCTCCCAGCATATTCATTAACAAATCACGCTCAAAAAATTCTTGCGCTGTGAAATGCTTGTTTAAACCCCAGAGCGCTGGCGGCGATGGGTTAAAAGTAGTTTTTTAACCCCCAAACAACCATATTTTTTGAAAAAAAAAACATTAATAGCAATTATTTATGAATATTTAAAGATTGTTCCATTGAAATGCATTGGAGAGCGCCAGGTAGCGAGAGGTCATACCTGTCACTGTTCAAGGTCGCTCGCTGGCGCTGTGGGGTGAGGCTGGAATACTGATGAATGATTCGCTATCTGGCGCTCTGTCAGTCGCTAAGCAGGATCGGCTTGATAAATGTGTGATTGCGGAGGGGAGCCGGCGTACTCGTGGCGGTGAGTGTCATTACCGTTCGCTCACCATTCGCTACCTGGCGCTATCCCTTGTTAAATAAGGGCCTTAGTCTCCAGAGGCGACAATCATTTTATACCATAAGAACTATAAATCTATGCAATAGCCTCCCACAGAAGCTTGTTACAGCATCAACCGCTGACAGCTTCAAAAAAGGATTAGATGCTTATTTAGAAGAAAATAACATTAACAGCTACTATTAGCGGTTATCCGTAAAAAAATAAAAAATAACTTCCACCTTTAAAATAAAATAAAAAATAACGTCCCCTACCCCAACACCCTTTGAACTTGATGGACATATGTTTTTTTTAACTGTATTAACTATGTAACTATATAACTATGTAACTATGTAACTATATAACTATGTAACTATGTAACTATGTACATATAAGTTCCACACATTGTTATATTGGTTCCCTTTTCCCCATTACACTGGGTTTTGAAGTGATTTCCTTCTTTCAGTCGGGCTATTTCCCTTATGAAACGTCCATCCGTCATCTTGTAGCTTTAATCCCAATAAATGACTCGATCATTTTCTAACACAGAAGACTTAATATGACCCCCGGGAAGACCCCCGTCACCAAACCCGACACAGATAGCGACAGATGACCGGCGCTGAACAATCAATGTTGCGGTAGCCATTTATCTTCTTCTTGTCTTCTAATATTTTTCAGGCGTTTTGTGTTACACCTGCGCTGCTCTTATACTGACGCACAGTGACTGGGATCTGACCGTTATGATTGTAAGCAGCAACTCGCTATATGACAATAACTATCGGCTCCAGCAGGGGGCAGTGTTTGGTGAATAGAATGATAAAAATGAGCATCCTCCAGTATTTATTGCATAATGGAGTCACATTATCATACCTTCCAACTTTTCGGGGTGGCAAAGAGGGACAATTGTTAAATTAAGCCATTCCCCGTCATTGAGGGATGGATAGGAGATACATTGTAACAGTTACAATAGAAACACTTTGAATATGCAAATGAATCATTTATTGCTACGGATCTGCATGTTACACCCCAAAGAGAGACAGTATGTAAATGACGTCACACTTCCTCATTGAGGGATGGATGAAGCCACACCCCCTCATTGAGGGATGGATGAAGCCACGCCCCATCATTGAGGGATGGATAGCAGATAGGATGTAACAATTACAACAATAGAAAAACTTTGAATATGCAAATGAGTCATTTATTGCTACGGATCTGCATGTTACACCTCAAAGAGGAACAGTATGTAAATGAAGCCACGCCTCCTCGTTGAGAGATGGGTGAAGCCACGCCCCCTCATTGAGGGATGGATTGGAGATACATTGTAACTTTTACAACAATAGAAACATTTTTTATAGGCAAGTGAATCATTTATTGCTGTAGATCTGCATGTTACACCTCAAAGAGGGACAATATGTAAATGAAGCCACGCCCCATCATTGAGGGATGAATAGCAGATAGGATGTAACAGTTACAACAATAGAAACACGTTGAATAGGCAAATTAATAATTTATTGAAGATATGCATGTTACACCTCAAAGAGGTACAAATATGAACAACGAGGGGCAGGGGGACATGGACTCAAAAGAGGGACAGTCCCTCCAAATCAGGGGCAGTTGGGTGGTGTGCATTATTATGATTATTATTATTATTAATGTTTATTTATATAGTGCCATCATCTTCCGTAGCGCTGTACAAAGTAGTAATTGCAGACAGGGTAGAAACATACAGTACATATTATAAATGCAGTGTTTACAATGGATATTCTGAGTACAAGAGGAAAGAGAGCCTGGCCCCTAGGAGCTTACAGTCTAAAGGAAGAGGGGTGAAGACAATGGGGGAAGAATCACACACAGTCAGTATTGAGCTTTGTGCCCTTTAGAGAATTGCTTAAGCCAGATTGTATGCTCGTCTGAATAGGTGGCTCTTAAGGGCACTTTTGAAAGCTTTGAGGGTTGGGGAGTGGCGGATTGGGTGGGGGAGGGCATTCCAGAAGATTGGAGCAGCACGTGAGAAATCCTGGAGGCGAGCATGAGAGGAGGTGACCAGGGTGGAGGACAGCAGAGGCTGCGTCTAGGTTGATATTGTTGTATTAGAGATGAGATGTAGGGAGGGGCCTGGTTGGTGAGAGCTTTGTAGGCGAACACGGACTTCCAGGGTTCAAGTTTGGCAATCGGCCCGGACCCAGAAAAGCTGGATTTTTCTGCTGTGCTGTATTTACTGTACATTGAGCTGTGATCTCTATCACTTCTTTTTTCCTGTCTATGTTATTCACCATGTAAGGTGACATTGTCATACTGCATTCATGTTCCAGTAAAGCCGCTTCCTGTTATACCACTAATGTCTATCTGGATTTGACTCCGCTGCACCCGGCACTCACACTCTGAAACAAGGGGAACAAAAGAGCTGTGCAGGAAAATGTCTATAAAGATATATGTAAACTGTCACCCCAGCCCCTAGGGCAGTGCACGGGTGCTGAATATGCTGAAGTTGTTGTTATGAGTGGGATCTAAATAAAGCAGAGGGAATGTATTGCTGCTTTACAGTGTGATACCTCCGGAATAGGGGTTCCCAACAGTTATTCATCAAGTTCTGTGACGGGTAGGTAGAGTGGTCAACACTACAGTCAGGAAAGATTAGAGCCCTCTCAGTGGGGTAGGCCCTGATAGTGATAGAAACTTTAATAAATAGTGGTTAAACGTGGGTGCCATTGCATCATGAATCCACATGATGGCAGTGTTGCCGAAGGAATAAGAGCAGCTAATATTAATTAGTCTAGCGTACCCCTTAAAGTAAATAGAGACTCAGCCAGGTGGCATTGGCAACATCACCGCCCCTGATATTGGTTGAGCCTAGCAACATAGTTGGTAAAGGCAACCTTCCAGAGGTTATATAAGGGAGGACCCAACCCATCTAGAGTGTTCTTAGGTCTTCGTTCCATTGAAGAGGGGAAGACTGTTAATGTAGTGGAGGAGCAGAGTAACAGTGAGGGAAGGAGCCTGTGGATAGTAGCTGGAAGCTGTAAAGACTGTTTGCTGTAACCACTAAATAATATTGCCTGGATTATGCTGTTGTGGTGGATGCAAGCCCTCAAATAATGACCCTGTTGTTTGCTACAAGAAGTGTCATCATTGGACACCGACGACTGAATAAGCAAGTGCACCTCCAACCCACACATGCCACACCAACCTGAGCCGCCCTACCCTAGGTCCAAGAACCCCCCCCCCGCTCGCTCCTCAGACCGTGTGCCAGACACGCACCTGCTACAGTACCACCTGCGGGAGGGGGTAAGTATGGGTTGTGAGTGTCACGGACCGGGTGTGGCGGCACAGGTTTGGATCCGCTGTGACCGTGTTACTGATAGCGAGTGCCGCGTCAGGGGAGCGGAGTCTAAGAGGCCGCCGTTATTCACCAGAGCCCACCGCAAAGCAGGTTGGTCTGTAGCCGCAAGTGAGCCCCAGGTCGCTACCCCCCAACGGCGGCTCATCCACACAGTCAGCCGAGGTAATGCGAGGTACAAAGGAGGCAGGCAAAAGGCGATGTAAAGGTTCAAGCAGAGGTCAGGGCTGGCAGCACAGGTTCAGAGTTGGGGACAGGCAAAGGTCGGTACACGGGTGAGCAATACTGAAAACAACAGACTTTCTGCATACAAAGGAAGGCCAAGATCCGGCACTGATGGAAAAGGAAGTGCTCCTTAAATAGGGGAAGTGGATGCAGGATTGGATGACCAGACACCAATCAGTGGTGTACAGGCCCTTTAAATTTCAGGAATCCGGCGCGCGCGCCCTCTAGTGGACGGGGGCGTGCGTGCACTGAACCATGCGAGGAAGCAGCCCGAGGAGGAGGAAGACGGCTGGGAGCAGCAGGCGTACGGCCAGCCACCGCGCCGGAAGCCACGGGCCCGCCGGCAGGAGCGGGTAAGGAGAGGGACTGGTGAGCGCTGCGAGATGGGTGCGCAGCGCTCACCAGGGCAGCGGGAGCAGCAACGGAGGTGAGGGGAGTGCTGTGAGATGGGCCCGCAGCGCTCACCCTAACAGTAAGTGTTACCACGCCTGAAACAACCCTTCAAAGTTCAAGAAGTTTGGGCTTTAGGTCAGTTTTGTATTTATTATGGAAACAAGGCTTGGCTAATATATAGATAGCAGCAGAACAGGTTGGGTACAGACTAGCCCGCGGCCTTGCCAAGTACCACCCGATAGGACCTCAAGTGGTACTTGTGCCCTCGCTCTAGAACGTAGTACAGTGTGCAAAGTTGACTGCATTCCATTCCCTCAAAGAATTCGTAACCCCCCCCCCCCCCCCGCTGCTCAACCCTGTCCGTGGCATATGGGCAACATGTAGCTCAGGGGACACCAACCTCTCTTAGCTCAAGATCCAAATTTGGGTTTTTGGGCCACATTCAGTGAGAAGAATTTCCTCAGCTCATAAAACACTTGTTTCTTTTAGAAGTGACTCTACTATCTCCAAAGAGGTTAAAAAGGAATAAAAACTGTAATTTTACCCCGCCATCGGTGGTATCCCAATTTGGGATTCTTCCGCTTCGTGAAATACCCCGGAATCGACACTTTCTTTACCTGCTTCTCACTCTCATGGCACATGAACGCGCCTCTCTAGAGACTCTTAAGTGAAACACTTTAAAACTTTTTTAAAGTGGACCAAAACCCAGGATTTTGACTATACTGGGTTTTGGTCCTTTCCCCCAGGGCACCCCCGATTGCGTGAAACCTCCCAGGACGCCGAGACCAGCTCAGAGCACGCTGACGGCCGCATCCTGCGCTTCCCTCTTACAGGGAGCGTGCCCACGCAGGCCATTCACAAATGCCTGGCACGGACACACTCCCTGCTAGAGGGATAGCGGGATGCGGCCTGGCTCACACATGCGCTGTTGAACCAGGAAACAAGGAAAGTGAATGGGGGAGCTGGGGGGGTTTCACACAATGGGGGGTGGAATCGATCGGCGTGGGTTTTGGTCCCTCACCCTGAATAAGAGCCTATCTTATATGTTTCCCACACCCTGTACATACAGATTGCTCACATTAATCCGGACCTTCACCCTGAATAAGAGCCTATCTTATATGTTTCCCCCACCCTGTACATGCAGATTGCTCACATTAATCCGGACCCTCACCCTGAATAAGAATCTATATTATATGTTTCCCCCACCCTGTACATACAGATTGCCCACATTAAACCGGACCCTCACCCTGAAAAAGAGCCTATCTTATATGTTTTCCCCACCCTGTACATACAGATTGCCCACATTAAACCGGACCCTCACCCTGAATAAGAGCATATCTTATATGTTTCCCCCACCCTGTACATACAGATCAGCTCACATTAAAAATCATCCTACCTGCATCTACTGCATGTTATGAGCCTTTAAACATCCAAGATGGTGACTCATGAAGCATCAGGCAGCCTGCAAACAGGAAGTGCCTTCTGACTGTGTCGCTCTGCATTCTGGGATTGCTGTCCTTTCCCTGACCCCAGCTCTGCTCTGTCTGTGCAAAGCACAGCTATAACCCCGCCCCCTGTACTTTTTCCCCTCTCTCCTCTCCTCAGTATGTGATGCTTCTGAGTCAAGATGGAGGCGTAGAGTCCTGAACAGAGTTGCAGCCCATTGGGGCAAAGAATAATAAGTAAACCCTCTACGAGATCTAAATGATGGAATATGATTAAGGACCATTCTATAACTTGGAATTAAGACACTCTGATGAGCTTTCTTTAAAGAGTTTCTCTGGTACGTGCAATTTGTTGTTGGTGGCCGGGCTACACAGTCAATCAAAAGAAGGATTAATTAACCCTTTATTCTCTCGCGGAGTTTTCTCTATGTTTTACATAGCTTCTTTGGATTTTTGTATATAACTGGACTGACACAGTTATTTTAAACTCCTTGCGCTGGACTATAAATTAAAGTTTATTTAAGATTATTATATCTATTACAAATCGTGAATAAAGATTTTTTAGCGCGGCTTCTGAATAGAGAAAAGAGAAAGGAAGATAAAATCCTTTTTTCTTTATCTCATTGTTTTTTGAACAGATGGATCTATGTGCTCTTTTATGTGGATGATATCCTGCTTGTTTTGGGCAAGTAGGGGATGAAGCAGAAATACCCAGCACTTTGAGATCTAGGAACTTCCAGAACAAAAAAACTTTTTGAGTTACTTTATTGCCCTACTGAGGATATGATAGCAGATATTACTAAAACACTTGAGGCGTACAAAGAAGATTTAAAAGACTGAGCCTCCTCTGTTGAGAAGGGGTGTTAGAGATACAATACTCTGCAACAGTTTCTGCTCGTCTCTCAATGTGATTTTGGGACTTTTGCCAGATTGACTGCAGTTTACAGTTATGACAAGATTTGATAGTAAAAGGCCAATGCTTATCTGTAGTCTCTATATGCATTTTCTGCTGTGTTGTATTTCCTGTACATCGAACTTTTAAATTTTGGGGGATTCTTCTGCTTTGTGAAATACCCCAGAATCAATACTTTCTATATTTGCTTCTCGTTCTCATGGCACATGAACGCACCTCTCTGGAGACTCCCAAGTGAAACACAGCATCTCTACATGGCGAGATATCAGAAGTCATCTACATGGAACAATCACCAGTGTCAAAAGATGAACAAAAGCCAGACCTAGTATGCAAACTTCGGAGGAGTATATATGGTCTAAAGCAAGCCACCAGAGCATGGAATATGAAAATAAATGAAGTGCATAACTATGAGGACTTTCAGAGGAGTAAAGCAGACCCCTGCTTATACACAAAGACATTGGCAGACAGATGGATCTAAGTCCTTATTTACGTGGACGATATCCTGATTTGTTTTGAGCAAGAAGGGGATGAAGCAGAAATACTGCAAATGATAAGTCAGCACTTTGAGATCTTACAGAACTTACAGAACAAAGAACTTCTTGAGTTACTTTATTGCCCTACTGAGGATATGATAGCAGATATCCTTACTAAAACACTTGAGGTGTACAAAGAAGATTTAAAAGGTTTAAAAGACTGAGCCTCAGCTGTTGAGAAGGGGTGTTAGAGATACAATACTCTGCAACAGTTTCTGCTCGTCTCTCAATGGGATTTTGGGACTTTTGCCAGATTGACTGCAGTTTACAGTTATGACAAGATTTGACAGTAAAAGGCCAATGCTTATCTGTAGTCTCTATATGCATTTTCTGCTGTGTTGTATTTCCTGTACATCGAACTTTTAAATTTTGGGGGATTCTTCTGCTTTGTGAAATACCCCAGAATCAATACTTTCTATATTTGCTTCTCGCTCTCATGGCACATGAACGCACCTCTCTGGAGACTCCCAAGTGAAACACTTTGATGTAAAAACAGCATCTCTACATGGCGAGATATCAGAAGTCATCTACATGGAACAATCACCAGTGTCACAAAAGATGAACAAAAGCCAGACCTAGTATGCAAACTTCGGAGGAGTATATATGGTCTAAAGCAAGCCGCCAGAGCATGGAATATGAAAATAAATGAAGTGCTTAACTATGAGGACTTTCAGAGCAGTAAAGCAGACTCCTGCTTATACACAAAGACATTGGCAGACAGATGGATCTAAGTCCTTATTTACGTGGACGATATCCTGATTTGTTTTGAGCAAGAAGGGGATGAAGCAGAAATACTGCAAATGATAAGTCAGCACTTTGAGATCGAGGAACTTACAGAACAAAGAACTTCTTGAGTTACTTTATTGCCCTACTGAGGATATGACAGCAGATATCCTTACTAAAACACTTGAGGCGTACAAAGAAGATTTAAAAGCTTTAAAAGACTGAGCCTCAGCTGTTGAGAAGGGGTGTTAGAGATACAATACTCTGCAACAGTTTCTGCTTGTCTCTCAATGTGATTTTGGGACTTTTGTCAGATTGACTGCAGTTTACAGTTATGACAAGTTATGACAGTAAATTGCCAATGCTTATCTGTAGTCTCTCTATGCATTTTCTGCTGTGTTGTATTTCCTGCACATTGAACTTTTGATTTTTTTTAGATTTTTTTTTTTTAGATAGGAATATGAAAATAAATGAAGTGCTTACACATGAGGACTTTCAGAGCAGTAAAGCAGACCCCTGCTTATACACAGAAATATTGGCAGACAGATGGATCTATGTGCTTATTTATGTGGATGATATCCTGATTTGTTTTGAGCAAACGGCGTCTAAAGCCAGCGGCTCCGAGCGTGCTGGCGGCCGCATCCCCGCTTCCCTCCAACAGGGAGTGTGCCTGTGCTGGTCATTAACAAATGAATGCGCCCTGCTAGAGGGATAGTGGGGATGTGGCCCACGCATGCGCCCTGGCCCAGGAAGAAAGGTAAGTGAACGGGCGACCTGGGGGTTTCACACAGCGGGGTATCATGATTTTGGATGCAAACCACATTTATGAAAGCCATTCAGTTGAGCAACTGGAACAGCGCCATGACGGCTCAGCGTATAGCGCCGGCGCTCTAGCTTCCAGAGCGCCTGGTATTACCTGTCGCTATCGTTCACTCTCACATAAATTTCAATGGACGTTGCTTCTAATCCCTTTCCTGATCCCATTTTTTTTGTTTTCTCTCAAATAATTATTAGATCTCTCCTGGCCTGGAATTATATATTTTTGAAAATATTTTGACTTTTTATATTTTTATGCAGAATTGTCATTACAGGTCTGGCATGAAAGTGTTAATGTCACAGTTACAACAATGTCATTCCATGTGTTTTCGCTTTGTTACTGGTGGATATGTGTTAAAAAACAGACTTTAATCACACAGCATCTGGCGCTCTATGCTACAGCGTCCAGATCCAGAGCGCCAATGCTGTGTGTGTCTGTTTTTTTGTTGAATATGGTGTGAGTCGCTGAGAGTCAGTCGCACTGAGCTGGTGCTACCTTTCGCTTCCTGCAACTGTACTGGTGTTAAAGCGCCCAACATACATCTCATTCATCAATGCCGGCCAGGTTACTACAGCGGCTGAGGCGCTCTATTACAGCACCCGATAGCCGATCACAGCGTATACTCTTAGCGCCTCTGTGCAGACGCTCATCTGGCGATACCTGGCGCTAGTAATGAATCAGCCTGAATGCAACTCGCAGGCTTCTGGCCTTACAATAGGATGGGAGATATTTTTCCATAATTACAGCTCGTTTATCACAATAAAATGCGCATGAAAAGGAGACGTTATAAAAGCTGTTCCATGTGATAAATAGATAGACTGGCATTGATTGGGGGATAGCAGTAGTGAACAATTTCTATTCTTTTTGTGACATTTTTGGTTTCCTTAAAGTCAGCGTGTTGCGCTGTTACATCTGTCGGCTGATAAAAATACATTTAGCTGTTTGCAACTAAAACGACAATTATTCCTCTAATTATATAACCGGTGTCGCGTTCGTCGTGGCTGTCGCCGTCATGCATGACACTTCACAGATTGAGAGCGTGTAGGAGGAGCCTATAATTATAATGTATAGAGCAGAGGACAATGATTGCCAGCGGGGGGGGGGGGGGGGGGGGTGGTAGAGGGACTTTTCCTAAGGTTGGCAAATCTCTCAGTCAGGGTCGCCATTGGGGCAGTACATGCATCACTGTGTTATGGGGCCCGGACAAGTTCATACGTTTTATGAAACATAGAAACATAGAAGGGTGACTGCAGAAGGAGACCACACGCTCCATCTAGTCTGCCCTTATGTGTATACTGTATGTTCTCTGTATCTTATGTATATACTGTATGTTCTCTGTATCTTATGTGTATACTGTATGTTCTCTGTATCTTATGTATATACTGTATGTTCTCTGTATCTTATGTATATACTGTATGTTCTCTGTATCTTATGTGTATACTGTATGTTCTCTGTATCTTATGTGTATACTGTATGTTCTCTGTATCTTATGTATATACTGTATGTTCTCTGTATCTTATGTATATACTGTATGTTCTCTGTATCTTATGTGTATACTGTATGTTCTCTGTATCTTATGTATATACTGTATGTTCTCTGTATCTTATGTGTATACTGTATGTTCTCTTTATCTTATGTGTATACTGTATGTTCTCTGTATCTTATGTATATACTGCATGTTCTCTGTTTCTTATGTATATACTTTATGTTCTCTGTATCTTATGTATATACTGTATGTTCTCTTTAACTTATGTGTATACTGTATGTTCTCTTTATCTTATGTGTATACTGTATGTTCTCTGTATCTTATGTATATACTTTATGTTCTCTGTATCTTATGTATATACTGTATGTTCTCTTTATCTTATGTGTATACTGTATGTTCTCTTTATCTTATGTGTATACTGTATGTTCTATGTATCTTATGTATATACTGCATGTTCTCTGTTTCTTATGTATATACTTTATGTTCTCTGTATCTTATGTATATACTGTATGTTCTCTTTATCTTATGTGTATACTGTATGTTCTCTTTAACTTATGTGTTTACTGTATGTTCTCTGTATCTTATGTGTATACTGTATGTTCTCTGTATCTTATGTATAATACTGTATGTTCTCTGTATCTTATGTATATACTGCATGTTCTCTGTATCTTATGTATAATACTGTATGTTCTCTGTATCTTATGTGTATACTGTATGTTCTCTGTATCTTATGTATATACCGCATGTTCTCTGTTTCTTATGTATATACTTTATGTTCTCTGTATCTTATGTGTATACTGTATGTTCTCTGTATCTTATGTGTATACTGTATGTTCTCTGTATCTTATGTGTATACTGTATGTTCTCTGTATCTTATGTATATACTGCATGTTCTCTGTTTCTTATGTATATACTTTATGTTCTCTGTATCTTATGTATATACTGTATGTTCTCTTTATCTTATGTGTATACTGTATGTTCTCTTTATCTTATGTGTATACTGTATGTTCTCTGTATCTTATGTGTATACTGTATGTTCTCTGTATCTTATGTGTATACTGTATGTTCTCTGTATCTTATGTATATACTGCATGTTCTCTGTTTCTTATGTATATACTTTATGTTCTCTGTATCTTATGTATATACTGTATGTTCTCTTTATCTTATGTGTGTACTGTATGTTCTCTGTATCTTATGTGTATACTGTATGTTCTCTGTATCTTATGTGTATACTGTATGTTCTCTGTATCTTATGTATATACTGCATGTTCTCTGTTTCTTATGTATATACTTTATGTTCTCTGTATCTTATGTATATACTGTATGTTCTCTTTATCTTATGTGTATACTGTATGTTCTCTGTATCTTATGTATATACTGTATGTTCTCTTTATCTTATGTGTATACTGTATGTTCTCTGTATCTTGTATATACTGTATGTTCTCTGTATCTTATGTATATATTGTATGTTCCCTGTATCTTATGTGTATACTGTATGTTCTCTTTATCTTATGTATATACTGTATGTTCTCTGTATCTTATGTGTATACTGTATGTTCTCTGTATCTTATGTATATACTGTATGTTCTCTGTATCTTATGTATATACTGTATGTTCCCTGTATCTTATGTGTATACTGTATGTTCTCTGTATCTTATGTGTATACTGTATGTTCTCTGTATCTTATGTGTATACTGTATGTTCTCTGTATCTTATGTATATACTGCATGTTCTCTGTTTCTTATGTATATACTGTATGTTCTCTTTATCTTATGTGTATACTGTATGTTCTCTGTTTCTTATGTATATACTTTATGTTCTCTGTATCTTATGTATATACTGCATGTTCTCTGTTTCTTATGTATATACTGTATGTTCTCTTTATCTTATGTATATACTGCATGTTCTCTGTTTCTTATGTATATACTTTATGTTCTCTGTATCTTATGTATATACTGTATGTTCTCTTTATCTTATGTGTATACTGTATGTTCTCTGTATCTTATGTATATACTGTATGTTCTCTTTATCTTATGTGTATACTGTATGTTCTCTGTATCTTGTATATACTGTATGTTCTCTGTATCTTATGTATATACTGTATGTTCCCTGTATCTTATGTTTATACTGTATGTTCTCTGCATCTTATGTGTATACTGTATGTTCTCTGTATCTTATGTATATACTGCATGTTCTCTGTTTCTTATGTATATACTGTATGTTCTCTTTATCTTATGTGTATACTGTATGTTCTCTGTTTCTTATGTATATACTTTATGTTCTCTGTATCTTATGTATATACTGTATGTTCTCTTTATCTTATGTGTGTACTGTATGTTCTCTGTATCTTATGTGTATACTGTATGTTCTCTGTATCTTATGTGTATACTGCATGTTCTCTGTATCTTATGTATATACTGTATGTTCTCTTTATCTTATGTGTATACTGTATGTTCTCTGTATCTTATGTATATACTGCATGTTCTCTGTTTCTTATGTATATACTTTATGTTCTCTGTATCTTATGTATATACTGTATGTTCTCTTTATCTTATGTGTATACTTTATGTTCTCTGTATCTTATGTATATACTGCATGTTCTCTGTTTCTTATGTATATACTTTATGTTCTCTGTATCTTATGTATATACTGTATGTTCTCTTTATCTTATGTGTATACTGTATGTTCTCTTTATCTTATGTGTATACTGTATGTTCTCTGTATCTTATGTGTATACTGTATGTTCTCTGTATCTTATGTGTATACTGTATGTTCTCTGTATCTTATGTATATACTGCATGTTCTCTGTTTCTTATGTATATACTTTATGTTCTCTGTATCTTATGTATATACTGTATGTTCTCTTTATCTTATGTGTGTACTGTATGTTCTCTGTATCTTATGTGTATACTGTATGTTCTCTGTATCTTATGTGTATACTGTATGTTCTCTGTATCTTATGTATATACTGCATGTTCTCTGTTTCTTATGTATATACTTTATGTTCTCTGTATCTTATGTATATACTGTATGTTCTCTTTATCTTATGTGTATACTGTATGTTCTCTGTATCTTATGTATATACTGTATGCTCTCTTTATCTTATGTGTATACTGTATGTTCTCTGTATCTTGTATATACTGTATGTTCTCTGTATCTTATGTATATACTGTATGTTCCCTGTATCTTATGTGTATACTGTATGTTCTCTTTATCTTATGTATATACTGTATGTTCTCTGTATCTTATGTGTATACTGTATGTTCTCTGTATCTTATGTGTATACTGTACGTTCTCTGTATCTTATGTGTATACTGTATGTTCTCTTTTTCTTAGGATAGATGGAGGCTTATCCCAGGCATGTGCTCATTCACTTACTCACAACGTTTCAACTACCTCTGCTGAAAGTTTGTTCCCAGCATCTACTACTCTTTCTGTAACATAATATTTTCTAACATTGCTCCTGATCTTCCCTCTGACTAGCTTCAGGTTGGGCCCCTTGTTCCATCATTAAGTTTCTTCTTAGAAACACTTCCCTCCTGAACCTTATTCCCTCCTGTCACATATATAAAGGTCTCCATCATGTCCCCCCTCTCCCTTCTTTCCTCCAGACTGTACAGATTAGGTTCTTTAAGTCTCTCCTGATAAGTTTTAAGTTTAAGTCCTTCCACCATTTTTGTTGCCGGCCTTTGGACCCGTTCTATTTGAATAATGTCTTTTTGCAGGGGAGGTCTCCAGAACTGCACACAGTATTCTAGCTGTGGCCCCATCAGGGCTCTATACAGCGGCATCACAACCTCCCTCTTCCTACTGGTGATGCCTCGAGCTATGTAGCCGAGCATCCTGCTTGCTTTTCCCACTGCTTGGCTTCACTGTCCACTCATCTTGCAGCTATCAGTAATCAGTATCCCAAAATCTCTCTCCTCCGAGGTCCTGGATAACACAGTGCTGCCCATACGGTGCACAGAGCCGTATTCTACCCAAGTGCAGGATTTTACATTTAGAGACATTAAACTCTAGTTTCCACAGTTTTGACCATCTATCCAGTAAAGCTAAATCATTTTCCATGTTTCCGACACCTCCAGGAATATCCACCCTATTACTATATCTAACAGGAAGCGTGGCCAGCGCGGTCACGCTTCCTGTTAGAGAGAAGCGGGTGATGCGTCCGCCAGCGAGCTCGGAGCCTCCCGCCTTAGACGAAGGCTTAGACAACGAATCCGAGCGGTGATTGGACGAGGGGACGCACATGCACCGTAGGATGGGAAGAGGTGAGACGGTTTTGGTGACCTGGGGGTTTCACACAGTAGGGCACAACCCGATCGGGCCAGTCCTGGAGTCTAAAAGCATGGCAAATTACAAAGCCCCACTGTGTGAGCGCTATCCGGGTTGCCACAAAACTCACCTTTGCCCTGGCTCCTGCATAGATGTAAACGTCGGCAGCTGGAGGTTCTGGCGGTTCCGCATGGGCAGTAAAGTTTATAAAAAAGGGGGTATAGGTGTACAAGATTCATAGAAAATAGCTGGCCTCCTTTAAAGTGGACCAAAATCCAGGATTTTGACTATCCTGGGTTTTGGTCCTTTCCCCCGGGGTACCCCGATCGGGGAACTGTGTGAAACCTCCCTGATCGGCCGAAGAAACTCACTTCTTCCCAGTCCTAAAGCACATGTCCAGGCGATCGTCCAATCAGCGTGCTTGGAAACGCTGATGTCACGCCATCTAAGCCAGCGTCTAAAGCCAGCAGCTCAGAGCATGCTGGCGGCAGCATCCCCTGCTTCCCTCTAACAGGGAGCATGCCCGCACCAGCCATTCACAAAGGCATAGCTGGATGCCATGGCTCGCGCATGCGCTGTTGGACCGGTAAGTGAATGGGGCGACCTGTGGGGTTTCACACAGCAGGGCGTCCCGATTTTGGATACCCCGGGGGGAGGGAATCGATCGGCCCTGGAATCTTAAAGATCGTGCTTGGTTTTGGTCCACTTTAAAGCAAAACAATACCCTAACAGACCAGTCCTGGAGTCTAAAAGTATGCCAAATTAGAAAGCCCCGCTGTCCGGGTCGCCACATAACTCACCTTTCCCCTGGTGCCTGTATTGATGTAAACATTGGCAGCTGCAGGTTCTGGTGGTTCAGCATGGGCGGAAAGTTGATAAAGTTTAGTAAAGTTTATAAAAAGGGGATGCAGGTGTACAAAAAAATCATATGACATAGTTTGCCCTCTTTAAGAGAATTCCCTACATCCTAATTTAGGCCCAGCAGCATGAAACACTTTCCCTTATACTCACCTTCTTGATCCCACGGCTGCGGCTAAGCTTAGCTGCACTATGCAGCACCTCAGCACCAAAGGCCCAAGCATTAACTGCGGGATCAAGGATTGAGGTGAGTGTATAGGGGAACAGGCTTGGATTGACCCACAGGGTACTGAGGAAGTCCCCTGATGTGCTCCTGGTCTCAGGGACCTCACCAGAGCCCTTAACTTTGTTGCCATTGGGGTGTGGTGAACCCTGGCTCCCCTATGAGCCTGGACCTGGGACACCACCCCCGCCCCTCCAACCCTGATGGCCTCTACCATTGCCTCCACAACAAAGCCACCTGTCTCCGCCCAAAGGCAGGATGTGAGGCCACCACCACCAAGCCTGTCAATACCCAGGGCAGCGTTCAGCTTTCTATTCCCCAAACAATGGAGAGAAAGTATAAGCAAGCAATGACCAGCTCACCCTCAGACCCAAACAGCACGGACCTCAGGATCTCCTGAAAAACTCCCCAAACTGTTACAATTGCAATGTCCAGCTTAAAAAGGGTTAAAACTTAGCTTTTACTTCATAGCTTAAAATGAGGATAATTCCAAACACAGCCGTCAAACATCTTGCAAGTCAGAAAGTGCTCCCCTCCACCATTGGGACCAGGTAACGCGTGTGGGGGGCTTGGCTGTGTGTGTTTGTGGGTTGGCTTGGCTGTGTGTGTGGGGTCGGGCATAGCTGTGTGTGTGGGGGGGCTTTGCTGTGTGTGGGGGGCTCGGCTGTGTGTGTGGGGAGGCTTGGCTGTGTGGGTGGGGCTTGGCTGTGTGTGTGGAGGGGCTTGGCTTTGTGTGTGGGGTGGGGCTAGGCTGTGTGTGTGGAGGGGCTTTGCTGTGTGTGGGGGGCTCGGCTGTGTGTGTGGGGAGGCTTGGCTGTGTGTGTGGGGGGGGCTTGGCTGTATGTGGGGGGCTTGCCTGTAATTTATTTGTTATTATTATTATTATGTAATTATTAGGTGGTGTTTCCCTTAAAGGGCATGGCTGGGGGTGTGGTTTAAGGACGAAAAATGTCCCTTTTTCCTGTTTTCAAAAGTTGGGAGGTATGGCCAAAGTGCATCGCGGAGCAGGCTGTGCCGCCACTACATTAACCCAGTGGGCAGTTAAAGAGATGTAACATCCCTGCTCATGCTCAAGAATGGCTATCGCCAGGTGGCGCCTCGTAGCAGCAGGCAGCGTCTGGTGAATGCCGGGCGCTGTACGCAAAACCACATTTATGAAAGTGAATCTGGGGAGCGCCTCTAACAGCGCCATGTAGCGTCACATGTATTATTACAGGCAGCTCAATGTATAGCGCCGGCGCTCTAGGCTCAGCAGCGCCAGGAATTACCTGTCGCTCAGTGTCGCTCTCCCATACATTTCAATGGGGCTTCATTAGTTGTGTATAAACAGCGTGTTTGATTTTTTATTTATTTTTTGCTCCAATCATTGTGTGACGTCTCCTGACTCCCTCTAGCAGGACGCGCACCTGCGCCGGCCGTTTGTGAATGGGCGCGCGCCCTGTAAGAGTGACTCGCGGGAGGCGGCGGCGGCGGGCTCGCTCTCTTGTCCGTCGCTGCCTCCCGCTTGTCCGCCGGCGGGGATTGGCAGCAGCGGTCACGTGGGAGCGGGGAGAGGTGAGTTTTTGGGGCTTTCTGGGGGGTTTCACACAGCGGGGCACCCCCGATCGGGGTGCCCCACCGAAGTGGACCAGAACCCAGGATAGTCAAAATCCTGGGTGTGGGTCCACTTTAATGTCACAATGTCATTCCATGTGTTTTCGCTTTGTTACTGGTGGATATGTGTTCAAAAACAGACTTTAATCACACAGCATCTGGCGCTATATCTATGCTATGCTATATGTCTATATGTATATGCTATAGCGGCCAGATCCAGAGCGCCGACGCTGTGTGTGTGTACTTTTTTGATAAGTATGGTGTGGAGCGCCGAGTGCCGGACGCACTTAGCTGGCGCTACCTCTCGCTCCCTGCAGTGCTGTACTGGTGTTAGAGCACCCAACATACATCACATTCATCAATGCCGGCCAGGTTACTACAGCGACTAAGGTGCTCTATTACAGCGCCCTATACAGCGTCTACTAGCGGTCGCTCTAAGCGCCGCTATACAGATGCTCATCTGCCGATACCTGGTGCTAGTAGTGAATCAGCCTCAAAGTGTTTTTGTTTGTCCATATATTAGACCTTAATAAATTGCTGTTAATTTCTTGATAAAGAGTGGTGGTGTGTAATTATTACTGGCCTTGTGAGGGTCTCTGGGCCACCGTCTTCGCGTTCAATTTTTCTTATAAATTTGCACAGGTAAAAAAGGGTCTGAATCGCACCAAGAGTAAGAAATCATGAGAAGAAGCATTTTCTCTCAAGAAAACAAGAGTAATAAAAAATACTCAAGGTGCTGAACCAAATATATATATATATATATATATATATATATATTGTCGGTTTACACATTTATGATCAAACTCGACAGCTGCGCTTCCCTCTGAGAGTCTATACATAAAAAGCGAAGATGTTATCTATAGCATTATAAAAATCAATACGCCACATGTGAGCCGCCGCCGCCGGGCGCGCTGGATGAGAAGAGCAGATACACTGATAGGGAAGTTGGCTTTTAACGCTCAAATCCCACAGTTCCATTTTCCCATCTCTATAATATATTATATATAGATAAATATAAATTACATTTTTTTTTTTTAAACTCTGGCTTTGATTTCGAGTGACTTTTAAAGAGGAACAATCGAGAAAGTTGTGGAGGCTGATTCATTACTAGCGCCAGGTGTCGGCAGATGAGCGTCTGTATAGCGGAGCTTAGAGTGACCGCTAGTAGACGCTGTAAGCGAGTATCGGGCGCCCCTAACCTAGAGTTGCGGCCGCTGTAGTAACCTGGCAGGCATTGATGAATGTGATGTATGTTGGGCGCTATAACAACAGTACAGCCTTGCAGCGAGCGAGAGGTAGCACCAGCTCAGTGCGTCCGACACTCGGCGCTCCACACCACCACACACCACCACACACCAAAAAACTACACACACAGCATTGACGCTCTAAAGCTGGACGCTGTAGCATAGAGCGCCAGATGCTGTGAGATTAAAGTCTGTTTCTGAACACATATCCACCAGTAACAAAGCGAAAACACATGGAATGACATTGTTATAACACTGTGAAATTAACACTTTAGTGCCAGACCTGTAATGACAATTCTGCATAAAAATATAAAAAAATATAAAAAGTTTTCAGAAATGACTTTTTCTAGGCCAGGAGACGTCATACATTGATTTGAGAAAAAAAAAAAGAAAAAAACAACAAAAACAAAAGAAAAGTAACGTCCATTGAAATGTATGGGAGAACGACACTAAGCAACAGGTAATACCAGGCTCTGGAAGCTAGAGCACCGACGCTATACGCTGAGCCGCCTGTAATAAAACATGTGACGCTACATGGCGCTGTTAGAGTTGCTCACCAGATTAACTTTTATTAATGTGGTTTTGCACGGCGTTCAGACGCTGCCTGTCGCTACAAGGCACTACCTGGTGCTAGACATTCTTACACAACACCCTGTATGTTTTCTGTATCTTCTGTGTATACTGTATGTTCTCTGTATCTTCTGTGTATACTGTATGTTCTCTGTATCTTATGTATATACTGTATGTTCTCTGTATCTTATGTATATACTGTATGTTCTCTATATCTTATGTATATACTGTATGTTCTCTGTATCTTATGTGTATACTGTATGTTCTCTGTATCTTATGTATATACTGTATGTTCTCTGTATCTTATGTGTATACTGTATGTTCTCTGTATCTTATGTGTATACTGTATGTTCTCTGTATCGTATGTGTATACTGTATGTTCTCTTTATCTTATGTGTATACTGTATGTTCTCTGTATCTTATGTGTATACTGTATGTTCTCTGTATCTTATGTGTATACTGTATGTTCTCTGTATCTTATGTGTATACTGTACGTTCTCTGTATCTTATGTGTATACTGTATGTTCTCTGTATCTTATGTGTATACTGTACGTTCTCTGTATCTTATGTGTATACTGTGTCACGGACCGGGTGGAGCGGACTCGGGTGTGGATCCGCTTTAACCGTGGAACCGATGGCGGGTACCGTGTCAGGGGAGCGGAGTCTAAGAGGCCACCGGTATTCACCAGAGCCCACCGCAAGGCAGGTTGGTCTTGTGCGGCGAGTGACCCCCAGGTCACTACTCCCTAACAGCGGCCCAGTCCCACAGTCAGCCGAGGTTCAGTGAGGTACACAAGTGGCAGGCAAAAAGGCGTAGTAAGTACAGGCAGAGATCGGGGCTGGCAGCACAGGTTCGCGGTAAAGGTGAGTAGCCGAGGTTGGGGCAGGCAGCAAAGGTTCAGAGTCGGGGACAGGCAGAGGTCGGTACACGGGTGAGCAATCCAAGAATGTCTGACTTTCAACAAGCATGGAGAGATCAAGATCTGGCACTGAAGGAAAGGAAGTGCCTCTTTAAATAGGGGAAGTGGATGCAGGATTGGATGAGCAGGCACCAATCAGTGCTGTACAGGCCCTGTAAATCTCAGGAATCCAGTGCGCTCGCCCTCTAGTGGACGGAGACGTGCGTGCACCTGAGCATGTGAGGAGGAAACATGGGGGAAGGGCGGCAGCTGGAAGCAGCCCTGAGGGAAGATGGATGACGGCTGCATGCAGCCATGGAGGTAAGTGACTTGCTGTGAGACGGGCGTGCAGCGCTCGCCCTAACAGTACCCCCCCCCCTTGGGTCTCCCCCTCTTCTTGGGACCCAGAAAGTCAGGGATGAGACTATGAACCGGAATGTTCTCTTCAGGTTCAAATTTCAAGACTTTGCTGTATTGGCGAGGAGATACAAAGGCCTCTCCGGCTGGTGCCTGTACTAGGGCGGAGGGAGCAGTGACAGGAGCAGGCTTGGCAGGAATGGGTCCAAAACACCTCTTGGGGCAGGCTGGGCCCCATGACTTAATATCGCCAGTATTCCAGTCAAGCGTGGGGTCATGACGTTGAAGCCAAGGTAGGCCGAGAAGAATTGGAGAAATGCTACTGGAGAGGACGAAGAACTCAATACTCTCCTGATGGTCCGGTCCAACCATCAAAAGGAGTGGTACTGTGCGATATCGCACGATGCAATCAAGTCTATCTTCATTGACTGAAGCAATAACTAGAGGCCTTGCGAGGCGATTCACAGAGATATTATACTTGTCAATCAAAGAGGCCCCGATGAAGTTTTCCGCGGAGCCCGAATCCAGAAAAGCCGACAAATTCACAGAGACGTTAGCAGAAATGGAGAGTTGCACTGAAACCATAAGGCGTGAAGAGGTAGCACACCCAACCAGGGCCTTTCCTGTAAGCAGACTAATAATAAAGGCCACTTTGGCTTGTTCAGTGGGAAACTGGTCCGCCAACATCTCCAGATGCAGAGAACACTGGGCAAGGAAACCTCGGCATGACTTGGCATCCCCATCAAATTTAGCCGGCAAGGAGAGACAAAGTCTAGCTGGAGGTGCTACAGGTGGCGGCGACACCGGAGCGGAAGGTGGCAATTGCTGCTGCAGGATTGTTAGTAATTGCTGAACCATGGCGGCGAGCTGGTTGATTTGGCGAGTCTGCATAGCCACTACAGTGAGCAATTCTGAGGCGTTAGGCAGTGGCACCTCAGCGGGATCCATGGCCGGATCTTACTGTCACGGACCGGATGGAGCGGACTCGGGTGTGGATCCGCTTTAACTGTGGGACCGATGGCGGGTACCGTGTCAGGGGAGCGGAGTCTAAGGGGCCACCGGTATTCACCAGAGCCCCCCGCAAGGCAGGTTGGTCTTGTGCGGCGAATGACCCCCAGGTCGCTACCCCCAAACAGTGGCCCAGTCCCACAGTCAGCCGAGGTTCAGTGAGGTACACAAGTGGCAGGCAAAAAGGTGTAGCAAGTACAGGCAGAGATCGGGGCTGGCAGCACAGGTTCGCGGTAAAGGTGAGTAGCCGAGGTCGGGGCAGGCAGCAAAGGTTCAGAGTCGGGGACAGGCAGAGGTCAGTACACGGGTGAGCAATCCAAGAATGTCTGACTTTCAACAAGCATGGAGAGACCAAGATCTGGCACTGAAGGAAAGGAAGTGCCTCTTTAAATAGGGGAAGTGGATGCAGGATTGGATGAGCAGGCACCAATCAGTGCTGTACAGGCCCTCTAAATCTCAGGAATCCAGTGCGCTCGCCCTCTAGTGGACGGAGACGTGCGTGCACCTGAGCATGTGAGGAGGAAGCATGGGGGAAGGGCGGCAGCTGGAAGCAGCCCTGAGGGAAGATGGATGACGGCTGCATGCAGCCATGGAGGTAAGTGACTTGCTGTGAGACGGGCGTGCAGCGCTCGCCCTAACATACTGTATGTTCTCTGTATCTTATGTATATACTGTATGTTCTCTTTATCTTATGTATATACTGTATGTTCTCTGTATCTTATGTATATACTGTATATTCTCTGTATCTTATGTATATACTGTATGTTCTCTGTATCTTATGTGTATACTGTATGTTCTCTGTATCTTATGTATATACTGTATGTTCTCTTTATCTTATGTATATACTGTATGTTCTCTGTATCTTCTGTGTATACTGTATGTTCTCTGTATCTTATGTGTATACTGTATGTTCTCTATATCTTATGTGTATACTGTATGTTCTCTGTATCTTATGTGTATACTGTATGTTCTCTGTATCTTATGTATATATTGTATGTTCTCTTTATCTTATGTGTATACTGTATGTTCTCTGTATCTTATGTGTATATACTGTATGTTCTCTTTACCTTATGTGTATACTGTATGTTATCTGTATCTTATGTATATACTGTATGTTCTCTATATCTTATGTGTATACTGTATGTTCTCTGTATCTTATGTGTATACTGTATGTTCTCTGTATCTTATGTGTATATTGTATGTTCTCTTTATCTTATGTGTATACTGTATGTTCTCTGTACCTTATGTGTATATACTGTATGTTCTCTTTATCTTATGTGTATACTGTATGTTCTCTGTATCTTATGTGTATATATTGTATGTTCTCTTTATCTTATGTGTATACTGTATGTTCTCTGTATCTTATGTGTATATACTGTATGTTCTCTTTATCTTATGTGTATACGCTATGTTCTCTTTATCTTATGTGTATACGCTATGTTCTCTTTTTATTATGTGTATACTGTATGTTCTCTTTATCTTAGGATAGATGGAGGCTTATCCCAGGCATGTGCTCATTGACTTACTGTTGATGTTTCAACTACCTCTGCTGGAAGTCTGTTCCCGGCATCTACTACTCTTTCTGTAGAATAATATTTTCTAGCATTGCTCCTGATCTTCCCTCCGACCAGCTTCAGGTTGGGCCCCTTGTTCTATCATTAAGTTTCTTATTAAAAACACTTCCCTCCTGAACCTTATTCAATCTTTTCTTTATCAGTCGTTTTTATTGTGTATATTGGGAACATTATTCTATAAGCATAATACAGTTCATACACAGAATTTAAAGATTACAGACAATCAGTCACAATCAGAAGCTTATTCACTGCATACAAAAAAATCAAATAAGATTCAAGAGTTACTAAAGAAATTCAATTTAAATAAATTAAAGAAAAATAACAACCCCTATGAGGGGGGGAAGGAGGTAAGTGGGGGGGGGGGGGGAGTAAAGGAAGGGGTCGAGGAAGGATCAGATGCTCATTAGTTTTACATCACAATCTGTAGGTAGAAAATTCCGAACCCAAGGATTCCACACCTCCCTGAACAGCTCCAAATTGCCATTGTGAATGGCGGACATTTTTTCCATGGCTATAATGCAGTTAACCTGTTTTTTAAAGGCTTTAAAGCTCAAGGGGGGGATCTCCAAGCCCTAGCTATCACCAGCTTTGCCCCTGATAGGATGTAATACAAGGTGGGGGACCTCCAAGCCCCAGCTATCACCAGCTTTGCCCCTGATAGGATATAATCCAAGGTGGGGGACCTCCAAGCCCCAGCTATCACCAGCTTTGCCCCTGATAGCATGTAATACATCAACCGCTTTTTCAGTCTAGAACTGTGGGAGATTGGGGCGCTGAGGAGAGCTACCCAAGGGTCTACCACATACCTTGCTGAGAACTCTAAAGATTCTTGACCAAAATCCCCCAACTACTGGGCAATCCCACCACACATGCTAGTACGACCCCGGAGAGAGGCACCCCCGGAAGCAGTTACCCTGGAACTCAGTGTAAAAGTGTTTCATTCTCTCTGGGACCATATACCATCTTGCCATTAGTTTTGCGTTAGCCTCGATTAAAGTCACAGACGCCAATCAATCAGAGGAAGCGTTCCACATCCTCAGCCATTTTTCTTGATCCATCTCCCTACCCAGTTCATGGTGCCAATTTTTGTTATAGGATGGGCATGTATCCGGAGCCCTAGAGGCCAAGTTATGATATATCTCTGAGATTGCTCCTCTGCCTCTGGGATCCCTACAGCAGCGCGTCTCAAAAAAAGTTAGTTCTTCAAACTCCTGCTGATTCCCCACCGTGGATCTCACAAAATGGCGCACTTGCAGAAAATGGAAAAGCTCATTAGATGGCAGGTGAAATGTATCCCTCATTTGTCTCTGAAGATTGCAGACAATCTGATACTCGCCGTATGTATTAAATCTACCGGGGTCCTCTGCCCCTGGGGAAAACATTGGATTGTTCCACAAAGAAAGGAGAGGGAGGTACAGAGACACCAGTCCTCCCGAGTATTTAGCATCGTCCCACACTTGGAGCGAATGTCTAGCAATGGGGTTTCATAATAACCGTGTAAATTTAGGAGTAATCCACAAAAGGTTATTCACTGAAATTGGCGTGCATACATCTGATTCAATCTGCACCCAGCTTGGCACATCTGAAGTGGAATGGAGGGGAAGTAGTTGTGCAATCTGAGCTGCTTGGTAATACTTTGCAAAATTTGGCACCCCCAGCCCGCCCTCCTTCCTAGATCTAAGCATGACCCCCTTGGGGACCCTAGGCCACCCCAGACAAAGGGCATGACCTTGCTTTGTAATGTTTTTAACTGTTGTGGGGTATTCCCTCCTGTCACATATTTAAAGGTCTCCATCATGTCCCCCCTCTCCCTTCTTTCCTCCAGACTGCACAGATTAGGTTCTTTAAGTCTCTCCTGAAGTTTTTAAGTCCTTCCATCATTTTGTTGCCGGTCTTTGGACCCTTTCTATTTGAATAATGTCTTTTTGTAGGGGAGGTCTCCAGAACTGCACACAGTATTCTAGCTGTGGCCTCACCAGGGCTCTATACAGCGGTATCACAACCTCGATCGGGTAATTCCAAGCTGTGGAGCCTCTGGACAGCCCAGGCTTTTCTGTTTTTCTATGGAGGTCAGTGATGGAGCCCTGATCTTCACAAGCCCTTTCAGGTAAGTGTCTCAGCTGTCAGCATGACACAGAAGAGCCCCGGAAGAATTGCCCCCCCCCCCCAGCCCCGTCCCCTTCAGCGTTATCTTTCCATTTGTTATTTTCCGCTTGTCGCTGCTTGGCGGCTGGCGTCACCCGTGGGGCTCTCTGACTAGCGGGAGGAAATATTTAAGGAACATTGTGTTTTATTTTTTCAGATCCAAGACAATTTCGGCGTCAGACATAACAGTGATTCCTCCAGAAACAATTCCCGCTGTCAGGTGGACGGGATAACAAGGGGCGACGCGCTTCCCGGAATAATGACTAGAATCGCGCAGACAGGCGTGCGTGGGCGCCCGGGGAGCCGGCTCTCCACAATCTAACGCCGCGAGATGTGGCGGGGGGCGGCTTCTGATTGAAGAGAGCTGGAGAGGATCCTGGCAGGATGCAGGGACATGAAAGCTGATTTTTGGATGGATCAATGAGTTTATAATATTGATCTGGCGAGCTGATAAATGCTCCAGGGAGGGCAATGCCAGTGTTGCCTTTATATACACTGACCATAACCCATGGTCGATTCAATGGCGAATCTGCCATCAGAAAGTCATTGGCTTTATTTAGCCCTGTAATTAGCCCCCTTTCTTTATAGTGGACTGGGTCAGCCCTGGAATCTAAAAGACTCCAGGGTCAGCCAACTAGGTCCCCCTTGGGGATGCCCTGCTGTGTGAACTCCCCTAGATCGCCTGCAATCACCTTAGCCAGCGCCAGCGCCAGCACCCGGCAGGGCAGCTGCCAGGGGTCCCCACCCTCCGGGGGGCCCACTTACAGGGCCAGCCTTTGGGGTGTGCGACTGCACTTGACCGGCAGCAGATAACTGGTGCCCACATCTCCTCGAATGGTGAAGGTTCCACACAACAGGGCATCTCAATTTAGATTCCAGGGGAGGAAGTGCTGGGTTTTGTTCTGCTTTTAAGTTGCCCACCCCAGCTGATTTCCTATCCCTGGAGCATCCCAATCTGTAATACCCTCCTGTGTGACACCCCCTGGGATCGCTGGCATACCCACTATGCAATCAATTCCACCCCTGAGTTTTGGTCCGCTTTATAGGGGCATTTCAATTTGGGATGCCCCTGTTAGTGAAAGAACCCCCCTGGTTTGGCCGTTAACTCAAACTGGCGACACAGTGCATTCACCAGTTCCAGGAAAGTAATGAACAAAGGGGGGGGTCACATACAGGGGCATCCAAAATCAGGAGGATCTAGATTCATTTAGACTTTGGTGTGCTTCAAAGTAGACCAAAACTAGAGTTTCGGTCCAAATAGCATGATTCTTAGGGGGCATCCAGACTTAGGACGTCCCTCGGTGATGTGACGAAACTCTTCACCACAAAGGGGCCCACTATGACCAGGCTGCCCAAGGGCCCACATAAACCTGGAGCCGGCCCTTACCTTACTTTTCCGCCAGTTCCTCACCATGATGGTAGGCTGCATCCGCATCCCCGGCATCCTTTTAGCTGTGCTCTGTCTGAATGGCTGGGCGTATGGGAGCGCGCACTCTGCATGAAAACCAGAGATGCGCCGACCGCCGCCACACCCTATGTTGATACTCGGTCAATGGCTTTATGCTGTGCATTAGAATGCATAGCAGAGCACTAATTGGACAAGAGCCCAAGCATGCACTTAGTGGGAATGTGAGTTGTGTTAGCGATCTGGGGGGTGTCATACAGTGATTAAGAATGCCCTGGGGACTGGAACCAATCACCAGGATAGTGAAAATCCTGGTGATTGGCCCACGTAAAAGTAGACCAAAACACAAGCTTTTACTATCCTGTGTATTGGTCCTTGCCCCCTGGGGCATCCTAATTTGCATCCCAATTTTGGGCCACTCAGACTCGATTGAGGACTTGGAGATTTGTGTCTGTATTTACTTGTTCAGTTGTGGCTGATTAAATTGTATCATTCCAAAGATATATACGCTGTGTATTTTTATTGTAAGGTTATTGGGGTAATAGCGGGAGATAACATGGAGCTCTAGGCCAGTCAGGAGGGGGGCTATCCCTTTAAGAGAGGCGCCACATGACTGGCCTGAGCTCCTATCGGGAACTAGACCAGTCGGCCAATAGGAGGTGAGGGAAAGTGATGATGGCGAGGTGGAGCCAGGGGTCCCTTCAACCCCCTCTTTGACCCCCTCACCCTCCCGGAACTGGACTAAGCAGTGTATATGTATTGTTCTGTGCGAGGTATAAAAAAAAATTATATATATATATATATATATATATATATATATATATATATATATATATGCCATTATCTGAGATTAGAGTGAAGCAGGAGCACTAAAAATTGGCAAAAGGTGCTTCTTATAGGGGGAGAAATTTAGGGGATGCTAGTTAAAAATGTGGGTTTTGGTCCGCTTTAAAGTGACAATAACTAACTGGGAGGCAGTAGTGAGTGATCTCCGAGCAGAGTTGACTGAGTGTGTATAACGGTAACCACTCAAGGAAAATAGTTAAAGGGGGTAAGAACCCATACCAGAACATAATGTTGGTTAGATGGGCCCAATATATAGTTAATTCGGTTGAAAAAAGTCCATCAAGTTCAACCAAGGATGTTGGGGTAGGGGAAGTTATTTATTTTTTTAGGTGCAGGGAGTGGCCCCCTTTTCTTTAGATGGGATTTT
The DNA here is from genome assembly GCA_027917425.1 of Gastrophryne carolinensis. Classification (NCBI taxonomy): domain Eukaryota; kingdom Metazoa; phylum Chordata; class Amphibia; order Anura; family Microhylidae; genus Gastrophryne; species Gastrophryne carolinensis. Next base: position 476,512,169 of record CM051237.1, on the reverse strand, counting down.
ACCTGAATAGTGTTTCCCCATATTTTTTGTATTCGCCATTTATATATTTATACAAGTTAATCATGTCCTCCCTCAGTCGTTTCCTCTCAAGACTAAACAGATTTAATTCTCATAATATTTCCTCATAACTAAAATCCTTCATTCCCCTTATTAGTTTGATGACTCCTCTGCACCCTTTTCATAGTCAGAGCACCGGCTGCTGATGTCGAAGACGACATAATTATCAGAGGGGGAGAGTGTGGCCCCGGTTGAAAACAGGGGTACGTAAAACATTACAAACATCCCTGTACAAGTAAATAGTAAATCTGTATGTAATAAGGAACAGCAGCTACACAGTTAATAGGCAGAGGCTGCTGTGGGAGTGACATCACAGTAAGAGGCCCAATGCAGTCTGGGAAAACAGAGATCAAAAATATATCTGCTACTTCCTGGTATTGCCAGCTGTGGAATGTAAGAGTCCAGTACAGTGCAGTGTGTATTGAGTGCACCAGAGTTATAGTACAGCGCATGTGGACCAGCCTAAACCAGACAGAGAGAGTACAAGGCCTAATGAAGTGACCAGAGAGAGAGAACGTGGAATCGAGAGCACCTTTTGGGGAAGTTAATACACACAGAAAGTGAAGCAGAAGATCCTGGCAAGCCAGTAAACAGTACAGCGTGTGAGAGAATCTATACGGAATAGGGAGGATCTAGAGCAGTACACTGAAGACTGTGAGAAAGGTACCAAAAGTTGTATAGTCTCAGCCCCTAGTGAGACTGTGACTGCAGACACTGTCATTGTGTAAACTCAAGTTGCTGAACTATTGAACTGAGTGTGTACTGACTCCACGGGCCCCAATCCAAGTTCCCTCAGAATCCTAACGAATCAGTGAACAATACCCTCACTCCGCCCAGTCATGTTAGTGGCATGTGGCCAACACTATGGCCATATATCATAAGGTGGGCCCCACTTTTAGTGTTAAAGGATATGATTACAGATGTCCCCCAGGTTAACACTCAAATAGTATGTGAGCCTGAGATTCTGCCATTTTTCTATGCCCCATGAATACAATAGACTATATTTACACCTAGCTGCCAACAACCTTACCTCTTGAAAAGAAATCCTTGAATTCCTAATTAGGTTGGACACAGACGAGACATTCAAATACACATTAGACATGGACATTGGATGTTATTTGTGGAGAGCGATGTAACTCCTGAAATATGATGGTTATGACTATATTAATGAGATAGTCTCATTCAGGATTATAAGACATTTCATTTGATATCAAACATGGTATATATGTATTGGGCAGAGACTGATAATCCACATAGTATCGGACTCTGTATGATATGTATTTGATGTTTAGGTTCATTTAACTAAGAAATTAATGGGGATCATGACTTTCTTGGTTACAATATGATAACATGCACATTGTGGGCGTTATATTACTTTAAAGAATATTTATCTAATCTCACAAAGGTGGGTTGTAGGCAGATCCTTTAGACACACTCAGGAGGCGGGGAATGCTGGTCACACCCCCTAGTGTTCAGTAGATTAGAAGGATGTTTGCAGGGATATTCAGTTGATGGATGGGCCCCTTACCAGAATGAATGTATATGGCTAAGTATCTCTCGCTCTCTCCTTCTCCACTACATTTGTTGTACTGTAACTAACATATAACTTACTTTATCTTATCATGTAACTGTCAGGTCTGGAGTTCCTCCACAGCCTGATGTCCCCTACATTATGCTGCTCTACCAGCAGATGGCTCTGTCCTGCTGGGGTGTGTTAATCAGCCAGCACCTGGTGGACTTCCTGGCCTATAAAAGCCGGTCAGCACATGGCCTTAGGGGATCAGCATTACTCTGTCTTCTGAAGCCTGAACTCTGTAACCAGAGCCTTTGAACCTGACCCCTGGAACTCTGTACCCTGGACTTCTGCTGTAGCCTCAGTCATAGCCATTGTTGGACTTTGGAGTCCCAGCATGTATGTTTTCTGACTTCACAGCAATCTGAGTGTGTTTCTTGATTGCTGGTTTATCTATGTGTATATATGTGTATAGCAGCTTGGTTGATGTGTACGCACTGTTTGTTGTTATTAAACACGGTTTGCCGCATATCCGCCTCTGTCTCTCAGTCTAATTCTGGTCATTTACTATTATTGGGATTTCTCAGATGAGAAAGCCATGACAGTAACAACTGCTTGTAATCAGGGCCATATTTAATGTTCATGCGGCTCTAGGCACCTCAAGCGCTGGTGCCCCCCTTTGTCCAGTAACGTTGAGAAGGGCCGGCTAGAGAGAAAAAAAAGAGCTGGAAGGAGAAAATGAATAGAAGGACTGAAAGAAAAAAGAAAGGGAAGAAAACACAGAAAGAATAGAAGGAATGATAGAAAAAGGAATAGAAGGAAAGAAGAAAGAAAAGGAATGGCACAACAGATGAAAGAAAAAAAAACAAAGAATAGATGGAAAGAAAGAAAAAGACTAGAAGGAAAGAATAGAATAGAATGAAAGAAACATGAGTCAAAGGATTGACAGAAATAATGGAAGTAAAGATGAAAGAAAGAAAGGAAATGTCAACAAGAACAGATGAAAGAAAGAAACAAAGAATACATGGAAATAAAAAAGAAAAGAATAAAAGAAACAAAGGTAGGCCCCCAGAATGTGCAGCGGCCCCGGCACCTGTCTGGATACGCCCAGTTCTGACGCCTGCCCTGATGTCCCGGTCAGCCAATATAAAAAATAAATATGTGTAGGGAGAAGTTTCAAGGGGAGAAATGCAGAGGAACAGGTATTCTATTATATATATATTACTGGCTTCCCAGCTCCCAACACACAGCAGTCACATGGCCACAGCAGTAAAGAGGAGAGGATGAAGTTGCACAATGCCCTCCCCCTCCCTCTACACCCACAACGTGGCTCCGGAGCATTTGTAAGGAGGCATTAATGTGCCAACACCTTTTTTTTTTTTTTTACTACTATAGCAGTAATGTCTGCACCCCCCCCCCCCCTTGTAGGTTACCACCCTAGGCACAGGCCTACGTTTGCCTAATGGTAAATACAACCCTGCCTGTAATATCTGGGGAAACTTCATGAACATATTAGTGAAGGTTATTTACTGTGCTGGTAAATTAAACCTGTTTTCATTTATACATCTTACTGTGTGTGGTGGATAAATTCTCAAACACTAGATTGTAAGTGCAAAGTATTTGAGGGAAGATATTTCTTCTTAGGAATGTATGAGGAGCCTCAGCGACCATTGGTTTGTGTTACGATCCCTGAATATTCCAGTCCCCTCCACCAGGGGTCAGACAAGCCATGGTTGCACTCCTTTCCCCATAATGGGCTGCACCTGGTGGATGGCTATATCAAGCTTCCTGCCCTCCACCTGGGGTAGCAGTACTTTGTCTGTCCTCAGACCTATGGGTTTTGGCTTGCCTGGATTATCTTTGATTCTATGTCTCAGTCCTTGCCGGTTACTCCTTGATCTGGATCTTTGTCTATGTGTTCTGTGGTGAGTGCATCTGCACCTCGAGGAATCCCTGTGTTTAGTTATTTAGTTTATCCTAGTTTACCTTATGTCCATATGCCTTGCTTATTCTGATATTAAGAGATTTCTGTTTCCCTTTATTAATAAAACCCCTTTTCTGAAATTATTGTGTCATTGTGTAGTTGGCTCTGACCACTCTCTGCCCCTGCGTCCCCCGGCGGAGAGTTCCTGTGTAGGAACCCTCCGGCCGTTACAGTTTGTATCAGATTGATGGCCGCTGGGCTGATATGATTATTAGTATTTGCGACATGTATTATATTAATCTCTAATTAGAGATATTGGAGATTAATGTACAGCAAATAGTCATTTAAGGGCTTTATTCATCAAGGGATAGCGGCAGGTAGCACCTCGTTGCGGCAGGCAGCGTCTGGTCAACGCCAGGCGCTGTACGCAAAACCACATTTATGAAAGCGAATCTGGTGAGCGACTCGAACAGCGCCATGTAGCGTACGATTCATCATTACAAGTGGCTCAGCATATAGCGCCCTAAGGTGTTAATGTCACAATGTTACAACAATGTCATTCCATGTGTTTTTGCTTTGGTACTGGTGGATATGTGCTCAAAAACAGACTTTAATCACACAGTGTCTGGTGCTCTATGCTACAGCGCCCAGCTTTAGAGCGCTGACGCTGTGTGTGTGTGTAGTTTTTTGATAAATATGGTGTGAGTCGCTGAGAGTCGGTCGCACTGAACTGGCGCTACCTCTCGCTCCCTGCAGCGCTGTACTGGTGTTAGAGAGCACAACATACATCTCATTCATCAATGCCGGCCAGGTTACTACAGCGAATGAGATGCTTTGTTACAGCACCCGATAGCCGATCACAGCGTGTACTAGCGGTCGCACTTAGTGCCTCTGTACAAATGCTCATCTGCCGATAGTAATGAATCAGCCTGTAAATCATATTTCGCTCTAATAGAGAGCCTTGGAGCAATTAGTTGCACTTCAGATCCATTCGCTTTTTTTTGTCGCAGATGAAATTGCTTATTTCATTTCAGTATTTTCTGCGTCGCCCTTCAATCAGCTTTTGGATCCGATAAGGACGCCATTTTTCAGGGAACACAGGAGTCACCGTCATTTGTCAGGAAAACAATGTGGAGTTTGTCAAAGTTGCTCGCAAGAAAATAACAGTTATCGCATTTTTAGACAAGGAATCAAACCCTCCTAGCAGGCCCGCATCCAGCAACCCGCTATCTGAGGCAAACATATTCAACTCGCAACGTAATGTAATCAAAACCAATGTGACACATTTGGCGCGCGATGCCGAGCCTGTGATGTGTGGCACTGCGTGAGAGCTTTCAGAATCCTTTAAAAAAAAAGAAAGCTATTAACATGAATTCTGAATATCCTTCTTGGGCGTGCATTAACCCCGGCTCCCCATAAATGCCGCTCTCGCTGACACCTGCAATAACAAATGGAGTGTACGTGGATTAACCACACGTCCCTCCTAATGAGGAGCACCAGATAATACACAGATCAAAAGGATATATGATAAACCTCAATCATTTTATTAAATCACCAAATTTAAAAATACACATATAACGCAAGACATTTAAAACCAAAGCACTGCCCCCTATAATCTCAAAAATAAACATTAATAAGCCCTGCTGACACAGGCTAGTAATAGTCTTCAATAGGCAATAAGAGGCTGATTTATTAATAGCGCCAGGTAGCGACAGTTGAGCGACTGTAGCGGTATTTTCACAGCGCCCGCTAGTAGTCGCTGTGCTTGGTCGTTGTTCGGTTGTTGATAGCGACTGAGTCGGTGTGCAGTAATGTTGAATACAAGGTGATGAATCGCTATTTGACAGGTTCCGCGCTGTATGGGAGCGCATGATAGGGAATGGCCATAGCGACCGGCTCCCACCATATTCATTAACAAATCACGCTCCAAAAATTCTCGCGCTGTGAAATGCATGTTTAAACCCCAGAGCGCTGGCGGCGATGGGTTAAAAGTAGTTTTTTAACCCCCAAACAACCATATTTTGGGAAACCAAAAAAAACAAGTTTATAAAAACATTTTGGAATATGAATACATTAATATCAGACCTGTAATATCAATTCTGCACAAATTTTTTTTTTTATTTTTTTCTTACCTTAAAAAAAATATCTAACATGGCAGAAGTGGTAACAGAAATGTTCACATTAAAAAAAAAAAAAAAATTATTAACAATTAATTATTAATATTTAAAGATTGTTCCATTGAAATGCATTGGAGAGCGCCAGGTAGCGAGAGGTCATACCTGGCGCTGTTCAAGGTCGCTCGCTGGCGCTGTGGGGTGAGGCTGGAATAATGATGAATGAGTCGCTATCTGGCGCTATCTCAGTCGCTAAGCAGGATCGGCTTGATAAATGTGTGATTGTGGTGGGGAGCCGGCGTTCTCGTGGCGGTGACCGTCATTACCGTTCGCTCACCAGTCGCTACCTGGCGCTATCCCTTGTTAAATAAGGGCCTAAGTCTACCCTGATTGCACCACCCTGAATATTTTTGTGCCGGCACAAAAAAACACCAAATATTAATAAATAAATTAATTGAATTAATAATTAAATAAATACTACCACTTCCTATACATATTATTTCATCACACCACAAACTACATATTAATCAATACGTATAAAGTGCTAACATGATTATCATATACAGTGCAACAATAAGAACTAAAGTGCAATAATTAGTGAATAACAAACATAATTCCGCAATTCATGCTGTACTACAAGTATTCATGTATAAATATATTGCACAAAACAATCTGACCCAAAGAATCAATAACCCACAATGTAAACTAGTGGATAGAGACAAAAAGTATACAAACCATTTATAAAGTGCATGTGCCAACATATAACCAAAGGATTACCACACAGTCTCAGGGCAACCTACAGAAGAAATATAAGAGAGGGGGAGATGCAGCAAACACCAGCGCACGTGGCTCCCGTGCCGCTTCACAGGGTGAGGGTCTGCTGACACCTTGCAAGTGCATTTACCGCCATAATTTTCTCTTGAGGAGAGAAGAGTCATAGTGCGCATCTTCTGTAGTACAGTACAAATGGTATTAGTCTCACTATTCACTTAGTGCTGTTTATGGGATGCCCATGGACAGGATCTAATATAGGTGTATTAGAGTAGAAGGGGCTGTACTATATAGAGCCAGTGAATATTCTAGAATTACGTTAGTTAGTAGAATTGATAAGTCGGCCTTGATGACATTGAGTGGAAAGTGTACCCTAGATGGAAAGGCTACAGTGGAACAGGTGGGTTGGATGGAGATCAAGATCACATTGTCAGGACCGGCATGAACAGAGTCATGAACCAGCGATCCACTGTTTGACACCACTCCGCTGCTCTAGTCACTGTGCTATTTGCTGTGGTGTGGTTCTGGGTCTGCTGGACTGGTGTGGTTCTCCCCTGGGACACCTCTAAACACCTTCCAGCAGTCAAAATGAACAAGGGATTCCTTTCCCCTGAGATAAAGGCTTATGTAAGGAGGATAAAAATGGGCTGAGGATAATTTGGCTACCTGGGGTAAGTGACGCTGTGTTTCTGCAATTGTTCCTATTAACTGATATCATGAATGTACACATAAAATTTGTAAATGTATCCAATTTAAAGGATGTTATGGACATTATACACAAAGATCCTTGAAAAAGCTCTTAGATAATAGAATGAAACATGTTGGGAGACATCATTGTTGGACTGGTTTATTCAAAGAAATTAAAATGAAGATATATATATATATATATATATATATATATATATATGCATTTGAATGCATTATTAACCATTTGCTTTATGTCTGTTGGAAGTTCGAGAAAGGAGGGAAAAATCCAATTAGGTGGAGGGCGCTACCCTAGAGTTCTTTTTGTTCTAGACAACGTCAAAGGGTAAGGAAATGACAGGTTAAGGTTTACAAAATATAAATATATGTTGTAGTGTTCTTTACTGAGAGATAGAAAAGGTGGAAGTACACCTAACACTTATGCTGGATAGATGGGCCTGGTGAGGAATGGTTGTCCAAAGTGTAAGCTGATTGTACATCTTCTGGATAGTTGAAGATATAGGTTGGGGTGCTATAGTGGAACAGGAATGTTGGCTGGTGGTGACAAAGAGGAAAACTGTGGAGATCTGAACCTTGACAGAACTGTGTAGAATTATGGTGTAGAACATGGCAGTCTGTGACAAAAAGTTCTGGCAGTGAAAAAAGAAGGATCCGGGAAGATGACAACCTAGTGGGGAAGTGCAGTGGGTAGAATAGGTGGATAGTGCTGGGCGAACCAAAGTTCGGGTTCGTACCGAAGTTTGTGAGTTTGCAAACCCGAACACGGACTTTCATGTTCGAGTTCGGCGTTCGGAGTGTGCAGCAGCCGAAATTGGCTGTACAATCACCTGAGTCGTGGCGAACGGGTTGGTGTTCTTTCCCAATCGCCCCAGCTCAGGTAGGTGTACAGCTGCTTCATGCTGCTGCACACTCTGTATTAGCTTAAAGGGTACCCCTCACTCATCGCCACTTTATTTATTTCAAATTACATATGTGAGTGGCAGTTGGAGGGCAGGCGAGAAGTGGGGTGCCATCTGCCAAGGTCGCCCCTCATATGTCATTTTTGGGCCATTTTTGGATCCCAAATTTCTTGTCCCCATGGATTTCAATAAGGACAGAGTTTGGGTCAAGTTTGGGTACCCAAACCAAACTTTTAGTCGAAGTTCTATCGAACTTGCCGAACCCGAACTTATAGTGCAGTGGGTCAAATAGGTGGGTAGTGTTGGGGGGGCGAACCAAAGTTTGGGGAGGGAAGGGAGGTATTGCACTGTGGCAAGGCCTTCCTTCTCTAAACTCCCCGTTGATTTCAATACAGGCCAGGTTCGGGTTTGGGTCAAGTTCGGGTTTCCAAACCGAACTTTTGTGCAAAGTTCTGCCGAACTTGCCAAACCCAAACTTATAGGGGTTCGCCCCACACTATAAGTGGAGAAAATTGGAGCAGGTTGTTACGTTCCTTCTTGGAGACCAGGCTGTTGTAGACACAGACACCCACCAGCAGTACCACCCGTGGTTTCCCCAGATGATGGGAACTTGGGAAACACTGCAGAAGGGAGGGCCAGAAGGTAAGGTATGGATGTGTAGGAGGATCTGGTGAGCAAAGTGGGTATTAAGGACACTCAGAATGTGGAAGACAAGAAGGGGTTAGCACAGTCTGTACCTGGAGGAAGCCAGCAATGAGCCAATGGAGGCATGCTACACCAAGCACTGGTTCCACTGTGGGGAGTCTGCCAACAAGCTTGATTTTCAATGCAGGGCCCCCACCAGTGTAGGGAAAGTCCAGTTCAGGTATTAAGGGAGATTGCCTAAGCAGAGCCCGGAAGTCCAGAGGCAGGGTAGTTTTTAATCCAGAGTTCAGAGAGCCAAAACAAGTGGTCATCCAAACCCAGAGGTCAGAAGGCAGAGGAGGATTTTCATGCCAAAGGATCAAATCCTAAGTGGGTAGGAAGCATACCCGTGTACTTTTAAACACAGGAGGAGGTGGCAGGCATCACTTCAGTGGAGATCTGCAGGCATCTTCCCAGAGCCGCACACCTCCTTTTAAAGGCACCCTCCGCAGCCCTCCACATATGCACAGTTGTACGAATGTGTGCGCCACGGACTATGCTTAGCTCCTGTGCATGAGTGAAGGGGATCATGGGCACCAGATTGCGCATGCACCAGCCAGAGCACCAATCACCTCCACGATTGCACGCACCCGGCCGCACACCCACGGATCTGGAGTGCCAGAGGAGTGAGCTTGTGCTCGCACAAATGCTTGGGTTACAGACATGCACACGCCACCATGTATTTGTACGAACAGAGGCACCTCCGTGACACGGGTACCTGTGAGATAACAGCCATAGTGTTATTTTGAGCAGGAAGTTTTCTGTGATTTTTGATGTTTTCACAGCTAATATTACAGCAATACGAATGGTTAGGAAGTATCAAATAAACTTTATAAAACTTCTTCCGCTAAGTTTTCCTGAGCAGCCCAATGAAAGAATCCGACAGATGATGGCTGAGGGGGACCTGCTGCTGTCAGCCTGTATCTGCTCCACTTCCCAGATGCCGGCTGCGGGTAATTTCTGCACTTGGCACGCTGCGAGGACTGGAGAGCAATAGATGTCTCTCGCTGTAGATGAAAGAAGAGAAAACAATGAAGCCTGTCAGGAATAAGTATACATGTCCAACTCAGTACAGCGCTTCCTTTCAGCAAGTTTTTATTTTTTTTTACCATGTCCTCGCAGCCTATATCTTAGTCACATACCTACTGACTTTTCAGGGTGAGAAAGAGGGACATTTGTTAAATAAGGCCACGCCCCCCTCATTGAGGGATGGCTAGGAGATAGGTTACAACAGTTACAACAATGTAAACATTTTGGATATGCAAATGAATTATTTATTGATGCAAATCTGTATGTTACACCTCAAAGAGGAACAATATGTAAATAAAGCTACACCCCCTCATTGAGGGATGGATGAAGCCACACCCCCTCATTAAGGGATGATGAAGCCACACTCCCTCATTAAGGGATGGATAGGAGATAGGATGTAACACTTACAACAATAGAAACACTTTGAATAGGCAAATGAATCATTTATTGCTGCAGATCTGCATGTTACATCTCAAAGAGGGACAAATGAGAACAACGAGGGAAAGGGGGGCATGGACTCAAAAGAGGGACAGTCCCTCCAAATCAGGGACACTTGGGAGGTATGCAGTCACACCCCATTATATCTAATCAGCAGCCAATCAACAGCAGGGCTCCCTCTGTATCCCCCATCTCTGACATTGTTCCCAACCTGGAAAAGAGAGGCATCCAAATATAACCATGAAAGACACACTATGGGGTTTATTCATCAAGGGATAGCGGTAGGTAGAGCCTCTTGGAGGCAGGCAGTGGTGAACGCCGGGCTCTGTACGCAGCTGTTCAGTACTGTTGGTTGGCTCTGTAGACTTTCTCCCTGCTATATCCTGCTCCACCAGCAGATGGCCTTCTCTAGCAAAGGTGTTGGCAATTAGCCAGCACCTGAGTGACTTCCTGGGCTATTTAAGCTGATCCGCCCATTCAGTTAGCGGATCAGCATTGATGTGTCTTTGTCTGTCTGTACCCTGAACTCTGTACCTGGAATCCTGTATCTAGACCTGGACCCTGAACTCTGTACCTGGAATCCTGTATCTAGACCTGGACCCTGAACTCTGTACCTGGAATCCTGTATCTAGACCTGGACCCTGAACTCTGTACCTCTAATCCTGTATCTAGACCTGGACCCTGAACTCTGTACCTGGAATCCTGTATCTAGACCTGGACCCTGAACTCTGTACCTGGAATCCTGTATCTAGACCTGGACCCTGAACTCTGTACCTGGAATCCTGTATCTAGACCTGGACCCTGAACTCTGTACCTGGAATCCTGTATCGAGACCTGGACCCTGAACTCTGTACCTTGGACTTTGAACCTAGAAACCCTGGAATCTTGAAACCCTGAACCCTGAACCCTGGATCCCTGCCATAGCCCTTATGTCTACTTTTCCTGTTTCAGCTCAGTATCTGCCTTTGGATGTCCTTGGATTCACAGCAATCTGAGTGTTTCATGTTTCCCAGCTAATCTGTATATCTGCAAAGCCGTGATTACCTGGATTCTTTTATAGTCACCGTAGTAGGTTTATGTTCCATGTGTATATTGCCAGGATCTGGGGCCAACGGCAATGACTCTGAAGACAGTTCTTAGTCAAATCATAAGCAAATTTATTGAAAATAAATTCCAACAGGCAAAATCTCTTAACTTCAGAGTATGATGCAGGATACAATGCAGTACAGCAAGCGGTTACCTCACCAACTCTAGCAACGTCCAGTGTAGGATAATTACAGCAAGTCCTTGTTATAACAGGTCCTCTTTCGGAGAAAATCCACAGATTCCAAGAACGGATAACACATAAAGTCCTTCGGCTGCAATTCAGTACTGTCAGTATTAGGAGCAGCAAGGCCCGGGCTCCTCATCCAATTCTCTCCATCTCCACACTGGAAGGCTCAGCTGCTCCTTTTATTAGGCTTCCCTGCAATTAGGTGGGAAAAATCCGTAGAGGACTGGGAATATGGACTGGGGTCCTGTAAACCCGGCATGGATCGTGCCTGACTGAGAAAAGCAAGGGAGAAATAGACACCATCCAGCACTTTCCCATACACTTTAACACATTGTATATATATATATATATATATATGTGTGGCCCTGTTCACTGTGTGTCACAATTAAACACAGTTTGCTGCACCCCAGTCTCTGTTTCTCAGCCTCATTACTGGTCATTGCTACTAAAGGAATCCCTCTGTTTATTCATGACACACCAACAGTCTTGGGGCGCAGACTTTTTCGGTGGCCAAAAGCAGCCTGGACCACGGGACTGCCGGTGGCCAATTCTGGCGCTGGGTTTCACTATAGATGTACCTTACAGCTAAGGGTAACTGGCTTGTTCAGGGGGGAGTCAGAACCCCTACCTCTGTGCCCAAGCCAACACCCAAGGCAAACTGGGGGGACTCCTTAGCTCAAAGAGTGATTGTCTATTATCTGGAATTTTTTAAACGCTTTGCGGTTTGAGGCTGGAGAATATGAGCTGGGCCTTTCTCTCCCTGACAGCTACTGCATCAATAATAAAAGATCCCAAACAGATAAATTCTTGATTAGGACAGGAATCAAAATGGCCGAGAACCAAACCGCAGCAGCCAAATCAATCAGCAAATGCCATATGGTGCCACGCTGCACAGCTGGGAGCTCCAACAGCAGCTGGGCAACACCTGCCCCACCACCCTTCCCCGAGTAACCCCAACCAACCCCGAATGGAAGAGCGGGAAAAGAGAAACAAAGGATCCGGGGAGGATTTATTCCGGGTTGTCTGGAAAGATCTTTGGTGTGGATTTATTTACTTCCCGCTGACAGAAGCTAATCTATTAGAGAAGCAGGTGGAAATATGATAGATCCAAAAGTGGACATAAACCGTCCCCCTAAAAGATTAAAATCACGATTTGGGATTCCCTGGTGCGTAACCGCCCACCTCCTCAGGGTGGCTTGTCAACTCGAACCTGTGATTGGCACAGTGCATGCACAGGGCCTACTCATCCAGGGTGAAGGTTCAAATTTAATTCCAAAACGTCCAGTAAAAGCACAGATAATCACACAGACAATGTTATGGGCACCACCTTGTTTGTCATAAGCAAGTAATTAGAAGCTGCTTGTTATGTCATGATTAAGGACCGGCTGGTACAAAACACGTACCAGCCGGTCCATGTGAGGCCTACACATGCACTATGGGATTGCAGGGAGAACATAACAAGTGAACTAAGGGGGTTTCACACATATCCCTAATTGGGATGCCCCTGTGAAGCGGATATTTTTTACTTACTTTTTGACACCTCACTTACACCTACTTTCCACAGCCCTGCACTGCTGCATACAAAAGAAAGCGTTAAAGCAGAATAAAACCCTTAAAGGGAAAGTCCAGTCTCTAAGTTATGCTTGTTGTTAAAGTGGACCAACACCCAGGCTGATCGGCCCGGGAATCTATAAGACTCCCATGGAATCTAAATCGAGACGACCTGTTGTGTACGAGGAGATGTGGGCACCAGCTGTGGCGGTGCCCTCCCAGTCCGCCGCTGGTCAAGCGCCGTCTCACACCCCAAAAGCCGACCCTGTCAGTGGGGCCCCTGGCAGCTGCCCTGCCTTGCTGGGTGCTGACGCCGGCCCTGCCAGATGTGGCACCTGCAGCTATGTGAAACAGAGCAAGGAGTTTATCTCCATGTCTAGTGGTAAGAAATTTGAAATGCGGCAGTTCCATGTGAAAAGGAAGTACTTTACTCGATTACATGTGAAAAATATAAATGTTTAGATATACCTGAGTGCTGGACAATTTACATATGTGATGGGTGGATACCATGGTCAAAACTACACATAGGAAACATTATAGCTCTGTCAGTGGGATAGGCCCTGATAGTGATAGGAACTTTAATAATATTAGTTAAACATAGAACTTAGGTGCCATTACATCATGAATCCACATGATGGCAGTGTTGCCTAAGGAATGAACATAGATAATATTAATTAGTCTAGTGTACCCCTTAAAATAGATAGAGACTCAGCCAGGTAGTATTGGTAACATTACCTGCCCTGCCATTGGTTGAGCCTCGCAACATACAAGTTTGTAAGGCAACATTTCAGAGGTGATATAGGAGAGAATTCAACCCTTCTAGATGGTTCTGTTCTATGCTAGTACCAAGCTAAAGAGGAAGTGTTAATGTAGTGGAGGAGCTAAGCAACAGCGAGGGAAGAAGCCCATGATTGTAACTGGAAGCTGTAAAGACTGTTTGCTGTAACCAATGGATATTGCCTGTACTGGATTATGCTGTTGAGATGGATGGAAGCCTTCAAATAAAGACCCTGTTGTTTGCATCAAGGAGAGTCATCAATGGAGACCAGCGACAACTGAATAAGTAAGTGCACCTCCACCACACACATGCCGCACCAACCTGAGTTGCCCTACCCTAGGTCCAAGAACCCCCCTCACTCCTCAGAGCACATGCCAATAGCCAGGCCCGCTACACATATATGGATTGTTGCTTTGCTAGCTTGTCCTGAGCCTCGGTTATCTAAGCAAAGGACTGAGCTGGCCAAATAACCTTTTCCATGTTGGTATCCCTATACCAGTTCTCGAGGCTGTGATGGCTTTGCATGCCACCAGCCAGTATCAGCAGATGGCATGCCAGAAAATGTATTCCGGTTAAATTTAGCTTAGGCCCAAGACCAATAATCATCACTAATTAGCACCATCCATAACAGGGGGCATTTTTTGATGATGGGGGGACCCTGAGTTCAGGAGCCCACCGTGAGATTGGTGACCAGTCCGCACCCATCTGTAGGTTGTATTTAACATTTGAGCATTTCCTTCAGCCTGGCATGTCTCCTAGACCTCGTCATATCCCAGCCTGATCCAGAGAGAGACTGTCTGTGTGACAGCCGGCATAAATAAGAATGCCTAATCACGTAATTCCCGGATTCTGGGCTCGAACGGGTGATGGAGCGGTAAAACCACGGGAACCCATATCTGTCTCTCTCGCCTCTGTCAGCCTCATCTCAAATTCACTTTATGGATTTTCTTTTTAAGGCTCGTGGTGGAAGAAAAGTACTTTTTTTTGGCAGTAAATCTATTTTGTAAACCTAAAAATTCACCTTCCTCCGTCTCGCGGGGGAAGAATATTCCGGATCACGAGAAGACATGAAGAGATGAAACAGCTCTGCGTCGAGCAGATGATCCGAGTAGCCTCATTAGTCTGGGTTTATATGCGGTTCTTTTCCATATTACTATTATTTTGGATTTTGTTTTGCGAGACGAGTTCTTGTACGCTGTGCAGTACCGGGCTACTGAGTCATTAAAGGTTCTACTGGAATGATGGCACTAAGCCGAGAGAAGAGAAGAACCTGGGAGGAGGGGGGACAGGAATATGCGCGACAACCAGCAGCACTGGCATCGGTACAAAGGGTGCTGAGGACAGGAGCGAACAGAGCGGCGCGGCGAGACCAGCTGGGCAAGGAATGAAAAGGTGCCAAGTGATGGCCATGGACCTGACGGGGAAAGTGATTTGGCTGAAGTTGAAAGAAGAGTCAAAACTTTGACGGTCAAGGTTGTCACTTCAAAAGCGCCCCACGCTTGCAGCCTGCCAGGATTTTAGTTACATACTTACATAGTTAATACGGTTGAAAAAAGACATATGTCCATCAAGTTCAACCAAGGGTGTTGGGGGAGGGGAAGTTATTTTTTATTTTATTTTATAGGTGGAAGGTATTTATTTAATTTTTTGTTTTTTTACTGATAACCGCTAATAGTAACTGTTAATGGTACTTTCTTCTAAATAAGCATCTAATCCTTTTTTGAAGCTGTCAGCGATTGATGCTGTAACAAGCTTCTGTGGGAGGCTATTTCACAGATTTGTAGTTCTTATGGTAAAAAACAATTGTCGCCTCCGGAGACTGAATTTCTTTTTTTCCAGTCGAAGGGAGTGGCCCCTTGTCTTTAGAGAGGATTTTTTTTTTTATAAGTTTTTATTTATTCTTTTCAAATTACACATATGAATGAGTGGTTACAACTAAAATTACAATCACTATTACAATTACCATTGGAAGCACTCAACAACCGAACAAACATCATACACTCTTTAGAGAGGATTTTACCTGAAATAGTGTTCCCCCATAGTTTTTGTATTGGCCATTTATATATTTATACAAGTTAATCATGTCCCCCCTCAGTCGTCTCCTCTCAAGACAAAACAGATGTAATTCTTGTAATCTTTCCTTCATTCCCCTTATTAAGAGAAAATTTGAATACCGGGTCCCCACACACCCAATAATATTGCACCAGGACAGATGGAATAAAAATAGGGCACTACCTCCTCATTGAGTAATAAAGAATAATTTTATTATATTCTAAACATGATTGTAAAAACCAACACTAAACAATACAGTTTAAAACACATATAGACCACAATACTACCACACACACACAAGGGGGCGCCAGGGTACCATTAAGGTCTCATAATAGCATAGTTCCAATAGAAGATATATGTTCAAACAAGATTAAAAAATTATAGAGCCATTTGCTCAAATGAATTTATGTGCAAAGATGTGCAAAAAGTAGTATAATAAAGTGCAAACAGTATTAAAAGTGCCTGTGCAAGTTAATTCCATACAAGTTTATCTATGCAATACATCATAAAATATATTCAAACCAACCCAAAATATATGAAAGAGACATGGAACAATAGATATACAATAATTATACCAACTGGACCTACCCCCATAAAAATCTGCCAACGTGTGTCGCAGCGTCCACGAGCTGCTTCCTCAGGGCAATTGTATGCCCCTTATTAGTTTGGTGGCTCCTCTGCTCCCTTTCCATAGTCAGAGCGTCCTTTCTATGAATGGGTGCCCAGAACTGGACGGCATATTCCAGGTGAGGGCGCACCAGTGCCTTGTAAAGAGGCGATATTACTCACCTATCCCGTGATTCCAGGCTTCTATTAATGCATGATAATATCTTGGTGGCCTTGGAAGCAGCTGCTTGGCATTGTATGCTGTTATTTAGTCTGTGATCTACCAGTACCCCCAGATCCTTCTCAATAAGTGACTCTCCCAGTTTTACTCCCCCGAGGACATATGTGGCCTTCAGGTTATTAGACCCCAAGTGCATCACTTTACATTTCTCCACATTGATCTTCATTTGCCAAGTGGAGCCCAGATACTCAAAGTGTCCAAGTCAGCCTGAAGCTTGTGACCATCTTCAATAGACTGCACTGTGCTACATATCTTTGTGTCATCTGCAAAAATAGAGACAGATGCCTGCCGCTATCCCTTCATGAATAACCCCCATAGTGAGGGACACAGACAACTCTGTCCTGCATTCTCCCTCCTTAGGAAGGGACATGGTCGGAAACAGCGCCGATCAGGAAATAGGAGACTCGCTATCATATCACAACTAACACTGGATCTACACCCTGGGATACAGGAAGCAGGCAACCTGCAACCAATCACCAATTGACTCCCAGCACACTGAGGAAGACTACTTTGTGGTCCAGTACCATTGTACTCATCAGCATTACTTGTGTCTATCTCTTGGGTACCCACCTGCTCTGCTAGTTAGAATCTGCCCCTATGGGAGGACCAAAGGAAGGGGTTGTGGTTATTAGAAGTCCACCTACTATCAACCTCACATCCCCAGGACTTGTATTATTCACAAGGGTTCCAAATTATTTTCTACTTCTACAAACAAATGGCAGTTGGCATGTCAGGTGAGAGACATCAGAGAAAAACACCCTGCAACCATTGCTAGAAGACAAGCTGGTGGTGGCAACGCGACACGTGGCCAGAAATGTCCAACATTGGTTGGAAGACTTGAACCCAGCTCGGCATCTGTGGGACCACCTCGATGGATTTCTCTGGATTTCCTTCCACACATCCTTGCGCAAGATTCAAAAATTCACAACATACAGTGTTAAAGCTTGAACCCAACTCATCAGACGTGTTTAGATGCCAACACATAGGGCACTCCAAATTCCAAAGACCACTTTGTGGTCCAGGGTAGGTACCATTGTACTCATCTTTATGCTTTTATCTTATTTACCTTTATTATTTTATCTTTATGCTTTGCCTTTTCTGCTTGGTATGAGGGAGCAACTAAAAGAGACAAGTGCACACTCAGAACAAAGTCACAGGTGGAAAAGATCCTTCCAGAGCCCTCCCACCCTGGACTCGCCCTATTCCAGTAATTACCATCTGGTCGACGTCTTGCAGTACCAGCTTGCAGCACCTTTAAAAACGGCCAGGCGTCATAGGCCCAGACTCAAAGGGTTTGTATTAGCCGGTATCACTTGCACTATGTAAGTGTCAGGTCTGGAGTTCTTCCACAGCTTGAGTTCCCCTGCTATATGCTGCTTCACCAGCAGATAGCTCTGTCCTGCAGAGGTGTTGTTAATCAGCCAGAACCTGTTGGACTTCCTGCTCTATATAAGCTGATCCAACCATTCAGCTAGTGGATCAGCATTAACCCTTTAAATGCCAAGCACGTAGTTTCTACGTGGTTGCTTCTCCTACCGTTAAGTGCCAAGCACGTAGAAACTACGTGCCTGGCATTTCCCCCAAACAGTTAAAAAATAGAAAAAAAAAATCACTTACCTCCGGTATCCCTGTGAAGCCTGGGGTCCCCTCTTCCTTGGGGGGGCATCCGATCGCCCCCCCGTCGTCCTCCGTCTTCAGGGGGGGGCCCGAAACCAGCCGCCCCCCCCCCCCGTTTCCAGCGCTGATCGCCGATCGCCGCTGTAAAAAAAAAAATAAAACTGTCATTTACTCACCTCCGCGCCCGAGCCTTCTGTCGGGTCTCCTCTTCACCAGGGGGGGGTCCGATCCCCCCCCCTGGGCTGCGCAGTCTTCAGGTGAGGACCCTCTTCCGGGTCCTCACCTCTTGTAATGGCGGCGATGGCCGCCGCCGCTTAGCCCCGCCCATTGTGGGAGGAGCGGGATGACGTCATCCCGCTCCTCCTATACCCCCTCCGAGCTCCGGCATCTGACTCAGATGCCGGTGGTGATCGGAGCAGAGCGGGTGTCAGGTGAGGAGGCTCCGATCGGAGCCCCCTCACCTGTCACCCGCCCTGCGCCGATCACCACCGGCATCTGTCAGTGAAGTGACAGCGGCGAGGGACAGCGGCGAGGGACGTCGGATCGGAGGTGAGTATGGTGTAAAAAAGAAAAATAAAGATTTTTTTTTCTGTGTGTGTGTGTGTGTAATTTTTTTACTATTAACCCCTTGTGAACTGGTAAGGGGTCCATGATCCCTATACCAGTTCACAAGGCTGGGGAGATGGCAAGCCACCTGCGCTAGCGGGTGGCTTGCCATTAACCCCTGGCACCCCCATTACCTGCCTCCCCAAAGGCCAGGGGGGGGCAGAAGAGCCCGGGCCCACATGGGCTATGTGGGCTCGTAGGCTGCAGGGTGGGGGGGCCACATAAGCTGGCCCCCCCACTCTG
Organism: Gastrophryne carolinensis; assembly: GCA_027917425.1. Taxonomy (NCBI): domain Eukaryota; kingdom Metazoa; phylum Chordata; class Amphibia; order Anura; family Microhylidae; genus Gastrophryne; species Gastrophryne carolinensis. The sequence goes on along the minus strand of CM051237.1, from coordinate 476,493,068 downwards.
TACCTACAAGCCCCCATAGCTGGTCCCGGGCTGGTTACTGTGGGTAAGGGGGACCCCACGTCAATTTTTTTTTTGATTTTTAAGGGTTTTTAACCCTTAAAAATCAAAAAAAAATGGGGTCCGCCCCCCCTGGGAGGGGGGACCCTATGTCATTTTTTTTTTTGATTAACCCTTTGTAATCTGTCATCCAGCAGCTATAAAAGGCTTCTAGCAAGTGAGCAGAAGCCAGTGATCGCCGAGGGACAGAGTGCTCCAGGATGGATGGGAGGTGAGTACAGTGTAAAAAAAAAAAAAAAATTAATAAAATATTTTTTTCTTTATGTGTGTCTGTGTCATTATTTACTTTTAACCCCTTGTGAACTGGTAAGGGGTCCATGACCCCTATACCAGTTCACAAGGCTGGGGGGATGGCAAGCCACCTGCGCTAGCGGGTGGCTTGCCATTAACCCCCGGCACCCCCATTACCTGCCTCCCCAAAGGCCAGGGGGGGGCAGAAGAGCCCGGGCCCACATGGGCTATGTGGGCTCGTAGGCTGCAGGGTGGGGGGGCCACAAAAGCTGGCCCCCCCACTCTGTGCCTACAAGCCCCCATAGCTGGTCCCGGGCTGGTTACTTTGGGTAAGGGGGACCCCACGTCAATTTTTTTTTTGATTTTTAAGGGTTTTTAACCCTTAAAAATCAAAAAAAAAATGGGGTCTCCCTCCCCTGGGAGGGGGGACCCTATGTCATTTTTTTTCCCGATTTAACCCTTTGTAGTGTGGATGGTTTTTGTATTTTTTTTGTGAATGTTATAAAATACTTGTTTCAGTTAGAGGGGTCTCCTGGGCAGGAACAGGGGGCTACCGATAAATATGTGGTACCGTTCTAATCGGTAGAAATGGGGCTTTCACATGCAATATGATTTTCCTTAATAAAATACATTTTTTATTTAAAATAAAGGAGTCAATTTTCTAAAAAAAATTTTTTATTTATTTTTTTTTTTTTTCACTTAATAATATTGTAAAAAAAAAAAAAAAAAATTACAAACAAGACATTTCATGTTAAAGTCTAAACTCTGCTGCAAAAAATATATATATAATTTTTCTGAAAGTTACAGCAAAAATGGCGCAAAACATGTCGCAAAACATGACGCAAAATGGGGAAAATGGCCTGTCAACAGAGGGTGACAAAATCTCAAGTAGGCTGGCAATTAAAAGGGTTAATAGTACCTATGCATGTTGGGAATTGTTCTGTTCGGGGGACCTTGCGCTTTCAGACTTAGCTTGTTTTTTCTGGTTTGCATATTTATATTTTAGGAAAAGGTGTTTTTTATTCAGCTTTTTTATAAATTTTTTAGGGAAACCCTGCGCAACCAAAGAATTCTTTGAGGAATTAATTCCAGAAAGATGAGCCCACTACAACAAGCTGGGTACCCTTAAAAAGCTTAACGTGTGTACTTTCAGGGAATATATGGTTTATGGGGGATATTCCAAATGTAAAGGGTTGTTTTGGTTGAAAAATCGCAAGGTGCGCACTTTGTCTGCAGAGCTGAAATTTTCAAGTAAAATTACCGTTATGCGCATGCTTTACTTTGGGGTGTTTGGCAACTCTTCCCTTGACAGAACCTATGCATGTTGGGTGTTGTTCTGTTCGGGGGATGTTGCGTTTTCAGATTAAACTTGTTTTTTCTTGTTTGTATATAGTTTTTTTAGGAAAATGTGGCTTTGATTCTGCTTTTTTATCCTTTTTTTAGGGAAACTCTTTGCAACCAAAGATTACGTTGAGGGATTACTTCCAGAAAACTATGGCCACATCCACAAGCTTGGTACGCCTAGAAAGCCTGAGGTGTGTACTTCCAGAGAATATATAGTTTGTTGGGGGTATTTCAAATGTAAAGGGTTGTTTTTCTGGAAAAACCGCAAGGTGCGCATATTGCATAGCATAGTTGTATTTTATCTGAAAATCTCCTAAAGCGCTGTTTCAGTTTGGGGGAGTCTCCTGGGCAGGAAAGGGTGTCTACCAATACATATGTGGTACCGCTGTAACCGGGAGAAATTGGGATTTCACACGCAATAAGATTTTATTGACAAACTTACATTTTTATTCCAAAAAAAACTACAATATGTAAAAATTTTTTTTTTTTTTTTTTTTTTGCACATATTTCACCCAAAAATATTAAGAATACACCTAACAAATGACAAACAAGACATTTCATGTTAAAGCCCAGACTCTGCTGAAAAAAACAATATATCATTTTCCTGGGAAATCCCTGGAAATCCCTTCAAAAATCACATTTGAACATGGGGAGCGCAAAATAGTGCAAAATGGTCTGGCAACAGAGTGTGACAAAAACTCCAGGTAGGCTGGCACTTAAAGGGTTAAATCTATCTTCTGAACTGTCTACCCGGACTCCTTCTTTGGAATTCTGAATCTGAACCTGAATCTGAACCTGTATCTTGTATGTATGCACTCTGACTCCACATGTTTATATATGTACAGCAGCCTGTTTGATGTGTGTGTTGTTCACTGGTTGTCACAATTAAACACAGTTTGCTGCATATTTATAGTCTCTCTGTCTCGCAGTTCTCGAATTTCTGGTCACTCTTTAATAGAGGATTTCTCCATTGAGAAATCCCTGATAGTAATAGCATCTGTATCTCTTGTATTCTCTGTATTCAATGTAGTTTGTATTTCTTGTTTCAATTTATATGTAACTGTAAATATCTGTTGCACTGTGTATATGCCAAAAAGAATTCCTTGCTCATCTCACAATGTACTTGGCGAACAATAAATTAAATTGAATTGAATCTTGAGGCAACGTCACGTAAATGTCTGTCTTTGGTACCCGTATGCTCTGCTAATTAGGATCTATCTCTATTCTCTATTGGAAGACCAGAGGCAGGGGTTGTGGTTATTAGAAGTCTACCTATGATCATCTTCAGATCCCCAGGACTTGTTGTGTGCAAATGCTTTTCTACTTCTTCAAACACATGGATCAGAGAAAACACCCTGCAACAATTGCTGGGAGAACACAAGCTGGTGGTGGCGGTGTTATGGTCTGGAGAATGTTTTCAAGGCATATGTCGGGCCAATCAATCATGTGGAAGTCACCCTAACCTGATTGGGGGTGAATCCTTCCTTGCAAATTAAAAACATCCTTACATGATGATTGGGGTCGATGGGACTTTCCAGCAAGGCAACACGACAAAAGGCTAGAAATGTCTTTCATTATTTGGAAGGGCATGGCCAAGACATCCAAGTACTACCCTGGCCCCCTAATTCCCCAGACTTGAACCCAGCTCAGCATCTGTGGGTTCACTTTGATGGTTGTTGTGTTATTTCTATAGATTTTCTCCTACGCACCACGTCTTCATGTAAACAACTTTGCAACTTTGGAAACAGGATTAGAAAAAGTCAAATTAGAGTTCCTAACCACCCCAATCCCAAAGACCCCCTTTTCGTCCAATGTGAGTACCATTGTACTTATCTTGGGGCAGCATCTCTATGTCCATCTCCTACCCACCTGCTCTGCTAGTTAGGATCTGTCCCTATAGAAAAACCAGAGAGGCATAAGAAGCTGTGGTTTTTGAAAGTCAACCCACTGTCATCTTCAGTACAATTTTACTTATCTTGGGGCAGCATCATCTCCATGTCCATCTCCTACCCACCTGCTCTGCTAGTTCGGCTCTGTCCCTATGGAAAAACCAGTGACGCATAGGGATTGTGATTTTTGAAAGTTAACCTACTAGCAAATTTAAATTGAACCCACCTTGTTGAACTTCTTTGGAGACCAAAAGATAAGCAAACCAACAATCCCAATCCCAAAGCCCAACTTGTGGTTCAAGGTGAGTACTATTATACTCATCTTGGGGCAGCAGTATCTCTATGTTCATCTCCTACCCACCTGCGCACTTCAGTGCAGTGAGAGGCCCCCTTTAACCCTGCCTTATGTCAATATGTGGTGATCAGGACGGAAGGATGTGATATGCTTCCGAATTCCGCAATTAATTCAGCCATTAATTATTGATAGCGGGCAGGCACACGAGGAGCGCCGCGATTTCCCAGCCTCATTTATGCTCCTTGAAATGCAAAAGAGGGTAAAGATGGTGGCAGGGTCAGAGGAAGAACCTCCGGCATAAGAAGAGGCGCCAGATAAGTCGTCCGTAGCAGCAATCCAAAGAGGAGAGACTTACAGGAGACGGGAATTATCGGAATAATCAGAAAGTCAGCAGAAACAAGGAATTAATGCAATCAGCGCCTCTCACGTATCTCGTACACCACATGGAGGAAATGATTCCACACATAGGGGAACATGGGGACTATCACACTCACCTTCAGGTGGAGTAATGTTACTGACGTGCTCAGGGCCGACTCCAGGTTTAAGTCTCAGCGGGCCCCTTGAGGTGTGGTATTATAATCCATACATGGTGGTAAAGTCACATGTATGGTGAATATTGCCAAAGAATAGAAAGAAAAAAAAAATAATAGAAGGAATGACAGAATGAAAGAGAAATAAAGAACATAAAAATATAAGGAATTAAAAAATAAAAAGTGAAATCAGGGTTGCGCTATTCAATCTGCTCAAACACTTTTTTTAAGAACCACAGTTTTTTGGAAAGCAATTAAAGAGTCCGCTAGCCAGGAGTAGAGAAACTGCAGCCACAGCAGTCCGAGTAATAACACTGTTACAGGACGCTGCCCCTAATTCATACATACATTCATACATTCAAATAGTGGTCCCACTTCCTGACAATAAACACCTATTCACACCTAGCTGCCAACAAGCAAAGTAGGGTGTGGTAGTCCTACCATGTCTATGGTAAACAGAACAATAGATACCTATCACACCTAGCTGTACTTGAAAGGGTTTCCTTGAATTTCTAATGAGGACTTCAGACGGCCAATATACATTGGACACTGGGAATTGGCTGTTATTTCTGGGAAGCCTTGTAACTCCTATAATATGTCACTCATAACTATATTAATGAGAGATTCTCATTCAGAACTATTAGACCTTTCATTTGATATCAAACATGGCGTACATATATTGTCCAGGGTTTGACAATCCACAAAGTATTGGACCCTGGATGATATACAGTTGGTGTTTGGGCTCATTTAACTAAGAAATTTATGGGGATCATGAATTTCTTGGTTACAAGTTGATAGCATGCATATTGTGAGAGTTATGGCCTTTATGAAATATACATCTAATTCGTAAGTCCTGATGGGGGGCCGAGCTTGGCAGACACTCCCACGAGGCGGGGAATGCTGGCCACTCCCCCTATTGTTCATACATTAGTAAGCTTTGTGCTGGGGGCCCGAAAGTCGATAGCTGGCGAGGGTCGATGCCTGATGGGGGTCGATGGATGACGGGGGGATGACACCTGGACCTGAATGCCCTGAAAACTTAAGTATCGCTGTGTATCTGTCTCTGCTTTGTCTCTATATATCCATTATAGCATATATTGAACCGTTAACTACTGTTACTTTATCATTCTTTAATGTAACAACTGCCTGTAATATAAGGTCTGGGAACTTTAGGAACTTATTGGGTTAGTAAGGTTAATTACTGTGCTACTAATTAAACCCGTTTTATATATACATCTTACTGTGTGTGTAGTGGATAATTTCTCACACAATAGCTTGTAGTTGCAAAGTATTTAAGGCATAATATATTTCTTTCTTAGGACAGGTCACTGGTTGTGTTGGGAGAGCCTTAGCGGCCATTGTTTGTATCAGATTAGTGGCCGCTGGGCTGATATGATTGTTAGTATTTGCGACATTTATAGCATTGATCTCTAATAGAGATATTGGAGGTTAATGGGAAGCAAATATCTAATAGTTAATCATTATTTCTCCTTTTTCAAACACCAAAAAACACTAAAGATGTCCTATAACTATTACTCCGCGGGTCAAACATTCAGAGATTCTCCACCAGGTGCTTCATAAATTTCACTTCGGTGTATTAATCCCACCACCTAATAAGTCAAAAACACGTACCACACTTATATAAAGAAACAAGCAAATATTTAGTTTTGGCTCCGCTTTAGGGAATAAAATCAGCTCTTTTCAGCCTTCAATCTCCTTTACACTCTCCCAATAATTAGAGGTTTCACAAGATATAGATCAGATATCCGTTCTGGTTTTAATATAAATTTAGGGCATAAAAAGATAAAAATACCCAAAATAGCGTAATATTGCAAAAATATCCCAACCAGAAAGCCCCTTTAAACACCGCTTACCAGAGGAAAGAAGGAATGACAAAAAAAAGAATGCAGAAAGGAGAGAAGGAAAAAAAGAAAGAGTGACAACTAAAGACAAAAAAAGAAAGAAAATAGATTAAACGAAATAAATATCAAACATAAATGCAAAGAAACAAAGAAAGAGAATTAAATGAACAAAGAAAGGATAAAAGCAATGACAGATAGAAAGCAGGAAAGAGAGAGAAAAAAAAAGATGGAAGGGAAGAAAGAATAGAAGGACATAAAAGAGAAAAGGAATGATAGAAAAACAATAATAGGAAGAAAAAGACAGAGAAAAGGAATGGCAGAAAGAACAGATGAAAGAAACAAAGAATAGACAGAATGAAACAAACAAAAGCATAGTAAGAAAGAAACAAAGATTAGAAGGACTGACAGAAAGAAACAATCTCTACTGCGCGGCCCTGCGTCCTGCATATAGGGCCACCCAAGATAGAGGACATGAGGTGGGCTCGCTCAGGGTGCAGGTGCTCCGGAACCTGCCTGGGGGACACCCAGTGCTGACGCCTGCCCTGGACGTGGTGATGAGTACTGATGGCAGAGTGACCTGGCTGCCCCTGCTGGAGAAAGAAAATGGAAACTACTGCCCCGAATCTAATCCTTAACCCTAAGGCCCGGAATCCAAGGGTTAGCCTGGTCTTCCCTAGAGCCCCCAGGTCATGCCCCGGGGAGTCAAGGGCCTGAGCAGGCAGCAGTGGTCGCCAGATAGAGATGAGGCAGAAAATGAGATGGTAGCCAGGGTCAGAGGTCACAGACAAAGACAGGTCAAGGTGTAGCCAAGGGTCATACATGGAGTAAGCTAGTTCACAAAAGATCCAATCACAAAATCTAGGAAGGTAGCCAAAGACAGGGCCGGCTACATGTTTATGCGGGCCCTTGGGTGAGAGTCTCAATGGTATGATACTCAATACATGCTGCTGAAGTTGCATGTATGCTGAATACTGCTAAAGCAGAGCTAGGCTTTCTAGCAACGATTTGAAATGGCACCCCCCCCCCCCCACCTTTGCTTGGGCTCCCCTTTGGCGCCCCCCAAATCATAGACAGGTGGCAAGAATCAGAGTCGAAATTCCAGAGTCGAGAGCAGGTAGCAACAAGTGTGGCCAAGAATCCAAGCCAAGGACTCAACATTGGTCAGATTATGAATCAAGGATCTCCAGGAACTGGAACGATGGTATGACAGGAAAAATATAAGAAAGATCCTCTGGTGCCGTCTTGGTGTCCTGGTCTCATATGTAAAGGACTTTGCAAATGCTCACAAAAGTTTGCGTCCGCGCATTGTGCTTGGGGTAATTTGCTCAGAAATGAGTACATGGGCGTTATTTCCAGTGGCTCCGTCACAGGGACATCCATTGGTTTAATTCCATGTAATGTTCTGCTGTATGCTGGTCTGAGCATGCCCAGATGTCCCCTGAGCCTGTGTGTGCTCTGTGCATGTGCGGCAGGCAATTTCTGGGCACCTAAGGCCCTTTAAAAAGGGTCCTTTGGCACTAGGAAGTTGCCTGCAGATCTTCTTGGAGTGACGCTTGACTCTGTTCCTGTGTGACTTACTGGTTTGACTTTCGGCTCTGACCCTCTGGCTCTTGGATTACGACCCTGCTCTGGCTCTGACCCCCTGGCTCTTGGATTACAACCCTGCTCTGGCTCTGATCCCCTGGCTTTGGACACCAACCTCTCTCTATGTCTCCTGACCCCTGGCTTGGATGACTACTTGTTTTAGCTCTCTAAACTTGGACACTGGATTTCCCTGGCTCTGAACTGTCTGGCTTCCCTGCGTAAGCTTTCCTGAAAACCCGGACTGGACTTTTTCCAGATTTGGGATCACTGGCCATTGGCAACAGTAGTGGAACCCCAACTTTTCTGCAGCACAGTCCGACCCTCCTTGACAAAGGCTCAGGGGAAATCCACTCTACCCTGAAGCAAGTGCATGGTGTAGCACTCTACCAGTTACTTCCTGCTGGTTAACCTCAGTTACAGTCATTTTTAATTCTCTATTGCCTTCCAGTTCTTCCTGGCGTTCCTGTCTGGTGTTCCTGATTCTGCATCATCCTCACATCTGACACTCCGGCCCTCCCTTCTGCTGAGTTTCCCCAGTCTCCACACTGGGGAGGCCGCAGGGGGTATTGCTGGCAGCTGTCTGTAATAGATAGCAATCTTCTGAATTCCATATATTTCTGGGCTTTGGGGGGGGTTGACCAGGCGGTAACACTGAAGCCTGGCTACTTTTTGCCAAAACCTCTATCATGTCTGCCAAAGCATGTGGGAAACGTGTTATGGTCTGATGAGACCAAACATTTTGGCCATAATTCCAAAAGTTATGTTTTGTGCATCGCCAAAAAAGCATCACCCCCACATTGATATTGGGTCTGTTTTTCTGCTGCTGGATCTGGGGCTTTGCTCAAGGTGGAGGCAATTATGAACAAACCTCAGTCAATTGTGGCACAGAATTGCCAAAGCAGCTACTGCTGCCATCATACATAGGAGGCAGTAGCAGTGGCGTAGCGACCCGGGGGCGGGGGGGGCGGACCGCCCCGGGTGACACCAGACCTAGAGGGTGACACCGCACTATAGCATTATGTCACCTCAATTATTGCCAGCCTGTGGCACAGAGCAGTCAGTTGTGGGGATGCTATGCCCTCACGGCGACACCTACGCATCTCTCCCACAGCGCTCGAGCGCCATTTGGCAGGAGGCGGAGCGGCTGCTGGTGCCTGTCCAGAATCTGTGGACCAATGGTGTGCGCGCACAGCAGGTCACGTGGACGAGGTGGGAGCTTTTGTTCGCTGTTGCTGAGAGCGCGCGCGGTATTCGTCGCCAGAAACAGGTGAGGGCGTGTGTGGTGTTGCTGGGGTGAGCGCACGCTGTTCCTGTTTATTCGGGGATTTATAGCTGTAACTGCTCAGTGGCGTGTGTGGTGGTGTTGCATGGTGGGCGCGTTACCTGGCGGGAGATGGGTGTTTTTAATGGACATAAAGGGAGCGTGCAGGCCGATGTATGTGTGCTAGTGAGGAACTGCACAACGCATAAGCGCCTCTGCTATCATACATTGATTATAATAGGCGCGCCCGCTTTTGTTCAGGTGCGATGTCTGGCCCTGCCCCGACTCCTATTGGTTGCTGCCTGTCTGGCCCGCCCCTTTTCTCCTCCAGCTGTCTGTAATCGGTGTGCTCCTTTTCTCTGCCATTGAGTTCTTTCAACATACAAAAATTTTTTTTCTTTGGGGGGGGGGGGGGGGGGTGACACCATTTCCTACCGCCCCGGGTGACACCAGCCCTAGCAACGCCACTGGGCAGTAGGACCAGTATGGCCGGTTCCCACTGCCATCAGTATATTCATAACTGTATCCTCGCACCCCCAAGTGAAAACCTGGCTGGCTGAGATTGACTGGGGTGAGGTTATGGGTATTGATTGTCTTTAACAGGGCATCCTGATCTGAGATGCCACCATGTATGAAACCCCACAGGTCACCTGGTAACTCACATCGATCACTGCTCCCACGACACATGCACAGGTGGGCAGCAGTGAGCATTCCTTGCCAGACATGGCATGACAGGGGCGGACACCCTCCACCAGCCATTTAGATATGCCTGGCGTGGGTGCTCGCAGAAGATGAAGTGTTGGGGATGCCTCCAGAGGCCTTCGCACGTGACGCGGGATCAAGGAGATTATATGGACAACCAGAGGGGGGTTCAACTCAAAACGGGATTGCCCAGGAACAAGCTGTAACCCAGTCCTGGAGTCTATTAGGCTCTAGAGCAGGGTCACCAGGGTTTTAATCTGCTTTAATTTGTATTCTTTGTGTTACTGGTGTCAGGGAAATTGATTATGCCATTGGTTGTGGGATTCAAAACATCATCACACAGACCACACGTTTAGTACCATACTTCTCAAGGAGCGTCCCCTCTCTCGAGAGTCGCTTGGACCCTTATTTTATAGCCAAGCAGAGGGAACATTTTTGGACACATAGGCCTTGATTCACAAAGAGTTGAAAAAAACTCTCATGGTAGTAAACAATTCAATTCATGAGAAAACGCCTGAGAATGTCACTGTTAGTGAATCACCAGATAGGAGGACGATGAAAGTCAATGGTACTTTTTTACTCCTGAAAAGGTTATTGAACTTTTGACCCCTTTTTACCTGTAGTAAAATGTGCCCTTGACTTGCATTGTCTTCCTATCTGGTGATTCACTAACAGTGAAATTCTCAGGCTTTTTTCTCATGAATTTAATTTTTTACAACCATGAGAGTTTTTTACAACTCTTTGTGAATCGAGGCCATAGTCTGTTGTAACCAATCTAATACCTAATAGTACACATGACATCATGCTTTTACATCCCTATACATCAGCATATGTACTTGTGATAGATGCATGACAGCTTTTCTGCTAGTGTGTAAGCCGAGACAAGCTATATACATTTAGCTCCAAGGTTACTCTTACAGTATTAAGCTTTAAAGTGGACCAAAACCCAGCTCAATCGGCCCAGGAACCTGTAAGATTCCCGGGCCGATTGATTCCCTCCCTCTGCTGTGTGAAACCCCCCAGGTCGCCCCGTTCACTTACCTTACCTCCCGGACCAACGCCGCATGTGCAGGCCGTGCCCACATCCCCGCTGTCCCTATAGCAGGGCGCGTGGCTGTGCCAGCCATTTGTAAATATCCAGCATGGGCATGCTCCCTGTTTAAGGGAAGAGGGGAATGTGGCCACCAGCGCGCTCGGAGCCCCTGGCCGTCTTAGATGGCGTGACGTCAGCGGCGCCGAGCACGCTGATTTGGTTGAGCAGCCGTGCATGTGCCGTAGGACCGGGAAGAGGCGAGTTTCTTCTGGTTATTTGGGGGGTTCTCGCAGCGGGGGAAAGGACCCAAACCCAGGATATCTTGGGTTTTGGTCCACTTTAATGAATGTTGAACACTTTGTCGCTGACCTACCGCTGGTTGCTCCTTCCAGGGGCCGCGCACCCTCCACCAGCCATTTACATATGCTTGCCGTGGGTGCTCACAGAAGATGAAGTGTTGGGGATGCTACCAGAGGCCCTTGCACGTTAGGTGGGATCAATTCCCGAGGTGATTATATGGACAACCAGAGGGGGGTTTAACTCAAACGGGGACAGTCCTGGAGTCTATTAGACTCTAGAGCAGGGTTTTAGTCTGCTTTAATTTGTATTCTTTGGTAAGTGGTTACTGGTAAGCAGTGATGTGAATGACAGAGAGAAATAGAGCCAGAGGAGTGAGTAATGAGGAAGATGAGCAGCAGCAGAGATCAGGATGGACAGGTTGAGGTGCACACCCGCCCTTTGGGATAACGATGGCGGAGGGGGTTATAGTAGTCAGCATGGGAAATGATGATGGCATGCAGTGGCATTATAATAGCTTCAGGCCGAGGAGAGCGATGTGGGCTCATTTACAGGCTTGTGTTGCTCCTCAGGATTAGTTGCGACTTCTCTTCACTCTCCATGATGAGTGTCAGCTGATCCTCTGGCTCTCGACCCCCGGCTTGGATGACTACCTGTTTTAGCTCTCTGAACCTGGCTCTGGGCACTCTGGCTTCCCTGCGTCAGCTTTCCCAAAAACCCAGATTGGACTTTTCCCATATTTGGGATCACTGGCCATTGGCAACAGTAGTGGGACCCCAACTTTTCTGCAGCGCAGTTCGACCCTCCTTGCCAAAGTCTCCGGTGAAAACCAGATCTGATGGCAGATTCCCCAAGCTGAAACCAGTGCATGGTGTAGCACTCTACCAGTTACTTCCTGCTACTTACCTCAGTTTTCATCTTTAATTCTCTATTGCCTTCCAGTTCTTTTTGACTTTCCTGGCTGGTGTTCCTGATTCTGCATCATCCTCACATCTGACACTCCGGTCCTCCTCTCCGCTGAGTTTCCCCAGATAGTAGAGATCAGGATGGACAGGATGGGGTCTACGCCCATCCTTTGGGATAACAATGGCGGAGGGGGTTATAGTAGTCAGCATGGGAAATGATGAGGGCATGCAGTGGCATTATAATAGCACCAGGGCCGAGGAGAGCGATGTGTGCTCATTTACAGGCTTGTGTTGCTCCTCAGGATTAGTTTCGGCTTCTCTTCGCACCGCATGACTAGCGCCAGCTGATCCGCCATCCATCCATCTCCCCAGACCTGCAATTTACTCGGCAGCAGCGGCGGCGGCAGGAGGAGGGGGGTGGTGGGGGATTCTTGGAATTGCATCGCCTGCCACTCGGCTGCCCCCCTCCAGCAGCGCCAGGCTAATTCTCTCTCTCTCATAATGAAGAGCAGCCATGGAGCGCGGGCGTAGGCTGGGTAATAGCGCTGATGGCGGGCACTGCGGCGAGGAGCGCAATTAACAGAAGAGAAACACTGTAATTAAAATATATGAGAGCCATGAAATACATTCAGCTCCCCCCTCGCCCACCCGCCATGGCGCGGCCGCATCCAGGGCTTCATGAGGGATGGCGGCTGCTGTGTGGGGTATAGGGGGCAGTATATCCGTCAATCCATTCCACATCCAATTCATAATCAAATTCAACATTCTTTATTGGCAGCAACAAATACATTTAACTTGGATACATATAAAAAAAATAGGGGCAGCATAGTGGATGTGTGTGGGAGTATAGGGGCAGTATAGGCAATAGGTAGAGGGGGCAGTATATGAGGCGGGTGTAGAGTTATAGGGGAAGCATTGGGCATGGGTGTGTGGTTAAAAGGGGTAGTATAGGGGATAGGTGTGAAGAATACAGGGGCAAGTATAAGGGATGGGTGTGGTGGATAAAGGGGAACTATAGGGAATGGGTGTGGGGGTATGGGGCAGTAAATGGAAGTGCAGTATAGGAGATGGGTGTGGGGGTAAAGAGGCAGTTTAGAGGATAGGTGAGGTGGGTATAGGTGCAGTATAGGAACAGGTGTGAAGAATACAGGGGATGGGTGTGGGGAATATAGAGGCACTATAGGGAATGGGTGTGGGGGTATAGGGACATTAAATGCAAGGGCAGTATAGCAGATAGGTGTGGTGGTATAGGGGCAGTATAGGGCATAGGTGTGGTGGTATAGGGGCAGTATAGGGGATGGGTGTGGGGGTATAGCAGCAGTGTAAGCTATGGGCTTGATGCATAAGGGGGCAGTATAGGGGATAGGTATGGGGGCATAGGAGATGGTTGTTATTTATGGAGTAGTAGAGGTGATGGCTGAGGGGGTATAGGTGGCAGTATAGAGTATGGGTGTGTGGTTATAGGGGGAGTATAGAGGATGGGTGTGGTTTTAGGGGGCAGTATAAAGGATGAGTGTGGGCTTATAGGGGCAGTATATGCAATAGGTATAGAAGGCAATATATGGGGCGGATGTAGGGTTATAGGCAAAGCATTAGGCATGGGTGTGTGGTTAAAAGAGGCAATATAGGGGACAGGTGTGAAGAATACAGGGGGAAGTATAGGGGATGTGTGTGGGGGATATAGGGGCACTATAGGGAATGGGTGTGGTGGTATAGGGGCAGTATAGGGGATGGGTATGGTGGTATATGGGCAGTTTAGGGGATGGGTGTGCTGTTATAGGGGCAGTGCAGGCTATAGGCTTGATGCATAAGGGGGGCAGTATAGGGGATAGGTGTGGGGACATAGGAGATGGTTGTGGGGATTTATTGAGTAGTACAGGGGATGGTTGAGGAGGTATAGGTGGAAGTATAGAGGATGGGTGAGTGGTTGTAAGGGGCAGTATAGAGGATGGGTGTGTGAGTATAGGGGCCAGTATCGAGGATGAGTGTAAAATATAGGAGCCGTATAGGGACTGGCTGTGGGGGAATAGAGGGCAGTATCAGGGGCAGGCTTATCATTTCCTTTAAATCAAAGCCAAATTTTGTATAGCGAAAAACAATATTAACGCACCTTGTCAGGGATGTAGCCGGTGCCTGCTCATGCGCTGTGGGAGCGCGAGCGAACCCAGAAAGTTCTACCCAGAGGGGCATCCCGGCATTGTCTGGGAATTGCCTATAAGGCCGTCCAGTTTCTACTCCCTGTGGCATCCCAAACTCATTAACTGTCCCGCACCCGCTCACCTAACCTCATTCCAATGACACATGCGCATGTCCAGGCCTCGCCATACCTTTAGCTAGACGCATACCAGGGACAGCCATTTGTGATTGGCTGGCCTCAGCATGCCCCCAGCTAGAGGTGAGCGGAGATGCAACCAGTGGCCCGCTCTGCACCAATCAGCTTGCTAGCTGCTGTGATGTCATAGACACTCCCAACCCTGTGTGTGATGTCACAGCATCTTGCATAACTGAATGGAGCTGAGCACAATGATCCTGCAGCATCCGACTCACATAAATGTACAGTGGCTTCCTATCTGCTGCACACTCTGCATGTGTTACACGCCCCCCTCACTTGCCGCAGGCTGTTATTTATTTTATTTTATTTATTTATTAAACAAAAAGTTGCCACCGATCTGACCCTGCCTCTGGGGGCCCCTGGCAGATGGGGGCCCCATGCATTTGGGCAGTATACAAGATTAGCAGCAAATATATGAAAAAACCCTAGTCAGTCTGGACTGGGGAAACTCTACGTTTATTTTATATCACAGTTACTCAACCAAAATATTCTTACAATAGAATTATTTATTCAACATATTCATTAACATAATATAGCACATTTTTCATAATAAAATTACAAGATTGTATACAAGTATACAAGATTAAGTTGGAGGGATACGGAGCAGTATAGGTGATATAGGTATAGCAGTATCAGGGTGAGTGTTAAGAGGCAGTATATGGGATAGGTGTGGGGGGATAGGGGACAGTATAGGAGCTAGTGTGCATGGTATAGCTGACAGTATAGGAGATGGGTGTGGGGCGTAAAGGCAACTGTATAGAGGTGGGTGTGCAGTATAGGGGACAGTAAGGAGGGTTTTTGTGTGCATATTGGAAGCAATGTAGTGGGTAGTGGAGATGGGTGTGAGCTACGGGGGCAGTATAAGTGATAGGTATGGACGTATAGTGGGAGATATAAGGGGCAGTATCAGGGGTGAGGGTAGAGGTTTGGGGACAGTAAAGAGGTGGTTGGGCAGGGTGTAGACGACAGTGTAAGGGTGGGTGTGGGGGTATAGGGTGGAGTATAGGGGATGTGGTGTGGAGGGTATACAGGACAGTATAGACCTATACCTACCTACCTATAGTATAGCTGGCAGTATAGGAGATGGGTGTGGGGTGTACAGGCAACAGTATAGGGGTGTGTGTGCAGGGTACAGGGGGCAGTAAGGAGGGTTTGTGTGTGGTTATAGGGAGCAGTGTAGAGGATAGTAGGGATGGGTGTGAGGTACGGGGGGGAGTATAAGTGATAGGTTTGGGCGTATAGTGGTATATACCAGGGGCAGTATCAGGGGTGGGGTTGGAGGCAGGGCCGGCTCTAGGTTTGTGGGGGCCCTTGGGCAAGAGAGTCTTAGTGGGCCCCAAAGTAGTGAGTCACATAATGTCATCTTTCAGTTCCGCTTCCACAAATGGGTCATTTCCTGCTTCTGATCGCCCTCCAGTCCTTGTCAGCTGTCACCTGGTTGTCACCACCTTCTGAGCTTCCATCAATTGCCCTCCATTCCAGGCCACCTTCTCCAATGTTGCTGACCATCTCCTGGTGCTGAGTCCAGCCATGAGCAGGTCTACACACAGCACCAGGCATTTGGTGGTTCGGGTCCACTGTTAAAAAATATCATGGCCAAGTGTGAGCCTGAGTGGGCCCCTGAAGATGCCAGGGCCCTGGCAATTGCCCATGTTTGCCCTGTGCTGGCACCGGCCCTGGTTGGAGGTTTGGAGGCAGTAAAGGGCTGGTTGTGCAGGGTATAGGCGACAGGTTAATGGAGGGTGTGGGAGTATAGGGTGGAGTATAGGGAATGGGTGTGGAGGGTATACAGAACAGTATTGAGTTGGGTGGGTATGGGGGACATAGTTGGCAGTATGGTAGATGAGTGTGGGGGTAAAGGCACAGTATAGGGGATAGGTGTAGGAGTTTAGGTGTAATATTTGGGATTTATTTGAGGTGTTTTGGTGGGATCTGGCAGGACAGGACTTGACGCTCTAATAAGAGGGTGAAGGGATCTATCTATCTATCTATCTATCTATCTATCTATCTATTACTCAATCAATCAATCCTATACATATCTATCTTTTTCCCTTATTCATCTATCTAATAAACAAAATATATAAGGCTGCTATTACTATATAGTACTATTAAACCGGACCTTCAGCATGAATTAATGAAAAGCCCAAACCATTAAAAAAACTATTCCCCAGCATCTAAAATTAATATATTTGAAGTTTTTAGTCACTT
Organism: Gastrophryne carolinensis; assembly: GCA_027917425.1. NCBI lineage: Eukaryota > Metazoa > Chordata > Amphibia > Anura > Microhylidae > Gastrophryne > Gastrophryne carolinensis. Next base: position 476,476,538 of record CM051237.1, on the reverse strand, counting down.
ATACCTATCACCTATACATATCAGGGGTGCCCCGCTATGTAAAACCCCCCAGATTTCCGGATAAACTCACCACACCACACTCCTATAGCGCATGCGTGGCCGCTCGTCCAATCAGCGCGCTCTGAGCCGCTGTGGTATGCGCGTCAAAGCGGCGTCAAACCACAGCGGCTCTGGGCACGCTGGCGGGCGCATCTCACACTTCCCTCTAACAGGGAGCGCACCCGCGCCGGCCATTCACGCGGGTACGCGTCCTGCTAGAGAGAAGAGCGAGATGCTACTGCGGCCCGCGCATGCGCAGTTGGACCGCAAGTAAGGTAAGGTTAGCGGGCGTCCTGGGGGGTTTCACACAGCGGGGCATCCCGATTTTGCAGCAGAGTGTTGCTCCACTTTAACCACTGTATATGTGTATGCCGGTCATATAACTCTCAATCATAGCGTGTTGTATCTTGTTGTGTTGTAAGATTTGATCGCATCTTGTGTTATGGTACCCTAATATAAGTCTTTATTTACCATTTGTCTCTGAGTACCAGATGTCCAAAAGTTCCTACAATCTATTGTTTTTATCCATTGCGTTACCATTGGCCAGTTATTTATAATATATATATATATTGTGGAGATTAGCTCTGGTAGGCGACCGGGTGTCAGCAGTATAGAGGCGGAGGCAAACAGTTCAAAGTAAAGTCTGTGTTTATTTCACACAAAAATCCACAAAAGCATATGTCCATACAGGTTACATCACCTTTTCAGGAAACCGCAGCATAAATGATTCAGTCAAGCAAACAGCTTTTAGTCCTTAAGCAAAGGTTCTGTTCACAGTCAAATATGTCTCAGGTCCGCATGAAACAGCTTCCACAGGAGATTTCAGCCAGGCTCACAGAGTCTCACTCCCATGTGAGCTCTAGACAAAGGACCAGCCACAGCTGATTCCCCAGGCTATTTAAACAGCCCGCAAAACCCGGACCTGGGTAGTGGGATGGAGTCCCACCCTGCTCTACTCCATCCCAGTAAAGCCGTCCCAGGTTAGCCTTTCGGCTATTCTAAAGCAACAGCAGCAAACTGCCACCAGCAGCTGATGCTGGAAAACAAGCTATACGGCTTTACTGCACCAATGCCAGGTACATTGGTGCTACATACCTGCCGTCAATAACGGCCCCTTGCACCTTACCACATACCCCCCCCCCTTTGTTCAACCCTGAGGGGGTGGACACATGCCAAACAATGTGCTCGGGACAGGGCATCCGCGTTACCCAATAATCGTCCCGCTCTGTGCTCTACTGTAAACTTGAAGTTTTGTAATGACAAGAACCATCGGGTGACCCTGGCATTCCTGTCCTTAGCCTGGCACATCCACTTGAGGGGAGAGTGGTCCGTAATCAGCCGGAACCTTCTCCCCAGCAAGTAGTAGCGAAGAGACTCCAGGGCCCATTTAATGGCCAAACACTCCCTCTCCACTATACTATACCGGGTCTCCGCGGGTGTTAATTTGCGACTCATGTAGACAACGGGGTGCTCCTCCCCGTTGACTTCCTGAGACAGTACAGCACCGAGACCTACTTCGGAGGCATCGGTCTGCACTATGAACTCCCTCTTAAAGTCGGGTGTCACCAACACCGGAGACCCACACAGGGCAGACTTCAAAGCGGAGAACGCTTTTTCGGCCTGTTCATTCCACTTCACCATGACAGACTTGCGTCCCTTTAACAGGTCTGTCAATGGTGCCGCTAGGGTGGCAAAATTGGACATGAACCGCATATAATATCCCACCAACCCCAGAAATGACTTTACCTGGCGGGTGGTGTTAGGCCGTGGCCAGTTACGGATGGCTTCTAGTTTGTTCACCTGGGGCTTGATCACTCCTCGTCCAATCACATAGCCCAGGTATTTTGTTTCTTCTAGGCCTAAAGCACATTTTTTCGGGTTTGCCGTCAACCCAGCCTTCCTGAGGGAATCCACTACGGCCTGGACTTTGGGTAGGTGACTTTCCCAATCCGTGCTATGGATAATTATATCGTCCAGATATGCCGAAGCATACCGACGATGTGGCCTGAGGACAATATCCATTAACCTTTGGAACGTAGCGGGAGCGCCGTGTAACCCAAAGGGTAATACCTTGTATTGGAACAGTCCCTCTGGTGTAATAAAGGCTGTTTTCTCCTTGGCAGCCTCAGTCAAGGGCACCTGCCAGTACCCTTTTGTGAGGTCAATCACATCTAACCGGAGCATTTGCTGCACTTCCTCCGCGATAGCTTGTCGCCGGGACTCAGGTACCCGGTAAGGCCTCAACCGGATCTTGACCTGAGGTTCCGTGACAACATCATGTTGGATGACCGAAGTGCGCCCAGGGAGTTCTGAAAACACATCTGTGTTTCTGCTAATAAACTCCCTGGCTTCCTGAGTCTGTTTAGAGGAGAGGTTGTCGCCAGTTTTCACCTCGACTACTGCTTCTCTAATAACAGACCGAGGGATGGGAAGCTCCACCCCCACCATACCTGGTCGGGGACTGTCACCCCCAGGGGTCTCCCTGTCTTTCCATAGTTTCAGCAGGTTTACATGGTACACCTGCTCTGGCTTCCTCCGCCCAGGCTGATGTACCTTGTAAGTCACTTCCCCAACTTTTTCAATGACCTCATAGGGACCCTGCCACCTAGCTAGAAATTTACTGTCCACCGTGGGTACCAGAACCACAACTCTGTCACCGGGGTTAAAGTTCCGTACCCTGGCTTGCCGATTATAAACCCTGCTTTGGGCCCGCTGCGCTGCCTCCATGTGTTCTCTGACAAGCGGCAAGACGGTCTCTATCCGTTCCTGTAGGTGAGTAACGTACTCTACCACACTTTTGTGGGGTGTGGGTTGCTGTTCCCAGGCCTCCTTGGCTATATCCAACAGGCCCCGTGGATGTCGACCGTATAAGAGTTCGAAGGGCGAGAACCCCGTAGAGGCCTGGGGCACCTCTCGCACTGCGAACATCAGATAGGGCAGCAGCAAGTCCCAATTCTTCCCATCCTTGGCGACCACCCTTTTTAACATGGTCTTTAATGTTTGATTAAACCGTTCTACTAGGCCGTCTGTTTGCGGGTGGTAAACGGATGTCCGCAACTGTTTCACCTGCAGCAGTTTACAGAGCTCTTTCATTACTTTCGACATAAACGGGGTACCTTGATCGGTCAGGACCTCTTTAGGCAGACCTACTCTGGAAAACATTTCCATAAGCTCCTTAGCAATGAGCTTGGCAGAGGTGTGACGCAGGGGCACTGCCTCAGGGTACCGCGTGGCATAGTCCAAGATCACCAGAATATGTTGGTGCCCTCTAGCGGATTTTGGCACTGGACCCACTAGATCCATGGCAATCCGCTCAAAGGGTACCTCAATAACTGGGAGAGGAACTAAGGGACCACGGTAATGAGGCTGAGGGCTGGTCATCTGACATGTTGGGCAGGACTCACAATATCTCTCCCCCTCCTTGTACACACTGGGCCAGTAGAATCGTTGTAAAATGCGGTCCAGAGTTTTCTGCTGGCCTAGGTGTCCACCCAGAACATGTTGGTGGGCCAAATCCAACACCAACTTGCGATATGGATTGGGTACCACCAATTGTTCCACCACCTCTTTACGTACCTTGTTTACTCGGTACAACATTTCCTGGTGAACCACAAAGCAAGGAAACTGTAACTCCGCCCCTGGCTGTTGTGGTTCACCTTCCACCACAAGAACATTCTCCCAGGCCCGAGACAGTGTCGGGTCCTGGTGTTGAGCGGTACCAAAGTTAATTGTGGGGACATGGAGATCTGCCAACTCTGGACCTGTTGCCAACTCTTCCACATCTCCAACCATAACATTTAGTGGGGTTGACTCCCCCTCTTCCATTTTAGGGGCGGGCACCTCTTCCACAGTGCCTCCTGATTCCGGTTCCCAGGGTACCGGGGTCTCCCCTGAGTAGGGCCAGTCTATTGGGGACACACCCGCCTCGCGGGTTTCCGGAACTGCCAACTTGGCCCACAGGGACCTGAACCCTGGAAAATCTCTCCCAATGATCAGTTCATACGGGAGTTTAGCGGCGACAGCGACTTCATGTTTCCAGCTGCCGGAGACGGTGGTGAGAGACACTTGTGCTGTGGCATAGTCTCTCAAGTCCCCATGAATGCACAAAACCCCGGTTTTCCACCCAGTGTACTCATCGGGCAGTACTAAGGCGGGTCTTGCCAGGGTAACCATACTCCCCGAGTCCAAAAGGGCCACAGCCAGGGTGTCTCCCACTTTCACCTGACAGAGGTGACTTTGCCCCACAAGCTCAGGGACACCGGCAGCACACAGCCTCCTGGCATACATGGAAGGGCGGTAACCAAAGTTCACGTCCATGGGCTCCCCCTGGTGGGGACAATTGGCTCTGATATGTCCCGGCTCCTTACATCCCCAACACAACACTTGGGCAGGGACTTTGGGGGGTAGGTCCTGAGAGGGTTTAGGGGACGCCACTCGCCTGAGCTGGGGCGGGGACCTCCGGGGTTTCCCCGAATCCCTCCTCATGGAGCCGCCTTGCAAGTTCCTGGTGGCTTCATATCGCTCCACTAGGTCCACCATCCCTAGTGCGTTGTCAGGGGATACCTGGCCAACCCAGTGCTGAAGAGGGTGCGGTAAAGCCCTCCAAAAAATGTCCGCCAGCAAGCGGTCCAACATGGCAGTGGGGCTTAACGACTCCGGCTGCAGCCATTTTTGCAGCAGGTGCAGCAGTTTATAATACTGGGGTCGGGCGGGCTCTGCCGACTGGTAGCTCCACTGATGCACCCGCTGAGCCCGAACCAACACATTCACCCCCAGTCTCGCCAGTATCTCACCCTTCAGAGTCAGGTAGTCAGCGGCTTGGTCCTCTGGGAGATCAAACAACACCTGCTGGGGTCCAGACGCCAGAAATGGAGCGATGACATCAGCCCACTGGTCATGCGGCAACTTCTCCCTTGCAGCCACCTTTTCAAACACCGCCAGGTAAGTCTCAACGTCATCTGAAGGGGTCATTTTTGTGAGCGCCGAGCGGACAGCTTTCCGGGCATCAGGAATACTTTTGGGCGCACCTGCAGCTTGCTGCGCCATCATATGTTGCAAAAACAGCTGGTTGGTCTCCTGCTGCTGCTTGTTGGCCTCCTGCTGCTGCCTGTTGGCCTCCACGAGCGCTTTCACGACCGCCTCCATTTTGTCTGCAGTCCCAGGTAGCAGCCTGGCAGGTTTAATATAGGACATGCACAAAACAAAAACTTTTTCGTCGGTTGCTCCTAGCAACGGCCTCACTGCTGTGCCCGCATCCGACACCAAATGTGGAGATTAGCTCTGGTAGGCGACCGGGTGTCAGCAGTATAGAGGCGGAGGCAAACAGTTCAAAGTAAAGTCTGTGTTTATTTCACACAAAAATCCACAAAAGCATATGTCCATACAGGTTACATCACCTTTTCAGAAAACCGCAGCATAAATGATTCAGTCAAGCAAACAGCTTTTAGTCCTTGAGCAAAGGTTCTGTTCACAGTCAAATATGTCTCAGGTCCGCATGAAACAGCTTCCACAGGAGATTTCAGCCAGGCTCACTCCCATGTGAGCTCTAGACAAAGGACCAGCCACAGCTGATTCCCCAGGCTATTTAAACAGCCCGCAAAACCCGGACCTGGGTAGTGGGATGGAGTCCCACCCTGCTTTACTCCATCCCAGTAAAGCCGTCCCAGGTTAGCCTTTCGGCTATTCTAAAGCAACAGCAGCAAACTGCCACCAGCAGCTGATGCTGGAAAACAAGCTATACGGCTTTACTGCACCAATGCCAGGTACATTGGTGCTACATACCTGCCGTCAATAACGGCCCCTTGCACCTTACCACAATATATATATATATATATATATATATATATATATATATTTGTTGCCTATTTTAGTTGAGCCAGGCAGCAATGGGTGGGGGGAATGGGGGAAAATGCTACACTGCCTATATGGGGAATGTGATGGGGGGGATGCCACGCTGCCTATGCCATTGGGGTATCCCACACGGCCTTTGGGAATAGGAGGGGGATTCCACGCTGCCAATATGGGGAATAGGATGGGGGGGATGCCACACTGCCTATGGTAATGGAATAGGGGGAACACTGTTTGTAATGGTGTTTTTGGTTTAAATATTTTTTTTTTCTTATTTTCCTCCTCCAATTCCTAGGTGCGTCTTATGGGCAGGCGTGTCTTATAGGGCGAAAAACCGGTGTGTGTGTGTGTATATATATATATATATATATATATATATATATATATATATATGATATTGGTTAGGAGTTTAGGTGTTAAATTGTGTACAAATCTGGCTTAGCCAGGCATGAGTTATTATTGTATTAACCATTGATATTTCTTTTGATGTTTTTTTATAATAATAATTGTTTACATGTTTGCCCATATTGGTTTCAGGAGATATTAGATATAATTTTTTACATATTTATCTATCTTCCTAATCTATTTCATATCTCCTATCTATGACATATCTTTCTATGCGCCTCGCTGTAATCGCACCGTTAGATTCTTCTTGCTCGGCTCCTTGGCATTGTAATGAATAATTCCGAGGGGTCCTGGCTGGCACATTGCAGAATTCTTTCTAAACCACCTGAAAGTCAGTTACAATACAAGTTGGGCATAAGCACTTGCTCTGGGGCTGAATGATAATAAAATAATAGAGTTTTCTTTGTTATCCGCCAGTGTTTCCATAGAAACAAATGGAGGTGATTCTAATCTTCAATTGAAAATACCAACTGGAAATGACATCGCACTTACACAGGAATTACTCTTCATCTGTTGTAGTGCCGACGCAGCGTCGGGGAGGTGGAAACATGCTGCCACCTAGTGGAAAGCAGTGAGAACAACAATGTGAAGGAGAAATACTGGGCTGTCATCAGTGATCCTAATCTAGAAAATACAGATTCCCCCAGACGTCATCCTGATCACGTTTCTTATGCTTAGACACTCATTGCCAGGGTAGTTTCTTGCCCCATACCCCTCATTAAACTCTAAGGGCTGGGGTGATTGCGTACCCTTATAGCAGACCTAGCAGTAAAGCCTTGGGTGAGTGTGTACCCCCATATACCAAATCTAGCTGTAATTAATAGGGTGATCATGTAACCTTATAGCAGACCTATCTGTAAAGACTAGGGTGAGTGTGCACCCCCATATACCAAATCTAGCTGTAAAGACTGGGGTGAGTGTATATCCCCATATACCAAATCTTGCTGTAATAAATGGGGTGATTGTTTACCACTTTAGCAGACCTATCTGTGAAGACTGGAGTGAGTGTGTACCCCCATATACAAAATCTAGCTGTAATTAATAGGGTGATTGTGTACCATTATAGCAGACCTATCTGTAAAGACTGGGGTGAGTGTGTACCCCCATATGCCTAACCTATCTATAAAGACTGGGGTGAGTGTGTACCCCCATATATAGAGATGAGCGAACTTTTGAAAAATTTGATTCGACTGATTCGCCGAATTTTCCGACAAAAATTGTTTCGACCCAAATTTATTTGCGAGGAATCGCTATTAAAAACGGCTATTTCTGAGCCTCCTAGAGCCTCAATAGGGTTGTAAACCATTCTGCCTTGCTGTAACACGCATAGCACACGTGCTCGGTTAGTGAAATAATACTGTAAATAATTATCACATGCAGATCGGAGGCACCGCTAATAGAATCGCAGAGCGGCACAATTGCAGAGTTGAAGTGGCATCACTATGAGGGGCACCTATATTGCCTGAAAAACACACCCTGGAGCTGGCAGCAGCAGGAGCCCAAAAATTAGCTGAATCACACCCTGGAGTTGCAAGCAGCAGCAGCAGCAGCAGGAGCCCAAACATTGCTTTAAAGAGACACTGGAGTTGGCTGCAGGAGCCCAAAAATTGGATGAATCACACCCTGGAGTTGCAAGCAGCAGCAGCAGGAGCCCAAACATTGCTTTAAAGAGACTCTGGAGTTGGCTGCAGGAGCCCAAAAATTGGATGAATCACACCCTGGAGTTGCAAGCAGCAGCAGCAGCAGCAGGAGCACAAACATTGCTTTAAAGAGACACTGGAGTTGGCTGCAGGAGCCCAAAAATTGGATGAATCACACCCTGGAGTTGCAAGCAGCAGCAGCAGGAGCCCAAACATAGCTTGAAAGAGACACTGGAGTTGGCTGCAGGAGGCCAAAAATTGGATGAATCACACCCTGGAGTTGCAAGCAGCAGCAGCAGGAGCCCAAACATTGCGTGAAAGAGACACTGGAGTTGGCTGCAGGAGCCCAAAATTGGATGAATCACACCCTGGAGTTGCAAGCAGCAGCAGCAGGAGCCCAAACATAGCTTGAAAGAGACACTGGAGTTGGCTGCAGGAGCCCAAAAATTGAACGAATCACACCCTGGAGTTGCAAGCAGCAGCAGCAGCAGGAGCCCAAACATTGCTTGGAAGAGACACTGGAGTTGGCTGCAGGAGCCCAAAAATTTGATGAATCACACCCTGAAGTTGCAAGCAGCAGCAGCAGCAGGAGCCCAAACATAGCTTGAAAGAGACACTGGAGTTGGCTGCAGGAGGCCAAAAATTGGATGAATCACACCCTGGAGTTGCAAGCAGCAGCAGCAGGAGCCCAAACATAGCTTGAAAGAGACACTGGAGTTGGCTGCAGGAGCCCAAAAATTGAACGAATCACACCCTGGAGTTGCAAGCAGCAGCAGCAGGAGCCCAAACATTGCTTGGAAGAGACACTGGAGTTGGCTGCAGGAGCCCAAAAATTTGATGAATCACACCCTGAAGTTGCAAGCAGCAGCAGCAGCAGGAGCCCAAACATAGCTTGAAAGAGACACTGGAGTTGGCTGCAGGAGGCCAAAAATTGGATGAATCACACCCTGGAGTTGCAAGCAGCAGCAGGAGCCCAAACATTACTTTAAAGAGACACTGGAGTTGGCTGCAGGAGGCCAAAAATTGGATGAATCACACCCTGGAGTTGCAAGCAGCAGCAGCAGGAGCCCAAACATTGCGTGAAAGAGACACTGGAGTTGGCTGCAGGAGCCCAAAAATTGGATGAATCACACCCTGGAGTTGCAAGCAGCAGCAGGAGCCCAAACATTGCGTGAAAGAGATACTGGAGTTGGCTGCAGGAGGCCAAAAATTGGATGATTCACACCCTGAAGTTGGCAGCAGCAGGAGAACAAACATTAGCTGGAAGGCACACCCTGGAGTTGGCAGCAGCAGAAGCAGGAGCCCAAACATTGCTTGAAAGACACCCTGGAGTTGGCAGCAGCAGCAGCAGCAGGAGGCCAAAAAATGGCTGAAAGGCACACCCTGAAGTTGGCATCAGCAGGAGGCCAAAAATTGGCTGAAAGGCACACCCTGAAGTTGGCATCAACAGGAGCCCAAAAATTGGCCTAAAGACATAAATATGTTTTGCACCATTTGGAAAGTGTTAAACGTGGCACCATGCTGAATCTAGTTGCATGCATCAGCCATTGGTGGGTGGAAATCCTGGCTGATCCATCCCTGATTCATTTTGACAATGGTTGAGTCTCTCCACATTTTTAATTGACAGACGAGTTCTCCTCGCCGTAACTATGGCCCCCCGCTGCACTAAACACCCGCTCAGATGGCACGCTACTTGCCGGGCAGGACAGCTTTTCCAGGGCAAACTCTGCTAGTTGCGGCCACAAGCCAAGTTTGGCTGCCCAGAAGTCCAGTGGATCCTCAAGGTGTGTTGGCATGGTCATGTCAAGGTATGACATGACCTGCTGGTTGAGGTCCTGCTCCAGGTCTTCCTGCTGCTCATGGGTAGCCTCACTATGCGGGTGTAGAAAGCTACTTATTAGCGACTGAAGACTGAGGCTGCTGCTGCTGCTCCTGCCAACCCCCCCAGCAGGCATGACAGTGGAAGCTGAGCGCAGAGGTCCCCCCGAGTCAGACCTGCGAGAGTATGGACCATGGCGCAGATAGGCATCGGCCAACTGACTACGTAGAATGTCTTTGTAGTAGTTCAGTTTGTCCTCCATCTCGGCGGGTTTAAAAAATGCCCCCATTTTGTGCCGGAAGCGAGGGTCCAATAAGGTGGACAGCCAGAAGTCATCTCGGCGACAAATGGAAACAATTCTGGGGTCACTACGCAAGCACGTGAGCATGCTTCCTGCCATTTGCACAAGTGACTCTGAGGGACTACCTGTCTCCATCTCCACTGCATACTGCCACAGTGTGTCCGGGTCCTCTGTCTCGCCTTCCTCACAACCCTCTAGCTCCTCTGGCTGCTCCTGCTCCTCCTCTCCTGTCCGCTGACTAGATAAACCAGCCATTTCGCCAAGCCTAAACTGTGCTTCACTGGGCCACTCCTCCTCCTCCTCCAGTTCAACTCCAATGGGGTTCATGTGGCCGTAAGATGTAGACGCCATGTCTCCAGTGCCCTGACCAGCCATGGTTTCCAACATGTGCTGTATTACATGAAGCAGTGGAATCACGTCATTCATCCCGTAATCCTGGCGACTCACAAATAAAGTGGCTTCCTCAAAGGGCCTGAGCAAACGGCAGGTATCACGTATGAGCTGCCACTGGTTGACATTGAAGTTACACAGGGGAGTCCCCCTATCGGCTTGGATCATCAGGAAATCCGTGATGGCTTTTCTCTGTTCATATAATCGGTCCAACATGTGAAGGGTGGAATTCCAACGGGTGGAAACATCACAAATCAGACTATGTTGGGGGCTACCATTCTGACGCTGTAGCTCAAGAAGGGTGTGCTTGGCGGTGTATGAGTGGCTGAAGTGCATGCAAAGTTTCCTTGAAGTTGTTAGGATGTCTTGCAGATCGGGGGAACACTTCAAAAACCGCTTGACAACCAGATTGAAGACGTGAGCCATGCAGGGCGCATGGGTCAGGCTTCCTTGGTGCAGCGCAGACAAAATGTTCTTCCCATTGTCGGTAACCATGATTCCCATTTTAAGTTTTCTTGGAGTAAGCCATGTTTGGATTTCGTGATGAATAAATTTAAGCAGTTCCTCCCCTGTGTGACTCCGTTCGCCAAGACAAACCATGTGAAGCACAGCGTGACACCTCCGTGCCCTGCACACATGGTAGACTGGAGGGGCACTGAGACTTGAGCCTACAGTGGAGGGTGAGGAGATGGCGGAGGATGAGGAGGCTGAGTCGCACGGTGTCACAGGCACAACGGCCAGGGAGCGCGGAGGCCGAAGCGGCGTGACCTGTCCAAGTTGCTGCTGCTGCAAAGGGACCACATTCACCCAGTGGGCCATAACCGACATGTACTGTCCCTGACCTTAGTTACAGCTCCAGACGTCGGCGCTGCCATGCACTTTGCTACACACCGACAGGCTCAAGGACTGGCCCACCTTCTGTTCAACAAAAGTGTGCAGCGCTGGTACTGCCTTCTTGGCCAAGAAATGACGGCTTGGGACTCTCCTTCTCGGCTCGGCACAAGCCATCAGTTCTCTGAAAGGTGCAGAGTCCACCACCTGAAAAGGGAGCGACTGCAGCACCAGCAACTTGGACAGGAGCACATTCAGCTTCTGCGCCGTAGGATGAGTGGGCGCATACTGCTGTCTCTTGGACATGGCTTCGCTGATGGATTGCTGGCGGGATGCATGACTTGGAGGAGGAGGAGCAGGAGCATCAGGAGCGACAGAGGATGGGTATGACGCACAGCTGCCTTCGGCTGAGGTGCTGGCAGAAATTGGGAGCGGCATGCCACTTGGTGAGGAAGCAGGCTGGACCACCTCTTCGGAGCCTCGGTTCTTCCAGGCCACTTTATGGTGACGCATCATATGTTGACGCAGGGCCGTGGTGCCAACACATTTGGGCCCTGGCCACGCTTTACCTTCTGCCTACATATCTTGCATGTGGCCATGTTACCCTCCTGCGGATGCTTCAGGAAAAACTGCCACACTGCCGAGTAGCTACTTTTCCCACCAACAGGCTGATTCACTGATTCACTGCTACTGTCACCAACTCCAGGAACCCCTGCTCCACTACCTCCCGATAAGGTAGCCTGCCGTGCAGCAGTGCTCTACCCCGGCCCCGGCCCCGTTTGGCTCCAGGCTTTACAATTGTGCCCCCATGCTGACTGCCAACCATGCTGCTAACACCTTGCTGCCTCAGCTGCTGACTCTGGGGCAACCTGCGCCCCTCTTCTCCTGATGATGACGATGAAGCTCCTTCTGCACCCGGCTCCCAAGTGCGATCGGCTTCATCATCATCATCATCATCGAGTTGTGGCTGCACGTCACTGATGTTCTCAGTTTCCTCAACAGTGTCTGGCGCAGGAGCTGGAACGCTCGCAACACCCATGACACTCTCCACATCACTATTTGCCTGCCTAGCTAAAGAAGCCACCTCCATTTCTTGGCTGGGCAGTAGCTGCTGACTGTCCTCTATCTGATCTTCCTCCTCAATAAAGAGTGGAGCTGAACCCAAAGCATAGGATACGTCGCTGGGGGAGGGAACGGCATAGGACAGAGGCAATGGGAGGACAGGGACAGCTCTCGGGGCATGCCAACTTAGGGTTGTGTCAGAGGAACCTACCAACCCCAGACTGGGGGTCTCAGATGTAACTTGTGATGATGTGGATGACCGCGTTAACCAATCTACCACAGCAGATGCGTTACTGGTGGAGACACGACCGGTAGCAGATACAGGCAGATCAGGTCTCTCACCGTGACTCCTGCTGCCACTCGCCCCTAGTCTGCTGCGACCTCTGCCTGCTGAATCTTGGCCTCTGCCACTCCTCTTTGAACATCCTGGCACTTGTTTGCCTGACATTTTTATGTATTTGAAATGCGCAATAGGTATGTTAAAAAATGTGTTTACTTTAAAAAGCAGAAGCTAAATAAAGTGAGGAACTGCTTCTCTGCACCAGATACAATGAAAATTGGCAATATGGGATACCCTGCGGCCTAGTGTTTTGACAGCAGGACAAAAACCAATTCACAATGCAATAGCTTGATTAAGCTGAGGATGAACAAGCGTATTTAGTATAACAGATAGGGTGCTACATGCAGGTTTGGGATACCCTGCGGCCTGGTGTTTTTTTGACAGCAGGACAAAGACCAATTAAAAATGGAATAGCTTGATTAAGCTGAGGATGAACAAGGGTATTTAGTATAACAGATAGGGTGCTACGTGCAGGTTTGGGATACCCTGCGGCCTAGTGTTTTGGCAGCAGACCAAAAACCAATTCAAAATGCGATAGCTTGATTAAGCTGAGGATGAACAAGCACATTTAGTATAACAGATAGGGTGCTACGTGCAGGTTTGGGATACCCTGCAGCCTGGTGTTTTTTTGACAGCAGGACAAAAACCAATTCAAAATGCAATAGCTTGATTAAGCTGAGGATGAACAAGCGTATTTAGTATAACAGATAGGGTGCTACGTGCAGGTTTGGGATACCCTGCGGCCTGGTGTTTTTTTGACAGCAGGACAAAAAACAATTCAAAATGCAATAACTTGATTAAGCTGAGGATGAACGAGCGTTTTTAGTATAACAGAAAAGGGGCTACGTGCAGGTTTGGGATACCCTGCGGCCTAGTGTTTTGGCAGCAGGACAAAAACCAATTCAAAATGCGATAGCTTGATTAAGCTGAGGATCAACAAGCGTATTTAGTATAACAGATAGGGTGCTACGTGCAGGTTTGGGATACCCTGCGGCCTGGTGTTTTGGCAGCAGACCAAAAACCAATTCAAAATGCGATAGCTTGATTAAGCTGAGGATGAACAAGCGTATTTTGTATAACAGATAGGGTGCTACGTGCAGGTTTGGGATACCCTGCGGCCTGGTGTTTTGGCAGCAGACCAAAAACCAATTCAAAATGCGATAGCTTGATTAAGCTGAGGATGAACAAGCGTATTTTGTATAACAGATAGGGTGCTACGTGCAGGTTTGGGATTCCCTGCGGCCTGGTGTTTTTTTGACAGCAGGACAAAAAACAATTCAAAATGCGATAGCTTGATTAAGCTGAGGATGAACAAGCATATTTAGTATAACAGATAGGGTGCTACGTGCAGGTTTGGGATTCCCTGCGGCCTGGTGTTTTTTTGACAGCAGGACAAAAAACAATTCAAAATGCAATAGCTTGATTAAGCTGAGGATGAACAAGCGTATTTAGTATAACAGATAGGGTGCTACGTGCAGGTTTGGGATACCCTGCGGCCTAGTGTTTTGGCAGCAGGACAAAAACCAATTCAAAATGCAATAGCTTGATTAAGCTGAGGATGAACAAGCGTATTTAGTATAACAGATAGGGTGCTACGTGCAGGTTTGGGATACCCTGCGGCCTGGTGTTTTTTTTAAAAGCAGGACAAAAAACAATTCAAAATGCAATAGCTTGATTAAGCTGAGGATCAACAAGCGTATTTAGTATAACAGATAGGGTGCTACGTGCAGGTTTGGGATACCCTGCGGCCTAGTGTTTTGGCAGCAGGACAAAAACCAATTCAAAATGCAATAGCTTGATTAAGCTGAGGATGAACAAGCGTATTTAGTATAACAGAAAGGGTGCTACGTGCAGGTTTGGGATACCCTGCGGCCTGGTGTTTTGGCAGCAGACTAAAAACCAATTCAAAATGCGATTGCTTGATTAAGCTGAGGATTAGGGATGAGCGATTTGATCCGGACGAACCCGGATTCGATCCGAATTTCATGAAAAATTCGATTCGGATCGAATCCGAATTTCCCCCTGCTTCGATCGCTCGAAGTTTTCCTTTAACATGCATTCATTTACATTACAGGCATTCTAAGATGGCGGACGGGACATGTCCAGACATCTACCCCGCGCCAGTGCAAGCTGGGGCAGTCACATGCAGCCTATCAGCAGCCAGCAAGCCCGGTGACGTCACAGCGCTATTTAAGTCGGCGGACATCTTGCTTTTCCTCATTTCTCTATTGCATTCGTGAGAGACAGGACGCTGCTGTAGTGAGGGAGAGACAGAGAGCCAGGGACAGACAGGGACAGGCTGGAGACAGGCAGGAGACAGACAGAAAGTCAGCGAAAAGCAGGGAAAGTTAGGAAAAATCGGAGGCAGTCACAGGGAGATTTTTTTTTTTTTTTCATCCAGCCTGAGTGTTACTGGCTGGCTGACTGGCTTTGTTAGCGTTTTCAGGCTGCTTATACACTTACTGTGCATATATACTGAACTGATCTCAAGTCTGCTGTGAGGCATCCCATTCTGTGACTACACCAGCCTCTATTTACTGCTATAACCCTTTGCACTTATTCTAATAGAAATTTGGCCTGATAAACACACTTGCTGTGCGTAGTATTACTGCTCACAGTTGCACTCCTGGCTGTTGGGGCATCCCATTCTGTGACTACACCAGCCTCTATTTAGTGCTATAACCCTTTGAACTTATTCTAATAGAAATTTGGCCTGATAAACACACTTGCTGTGCATAGTATTACTGCTCACAGGTGCACTCCTGCCTGTTGGGGCATCCCATTCTGTGACTACACCAGCCTCTATTTACTGCTATAACCCTTTGCACTTATTCTAATAGAAATTTGGCCTGATAAACACACTTTTGCTGTGCATAGTATTACTGCTCACAGGTGCACTTCTGCCTGTTGGGGCATCCCATTCTGTGACTACACCAGCCTCTATTTACTGCTATAACCCTTTGCACTTATTCTAATAGAAATTTGGCCTGATAAACACACTTTTGCTGTGCATAGTATTACTGCTCACAGGTGCACTCCTGCCTGTTGGGGCATCCCATTCTGTGACTACACCAGCCTCTATTTACTGCTATAACCCTTTGCACTTATTCTAATGGAAATTTGGCCTGATAAACACACTTTTGCTGTGCATAGTATTACTGCTCACAGGTGCACTCCTGCCTGTTGGGGCATCCCATTCTGTGACTACACCAGCCTCTATTTACTGCTATAACCCTTTGCACTTATTCTAATAGAAATTTGGCCTGATAAACACACTTTTGCTGTGCATAGTATTACTGCTCACAGGTGCACTCCTGTTGGGGCATCCCATTCTGTGACTACACCAGCCTCTATTTACTGCTATAACCCTTTGCACTTATTCTAATAGAAATTTGGCCTGATAAACACACTTGCTGTGCATAGTATTACTGCTCACAGGTGCACTCCTGCCTGTTGGGGCATCCCATTCTGTGACTACACCAGCCTCTATTTACTGCTATAACCCTTTGCACTTATTCTAATAGAAATTTGGCCTGATAAACACACTTTTGCTGTGCATAGTATTACTGCTCACAGGTGCACTCCTGCCTGTTGGGGCATCCCATTCTGTGACTACACCAGCCTCTATTTACTGCTATAACCCTTTGCACTTATTCTAATAGAAATTTGGCCTGATAAACACACTTTTGCTGTGCATAGTATTACTGCTCACAGGTGCACTCCTGCCTGTTGGGGCATCCCATTCTGTGACTACACCAGCCTCTATTTACTGCTATAACCCTTTGCACTTATTCTAATAGAAATTTGGCCTCTTAAACACACTTTTGCTGTGCATAGTATTACTGCTCACAGGTGCACTCCTGCCTGTTGGGGCATCCCATTCTGTGACTACACCAGCCTCTATTTACTGCTATAACCCTTTGCACTTATTCTAATAGAAATTTGGCCTGATAAACACACTTGCTGTGCATAGTATTACTGCTCACAGGTGCTCTCCTGGCTGCTGGGGCATCCCATTCTGTGACTACACCAGCCTCTATTTACTGCTATAACCCTTTGCACTTATTCTAATAGAAATTTGGCCTGATAAACACACTTGCTGTGCATAGTATTACTGCTCACAGGTGCACTCCTGTTGGGGCATCCCATTCTGTGACTACACCAGTCTCTATTTACTGCTATAACCCTTTGCATTTATTCTAATAGAAATTTGGCCTGATAAACACACTTTTGCTGTGCATAGTATTACTGCTCACAGGTGCACTCCTGGCTGTTGGGGCATCCCATTCTGTGACTACACCAGCCTCTATTTACTGCTATAACCCTTTGCACTTATTCTAATAGAAATTTGGCCTGATAAACACACTTTTGCTGTGCATAGTATTACTGCTCACAGGTGCACTCCTGGCTGTTAGGGCATCCCATTCTGTGACTACACAAGCCTCTATTTAATACCATAACCATTTGCACTTATTCTAATAGAAATTTGGCCTGATAAAGACACTTTTGCTGTGCATAGTAGTACTGCTGCCAGGTGCACTGCTGACTGTTGGGGCATCCCATTCTGTGACTACACCAGCCTCTATTTAATACTATAACCATTTGCACTTATTCTAATAGAAATTTGGCCTGATAAAGACACTTTTGCTGTGCATAGTAGTACTGCTGCCAGGTGCTCTCTGGTTTTTGGGGCATCCCATTCTGTGACTACACCAGCCTCTATTTATTACCATAACCATTTGCACTTATTCTAATAGAAATTTGGCCTGATAAACACACTTTTGCTGTGCATAGTAGTACTGCTGCCAGGTGCACTGCTGGCTGTTGGAGCATCCCATTCTGTGACTACACAAGCCTCTATTTAATACCATAACCATTTGCACTTATTCTAATAGAAATTTGGCCTGATAAAGACACTTTTGCTGTGCATAGTAGTACTGCTGCCAGGTGCACTGCTGGCTGTTGGAGTATCCCATTCTGTGACTACACAAGCCTCTATTTAATACCATAACCATTTGCACTTATTCTAATAGAAATTTGGCCTGATAAAGACACTTTTGCTGTGCATAGTAGTACTGCTGCCAGGTGCACTGCTGGCTGTTGGGGCATCCCATTCTGTGACTACACAAGCCTCTATTTAATACCATAACCATTTGCACTTATTCTAATAGAAATTTGGCCTGATAAAGACACTTTTGCTGTGCATAGTAGTACTGCTGCCAGGTGCACTGCTGGCTGTTGGGGCATCCCATTCTGTGACTACACAAGCCTCTATTTAATACCATAACCATTTGCACTTATTCTAATAGACATTTGGCCTGATAAAGACACTTTTGCTGTGCATAGTAGTACTGCTGCCAGATGCACTGCTGGCTGTTGGGGCATCCCATTCTGTGACTACACAAGCCTCTATTTAATACCATAACCATTTGCACTTATTCTAATAGAAATTTGGCCTGATAAAGACACTTTTGCTGTGCATAGTAGTACTGCTGCCAGGTGCACTGCTGGCTGTTGGGGCATCCCATTCTGTGACTACACAAGCCTCTATTTAATACCATAACCATTTGCACTTATTCTAATAGACTTTTGGCCTGATAAAGACACTTTTGCTGTGCATAGTAGTACTGCTGCCAGGTGCACTGCTGGCTGTTGGGGCATCCCATTCTGTGACA
The DNA here is from genome assembly GCA_027917425.1 of Gastrophryne carolinensis. Taxonomy (NCBI): domain Eukaryota; kingdom Metazoa; phylum Chordata; class Amphibia; order Anura; family Microhylidae; genus Gastrophryne; species Gastrophryne carolinensis. The sequence goes on along the minus strand of CM051237.1, from coordinate 476,458,189 downwards.
TACCATTAGCCTCTGCATTTACTGTAAGCTGCACAGTTATTTAAAGTAATTTGGCCTGTATGAGCCTGCTTACACACTGTTGCTGTGTGCATATATACTGATCTCAAGTCTGCTTTGGGGCATCCCATTCTGTAACATACCATTAGCATCTGCATTCACTGTAAGCTGCACAGTTATTTAAAGTAATTTGGCTTGTTTCAGCCTGCTTACACACTGTTGCTGTGTGCATATATACTGATCTCAAGTCTGCTTTGGGACATCCCATTCTGTAACATACCATTAGCCTCTGCATTCACTGTAAGCTGCACAGTTATTTATTTGGCTTGTTTCAGCCTGCTTACACACTGTTGCTGTGTGCATATATACTGATCTCAAGTCTGCTGTGGGCATCCCATTCTGTAACATAACATAACCTACCTCTCTTATTTACACTAAGCAGCTCTCTTATTTAAACTAAGCAGGCCTCTTATTTTCACTAAGCAGCTCTCTTATTTAAGCTAAGCAGCTCTCTTATTTAAACTAAGCAGGCCTCTTGGATGCTGATTGTCCACTTTTGGGTGTGCATTATATTCGGTTTCATATACAGTGGGGTATCCCAATTTGTAAGATAACCTACCCCAACCATGTAAACTAAAGAGGCCTGTTGCAGCCTGAGTTTCTCTGCTTGTGTATGGCCTGCATTACAATCTGTCTCTTTCAATGACACTGCTGCCTGGGGTATCCCAATTTGTAAGATAACCTACCCCAACCATGTAAACTAAAGGTTACGTCCTTCCAGAAGGAAAACTTATGCCGAACACTATTTTTGTTGGGGGCATTGACCTTTGGATTGATCGGCATGAAATTAAGGATTTTTTTCAAAGTATGGCGCTGTAAAGAAGGTCAAAATTATTTCTCATACTTGGATTATTGTTACTTTTTGTTCAGCTTAAAATATACCAGGCCACGTGGGCATCCCAAGGCACATGCTATTTTAACCCTATCTGTTATACAACATAAGCGTTGATCAGCATCAGCTGCTTTATTAAGCTACTTCAGTTTGCACTTGTTTTTGACTGCTTTTAATAAACCAGGCCGCAGGGCACCCCAAAGCTGCACCTTGCACCCTATCTGGTATACAACATAAGCGTTGATCAGCATCAGCTTCATTAAGCTACTTCAGTTTGCACTTCCTTTTTGACTGCTTTCATTTAACCAGGCCGCAGGGCACCCCAAAGCTGCACCTTGCACCCTACCTGTTTATACTAAATAAGCATCTACAGCCTCAGCTTTATTAATTTATTGCATTTTGAATTGGTTTTGGTCTGCTTTAAATACACCAGGCCGCAGGGCATCCCAAACCTGCATGTTGCACCCCATCTGTTATACTAAATAAGCGTTGATCAGCATCAGCTTTATTAAGCTATTGCATTTTGCATTGGTTTTTGTACTGCTGCCAAAACACTAGCCCATATGGGCATCCCAAACCAGCACATGTCACCCTATCTGTTATACTAAATAAGCTTCTACAGGCCCTTTTTTTATTTATTTATTTTTATTTATATAGCGCTGTAATAGCTTATATAGTGAGGTAAATTTGCCATTTTGCTGCATTATATAGAGCACCCCCTCTGTAAATCTGAGGGGCAATAGTTTATATTATAAGGTAAATTCATGGTTTTGCACCATTATATGGAGCAGCCCCTGTGTAAATCTGAGGGGCAATAGCTTATATTGTGAGGTAAATTTGCCATTTTGCAGCATAATATTGAGCAGCCCCTGTGTAAATCTGAGGGGCATTAGCTTATATAGTGAGGTAAATTTGCCATTTTGCTTCATTATATAGAGCAGGCCCTGTGTAAATCTGAGGGGCAATAGCTTATATTGTGAGGTAAATTTGCCATTTTGCAGCATAATATAGAGCAGCCCCTGTGTAAATCTGAGGGGCAATAGTTTATATTATGAGGTAAATTCATGGTTTTGCACCATTATATGGAGCAGGCCCTGTGTAAATCTGAGGGGCAATAGCTTATATTGTGAGGTAAATTTGCCATTTTGCTTCATTATATAGAGCAGCCCAGTTGCCATCTAAATCAACTACTGTCCGGCCAGTACAGCTTTTCCAGGGCAAACTCTGCTAGTTGCGGACACAAGTCAAGTTTGGCTTCCCAGCAAATCCAGTGGATCCTGAAGGTGTGTTGGCATGGTCATGTCAAGGTATGACATGACCTGCTGTTTGAGGTCCAGCTCCAGGTCTTCCTGCTGCTCATGAGTAGACTCACTATGCGGATGTAGAAAGCTACTCACTAGCGACTGAAGACTGAGGCTGCTGCTGATGGAGCTGCTGCTGCTCCTTCCACCCCCCCCAGCAGCCATGGCAGTGGAAGGTGATCGCAGAGGTCCCCCCGAGTCAGACCTGCGGGAGTATGGGCCATGGCACAGATAGACATCGCCCAACTGACTACGTAGGATACCTCTGTAGTAGGTCAGTTTTTCCTCCCTCTCAGTGGGCGTAAAAAATGCCCCCATTTTGTGCCGGAAGCGAGGGTCCAATAAGTTGGAGAGCCAGAAGTCTTCCCGCTGACAAATGGAGACAATTCTGCGCTCACTAGTACGCAAGCATGTGAGCATGCATCGTGCCATTTGTGCAAGTGACTCGGAGGGACTACCTGTCTCCATCTCCACTGTAAACTGCCACGGTGTGTCTGGGTCCTCTGTCTCGCCTTCCTCACAACCCTCTAGCTCCTGTGGCTGCTCCTGCTCCTCCTCTCCTGTCAGATGACTAGATAAAATGGTCATTTTGTGAAACCTAAACTGTGGTTTGCTGTGCCCCACCCCCTCCTCCTCCTCCACTTCAGCCCCCACAGGCTTCATGTGGCTGTGAAATGTATGTGCCATGTCTCCAGTGCCCTGACCAGCCATGGTTTCCAACATGTCTTGTAGTACATGAAGCAGTGGAATCTCATCGTTCATCTCATAGTCCTGGCAACTGACTAATAAAGTAGCTTCCTCAAAGGGCCTGAGCAAACGGTCGATGTCACGTATGAGCTGCCAATGGTTTACATTGAATTTACACAGGGGTGTCCCCCTATCCGTTTGGATCATCCAGAAATCCGTGATGGCTTTTCTCTGTTCCTATAGTGCAGTGGTCCTCAACCCTGTCCTCAAGGCCCACCAACATGTCATGTTTTTTGGATCTCCAAATAGCCAGCTCTATTGCTCTGCAGCTGCACTAATTACTCCACCTGTGCATCTTTGTGGAGATCTGCAAAACCTGTCCTGTTGGTGGGCCTTGAGGACAGGGTTGGGGACCACTGCTATAGTGGATCTTGCATATGGAGGGTGGAATTCCAACGGGTGGAAACATCGCAAATCAGACTATGTTGGGGTACACCGTTCTGACGCTGAGGCTCAATAAGGTTGTGCTTGGTGGTGTAGGAGTGCCAGAAGTGCATGCTAACTTTCTTTCCTGTTGTTCGGATGTCTTTCAGATGGGGGCAAGACTTCAGAAAAAGCTTGACAACTAGACTGAACACGTGTGCCATGTCAGGACGCATGACTCTGGCTTCCTTGTCGCAGCGCAAACAAGATGTTCTTCCAAGTGTCAGTCACCATGGGTCCAAATTTGCAGTTTTCGTGGATTAAGCAATGCTTTCATGGATTGAGTTCTCATTTTTAGTAGTTCCTCCCATGTGTGACTCTGTTGGTCAAGGAAAACCATGTGAAGAACAGCGTGAAACCACAATCACCAAGGGGGCCTAAAAGGATATATATTGTCCACCATGAGTCCATAGTTACAGCTCCAGACGTAGACAACACTGTGCACTTTGGTACACACTGACAGGCTAAAGGACTGGCCCACCTTCTGTTCAACAACCATGCCATGGGACTCTCCACCTCGGCTCGGCACAAGCCATCAGTTCTCTGAAAAGGTCCACCACTGGGTAATGCAGCAGGCTGGACTTATCCCTCAGACATCAAGATTAAAAATTCCAAGAATTTTTGAGGGCTAATTATTCAGAGGCAAATGATACCTAGTTGTTTCTGATTTAATTACAAGGTGGAAACACACCCTCAAACAAAACTTCACTTTGGCAATACTATTGCATTTGTCTATTCATAATTTTATGTATATATACTAACTAACCTACTTTTTCTCCACAGGATTGTGGATGCAACATGAAAAACTGACACATCGCTGAGTAGCTGATTCTTCCTATCAACAGTCCCCAATAATTCGCTGCTGCTGCTGCTGCTGCTGCTGCTGCCGCCGCCACCACCGCAGACTCCAGGGACCCTCTTCCACTACCTCGGCTTGCAACACCTCCTCCCACGACACTCTCCTCATCACTAATTGCCGGCTAGTGGAAGAAGAGGCGAGTGTCTCCTCCACTTCTTGGCTGGGCAGTAGCTGCTGAATTTTATGATTATCAGATCTTCATCAATGGATAGTGGAGCTGAACCCAAAGCATAACAAACAGACAGTTGACTGGGGGTGTCAGATGCCACTTGTGATGCAGTGGTCTGCTTTTGCAGCACTTCCAGACAAAGTTGCTTCATTGGCTGACACAATGACTGGTAAAGCTGTGGAACATATGGTTTAAAAGCAAAAATAACCATTTGTTTTTATATGAAAAAGACCCTGGTTTACTTTTTTTTCCCAGAGACTGCCCTGCGTGGAAATGAATGGCGCATGGATCAGCCAAGCTTTCCTCCCAACAATGCCTGATGTATTCCAGTAGATAGATGACGGGGCCAGACCAACACTAAAGAAAGATGGATTGTGCAAAACAGATTTAAGGCGCTGCTCTCCAGTTACAGACATTCCTCCGCATCGGACCACAAGTAAGTATTGATAAAAAATCCTTTACGTTACTCTTACTTTTTATTAATATTCTTCGGATAAGATGGATCAGACATGATTCCAGATTAAAAATTTTTGAGGGCTAATTAGTTAGAGGCAATGATACCTTGTTGTTTCTGATTTAATTAAAAGGTGGAAACACACCCTCAAACAAAACTTCACTTTGGCAATACTTTTGCATTTGTTTATTCATAATTTTATGTAGATATTACTAACTAAGCTACTTTTTATCCACAAGACTCTCCACAGGGTGTGATTCATCCAATTTTTGGGCTCCTGAAGCCAACCCCAGTGTCTCTTTAAAGTAATATTTGGGCTCCTGCTGCTGCTGCCAACTCCAGGGTGTGATTCATCCAATTTTTGGGCTCCTGAAGCCAACTCCAGTGTCTCTTTAAAGTAATATTTTGGCTCCTGCTGCTGCTGCCAACTCCAGGGTGTGATTCGTCCAATTTTTGTGCTCCTGAAGCCAACTCCAGTGTCTCTTTAAAGTAATATTTGGGCTCCTGCTGCTGCTGCTGCCAACTCCAGGGTGTGATTCATCCAATTTTTGGGCTCCTGAAGCCAACCCCAGTGTCTCTTTAAAGTAATATTTGGGCTCCTGCTGCTGCTGCTGCCAACTCCAGGGTGTGATTCATCCAATTTTTGGGCTCCTGAAGCCAACCCCAGTGTCTCTTTAAAGTAATATTTGGGCTCCTGCTACTGCTGCTGCCAACTCCAGGGTGTGATTCATCCAATTTTTGGGCTCCTGAAGCCAACTCCAGTGTCTCTTTAAAGTAATATTTGGGCTCCTGCTGCTGCTGCTGCCGCCAACTCCAGGGTGTGAATCATCCAATTTTTGGGCTCCTGAAGCCAACTCCAGTGTCTCTTTAAAGTAATGTTTGGGCTCCTGCTGCTGCTGCTTGCAACTCCAGGGTGTGATTCATCCAATTTTTGGGCTCCTGCTGCTGCCAACTCCAGTGTCTCTTTCAGCCAATGTTTGGGCTCCTGCTGCAACTCCAGGGTGTGATTCATCCAATTTTTGGGCTCCTGCTGCTGCCAACTCCAGTGTCTCTTTAAAGCAATGTTTGGGCTCCTGCCCCTCATAGTGATGCCACTTCAACTCTCTGCAATTGTGCCGCTCTGCGATTCTATTAGCGATGCCTCTGATCTGCATGTGATATTTATTCAAAGTATTATTTAACTAACCCAGCACGCATCCTGTGCGTGTTACAGCAAGGCAGAATGGTTTACAACCCTATTGAGGCTCTAGGAGGCTCAGAAATAGCCGTTTTTAATAGCGATTCGTCGCGAATAAATTCGGGTCGAAACGATTTTTGTCGGAAAATTCGGCGAATCAGTCGAATCGAATTTTTCAAAAGTTCGCTCATCTCTACTGAGGATGAACAAGCATTTTTAGTATAACAGATAGGGTGCTACGTGCAGGTTTGGGATACCCTGCGGCCTGGTGTTTTTTTTAAAAGCAGGACAAAAAAACAATTCAAAATGCAATAGCTTGATTAAGCTGAGGATGAACAAGGGTATTTAGTATAACAGCTTGGGTGCTACGTGCAGGTTTGGGATACCCCGCGGCTTAGTGTTTTGGCAGCAGACCAAAAACCAATTCAAAATGCGATAGCTTGATTAAGCTGAGGATGAACAAGCGTATTTAGTATAACAGATAGGGTGCTACATGCAGGTTTGGGATACCCTGCGGCCTAGTGTTTTGGCAGCAGACCAAAAACCAATTCAAAATGCAATAGCTTAATTAAGCTGAGGATCAACAAGCGTATTTAGTATAACAGATAGGGTGCTACGTGCAGGTTTGGGATACCCTGCGGCCTAGTGTTTTGGCAGCAGACCAAAAACCAATTCAAAATGCAATAGCTTGATTAAGCTGAGGATGAACAAGCGTATTTAGTATAACAGATAGGGTGCTACGTGCAGGTTTGGGATACCCTGCGGCCTGGTGATTTTTTGACAGCAGGACAAAAAACAATTCAAAATGCAATAGCTTGATTAAGCTGAGGATGAACAACGCTTATTTAGTATAACAGATAGGGTGACATGTGCTGGTTTGGGATTCCCATGTGGGCTGGTGTATTTAAACCAGACAAAAAAACAATTAAAAATGCAATAGCTTAATTAAAATGAGGCTGAACAACGCTTATTTAGTATAACAGATAGGGTGACATGTGCTGGTTTGGGATGCCCATGTGGGCTGGTGTATTTAAAGCAGACAAAAAAAAAATTAAAATAAATTAAAACTAATCCAGTTATGAGAAATGCTTGTGTGTAACAGATAGGGTTAAATAAGCCACTGCATAGATGGGATGCACAGTGGCAAGGCAGGTTTACAACACAAGGAACTGAAATTGAATTGAAAACTGATCTGGCTAATGAAAATAAAAAAGAAATCCCTGTCACTTCTAAGCTGTCCCTGGCTGGATGGTTCCGGTTTTTCCCTATCTTTCCCTATCTTTCCCTGGCTCTGTCTACCTCTCTTTCTGCCTCTCTGTCGGTCTCTCTGACTCTCCCTACCTCTATCTAACTCTGTCCCTGTGTGTAACAAGCTGTCCTCTGGCCGCAATAGAACGCTGAACTGCGCACAAGGAAGATGGCTGCCGTTTATATAGCACGGTGACGTCACCGGGCTTCCTGGCTGCTGATAGGCTGCATGTGACTTTCCCATGATACCTTGCCCCAGGGAACATGTCCGGACATGTGCTTCCACCATTTTAGAATGCCTGTAATTGAAATAAATGGAGTTTAAAGGAAAACTTCGATCGATCGAATCGCGGGGAAATTCGGATTCGTTCAGAATCTAATTTTTCCTGAAATTCGGAACGAATTCGGGTTCGTCCGGATCGATTCGTTCATCTCTACCCATATATCTAACCTGCGTGCGGACGCTCCTGCTGGAGGATTGGACGTCGGACAACACCAGGGGCTTATAAGGTGAGTGACAGGGATATAAAAAACCATCCTGATGAAGTGGTGGGGTTTCCACCACGCAACGCGTCGTGGGTGTTTATGGTGAAGGACGGCTCTGACTATCGGGTGATGTACTGACATCTTTTATTAGTTCCCGGGATATTGATATTGATTTTCATATTGTAATTAATTGTTTGCATCTGTTTGGCACTATTTTAGACACCATTGTATGGAATACATTGTTTATAGCACTGGCCACTTTATAGCACCGGACACCTTATATTAGTATTTGGCACTTTTTTCAAAGATGTTTTTGCACAGCACTGTCCCTTTATCTTTTGGAATTATATTCCTGCACAAATAATATCTGCTGGAAATAGGGAACAGCATTATTATCTTTAAAGAGACCAAATTTATTTTGATTTTAAATGTTTGTTATATATGTTTCCAATGTACAGTTTTGCTTAATTCAACTAAAATATAGACATTTAATATAGCATTTTTAGTGTGCGGCATACTTTCTGGCCAAAATTGTATGGTGGATTACCTGGTAATCCACACATAGAGTTTTTTGCATTTAGTGTAAGCATCCTTTTATTAAAGATGTATTTTGCCCGTGCCAGCACCTGTTCAATTAAATTTAGTGGTGCAGGGTTCTTTTTCTTTTTGTTAGATACTAAGTAGCCTTATAGCAGACCTATCTGTAAAGATTGTAGTGAATGCATACCCCCATATACCAAACCTAGCTGTAATTAACGGGGTGATTGTGTACCCCCATATACCAAACCTATCTGTTAAGACTAGGGTGATTGTGTACCCCCATATACCAAACCTATCTGTAAAGACTGGGGTCAATGTGTACCCTCATATATCAAACCTAGCTGTAATTAATGGGGTGATTGTGTACCCTTATAGCAGACCTATCTGTAAAGGCTGGGGTGAGTATGTACGCCCATATACCAAATCTAGCTGTTATTAATAGGGTGATTGTGTACCCTTATAGCAGACCCATACCTCCCAAGTGTCCTTGATTTGGAGGGACTGTCCCTCTTTTGAGTCCATGCCCCTTGTTCCAATGTGTCCCTCTTTGAGGTGTAACATGCAGATCTGCATCAATAAATGAATCGTTTGCCTATTCAAAGTGTTTATATTGTTGTAACTGTTACACCCTCTTATCCATACCACAATTATTATTATTATTATTGTTTATTTATATAGCGCCATCATCTTCCGTAGCGCTTTACAAAGGAGTTGTGGCCTGATTTAACAATTGTCCCTCTTTCCAGGAGGCAGACTTTGACGGATGGTGGATGACTACTTGTCCACGTGTATCTCCTGGTACTGAGCGATGGGTCCTCCCCGCTCAATTTCTGGGTCGCTAAATTGGACACTTGGCCAGAGCCTGCCCTCTATGCCTTGGAGGTGCTGTCCTACCAGAACGTGCGTTCAGCACTGCAGGGGGTGTCATTCCGGACAAGGGGTTCCGCCTATCCACAGCTAGCATGGACATCCTTATATTCCTTAAGATGAACCATGCTTAGATCTCATGGGACTTGGCTGTGCCAGCACCTGAGTGACTGGTTAAAGTATTTGCTACCTCCTCTGCCTCTTACGCTTAAACCGAACCTTCACCATGATTTATTAAAAAGCCCAAACCCTTAAAAAATGATTCCCCAGCATCTAAAGTTAATATATTTTAAGTTTTTTTTGCTGCCATCTTGACTCAGAAGCATCAGACTTACTGAGGAGAGGAGAGTGGAATAAATTACAGGGGGTGGGATATAGCTGTTCTTTGGTAGGTAGGTTCTTTGATAGGTTCTTATTCAGAGTGAAGGGCCGCTTTAAACCGCCACATCCACCTCCACCCCCACCATCTATAAAAAAAACTATTCAATTATTGATGTAAATATATATAGATTGATGTATATATTTATTTATTGATGTATATGTTGATGGATGAATGTATTTATTTTTTTCTTCACTTGTGTATTTCTTTATTATTTTTTAGTTTTCAGTTATTGTTTGATTACCTTCACTAGCCCATTTTCTACAGGTCAATTGCCCAGGTGTTACTCCCCAAATTAGGCCTCCAACACCTGTCGAAAAACTAATATATATATATTTTTTCTTTATTGGCGTATTTCTTTTTTTTTTTTTTCGCTGTGATTATTTTGAGTATATTCCCTAGCCCATTTTGTGCAGGTCAATCTGACTAAGCCCAATATGGGGCATGAGGCCCCAACAGGATTTTTGGAATAAAAGCCACCCCCAAGGGCCTTGGTGCCCAGGGCGATCGCCCCGCTGGCCCTCGCCTAGAAACAGCCATGGATAGATATTGATATATTATGGGGTGCTTCTCAATCCACAACAAGAAAACCAAGTACCTCCAATCAGACGGTGCATAATATCGGCACTAAATGATGACACCTGGGAGAATATTAATGTGATGGAGATACAAGGTCTGAGTGGGGGGAAAAAAAGAGAAAATTATGGGGTGGGTGGATGGATAGATAAATATGGGGTGAATGCATAGGTAGATAGACAGACTGATATGCTGTGGATGTATTTATATATAGATAGATGTGAGATAGATAGATAGATAGATAGATAGATAGATAGATAGATAGATAGATATGGGATATATAGATATGAGATAGATAGATAGATGATAGATAGATAGATAGATAGATAGATAGATAGATAGATAGATAGATAGATACATAGATATGAGATAGATAGATAGATAGATAGATAGATAGATAGATAGATAGATACATAGATAGATAGATATGGGATAGATAGATATGAGATAGATAGATAGATAGATAGATAGATAGATAGATAGATAGATATGGGATACATAGATAGATATGAGATAGATAGATAGATAGATAGATAGATAGATAGATAGATAGATATGAGATAGATAGATAGATAGATAGATAGATAGATAGATAGATAGATAGATATGGGATACATAGATAGATATGGGATAGATAGATAGATCCCGCCCAGACACCGAGGAGTAAGCAGCACTGAAGATGAGCTCCTGAGCTAACATAAGATTATACCTTATAATGAGCACTTTGGAGGACATATCTAAGGAAAATACAATATAGCAATACAAGACAAGACCTACTGCCTGAGGATTTAAAGGATTTAAAGGACTTTTTAAGCTAAAACAAGAAAACAATCAAAGAAAAGACAAAATCTGGAATCACATCCCAGGACTACACAGGAGGTTACACAGTGGACAAGCAGCAGAGGCAAAGCCCGGCCACACCTGAGAGGAGCCCAGATACACAGAACCTCAAGGTAAGAGCTTCTCACCATCACATCACAAGATTTGAATAGACTGGATAAAATTTATAGATAACTAAAGATTGAAGTATTTTATAAACGGGATTGAGTGTATAACATTATAACTATTCCCAAGTATTGTGGATAGCAGGACATTGGAATGGCCGGCACAGCCAGCATGGGGTCACAGGCCATAAAGATAACATTCCCGGAGACGGCCAGATCTAAAGAGGCGAGAAAGGCCATAAAAAAGGCACAGATAACGCAAAGCCCCGAGCAGCTGTTTGTGGACATTGACAATCAGAGCGTGAAGACTAATTTACTATTTTATACAACACGCCATAGTGCCTGGTCTGACGCTCTATGTGATCACTATAAGAACATCACCAAATGTGGCATTAATAGTGGGAAACAGATCAAAGTAAAAGATCACGATGGAGAAACCTCCCTCACCATCAATAACCACAAAACTGAGGGACATGGAGGAGGCAATCAAGGACTTCCAAACCCCCCTAGACTGGCCAATCACCATGCAAGAAATCCAGGAAAACATCTCCCTGCTGAAATGCAGAAAGGCCAGCGGCCCTGACGGCATCCTGCCAGAGATGATCAAATACAGCTCCCCAGACATACACGCTGCACTGGCAAAACTATTCACCCTGGTCCTGAGCTCCGGACACTTCCCTCAAGACTGGAACCGAGGCCTCATAACACCTATCTACAAAAATGGGGACCAATATGACCCAGCGAACTACCGAGGGATCTGTGTCAGCAGCACTCTGGGGAAGCTATTCAGCAGCATTATCAACAGAAGGGTCCTCACCTTCCTCACACAGCAAGAGGTTCTCAGTAAAAGCCAAGCCGGGTTCATGCCAAACCATCGCACAACTGACCACATCTACACCCTGCACAGCCTTATCAAGACTCACGTCCACAACACCAAACAGGGGAAGATCTTCTCCTGTTTTGTGGACTTCAAGAAGGCGTTTAACTCAGTGTGGCACCCGGGCCTGTTTCTGAAACTCCTGCAGAGCGGAATAGGGGGGAGAACATATGATGTCATCAAGAGCTCATACACTGGGAACCAATGCAGTGTGAAGGTGAATGGTAAGAGGACGGCATACTTCCACCAGGGCCGAGGAGTCAGACAGGGCTGCAGCCTGAGCCCAACGCTCTTCAACATCTACATCAATGAACTGGCTGCAGCTCTGAAGGCTTCCTCAGCACCAGGCCTCCTCCTGCAGGACCGCGAGGTGAAGTTCCTGCTGTACGCCGATGACCTCCTGCTGCTGTCCCCGACAGAGACAGGCCTCCAAGACAGCCTGGCAGTACTGGAGAAATTCAGCACCACATGGGCACTACCCATCAATTCTAAGAAGACCAAAGTCATGGTGTTCCAGAAGAGGGGCCAGAATAAAGCCTCCATTCCCTCCTTCACATTAAACGGGTCTGCACTAGAAAAAACCAACAGCTACACTTACCTGGGGCTGGAGCTTAACCAATCAGGGAGCTTTAAGCCAGCAATAGAGGCCCTGAAAGGAAAAGCCTGCAGAGCTTTCTACGCCATCAGAAAGCGACTGTACCACCTCAAACCACCAGTGAGGGTCTGGATGAAGATCTTTGATGGGGTCATTGCCCCAATCCTACTTTATGGCAGTGAGGTTTGGGGCCCAATCACCTACCCAGACCAGTCCAAATGGGACCCAAGCCCAACAGAGACCTTTCATCTGGAGTTCTGCAAGTACCTCCTCCAGGTCCATCGCAGCACCTCCAACATGGCGTGCCGGGCAGAGCTGGGCAGGTTCCCTCTATGGTTCCAGGTGCAGAAGAGGGCGCTGTCATTCTGGGGGCACATACAGAGCAGCAGCCCCGACTCCTACCACCACAAAGCCTCCCTGAGCCATGGGGCCCAGAACAAACCCTGTGCCCTCCAATTGAGTGTCAGTCACCTGTCCAGCCAAAACCCCCGACATGCCCTGACAAAAGCCCAAATAAAGGGGGCGATAGAGAGCTGCCTGGAGCAATATATAGAGGATTGGAAGAAAGAAATAAGCAACTCCCAGAAACTTACCATCTACCAATCACTAAAGAGGAACTACACCATGGCCCCATACCTGGAGAGGCTGCACCACCCCAAACACAGGCAGACCCTGAGTCTCTATAGACTGAGCGCCCACAGCCTGGAGATGGAGACAGGTCGGCACAGGCAGACATACAAGCCACGGGAGAGCCGACTGTGCCGGCACTGTGAGCAGGGGGCCCTGGAGGATGAGGCCCACTTCCTGCTACACTGCAGCAAATATTCATCCACCAGGGACACTTACTTCCAGAGACTCTCCACCCTCATCCCGGACTTCACCTCCATAGATGATGAGAGGAAACTCCACATCCTGCTGGGAGAAGAGGAGCCCACCCTGCAAATAGCCGCCACCAACTGAGAGGAACGTAAGGGACCATGGACTGATATACCCCACCTCTATACTGCCCCTATACCCCACGTATATACTGCTCCAACTAAAAGGACAATTAGAATCTATGGATTTCAAACCCATATACTGCCCCTTAATCCTACGCAACCCCCTACTGCCTCTATACCTCTCCACCTGCCATCATCACTGGACCAATGTACACCAAACCCTGCCGCAATAACCCCCCCATTTGTTATTCCCTTTTGCTTTGGCAATGCTAAATGTTTTTTGGACCTGCCAATAAAGCTCTTTTGAATTGAATTAGATAGATAGATAGATAGATAGATAGATAGATAGATAGATAGATAGATAGATAGATAGATAGATAGATATGAGATAGATAGATGATAGATAGATAGATAGATAGATAGATAGATAGATAGATAGATAGATATATAGATAGATAGATATGAGATAGATATGGGATAGATAGATATGAAATAGATAGATAGATAGATAGATAGATAGATAGATAGATAGATAGATATGGGGTAGATAGATAGATAGATAGATAGATATGAGATAGATAGATAGATAGATAGATAGATAGATAGATAGATATGAGATAGATAGATAGATAGATAGATAGATAGATAGATAGATAGATATGGGGTAGATAGATAGATAGATATGGGGTAGATAGATAGATAGATATGGGGTAGATAGATAGATATGGGATAGATAGATAGATAGATAGATATGGGATAGATGGATAGTTAGATAGATACATACATACATAGATTAATTAGAGCTCTTCAGACATACACGCTGGCAACATTATCCATCCTTGCCCTGAGCTCCGGACACTTGTCTCAGTACTGGAACTGAGGCCCATCTACAGGAATGGGGACCAATATGTCCCAGTCAATTACAGAGAGATCAACATATTAAGGAAATTTTTTAATAACATCATCAATAACAGAATACTCACCTTTCCCACAAAGCACGGGGTCCTCAGCAATATCCAAGCCCAGTCAACAACCGCTACTGACTGGGGAGCAGCAATTTGCACAGTGGACTCCCCCAGCAGTATATGCAGTTTTCCCCTCCTCATTTATGAAGGTGAAATTTGGGATATAAGTGATGCATGAATGAGAGAAAATAAAGGCAAAGGTAAGTGTTACATACACCATTGTGTCAGGCTATGATTGACACTGTCCTAAACTGTTTTCCGTTTTTAAATTGAAGAAGAAATGGCCGAGATATCAAGGTTTACAGTTTCACCATATGATTTGTCTTCTCAAGAAAGTGGGTGTGGCCCTTGGCTCTGGTCTGCTGCATAATAATCAGCCTAATGGGCTGTCTGAGATTCTGCTTCAGACACAGGCATTCTCTACATCCTCACAGTAGAACAAAAGTATAGCCAGCCAGTTGATCCAATAAAAATCAGTAGCAAACCTTTATTGTTAAGTATATTAAAAAGCCACAGAGGCAAACATACCCAGTGAAGAATAAACTAAACACGTCTACACGTTTTTGGACCAAAAGAGGTCCTTAATTATTCTCTACACCCTGGCAGGCGCAAGTGCGCACCCAGTACGCACATGAGAGCACTCTCACAGGTACATGTCATGCACCCCCACATGCGCACACCATCAGCAGCGCATGCGCACAGTCCCAAACACATGCGCACACCCCTGGACTCACCTGAGCACACCCCCAGCCGTGCATGCACGCAACCCCAAACACGTGCATACCCTCCCAAATGCACACCCCCCGAGTAATGCATGCACCCACCCCATCTGTGCATGCCTGCACCCACAGCTTCATGCCCCTGGACACGCATGTACACACTCGCAGCCATGTATGCACACTGGCATCTGCGCATGCGCACACCCCAAGCCACGTATGCGCTGCTGCCAGTGCTCAGAACTAGAACGCTTGTTAAAAGGAGGCTGGGCATGGAGGAGTGATGAGTTAGCTGGGCTGAATGGCAGCTCTGAGCACCATTCAATCCATTAATACAGAGGGGGGCGTGGTTTCGTTCTGGACCCCCCCCCTCAGCCAATAGTAGTGGCCAGCATCAGCAGGAGATGGCTGAAGCCGCAAATGAGGAGGTCCGTTTCCTTATTTACGGCGCCGACCCAAGAGGAGGGACAGCGCTGGAGGAACAGTGTAAGCTGCTAATTATTATTTTTAAGCTTTTTTATTTGATTTCCCCTTTTATTTTCATGATTGTTATCTTAAACCAAACATGCCTATCTGTGCCCATACATTATTACATGGGTTGTGAGGACAGGAGGAAGGTCATATTTGGACTTACCTGAAAAGGGAACAAGAAAGCAATTGTAAAAATATGACTTAGAGCCCTGTTAAATGGGTGTAGATACAGTTAAAAAAAATGTACCTGGAGCAGGGTTCCTGGGGAATCTCCCTCCATATACTCCCCTCTAGTGACATCATTAGTCACATGGGGGTATTCCATGGAGGCTTCCCCTCTAGGGTATAAAAGCCTGAATTAGCTACTCTCTCTACTCTTGAGCTGCTCTATTATCTCTTGTTCGCAAACCCTTTTGTCCATGTTTTCTTGGTTATATTACAAAGATACCGGGTTGGCTCCTGTCCTGCTTTAGTCCAGAAGACGGTTGAACTCGTAATTGACTTCAGACGTTCCCACCTAACGCATCGTCCCATCTCCATCGGTAATGGCTAAGTCAATATCGCTACCAGCACAAAATTTCTCGGCACTGTGCTCAGGCAAGAATTGAAGTGGAGCAGGCAAGCTACCATCATCTTGAAGAAGGCCCAACAGAAACTATAGTTCTTGAGGCAACTAGCAAGATACGGTATGTCTAAAAGGATCCTAAAGACCTGTTACAATGGTGCCATAGGCTCACTTCTGACCTCCTCCTCCACGGTCTGGTATTGCGGGATCACAGCCAAGGACAAGAACAGGCTGAAGAGGATTACTAGGACTGCTGAGCGGATCATTGGATGCCCCTTACCACCCCTGGATGAACAATTCACGGAAAGGATCAGCTGAAAGACAAAAAAAATAGCTGAGGACCCAACACACCCACGTCATTCTTTTTTCAAACTCTTGCCCTCCGGCCGGAGGTACCTGGCTCTCTCGACCAGAACCTCTAGGTACAAAAATAGCTTTTTTCCTCTAGCCGTTAAGGCGCTAAATAACCACCACTGATTAACCTGCCACAAACTTTCTGTCTCTACCATGTCACTGAGTTACCAACAACATCATATGTATATATGTTAAATGTATAATATGTAAAAATGTTTAATTTTATATTTAATGTTTATAGCTCTAAAGGGGTACCTCCCTTCCAAAAAGCATTCCTTGTATGTATCCTGTACTTACTTGGCGGTCAATAAAGTATTCGTATTCGTCCTCCTCGTCCCACTAACCGACCGGGCTTTATAAAAAAAAATACAATTCTGTGATTACTCACCTGTAGAATTGTTTTTACTGTGTACAGCACGGCTTGTTTCATTTCAATCATTACATCTGGGTATTCCGCCACAAGGTGGCGCAGTTGACTGCAGAAGACTTGTGGCTCCTCCCGGCCCCATAAAAGGCCAGGAATCACCCATAGACCCCCAGTGTTGAAAAGCAGTAATGCCAGAAGCCGGGAGATAAACCATGAGAACAAAATACACAGCCCACAAGAAAATAACTTCTTAACAAATCACCATAAGAAGGCAACCAAGGACAATGATAACAAGGGAGGGATGAAACAAGTCGTGCTGTACACAGTCAAAACAATTCTACAGGTGAGTAATCACAGAAATGTATTTTTCCTTGTGTACAGCACGGCTTGTTTCATTTCAATCATTACATCTGGGACATCCAATAGCAGTGTCCATAAAAAGTAGGGTGGGATCTCCAATGAGAAATGGAAGGCAGTTCAAGTCACTAACGCCTGAAGTACCTTATGGCCAAATACAGCATCAGCTGAGGCCCAAACATCAACCTTGTACAACTTAGAAAAAGTATGAACAGAAGACCAAGTAGCGGCCTTACAAACCTGTTCAACAGAAGCCTGGTGCTGAAAGGCTCAAGAGGCACCAATAGCACGAGTAGAGTGAGCAGTAATACGGAAGGGAGGTTCCTTCTCTTTGGCAGAATAAGCTTGCACCACCGCCTGTCGGATCCACTTACTGATAGTAGATTTGGCTGGAGGCAAGCCCTTCCTAGGCTCGGCAGGAAGAACAAAAAGAGCATCCTACTTCCTAAACAAAATTTGAGCGCCCTAACCACATCCAGGGAATGAAGGGTCCGTTCCATAGAATTGGAAGGGGCAGGACACAATGAAGGTAAGACAATCCCCTCGATTCAAAGAGCAAAAGTTAATTGATTTCGGATCGAGAATCGTAAGTTTGGGTGGGTGTTAGTCATTTTTTCCTGTTTTTTTGGCCATTTCCGACTCGCACGAGCCTACGTACGAATGCGTATATGCTCTTACGATCATCGTAAGTTCGTTCCTAAATTTTAGGATGAAAACGTAAAACTTAGGATCAAATCCTAAAACTTAGGATCAAAACGTAAAACTTAGGATAATCGAATGTGTTTAGGTGTGATTCAGAGAACAGTTTTCAAACCTCTAAATACGTTTTAAAAGAAAGCCACTGGCGACACCTTTTAGCAGTCGGATTGCTGTTCTTGATCAGGTTTTTTGGCTATGTGGAGGAGTCTGCGCGTCTTGAGCTCCAATGAACTGCATGTATCAGCATGGCCGAGGCCATAAATTGTATGGCAATGCATACCTGATTCAATACATTTCATGTATGCCTTATAAAAGCATTTTAATGTGGACCTTAATTAGTCCTTTGCATGTAAACCTTTATTTTGCAATATATTTGCGTTAATTAAAGAAACTTATGTCCTTTGTTATTTATTTTTAAATTGATGTACTAGAATAATATTTTTAGATTGCATTTATTGGTGTAGTTGTTTACCTTTGCTTTGTTTAATTATTTAAGCACATCTTTGGTCAGATGCATCACACTTACTGAGGAGAGGAGAGCGGGATAAAGTGCAGGATGTGGGTTACTGCTGTATTTTGCACAGACACAGCAGAGCTGGGGGCACGGAAAGGTCAGAAATCAAAGAATGCAGAGCAACACAGTCACAAGGCCCTTTCTGTTTGCAGGCTGCCCGAGAATACCTGAGCCGCCATCTTGGCTGTTTCTAGGCTCATAACATGCTGAAGTTGCTGGGTGTTTTTTAATTTTTGAGAGCAAATCTGGTGTGGGTAACCACACCCAAAATTTTAAGTTGTACCATTTGAAGCCAAAATATTAAAATTAAATCCACAAGTAAAAAATGCAAGTTAACTAAAAATTAAACAAAGTAAGATTTACTTATGCAAATGCATTCATTAATGGTTGGTTACTACAAAATGAATGAAATAAAGAAAAATAAAAGACCAAATATTTAGAATGCACTTTAATGAGGTAAGTTTGTAGTGCGCAGCCGCAAGATCAGAAGGATTTACGTCCAGACAAAAAAGGAAAAAGGGCAAAACCAATGTTGCAACCTAAGAAATGAAACGGAAAATTCAGGATGGAAACTGACATAGGTCTGATTCCCGAACTGCCATACGAACGGACGTACATTTTAGGATAGAAACGTATTTGCTTATAGAATCACTCGCAAGTTCATACGAACGCACGAGCGTTCGGGAAAAATAGGATGATCGGCACCAAAATCAAAGCTGTTACATGTTTCTTTGAATCGACCCTAATGTCCTGATTGAGATAAAAGGGAGATACAACCTTGGGCAAAAAATCCGGCTTAAGCCGGAACACCACCTTATCCTGATGCCGCTCGAAATAAGGGGGTTTTGTGGGGGCGTGGCCGACCGCCGGGAGTGATGGCGGCTTCCTAGAGAGGCTCTGCTCTCCTGTGACACAGAGGCTGTAATCACCCAGCACAGCCGAGCAGCACGCAGCACAGCCTGCCCCAACAAGTGCCCAGGAACCCCCTGCAGCCATATGGGGAAGAGTGGAGGCAGGGCAAAGGGTCACGGACCCGGGAGAGCCAGCGGGACCTCAGCGCGCCCTCCACACAACAGGCGCGAGATGGCGACGGCGGAGGAGCAGGGAGAGGAGGGGCCCCTCACCAAGGCCGACAGCGCCTAGAGGACAGGGCCGACAACCCGGGGAGTGAGGTAGGAGATGCGGCGGCCTCCCATAGCCCGCAGGAAGGACTGGGCTGCAAAGCACATAGCACAGTGCACAGAGCACAAAGCATAGTGAACCTCACCTCCCATCCCCCCCAGGCGGCCTCCAGCGTAATGGCGGGGGCCTCGTGGCGCCCCCCCCCCCAGCCTGATGCATTATCAGGGCAAGATAGCGAGGGAGGATCCCCTCCTCCACCATCCCTAACATCCATCCCCCCCCCTCTTTTCTCTCCCCTGGATAAGGGAGCAGCTGTAAGAGGAGAACCTCTGCTGCAACGGTCACGGGGGCACGCGGGTGTGGGGAGCGACACCCACTGCATGGCTGGCCATCCTGACATGGAACCTGAGGAGAGAAAATGCCCTGGCTCCGTTACTGCTTCTTTGGGCCGCTTTCACTGCTTGCAAGACAGCTCACCCCTGTTACTTTCTAATGAGGACTTAATGCTCTCTGGAGAACCACTTTCGCCGAGGGGCAGCGACCTATCTCAACTATTGATTGAAGACGCAGCTGGGGGTGGATCGCAGCCTGACCGCAGGCGCCCTGATGCGGAGGCCCTGGACTCAATAGTACGGGATGCCAATCTGCTTGCTAAATTTAAAGTTTTACTCCAGCAGGAGCTGGCGGCTGCTGTGACCCAGCTTTCAATCAGTTTCTTTAGCGAAATCAAGGACCTGGGCAACAGGACCAGCACGCTGGAATATAAGATGGACGATGTAGCAGTGGCCCTGGAGCACAGGGGGTCTGAGTCTGCAGCCCTCAAGGAAGGTATGACCTCCTTACAACAAAAATTGGAAGACCTAGAGAACAGGTCCAGGAGGGTGAACATCCGCATCTGGGGCCTCCCAGAATCAATAGAGGATGTTTCAGCTACCATTACATCCCTCCTACAAGAATTGATCCCCTCCATGCCTATCGACCGCCTGGAACTGGATCGTGCACACAGGGCGTTGGGCCCTAAAAGATCCGATGGCCTCCCCAGGGACATTGTCGTCAAGCCGACCTTCTACCGCACGAAGGAAACTATCCTAATGGCCGCCAGAGAAAAAGGGGACCTGTACTTCCAGAATCACCGCTACCAGATTTTTCCGGATGTCACCCCCCAAACCCTGCAGAGGAGAAGAGCCATGAAGCCCGGTCTGGAAATTCTCAGGAGCCACAACATAAAATACCGCTGGGGCTTTCCCTTCAAGCTCGCGTTCACCCACACAGGCCGTCAGCACGCAGCCGACTCTCCGGAAGAATTGCTGAGTATCCTTCGGGACTTAGGCCTGATCCCCGCCGATTCCCAGACTCGCGCGCCCGGGGCGGCCGCCCAGCAGCCTCCCAGAAGACCAACACTCCAGCCCCTGTGGGAGAAGGTGCGTGCCCGCAGGAAGAAAGATCGAGTCGCCGGGCGTCCCTCGGGATCTGGTCTGGCTCAGGGATGAGGACCCCGCCCGTCGGAGCTGTAACTTACTTAATTATGAGTGACTACCCTCTCTTGGGCTTAGTCCTGGAAGTTTATCAAAAGTTTTTTTGATTTTTTTTACTATTCTGAATTTCTGGAGTGGCTGCCGGGCCTGTGTCCTGGTCCTGTCCTCTCCCTCCTGGGGGTTGGATCCCTCGGGGGGCGGGGCCTGGTTGCCCCCCCATTTGGCCTCAGCCTCTCCCCCCTCCCCACCCTCGGTTGGCCGGGTTCTCTGATATGGACCCTCGGTGGTGCTAGCCCGGGGGGGCGGGGGAGGGCTCTGACGTCCTGGATGGATCGGGTTGGGCTCCTTATCTGCGTCGCGGATGGGCTGATTCAGTTGTAAAGGTTGGGCCCTTGCCCGAGTTTTGGTATTCAATGTGGCCTCGGACTCCGCGCCGGCTCGCCAGGTTGGGCAGTTGCACCTGTTGACAGCGGCATGGGCCTGCCGGTGCCAGCGCTGTCTCCAGGGCTTCAATCTGCACTACGAGCTAGAATTGTAAGTTGAGCTGTGCTGTTTTATGCTGTTTCCTTATGCTGTTTCACATTATATTAATTAGTTTTGTTATATGCTGGGTTATTTTCACTAAAAGATGGCAATGTTATTTCACAATCCTGCCCTGTGTCTCTGGGGTGAACCCCCCCGACAGACAAGTTGTCAAATGGTCCAAAAGAGGCCACATGTGACCTCGGCCTATGGACGTTTTTCTGCTACTGCAGAACCTAGAGGGACCCTATGCGGTACTTCACTGCATATTGGTCTATAGTGTTTTAGTTTGGTCTTGTTATTCATGTCTCTCATGTTATCCCTGTTATTTCTGTTTTCCCACCTCACTTCAGCCCTCCATTTACACCTTGTTTGCTCCTGCTCCCCCCCCCCCCCCATGGGCCTCCCATGCTCCACCAGGTCGATTGTTACTGAGCCTCACCGTCTGGATCACCATGGTTGGGTTAAATATTAGGGTTTTATCACACAATGTCCAGGGCTTTAACGTCCCCACTAAGCGCAATAAGGCCTTCCATTATTACAAATCCTGCAAAGCTGACATAATTTTTTTACAGGAAACTAGGTTTTCCATCGGTTCCAAACCAAACTACCTGAGTGGTCATTTCCCCTTATCTTATCTAGCCTGTGCTAGAGAAAAAAAAAGGGGAGTACTGATTGCCTTTCGCAAGGGCCTCCCTTTTATTTGTTCCAAAGAGATCTCAGACCCTACAGGCAGATATCTTATATTGCAGGGTACCCTCTATGACGTGGAGGTCACCCTGGTCACATATTACGCCCCTAACACCTTCCAGACTCGGGTTCTACAGACAGGGGAGTCCGCCTCCTGGTTCTCCACCCCTGGTATGTAAACCGCTGAGATGCAGGGAACATTCTCCTCTGCCCAGGACAGGATCAGGGACACTTCCTTGAGGGCTTGCTTGCTCCGAGTCCCTCCCTGATGATTGATGTAGGCCACCGCCGTCTGATTGTCCGAGCGGACCTGTACAGCACAACCCCGCAGGTGGGGAGTCAACTGGAAAAGAACCAACCTGATTGCTCTCAACTCCAGAAGGTTGATGGGCGCGTGGGCCTCCTGGGGACCCCACTGGCCCTGGAACGTCAGCGATTGCCAAATTCCCCCCCAACCGGTCAGACTGGCGTCCATGGTGACAATCTCCCAGTGCGAAGGCAGAAAGGACCTGCCCACTAGAAGATTCCTCGAGTTTAGCCACCACGATAGGGACTGCCTGGCCAGAGGGGAGAAAGAGCAAATTCCTGATCCAAGGACTCCTGATTCAGATCCCAAACAGACAAGAGATGTAACTGAAGAGGTCTCATGTGGAACTGAGCAAAGGGTACTGCCTCGAAGCAAGACACCATGAGGCCTATCAACTGCATCCCCAAATGGATGGAGGGATGAGGGCACAACAACAGGGCCCGCGCCTGGCTCTGAACGACCTGCACCTTCTGCTGAGGGAGAAATACCTTGACCTGAGATGTATCCAGCATCATGCCTAGGAAGGACCTCGCCAAAGACGAAGATAGTGAAGACTTGGGATAATTGATCACCCATCCAAAGGACTCGAGAGTGGAAGTCACCATCTGAGTATCCTTCTCGGCCTAATGCAGAGATTGAGCAGCAATCAACAGATCGTCTAGGTAAGGAAGAATGCGAATGCCCTGAGCCATGACACCTGCCAGCACCTTGGTGAAGACCCGAGGAGCCGAGGTGATACCGAACGGCAAGGCCACAAACTGGTAGTGTTGATCCCCCAGAGCAAACCTCAAGAACCTCTGATGACCTGGGAAGATGGGAACGTGAGGGTAGGCATCCTTGATGTCCACTGTGGTCATGAAGTCACCCGGCCGAAGTGAACTCACAGCCGAACGTAAGGTCTCCATGCGGAAATGCTTGAATCTGTCAAATTTGTTGAGGCCCTTTAAATCCAGGATGGGCCTCAGGGAGCAGTCCTTTTTGGGCACCGTGAACAGGTGCAGTAGTACCCCTGACCCTGTTCCTGAGGAGGTACCAGACAAATCACTCCGGATGCCAAAAGACGTTGTATGACCAACCGCAGGTCCTGAGCCGTCACGGGATTTTGAGAGACCCGGGACCGGAGGAATCTTGGGGGCGGCCAGGCTGCAAACTCTATCTTGTAACCGGAGGAAACCACCTCCTGAATCCACCGGTCCGAGACGCGCAGCCTCCAGATGTGAGCAAAAGAATGAAGCTGTCCCCCCACCCGGACGGGGTGAGGGTGCCTCCTCATGCCTGAGGGGCCTTGTGGGGGGTTTGGGCTTGGTTCCCCAGGAGAGACCGGGGCGACCGCGGGATCTGCCTCAACCCCAAGAGCCTCTGCGGCTACCTGAGAAGGAGGACCCACAAAATCCCCTTGAAGTGCGAAAAGGATCCCCGAAAGGGCCGAGCCTGCTTCCTACGCTGGGGGAGTCTACCATCCTTGGTCAGAGCATCAAGACACTCACCGAAGAGATGAATTATAGTGAAGGGAAGCCCAGTGAGAGACTTCTTAGCGGCAGTGTCGGCCGCCCACTGACGCAACCAGATAGACCTACGCATAGCAACCAACAGGGCCGAGGCCCTACCGCCAAACCTAACGGCGTCATCCATGGCAGATAGCACAAAGGCAATAAAGTCAGCACAAAGCAAAAGGTCCTTATAATCCTCCGTTTTCTTGCGAGACCTGGCGGCCTCAGCCAGGCGTCTGACCTTCTTTTTAATAGTGATGGCCACAATAGCCGCGGCGCAGACCGGACGCAAACCAGCCCCGACAAAGGTGAAAGCATGATAAGCCAGCTGATCCATACGCCGGTCAGTGTTATCGCGCAAGGTCGTGGTGTCAGGAGACGGCATGACCGAAGTGTTGGACAGTCCCAGAACCGGAGCGTCCACCTCAGGGGGTAACGACCAATGGCGAATCAAGTCGGCCGAGAAGGGATACCTTCTATCCAAACCCTTGGGCACCGAAGGTAACCTGTTGGGTCGTTCCCACTTCTTGAGGACCATATTGGAAAAATGACCCTGCTCCGGGAACTCCAGGCGTTGCTTGTCGGGCGGAAGAGCTCACTCTGCTTCTTCTTCGCCACCTTAGGAGGAGCAATGTGTAGGGTATCAAACAGCCAACAGGAGCCTATCGGTATCATCTGGGAGCCAAGCATCCTCATCTGAGGAAGACCCTAGGTCACTATCATACTCGCCCTGACGATCCCCAGAGGAATCAGAGTCACGGAACAACTCCCCCTCCTCCAGGGAGTCGCGGGCGCCATAAACATCAAAGCCCTCGTCCTCATCGGCAAAGAGGGACAAGCCCGCGTCTAGATGCCTCTTTTTGCTAGAAGCCTTGCCCGCGGCCGGCCGGGCCAGTTGTCGCTCAATGCTGGCCACACACAGCGCCAGGTCCGAGTGGGACCCCCTGCTGGCTTCCCCCTCGCAGGGGGCTAAATGCAGGCGCATGGGAGTAGGCGATGCTGTCAGGAGAACAGGACTGGGAAGAGAGGTGCGCAGCCCAACCTGTTCCGCGATGATACTTTGGGCGCACGGGACACAAACCGTGCCAAAAAAAAACCCCCAGGAGCCAGAACAACCGTGGCCAAATGCAACATAAAGAAGCACCCCTCTCAATAAACAACTCACCCCAGTAGAATCAATACCAGTGACACGAACACAGCAGAGTGGTTTCTCTATTCCCCTATAGGCTCACCATTTGCCTATGGCCGGCTACCCTTCAGGTAGGTACAGGGTCTGCGGCCCGGAGCAAAGCTCACCGAACACCCGACCCCAGGTGTTTCCCTACCGTCACCCGATTTGTCAGCCAAGGCTGGGAGGCAGGAGGGTCCGGAAACGGATGGAAATAGGCTTACAGGGCCGACGGGCTTGGTTGCCCCGCTCACCTGCGAATAACCAGAGAGGGCCATCTTTGGTCTTCGCAGTCAGGACTGCAGAGAAACACTGGGGGTCTATGGGTGATTCCTGGCCTTTTATGGGGCCGGGAGGAGCCACAAGTCTTCTGCAGTCAACTGCGCCACCTTGTGGCAGAATACCCGGATGTAATGATTGAAATGAAACAAGCCGTGTTGTAAACAAGGAAAAAGCTGGAGCTAAATTATTACATGGATTGTGAGAACAGGAAGAAGGGGATATTTGGACTTGTTTGTATATTAAGGTACAGAGCAAAAATTAAATAAAGCAAACACCTAAAGTGAACAGCTTACACCTACAATGATTAAGTGTGATTAATTCAATATAAATCCAGACATAAAAATCAATAAAAAAAGTCCATAGTAAATGTCCCAAAGTGCATGCACACATTTCTTGAAGTGATGCAAAACAAAGAATTTTGGAATATTGGTGATATTTGGACTTACCTGAAATGGGAACAAGAAACTAATTGTATAAATATGACTTAGAGCCCCGTTAAATGAGTGTAGATCCAGTTTAAAAAAAACTGTTGTACCAGGAGCAGGGTTCCTGGGGAATCTCCCTCCATATACTCCCCTCCAGTGACATAATTAGTCACATAGGGGGGATTCCATGGAGGCTTCTTCTCTGGGGTATAAAAGCCTCCGGGCAAACCAGCACCCATAAGACCAGGAAGAAGACCCCGCCAGGCGGACCTGCATAGAGGATGCCACCCAGCAACGGTCGGGGGGGGGGGGGGTATGGGGTTCCGAACTGCATTGTCCCTGCCCCGCTTCGCCGCTAGCCCTCCGAGGATCTGTGTGTGTGTGCGAAGTATGATTGTAACTTCGTCTGGATGGGCACATCAGGACCCCTTGATTCATGACAAATGGTGGCAGCGTTTTACACATAGACCAATCAGATTGACTGGCTTGTGTGTGGTGAAATTGCTCTGTCATAGTAGTTTGTGTTCGACCAAAGTGTCTCATCGCCCGATTGGACAGCGCAATTGTCACACATTTCCTACTCCAAGGCTGTAAGTAGTCTTGTGTAGCTTTAGTCCAGCAGGGTTGAGTGAAAGCTCAATGATGTGTGTAGTCTTGTGTGGCTGTAGTCCAGCAGGGCTTAGAGCTGTAGGCCATGTGTAGTCTTGTATAGCTGTAGTCCAGCAGGGTTGAGTGAGAGTTCAATGATGTGTGTAGTCTTGTATGCCTGTAGTCCATCTGGGAAGTTAAGAGTTGTGGGCGGAGTTCTACTTTAAAGTGGAACATCAGACCTTTTCTGATGTTCCTCTCTAAACATCCCTCCCTCATTGCCTTTTGGAAGTCGGTATTATCTAAAACGCCAACATCCATCAGTATTCCTGGCCCCTTTCCAAACCCCCCCCCCCTCCCATAGCCGTCGCTGACTGATTGCAGCAGGCTTAGCCGTACTTACCTCTAGCCGTCCTCTCTTTAAAACTCGCATTCTGCTTCTTAGATCTCGCGTTCTTCTTCTACGACTGTCATTGCAGCCTATGCAGTGACACTGCACATGCACAAGACCTGAGGGGCGACGGGATGGCAAGATGGCACTGCCTGACAGAGACAGAGTGATGCCGAAGCGCGATGCGACCAGACAGGTAAGTCAAAAGTTGTATATAGTGAAACTGGATGGGCGGGGGGGGAGGACAAGCAAGCCAGGTTTGGGGAGTTTTCATTAACTCCCCAATATCTGAAATGTTCCTCTTTAATGATTTTACCAAATGATAATCATTAAAATATTAAGAAAAAGTGCACACTCCTTTTGTGTTAATGAATTCAAAATCAATTTAATCCCACAAAAACAATATTACAAGAAAACATTTAATCTATATTACATGATCTTCTTTAGACAATGTACAAACATTGAATAACTAACATACAAATTAAAAAAATATGGACGGTGACATATCTCCATGTGCAGATAAAGGAGCGTTCTTGCTGTGATCTTTATATTGAAATGGATACTGTGTACATATGAGAGAGGAGACGTCTTCTGGTGCAATATGATACAGAGAGCTGTTACTTGTTAAGTGCAATATGTTACAAGATTATAATGATTTATAAAGTATTCAAAGTATTCAATTTTAAAAATACAATTAGATTTGCTGCTAGCACACTGATGCACTTTATTAAGGGATATTAATGAGAAAAATACCATTTTGTGAATACTCACCTGTAAAATGGATATTATAAGTATGTCACACACCCCGCTTCAAACATTAATTATTACACTTGGGTTACTCCACCAGCAGGTGGCGACGTTGCAGAGAAGTCCTGAAAAACAAGCCCCTCTTGGTCTATACATACCTGGGACCTCCCACTTATTCCCCAGTATTCAAACAGCAGTAAAGACAAGGTACCAGGAAAAAATAAAAAATTGGCAACCCACAAAACTGTAAACGAAGCTTCACCCATAAAGAATCCAGGATACCAAAAAGGGCGGGTGAAGCGGGGTGTGTGACATACTTATAATATCCATTTTACAGGTGAGTATTCACAAAATGGTATTATTCTAAGTATGTCACACACCCCGCTTCAAACAATTATTACACTTGGGACATCCAAAAGCAGTGTCCACAAAGGGCGGGTATCCAACAAGGCCATAATTTAAAACTCAAACCACTGCAGCCTGCAGAACCGTGCGGCCAAACACAGCATCCACTGAAGCCCGCACATCAACCTTGTAAAAGCTTGGAAAAAGTGTGAACAGAAGACCAAGTAGCAGCCCTACAAACTTGTTCAACAGAAGCCTGGTGCTGAAAAGCCCAAGACGCCTCAACAGCACGAGTAGAAAGAGCAGTGAAACGAAAAGGGGAAACCTTCCCCTTGGTAGAATAGGCCCCAACAACAGCCTGACGAATCCATTTGCTAATGGAAGACTCAGCGGGAGCCAAACCCTTCCTAGGCCCAACAGGGCACCACGAAAAAGACATCAGTCTTACGAAAAGGAGATGTAGTAAACAAACAGTACTTCACACAGTGTACCACATCCAAACAGTGCAAACCCTCTCCTTGTCATTCCTAGGCTTAGGACACAAGGAAGAAAGAACAATGTCCTGGTTAAGATGCAAAGCAGAGACCACCTAAGGAAAAAAGTCCGGTTTGAAGCGAAAAACCACTTTGTCCTGATGTCTCTCAAAGTGAGGAGCCTGAACCGACAAGGCTGCCAACTCCGAAACGCGCCGAACCGAAGTGATGGCCACCAAAAGGGCAACCTTCTGAGTCAGAAGCAATAACCTGCAAAGGCTCAAAGGAGGAGCCTGAAGAGCAGAGATAACCAAATTCAAATCCCAAACAGGGAGCAAAGGCTTCCTAGGAGGCCGCAATGCGAGACCCCCTGGAAGAAAGTCTTGACCAAAGGAGGAAACGCAAAGGACTGAAAAAAGACAGACAAGGCAGCAACCTGTCCCATCAAGATACTCAGCTGAAGACCAGAGTCCAGCCCCGGTTGAAGAAATTCCAAAATCCTGAAAACAGAAAAGAGCTGACAGGGCAAAGATCTAGCCTCACTCCAATCAATATATACGATCTCCAAGTCCTATAATAGATGGTAGAAGACACAGCCAGCGTTGGTAACTTGGGGCAACGCAGTTGACCCTGTGTGATAAGATCCAGCGGAAGAAGCAGATTGCACTGATCCACCGCCAGACAAACTATGTCTGCGAACCACGCCCTCCTTGGCCACCTTGGAGCCATGAGAATGGCGGGAACCCCGTCCAGGGCCAGCTTTCGCAACACCTTGCCTAGCATGGGGATCAGAGGAAACAGAGAAAGGAACCCCAGGTCCCCCCAGCTCAGGGACATGGCATCCACCGCCAGAGCCAGAGGATCCTGAGAGAGCGACACGAATGTCGGAAGCTTGTAATTGTAACGAGAGGCAAACAGATCCACCTCCGGCGTCCCCCACCGGAGACAAAGCGACCGAAAAACCTGAGGGCGGAGAGACCATTCCCCCTGGCGGAAAGAGCACCTGCTCAGGAAGTCCGCCTCCGTGTTTTCCGCTCCTGGAATGTACACTGCCGAGATGCAAGGGACATGAGTCTCTGCCCAGGCTAGAATCAGAGAAACCTCTGAGGGCACGCAGACTGCGAGTCCCTCCCAGGCGATTGATGTAAGCAACCGCCGACCGATCATCCGACCGAACCTGAACCGGCAAGCCCTGTAAATGCTGTGTCAAGAGAGACAGAACCAACCAGTCTTACGAAAAGGAGATGTAGTAAACAAACAGTACTTCACACAGTGTACCACATCCAAACAGTGCAAACCCTCTCCTTGTCATTCCTAGGCTTAGGACACAAGGAAGAAAGAACAATGTCCTGGTTAAGATGCAAAGCAGAGACCACCTAAGGAAAAAAGTTCGGTTTGAAGCGAAAAACCACTTTGTCCTGATGTCTCTCAAAGTGAGGAGCCTGAACCGACAAGGCTGCCAACTCCGAAACGCGCCGAACCGAAGTGATGGCCACCAAAAGGGCAACCTTCTGAGTCAGAAGCAATAACCTGCAAAAGGCTCAAAGGAGGAGCCTGAAGAGCAGAGATAACCAAATTCAAATCCCAAACAGGGAGCAAAGGCTTCCTAGGAGGCCGCAATGCGAGACCCCCTGGAAGAAAGTCTTGACCAAAGGAGGAAACGCAAAGGACTGAAAAAAGACAGACAAGCCAGCAACCTGTCCCATCAAGATACTCAGCTGAAGACCAGAGTCCAGCCCCGGTTGAAGAAATTCTAAAATCCTGAAAACAGAAAAGAGCTGACAGGGCAAAGATCTAGCCTCACTCCAATCAATATAAGATCTCCAAGTCCTATAATAGATGGTAGAAGAGGACCTCTTCCTGGCACTAATAAAAGTCTGAATAACAGATCCGAAAGGCCCTCCTCCCCTAAGATGGAAGTTTCAGCAGCCAGGCCGTCACAGCCAGCGTTGGTAACTTGGGGCAACGCAGTTGACCCTGTGTGATAAGATCCAGCGGAAGAAGCAGATCGCACTGATCCACCGCCAGACAAACTATGTCTGCGAACCACACCCTCCTTGGCCACCTTGGAGCCATGAGAATGGCGGGAACCCCGTCCAGGGCCAGCTTTCGCAACACCTTGCCTAGCATGGGGATCAGAGGAAACAGAAAGGAACCCCAGGTCCCCCCAGCTCAGGGACATGGCATCCACCGCCAGAGCCAGAGGATCCTGAGAGAGCGACACGAATGTCGGAAGCTTGTAATTGTAACGAGAGGCAAACAGATCCACCTCCGGCGTCCCCCACCGGAGACAAAGCGACCGAAAAACCTGAGGGCGGAGAGACCATTCCCCCTGGCGGAAAGAGCACCTGCTCAGGAAGTCCGCCTCCGTGTTTTCCGCTCCTGGAATGTACACTGCCGAGATGCAAGGGACATGAGTCTCTGCCCAGGCTAGAATCAGAGAAACCTCTGAGGGCACGCAGACTGCGAGTCCCTCCCAGGCGATTGATGTAAGCAACCGCCGACCGATCATCCGACCGAACCTGAACCGGCAAGCCCTGTAAATGCTGTGTCAAGAGAGACAGAACCAACCTGATGGCTCTCAACTCCAGAATGTTGATGGGCAAGTGGGCCTCCAGAGGACCCCACCTCCCCCAGAACCGAAGGTCCTTCCAGAAAAACACCCCATCCCGACAAACTGGCGTCCGTGGTGAGTTTCCCAAAGAGGCATCAGAAAGGACCTGCCCCTCAAGAGAATGTCCAAGACCATCCACCACTGGAGAGACTGTCGAACCCGGGAGGACATCCGGAAAGACCGATCCAACGACCGCTGTCGCCGGTCCCAAGACGCCAACAGATGAAACTGAAGCGTCCTCGTGTGAAACTGAACAAAGGGAACTGCCTCAAAGGAAGCTACCATCAACCCCACCAGTCTCATCCCTAGCCGGATGGAAGGACAAGGATCGGAAAGAAGAAGCTGCGCCAATTCCTGAACCAAAAGAACTTTGGCCAGAGGCCGAACAACTCTGTGTTGGCAATAATCCAAGGACATCCCCAGAAAGGGCACCACCCTGTCTGGAACGAGAGAGGACTTGGGGTAGTTGATCACCCAACCGAACCTCTCCAGAGTGGATACCACCGTCCTGGTGTCCACCTCCGCTTGACTGAAAGAAGAAGCCATGATGAGAAGATCGTCCAGATAGGCCACAATGCGAATCCCCTGAGCTCTGAAAGGGCCATCACGCCCGCCAACACCTTGGTGAACACTCTTGGAGCCGAGGTAGGGCCGAACGAAAGAGCCACAAATTGAAAATGCCGATCTTCCACCACGAAGCGAAGAAATCATTGGTGAGCCGGAATATATGAATATGAAGATAGACATCCTTGATGTCTATGAACATCATGAAATCCCCCTGCTGCAGAGAATTGATGGCAGAACGCAGAGGTTCCATGCGAAACCTCCGGGGAAGAATAAAAACATTGAAGAACTTCAGATCCAGGATGGGACGAACCAACCCGTCCAGCTTGGGCACTGTGAAGAGATTGGGGTAATACCCGCGGCCCACCTCCGAAGGAGGGACCGGGCAGATGACTGCCATATCCAGAAGATTCCTCACCGCCGCCAGGAGCCCCTGCGCGGCCAAAGGATCTGAGGACACACGAGACCAGAAAAAAAACCTTTAGAGGAGGTCGGTACTCGAACTCCAGCTTGTAACCGGCCGACACCACCTCCCGGATCCACCTGTCCGAGACCGCCTGGTCCCAAACCCGGGAGAAGAGTCGCAACCCTCCCCCCACCCGCAAGGGTGAGGGCACCCCCTCATTGTTGAGCGGGCTTGGCAGCTGGTTTGGGTTAGGCACCCCAGGAGTGAACGGGACGGCCACGGCCTCAACCCCTCTTCCAGCTTGCACCCCTGGGGCCGTAAAGCCCGCGCCTCTGTCAGCTCTGGCTCCCCGAAAGGAGGAATTCAAAGAGGCCGCCCCCCGAAAGGAACGACGAAAGGTCTTGCACTGAGGTAACTTACCTCACTTGGCAACCGAATCCAATTTCTCACCAAACAGGCGCAAACCCAAAACAAGGAAAGAGCCGTAAGCGACTTCTTAGAATTAACCTCAGCAGTCCATAGGCGCAACCACACCGACCGTTGGATAGCCACCAACAAAGCCGTGGTCCTGCCACACATCACCATGGCGTCATCCTGAGCGGCAAGGACAACAAAACGAAGGACTCACAACGTTTGAGAGCAAGGAACTCATCACAAGTAGGATCAAGGTCCGCACATAACCCCTGACAATGGACCTAACCGCCTACAACAAGAAAGCCGAAACACAAGCAGGCCACAAAGCCGAACCCGCACAGGTAAAACCATAGCAAGCCAGCTGGACAATCCGGCGAACTTCGCCATCCTTAAGGGTAGTCGCGTCAGGAGAAGGCAACACCGCCATGTTAAATAGCCCCATAACCAGGGCATCAACCTCGAGAGGAAAAGCCAATGCTTCACCAAGTCCGCCGGAAAAGGATACTACTTATCCCAACCAGGCGGAACACCAACGAGACGCGTAGGCTGCTCCCATTCCTTAAGGACGACATTCTCAAAATGTCGTTGACAGGGAAACTCCAAATGTGGCTTGGCCACAACAAACAAATCACCCTTAGGCGGAGAAACCGCCTCGGGAGGGTTTAAATCAAAAACTTCAACATTTGAGTCAATATGGAAGGGATGTCAAATACCGTCCCCACCGCCTGGTCACCCTCAGCACCAAACAACTGCAGGACCACAGGGTCGTCCAGTTCCTCTAGAATCTCACCAGCGGGCACAGGTGTTGAGACCAATTTGTCTATGTGCATGCACCGTGGGACATCTGAATTTTTTTTTTTTAACTCTTTTCTATTGTTTGTTAAGGAATAATAAATTTAATTCCGTTTGCTCAGTGCCGTATATATCTGTAAACCTCCAGAATCTCCCCCTCTCAATCGGGGGGCAATCTGACCAACCCAATGCCTCAATAACATCCACGTCTGAGTCCGGCGGAAACGGGGACAAGTGTTTCCGCTTAGCCGAAGCCTGCTGAGCAACCACAGCGGAAATATTTTCTCGAGGCTAGCCAACCAGGCGCATACCTCGGATTGGGAATCCCCACCCATGACAACGTCACACGGGGTCCGGAACAGGCGGGGAGGTGTAGGGGATGACACGGACGGCGAAGGGCCAGAGAACCGGGGAACCGGACTGGCGCTCAATGAACCGCTGCGCACATGGAATGCATATAATGACATCCTCCCCCGGGAGCAGAGCTCCACAACCCCCACACAGCCTAGATTGCCCCGAAGGGCCGATTCCGGTATCCTTGGAAGCCTCCATATGGTGAAATTATGGTATTCGCAACTACCCAGGGATTTACGCAGTATGCAACCCGGGATGCCCCTTAACAATTAAAGTCCCGGGGGTGGGAGGATTATTTTTTGATCCCTTAATAGAACCCAATTTTAAGTAATAAGGAACACAGCGCATGCACACCCACACACACTCACATACAGAAAAATATCAATTCATTGCAGCCAGATACTCCACAGACAACAACAAATATATATAGATATATGAATATAATAAATAGCAACCAATTCATTGAAGAATTACCGTCAGACGCCAAAATAATAAGCACTATATACATATATACAGTCAGGGCCAGAAATATTTGGACAGTGACACAAGTTTTGTTATTTTAGCTGTTTACAAAAACATGTTCAGAAATACAATTATATATATAATATGGGCTGAAAGTGCACACTCCCAGCTGCAATATGAGAGTTTCCACATCCAAATCGGAGAAAGGGTTTAGGAATCATAGCTCTGTAATGCATAGCCTCCTCTTTTTCAAGGGACCAAAAGTAATTGGACAATGGACTCTAAGGGCTGCAATTAACTCTGAAGGCGTCTCCCTCGTTAACCTGTAATCAATGAAGTAGTTAAAAGGTCTGGGGTTGATTCCAGGTGTGTGGTTTTGCATTTGGAAGCTGTTGCTGTGACCAGACAACATGCGGTCAAAGGAACTCTCAATTGAGGTGAAGCAGAACATCCTGAGGCTGAAAAAAAAGAAAAAATCCATCAGAGAGATAGCAGACATGCTTGGATTAGCAAAATCAACAGTCGGGTACATTCTGAGAAAAAAGGAATTGACTGGTGAGCTTGGGAACTCAAAAAGGGCTGGGCGTCCACGGAAGACAACAGTGGTGGATGATCGCTGCATACTTTCTTTGGTGAAGAAGAACCCGTTCACAACATTAACTGAAGTCCAGAACACTCTCAGGGAAGTAGGTGTATCTGTCTCTAAGTCAACAGTAAAGAGAAGACTCCATGAAAGTAAATACAAAGGGTTCACATCTAGATGCAAACCATTCATCAATTCCAAAAATAGACAGGTCAGAGTTAAATTTGCCCAAAAACACCTCAACAAGCCAGCTCAGTTCTGGAAAAGTATTCTATGGACAGATGAGACAAAGATCAACCTGTACCAGAATGATGGGAAGAAAAAAGTTTGGAGAAGAAAGGGAACGGCACATGATCCAAGGCACACCACATCCTCTGTAAAACATGGTGGAGGCAACGTGATGGCATGGGCATGCATGGCTTTCAATGGCACTGGGTCACTTGTGTTTATTGATGACATAACAGCAGACAAGAGTAGCCGGATGAATTCTGAAGTGTACCGGGATATACTTTCAGCCCAGATTCAGCCAAATGCTGCAAAGTTGATCGGACGGCGCTTCATAGTACAGATGGACAATGATCCCAAGCATACAGCCAAAGCTACCCAGGAGTTCATGAGTGCAAAAAAGTGGAACATTCTGCAATGGCCAAGTCAATCACCAGATCTTAACCCAATTGAGCATGCATTTCACTTGCTCAAATCCAGACTTAAGACGGAAAGACCCACAAACAAGCAAGACCTGAAGGCTGCGGCTGGAAAGGCCTGGCAAAGCATTAAGAAGGAGGAAACCCAGCGTTTGGTGATGTCCATGGGTTCCAGACTTAAGGCAGTGATTGCCTCCAAAGGATTTGCAACAAAATATTGAGAAAATAAATATTTTGTTTGGGTTATGTTTATTTGTCCAATTACTTTTGAGCTCCTAAAATGTGGAGTGTTTGTAAAGAAATGTGTACAATTCCTACATTTTCTATCAGGTATTTTTGTTCAACCCTTCAAATTAAACGTTACAATCTGCACTTGAATTCTGTTGTAGAGGTTTCATTTCAAATCCAATGCGGTGGCATGCAGAGCCCAACTTGCGAAAATTGTGTCACTGTCCAAATATTTCTGGCCCAGACTGTATATGGCATATCAGAATCCCTGCAAAATGGATAATATGCCCGGCGGCAGAAATACAGAGCCGGGAGGCTCAAGAGGCAGTGAGGGCGCGACTAGCATACACATAAAGCGCAAACAGATACAGGCCGACGGACATGGCACCTGAGGCGGCGAAAGACGAGCAGGGAAGCACAGGCGAGAAGAAGAAGGGCGGGCCGGAGAACACGCGCGAAGCGCTCCGGCCCCGCCCCCCCTCCATAGCCCGCACAGCGCGGGCCACGGCAGCGCGCGGCCCCGGCCCGTTACCTCAGAAGCAACCGCCGCGGAGAAGATGGCGGCGGCGCCTCCAAGGACATAATAAATAAAGAGACAGCATGCAGCAACGCTGCCACACAGGCACCTTAGTCATCCACTGGCCCGCACACAAACACAAGCAGTCAGGGCCAAACAAGTAAAACACTGTCATACAATAGATAACACCCCTAACAAAAGTCACCCCCCCCCCCCCACAGCGAAGGGAGAAGGGACACTACCAAGTAAGGGATGAGGAGACTAAGGGGGGTACGACGGGACGGGGCATCCCAAATCCGGATCACCAGCCGGATAACCGCGTTGCCCCACGTGTGGGGTCTAGCGGAGGAGATAAGCTCCTAGGCACCAGAAGGTGCCATCTACCATTGCCCAGCCAGCAGCCAAGGCTGGGAGGCTTCCGGTTTAACAATCTAGGCATATAAACACAGACTGGGCAGAAATAGACCATGGGAGGGGGGGCGGGGTGTTACCCCGGCTACCTGCAAGCAGGAGACTTCATTCTTCTGTCTTGTCGCCATCTTGCACTGGGGAATAAGTGGGAGATCCCAGGTATGTATAGATCAGGAGGGGCTCGTTTTTCAGGACTTCTCTGCAACGTCGCCACCTGCTGGTGGAGTAACCCAAGTGTAATAATTAATGTTTGAAGCAGGGTGTGTGACATACTTAGAATACAATTGTTTATCCATTAAATAGCTGCTATATTGAAGTGCAATATTTTTTCTTTGGTTGATACAATTGCTGCTAATGCACTACTTTGCACTTTATTAGCACAAAATACATTCTCATTATAAAACGCTCCTTTATCTGCACATGGAGATATAGGTCACCGTCCATATTTTTTAAATTTATGTTAGTTATTCAATGTTTGCACTTTGTCTGAGGAAGATCATGTGATATAGATTAAATGTTTTCTTGCAATATTTTTTTGTGGAATTAAATTGATTTTGAATTCATTAACACAAAAGGAGTTTGCACTCTTTCTTTATATTTTTTTTGAATTAGAAGAGGTTGCATGGACACCTCCAATTAAAGTAGCAGCAACTACAGCTATTAAATAGGGATTTAGTCCCTCTCTTTGAAAGAAGTCTGTTTATTGGTTATGTATGTGTGCTGGACTAAACCAAAAAGATGATGAAAAAGGGTTTTTATTCAATGTTTAACTTAACTCTAATTTTCATTTTTAACAGAACAAGAGGATTTCCCCTGAGAGAGGGGCCCCGGATCACCCAGCCGGAAACCCGTATGTAGGCAGCGTAAGTCTACTCCCATTGGCTGGTTACATCTTCTTTAGCCTCTTTTTGGGACGTTGGTTGAAAACGGGAGAGGACCCGATCAGGCTGCTGGGAGACGGGGACCCGTAGCTGCCCTCTGATCCGTTAGGGCTGCCGGGCATCGCCGAGTCGCTGATACCGGACATGGGCTCCTCAAACACGTCATTGCCCAGCACGCTGTGCCCGTGTACGCCCGCTTCGTCGGCGTCCTGAGGCTCCATCTTAACCTGCGGCAGGCTCCAGAGTGGTGACGCGCTCCCGTCCGCTCCTGAAAAACACAAACGTGGTTGTGAGGAAAAATAGTTTCACTTCATAAGAATGCTCTGATAACCCCAGCTGTCAGGAAACAGTCACCTATTCCACAGATGGCTTACCCAATAGCATGTCGGTAAATACTATGTCCACAGGGGGCCTCAGCTTTCAAAGAATCCCTGTTACAATTTTCACCTAAAGGCTGAGAGCTGAGCCGGAAGGTCTGATCAGAAGGAAGACCCCTCCAATGCCAGGGGAACATCAAAGAAATCCCGCAGACATTCTGGCTCCAGCTAGGTAGTCGGAATTTTGAAGCCTCAGTGCATCACAGGGGGCTGCAGGGGAGAGAGGGGGTCAAAACAAGCGAGTTGTCTTTTTTGGAGAGGTCACGCTGTATCGCACTGGAAAGACTCAAGTGCCCTGGATGCCTACCTGGCATGTAATAACATTACCAGCTATGGCTACTAGACCACTGGAAGGAGATCTATAGTGGCCGGGATGCCCTCCCTGCATGTAATAACATTACCAGCTATGGCTACTAGACCACTGGAAGAATATCTATAGTGGCCGGGATGCCCTCCTTGCATTTAATAACATTACCAGCTATGGCTACTAGACCACTGGAAGGAGATCTATAGTGGCCGGGATGCCCTCCATGCATGTAATAACATTACCAGCTATGGCTACTAGACCACTGGAAGGAGATCTATAGTGGCCGGGATGCCCTCCATGCATGTAATAACATTACCAGCTATGGCTACTAGACCACTGGAAGGAGATCTATAGTGGCCGGGATGCCCTCCCTGCATGTAATAACATTTCCAGCTATGGCTACTAGACCACTGGAAGGAGATAAACAAGCTGAACTGGATGGAAGTCTTATTCAGCCTTAATTACTATGTTACCAGGAACTCCCCACATGCCCGTGGCTTCCTACCGCAGCTATTGGTAACTGCCATTTTCTTATGCTCATACGAATTGTAATTTACTCACCTGTACTTGCCTTCCGAACTGTATTGCATCCACTCATTGTATGTATATAGTTTGTCTAATGTGCTCTTAAAGAAATAAAAATATAAAACCTACTCTTGAGCTGCTCTATTAGCTTGATCTGCAAATCCCCTTTGTCCGTGTTTTCTCGATTATATTATACGATACTGGGTTGGCTCCAGGTCTGCAAATTTGTTTGCAGACCTGTGTATATGTACAGCAGCCCGAGTGTGTGTAGGTTTTCCAGGTTTACCTATATTTCTGCACAGCAGCCGTAGCACATAGTTCGGAGCCGTAGCGCATAGTTCATCTGTATTCTTGTACAGTTACTTTAGCATGTGTTTATTATGTTCACTTGTGTATTTGTACAGCAGCCTGGTTGGCATGAGCTATGTATATTTGTTTCTATTTATCACCATTGAACACGGTTTGCCGCATATCCGCCTCTGTGTTGCAGCTCTCAATTACTGATATTCTATAATAGGGGATTCCTCTTCTGAGAAATCTGTGACATTGTGGTTCATGGTGAAGATATGGTGTGGTCATTAGCTTAAGAAATAATGATCAAAGAGGGGATTATAAGGGTAGACATAACTTTAATTGCCATTTTATAAATATATAGACAGTTAGAATTTGACTTTAGTTGTTTTTCTGCTGAGATGTATTTCTGAAAAATTGCTTATGAAAGCACTGCATATTTTGGGCATACTGGCAGAAAGACCATTAGTCATAGATAAGGACCCTGTTTTTTTAGCAAATGCTGCATTTTACAATAATGTTGTCATGGAGAACTCATCTGTGCCTCGGTCCTGTGGAGTCTCTGAGCGCCGGGCCGGGGCACTTCCGGGTGTGCGGCCGCGCCGTGCATCTGTATGAGCAGCGCCGCACTCGGCCGCCGCCTCCTGTCTCCCTGCGTCCTTGCTCACATGCGAGCTCGTTCTTCTTATGCCTTCCGGCGGCGCTGCTCTCAGCGCGGCTGCCTGAGGTTAATTAAAGGGACCAATCCCTAAGGTGAAGTTTCCTGGGCACACGCCCCTTTTGAATATTATTGGCCAATCCAGCCTCATATGTTTTATGCACCAATCACCACACACATCCCCTGTAGTGTCAGCCCTATATAAGATAGACCCCTCCAGTACACCAGTGCCCGTTAAAGCGTTTGCTGAGTGTGCCTTGGATTGTCTTCTCGCCCGTTTTTGATCTTGTTGCCGATCTTGCTCGTTTGACCATTCTCGTTTGCCGCCTGGACCGACCATTGCCTGTACCCCGACTACGCTTCCGTCTCACCCTCTGTACTGCGAACCCGTGACCTTCTGGATTGACCTTGGCCTGACCTCAACCCTTCTGTTGCCTACTCCCTTGGTGCTGCGATAATATTGGACTGCCTTCCCGTGTATGACCCAGCTTGTCTACGTTGCCCTGTCGGGCCCTTGGTTCGTCTGTCTTCACTCTCCCGTAAGCTCACATCCTTTGTGCTATCAAGTCCTGGGGGCAACCGTGTCCGGCGAGGCGTATAAAGCGTCCCGGCAAACGGAGGCTTGTCTAAACCTAGAAAAACCCATCCTAACCTAGAAAAAGCAAATGTATATCACTTCAGGGCTTGGGATTGACCGACAGAGGGAAGGGGGGGGCAGTCCTGGAGCTCTGATGGGAAAAGGTGAGCATCCCTCTAATGCAGGGCTTAATGATGGTGTGAGGGGGTGGGGGAGGGGTTGGTTTATGTCCAACTAATCAGCACATTCCTGTGTCCTTTTAACTGCAAAACAAAATGTCCTTACCCGATGGCTGGGGTGATGAATCCACCTCCATAGTGGTGGAGAGCCTCTCACTCTGAGCCCCCAGGACTCCCACGGGCAGGGACTGATCTCCTGGAGCCAGGTCCCCTTCCAGCTCCTCATTGATGGGGAAGGTGATGTCGGCGACGGGCTCCTCTTTGATCTTTACCGGCTTGGTGTCTTCTGATAGGCGCTCTGGGTGCACGAGCTTCTCATACTCCTCGGATAGCTGCTTACTGACCTGAGAGTACAGAGAGAGAGGAAATGTCACCACCTGACAAAAAAAACTGCAGCGCATTCATAGACTTGCTCTGCCCTCTCTTGTCCTCCTCACCATGGACTGTCACAAGACCACCTCTAGATCATCGTCCATCAAGTTTACCCCTAAAACTTAAAGCGGCTCAAAAGTCGCACCAGTCCACAAGGCACTCTACAGCATCTGGGGACAAAAGCGCTCTCCACACTACAGGGAAACTGGGGATGCGGCCAGCAGGTGGTCACATTATCCGGCATTCTTGAGATTAACAAATTGGCAATCCCAAAAATGTTGTGGCTTGGATGTGAGAAGAATTTATTTATTTCTTTTTTTTAAACCGGGCCACTGCTGATTGGAGATGTCCCATTTGTCCCAAGATGACAGTATTAACCTTTCAACAAACTTTACATTGATCAATAGGCCCGTGTGCTTGAGAGTCCGATAACACAGAGGAGTCGGGGCGCGATAACACAGAGGAGTCGGGGCGCGATAACACAGAGGAGTCGGGGCGCGATAACACAGAGGAGTCGGGGCGCGATAACACAGAGGAGTCGGGGCGCGATAACACAGAGGAGTCGGGGCGCGATAACACAGAGCAGTCGGGGCGCGATAACACAGAGGAGTCGGGGCGCGATAACACAGAGGAGTCGGGGCGCGATAACACAGAGGAGTCGGGGCGCGATAACACAGAGGAGTCGGGGCGCGATAACACAGAGGAGTCGGGGCGCGATAACACAGAGGAGTCGGGGCGCGATAACACAGAGGAGTCGGGGCGCGATAACACAGAGGAGTCGGGGCGCGATAACACAGAGGAGTCGGGGCGCGATAACACAGAGGAGTCGGGGCGCGATAAAATCACCAAATCCACAGCCTTGGATAAGGGTAAATAGTTTTGGCTCTGATTACAGAAACACTGTACATTACTTCCAGATTGATACTTACCTACGACCTCCTTTCCCTGTAGGCAAGGGTAGATCTTAGCAACATTCACAGTCCAAGACATGGGTGACACAGTCTATATGCACTCACTGGTCATTGCAAAGGCCTTATAAGTCCAATTTACAGTAACAGCAAGTTTCATACGAACAGAAGAAGAGTCTTGTCGTCTGCCCCCGGCCCTTTTGAGGCAGATACAAAAAATACAATTCTGTGATTACTCACCTGTAGAATTGATTTTATGGAATCCAGC
Organism: Gastrophryne carolinensis; assembly: GCA_027917425.1. Classification (NCBI taxonomy): domain Eukaryota; kingdom Metazoa; phylum Chordata; class Amphibia; order Anura; family Microhylidae; genus Gastrophryne; species Gastrophryne carolinensis. The sequence continues at coordinate 476,416,355 of CM051237.1, read as the reverse complement.
ACGGGTTGCTTCATCTGTAATTCTTTACAGTTGGGTAATCCGCCACATGGTGGCGCAGTCGACTGCAGAAAGACTTGTGGCTTCTCCCGGCCCATAAAAGGGCAGGAATTACCCAGAAACCCCAGTGTTTGAAAAGCAGTAATGCAAAAATCCGGGGAGGCAATACATGAGAGAGTTCTTTTTTTTTTTTGGCTATATTTTTCTAACAACAAAAATCACCATAACAAGGCAAAAGAGGATAAAGATAACAAGGGTGGGATGAAGCAACCCCTGCTGGATTCCATAAAATCAATTCTACAGGTGAGTAATCACAGAATTGTATTTTTCTGGAATCCAGCACGGGTTGCTTCATCTGTAATTCTTTACATTTGGGACATCCAACAGCAGTGTCCAAGAAGAAGGGTGGGATCCCCAGAGAGCAACAGCAGGTAGTTAAAGCCACTACCACCTGAGGCACCTTGCAGCCAAAAACAGCATCAGCTGAGGCCCTAACATCAACCTTGTAAAACTTAGAAAAGTATGAACAGAAGACCAAGTAGCGGCCTTACAAACTTGTTCAACTGAAGCCTAGTGCTGAAAAGCCCAAGAGGCACCAATAGCCCTAGTGGAGTGAGCAGTAACACGAAAAGGGGGGTCCTTCCTCTTGGCAGAGTACGCTTGCACCACCGCCTGTCTGATCCACATGCTGATAGTGGATTTGGCTGGAGGCAAGCCCTTCCTAGGCCCAGCAGGGAGGACAAACAGAGAATCCGACTTCCGAAAAGACTCAGTGGAGATCAAATAGGATTTGAGCGCCCTGACCACATCCAGGGAATGAAGAGTCCGTTCCTTAGAATTAGAAGGGGCAGGACACAAAGAAGGCAAAACAATGTCCTCATTGAGATGAAAAGCAGATGATACAACCTTGGGCAAGAATTCCGGCTTAAGACGGAACACCACCTTATCCTGATGCCGCTCAAAATAAGGAGGCTTAATAGAAAGCGCCGCCAGTTCAGAGACGCGACGCACCGAGGTGATAACGACCAAGGCCACCTTAAAGCGGTCCTTTACCCTGAATAAGAGCCTATCTTATATGTTTCCCACACCCTGTACATACAGATTGCCCACATTAAAAATCATTCTACCTACATCTACTGCATGTTATGAGCCTTTAAACATCCAAGATGGCGGCTCATGGAACATCAGGCAGCCTGCAAACAGGAAGTGCCTTCTGATCTTGCTGCTTTGCATTCTGGCATTGCTGACCTTTTCCTGACCCCAGCTCTGCTCTGTCTGAGCAAAGCACAGCTATAACCCCGCCCCCTGTACTTTTCCCCCCCTCTCCTCTCCTCAGTAAGTGTGATGCTTCCGAATCAAGATGGCGGCGCCCGTATCCTAAAGTCCTGAACAGGATTGCAGCCCAGTGGTGGAAAGAACAATAAGTAAGTGACCAGAAACTTAAAATGTTAATTTTAGATGCTGGGGAATAGTTTAAGGGTTTGGGCTTTTCAATAAATCATGGTGAAGGTCCGCTTTAAGAGTCAGAATGGATAGAGAGGCATCGCACAAGGGTTCAAATGGTGGACCCTGGCGAGCAGAAAGCACCAAATTCAAATCCCACACCGGTAGCAGAGGCTTAAGCGGCGGACGTACATGAGTAACTCCTTGGAAAAAAGTCTTGACCAGCCTATGATGGGCGAAAGATCTTTGGAAAAACATTGCCAAGGCCGAAACCTGTCCTTTGAGGGTACTCAGTTGTAGACCCGACTCCAGACCATGTTGTAGAAACTCCAAAATCCTGGAAATGGAGAAAGTGTGACAAGGAAAAGCCTTAGACTCACACCAGGCAATATAAACATGCCAGACCCTATAATAAATCATAGAAGAGGACTTCTTCCTAGCCTGAATCATAGTACTGACAACAGAAGCCGGCAAACCCTTATTCATCAGGATGGAGGTTTCAGCAGCAAAGCCGTTAAAGCCAGCTTTTATAAACTGGTATAGCGCAGCTGTCCCCGAGTGAGGAGCTCTGGATCGTCGGGCATGACGTACTGATCCACCGCCATCTGGACGATGTCCACGAACCATGCCCCCCTCGGCCAGTGGGGAGCCACCAGGATGGTCGGTACCCCCTCCTGGGCTATCTTGCGCAGCACACGACCCAGCAGAGGAAAGGGAGGAAATGCGTAGAGGAGTCGAAACTCCGTCCAAGGAATTGCTAACGCGTCCATGGCAAAGGCCAGAGGATCTCTTGACAGGGAGACAAATCCTGGAAGCTAGTGATTGTGACGGGGCGCAAACAGGTCCACGTCCGGCTGACCCCAGCGGCAACACAGGTCGTGAAAACATCTAGCTGCTGAGGGACCATTCCCCCAGGCGTACCCCTGCTCAGGGAGTCTGCCTCCTTGTTCTCCACCCCGGGGATGTAAACCGCTGAGATGCAGGGAACATTCTCCTCTGCCCAAGTCAGGATCAGAGACACTTCCTTGAGGGCTCGCTTGCTCCGAGTCCCTCCCTGATGATTGATTTAAGCGACTGCCACCTGATTGTCCGAGCAGACCTGGATCGCACAACCCTGTAAGTGAGAAGTCTGATCGCTCTCAGCTCCAGGAGATTGATAGGCAAATGAGCCTCCTGAGGGCCCCACTGGCCCTGGAACTTCAGAGATTGCCAGAAACCCCCCCAACCGGTCAGACTGGCGTCCGTGGTGACAATCTCCCAGCACGGAGGGAGAAAGGACTTGCCCACTAGCAGATTTCTCGAGTCCAACCACCACGAGAGGGACTGGACTGGCCAGGGGAGACTGGCAAATTCCTGCTCCAGGGACTCCTGAGTCCCAAATGGACAAAAGATTTAACTGAAGAGGTCTCATGTGGAACTGAACGAAGAGCACAGCCTCGAAGTAAGACACCATGAGGCCCACCAACTGCATCCCCAAACGGATGGAGGGATGAGGGCACGATAATAGGGCCCTCGCCTGCGTCTGAAGGCCCTCCACCTTCTGCTGAGGAAGAGACACCTTGACCTGAGAAGTATTCAGCGTCATGCACAGGAAGGACCTCACCAACGACGGAGTGAGCGAAGACTTGGGATAATTGATCACCCAACCGAAGGACTCGAGGGTGGACACTACCATCTGAGTATCCCTCTCGGCCTGATGAAAGAATTGAGCAGCAATCAACAAGTCGTCCAGGTAGGGAAGGATGCGAATGCCCTGGCTCCTCAGCAGGGCCAAGACACCCGCCAGCACCTAGGTGAATACTCGAGGGATCGAAGAGATACCGAACCGTAAGGCCACAAAATGATAGGGTCGATCCTCCAGGGCGAACCTCAGGAACTTGTGATGACCCGGGAAGATAGGAACGTGCAGATAGGCATCCTTGATGTCCACCGTGGTCATGAAATCGCCTGGCCGCAGGGAGCTCACCGCCGACCGCAAGGTCTCCATGCGGAAGTGTTTAAACATGACAATCTGTTGAGAAGACGATGGACGGCCAACCTCAGGCCCTGCGCCGTCACAGGGTTTCGGGAGATCCGGGACCGAAGGAATCTTGGGGGCGGCCAAGCTGTCAGCTCTATCTTGTAGCTGGCGGACGCCACCTCCTGAATCCACCGGTCCGAGACCTGCTGTCTCCAGACGTGAGCAAAGAGCAGAAGCCGCCCCCCCACCCGGATGGGTGAGGGCGCCTCCTCAGCCTGAGGGGGTTTGGGCTTGGACCCCCAGGAGAGACCGGGACGACCATCGGATCTACCTCGTCCCCAGGAATCCCTGCGACTGCCAGGGAAGGAAGAACCACGTCCCCCACGGGAGTGGCGAAAGGAAGAAGACCCCCGAAAAGGCCGAGAAGGCTTTCTATGCTGAGGGAGCCGACCATCCTTGGCCAAGACATCAAGCTGCTCTCCGAAGAAACGGAGTCCCAGGAAGGGAAGCCCGGTGAGGGACTTTTTGGCAGCAGCGTTAGCCACCCACTGTCGCAGACAGATAGACCGACGCAGGGCAACCAGCAGGGCAGCATCGTCCATGGCAGAAAGCACAAAGGCAATAAAATCAGTACTAAGCAGAAGCTCCTTGTAATCATCCGCACGCTTGCGGGAACGTGCAGCCTCAACAAGGCGCTAAATCTTCTTCTTAAGAGCAATGGCGACAATAGCCGCGGCGCAGACCGGACTCAGACCAGCTCCGATCAGCATTATCCCGTAAGGTAGTGGTGTCGGGAGATGGCATGACAGAGGTATTAGAGAGCCCCAGGACAGGGGCATTTACCTCCGGGGAACAAGACCAAAGACGGACCAAGTCCTCCGAAAAGGGATACGTTCTATCCAGGCCCTTGGGCACTGACAGTAACCTGTTGGGCCTTTCCCATTCTTTAAAGGCCATCTTGGAAAAAGACCCTGCTCCGGAAACACCCGGTGTTGCCTATCAGGGTGGAAAAACTCACCCTGCTTCTTTTTTGCCGTCTTAGGAGGAACAATGTGCAAGGTCTCAAGACCGCAGACAACAATCTATCCGTATCATCGGGGAGCCAAGTGTCCTCGTCCGAGGACGACCCGATGTCACTGTCAAATCCCCCCCCCCCCGACGTTCTCCAGAAGAGCCGGAGTCATGGAATAACTCACCCTCCTCCATGGAGTCACGACCCTACTAGCTTCATCCTCGCTGGCAGATATGTGCAGGCGTGGGGGAGTAGACGATGCTGCAGGCAGGATAGGACTGGGGAGAGTAGCGTTAACCCCATCCTGATCCGCAATGACACTCTGGGCGCAGGCGACACAGACCGCACTGTGACTGCTCAAAGGCGATGCCCCGCACATGAGACACAGCTGAGCCCACCCCGAAGGGCCCCCAAGCTCGCTATCGCCAGAAGCCTCCATATGGTGATAATAGCAATAGCAATTCAGCACACGGGCGATTAGGACAAAATCCCACCCGGGATGCCCCCACAGAGTCCCTTAACAAAAGGGGGGGGGGTACTGGACCGGGAGAAACCACACACAGGCCAAAGAAGGAAGCCTGTCTGAAAGACATAAGAATGAGCATCCCACAGCACATGCACAGCCTCAGAACAATAGAAATACGATACAAAAAACCCCAGGACCAGACTCACGGACCAGCGGGGGGCTTTCGGATCCCAGCCAGAAAATCCACAGCAGACAGCTGGTAGGAGCCAGGAGACTACGCAAGGCAGCAGCACCCCGCAGTGGCGGGACACAGTCGAGCGGCCGCCGGAGGCCGTCGCCGACCCCCGGCCCCGATGACAGGCCGAGAAGTCCCCGCTCCTATGAAGGAGAAGGAGAAGGGAAGGGAAGTGAAGGGAAGGGGGGGGGGGGGGCGGGGAAGCACACACACACATAGCCAAGATGGCACAAGTAGAGAAAAAAAAAAAATGGCAGACATACACATGTGCACACAAGTCGCAAGACACGCAATAAAGCATGTGGGATAGACAAAAGTGGTTTCTCCCTTCCCCGACCTAAGCTCACCATTAGCCTATGGCCGGCTACCCTTTTACCCTTTGGATACAGGGTCTGCGGCCCAGAGCATAGCTCTATGAACACCCGACCCTAGGTGTTCCCCTACCTTCACCTGAACCGACAGCCGGGGCTGGGAGGCAGAATGAGTCCTGGAACAGGTGGGAATAGGCTTGCAGGGCTGACGGGCTTGGGATGCCCCGCTCTCCTGTGAATAACCAAAGAGAAGTCTTCTGTCTTCGCAGTCAGGACTGCAGAGAAACTCTGGGGTTTCTGGGTAATTCCTGCCCTTTTATGGGCCGGGAGGAGCCACAAAGTCTTTCTGCAGTCGACTGCGCCACCTTGTGGCGGATTACACAAATCTAAAGAATTACAGATGAAGCAACCCGTGCAGGATTCCAGAAAAAAAGGGCAACAGGAGCAGCAGCCATAGACCTGCCCCTTGCAGTGCAGCCAATCAAAACCTTCCTAAGGATCAACAGGCAGCCATACTCCGCAACCTACAGTGGGGCTAATTTAACCCTTTCGCTGCCAGCCTACCTGCAGCATTTGCCACTCCCTGTTGCCAGACTGAGTTTGACTGTTTTGCGCTACACATGTTCAACTGTCATTTTCGAAAGGCTTTCCAGGGATTTCCCAGGAAAATTATATATTGTTTTTTTCAACAGAGTCTGGGCTTTAACATGAAATGTCTTGTTTGTGTTTTTTAGGTGTATTCTCAACATTTTTGGGTGAAATGTGTGAAAAAAAATAAAAAAAATATATTTTTTTACAATTTGTAGAGTTTTTTTGTAATAAAAAATGTAAGTTTGTCAATAAAATCTTATTGCGTGAGAAACCCCAATTTCTCCCGCTTACAGCGATACCACATATGTATAGGTAGACACCCTTTCCTGCCCAGAAGCCTTTTATAGCTGCTGGATGACAAATGGTTAATTAAAAAAAAAAATGACATAGGGTCCCCCTTCCCGGGGAGGGGGACCCCATTTTTTTTTGGATTTTTAAGGGTTAAAAACCCTTAAAAATCCAAAAAAAAAAATGACGTGGGGTCCCCCTTACCCAAAGTAACCAGCCCGGGACCAGCTATGGGGGCTTGTAGGCACAGAGTGGGGGGGCCAGCTTTGGTGGCCCCCCCACCCTGCAGCCTACGAGCCCACATAGCCTATGTGGGCCCGGGCTCTTCTGCCCCCCCCTGGCCTTTGGGGAGGCAGGTAATGGGGGTGCGGGGGTTAATGGCAATGCCACCCCCCCAGCCATGTGAACTGGTATAAGGGGTCTCATGGACCCCTTACCAGCTCACAAAGGGTTAACTGTAAAAAAAAAAACACCACACAATAAAAAAAAGTATTTTATTAAAAAAAAATAATTTTTTTTTACTGTACTTACCTTCGATTGCAAGCTCTTGTCCCTCGCCGCTCAGCTGACAGATGCCGGTGATCGGTACAGGAGAAGGAGGAGGCAGGAGATCAGAGGATCTCCTGCCACCTCCTTACCCTGTGCCGATCACCGGCATCTGAGAAGTTGAGAAGGGTGAAGCCAGATATCGGGGGCCGGGATGACGTCATAAGCCCCGCCCCCAAGGGGGCGGGGCTTAGCGGCAAGATGGCGGCCGCCATCGAGGATCAAAGGGGAGAGAGCCTCTCAGGCTCTCTCCTGAAGATCGGTAAGTCCTGGGGGGGGATCGGAGGCCCCCCAGGTGAAGAGGAGGGACAGCGGGAGCCAGCGCACATGGAGGTAAGTGAATGTCATTTTTATTTTTTTTTTTTTTTTACAGTTAGCAGCTGCTGCTGCAGAAGCGGGGGGGGGGGGGCGGCCTATTCCGGGGGCTCTCCTGGAGCCATCCGACCCCCCACGGGGGATCGGATGGCACCAAATTAAAGGGGAGACCCGGCCGGATCCAACAAGGGGTCAGGTGAGTATTTTTTATTTTTATTTTTTAAACTAGAAGCGATCAAAGTCAAGCACGTAACACCTACGGGCTTGGCACTTAAGGCCCAGCCAAGCCAGCACGTAGGTGTTACGTGCTTGGCAACAAAAGGGTTAAGAGACAAGGCACTTACCTGGAGCATGTAGGTGTGATAATCTTTAATGCGGTGCTGCCAGAACTTCTGAAGAGACAGGACGCTGCCGATGCCCATTTCGTGAAAGACTTGTTCCATGACGTCCGGGAAGGGCGTCTGGCCCAGCCTGGCCTCGCGGTCTGCGTTGTACCTCAGCATCTTGGTGAATTTCAGGCAGTACTCGTGGGCGATATCCGTGACGGTCTCCAGGACGCTTTCATTGGCGCTGTCGAAGCCGGCGTGGGCAAGTATGGTTGCCACGGACTGGTACATGAGCTGGCGGCACGAGTGGTAGCTGAGCTCCGTGACGGGTTCTCCTTTTCCCCTAACGTGGGAAATACAAAAAGGACAATAAGCGACAAGCACCCACTGGGATTGCCCCCTGGGATCTTACCCCCCCCCCCCCCCCGGGGGCATCCAAAATCGGGACCTAACCTTGGACCAAAATCGGGACCTAATGTTGTGACCATGTTAATTTCAGGGTGGTGTGCAAAGTAATCTGGGTTTGGAATGGCCGGCGCGGGTGTGCTCCCTGTTAGAGGGAAGCGCGAGATGCGTCGTCAGCGTGCTCGGAGCCGCTGTGGTTGTACGTCGCTTGGACGCGCATACCACAGCGGCTCCGAGCACGGCGATTGGACGAGCGGACGCACATGTGCCGTAGGAGCGAGGTGAGTTTTATCGGGCGTTCTGGGGGGTTCTGGGGTGCCCCGCGGAAGTGGACCAAAACCCAGGATAGTGAAAATCTTGGGTGTTGGTCCACTTTAAGCAAAAGACATATTCAATATATTAACACAAAATACCAGACCAATGGGGGTATAGCAGCACATCCATTCAAAGAAGGGGAGAAAAGCAGCAGGGACTCCTGTGCACGCGGCTACCCGTGCCGCTTCTGCTGGGTGAGGGGAATTAAAGAAATAAACAGTGCTCCTTTATACTTACCCTCAGCTGTGCTTTGACCAACCGCCGATCCAAATCCAGAGCCCGGAGCGCATTTGCGCTCCAGCACGAGCGACCTAAAGTGACGTCACCCTTCTGCCCATATTTGCGGGAATTGCAGTTGTTTTTAATCTTGTCTTGTATGATTGATTGTGTTGTGTGTATACATTTTGTGTGTACAATAAATTAACAATTTTTGTATTGACTCTATTGTATGGTGCTCCTCCTGTTATTGTATTTGAGTGAAGCACATTGGACTAATTAGGTGGTGCACCCCCTTCTGTGGCACTGTAATAAGTCAGCGCGGCATACACGACAGCGGGCGAGTGGACATTAGAGTGTGAGCTCCTCAGGTCCTTACCGATAGAAGTCGCTCTCGGGGTCACTGTGCCGCAGCTGGAAGGGCAGTTTGGGCACTTTGCAGTCCTGGGGCAGCAGGTCGTCGGGCAGGGCAGGGGACGGCGGCCGGACGGGGAGAGGTTCGCTCTCCTCCGCTTTGATGCCCTCGGCCTGCTGCTGGTTTTGCGCCTGAGCGGCGGCGATGAGGCCGTGCAGCTTGCGGTTGTGCTGGGTGAGCTGGATGGTGTGGATGGTGAGGCTGCAGGGCTCGGAGGGGACGTCCAGCATGGTAGTGGGGCGGGGCTTGTTGGCCGACGGCTGGTGTAACGGCGGCTCCTGCATCTCCACAGTCCTGAATTCTCTCTGGAGGAGGTCGAAGGAGCTTCTGCTGGCCTGCGCCCCCGAGGCCACCGGGATCTCGCCCCAATAGCGCATCATTGTACAGGTGGTCCTGGGTGTGATGTCACACAGCAACCCCGCCTCCAGCCATGATCAGGGACCAGCGGGCCAATCCTGAAGGATACCTTCCTCTGCCGCTATGCTGATCCTGGAGGGAAACACAAAACACAGGACTGTTAGTTTATTGTTTATAAAGCGCCATCATGATCTGTGAGTCTCAAAGGATTTTCCATCACCTTGGTTTTGGTACGCCTGACACATCCAGATTTGTGTGTGAAAGCCCTGGGATCGCCTTGCTGCTTACCTCGACCCACGCTCCCACGGTGCATGTGCTGGTTACTGTCCAATTACAACTGTCAGGCATCCTGAATTGGGGGGGGGGCCGTTTCCGCCCTGGGGTGTTTTAGACACTAGAGCCGGTTTTCTAGGGTTCTGTTCCGCTTTGGATGTGGACCAAAACGTATGAAGATTGGCCCGGGAATCTTTTATAGCTTTCTGGGCCAATCGCCATGGGTTTTCGATTCCTCCCCCCGGATGCCCGGCTGTGTGAAACCCCCCAGGTCACCCCATTCACTTACCTTCTTTCCCGATCCAACGCCGCATGCACAAGCCGCGACCGCATTTGTGATGCAGCCGTCAAGCTATTCTGACTGAACCAGCCTCTCGATTGGTTACAGGGGCCTCTCACCTGCCTGTCACCATGACACCCACAAACAGCTGAATGACCGATGCCTCTGTTTTTATCCCGGCTGTCAGTTTAACTTTCTGCCTTTACCACTGGCCTTAAAAGCGGAACAAAACCCAATCTAAAGATTCCAGTCTGCTCGCTGGCTTTCAATCCCCCCCCCCCCCCCCCCGAGGTTTCCTGAATCAGGATGCCCAGCTGTGTGCAACCCACCCCAGGGTGACAGTAAAAACTCATCTTTTCCCTCCTCCGAAAGTGCATGAGTGTGCTCTCGTCCAATAAGAGCCGTTTGCCGATTGTTTACAATGGGGAGCGCTGCCGCAAACAGTGCATGCTCCGCACTAAATTCAGAGCCCTTTGCCGAATGATGTATTCGAGACAACAGGGTTTCAAACAGCAACATGAAACAAATCGGTCAAATTCGCTTTAAAGCAGAACAAAACCCAGGATTGTGACTACCCCAGGTTTTGTTTCTTGATCCTTGTGCATCCCAGGTCGGTGAAACCCCTCAAATTGTCCAAAAAACCTACCTTTCTCCAGTCCTACCACAAGTGTGGGCTCTCAGCCAATCAGTGCCCGCATCCTCAGCATCCAGAGGCTCAGACGCGGTCCCCCGCCAACCATTCAGGTAGACGGGGCGGGTGAGCGTGCCTGCGATATTGATTGCCGAGCGCCCAGAGCCCGCGCATGCGCCAGAGTACCGGGGAAGGGTGTTTACTGTACGATTTGGGGGGTTTCACACAGCGGGGAATCCCAAATCGGGGGGAGGAGCAAAACTCGGGATTTGTTCCGCTTTAATGCTCGGCAATCAGCACCGTTTATGGCAATTAGTAGCAAAAGCGGCTGCTATCAATAGTTGGGCGTGGGAGCAGGGCCGTATTTGTTGTTCATGGTGCCCTAGGCACTTTAAGTGTTTGCGCCAAATTTTTCAAGTTAGGTCACGGTCCATAGAAAAAAAGTGTGTAGGAGGAAAGGGTGCGATGGCATACCTCCCACGTGTCCCTTGGAGGGACTGTCCCTCTTTTGGGTCCATGTCCTCTTTCCCTCGTTGTTCTCATTTGTCTCTCTTTGAGGTGTAACATGCAGATCTGCAGCAATAAATGATTCATTTGCCTATTCAAAGTGTTTCTATTGTTGTAACTGTTATGCCCTATCTCCTATCCATCAATCAATGAGGGGGCGTGGTTTAATTTACAAATTGTCCCTCTTTCCCACCCTAAAAAGTTGGGAGGCATGCAACGGGCTAGATGCAGAGTATGTGTGTGGAGGAGGGCACAAAGGGGGAAATGCAGGGAGGCAGACATGCATGTTCCAACTGTTACTGTATTCTGACATACAGGAGTCACATGACCAAAGCAGTGGAGGGGAGATGCTCTGGCCCGTGTTCAACCCATTGCACCCCCCCTTCACACAAATACACTCTTCATCCTTCTGTGGCTGGGGGGTGCTTGTTGGGAAGTTCATTGAATTATGGCGGATATATGCACTCCACACCAAAAGATAGTTTGCAATTAAAATATATTTATATAGTAAGTTAACACAGGTAAATACATGATAATAGGTAATGCCACAATATGTTGAACTTCACAATTTAGGCTATGTACAAAAGGATTCTGTTGTATAGGATGGAGTACAATATTCCAGGATCGTGGATCTCCTCAGAAAAAGAAAAGATAGCATGTAACTCTAACATATAGATATGTCTATAGTACGGCTATAGTGAAATAAACAGTATTCACCATTGTGGTCTATGAGGAGTTCCAGTTCTGGTCCTGAGGAGTGAAGAAGGAGGGGTGGAGAGGTGACTGGCCAGGGTGCGTTAAGGACAACAACAATATACAGTAATATAAGTATATAGCAATAACAGTGATTTCCTGGTCAGTCTAGCCTTCATCCTCCCAGAGAAATATGAGGTATCACAACATGCATCTAACAGGTTGAATCATGACGCGCATCATAATAGGTATGACAATACAATGACATAACAATTACCACAAGTGTGGAGAAAAGTGATCGCAAGAACCTGTAGCCTACGTTTCGGAACCCACTGGTTAATTTGCCAAGGCTGCCTTGACTGTTAGATGCATGTTGTGATACCTCATTTTTCTCTGGGAGGACGAAGGCTAGACTGACCAGGAAATCACTGTTATTGCTATTTACTTTTATTACTGTATATTGTTGTTGTACTTAAACCGGACCTTCAGCGTGATTTAATGAAAAGCCCAAACTTTAAAAAAACGGTTCCCCAGCATCTAAAATTAATATATTTTACGTTTTTAGTCACTAACTTGTTATTTTTTTCCCCCACTGGGCTGCAGCTCTGTTCAGGAATTTAGGATACGGGCGCCACCATCTTGACTCAGAAGCATCACACATACTGAGGAGAGGAGAGTGGGATAAGGTACAGGGGGGGCGGGTTATAGCTGTGCTTTGCTCAGACAGAGCAGAGCTGGGGTCAGGTAACGGTCAGCAGTCCCAGAATGCAGAGCAGCACAGTCAGGGGGCACTTCCTGTTTGCAGGCTGCCTGATAAGATGGCGGCTTCCATAAGCCGCCATCTTGGATGTTTAAAGGCTCATAACATGCAGTAGAGGCAGGTAGGATGATTTTTAATGTGGACAATCTGTATGTACAGGGTGTGGGAAACATATACGATAGACTCTTATTCAGAGTGAAGGTCAGCTTTAACGCATCCTGGGCAGCAGGGTGGATTTGATTTAAATCGAACTGATTTAAATCACGATTTAAATCACGATTTAAATCACTAGTCAGTAAGGCTTGATTTAAATCAGTGATTTAAATCAAAGTTTCTACCTAAACTAGTTCTTGGTATTTTAACATGCAAGTAGATGAAGATTTTTAGAATCACTTTTTATATTACTTTTTTCTCCCCAGTTTAATGGGTTAATCATTCATATTTGGACACCACTGTTCTGTTGTACTTAGGAAGGAGAAAAATAATCCTGACCTTAATAACAATTTAAATAGATTTATTCAACTGAAACAATAACAACATTACAGCATAAGTTATTTGCTTAAACAAACATCCATGTTTTGTTAACTAATTTGGCTAAACAAAATATATATATATTTTAAGAAACTTAGACTGTCAGCCCAGCCGACACATGAAAAACGTAAATCCTACTGTCCCTGCTGTCCTCTGTAGCTCACTAGTCATAGGTTCGTAGAACAATAGGATTAAGGTCTTTTTCTCAACTCTGTTCATGTTGTAACATTTTTGCTGTGAAGAAGAGGCTGGGACCTCTGCGGAGTCAAATTCAGTTTTGAGAACTGCGTAAGTAAAGCGAGCGTCTGTGATAATATAGGAGAGAAACTGCCCACTAATCCTACAGAAACCTCTGGAAGAGCATGGCATTGTGAACGTTACACATATACAGCCTTTATTCTACTGAGTTAAACAACTCAGCTTTATCTCATGATGGAAGAACCTTTGGATGGTAAAATATTTTCCTCAAAAAGCAGTTAATTGAAAAAAAATCCGATTTAAATCAAAAAAATCCGATTTAAATCAAAAAAATCCGATTTAAATAAAAAAAAATCCGATTTTTTTGATTTTTAAAAAAAAAACATTGATTTTTATCCACCCTGCTGGGCAGTCACCTCTCCACTCCTCAGGACCAGTACTGGAACTCCTCATAGACCACAACGGTGAATACTGTTTATTGCACTATAGCCGCACTATAGACAGATATATCTATATGTTAGAGTTACATGCTATCTTTTCTTTTTCTGAGGAGATCCACGATCCTGGAGATTGTGCTCCATCCTATACAACAGAATCCTTTTGTACATAGCCTAAATTGTGAAGTTTAACACAGTGTGTCATGACCTATTATTTAGGACAAAAGTAGGAAGAGAGACCTGCACTGCTACAGTAATACAAAAAAAGGTGCTGGCTCGAGGTGCGCACCCACTCAGGGATAAATATCGACCATGCAAAATATGGCTCCCAGAACAGCCAGAACGCACCCTTAATATAAATGCCGCACACTTAAGATAAAGAGTCAACATTTTATTCTAATAAGCGCATACCAACAAACATATAAGACACACGTTTAAAAAACACAATTAAAGCTGGATATATTGGGCCCCTTATAACGATCGATATCAACGATCAATATCAATTGATATTCGTTACAAGGCGCCCGATATATCCAGCTTTAAAGTGGACCAACACCCTCCCATGATCAGACCGATCAGACCCCTGACTGCGGGGCACCCTGATCGGGGGGTGCCCCGCTGTGTGAAACCCCCCAGAAACCCCTAAATCCCTACCTTATCCACGATCCAGCGGCGCCCGCCGCCACACGCGCGCCCCTCTAGCAGGACGCGCACCCGCGCTGGCCATTTGTGAATGCCCGGCGCGGGCACGCACCCTGTAAGAGTGACGCGCGGGAGGCGGCGGCGGGCGCGCTCTCTTCGTCGCTGCCTCCCGCTTGTCCGTCGGCGGGGATTGGCAGCGGCGGTCACGTGGGAGCGAGGAGAGGTGAGTTTTTCCCACACAGCGGGGCACCCCCGATCGGGGTGCTCTGCCGAAGTGGACCAAAACCCAATATAGTCAAAATCCTGGGTGTTGGTCCACTTTAATTGTGTTTTTTAAACGTGTGTCTTATATGTTTGTTAAAGACAACAAAAAATGGGGCCGTCAGACTAAGCACCCAATGATCCGGGAAAAAATGGTGCCGCACCACTTCAATTATAATATGTATATTGGATCTTTATTAATTTATTTGAAACCATGCATAACATGACATACTACATAAATTTAAAACCACTTAAAAAACATTGGATGTTGTCCTAGCTGGCTAATTCATAATATTGTATGACATAATATAGCAATGAGCATAATAGGTTCCCTAATGTTACCCTGAAGAAAAATACTCATAAAAATGCAAAATTGATACGCAAACGACGCGTTGCGTGGTCAGGACATAACCACTTCGTCAGGCCTGACGAAGTGGTTATGTCCTGACCACGCAACGCGTCGTTTGCTACATATATCGTTGGATGCTGGCTACAAATCATACGGTGATGTAAACTTTTCATTTTTTATATTCATGCTAGTTCCCAGTATAATGTTGAAACTCTTAGCACTTTATTTAAAGTGGACCAACACCCAGGATTTTGACTATCCTGGGTTTTGGTCCACTTCGGCGGGGCACCCCGATCGGGGGTGCCCCGCTGTGTGAAACCCCCCAGAAACCCCAAAAAACTCACCTCTCAACGCTCCCACGTGACCGCCGCAGCCAATCCCCGCCAGCGTCCAGGCGGGGATCAGGAACGTCCAAGCCGCTTCCGCCACCGCCGCCTCCCGCGCGTCACTCTCGGCGCGCGCGCGCCCCCGCCGGCCATTCACAGAGGGCCGGCGCGGGCACGTCTGGAGGGGCGCGCGGAAGGCGGCGGCGGCGGATCAGGTAAGATGTTTTTGGGGTTTCACCCCGCGGGACATCCCGATCTCGGATGTCCCGCGGGGTGGGAGGTGATCGGCCCGGGAATCTTATAGATTTCCGGGCCGATCACCCCTGGGTGTTGGTCCACTTTAAGGGAATCGGACTTGATTGTCCGCACACGCTGACTCTCAAGCACAGCACTTAGCACTTTAATCTGCAGCAAGTTTTGCACATAAATCTGTACACAGTTTTACATTGTTTAATCAAATTTGATATTATATTGTTGTTGTCACATTGTTTTAATATTTCTTGTTGTCACGTTGTTCACAATTATTTCACGTATCAGTTTTGCATTTTTATGAGTATTGTTCTTCAGGGTAACATTAGGGAACCTATTATGCTCATTGCTATATTATGTCATACAATATTATGAATTAGCCAGCTAGGACAACATCCAATGTTTTTTAAGTGGTTTTAAATTTATGTAGTATGTCATGCTATGCATGGTTTCAAATAAATTAATAAAGATCCAATATACATATTATAATTGAAGTGGTGCGGCACCATTTTTTCCTGGATCATTGGGTGCTTAGTCTGACGGCCCCATTTTTTGTTGTCTTTGAGATACCACCAGACAATTGGTGGCTGAATCCAGGTGGGAAGCCTGCACGCACGTAATCAATTGAGGTGGTGCGGAGTAAATAGGTTGTCTTATACGTTTGTTGGTATGCGCTTATTAAAATAAAATTTTGACTCTTTATCTTAAGTGTACGGCATTTATATTGTGTTAACTTACTATATAAATATATTTTAATTGCAAACTATCTTTTGGTGTGGAGTGCATATATAACCGCCATCATTCAATGTACTTGTCAATTAGGGTGTAAGGTGGAGGAAACACCCTGGATATATATTTTGCACCACATATGATCTTCTTTATCCTTGATGTCTTAGTATTATAAGGTGTGCTCAGACCAAGACTATATTAATACTGGGTGCTTGTTGGGAGGCATTAACTTACAGGATATGAGAGATTTCTTTTCTTTACTACAGTAGTAAGGGCAGCACCCCCCCCCCCCTTCCAGGTTGCCACCCTAGGCACGTGCCTAGAGTTGCCTATTGGTAAATACAGCCCTGCATGGGAGCGCGTCACAGTCCAAAGACGCCGTGGCAGATTATTTACATCACCAAGTAAGGCCCTGAAAAAGGGGATGCCCCACAGAAAACTAACATTGAGCCCTGGAATCTTTTAGAATCCAGGGCTGGTCCCTACAGCGGTTCGTTCCGCTTTAACCCCGTGTTTACCAGTCAGCAGCATACCTCCCAACTTTTCAGGGTTTAGGCCACGCCCCCTCATTTAGGGATGGATAGGAGATGGGGTGTAACAGTTACAACAATAGAAACGCTTTGAATAGGCAAATGAATCATTTATTGCTGCAGATCTGCATGTTACACCTCAAAGAGGGACAAATGAGAACAACGAGGGACAGGGGGACATGGACTCAAAAGAGGGACAGTCCCTCCAAATCAGGGACACTTGGGAGGTATGCAGCAGTTAAACCGGACCTTCAGCATCATTTAATGAAAAACCCAAAGCCTTAAAAAACTATTCCCCAGCATCTAAAATTAATATATTTAATGTTTTTACTCATTTACTTTTTATTCTTCCCCTCACTGGGCTGCAACTCTGTTCAGGACTCTAGGATACGGGCGCCGCCATCTTGGCTCTGTAGCATCACCTGCTGAGGAGAGAAGAGAGGTCAAAAGTGCAGGGGGCGGGGTTATAGCTGTGCTTTGCACAAACAAAGCAGAGCTGGTGTCAGGAAAAGGTCAGCAATCCCAGAATGCAGAGCGACACAGTCAGAAGGCACTTCCTGTTTGCAGGCTGCCTGCACCTCCATGGGCCGCCATCTTGGATGTTTAAAGTCTCAGAAAATGCAATAAATGCAGGTAGGATGATTTTTAATGTGGGCAATCTGTATGTACAGGGGGGAAACATATAAAATAGGGTCTTATTCAGGGTGAAGGTCCGGATTAATGTGGGCAATCTGTATGTACAGGGTGTGGGAAACATATAACATAGGCTCTTATTCAGAGTGAAGGTCCGGATTAATGTGGGCAATCTGTATATACAGGGAGGAAACGTATAAGATAGGCTCTTATTCAGGGTGAGTGTCCGGATTAATGTGGGCAATCTGTATATACAGGGAGGAAACGTATAAGATAGGCTCTTATTCAGAGTGAAGGTCTGGATTAATGTGGGCAATCTGTATATACAGGGAGGAAACGTATAAGATAGGCTCTTATTCAGGGTGAGGGTCCGGATTAATGTGGGCAATCTGTATATACAGGGAGGAAACGTATAAGATAGGCTCTTATTCAGGGTGAGGGTCCTGATTAATGTGGGCAATCTGTATGTACAGGGTGGGAAACATATAACAGGCTCTTATTCAGGGTGAAGGTCTGGATTGATGTGAGCAATCTGTATGTACAGGGTGTGGGAAACATATAAGATAGGCTCTTATTCAGAGTGAGGGTCTTATTCAGAGTGAGGGTCCGGATTAATGTGGGCAATCTGTATGTACAGGGTGTGGGAAACATATAAGATAGGCTCTTATTCAGGGTGAAGGTCCGCTTTAACCCTGTGTTTACCAGTCAGCAGTAAGTCCCCTTACCTGAGAGACAATGGCCACACACAGTACAGTCATACTCACTGACCCCCTCAGATAGCACGACCAGCCTGTGGGGTGACCCGGACACCATAATGAGCGCATAGAAGGTGCATAAAGAAAGAAAAGACAAACCGCAGAGCATGCTGGGAGTTGTAGTTCTTCCAGGGACTCAGGGCGCCCTTGCATTCGCAGGGACTTCCGCCGCGCGTCACGTGATTCCAAGCGAGGCGACTTACGTGACAGCAGCCAGGCCACGCCGCCAACGCGAGTCACGTGACAGCAGCCAGGCCACGCTGACGCCGCGAGTCACGTGATAGCGTCCGCTCTGTTCCTGTCTCCCTGGTGACGCCGCGCTTCGTAAACCGGAAGTAGTTCCCGGCGCGTTTTCCGGTTTTGGGTCGTGCGTGCGGCTCACGTCTTTTTGTGTGTAGAAACAAGCAGCGAAAGTGGCGTTGGATACATGGAGGCCGCTCGGTTGGACCCCGAGGGCGGGGAACGGCTTGCCGGGGCCCTGGAGGATGGGGGGAGCGATGCCTCCGGGGCCCATGAGAAGCCCGGCGATGGGACCGAGAGGACCAGTCAACATGGGACTGCTGAGGAGCCCGGGGACTGCGCTCATGGGGGGCCCGGGACTATTGGGGGCACACCCAATCATCAGGGAGCCAGGAGCTCTTATGGGCCCCAGGCCCCTGCCTCCAGCAGCAATGAGGGGCCCAGGGATGACAACCCTGAGGGGCCCCAGAGTCCCTCCTGGAGCAGGACTGATGGGCCCCGGAGGTCTGAGGGGCCCCCAAGTCCAGTCAGTAGGAGCGCTGAGGGGCCCCAGAGTCCATCCCGGTGCGGGGCTGCTGGGTTCTGGAGCAGGGATGAGGGGCCCCGCAGTCCCAGGGATGAGGGGCCCTGCAGTCCCAGGACTGGCGATGATGGGCCCCAGGGGCCGACCGCCGGTGCCAATGGGAGGCCCCACAGTCCATGGATTGGCAACGATCCGGGGCCCCAGTGGCCAGGCACCGCTGGCCCCAGGGATGATGAGAGCTCCGGCCTTACCGGGGACAGCAAGGGCCCCAATGCTGCAAGGCAATGGCCTGCTGAGGACCCCTGCGGGTCCAGGACCGGCTCTCAGGGGCCCAATGCTTATGGGACAAATGCCCCAGCGGAATCCAATCATGCCCGGGGGAATGCTGCCTCAGAGAAGCCCCTTAGCCCGGGGGGTGGGCCCAATGGGGATGCCAGGAGTACCGAACCCTTTAAGAAACCCGTCGCTCCTCTCCGGGCCGACAGCCATGAAAAGACCCTGGAACCCCGACCTCAACCCGCAGCCCCATCCCAACTTCCTGGATGCCCAAGCGGGGAAGCGGCCCCGAATGTCAGCTCCAGGCTTCCCTCCGATGCCTACAAAGCCGGCCCTGCTATTCCCTATGGGGAGCCTGACTGGTCAGGCCGGCCCCAGGCCCTTTACAGCCTGGAGGTGCTGAAGGGCGGTGCCATCCTTTCCACCAAGAGCCTGAATGACAGCAGCTGGGTGGTGGTCGGACGGCTCCCGATCTGCCACCTTCCTTTGGAGCACCCGTCCGTCTCCCGCTTTCATGCCGTGCTCCAGTACCGAGCCGTTCCCGGACCCGAGCCCGACCAAGAGACCGGCTTCTATGTGTACGACCTGGGCAGCACCCACGGGACCTTCATCAATAAGCAGAAGATCCCGTCCAAGACCTACTGCCGCTTCCGTGTGGGGCATGTGCTGAAATTCGGAGGCAGCACCCGACTATTCATACTCCAGGTGAGGCACTTAACCTGTGGAATAATACTGGGAATATACTCCTAGATCTCTGACAGGCGGGCCCGGAAATGGCTGCACGCCATTTATGAACTTGGCGGTCTTGGCTAAGCATGATTGTAGCCTTAAAGTGGGCCAACACCCAGGGGTGATCGGCCCGGGAATCTATAAGATCACCTCACACACCGCGGGACATCAGAGATCGGGATGTCCCGCGGGGTGTAACCCCCCCCAAAACCCCGAAAAATCCTTACCTCTCCAGCCGCTGTTGCCGCCGCCGCCTCTCTCGCGCTCCTCTAGACGTGCCCGCGCCGGCCGTCTCTGAATGGCCGGCGCGGGTGCGCACACGTCAAGAGTGACGCGCGGGAGGCGGCGGGCGCGATCCCTTGTCCGTCGGCGGGCATTGGACAACGCACTCACGTGGGAGCGTGGAGAGGTGAGTTTTCGGGGTGTTTGGGGGGCTTTCAGGCAGCGGGGCACCCCAAATCGGGGTGCCCCGGGGAAGTGGACCAATACCCAGGATAGTCAAAATCCTGGGTGTTGGTCCACTTTAATGTGGTCAAAATCCTTCTTCAGTACTTGTTCAGGAGCTGCTCTCTTGTGTCTGTCTCTCTGCCCCCCATTTCTGTTAATCTCCTGTCTCAGAAAGAAATGGAGGGGGGGGGGGGTCAGACACAAGGGAGAAGCTCCAGAACAAGTACTGAAGAAGGAGCCTCTCTCCTATACCATTATATTCTTTCTCTCTCCTATGCCCTTATATTCTGCCTCTCGCTTCTACTGTAATTGTCTTTTTCTTTCTCGCCCTGTCTCCCTCTCAATTTCTCTCTCCTATGACCCTTTATTCTGCCTCCCTCTCTCCTGTTTGTCTTTCTCTTTTAATGGTCTTCAGAAATATTTTGATAGTAGCACAGGCTTGTCTCATTGTCTCAGGCTACACGTTGCACTGTCCCAAACTTCAATCCGTTTTCAAAAAGATCCTGTAGTTCTAAGGTTTTAGTAAAATTGTTAGAGCATTGGTGATGCAGAGAAACATTGAGGAGAAACTGGGTGTGGCAACAGCGATGTGATGTAAGAGCACTGTGTGCTTTACATATTCTTAATGGACAGTCACTAACGCGTGTGCCCAAGACTGCTCTGTATCATAGTGAAAAAAAGTGCATTGTTGTGCCTCTAGTTCAGGGGTGGGCAATTTATTTTTTCCATGGGCCACATGAGAAACTAAAAATATTGTGGAGGGCCGCTGAGCTAGGGGCGTCTAAGCGACATCTAAGCTCAGCGGCTCCGAGTGCGCTGGCGGCCGCATCTCGCGCTTCCCTCTAACAGGGAGCGTGCCCGCGCCAGCCATTCACATGCTAGAGGGATAGCGGAGATGCGCCCACGCATGCGCCGTTGGACGGGGAAAGAAGGTAAGTTTATGGGCAACTTGGGGGGGTATCTCACAGCGGGGCATCACAATTTTGGATGCCCGGCGGGGAGGGGATCTATAAGATTCCCAGGCTGATACAGCAGGGTTTTGCTTTAAACATTCTGGTGTGATCATTTCCCAACCAATCAGACGCCCTTGGCTTCTGGCAGTCTGGAAGGAGAGCTCAGATAAGGTTTGGCCCCCCTTCCGGTCAGATGCTTCACACAGAGTTGTATTTAGAATGGCTGTTGTGTGTTTTGTGGCCCCCTGCATGCACTCAGACAGCTCTGTTTCCTCACATGTTTCAGACACAATAGCAATGGCGAATACCGGCTCATCGAGTCTGGCGCGTTCTCTCTTCCTCTCTATTCACTACAACTGAGAGGGCTCGTCAGGCTTCCGCACAACCCCTTCATTGCAATGAATATAGAGGGTGTGGCAGTGCCTCTGCTTGATTGCAGAGGGGAACAAGTCAGTAATTGTCCAGTCACTGTGGGATTTGATCGAGGCTGGGTTTTTTGCCTGGTCAATCAATTTTGTGGAAATGGACCAAAATTCTATTGTGACACCCGCCCCCAAAAAAGTGCCTTTCCTTCAGTTCCAATCAGTGCTAATTAATGCACAGCATTCTGCTCTGGCTGTATCCCCCCCCCCCCCCCCAAGCTGCTGGCACGCCGAGCTTGTGCTCCAGTTGTATGTCCCCAGACTCCCAGCAAAGTGGGTACGATGACATGCCTGAAAAATTTGGGTGCAACACTGTTAATCGCCTGTTTCAGATTAAGTTGTTTTTGTGAATCAAACCGAATTGGGTGCACCTCTACTTGGGTCACTGATAATAGAACTGTGGGTGGTGGGGGGGGGGCTGAGCTGCTTGGGGCCCTGGAGCAGGTGCCTAATAGCACCAACAGTGATCTGTCCCTCTGTGCCGCAACTCGGCATCGAAATGTTGCTTTAGGGGGAGCAGTAAATGTACATGACTGTAAGCAAGATTGTACAGATGTCTTCATTGGTTGCCTGTGTCTCTAGGGCCCAGATGAGGACCAGGAAGCAGAATCGGACCTAACAGTCACTCAGATCAAGGAAGCGCGACGGCAGCGAGAGAGCCTACAGCGAAAAATGCTGGGTGACGACTCTGATGAGGAAAATGACCTTCCTGAGGAAGAAGGCAAAAGACCACAGGCCAGGCCAGCGGATGAGTCTGGCTGCATGTGGGGAATGGGTAAGATGACTGTTTATTAATGTGGACCTACAGTGCCTATTTGGCAGGGTGAGTCCTGATTTACAGGGACACTAAATTAACCTAACCTCCCCCCAGCACCATCACTGAGCCCTGCATTGGAAATATTGTTATGTTGCAAAACTGCATCCATTAGGGAAGTTTTCACTATCCCAGGGGAGGGCAATTTTTTTTCCATGGGGCCACATGAGAAACTAAAAATATTGTGAATGGCCGGTGTAGGCGCGCTCCCTGTTAAAGGGAAGCACGAGATGCGACCGACAGCCTGCTCGGAGCCGCTGAGCTAATACTCCGCTAAGATGTGCATGCCTCAGCGGCTCTGAGCACGCTGATTGGCCGAGCGGCCGCGCATGCGCCGTATGACCGAGGTGAGATGAGTTGACCCAGGCAATCTGGGGGGTTTCACATAGCGTGGTTTCCCGGGGAAGTGGACCAAAACCCAGGATAGTCAAAATCCTGGGTTTTGGTCCACTTTAAGCTTGGCAACAGCCCGAAGATGGCTTCCAGTCAGGGCACTTATGAGTCCCGCCCTCCACCCAGGCAAGATGGCGCCGGAGCCTACCTCCTTCTCCTCCCCTGGTTGGGCTCTTCACTGTCGGGCGCCCGCCCGTCCCTCTTCGCAGCGGGTCGGCGCCTCCCGCTCTGTACACAGGCGATCAATTAAGCAGCACTCGACCGACCTCTCGGCTTCCCTTGAGAGAAGGCGCCAGAGCCAAGCAGCGATCGGCTGCTGCTTAATCGATTTCCTGTGTACAGTCCAGGAGGCGCTGACCCGCTGCGAAGAGAGACAGGCGGGCAGCTTGCAGGCAGCACGAGCGGAGGGACTCCGCCAGCCAGCTCGGCACGGGCCAGTCAGACAATCAAAGGGCCGTATCCGGCCGCGGGCTGTACAATGCCCAGGTCTGCTCTTGCCCTAGGGGAATTTGGCCCAGCGGCACATCGGTGTCCTACCAGAGCCATTTGCCCTACCTATGCCATTCGACAACTGGCTCTGATGTTCTGAAACGGGGAGTGCAAGCGGGCGCCTCCCCAGCAGCACGTGCTGCCTTCCGAGTTGAATTGCTGGGGCGGGAGCATGCGCACAAGCCAATGACGCTGGGGATGCGGCCGCTCTCCCTCCCCATTGCAGAACATCAGTGCCATTTGCCGAATCACACGGGCACCACAAAGGGCTCTAATTAATTTAGGGCTCTCTTTAATTAGAGCCCACACAAGAACCCTCTAGGGCAGCCCACTTCCACTCACCTTTCTGGTGCTTCCACACCTTTTTCACGGGCTGCGGCCACATCTCTGCACCAAGGCTGGGGATGGCAGCACATCGCAGACCACAGGGAAACCGGACATGCGGTTGCTCCCACTTCCTTTATGCCAGCGATTGGTGGTTTATACTGTGATTAGAGGCTGAGCCTGTGCCGTGGGAGCGGCGGAAAGATATGTTTTGGGGGCAATCTGGGGGGGGGGGGTGTCGCACAGCAGGACATCCCAAATTGGGTTGGCCCAAGAAAGCATACCCCCCAACTTCCCCCAGCTGAGGAGCGGTGAGGCATTTAAGCTTGATGGCTTTGTAAAACAAAAAAAGGGTTTTAGTTACACCCAGGTTGCAGGTTTGAGTTTGCCAATTGGCTGAGGTGCGCTCCCACCCCCAGTCCCCCATCTGAATGGCTTTGTGCTGAAGCATGCCTCAGCTAAAAGAAAGCCGGGGATGCAGCCACAAAACGCTGTGGCAGCCCTGGGAAAAATAAGCTTCAAACAGTGGGATGCCCCAGAGGTAGACAAGCAGCCAGCCCGGGAGTCTAAAAGACTGCAAGGGTTATTCTCCCCTTTAACCAGTTTATTAAAAAAGCTTTATTGCTCTGTGTGCTGTTATCTGTCAATGCAGAACTTATAATGTGCACTACAAGATTCCAATAGCTGGTATTTCCTTGATGGTACTAATCTATTCTTGTGTCACAGGGGAGGACGCCATCGAAGATGAGAATGAGGAGAATCCCATCGCTCTTGAGTTTCAGGAGGAACGTGAAGCTTTGTACCTAAAGGACCCCAAGAAAACCCTGCAGGGCTTCTTTGACAGAGAAGGTAAAGCTTTTAAGTGCGCCAAAACCCACACCCCGACAGCTCCAGGGCCGCTGGATCCCCGAGGCATCTAGAATCAGGATGCCCCACTGTGTGAAACTCTCCTTCTTTCCCGGTCCAACAGCGCATGCGCGAGCAGCAGCCGCATCCCCATTATCCCTTCAGCAGGGCCTGTGCCCGCGCCAGGCATTTGTGCCTGTGCGGGTATGCTCCCTGTTAAAGGGTGGGGGGGATGCGGCCACCAGCGTGCTCTGAACTGCTTGCCTTACACCAGCTGTTTGATCATGAGGTGGGAGCCCATCCAAACACGCAGAGAGCATCGGAATGCTCTGTAGGACCAGAGAAAGGCGAGTTAGTTTGGGCGACCTGAAGGTTTCACACAGCTTGCCCGGGGGCAAGGACCAAAACCCAAGAGTGTCAAAATCCTGGGTTTTGGTCCACTTTGATCCTATACTCGGAAAGGAATTTCATGTCGCCAATCCCCAGCTCACTGTCCCAAAATTCTGAGCAGGGGGTTTTCATTGGATGAGAGTCCCCACATGCGTCGCTGGAGCCTGGACAGGGTGAGTTTCTATGGGTGAACTGGGGGGGTTTTACATTGTGGTGGACCCCGATTTGGGATGCTCTGGAGGGCTCAGAACAAAACCCAGGAAAGACTCAAAGAAAGTCAAGAAACACGGGCTATTTCAGGGCACTGGGCTAGGGATGGAAGGTGACGACATAAACTTCCTATCTGTGTGTAGGATCACTTCCATGACATCTGTTAACATATTGGTCCTTAAATTACCATGTAAGTAGACTGGCAGCGCCACTCCCCCTATTTGTATGGGAGCTGCCCTATTGAATTATTTTTTTGTTTTTACTGGAGAGAACAGCAGACGATATACAGCTCAGGTTGGATTTGGCTTAGACGTCCCAAAATCAAGCTAATGAGCAAGGAAGTCTGTAGGATAGGCCCTGTACACAGGGAAGCATTTGATTTCCTAACAGCTGCCCTATACCCACCTTGATCCAACTGATCCCAAGGGCCTCCAGCTGCTTCCCTGGTGTGACAGGGTTGAATGATTGACAGAGGAGCTCGTCATTGCAGCGTGTCCTCTTCTCCAGCCTGTGTAAACCACCAACCCCCTCCCCCCGACAAGCAACAGATAGGGATTTCAGATTCAATAGTAGAAGTGCCAGCTCATTGACAGGAAATGCAGCCCCCCCCCCCCTCAGGCAAAGGCTAGAGCGCTCACCTCCAAACTTGGTAGTAATCCAAGGACCATAGGAAAAGCCAGCCACATAGTAGTAGAGCAATTTTAAAAGTCCATTTTATTCCAAACTGGTTAAAAATCCGTCACAGCGGTATAGATAAGAGCAGCATAACAAGGTGTCCTTACACGTCTACGCGTTTCGGGTTCTCACCCTTAATCATGACAGAGAACAGGTTGCAGGACATACACTTAAAATACAATGTCAAATAATAATATAATCTAATGCATCTGTGAATGGGAGGAACGTACCTTTCAAATTCATTGTATGGGCGGCAGGCGCGCGCCGAGAAATCACATCTCGGTATGCACCTGAAGTGTAATAGACCCACCAATGGAGAGAAAGGAAACTGACGTAGGCGATTCTAACAGGACGAAAGTGCACAACGTCATACTACTGGCAACGTGTATTTTCATAGTAAGAGCCATTACTGGCGAAATATAACACATATATGTAACGGCTGTGTAATCAGCAAGCCAGCACAATGTATCATAAAGATGAATAGAAGGTATACTGCCAGTGACATTGAAAATGAAGCCATCAACTAGATAGGAATTTCACTTTTCTGTGTATTCCACACTGCTGTGTCTCACCCCCCCACCCCCCAGGTCACCTGATTCGGGGGGGGGGGGTCACACAGCGGAGCATCCCAAATAGGCCCCAAGGAGTTGAACTCGAATGGCTCTCAGGTCTTTTAGATCTTTGTGTAGTGAGTGCTCAGACCACCATTTTTCCTCAACCCGGTCTGTGAATCTGGGAGCTGCTCTTTGTGGCCTCTCATTGAAAACAACAAGCTCCTTTGTCCTCCAGGAACCATGCAAGAGGTGCCCATTGTTTTAAAGTGGACCAACACCCAGGATTTTGACTGTCCTGGGTTTTGGTCCACTTCGGTGGGGCACCCCGATCGGGGGTGCCCCGCTGTCTGAAACCCCCCAGAAAGCCCCAAAAAAAAACTCACCTCTCCCCGCTCCCACGTGACCGCACCAGCCAATCACAGCGCTCAGAGCCGCTGTGGTATGCGCGTCCAAGGCCGCCTGGACGCGCATACCAGCTCAGCTGGCTCTGAGCGCTGGAGGCCGCGTCTCGCGCTTCCCTCTAACAGGGAGCGCGCCTGCACCGGCCGTTTGTGAATTCACAAACGGCCGGCGCGGGTGCACGCCCTGCTAGAGGGAAGCGCGAGACGCGGCCGCGCCGATGGAACGGGGCTGAGGTAAGTTTTGTGGGCCTCCTGGGGGGTCCCTCCCCGCGGGACATCCCGATTTCGGATGCCCCGCGGGGAGGGATCTGATCGGTCCGGGAATCTTATAGATTTCCGGGCCGATCCCCCCCTGGGTGTTGGTCCACTTTAAATGGGAGCCGGTTGTACAGAGGCCACGCTCACCTGTGTAGCGGTAAGGTACTTGGATTTCCTAGTTACCTCTTGGACTTACTCTATGCTGGAATTTAAAGGAGTCATAAATGTATGAGGGCAATTAACAAACCTCACACTATTTCCCGAATGACTGAAGATTAAATCAGAATCAAGCAAATGTGATATTTATAGGCAGTTTGTCTATAACAATTATATATATATATATATATATATATATATATATTTTATTTTTTTCTGCACCAAAACGAATATAAAATCCCGTATAGTTAATTGAGTGTTATGTCTTGCAGGGGAAGAACTGGAGTTTGAATATGATGAGCGGGGCCCGGCATCCTGGATCTGCAGAATAAAGTATGTCCGCACAGATGGGCTTGTATATTGCCTTTAGTGATGGCCCAAAATAAATGTTGTTGTAAAGACAACTTTTACAGGGAGGTCACTGTTTATTTGGCCAGCCAGGGGCTTGCGTTCATCTGCAGCAAAGGCCCTTCTGCCTGCCATGCTCGCCCAGTTTTTATACAGACAAAGGAACTTGAATGACCATCCTGATTGGATGTTTGGGCATAATTCCACTGGACAATTCAAATGTGCACAACACATATAAACAGTAGGAAAAATCAAAGCAGCTGGACTTGCTGTGTTGTTAAAAAGGAACAACAGAGTCCCTGGAGTCTAAAAGATTCCATGGCCGTCCATGCCACACTCCTTGCATCCCGCATTGGAATGCCCCGTGGGGGGAAACCCCTCTAGATGCATTGGAATGCCCCGTGGGGGGAAACCCTTCTAGATGCATTGGAATGCCCCGTTGTGTGAAACCCCTCTAGATCCCCCGTTTCACTTACCTGATCACCACTAGCTGTGCGCGTACCCACACCAGGCCTCTCTAAATAGTCGTTGCGGACACACCACAGCGGGGGAAGCTGCCATCGGCGCGCCCGGCTCCCTAGCAGAGCTAAAGAAATCGAGCGTGCCGAGTGGACCAGTAGCCACTGCACCATGACATCTACTTATACTGGTCCTTTGCTCATACTTGTCTATGTTCTCCCTGTTTAGAGATCTAAAGCACAGTTTCTCAACCTGTGGTATGTGTACCCCTGGGTGTATTTCTTCTTAAATAAATTGTCACCAATAAATTGCCTGACAGATCTATGTGCTCCATTTGTGTCTTGTTTTTCTCAAAATGATCAATGTAAACCCCAAAGAACATACATTTATATCTGTATCCTTGGGTTTGTCTCCATGGAGGTGAGCAGGCCTCTTCTCAGTGATACAAGCATGGGGTAGGGGGAGCACACGCTGCTTTCTTATATATGCTAATTCAATGCACGTCCTGCCTGAACGCTATTTGTCCTTTCTGGCCGTTCTGCACACCCCCCTCCCCCTCTTCTCAAGCAATCTAATTGCCTACCAATGCTAAACATACAATGAAATATAAAAAAAAAATTGTTATAGTGTCAGAGCTTTCACCCAGGGGTGGTGTCTCCACGTTCCTCCAAGCCACTGCTGCCACCTCTTATATCACTCTCTGTGCAATATCTCACCCTTACTGAGCCTCTCTTTACCCCTCCTACGTTCCCCACAGCAGGTCAGGGGCCACATCCGATGGCACCGAGGGCCACATGTTGAGCATATGTGCTTTAGATTGTATGATTAAGAGCCCTGGGTGGCTTGAAACGCGTCACACAGGATTGTTTTTTCTGCTATAATTAGCCAATAGGATTGGATTTCCAAGTACTCTATATGGGCTGTTGACATTTTAAACGTCAGAATTAAAAGTTATTTTTTAAAGAATTTTTTGGCTGGACAACACACTGGACTTCCTTTAGAATGTCAAGAACTCCACATTTATTTAAAACAGACATAAACATACATTTAAAAATATTCAGATAGCTGGGATGTCTTTTATAGCAACCCGATTTCTGTGCAAATGACACCCTGTCAAAAAAAAAGATAACCTATTGTTGGTCTGGTGCCACTTCCTGTGGCGCGCACTTTAGACATAGCTATTTGAGCGGGTGCGTCCGCAGGCACACAAGGGTTGTTTCAGCTTTCTCTCAAAACATCCTTCGGGCAGCATACGCATGAGACCTCCGGGCTCCTCCCCTCAACTGGAACACATGACCACCGGCATAAAGTCTTGGCTCCTCCCTCCCTTCACCAGTTGGCTCCTCCCTCCCTTCACCAGTTGGCTCCTCCCTCCCTTCACCAGTTGGCTCCTCCCTCCCTTCACCAGTTGGCTCCTCCCTCCCTTCACCAGTTGGCTCCTCCCTCCCTTCACCAGTTGGCTCCTCCCTCCCTTCACCAGTTGGCTCCTCCCTCCCTTCACCAGTTGGCTCCTCCCTCCCTTCACCAGTTGGCTCCTCCCTCCCTTCACCAGTTGGCTCCTCCCTCCCTTCACCAGTTGGCTCCTCCCTCCCTTCACCAGTTGTTTCCGTGTTCCTCCAGAGAAAGGAGCATGACCACTGGCTCCTGGACCGATGGGTTCAGGTGAGTATTTTCCGGTACTGTGGGCCTAAGCAGGAGGTTCATTTCCCGATCCCGAAGACTTTAACTTATGTCTGGGGCCCGGGATACCCTAGGAGATTTTGTGGCCAAGATCTCTTTCTTTGTATATGGTTTCTTTTTACAAAGTGGGGTAAGTGAGTATTTTCCTCTTTTGAGGACACTTGTGCAGGTTGAGACCAGGGTTACCGGACCCTTAAGTTATATTGGGCTTTTTTTGTAAAAAAAAAAAATTTTGTATGTGCTGTGCCTTTAAGGGGCGGGGAAGTGACGTCAGCAACTTCTTGCGCTTTTCACCTTACCTGCGGACGGTCGGCTTCAGTGTTTTTAATATATTTTGTGAGAAAATGCATTAATGTCTCATTAATTGTTTTCACTTGCTGCAATTCAGCACCATCTGTATCTGTTCAAACTTTTTTTTTTTTTTTTAAATGCACAGCTAATTATGAAGCTGAATCACATTTGAAGCACATTTTCCCCCCAAAAATAAAAAATAAATACGGTGAATGCTGAATCAACCCTATCGTAAGGGAGTTGATTGACCGAGGGAGTGCTGTCCAAAGTTCAATGAATCTCACAAAGCTCAGGAGGTTTCCCATCAGAATCCCCAGGTTTCCATTGGTGATCGAGTTTGTAATAGAAGGCAGAGGAGCTCAATTTCCTCGTCCACAGGGCTGGGGGGTAATATGGACACTTGGGGCAGCAGCAGGTAAGTTGCCTGACACTGGCATTTCCTGCTCTTAATGGAAAATCTATTTACCCTTTTCCCCCGTTCCTATGGTGCTTACATGGGCCTGTCGGCCAAGCAGCGACGCTCGCTCCATTTAGATTCCCTTGACGTAAGGAAATCTGAATGGGTCGAGCACCACTGGCCGCATCGCCGTCTGGACTGTGGGTGTGCCCGCACCGGCCATTCAGAAGGGCCTGGCGCTTGCCCACATCTAGATATAGGTATGTTGGGGACGCGGACATGATGCGGCAAGGGAGTGAGTAGATTCGGAGGCGAGTAGATTCGGAGGCGAGTAGATTCGGAGGCGAGTAGATTCGGAGGCGAGTAGATTCGGAGGCGAGTAGATTCGGAGGCGAGTAGATTCGGAGGCGAGTAGATTCGGAGGCGAGTAGATTCGGAGGCGAGTAGATTCGGAGGCGAGTAGATTCGGAGGCGAGTAGATTCGGAGGCGAGTAGATTCGGAGGCGAGTAGATTCGGAGGCGAGTAGATTCGGAGGCGAGTAGATTCGGAGGCGAGTAGATTCGAGTAGATTCGGAGGCGAGTAGATTCGAGTAGATTCGGAGGCGAGTAGATTCGAGTAGATTCGAGTAGATTCGGAGGCGAGTAGATTCGAGTAGATTCGAGTAGATTCGGAGGCGAGTAGATTCGAGTAGATTCGAGTAGATTCGGAGGCGAGTAGATTCGAGTAGATTCGAGTAGATTCGGAGGCGAGTAGATTCGAGTAGATTCGAGTAGATTCGGAGGCGAGTAGATTCGAGTAGATTCGAGTAGATTCGGAGGCGAGTAGATTCGAGTAGATTCGAGTAGATTCGGAGGCGAGTAGATTCGAGTAGATTCGAGTAGATTCGGAGGCGAGTAGATTCGAGTAGATTCGGAGGCGAGTAGAGGCGAGTAGATTCGAGTAGATTCGGAGGCGAGTAGATTCGAGTAGATTCGGAGGCGAGTAGATTCGAGTAGATTCGGAGGCGAGTAGATTCGGTGACCGGGGGGGGGGGGGGGGGCGGATTTACATGGCGTGGCATCCAAATTCAGATAGACTCAAGGAGGTGTCGCTCCTCTTTAACCTCCCTGGCGTTCTGATTCTATGTGCAATTTTGTGCACAAAGCGTCAGGATGACGTTTAAATCTGCCGCCCAGTTCCGCCCCCATGAGCCTCTGCGGCTCACAGAGACGGAACCAGGAAGTTAGACGGACGCCGCTGCCGGGGCTCTCACCTGTGATCACAGCGGGGACATCGCTGGATCGCAGGGAAAAGGTAAGGAGACTGCTCCTCTGCCCAATCTACCCCGAGCGTGACCGAGTTACCGCAGCGAAAATTAACCCCGAGTCACGCTCTGGAAGAGGCAGGGAGGTTAAAGTGGACAGTCAAAAATGACTTAAACCAGACCGACGCAACAAACGGCGCTCATATTCATCCCTCCCCGGGGCAATTTAGATTGCTGCACATAAAAATTCATGATGTAAATTTTAGAAACAAGATGGCGGCTCACGCGTTTGCCGGCAGCCTGCAAACAGGAAGTGCTGCTGGACTGTTACTGTGCGTTGTCGGGTGAATCCAGGTAGCAGCATGGCTGAGATGCTGGGAGAGGAAGCTTCAAAATGGCTGCTACCTTTCTTTTCAAGCGGTGCCGGGCTGTTGCTCTGGTTTAAATTGTATCATCCGCTTTTAAATCGGAGGTCCGGTCTCCTGGTATTCCCATTCCTCCCTCTCCAGACGCTGAAGCAGGATGAAAGGGTTAAAAAAAAAAAAAAAATGGGGGACCAGACATCTTCTATTTGCTCTGCACCTTTGCTGATTGGACAACTTATTCTTAAAGGATTTCAATAAACATGGATGTTTATCCATGAAATGTTCCGGCACGTTTTTTCTTTTGGTCCATAACACAACTTTATTGACTGTTGTAATCCCTGTAGTTCGCAAAGGCAGGCTTAGTAATGGAAACGGTCATGTGACCGCTGCTTTGCCTTAACCTTTGCTCTCCCCACTTACTAGTCAAGCCAGCAGTGAAACCTATAAAGCCAGATGAGTGACGAACAACTGAGGCCCTTATTCATCAAGCGATAGCGCCAGGTAGTGTCTCACTAGCGCCAGCTATCGGCGGCTACCGACTCCAGAACACCAGGCGGCGGACACAATCACGCATTTATCACGCTAAATGAGGCTAGCGCCGGCGAGAGCGTCGGCTAGCGCGGTATTCATCATGTAGCGGACTGCAACGAACAGCGCCGCTGCTAATCCCATCACAGCGCCAGGTATGACCTCTCGCTACCTGGCGCTCTCCAATGCATTTCAATGGAGCAATCTTTAAATATTCATAATTCATTGATATGAATGTTTTTTTTTAAATGTCAAAAATTCTGTGACCACTTTGGCAATGTTAGATTTTTTTTTAAGGTAAATAAAAAAAAAAAATTGGTGCAGAATTGATATTACAGGTCTGATATTAATGTATTCATATTACAAAATGTTTAGAAAAACTTGTTTAATTTTATAATCAAAAAATATGGTTGTTTGGGGGTTAAAAACTACTTTTAAGCCATCGCCGCCAGCGTTCTGGGGTTTAAACAAGCATTTCACAGCGCGAGAATTTTTTGAGCGTGATTTGTTAATGAATATGCTGGGAGCCGGTCGCTCTGGCCATTCGCTGTCATGCGCTCCCATACAGCGCGGAACCTGTGAAACAGCGACTCCTAACCCCGTATTCAACACTACCGCACACCGACTGAGTCGCTGTCAACAAGCGAACAACGGCCAAGCACAGCGAATACTAGCGGGTGCTGTGAAAATCACGCTACTGGCGCTCATCTGTCGCTACCTGGCGCTATTAATGAATCGGCCTCTGAGTGTCTGTGCGCCTTCAGTATAGGCCCCTTCTACTGTTGATCCTTTAACCCATCAATTACTTTGGCAGCTAAGCTATTGCTGCGGAGACCTACACCGGGATTTTCTGGTCTCCTTGTCCCTTGCAATCCCAGCAAGCCTGATTTATAGTAATATCCAATCACTTTGCTGTTTATTTAGGTCTCCTTACTGCCTCTCTTAAAGCAGACTCTTATTCAGAGTGAAGGTCCATCTTATATGTTTCCCACACCCTGTACATACAGATTGTCCACATTAATCCGGACCTTCACCCTGAATAAGAGTCTATCTCATATGTTTCCCACACCCTGTACATACAGATTGCTTACATTAGTCCAGACCCTCACCCTGAATAAGAGCCTATGTTATATGTTTCCCCCCTGTACATACAGATTGCCCACATAAATCCGGACCTTCACCCTAAATAGGAGCGTATCTTATATGTTTCCCACACCCTGTACATACAGATTGCTCACATTAATCCGGACCTTCACCCTGAATAAGAGCCTATGTTATATGTTTCCCCCCTGTACGTACAGATTGCCCACATAAATCCGGACCTTTACCCTAAATAGGAGCGTATCTTATATGTTTCCCATACCCTGCACATACAGATTGCTCACATTAAAAATCATCCTACCTGCATGTTATGAGCCTTTAAACATCCAAGATGGCGGTTTATGGAAGCCGCCATCTTATCAGGCAGCCTGCAAACAGGAAGTGCCTCCTGACTGTGCTGCTCTGCATTCTGGGACTGCTGACCTTTACCTGACCCCAGCCCTACTCTGTCTGAGCAAAGCACAGCTATAACCCGCCGCCCTGTACCTTATCTCACTCTCCTCTCCTCAGTAAGTGTGATGCTTCTGAGTCAAGATGGCGGCGCCCGTATCCTAAATTCCTGAACAGAGTTGCAGCCCAGTGGGGGAAAGAATAATAATTTAGTGACTAAAAACGTAAAATATATTAATTTTAGATGCCGGGGAACCGTTTTTTAAGAGTTTGGGCTTTTCATTAAATCCCGCTGAAGGTCCGGTTTAATCTAGATCTCATTCTCTGTTGGAAGACTTTGTAAACTTTTCTCGTTTTATCTTAGGTTGCCGGTGGACGATTCCTCAGGGAAGCAGCTGGTCGCAGAGATAAACCACTCGGGGAAAAAAAAAGATGCTGCAAGGCTCTGCTGCCTGGAAGCTTGTCGCCTGCTGGATATGAGAGGCTTACTACGACAGGAGGCCGGTCAGTGTGGCTACTGATTATATTTTTTTTTTGGGGCATGATTTAGAGCAGTGGACCCCAACCCTCTCCACTTTAAAGTGGACCAACACCCAGGGGGGATCGGCCCGGGAATCTATATCAGATCCCTCCCCGCGGGGCATCCGAAATTGGGATGTCCCCGGGGTGAAACCCCCCAGGAAGCCCACAATCCTACATTTTCCACGTTCCAGCGGCGCATGCGCGTCCGCCGCCTCCCGCGCGTCCCTCTAGTTTGTGAATGGCCGGCGTGGGTGCGCTCCCTGTAAGAGGGAGGTGGCGGCGGCAGACGCGCTCTGCTTGTCCGGCGCTGCCTCTCGCTTGACCGGCGGCGGGGATTGGCTGCAGCGGTCACGTGGGAGCGGGGTGAGGTGAGTTTTCGGGGCTTTCTGGGGGTTTCACACAGCGGGGCCGATCGGGGTGCCCCACCGAAGTGGACCAAAACCCAGGATAGTCAAAATCCTGAGTGTTGCTGCACTTTAAGCAGTCTTGCAGGTTTAATTTTTTTTTACTTAAAGTGGACCAACACCCAGGGGGGATCGGCCCGGAAATCTATAAGATTCCCAGACCGATCAGATCCCTCCCTGCGGGGCATCCGAAATCGGGATGTCCCGCGGGGAGGAACCCCCCAGGAGGCCCACAAACCTTACCTCAGCCCCGTTCCACCGCGGCCGCGTCTCGCGCTTCCCTCTAGCAGGGCGCGCACCCGCGCCGGCCGTTTGTGAATGGCCGGCGCAGGCGCGCTCCCTGTTAGAGGGAAGCGCGAGACGCGGCCTCCAGCGCTCAGAGCCAGCTGAGCTGGTATGCGCGTCCAAGCGTCCTTGGACGCGCATACCACAGCGGCTCTGAGCGCTGTGATTGGCTGGCGCGGTCACGTGGGAGCGTGGTGAGGTGAGTATTTCTGGGCTTTCCGGGGGGTTACAGACAGCGGGGCACCCCCGATCGGGGTGCCCCACCGAAGTGGAACAAAACCCAGGATAGTCAAAATCCTGGGTGTTGGTCCACTTTAAAGCGGACCAACAGTCATACGTGACTTAAACCAGGCCTATACAACAAACAGCGCTCATATTCATCCCTCCCCGGGGCAATTTAGATTGCTGCACATAAATATTCATTTACCTTTTCCTAACTCCTGTTGTAGTGGGATGCCCCGCTGTGTGAACCCCCCCCCCCCCCCCGCGGTCGCCCGATCTTACTCACCTCTTCCCAGTCCCACAGCGCGTCTAAGAGCAGCAGCTCTGGTGGCCGCAGCCTCCGCTTGCCTCTAACGGGGAGCGTGCCCGCGCCGCCTATTCACAAATGGGACCAGGAAGAGGTGAGCTGCTCACCTACAAGGCCCAGCAACAACTCATGTTTCCATGTCCCCACATAGCTGCCTCTATAGCTCACTCGGTAGCCGCTGCACTAATGACCTCGATTGTGCTTCTGTGTGGTGATCTGCAAAACATGACCTGTTGGTGGGGCTTGTAGGAGAGGGTTGGGGACCCCGGGTTAGAGGGACAGACCAGTCCAAAAAAAAAATGGCGCTTTGCCTGTGGGCAACTCCAGGGCAGACCCTTTTCCCCAGCTCTCATTCAGTCTCTTGCTGAATACAAATCATTACCAGGTGCTCTTAAAGTGTGCCAAACCTCAGCTCGATCGGCCCGGGAATCCGAGATCCAAAATCGGGATGCCCCGCTGTGTGAAACCCCCCCCAGGTCACCCTATTCACTTACCTCTTTTCCCGGTCCCATGGCGGGTCTAAGAGCAGCGGCTGCATCCCGCTCTCCCTCTAGCAGGGCGCGTGCCTGCTCTAGGCGTTTGTGAATGGCCGGCACGGGCACGCTCCCTGTTAGAGGGAAGCAGAGGAAGCGGCCACTGCTCTTAGACCCGCCGGGAGACTGGGAAGAGGTAAGCTGGTCTTGGCATCCTGGGGGGGTGTCACGCAGCGGGGTGCCCCTTGGGAAAGGACCAAAACCCAGGATAGTCAAAATCCTGGGATTTGGTCCACTTTAAGCAGTCTTGCAGGTTTAATTTTTTTAAACTTTAAGTGCACCAACAGTCATACATGACTTAAACCAGACCAATACAACAAACAGTGCTCGTATGCATCCCTCCCCAGGGCAGTTTAGATTGCCGCACATAAATATTCTTTATTCTAAGCATACAGCACGTCCTGCTCCAGTAGTAGTAATAACATGTGGGTAATCCTCCGCCTCCGGCGCCGTGCACTGCAGACATGTAGAAAACAAGCTCCTCCCGGCCCTTCATATACCGAGGGACCTCCCACAAATCCCCAGATTTCTCTGCAGTGCTGGAACTGCGAAGACATGAAGTATCACGCTCTCGCAGGCGAGCGGGGCTTTACAGCCCGAGGCCCTGCGGGACTATTTCCACCCGTCCTTCTTGTTAAGATTATGCCTCCCAGCCTGGGCTGCGTTGGTCGGGTGAAGGTAGGCAGCACCTAGTGTG
Organism: Gastrophryne carolinensis; assembly: GCA_027917425.1. Lineage (NCBI taxonomy): Eukaryota > Metazoa > Chordata > Amphibia > Anura > Microhylidae > Gastrophryne > Gastrophryne carolinensis. Next base: position 476,379,499 of record CM051237.1, on the reverse strand, counting down.
CTTACGGAGCCATGCTCCACCGCAATCCCCCTCCATAGGGTAGGCGGTTAAGGCGAATGGTGAGCCTTCAGTGGATGCCCCTCCCACACTAGTGCCCCCATGCCCCATCTAACGGTGAACCCTCTATTCGCGTCACCTTCCTTCCCAGATTCCCCCGTTAGTGGGGGGGGAAAAGAGGGGGGGGGGGCTGTGTGTTGATGGCCTACTCCTTGCCCTAAGTACACTTTAGACGCTTACCGCTACTGGGTGTCAGAGCGCGTTTCACTTGCTTATTTATAAACTGACCGCAGCGTTTACTGTGCTCTAGGCGCATACAGCAGCACTGTTTGGGGAAGTTACGGCGTTTTTCAAATTTCCACTACTCACTTCGTCAGACTTCTTCTCTGAAGTGATGCTGACGTATTTTCATTCTCTCCTGATTGGTTGCGCGCCTTCTAGCTTCGCGCTCTCCGGGGGGGAGGCGTGGTTCGGTCTGGCGCGTTCCGCGTCATCGCCCGCTCTGGCCCGCCCTTCGAGGTTCGCTGGGCGCCATTTCCTTCTCACATGCGCGTGGTGAAGACGGTCCTCCCCTCGCAGACTGTAAGTGCCCTCATGGGCGATCTTTTTCCTAGCTTGTTCCTCGCGCTCGGCTCTGACACCCCTGTTCCCCTTGTGTCTTTCAGACAGCGGTCCTCAGTGGCTTCTCCCGGCCCGACGTAGCGCCCGGTCCAGACCATTTTTCAGATTTTACTCCCACTTCCCAGCGGGTTATAGGGGCATCCAGGGTTGCTTAAAGCGTCAATCCCTACTGGCATATTGAATTTAATAATCACCATATGGAGGCATCCCAGGACATCGCGAACGGGGTCCCCCTGGGACAAGCCCGTCTGTGTGCAGCTTGTGGGGTTTCACCTAGCAGCGGTGACAATTCACGGGTCTGCGTTCCTTGTGCTCAACAGGCGCTAGCCGGTCTCCCTACCTCTTCCGAGGCTGGGCCCGCACCTCGCCTTATTTCCCCTACCCCCCCAGCTTGAGCATAACCCCCAATACTAGTGGGGATTCTCACGCTGATTTGGCCTCTAGATTGGCCAGTGTGGAAAGCTTTATTGCTGGCTCCTTGGCGCACAAGGCTACTGCCAAGAAGCGTCACTTGAACCCTGAAGCTACTATTCTCCCTGTAGAATCCGATGATTTACTGCTTTCCTATGCTCAGTCCCCATCAGAGGAAGGGGAACTGCTATCTGACTCAGGATCCTACGAGGACGAGTCCAGGAGTCAGGAGGAGTTTGGTTCTGATCTTTGGTCCCAGGACGACATTGACAGACTGCTGTCTCAGATCTTTGATGTTTTATCCCTCTCTCCCCCTCCCGCGGCACCTCGGCAAAGGGGCGATCTGTTTCATACCGCTAGGGTGCGGTTGGAGTTTCCCGAACAAACTCACTTTAATAACCTAGTGCTGAAAGAATGGGAACATCCCAGTAAACTCCAGGGGATTCCCAAGGCTGTGGATAAGAAGTATCCATTTCCTGCCGATCTGGTTAAGTGTTGGACATCGCCGCCCGAGGTCGATGCCCCGATTCTGAGTCTGTCCAACACCTCTATTATGCACTCCCCTGACACTACTACGCTGCGGGATATAGAGGATCGGCGAGTTGATCAATTGGCATGTCATGCCTTTGCATTTGGGGGAGCGTCGCTCCGCCCGGTGTGCGCCTTAGCCATCACGGCGGTGGCGCTCAGGACGGTGGTTAAAACTGCCTGGAAGGGGCGGATGACCTGCCCTCGGAGGCCGCCAACGCTCTGGCCACCTGTTTTCACCTGTATTTTGATGTTTTGGACAAGTATACTTACATTTTTCTTCATCTTCCTTGTTTTTCATGCTTACCTGAATCTCTTTTTCTTCTTCTTCCTTGTCCTTTGTGAATTATATCCTATCTGCATCGGACGATGCTATTAAGCTGAGCGCTAGATCTTCAGCTCTGGTGGTGGCCATACGCCGCGCGATCGGTCATGCCTTCCCCTGACACTACCACTCTGAAGGACAGCGAGGACCGGCGCATGGATCAGCTGGCCTGCCATGCTTTTACTTGTGTGGGGGCTGGGCTGCGCCCGGCCTGTGCTGCTGCCATTACTGCTATTGCCCTTAAGAAACTGCTCAAGCTTCTCTGTGATGGCACTATGGCTGGTAGGAGGAGGGAGGATTATAGGGCCCTCTTGCATTGCTCTGATTTTGTTGTATTCTTACTGCCATGGATGATGCTGTGAGGCTGGGCGGTAGGGCCTCTGCACTTTTGGTGGCTATGCGCCGCTCTGTTTGGTTACGCCAGTGGGCAGCTGATGCTGCTGCTAAGAAGGCTCTCACTGGGCTCCCCTTTGCGGGGCTGCGGCTCTTTGGTGAGCGTCTTGATGTTTTGGCCAAGGATGGCAGGCTGCCTCAGCCCTGGCCTTTTCGGGGGACCTCCGTCTCCCTCCCCTCCCTTCGTTCTTCAAGAGGAGGTCGTAGCTCCCTCTTCTCGGGTAGCCGCAGAGAGTCTTGGGGCCATGGCAGATCCTGTGGACGTCCCAGTCTCTCCAGGCCTAAACCCCCCTCCCAAGGCCCCTCAGGCATGAGGAGGCGCCCTCACCCATCCGGGTGGGGGGATGGCTTCGGCTCTTTGCTCACGTCTGGAGGCTTCACGTCTCAGACCGGTGGATTCAGGAGGTGGTGTCCTCCCGGTTACAAGATAGTTTGCAGCCTGGCCGCCCCCAAGATCATCAGATCCCAGATGTCTTTAACCCTTTAAACGCCAGCTACGTAAAATTCACGTAGCTGCCTCTCCTGTCATTAAACGCCAGCTACGTAAATTTTACGTACCTGGCTTTTCACCCCTGCTAACTGGCCAAAAAAAATAAAAAGACACTCACCTGACCCCTCGTTTGATTCGGCCGGGTCTCCCCTTTAAGATGGTGTGCTCCGATCGTCCGTGGGACCTCCTCCGGCTGCAGGGGAGGGCCCGGAATAGGGTGCCCCCCCCCCCCCCCGTTTTAGCTGCCACTGGCTTTCCTGTAAAAAAAAAAAAAAAAAATAAAAATGACATTTACCTACCTGCATGTGCGCTGGCTCCCGTCGACCCTCCTCTTCACCTGGGGGGCCTCCGATCCCCCCCAGGGCTTGCCGATCTTCAGGAGAGAGCCCGGGAGGCTCTCTCCTCTCTTCTGCTCGATGGCGGCCGCCCTTGGGGTCGGGGCTATGACGTCGCCCCGTTCCGTCTCCCATTAAGCCCCGCCCCTTTTGGGGGCGGGGCTATGACGTCATCCCGGTCCCGATCACTGGCTTCAGCTGTTTCAGCTGTCAGATGCCGGTGATCGGCGACCTGGAAGGAGGTGGCAGGAGATCCTCTGATCTCCTGCTCCCCCTTCTCTGGATGCCGATCACCGGCATCTGTCATCAGAGCGGCGAGGGACAAGAGCTTGCAATCGGAGGTAAGTACAGTAAAAATTTTTTTTTTTTTTTTAATAAAATCATTTTGTGTGTGTGGTTTTTTTTTTTACAGTTAACCCTTTGTGAGCTGGTAAGGGGTCTGTCAGACCCCTGTACCAGCTCACAAGGCTCTGGGTCTGGCAAGTCACCTGCGGGCTAGCGGGTGACTTGCCATGAACCCCCAGCCCCCCATTACCTGCCTCCCCAAAGGCCAGGGGGGGCAGAAGGGCCCGGGCCACTATGGCTATGGGGGCCTGTTCTACAAGCCCCCATAGCTGGCCCGGGTCGGTAACGCTGGGTAGGGGGGACCCTACGTCATTTTTTTTTTTGGATTTTTAAGGGTTTTTAACCCTTAAAATTCCAAAAAAAAGGGGTCCCCCACCCTGGGAGGGGGGACCCTATGTCAATTTTTTTTTTAATTAACCCCTTATGTCCTGTCACCCAGCTGGTAATAAATGCTTCCAGCATTTTGTGGTGTGTTTTTTTTTTTTTTTTTTTACATTTTAAGTGGACCAACACCCAGGATTTTGACTTTCCTGGGTATTGGTCCTTTCCCCTGTCCCAATCGGGATGCCCCGCTGCGTGAAACCCCCCCCGATCACCCACAATAACTCACCTTACCCGGGTTCTACGGCGCATGCGCAGCCGCTCGTCCAATCAGCGCGCTCAGAGCGGCTGAGTTATGGACGTCTAAGAGACATCTAAGCTCAGCCGCTCTGAGCGTGCTGGCGGCCGCATTCCCCACTTCCCTCTAACAGGGAGCGTGCCTGCGGCGGCCATTCATAAATAGTCGGCCTGGGCACGCGTCCTGCTAGAGGGATAGCGGGGATACGGCCCGCGCATGCGCCGTAGGACCAGATTCAAGTAAGTGGTAGCAGGTGTTCCGGGGGGTTTCACACAGGGGGGCATCCCGATTTTGGATGCCCCAGGGGGTGGGAATAGAACGGTCCAGGAATCTTATAGATTCCGGGGCCGATCAGCGCTGGGTGTTGGTCCACTTTAACCCATTGTGAACTTGTAAGGAGTCCATGAGACCCCTGTACCAGTTCACAAGGCTCGAGGGCTGTCAAGTGACCTGCGGCTAGCGGGTGACTTGCCATTAACCCCGGCCCCCCTATTACCTGCCTCCCCGAAGCCCAGGGGGGGCAGAAGGGCCCGGGCTGATTTAGGCGGTGCTGGCTTGTACTTGGCAGGGCGGGGGGCCACCAAAGCTGGCCCCTGCGCCCTGTTCTACAATACCTGCATAGCTGATCCCTGGGCTACTTATGCTGGATAGGGGGGACCCCATGTCATTTTTATGGGAATTATTAAGGGTTTTTAACCCTTAAAATAAAAAACATGGGGGTTACCCCCCCCCAGGAAAGGGAACCCCACACCGATTTTTTTTTTCTTGATTTAACCCTTTATAGTGTGGATTGTAGTTGTATTTTATTTTTACATGTTATAAAATGTTTTTTCAGTTTGGGGGGTCTTCTGAACAGTAACAGGGGGCTACCGATACATATGTGGTACCGTTGTAATCGGAAGAAATGGGGCTTTCACATGCAATATGGTTTTCTTTAATAAAACAAATGTTTTATTTGAAATAAAGGAGATAATTTTCTAAAAAAAATTTTGTTTTGTTTAATTTACTCAAAAATATAAAAAAAAAACAGTAAAAACATTACAAACAAGACATTTCATGTTAAAGCCTAAACTCTGCCACAAAAAAAAATATGATTTTCCTGGAAATTCCTGCAAAAATCACAGTTAAGCATAGCGCAAAATGGTGAAAAATGACCTGTCAAGAGAGGGTGACAAAGCCTAAAGTAGGCTGGCAGTTAAAAGGGTTAGTAGTACCTATGCATGTTGGGTATCGTTCTGCTCGGGGGATTTTGCGCTTTCAGATTTGTTTTTTTTTTGTTTGCATATTGATATTTTAGGAAAACTCATTTTTTATTCTGCTTTATTATACATTTTTTTAAGGAAACCCTGTGCGACCAACGAATTCTTTGAGGGATTACTTCCAGAAAGATGGGCCCACTACAACATGCTGGGTATGCTTAGAAAGCTTATCATGTGTACTTTCAGAAAATATATGGTTTGTGGCGGGTATTCCAAATGTAAAGGGTTGTTTTGGTAGAAAAAGCGACTCTTCCACTGACAGTAGCTATGCATGTTGGGTATCGTTCTGTTCAGGGGATGTTGCTTTTTTAGATTAACCTGTTTTTTCTTGTTTGCTTATAGTTTTCTTTAGAAAAATGTGGCTTTGATTCTGCTTTTTTATCCTTTTTTAAGGAAGTTCTGTGTAACCAAAGAATACATTGAGGGAGAACTTCCAGAAAACTGTGGCAACATCAACAAGCCTGGTATGCCTAAAAAGCTTGAGGTGTGTACTTCCAGAGAATATATAGTTTGTTGGGGGTATTTCAAATGTAAAGGGTTGTTTTTATTGAAAAACTGCAAGGTGCACATAGTGCTTAGCATAGCTGTATTTGATCTGAAAATCCCCTAAAGCGCTGTTTCAGTTTGGGGGAGTCTCCTGGGCAGGAAAGGGTGTCTACCTATACATATGTGGTGCCGTTGTAACCGGGAGAAATTGGGATTTCACACGCAATAAGATTTTATTGACAAACTTACATGTTTTATTACAAAAAACACTACAAATTGTAAAAAATAGATTTTTTTTTTATTTTTTGGCACATATCTCACCCCAAAATATTAAGAATACACTTAAAAAATGACAAACAAGACATTTCATGTTAAAGCCCAGACTCTGCTGAAAAAAACAATATACAATTTTTCTGGGAAATCCCTGGAAATCCCTTCAAAAATCACAGTTGAACATGCATAGTGCAAAATAGTGAAAAATGGTCTGGCAACAAAGCGTAACAAAAACTCCAGGTAAACTCCAGATTCAGATCTTCTCACTCAGGGACAGCTACGCCATCCCAATTTACAAACGCTGGCTTTAACGGCTTGGCTACTGAAACCTACATCTTGACAGAGAAGGGGTTGCCTGCCTCTGTTGTGGATACCATGATTAGGGCTAGGAAGAAGTTTTCGTCCTTTATCTATTACAGGGTCTGGCATGCTTACATTGCCTGGTGTGAGTCTAAGTCTCTTCCCTGTTGGGTTTTTTTCCATTCCCAGGATTCTGGAATTTTTGCAACATGGTTTGGATTCTGGCCTTCAACTAAGTACCCTCAAGGGCCATGTTTCAGCTCTGGCAATTTTTTTCCAAAGATCCTTTGCCAACCACCGGTTGGTTAAAACTTTTTTCCAGGGTGTTAATCATGTGCGTCCACCTCGTAAGCCTATGCTACCAGTCTGGGACTTGAATCTGGTGTTGTCTGCTCTGCAGGGTCCTCCCTTTGAGCCTATCCGTGGGGATGCTTTGCCCATTCTGACTTTTAAGGTAGCCTTTTTCGTGGCTATCACTTCTGTAAGGCGAGTTTCTGAGCAGGCGGCGCTTTCCATCAAACCTCCTTATTTTGAGAGGCATCAGGATAAGGTGGTGTTTCAGCTTAAGCCAGATTTCTTGCCTAAGGTGGGGTCTGCCTGTCATCTCAATCAGGACATTGTCTTGCCTTCATTGTGTCCTAATCCTGCTAATTCCAAGGAGCGGACTCTGCATTCTCTGGATGTGGTCAGGGCTCTGAAGTTTTATATGGTCGCCACTGAGCCTTTCAGGAAATCTGATGCTCTTTTTGTTCTCACTTCTGGACCTAGGATGGGTTTGCCTCCGGCTAAATCCACTATGAGCAAGTGGATCCGTCAGGCGGTGGTTCAAGTCTATTCTGCTAAGGGGAAGAAACCTCCCTTTAGGATTACTGCTCATTCTACTCGTGCTATTGGTGCCTCTTGGGCTTTTCAGCACCAAGCTTCTGTTGAACAAGTTTGCAAGGCCGCAACTTGGTCTTCTGTTCATACTTTTTCCAAGTTTTACAAGGCGGATGCCGCTTTTGGCCGCAAGGTGCTTCAGGCAGTAGTGACTTGAACTACTGGCCGTTACTCTTTGGGGATCCCACCCTACTTTGGACACTGCTTTTGGATGTCCCAACTGTTATGAATACCGAAGCGAGCCGGGCCATGCAATAAAGAAAAAAGCAATTCTATGAGTAGTCACCTGTAGAATTGTTTTTGTTCTTGCACGGCCCGCCCTTATCGTTGTTCTTGGTTGCCTCTTTATGGTGATTGTTCCAAGTCAATTGGGGTCTTTTACCGTTTTCACATTTTTTTTCTTATTCTCTCCCGGCTTCTTGTCTCACTGCTTGTGTACGCTGGGGAACTCTATGGTTAAGCCTGTTTTTATAGGGAGCCGGGACAAGCCACAGCTTTTCTGCAGTACCACTGCGCCACCTTGTGGCGGAATAACCCAACTGTTATGAATACCGAAGCGGTCTGTGCCATGCAAGAACAAAAACAATTCTACAGGTGAGTACTCACAGAATTGCTTTTTTGTTCTCACTTCTGGACCTAGGAAGGGTTTGCCTCCGGCTGAATCCACTATCAGCAAGTGGATTCGTCCTAAGGGGAAGGAACCTCCCTTTAGAATTACTGCTCATTCCACTCGTGCTATTGGTGCTTCTTGGGCTTTTCAGAACCAAGCTTCTGTTGAACAAGTTTGCAAGGCCGCTACTTGGTCTTCTGTTCATACTTTTTCAAGTTTTACAAGGTTGCTGTTAAGGCCTCAGCGGATGCTGCTTTTGGCCGCAAGGTGCTTCAGGCGGTAGTGACTTGAACTACCGGCTGTTACTCATTGGGGATCCCACCCTACTTTTGGACACTGCTTTTGGATGTCCCAACTGTTATGAATACCGAAGCAGGCTGTGCCATGCAATAAAGAAAAAAGCAATTCTGTGAGTACTCACCTGTAGAATTCTTTTTGTTCTTGCATGGCACGGCCTCCTTCGCCCCACCCTTGTTATCATTATTCTTGGTTGCCTCTTTATGGTGATTGTTCCAAGTTAATTGGGGTTTTTTACCCTTTTTTACATTTTTTACCTTTATTCTCTCCCAGCTTCTTGTCTCACTGCTTGTCTACGCTGGGAACTCTATGGTTGATCCATGTAGGGGGCCGGGAGATGCCACAGCTTTCTGCAGTACCACTGCGCCACCTTGTGGCGGAATAACCCAACTGTTATGAATACCGAAGCGGGCCGTGCCATGCAAGAACAAAAACAATTCTACAGGTGAGTACTCACAGAATAGCTTTTTTCCAACTGTGCCAGGCTGTTGGTCCGGTTTAAAGAGAAGCACCCCCCCTCCGAGTCTATAAGACTCCTTGGTGGGGGTGATTGCTCTACCTTTTTATGGGGTCTGGAATGCCTCGCTGTGTGACACATCGCCCGATATATTACCCAGTCCATCGTGCCCACGCAACATCCCCGGCATACCTCTAGATGTGTACACTCCAGGCCTTTCTGCATTATTGCGTGAGCAACTAAAAATACAATTCTGTGAGTACTCGCCTGTAGAATTGATTTTGGTAGTGTCCTGTTCAGGTCGCTCCATTTCTGACTTAGGCAGCTGTCTCCCAAAATCCCCCAGTGTTTCAAAAGCAGTAAACAGACATGCCGGGAGGCCAGGAAACCATGTTACATCACATAGCTTCAGCATGTACTCTCTCAAGAAAAAAACTACAACAATAATCACCATAACAGGCAGGGAGATAGGATGGGGATGGAGCGACCTGAACAGACACTACCAAAATCCATTCTACAGGTGAGTACTCACAGAATTTTCCCAGTGTTCTGTTCAGGTCGCTCCATTTCTGACATGTGGGACATCCAAAAGCAGTGTCCAAAAAAGGGTGGGATCCCCAGTGAGCAACAGCACGTAGTTCATGACACTACCGCCTGAAGCACCTTACGGCCAAAGACAGCGTCAGCTGAGGCCCTAACATCAATCTTGTAAAACTTTGAAAAAGTATGAACTGAAGACCTTAGCAGCCTTACAAACCTGTTCAACCAAAGCCTGGTGCGGAAAAGCCCAAGAGGCTCCAATAGCTCTGGTAAAGTGAGCTGTGATTCGAAAAGGGGGTTCCTTCCCCTTGGCAGAGTACGCTTGCACCACCGTCTGATCCCCCTGCTGAGTGGATTTGACTGGAGGCAAGCCCTTCCTAGGCCCATCAGGGAGGACAAAGAGAATCTGATTTCCTGAAGGGTTCCGTAGCAACCAGGTAGTACTTAAGGGCTCTGACCACATCCAAGGCATGGAGGGTCCTCTCCTTAGAATTAGAAGGCGTGGGACACAATGAAGGCAAGACAATGTCCTTATTGAGATGAAAGGCAGAGACAACCTTAGGTAGGAAATCCTGTTTTAAGTCGAAACACCACCTTATCCTGATGCCGCTCAAAGTAAGGAGGCTTAATGCAAAGCGCCGCTAGCTCTGAAACACGACGCACCGAAGTGATGGCTACGAAAAAGACCACCTTTAGAGTCAGAATGGATAAAGCCACATCGCACAAGGGCTCAAAGGAGGCAGAAAGCACCAAGTTCAAATCCGACACCGGTAACATAGGCTTACGTAGTGGACGTACATGAGTAACTCCTTGGAAAACAGTCTTGACAAGTCTGATTGGCAAAAGATCTTTGGAAAAAAATAGCCAAGGCCAAAACCTGACCCTTAAGGGTACTCAGCTGGAGACCCAAATCCAATCCATGTTGTAAGAACTCCAAAATCCAAGAAAAGGAGAATGTGCGACAGGGAAGACCCCTGGACTCACACCAGGCAATGTAAGCGTGCCAGACTCTGTAATAAATCATGGAAGAAAATTTCTTCCGAGCCTGAATCATGGTACGCCCGACCGTGGCAGACAGCCCTTTCTCCATCAGGTTGGAGGTTTCAGCAGCCAAGCCGTCAAAGCCAGCGTTTGTAAATTGGGGTGGTGTAGCAACCCCTGATTGTCGGGCATGACGTAGCGATCCACTGACATTTGAACTATGTCCGCGAACCAACACAGCCACGGCCAACGAGGGGCCACCAGAATGGCTATCTTGCGCAGCACTGGAGTGGAAAGCATCCGTGGCGAAGGGCAGAGGTTCTCTTCACAGGGAATGTAAACCGCAGAGATGCAGGGAACATTGTCCTCCGCCCAAGTCAGGATCTGGGTCACCTCCTTGAGGGCTAGCTTGCTCCGAGTCCCATCCTGGTGATTGATGTAGGCGACCGCCGTCTGATTGTCCGAGCGGACCTGGACCGCACGACCCCGTAGATGAGGGGGTCAAATGAATCAGGACCAACCGGGTCGCTCTCAGCTCCAGGAGATTGATAGGCACGTGAGCCTCCTGCGGGCCCCACTGCCCTGGAACTTCAGCGATTGCCAAAAACCTCCCCAGCCGGTTCAGACTGGTGTCCGTGGTGACAATCTCCCAACAAGGAGTCAGAAAGGACCTGCCCACAAGAAGATTTCCGGAGTCCAACCACCACGCAAGGGACCGCCTGGCCAGAGGAGACGGAGAGAATTCTTGCTCCAGTGACTCCTGTGTCCGATCCCAAACGGTCAAAAGATTCAATTGAAGAGGCCTCATGTGGAACTGAGTGAAGGGTGCAGCCTCGGAACATGACACCATGAGACCCACCAGCTTCATCCCCAGACGGAGGGATGGTCGCTGGCACGACAGTAAGGTCAGCGTCTGAAGACCCTCCACCTTTTGCTGGGGGAAGAAAACTTTGACCTGAGAGGTGTCCAAGGTCATGCCCAGGAAGGACCTCACCAATGAGGGAGTGATCGAAGACTTGGGGTAATTGATCACCCAACCGAAACCCTCGAGAGTGGACAACACTGCCTGGGTGTCGCTCTCGCCCTGTTGAAGCGATTGAGCAGCAATCAGCAAGTCGTCCAGGTAAGGAAGAACACGGATGCCCTGACTGCTCAAAAGGGCCATAACGCCTGCCGGAACCTTGGTGAACACCCAGGGGGCTGAGGAAATCCCAAATGGCAATGCCACAAACTGGTAGTGCTCCAGTGCGAACCTCAGGAACTTCTGATGTCCCTGGAATATAGGGATGTGCAGGTAAGCATCCCTGGTGTCCACCGTGGTCATGAAGTCGCCTGGCCGAAGCGAGCTCACCGCGGACCGTAAGGTCTCCATGCGAAAGTGTCTGAATCTGACAAACTTGTTGAGACCCTTCAGGTCCCGGATAGGCCTCAAGTGTACCGTCCTACTTGGGTACCGTGAAAAGATTGAAATAGAACCCTCGACCTCGCTTCGGGTGCGGTACCGGACAAATCACCCCGGACAGCAGAAGGCGTTGAACCGCCTTCTTGAACCGTTGAACCGGTTCTGGGATATCCACGACTGAAGAAATCTTGGGAGCGGCCAAGCTGCCAGCTCTATTTTGTGGCCGGAGGACACCACCTCCTGAATCCACCGATCCGAGACGTGCAGTCTCCAGACGTGAGCAAAAAGCAGAAGCCGCCCCCCCCCCCCACCCAAATGGGTGAGGGCGCCTCCTCATGCCTGAGGGTTCTTGGCAGGGGGCTTGGACTTGGATCCCCAAGAGGGATTGGGTCGGCCCCGGGACCTACTTCGTCCCCAGGAATCTCTGCCGCCACCTGAAAAGGAAGAGCCTCTTCCTCCTCGAAAGGAGCGAAAAGTAGACGAGCCCCGAAAGGGCCGCACAGGCTTCCGTCGCTGAAGGAGTCTCCCATCCTTAGTCAGGATATCCAGACGCTCCCCGAATAACCAAAGCCCCAAAAAGGGGATACCAGTGAGCGATTTCTTAGCCGCGGCGTCGCCGCCCACTGCCGCAGCCAGATAGAGCGACGGAGCGCAACCAGCAGAGCCGAAGCCCTGCCGCCAAGCCGGACGCTATCGTCCATGGCCGAGGCTATACAAGCAATAAAGTCTGCGCAGGCTAGGAGATCCTTATACTCCTCCACCCGCTAGCGCGATCTGGTGATATCTGATGGTAACAAGACGTTTCACCTTCTTCTTGATGGCTAGGGAAACAATGGCCGCGGCACAAACCGGGCGAAGGCCAGCACCCACAAAGGTGAAGGTGTGACAAGCCAGCTGATCCATGCGCCAGTCAGCAGGGTCGCGCAAGGAAGCCGTATCGGATGACGGCATAACCGAGGTATTGGAGAGCCCCAGAACAGGAGCATGCACCTCCAGGGGACAAGACCAAAGGCGAATCAACTCCTCAGATTGGATACCGTCTGTCCAGACTCTTTGGCACCGACGGCAATTTATTGGGCCTCGCCCATTCCTTCAAAACCATCTTGGAAAAGTGGCCTTGCTCAGGAAAAACAAGACGCGGTTTCTCAGGCCGAAATAGGTCCCCCTGCTTCTTTTTGGCTGCCTTCGGGGCTACAGTGTGCAAGGTTTGAAATACCGCAGACAACAACTTGTCATCGGGGAGCCACCTGTCCTCGTCCGAGGAAGACCCAGGGTCACTGTCTAAGCCACCCGGTCGGTCCCCTGAGTTGAGTCATGAAACAACTCACCCTCCTCCATAGAGTCTCAGCCACCAAGAGCCTCATAATCCTCATCAGCAGCAAAAAGCAAATAACCCGGCTCAGTATGCTGCTTCTTGCACGCGCCCTTGCCGGCGGCCGAGCGCGATAATTGTCGCTCTATGCTGGCCACTCGGAGCACCAAATCCGTGTGAGACCTCCTGCAGGCTTCCCCCTCACTGGGAGCTAAATGCAGACGCTGGGGTGTCGGCGAGGCCGTAGGTAAAATAGGGCTAGGGACAGCAGCGCTCGCCCTATCCTGTTCCAAAAGAGCGCTTTGGGCGCAAGGTACACAAACGGCGCTGCGACTGCTCAGAGGACATGTACCACACATGAGACAGAGTTTAACCCGCCCAGAGGGGGGCCCTAGCTCGCTATCCCCAGAAGCCTCCATTATGGTGATTATAGTGGAAAATCTCGGGTCACAAGGCACTAACGGCCCAAACCCGGACAATCCCCGATTTGTCCCTCTAAAAGCCCTTAAAAAAATGGAGACTGTAGAGAGGGGGGGGTGAGACCGGGAGGAACTACAACTCTGAGTAAAGTGGGACCCGTCTGGAAGACACACAGGAAGAAAAAATAAGCATCCCACAGCGCATGCACAACAGAAGAAAAGCTAGTGACTCACGGACAGGGAGGCCAGGAGCAGCGACCAATCCGGGAAGGACAGCGCCGCAGCGAGGGGACCGCCCGGTGAAGAGGAGCCCTGAAGAGCACACGCAGCAGGCAATGGCGCCGAGCAGCGGTATCTGGCACCTCGAGGGGCGGGCCACGCGGCGATGACGCGGAAAGAGTCATCGTGCCCCCCGCGCCGTGCGACAGAGAGAGGCACGCCAAGAAGGCAAGATGGCGCCCAACCAGCAGAGAAGGACAGGCGGCATCGCCCCTCCGCACAGCGGAGATCATTTTGCTCCGGCTGGCGCACATAATCCTCCGCACGGACGGGAGGGGAGGAGAAGAGTAAAAGGAAGGAGGTGAGTAAGAAGTAAAACACACACATACAAAAAATAAATTAAAGCTTGTGGGTGACATGCGAAATAAAGGGTCCCTAAGTGGTTTCCTCCCCCCCCCCCATATAGGCTCACCATTGCCTATGGCCGGCTACCCTTCTGGAGAGGGTCTGCGGCCCAGAGCATAGCTCTGCCGAACGCCTAACCCTCGGCGTTCCCCCTACCGTCACCTGTTCCGTAGCCGAGGCTGGGAGGCAGGATGGGAACACGGAAGAAGGTGGGAATAGGGCTGCAGTGGCCGACAGGCTTGGGATGCCCCGCTCGCCTGCAATATCCATAGAGATAATATTCTATTCACAGTCAGGCTGCAAGAAGAACTCTGGGGGATTTTGGGAGACAGCTGCCTTATATGAGCCCGGAGGAGCTTCGATTTTCATCTTGCAGTCACTGCGCCACCTTGTGGCGGATAACCCACATGTCGGAAATGGAGCGGCTTGAACAGGACACTGGGAAAAATGGGGATGCAGCCAGTGGCACTCGTTCCATTCAGATCTTCCTTGGAATGAGCGACGCTAATTTGTTGGTCAGCTGACCGGCCTACATGGGAACCACAGAAAGGTATTTTTCTCAAAACATTCTCCAGGCAGCATACTACTGAGACCCTCGTGTCTCTGCCCCTTGGAATGGAACACCTGACCTCCATATTGGCATAAAACTTTGAATCCTCCCTCCATTCCCCGGTGTTTTCGTGTTCCTCCTTGGTAGGAGCCAGACCACTAGCTGAACCGGAAAGGCTTAGGTAAGTAGCTGGTGCTATGGTTTTGAAACAGGTAGGCTCCCCCGGGGCATCAAAAATTGGGATGCCCCGCTATGTGAAACCCCCAGGTTGCGCCTTCTTCCCTGATCCAACGGCGCATGCGTGAGCAGTGGCCGCATCCCCGCTATCCCTTTAGCAGGGCGCGTGCCTGCACCAGCGTAGCGGAGAATGCACCCACCAGCACGCTCCGATCCACTCGTCTTAGACGAAGGAGCTGGAACGGATCCGAGCTCACTGATTGGACAAGCGATCGCACCAGATGGACCGGGAAGAGGCAAGCTTGTTCGGGCGGCCTGGGGGGTTTCACACAGTGGGGCATCCATGATAGGAGGACCAAAACCCAGGATAGTCAAAATCCTGGGTTTTGGTCTACTTTAACTACTTAAATAATATCTTAAAGCGGTCCTTCACTCTAAATAGACTCTAAAGAGCCTATCTTATATGTTTCCCACACCCTGTACATACAGATTGCCCAAATTAATCCGGACCTTCACCCAGAGTAAGAGCCTATCTTATATGTTTCCCACACCCTGTACATACAGATTGCCCAAATTAATCCGGACCTTCACCCTGAGTAAGAGCCTATCTTATATGTTTCCCACACCCTGTACATACAGATTGCTCACATTAAAAATCACCCTACCTGCATCTACTGCATGTTATGAGCCTTTAAACATCCAAGAGGGCGGTTCATGGAACATCAGGCAGCCTGCAAACAGGAAGTGTCTTCTGACTGTGCTGCTCTGCATTTTGGGATTGCTGACCTTTTCCTGACCCCAGCCCTACCCTGTCTGAGCAAAGCACAGCTATAACCCGCCCCCCTGTACTTTTATCCCACTCTCCTCTCCTCAGTAAGTGTGATGCTTCTGAGTCAAGATGGCGGCACCCGTATCATAAAGTCCTGAACAGAGTTGCAGCCCAGTGGGGGAAAGAATAAGTAAGTAAGTGACTAAGAACTTAAAATATATTAATTTTAGATGGGGGGGGGGGGATAGTTTTATAAGGATTTGGGCTTTTCAATAAATCATAGTGAAGGTCCGCTTTAATCGATAATTTTATCCTTGAGTGATTCCAAATTTAACATTTTATTTTTTTAGTTTCTCGCAAGAGAAAAGCTAAAAAGTGGGAAGATGAGGATTTTTACGACAGCGATGACGACACTTTTCTGGACCGCACAGGGATGGTGGAGAAAAAGCGCCTGACCCGAATGAAGAAAGCCGGCAAGATAGAAGAGAAGCCCGAAACCTTTGAGTCACTGGTGAGCCAGGCACAGGGAGCAAACCGCCGTTATGAAAATACATTTTTCCCAGGGCTCCCACTGCGGCATCCCTGGATTTCCTATAACGGAGACAGGCTTGAGCGCCCAGCCATTCAGATAGGCTGGGGCGAGAGCACCTCAGACTAGAGGGAAGCTGGGGATGCGAAACGTATCACGTCAGGTGGCAGATTTGAGACTGAAAAACACTCAAATCTGCTGGTCGGGTGATATATATATATATATATATATATATATATATATATATATATATATATATATATATATATATATATATATATATATATATATATATAATTTATATTTTATATAATTTATATTATATATAATTTATATTATATATAATTTATATTTTATATAATTTATATTTTATATAATTTATATTTTATATAATTTATATTTTATATAATTTATATTTTATATAATTTATATAATTTATATAATTTATATAATTTATATAATTTATATAATTTATATAATTTATATAATTTATATAATTTATATTTTATATAATTTATATAATTTATATTTTATATAATTTATATTTTATATAATTTATATTTTATATTTTATATATATTTATATTTTATATATATTTATAATTTTTATATATATTTATAATTTTTATATATATTTATAATTTTTATATATATATATATATTTTATATATATATATATATTTTATATATATATATATATTTTATATATATATATTCTAAGTATGTCACACACCCCACTTCAAACATTAATAATTACACTAGGGTTAACGCACCGCTAGGTGGCAGCATTGCAGAGAACTCTCCAAAAACTTCAACAGGCCCCTCCCGGTCTATACATACCTGGTACCTCCCAAGAACCTCCCAGTGTTGTTCTCTGCAAGGTGGCGACAAGACAGAAGAAAGAAGTCTCCTGCTTGCAGGTAGCCGGGGTATCCCCCGAACCCCCCCCCCCCCCCGTGGTCTATTTCTGCCCGGCTCTTGTTTGAGAGTTTACTATTTAATGGCAGCCTCCCAGCTTCGGCTGTAGGCCGGGCAAAGAGGTAGCCGGCACCATTGGTGCCTAGGAGATTAGCTCCTCCGCTCGACCCTTCATTGCGGGGCATAGCGGGATTCCCGGAGTGGTTATCCGGATGTGGGATGCCCCATTTAATAGGTGGTTAGCGGTCAGGATGTGCCTAGCCCTGGGATATGGTTATTTCACATTCCGGGGTGTGGGGCGCGCTTGGGACGGTGACATGCTCTGTGAGTGTGGCTGCTGCGCTGCTACATTGTGAGGCTTTTCGTGATTTTTACTGTGACTACCTTTATTGCAGGTTTTGCCTGGGTGCCCCTCTGTCCCCCTGTCTGTGTGTCTTTCCTCTCCCCTCAGGAGCCGGGGGGGGCGGGGCCTCGCGGCACGCTGCGCCGCGGTCCCGCCTGTGGCTGAGCGCCGTGTCCGGCGCTTGCAGCCTGCGTCTCCGGTCTGCACAGGGGGGGGGAACTGAGTATCAGTGTGTGGGTCTGTGTCTGGTGCGCACTGGGAGCCGGCGGGTTGCTCTGCCGGTCCCGTCCTTGAGGTCTGAGCGCAGTCTCCGCCGGCAGACGCTGACGCTGCCTGGGGGCGGGGTCGCGCGCGCGCGGGCGGGCCACGCACTGATTGGATGTCCCGGAGGGGCGGGGCCTTCTCGGCTCCCGGAGCTTGTCTTCTCCTCCCTCACAGCGCTGTGTGCGGGCCGCCATCTTCTGCGGTGCCTGGCTGCGCGTTTTCTCTCTCCCTCTCAGGCGTTTTTCAGTTTTCTTGCGATGGCCCCTCGGATTGCGCCCTCTCCTCCTCCTTTTTCCTCGCTCCGGCGCATCTTTAGGGTGCTGGTTTGTATTAACCATTTCCTTTGGCTCTGGTTAATGAGGGGGGGGGGGTGGTGTAAGGGGGGTTTTGTATGTTATGTTGGTTTTGGTATATGGTGCTGGATTGATGCCTGTCCCTCTCCCTTTGTGTCTTTCAGATCCTGGGATCCCGTCTGGCAGGGCTCTCCCGGTCATATATACCTGGCTCGTGGGGGGTGTTTTTTCATTGCAATATATATATATATATATATAATATATATATATATCTTTATATATATATATATATATATATATATATATCTCTTTATATATATATATATATATATATATATATATATATATATATATGTATATATATATATCTTTATATATATAATATATATATATATATATATATATATATATCTTTATATATATAATATATATAATATATATATATATATATATATCTTTATATATTTTTATAAGGGTCTTATGCTATTCCCCTGGGTCAGGATCTTGTGACTATACTTAGACAATTGTTAGGTTATTAGGGGCATCCCGGGTCGCGTACCGCATAAATCCCTGGGTTCTGCGAATACCATAAATTTCACCACATGGAGGCTGCCACAGATACCGGGAATGGTTCTTCGGGACAATCCAAGGTGTGCGGGGGTTGTGGGACTCCGCTCCAGGGAGATGATGTCATTTTGTGTATTCCTTGTGCACAGCAGAACATTGCACGGCAGTCCAGTACTCCGGTGCCTAGCACTTCTTCAGCCGCGCCATCTCCCTCTCCCCCTCGCTTATTCCGGACCCCGTGTGACGTTGTCCTGGGCGGGGATTCGCAGTCTGATGTATGTGCCCGCTTGACCTGCCTTGAGAAGCGGTTTTCTGCTATAGCCGCTCAGAAGGTTTCAGCTAAGCGGAAGCATCTGTCTCCGCCGGATTCAGATGAGGAAGTGGTGGGAGATCTGGATTGGTCGGATCGTCCCCGTGAAGAAGGTGAGCTCGTTGAGGAAGAAGATTCTGATGTTCAGCAGTTGCTGGGTTCTGAGGGGGATCAGGATGATGGCCTCCCTCTCGATTCCTCTACCATTCTGAGCCAGATGTTTGAGGTTTTGGATTTGGAGCCTCCGGTTGTTGCTCCTAGGCCTAAGGGTCAGCTTTTTGGGGTGTCCAAGCAGCGTTTGGAGTTTCCCAGCCAACAGCATTTTGAAGAAATTGTTTTCAAGCAATGGGAGCAACCTACACGTCTTGTTGGTGTGCCGTCTAGCTGGGATAGGAAGTATCCCTTTCTGGCGGAATTGATGAAGCGTTGGTCTGTTCCCCCTGAGGTAGATACTCCGGTCCTGGGACTGTCCAACGCGGCGGTCGTGCATTCCCCTGACACGACTTCGCTCAGGGACGGCGAGGATCGCCGGGTTGATCAGCTTGCCCGTCATGGTTTTGTATGTGCGGGTTCGGTGTTAAGGCCTGTCTGTGCCTCAGCTCTTTTGACTTTTGCTGTCAGGTCTATTGTCAGGGACTTGGGGGTGGATCTCGAGCCCACCAGTGATGAGTCCCTTGGGCTTAAGCGCTGCGATGCTTTTTTGTCTTTTATCCTGGCCGCTCAGGAGGATGCCATGCTGATGTGTGGCAGGGCTACTGCCTTGCTGGTGGCTATCCGGTGCTGTGTGTGGTTGAGACAGTGGACGGCCGATTTTAATTCAAAAAGATCGCTCACGGCTCTGCCCTTTTTGGGTTTGAGGCTTTTTGGTGAGAGGCTGGATTCTGTTGCCAAGGGAGGTAAGTTACCTCAGCGCAAAAAATGTCGCCGTTCCTTTCGGGGGATGGTCTCGTTCAATCCGTCCTTTCGGGGAGTCGGAGCCGGTAGAGGTGCGGGCTCCTCGGCCCCCAGGGGCGCCAGTTGGAATAGGGGCAGAGGCCGCGGCCGCCCCACTCGCGTCTGGGGTGCCAAGCCCAAGCCGGCTGCCAAGCCCGCCCAGCAATGAGGGGGCGCCCTCACCCGTTCGGGTGGGGGGACGGTTGCAACTTTTCTCCCGGGTGTGGGACCAGGAGGTCCCGGACAGATGGATCCGGGAGGTGGTGTTGGCCGGTTACAAGTTGGAGTTCGAGTCCCGTCCTCCTCCAAGGTTCTTCAGGTCTCGGGTGTCTTTGGATCCTTTGGCCGCGCAGGGGCTCCTGGCGGCAGTAAGGAATCTTCTAGACTTAGCTGTCATTTGCCCGGTTCCTCCTTCAGAGGTGGGGCGCGGGTTTTACTCCAATCTCTTCACGGTTCCCAAAAAGGACGGGTCCTTCCGTCCTATTCTGGATTTGAAGTTCCTCAACAGGTTTATTCGTCCTCGGAAGTTTCGCATGGAAACCCTGCGGTCTGCGATCGGTTCGCTTCGGCAGGGGGACTTTATGACGTCCATAGACATCAAGGATGCGTACCTGCACGTGCCGATCTTTCCTGCTCATCAGCGGTTCCTTCGTTTCGTGGTGGGGGATCGGCATTTTCAGTTTGTGGCTCTTCCGTTCGGCCTCACCTCTGCTCCGAGAGTGTTCACCAAGGTGTTGGCGGGGGTGATGGCCCTGCTCAGAGCTCAGGGGATTCGCATTGTGCCTTACCTGGACGATCTTATCATGGCCCCTTCCTTCAGTCAAGCAGAGGGGGACACCAGCACGGTGGTGTCTATGTTGGAGAGGTTCGGCTGGGTGATCAATTACCCCAAGTCCTCGCTGGTTCCGGCCAGGGTGGTGACCTTTCTGGGGATGTCGCTGGACTCCTGCCAGCACAGAGTGTTTCTTCCTCAGGCCAAGGTTCTGATGATTCAGGAATTGGTCCAGCTGCTCCTCTCCCATCCTCATCCGTCCATTCGTCTGGGGATGAGACTGGTGGGGTTGATGGTGGCCTCGTTCGAGGCAGTTCCCTTTGCTCAGTTTCATACGAGGACTCTTCAACTTCATCTTTTGGCGTCTTGGAACCGGTGTCCGGGGTCGTTGGATCGGTCCTTCCGGTTGTCCCCTCGGGTTCGGCAGTCCCTTCTGTGGTGGTTGGTCTCGGACAACCTTCTGAAGGGCAGGTCGTTTCTGACTCCACTTTGGGAAACTGTCACCACGGATGCCAGTTTGTCAGGCTGGGAAGGTTTTTGGAAGGATCTTCGGTTTCAGGGGCAGTGGGACCCTCAGGAGGCCCACTTGCCCATCAATGTTCTGGAATTGCGAGCCATCAGGTTGGTTCTGTCTCGCTTGACGCATCAATTACAAGGTCTGCTGGTTCAGGTTCGCTCAGACAATCAGACGGCGGTTGCTTACATCAATCACCAAGGAGGGACTCGCAGTCTGGGTGCCCACAGGGAGGTGTCTCTGATTTTGGTCTGGGCGGAGACTCATGTCCCTTGCATCTCGGCAGTTTACATTCCGGGAGTGGAAAACACAGAGGCGGATTTTCTGAGCCGGTGTGCGTCCCGTCGGGGGGAGTGGTCTCTCCATCCCCAGGTGTTTCGGTCACTTTGTCTCCGGTGGGGGACGCCGGAGGTGGATCTGTTTGCCTCTCGTCACAATCACAAGCTTCCGTCCTTTGTGTCCCTGTCCCGGGACCCTCTGGCTCTGGCGGTGGATGCCATGACCCTGAGCTGGAGGGACCTGGGGTTTCTTTATCTGTTTCCTCCGATTCCCATGCTAGGCAGGGTTCTGCGAAAGTTGGTTCTGGAGGGAGTTCCCGCCATTCTCGTGGCTCCAAGGTGGCCAAGGCGGGTGTGGTTCGCGGACATCGTTCGTCTGGCCGTAGATCAGTTCGATCTGCCTCTTCGGCCAGATCTTCTCACTCAGGGTCAACTATGTTACCCCAGTTTACAAACGCTGGCTTTGACGGCATGGCTGCTGAAACCTCCATCTTAAAGGAGGAGGGTCTTTCGGATGCGGTCATTCAGACTCTTATTTGTGCCAGGAAGAGATCTTCTTCTTCCATCTATTACAGGTATTGGAGATCTTATATTGATTGGTGTGAGGCTAGGTCTTTGCCTTGCCGGGTCTTTTCTGTGTCTAGGATTTTGGAGTTTCTTCAGTCGGGGCTGGACTCCGGTCTTCAGCTGAGTACCTTGAAGGGGCAGGTTTCTGCCTTGTCTATTTTTTTCCAGAAATCTTTTGCTAGTCATTCCTTGGTCAAGACTTTTTTCCAGGGGGTTTCGCATGTGCGGCCTCCTAGGAAGCCTTTGCTCCCAGTGTGGGATTTGAATTTGGTTCTTTCTGCTCTTAAGGCTCCGCCTTTTGAGCCTTTGCGGGATGTTGCTTTGTCCATTCTTACTCAGAAGGTTGCCTTTCTGGTGGCCATCACTTCGGTTCGGCGTGTTTCAGAGCTGGCAGCTTTGTCTATTCAGGCTCCTTATTTTGAGGATCATCAGGACAAAGTGGTTTTTCGTTACAAGTCAGATTTTCTCCCTAAAGTGGTCTCTGCTTTTCATCTTAACCAGGACATTGTTCTTCCTTCTTTGTGTCCTAAGCCTAAGAATGTCAAGGAGCGTGCTTTGCACTGCTTGGATGTGGTACGTTGTGTCAGGTACTATCTACGTGCTACGTCTTCTTTTCGTAAGACTGATGCCTTTTTTGTTGTGCCATGTGGGCCTAGGAAGGGTTTGGCTCCGGCCAAATCTTCCATTAGTAAATGGATTCGTCAGGCCATTGTTGGTGCTTATTTGGCTAAGGGGAAGGATCCTCCTTTCCGAGTTACTGCTCACTCTACTCGTGCGGTTGGTGCGTCCTGGGCTTTTCAGCACCAGGCTTCGGTTGAACAAGTGTGTAAGGCTGCAACTTGGTCTTCTGTTCATACCTTTTCTAAGTTCTATAAGGTTGACGTGCGGGCCTCAGCGGATGCTGTTTTTGGCCGCAAGGTTTTGCAGGCTGCAGTGGTTTGAGTTTTTTCTGCGTTATTGCCTGTTCGGTTACCCACCCTTTTCTGGACACTGCTGTTGGATGTCCCTAGTGTAATTATTAATGTTTGAAGTGGGGTGTGTGACATACTTAGAATAATACCATTTTGTGAATACTCACCTGTAAAATGGGTATTATAAGTATGTCACACACCCCACTTCACCCGCCCTTTTCGGTATCCTGGCTCTTTATTTGGTGAAGTTTAGTTCTTTACGTTGAGGGTTACATTGTTGGTCTGGTACCTTGTCTTACTGCTGTTCTAATACTGGGAGGTTCTTGGGAGGTACCAGGTATGTATAGACCGGGAGGGGCCTGTTGAAGTTTTTGGAGAGTTCTCTGCAATGCTGCCACCTAGCGGTGCGTTAACCCTAGTGTAATTATTAATGTTTGAAGTGGGGTGTGTGACATACTTATAATACCCATTTTACAGGTGAGTATTCACAAAATGGTATATAGATAGATATATAGATATATATAGATATAGATATAGATATATATTTATTTTATATATATATTTATTTTATATATAGGCTCGGCAGCGCCATGTAGTACCTGTCGCTCTACCATACGTTTTAATGGGGCTTCATTAGTTGTGTACAAACAGAGCGTTTGGCAGTTTTTTAAATGCTCCAATCATTGTGTGACGTCTCCTGGCTGCAGACAAACACTTTTATACATTTTACATTCCGGGAGTGGGCCTTCTTATGTTTTTATGCAGAATTGTCATTACAGGTCTGGCACTAAATTGTTATTGTCACAGTGTTAAAACAATGTCATTCCATGTGTTTTCGCTTTGTTACTGCTGTATATGTTCAGAAGCAGACCTTAATCACACAGTGTCTGGCACTCTATGCTACAGCGCCGATGCTGTGTGCGTCTAGTGTTTTGTGAAATATGGTGTGGAGCGCAGAGTGCCGGACGCACTAAGCTGGCGCTACCTATCGCTCACTGCAGCGCTGTACTGTTACAGCGCCCAACAGACATCGCATTCATCAATGCCAGAGTGACCAAGACACTGTTACAGCGTCTACTAGCAGTCGCTCTAAGCGCCGCTATACAGACGCTCATATGGCAATACCTGGCGCTAGTAGTGAATTGGCCTCTAAGGATACCTTTGATTTCAATGACTTGCGCATAGAGTTGGCCGCAGAGAATTTTAACTCCTAGATTTTCTTTTAGACCTCCAGACTGGAGCTTGTGGAAAAAGAAATGGAAGAGATCGCCAGCAAGCTGAGAACGTCTCATGCAGGTACCCCACTTCTCCTTCACCCCACATCCTGCCAGCACAACCCACTCTTATGACTTGCTAATTAGGCATTAAGTGACTCTAACCCAACAGTAATAATTAGCCAGCAAGCAGGTCACTTGGTGCCCGTTCCACGTGCGCCTCCTCCATTTCCTTCTATCCACGGTAGAAGCCGTGTCAGGGCTTCAAAGTTTGTCCTTCAGCTGTCTCTGGCCACAGCAGAGCATGCTCATGACTCATAAAGCCGCAGCCCTTCTCTGCTTCGCCTAAAATACATGAGGCATTTACATACAATCAGATTTTGAGATGCTTTGAAATGGCTCATTAGTCACTGTTCCCGGGGGGGGAGAAGGTGGGAGAAAGTTAGTGTCTGATTGTCAGTTTTTAATATAAATACTAAAAGTACGCTTAACTACTATTTAAAGGTGGGGGTGCCCAAACCCCCAAGGAGTAAAGACCAGAGACTTAATATTGCACACACTAAAATAATAGCAAAAGCATTTATTTATTCAATCCACATGATACAAAAAGACTAAAGAGACAATTTAAAAAACATAAAAGACTTACACAATTTCATAATCTGCCATGGGGGGGGGGGGGGGCGCTGTTATTCAGGGCTGCCATGTATGTATATATGAGGTAGGTACAAATGCATAAATAAAAAACACTTATCTTACATATATCAATTTCAATTGTAAAATCAATTTTAAGCGCATTGCCTACTTAAAGTTGGTAAGAGTTTGCACGATTGGTGGAGGATTCCTTTGCACAATTTTGCGTGGAGTGCATGCACCGTGGGACATAGTTATATTGAGCACTATAGCACCTTTGAAGGATTAAAAATTGGGACTTTTGTTTTATTCAATCTAGCTTGCTCTGTGTTTATATTAACATTTTATTTGTGTTCTTTTTGGGGTTGAGGACATTTCACGTTGAGCATTATTTATCACATGTATTTATTGATTTTTCATTTGGGAAATTGCTAGCGCGGGCCTGTATACCAATAGTTCCACTGTTGTTATATCACTTTATTATCTTACATATATACTGTAGGGTCACCAGATGGTTCACCATGACAATGGCAAGGGTGATGGCTCTGTTAAGGATCCAAAGCATCCTCACCATTCCTGACCTGCATGTCAGTCTGATTGTGGCCAAGTCCCTTTCTTGGGTCGCGCAAGTCACTCAGCTGGTTATCTTCTTTTTAGAATCCATCGGCTGGGAAATCTGCCATTCCTAGTTTTATCTCTTCCCGTCCTGGATGCTGTCTTTTCTGAGTATCTCCCAGGTCAGGGTGTTCCTTCCTCAATAATAGGGGAATGGTTTTTCAGTTGCAGGCTTAGGCTCTGCTATAGTTTCCTAACCCCTACATTGTCAAGGGATGCAGTTAGTGGGTCTGTTGGTGTCCTGCTTCAGGTAATCCTCTTTGCTCTTTTCACATGAGTCCTCTTGTCAGTTTGGAATCGAATCGGGACCCTGCGTCCTTGGAGCAGGATTTTGATCTGTCTTCTCTGGCCACATGGTCCTTCTGGTGGAGACTGAACTCCTGGTACCTCTGAGGGTTAGATCCTCTCTGCCCCCATGTTGGGGGATGGTCTCCGCAGATGCCAGTCTGCCGTTTGGGGGAGACTTCTGAAAAATCCCTGAGGTTCCAGGAACGGTGGGGCCCACTGGAGGCCCAGGTTCCCATCAACTTCCTGAAACTGAGGACGATCAGGTTGCTTCTTCCTCCTGTCCGCTCACCTTCAGGGTTAGACTGTTCTGTCTGCTCAGACGTCCAGTAGGCTGTTGCCCATTTCATTCATCAGGGAGTTACTTGGGGCAAGTTAGCCATCAAGGGATTCTCCCTGATTCTCTCTTGGGCAGAACAGAATGTTCCCTGCATTTCAGCGGTCTACATTACAGGGGCGGACAACTGGGTTGTGGACTTCCTGAGATAAGGGGGCTGCCTCAGCTGGGGATATGGTCCCGCAACTAATGGGAGCTTCTATTCCTGTTTCACCGCTGGGATCATCCAGTCATGGAACGGTGGTGTCCCGCCATAATCAAATATCTTCAGAATTTGTCTCTGGTTCAGGATCCTATGGTCTTCGCTTTGGATACCTTGGCATTCCCTTGGACGGAGTTCGGGTTCTCCTGAGTTCCCTCTGTTCCTCTCCCGAGCAGGGTTATGGGCTCCATAACCCAAGAGCGGGTACCTTCCACCCTGGAGGCCTTTTTGGCTGTTGAGAGCTTCCATCTTATGGTCTAGCAGTTGCTTGATTCTGTTGTTGATACCAGGATTGGGGCCAGGAGGAAGTCCTCGTGCCTCACCTATTACAGGGTCTGGCATGCTTTCATTGACTGGTAGAACTCCAAGTCTCTTTCCTGTAGGCAGTTTTTTCTATTCCCAGGATTCTGGAATTCTTGCAATTTGGTTGAATTTGGACCTTCATCTTAAGTACACTCTAGGGCCATGTTTTTAGCTCTGGAAAAGTTTTTCCAACAGGCCATTATCTGTTGATGCATGGGTTCTTTTCCAGGGTGTTTTTTCACGTGCGTTTTATTGCTTTATTTCACCTTTTTTAGCCACTAAAGCATACAATGCAAAAAAATAGGAATATAAATATATATATATATATATATATATATATATATATTTATATATATATATATATATATATATTTATATATTTATATATATATATATATATATTTATATATTTATATATATTTATATATTTATATATATATTTATATATTTATATATATATTTTTATATTTATATATATATTTATATATTTATATATATTTTTATATTTATATATTTATTTTTATATTTATATATATTTTTATATTTATATATTTATTTTTATATTTATATATTTATTTTTATATTTATATATTTATTTTTATATTTATATATTTATTTTTATATTTATATATTTATTTTTATATTTATATATTTATTTTTATATTTATATATTTATTTTTATATTTATATATTTATTTTTATATTTATATATTTATTTTTATATTTATATATTTATTTTTATATTTATATATTTATTTTTATATTTATATATTTATTTTTATATTTATATATTTATTTTTATATTTATATATTTATTTTTATATTTATATATTTATTTTTATATTTATATATTTATTTTTATATTTATATATTTATTTTTATATTTATATATTTATTTTTATATTTATATATTTATTTTTATATTTATATATTTATTTTTATATTTATATATTCATTTTCTTTATTCTGACCTCCATCCATCACATTGTGTGTAGTGCGTTTATCCATATCTCTCTCTCGTCATTGTCGTCTTCCCCCTACTGTAGATCTAATATCCGGCCATGTTATGTGTTTATCCACATCTCTCTCACATCTCCTCAGGTGGATCCCAGGCTTCTGCGCAGGACTCTCTGGACGCCTTCATGACGGAGATAAAAGCCGGCAGCTCTCTGGACAGCGTGTCCAGAAAGAAGCTCCACCTGCAGTCCTTGGAGCTGAAGAAGGAGCAGCAGCGGCTGAGGTCCTTGATAAAGATCGTCCAGCCGACCAAACTCCCCGAGCTCAAAACAAAGTGAGTCTGCTTTTACTTTTTCCTGTCTTTGTGTTGCCGCTCCCTCTCTGGGGAAATCATCTCTGCGGCGCTTTTTATTGCAATTTATAGCTTATAAACCTGTTTTTCGGAGACGTCATAAAACACCCTCTGTCATTCAAGAGAACAGGGGGTACAAGCGGCCTGTGTCTGTTCTTTACTCTCTGAGGTGCCGTTACCTCCTTAGAAAATAATTCACCGGTCACATCGCGTTAAACTCGACATCGGAGATTTAGTGGCAAGCAAGAGCCCGGTGGCTTCAAATAAAAAGCAGCTCCAGTCTTTAGGTCACACAATGTTGGAAAGGGGGGGGGGGGGGATGAATCTTATACCCGACACAATGGATCTGTCACTTTAGAATAGGATATGCAGCAACCAATTACATGGAGCATTTTTATTGTCTTTACAAACATCTCCAAGCTACATTATTGCAGATAATCCTCGCCTCGGGCCCTGAGCATCCATTAGAAACAGGGCTCCTATATGTACAGATGCAGCTTTCACCAGCAAGGAGAAACAAAGCCTAATTTGCCCTAATTCCTAAATCTAGCTTAAAGAGGGCCAAAACCAGTTTCTACTTTAAACCGGACCTTCAGCATGATTTAATGAAAAGCCCAAACCCTTAAACTATTTCCCAATGTGACAGACTCTGCCATTGGATTTTAAAGGCACTGTTTTTGCATAGACCCATTGCTTTCATTTTCTTGAGCATGTCCCAGACAGACTGCCATTGTGTTATTGATTGTATTACAGACTGCTTTTGTTATACTGATTGTGCTACATACTGCTATTGTTCTACTGATTGTGTTACAGACTGCTATTCTACTGATTGTATTACAGACTGCTATTGTTCTACTGATTGTGTTAGACTGCTATTGCTCTACTGATTGTGTTACAGACTGCTATTGTTCTACTGATTGTGTTACCGGCAGAGTTGAGGGATTGTGTGCCCTGCTCCCATTGGTCTGTGGGTTTGTCATGCAGTTCTCCATCAGGTCCACGGGGGAGGTCCCCTTGCATGGAGCCTTGCATATAAGGCACAGGGTGGCACTAATAAAGAGAGTTCATCTTCACCCTCAATACTGAGTTCTGTCTCTTATTGGGGGAAACGCTATATTACAATTCACTAGCCCTTGTAAGGGCTGTTCCTGGTTCCTCACGGATGACTCTGGGATTCCTGCAGCACCTCTCACCATTGGGAAAAGGACGTCTCTGGCGGGGAAACCCTCCGGCGATAAAGTTTATCGCTACACCCAACATCTAAAATTAAGTTTTTAGTCACTTGCTTATTATTCTTTCCCCCTCCGGGCTGCAACTCTGTTCAGGACTCTAGGATACGGGCGCCGCCATCTTGCCTCAGAAGCATTACACATACTGAAGCGAGAAGAGTGGGATAAAGTACAGGGGGCGGGGTTATAGCTGTGCTTTGCTCAGACAGAGCAGAGCTGGGGTCAGGGAAAGGACAGCAATCCCAGATTGCAGAGCGACACAGTCTGAAGACACTTCCTGTTTGCAGGCTGCCTGTTGCTCCATGAGCCGCCATCTTGGATGTTTAAAGGCTCATAACATGCAGTAGATGCAGGTAGGATGATTTTTATTTGTGAGCAATCTGTATGTACAGGGTGTGGAATACATATAAGATAGGCTCTTATTCAGGGTGCAGGTCCGGATAATTGTGGGCAATCTGTATGTACAGGGTGTGGGAAACATATAAGATAGGCTCTTATTCAGGGTGAAGGTCCGGATTAATGTGGACAATCTGTATGTACAGGGTGTGGGAAACATATAAGATAGGCTCTTATTCAGGGTGAAGGTCCGGATTAATGTGGGCAATCTGTATGTACAGAGTGTGGAATACATATAAGATAGGCTCTTATTCAGGGTGAAGGTCCGCTTTAACGGGTGTTGGTCCTGCTGTCTGGTGATTATAAGAGTCTCACCGGGGGGGGGCATCCAGAATGCTGGAGCCCCCCTCGCAGCAAACCGCACACAAAGCTTGTAATACTCGCCTTCATTACGAGCCAGCGGCAAGAACGGAGTCCTGCGATTGCCCGCCGGTCACATGGGCCACAGTCGCGTTCTCTGCGGCAGCCACCGGCAGGACCGGCCCATGCGACCGCCCGGCACGCACAAGCCGCGGCCCGCATCCCCGCTATGCCTCTAGCAGGACGCGTACCTGCGTCAGCCATTTCTGAATGGCCGCCATCTTGCTCTGAGCCGCTGGTCTTAGACGTCGGCTTAGATGGTGTGATGTCAGCTGCTCTGAGCGCACTGATTGGGGGCCACGCATGTGCCTTAGAACCGGGAAGAGGTGAGTTGTGCTCGGCGATCTGGAGGGTTTCACACAGCGTCAAATTCCTGGGTTTTATTCCACTTGAAGACATTTTGCCACACAAAAATTTGAAAAGAAAAACAAAGCAACCGGCCCTCAGCCAAAAATGAGGCGCAGGGTGAGGGATCGGTGTCCTCTGCCCTGCTCCTGACTACTTCTGCTCACTCCCACTGGGTGGGGCCTTTTATACCGTGGGGGGCTGCTGGAGTCCTCTCACTCTGCCGGTATACAAATCCCCTCCCTGTGGCAGGGAACAAGCTGCTGGGTGACCAGCATGGGGCAGAGAATCTGTGTTAAGCTCTAAAGGGGAGAAATGCCAACCACCTAACCTTTACATGCCTAGTATTTAAAGCTTAACAAAATCTGTGTTGTCTGCCCCGCTGAAGACGTTTGGCCGAAGATTGGAGACCCACCGGGGGAAAGCGAGACCCCCTGGCGCTGGATCCTAGGCAAAGGTGAGCTGTATTTTTTTTTTTTTTTTTTTTTTTTTTTTTTTTTTTTTTAAGCTCTAAAGGGGAGAAAATGCCAACCACATAACCTATGTATTTAAAGCTGAACAAAATCTGACTCACAGGTTTTTTCCAGTCCCACGGGGCATCCTAATGTGGCATGTTCAGCTTTAAAACGGATTAAAGCCCTCACAGCCGGGCCCTGGAATCTAACAGATTGTTAAAATGTGACAGATGTTACAACAGATGTTGTAAAAACTCAAAAATCCTGGAAATGGAGAAATTGTAACAAGGAAAAGACTTAGACTCGCACCAGGCAATGTAAGCATGCCAGACCCTATAATAAATCAAAAAAGAGGATTTCTTCCAAGCCTGAATCATAGTAGTGACGACCGAGGCCGGCAATGCCTTATCCAACAGGATGGAGGTTTCAGCTGTCAAGCCGTCAAAGCCAGCGTTTGTAAATTGGGATGGCGCAACTGTCCCTGAGTAAGGAGCCCTGGATCGACGAAGTGATCCTCCGCCATCTGGATGACGTCCGCGAACCATACTCTCCTCGGCCAGTGGGGGGCCACCAGAATGGTCGGTACCCCCTCCTGGGCTATCTTGCGCAGCACCCGACCCAGGAGAGGAAAGGGAGGAAATGCATAGAGGAGCCGGAAATCCGTCCAGGGAATGGTTAGAGCATCCGTGGCCATGGCCAGAGGAATCTTGGAAGCTTGTGATTGTGACGGGACGCAAACAGGTCCACGTCCGGCTGACCCCAGCGGCGACCCAGGGCATGAAAGATCTTGTCGAGAGACCATTCCCCTAGGTGAGACGTCCCACGGCTCAGGGAGTCCGCCTCCTGGTTCTCTACCCCTGAGATGTAAACCGCTGAGATGCAGGGAACATTCTCCTCTGCCCAAGACAATATCAGGGACACCTCCTTAGGGGCTCATTTGCTCCGAGTCCCGCCCTGATGATGTAAGCGACAGCCGTCTGATTGTATGAGCGGACCTGGACCGCACGACCCCGTAGGTGGGGAGTCAACTGGAAGAGAACCAACCTCAGCTCCAGGAGATTGATGGGCGTGTGGGCCTCCTAAGGGGCCCACTGGCCCTGGAACTTCAGCGATTGCCAAAACCCTCCCCAACCGATCAGACTGGTGTCCCCGTGGTGACAATCTCCCAGCACTGAGGAAGAAAGGTCCTGCCTGCTAGAAGATTCCTCGAGCCCAACCACCACGAGAGGGACTGTCTGGCCAGAGGGGTAAGAGCGAATTCCTGCTCCAGGGATTCCTGTTTCCGATCCCAAACGGTCAAGAGGTTCAACTGAAGAGGTCTCATGAGGAACTGGGCGAAAGGTACAGCCTTGAAGCAAGACACCATGAGTCCCACCAACTGCATCCCCAGACGGATGGAGGGATGAGGACACGACAGCAGGGCTTGCACCTGCATCTGAAGGCCCTCCACCTTCTGCTGAGGAAGAAACACCTTGACCTGAGAAGTATCCAGCGTCATGCCCAGGAAGGACATCACCAATGACGTGAGCGAAGACTTGGGATAATTCATCACCCAACCGAAGGACTCGAGGGTGGACACAACCACCTGAGTATCCCTCTCGGCCTGATGAAAAGATTGAGCAGCAATCAACAGGTCATCCAGGTAAGGAAGAATGCGAATGCCCTGGCTCCTCAGGAGGGCAAAGACATCCGCCAGCACCTTGGTGAACACCCGAGGGGCCGAAGTGATACCGAACAGCAAGGCCACAAACTGGTAGTGCTGATCCCCCAGAGCGAACCTCAGGAACTTTTGATGTCCTAGGAAGATAGGAACGTGCAGATAGGCATCCTTGATGTCCACAGTGGTCATAAAGTCGCCTGGCCGAAGAGAGCTCACCGCCGACCGTAAGGTCTCCATGCGGAAATGTTTGAACCTGACAAATCTGTTGAGACCCTTTAGGTCCAGGATGGGTCTCGGGGAACCATCCTTCTTGGGCACCGTGAACAGATTGGAGTAGAACCCCCGACCCTGTTCTTGAAGAGGCACAGGACAAACCACTCCGGACAATAGAAGGCGTTGGACGGCCAACCTCAGGCCCTGCACCGTCACTGGATTTTGGGAGATCCGGGACCGAAGGAATCTTGGGGGCGGCCATGCTGCCAGCTCAATCTTGTAGCCGTCGGACACCACCTCCTGAATACACCGGTCCGAGACGTGTTGTCTCCAGATGTGAGCAAAGAGCCGAAGCCGTCCCCCCACCCGGATGGGTGAGGGCGCCTCCTCATGCCTGAGGGGCCTTGGTGGGGGGCTTGGACCCCCAGGAAAGACCAGGACGACCGCGGGCCCTACCTCGACCCCAGGATTCCCTGCGACCGCCAGGGAAGGAGGTGCTGCGTCCCCCTCGGAAGGGACGAAAGGAAGAAGACCCCCGAAAGGGCCGAGAATGTTTTCTACGCTGAGGAAGCCGACCATCCTTGGCCAACACATCAAGACGCTCCCCAAAAAGTCCTGTGAAGGGAAGACCGGTGAGGGACTTTTTAGCGGCAAGCGTCGGCCGCCCACTGCCGCAGCCAGACAGACCGACACATGGCTACCAACAGGGCTGAAGACCTACCGCCAAGCCGGACAGCATCATCCATGGCAGATAGCACAAAGGCAATAAATTCAGTGCAAAGCAAAAGGTCCTTATACTCGTCCGCTCGCTTGCGGGATCTGGCGGCCTCTTCAAGGCGCTTAATCTTCTTCTTGATGGCAATGGCAACAATAGCCGCGGTGCAGACCAGGCGAAGACCAGCCCCGACAAAAGTGAAAGCATGGCAAGCTAGTTGATCCATGCGCCGATCAACATTGTCACGTAAGGTAGTGGTGTCAGGAGACGGCATAACTGAAGTATTGGAAGGCCCCAGGACGGGAGCGTCCACCTCCGGGGGACAAGACCAAAGACGGACCAACTCGGCAGAGAAGGGATACCGTCTATCCAGTCCCTTAGGCACCGAAGGCAACCTGTTGGGCCTTTCCCATTCTTTAAGGACCATCTTGGAAAAATGTCCCTGCTCCGGAAACTCTAGGCGTTGTCTATCAGGGTGTTTCTTTTTTGCCGCCTTAGGGGGAACAATGTGCAAGGTCTCAAAAACCGCCGACAACAGATTATCCGTATCGTCGGGGAGCCAAGTGTCCTCGCCCGAGGAAGACCCAAGATCACTGTCAAAAACGCCCTGACATTCCCCGGAGGAGTCGGAATCATAGAATTCCTCCATCTCCATGGAGTCACGGCCGCCAAAGTATCATAAACGTCATCCTCATCGGCAATGAGGGAATAAGCCGGTTCCAAATGCCTCTTCTTACTAGAGGCCTTGCCAGCGGCCGGACGGGCCAACTGCCGCTCAATGCTGGCCACGCGCAGCGCCAGGTCCGAATGGGACCCCCTGCTGGCTTCCCCCTCGCTAGGGGCTAAATGCAGGTGTGGGGGTGTAGGGGATGCTGTAGGCAGGATAGGACTGGGGAGAGTAGCGCTCGCCCCATCCTGCTCCACAATGACACTCTGGGCGCAGGGGACACAGACAGCGCTGCAACCACTCAAGAGGGATGCCCCGCACATGAGACACAGCTGAGCCCGCCCCGAAGGGCCCCCAAGCTCGCTATCGCCAGAAGCCTCCATATGGTGATTACAGTAATAGTAAAAATAAATCAAGGCACGGGTGATCAGGGCTAAAAACCCCACCCGGGATGCCCCCAAAGGGTCCCTTAACAAAAAAAAGGGGGGGGTACTGGACCGGGAGAAACCACAAGCAAAATAAGGAGGCCCGTCTGAAAAACATAAGAAAAAAGGGCCAATGAGCATCCCACAGCACATGCACCTGAATAACACGTAGAGAAATGAAAAACCAGGAGCTGACTCACGGACCAGCGGGGGGAGGGAGCCTCCAAAGCCCTTAGCCAGGAATGGAGCAGCAGGCAGGAGCGAGGGGAGTCCGTGTGGGCACCCACGTATCGGCCCAACAGCAGCCAGGACAACGGGGCCCACAGCCGAGCACAGGAGAAGGCACAAGATGGCGCCCGTCGCCGAGAACCTCGAGGGGCGGGCCGCGCAGTGATTACGCGAATCGCGGCCCCACCCCTCGGCAACGCACGAAATCTCCGGGCGCCAGAGAGCAAAAATGGCGCCCGGAGGAGACAGAAAGGGGGAGGACACCCCTCCTCAGTAGCCCCCGCCGCGGAGCGCAATGCGCCCGCAGCGGCAGGGCAACAGTCGGACGGCCCTGGCACCTCCCCCCCCCCCCGGCCTGGTGGCTTTTATTCTGCTTTAAAGAGTTAAAGCAGCATGGAATTGCTTTTTATTTATGGGCGCACATTTGGGGTACATTGCTTGTTTTATATTAAAACAGATTCTATGTTTTCTCTTTTTGCTTCCAGTCCGCAATCACAAGACCACAATACAAAGAAACTCTCGTTACCCATGTTCGGGGCGATGAAGGGAGGCAGCAAATTCAAGCTGAAAACGGGCACCGTCGGGGTAAGACGTGGGTCGCAGCGTCTCCATCATGGAACGTGTCACATGGTCTTTAAATTGGAATTCTATGTTTGTATGGGGGGCAGCAGAGACCGTGTATACCCAGCGTTTCTGCCTGTGCAAATTCCATAGTGCTTACAATTTTGACTATCCTGGGTTTTGTTCCTTTCCCCAGGGGCACCCCGATCGGAGACGCCCCACTGTGTTAAACACCCCAGGATGCCGGGACCAGCTCACCTCTTCCCTGTCCCACGGCGCGTCTAAGAGCAGCTCTGACGGCCACATCCTCCGCTTCCCTCTAACGGAGCGTTCCCGCGCCAGCCATTCACAAATGCCTAGCAGGCACGTGCTCTGCTAGAGGGATAGTGGGCTGCTGCTCTTAGACGCACCGTGGGACCGGGAAACGAGGTACGTGAATGGGGTTTCAAACAGCGGAGCATCCCGATTTTGGATGCCTGGGGGGGGGTGATCGAATCTTAGATTCCCGGGGCGATCAAGCTGGGTTTTGATCCACTTAAAACTTTGATCGGTCAATCAGCAACCAATTGCTGTATTGCATCCTGTGCTGGCCAAGTGGGATCTCAAGTCAGTGGCACTTCCATGTCTGTATCGCGCAGGGAGGCGCCCACGCCCTCTCTATTCACAGCAATGGTGCCTGCATATCCGGCTTTGCAACACCTCCTCCATTGAAGTAAATGGAGAGGGCGTGGCCACAGCTCTAAGGGCCGCAATCCCAACACAGAAAGGCCGGTGACTGGAGTTCTTTCCTCGCCGGCATGGGATGCCATACAGCAATCAACGAGTGGCTGATAGTCTGAGTAGAACCAATAATCTGTGAGCCACAAAAAGGTGAGGACCTTCGTTGCGTGTTTTTTTTTTTGCAAGTCAATCCCTTTTTAAAGCGGAACAAAACCTGGATTTTGACTTTCTCGAGTTTTGTGCTCCTGGGGCATCTCAAATTGGGATTCCCTGGTGTGTAAAACCTCCCAATTCACCCAGCAAAACTCCTCTCCTCGGTCCAACGGCACATGCGTAGGCTCTCGTCCAATCTGAGCCCTTGTTTACATCCTTCAGCAAAGGACTCGATCGATTTCAATGGGCAGTAAGAGCGGCCACATTCCCAGTGGCGCTGGCTCCAGTCTCGGTCTATCTGAATGGCTGGTGTGGGAGCGTGTGCACAGACCAAAGATGCAGGGGATGCTCCTGCTCCCCCATTGAGAACAATTAGTTCTCTGATTGGACTAATGCCTGCACATGTGCCTTTGGAACAGAGAAAGGAGAGTAATTACCAGCAGATTCACATTGCAGGGCATCATGATTCGTTATTAGAAAAGGTTGTAGCACGCTGATAAAGTTTAAATGTTAGTAACATTAGATGA
This sequence comes from Gastrophryne carolinensis, assembly GCA_027917425.1. Taxonomy (NCBI): domain Eukaryota; kingdom Metazoa; phylum Chordata; class Amphibia; order Anura; family Microhylidae; genus Gastrophryne; species Gastrophryne carolinensis. The sequence continues at coordinate 476,343,353 of CM051237.1, read as the reverse complement.
TAAATACAATAGTGTGGGTTCAATGCTCCCTAGTACCTCTGCTTCGACATGTACTAGAATATACCAGGGGAAAAAATGAACCCCAAAAAAGGAGTTATGCAAAAAAGTGGAACAAAACCAACGCAGGCTGTCCCCCCCTCCACCCCCACCAAATCAGGATGCACTATGTACAAAATAAGGGGAAAAAAATAATCAAAAAAGGGGTTATGCAAAAAGTTCATGTATTCTAAGTATGTCACACACCCCACTTCAAACATTAATTATTACACTTGGGTTATACCACCAGCAGGTGGCGACGTTGCAGAGAAGTCATGAAAAACGAGCTCCTCCTGGTCTATACATACCTGGTACCTCCCACTCATTCCCCAGTGTTTCTTCTCTGCAAGATGGCGACAAGACAGAAGAATGAAGTCAGACCCCGGCACCCCCCCATGGTCTATTTCTGCCCGGCCTTTTTTATCAGCCCCTTGTTGTATGTGTAGCCTCCCAGTTTAGGCTGTCGGCCGGGCAAAGTGTAGACGGCACTTAAGGTGCCTAGGAGATTAGCTCCTCCGCTGGACCCCATATTATGGGGCATAGTGGTTATCCGGCCTGGTGATCCGGATGTGGGATGCCCCGGCCCTGTTGTCCCTATTGGGTTCCTCCCTTCCAGCTTGGTCCCTTCTCCCTGCGCTTTTTGAGAGTGGGGGGGGGGGGGGGTCTTTGTGTGGGTCAGGTGTCTGTGTTTTACTTGGGTGGCGGGGCCGGGCGGCCTGGGGGTTGTGTGCCGCCGGCCCGCGCCTTTCGTGTGTAAGTGTTGGGGGGGGCTCTGTTGGGGCCCCCCCCCCGGGCTGTGTGTGTGTCGCCGGCCCGCCGCTCTGCGGGTGTTTCATTGCGGGCGCCATGTCTGTGGCGCCCCCTACTATGTTCCAGACGGTGGGGGGCGGGGCCGGGCGGCGTGGTGCCGTCGGCCCGCCTGTCTGTCGGAGCGGCTGCCTTTTTCAGGCGCCCGCTGCCGTGGTCTCCCCCGGAGGTGGTGCGGGCGGGGCCGGGCGGCGTCTGTGCCGCCGGCCCGCCTGGTTGTCTGGGCGCCCGCCTTCGGTGCCTTGCTCCTTGGATGGGGGGCGGGGCCGCGTCGTGCGCGGCCCGCGCTTCACCGGGATTGGTGGAGGGGCGGGGCCTCAGCGTCTCCCGCGCGTGCTGGGCCGCCCTTCTTCTCCCTCCGCCGCTTCCTTGTTGTGACCGCCTTTCCTGCTCCGGCCTAATGGGCAGCTCTGCGTTAAGGTAGGCTGGGGTGGTTGCCTTTTTAAGGTGGTCTTCTGGCTGGGGGCATTTTTTGGTGCTGGTCCTCCTTGCCTGGGGGCTTTGTCATGCTAGCATTGTATTTTTGTGCTGGGGGCCTTATTGGGCTTCCCTGGCATGTCACATGTGTAAACATATTGGTATGGAATATATATATATATATATATATATATATATATATATATATATATATTATTGGTGTGACTGTTGTCTTTCTTTTTTCAGATCCTGGGATCCCACGCTGCAGGGCTCTCCCGGTCTTGGATACCTGGCTAGTGGGGTTTTTGTCCTTACTTTCCCCTTATTGACTTTTTTGCAATTTTCCCCATTTCAGGGCCTTAATTAAGGGGCATCCCGGGTCGCGTATTGCGTAAATCCCTGGTTATTGCGATTACCATAAATTCACCATATGGAGGCTACCAAATATTCCGGAAACGGTCCTTCGGGGCAGTCCAGGTTGTGCGGGGGGTGTGGGACTCCGCTCCCAGGGGATGATGTCATTATATGTATTCCATGTGCACAGCGGAACATTGAGCGCCAGTCCGGCACCCCGGTGCCCGGTCCTTCCTCGGCCGCGCCATCTCCCTCCCCTCCTCGCCTGTTCCGGACCCCGTGTGACGTTGTCATTGGGGGTGATTCGCAATCTGAGGTTTGTGCCCGGTTGGCCAGCCTCGAGAAAATGTTTTCCGCTGTGGTCGCTCAGAAGGCTCCGGCTAAGCGGAGACACTTGTCCCCGCCTCCGTCAGACTCAGATGATGAGGTTGTTGAGGCTCTGGATTGGTCAGATCGTCCCCTTGAAGAGGGTGAGCTTATTGAGGATTTAGATGATCCTAAGGTTCAGCAGCTGCTGGGTGCTGAGGATGACCAGGCCACGGGGTCGGTCCCCGACACGTCTTCCATTCTGGCCCTAATGTTTGAGGTTTTGGATTTGGACCCTCCTGAAGTTGCTCCTCGGCCAAAGGGTCAGCTTTTTGGGGTGTCCAAGCCGCGCTTGGAGTTTCCCAGTCAACAGCTTTTCGTGGATGTTGTCCTTAAGGAATGGGAGCAACCTACGCGTCTCGTTGGGGTGCCGCCTAGCTGGGATAGAAAGTATCCCTTTCCGGCGGACTTGGTGAAGCGTTGGTCTGTCCCTCCCGAGGCTGATGCTCCGGTTTTGGGACTATCTAATACGGCGGTTGTACATTCTCCTGACACGACTCCTCTTAAGGACGGCGAGGATCGCCGGATTGATCAGCTGGCCCGCCATGGTTTTGTCTGTGCGGGTTCGGTCTTGAGGCCTGTTTGTGCTTCGGCACTTTTATTGTTGGCGGTTAGGTCTATTGTCAGGGATTTATGTGTGGATCTTGATCCTACTCGTGATGAGTTTTCTTGCTCTTAGGCGTTGTGAATCCTTCGTTTCATTTATTCTTGCCGCTCAGGATGATGCCATGTTAATGTGTGGCAGGGCTACGGCTCTGTTGGTAGCTATCCGCCGCTCAGTGTGGCAGTGGACTGCTGATTTTAATTCTAAGAGATCGCTCACGGCTCTTCCCTTTCTGGGTTTGAGACTTTTCGGTGAGAAGCTTGATGCTGTTGCCAAGGGAGGTAAGTTACCTCAGCGCAAGAAATTTCGTCGCTCCTTTTGGGGGGCGGCCCCCTTCAATCCTTCCTTTCGGGGAGCCAGAGCTGGCAGGGGTGCGGGCCAAGCCCAAGCCAGCTGCCAAGCCCGCTCAGCAATGAGGGGGCGCCCTCACCCTTACGGGTGGGGGGACGGCTGCGACTCTTCTCCCGGGTATGGGACCAGGAGGTCTCGGACAGATGGATCCGGGAGGTGGTGTCGGCCGGTTACAAGTTGGAGTTCGAGTCCCGCCCTCCTCCAAGGTTTCTCAGGTCTCGTGTCCCTTCAGATCCTTTGGCCTCGCAGGGGCTCCTGGCAGCGGTAAGGAATCTTCTGGAAATGGCAGTCATCTGCCCGGTCCCTCCTTCGGAGGTGGGGCACGGGTATTATTCCAATCTCTTCACAGTGCCCAAAAAGGATGGGTTGTTCCGTCCCATCCTGGATTTGGAGTTTCTCAACCTGTTTGTTTGTCCCAGGAAGTTTCGCATGGAAACTCTGCGGTCTGCGATCAATTCACTTCGGCAGGGGGACTTTATGATGTCCATAGACATCACGGATGCATACCTTCACATTCCGATCTTTCCAGCTCACCAGAGGTTTCTTCGCTTTGTGGTGGTGGATCGGCATTTTCAGTTTGTGGCTCTTCCATTCGGCCTCACCTCGGCTCCGAGAGTTTTCACCAAGGTGTTGGCGGGTGTGATGGCCCTGCTCAGAGCTCAGGGGATTCGCATTGTGCCTTATCTGGACGATCTTCTCATCATGGCTCCTTCCTTCAGTCAAGCGGATGGGGACACCAGCACGGTGGTGTCCACTCTGGAGAGGTTCGGCTGGGTGATCAACTACCCCAAGTCCTCTCTGGTTCCGGCCAGGGTGGTGACCTTTCTGGGGATGTCCTTGGACTCTTGCCAGCACAGAGTCTTTCTCCCTCAGGCCAAGGTTCTTTTGATTCAGGAATTGGCTCAGCTTCTTCTTTCCAATTCTCGCCCGTCCATCCGTCTAGAGATGTGACTGGTGGGGCTGATGGTAGCTTCTTTCGAGGCAGTTCCCTTCGCGCAGTTTCACACGCGGACGCTTCAGCTTCTTCTGTTGGCGTCTTGGGACCGGCGACCGCGGTCGTTGGATCGGTCCTTCCGGATGTCCCCCCGGGTTCGGCAGTCTCTACTGTGGTGGTTGGTCTCGGACAATCTCTTGAAGGGCAGGTCATTTCTGACCCTGCTTTGGGAAACTGTCACCACGGATGCCAGTTTGTCAGGAGGGGGAGGTTTCTGGAAGGATCTTCGGTTCCGGGGGCGGTGGGGTCCTCAGGAAGCCCACTTGCCCATCAATGTTTTGGAGTTGAGAGCCATCAGGTTGGTTCTGTCTCACTTGACGCAGCATTTACAGGGCTTGCCTGTTCAGGTTCGATCGGACAATCGGACGGCGGTTGCTTACATCATTCACCAAGGAGGGACTCGCAATCTGGGTGCCCTCAGAGAGGTGTCTCTGATCCTAGTTTGGGCAGAGACTCATGTTCCTTGCATTTCGGCAGTGTACATTCCAGGAGTGGAAAACACGGAGGCGGACTTTCTGAGCCGGTGTTCTTCCCGCCGGGGGGAATGGTCTCTCCACCCCCAGGTGTTTCGGTCGCTTTGTCTCTGGTGGGGGACGCCGGAGGTGGATCTGTTCGCCTCTCGTCACAATCACAAGCTTCCGACATTCGTGTCGCTTTCCCTGGATCCTCTGGCTATGGCGGCGAATGCCATGGCCCTGAGCTGGGGGGACCTGGGGTTTCTTTGTCTGTTTCCTCCGATCCCCATGCTAGGCAGGGTGCTGCGAAAGTTGGTTTTTGGAAGGGGTTCCCGCCATTCTTGTGGCTCCAAGGAGGCCAAGGCGGGTGTGGTTTGCAGACATCGTTCGTCTGGCAGTGGATCAGTTTGATCTGCCTTTTCGCCCGGATCTCCTCACTCAGGGTCAACTGTGCTACCCCAGTTTACCATCGCTGGATTTGACGGCTTGGCTGCTGAAACCTCCATCTTAAAGGAGGAGGGTCTTTCGGATTCGGTCATTTGGACTCTTATTAGTGCCAGGAAGAGATCCTCTTCTTCCATATATTATAGGGCTTGGAGATCTTATATTGATTGGTGTGAGGCTAGATCTTTGCCCTGTCGGGTCTTTTCTGTTTCTAGGATTTTGGAATTTCTTCAATCGGGGCTGGACTCTGGTCTTCAGCTGAGTATTTTGATGGGGCAGGTTGCTGCCTTGTCTGACTGTTTTTCAAAAGTCCTTTGCGTTTCCTCCTTTGGTCAAGACTTCTTCCAGGGGGTCTCGCATTGCGGCCTCCTAGGAGGCCTTTTCTCCCTTTTTGGGTTTTGAATTTGGTTATCTCTGCTCTTCAGGCTCCTCCTTTGGGCCTTTGCAGGTTATTGCTCTTTCTACTCTGACTCAGAAGGTTGCCTTGTCGGTTCAGGCTACTCACTTTGGGAGACATCAGGACAAAGTGGTTTTTCCGCTTCAAACCGGACTTTTTTCCTTAGGTGGTCTCTGCTTTTCTTCTTAACCAGGACATTGTTTTTCCTTCCTTGGGTCCTAAGCCTAGGAATGACAAGGAGAGGGTTTGCACTGTTTGGATGTGGTACGTTTTGTGTAGTATTGTTTGTTTACTACATCTCCTTTTCGTAAGACTGATGTCTTTTTCGTGGTGCCCTGTGGGCCTAGGAAAGGTTTTGGCTCCCGCTAAGTCTTCCATTAGCAAATGGATTCGTCGGGCTGTTGTTGGGGCCTATTCTGCCAAGGGGAAGGTTCCCCCTTTTCGTATCACTGCTCATTCTATTCGTGCTGTTGGAGCGTCTTGGGCTTTTCAGCACTAGGCTTCTGTGGAACAAGTTTGTAAGGCTGCTACTTGGTCTTCTGTTCACACCTTTTCCAAGTTTTTACAAGGTTGATGTGCGGGCTTCAGCGGTTGCTGTGTTTGGCCGCAAGGTTCTGCAAGCTGCAGTGGTTTGAGTTTTGCTTTATGGCCTTGTTGGATACCCGCCCTTTTCTGGACACTGCTTTTGGATGTCCCAAGTGTAATAATTAATGTTTGAAGTGGGGTGTGTGACATACTTAGAATAATACCATTTTGTGAATACTCACCTGTAAAATGGGTATTATAAGTATGTCACACACCCCACTTCACCCGCCCTTTTTTTGGTATCCCGTTTTTTTTTTTTTTTTTTTTTTATAGGTGAAGTTTCGTTTACAGTTTGAGGGTTACCAATGGGTTTTTTTCCTGGTACCTTGTCTTTACTGCTGTTTTTGAATACTGGGGAATGAGTGGGAGGTACCAGGTATGTATAGACCAGGAGGGGCTCGTTTTTCATGACTTCTCTGCAACGTCGCCACCTGCTGGTGGTATAACCCAAGTGTAATAATTAATGTTTGAAGTGGGGTGTGTGACATACTTATAATACCCATTTTACAGGTGAGTATTCACAAAATGGTATTATTCTAAGCAGACAGCACGTCCTGCTCCAGACATAGTCCTTACATGTGGGTATACCTCCGCCTTCAGCGCCGTGCACTGCAGAACATGAAGAAAACAAGCTCCTCCCGGCCCTACATATACCGAGGGACCTCCCACAAATCCCCAGATTTCTCTGCAGTGCTAGAACTGCGAAGACATGAAGTATCACGCTCTCGCAGGCGAGCGGGGCTTGACAGCCCGAGGCCCTGCGGGACTATTTCCACCCGTCCTATCTGTGAAAGAACATGCCTCCCAGCCTGGGCTGCGTTGGTCGGGTGAAGGTAGGCAGCACCTAGTGTGCTTACGGAGCCATGCTCCACCGCAATCCCCATCCTTGGGGTAGGCGGTTTAGGCTAATGGTGAGCCTCATAGTGGATGCCCCTCCCGCACCTTGCCCCACGCCCCATGTAGCGGTGAACCCCGAGCGCTGGGTCACCTTCTTCCTTAGTTCCCCCTGTTAGTGGGGGGAAAAAGAGGGGGGGGTTGTGTACGTTGGCCTAATCTTGCCATATCACACGCCTTGCCTTAGCCCTATCGGTTTACGGGGGTCAGAGCCGCACTTTAAACTTTATTTTTACGTTGCCCGCAGCGCCTTTAAAATATGTGACTCGGCGCGTAAGGCGGCTCTGTCTCACGACGCCATGGCGTTTATTTCTGTTCTTTTCATGTCTTGTTCCGCGCTTAGAGCTTCGCGCTCTCCGGGGGGGCGTGGTCTGGTCTGGCGCGTTCCGCGTCACCTACAGCTCTGGCCCGCCCTTCGAGGTTCGCTGGCGCCATTTTGTCGGTCTTCCCGCGCGCGTGGTCACGATCCTCCTTCTCCCTTGGTTACTGTAAGTGTCCCCACGGGCGTTCGTTTATATTCTTGGTGTGCCACACACCCCGCTTCACTTCTTAAACCGGACCTTCACCATGATTTAATGAAAAGCTCAAACTCTTAAAAAACAATTCCTCAGCATCTAAAATTAATATATTTTACATGTTTAGTCACTAATTTATTATACTTTCCCCCACTGGGCTGCAACTCTGTTCGGGAATTTAGGATACGGGCGCCGCCATCTTGACTCAGAAGCATCACACTTACTGAGGAGAGGAGAGTGGGATAAGGTACAGGGGGGCGGGTTATAGCTGTGCTTTGCTCAGACAGAGCAGAGCTGGGGTCAGGGAAAGGTCAGCAGTCCCAGAATGCAGAGCAGCACAGTCACTTCCTGTTTGCAGGCACTTCCTGTTTGCAGGCTGCCTGCAAAAATGGCAGCTTCCATAAGCCGCCATCTTGGATGTTTAAAGGCTTATAAAATGCAGTAGATGCAGGTAGGATGATTTTTAATGTGAGCAATCTGTATGTACAGGGTGTGGGAAACATATAAGATAGACTCTTATTTAGAGTGAAGGTCCGCTTTAAATGTTCATCACTTCATGGGTTAATCCACCGCAGGTGACGTGCAGAGAGGAAGTCTTGTAACGAGCCCCCTTCCGGCCTATATATACCTGGTACCTCCCTTCAATCACCAGTATTTTTTCTCTCTGCTTGCTGACAAGTCAGAAGTTGGAAGTCTCCTGCTTACAGGTAGGCCGGGGTATTCTTACCCCGCCACCCCCCTTTTGGTCTATTTCTGCCCGGTTTGAGTTTGTTTACCTTTATGGTGAAATAGGAAGCCTCCCAGCCTTGGCTGCTCACCGGGCAAATGGTAGATGGCACTTTAAGTTCCTAGGAGCTTATCTCCTACCGCTCGACCTCATGCGTGGGGCAATGCGGCGAACCGGCATGGTGATCCGGAAATGGGATGCCCCTGTCCCGAGGGTCCCCGTAGCCCCTTTCTCTCCCGTTGGGGGGGTGGTGAGGGTGTGCTTTAGTATGTGTGTTTCACTGTATCACTGCATGTTAACATATATGTCATGTTTATACATTCACTGTAGCATGTGTATATTTTGGGTCTGCTTTAGGGCAGCTTGCGCTGGGTATGGGCTGGCCACCTCTCTGGCAGTTGGTTGCTTGTGGCCCCCTACCCCCTCTCCCCTCTCCTCGCCTGGCATTCATTGAGCTTTGTCAGCACATGCGGTTTTTACCCTCCCACCTCCGCTGCCTGGACGCGCGTGCTGTGATCAGCTGTAAAGTGTTCCAGCTGATCAGCGTAGGGGGGGGGGGGGGGCGCGGCGCCGACGTCATGCGGCGTCAGCGGCGTCTGCGGCGGGCCCAGCGTCCCAGCTTCCTTCAAAACAGGAAGGCACGTGGGCGCACGGCCGCACTTTGTCTTCTGCCGGCTCATGGCTGCTGGCTGCAGGCTTACCGGCTGATTGCGGTACAGGTAAGCGGCCCCTCCCGTTGGGGCAGTTAAATGGGAGATATTGTTTAATAATACAGTGAGAAATCACTATTATCAAGGGGGCGTCATTTAAGGGCACTTGGTGCCATACTTATATGTTATACACATGTGAAGGATCTGATGGTTGTTTTCTTGCCTTGCAGATCCTGGGATCCCCGCTTATGCTAGCCCTCCGGCTCTATGTGCCTGGCTAATTATTGGGATTGATTTGAATGTTTATATACATAGACTATATATAAGTATATATATATATATATATATATAGTTTCTATTAAAGGGGACCTAAACGTAAAAAAAAAAAAAAAATAATTAAAAAAAAAAAAAATTTTATATAAATCCTCCCTTCCGGGACATTACTAAAAATAAAGGGGGCATCCCGGGTCGGCTTATGCCTTAAAAGTCCCATTATTGCGAATACCATAAATCACCATATGGAGGCTTCCGTAGATTCCGGAAACGGTTCTGCTGTTCCGTTTGGGGGGTGCGTAGGTTGTGGGGTTCCACTCCCAGCTGATGATATCTTTATTTGCATCCCTTGTGCAAAACAGACTATTGCGCGCCAGTCCGTTGCTTCGGCTGTGGTGCCATCGCATCCTTCATCATCTCCTACCTCTCCATCCCTATTCCGGACCCCGCATGACACTGTCAAAAGTGGGGATTCGCATTCCGAGGCAGCAGCACAGCCCTGCCCCCGGAAAATGATGCCCGTTAAAGCAGCGTTTAAAACCGCTACAAAACGAAGGCACCTGACTCCGGTACCTTCGGCTCCACAGGACCAGTTTTGTGAACCTGTGGAATGGTCCGATGGATCCCCTGACGAGGATGAGCTCCCGTCGGAGTCAGATGACCCGACAGGTCAGCATGTGGCTGATGAGATCGGCGATTGGTCAGAGGGGGTTGTTTTTGACACCCCCTCCATTCTGGCTCAAATGTTTAATATTTTGAGTTTAGATACGCCTGAGGCGGCCGCCCCGCCAGAGGGTCAGTTATGTAAAGAGCTTCAGCCAAGTTTGGTTTTTCCCAGACAGCACCACTTTGAGAGGGTGGTTCTTAAGGAATGGGAACATCCCACACGGTTATCTGGAATTCCTTCCAGTTGGGAAAAGCGTTATCCTTTTCCACCAGAATTGGTGAGGCTGTGGTCTGTCCCTCCGGACGTCGATACCCCTGTACTAGGACTCTCCAGCTCGGCTATGGTACAATCTGCTGAGACCACTGTCCCCAAAGATGGGGAAGATCCCAGGATTGACCAATACGCTCGACATGGTTTTATCTATTCCGGGTCAGCATTGCGCCCGGTATGTGCTTCAGCCCTTCTTCTATTGGCAATTAAGTCCCTAATTCAGGGGCTATATGAGGATCTTGATCCCGCTTGCAAACAGTTCACTGCACTTAAGCAGTGTGAATCTTTTGTGGCTTATGTCCTGGCCGCTCAGGACGATGCGCTGACTATGAGTAGCAAGGCGGCAGCTATGCTGGTGGCTATTCGCAGGTCAGTATGGCTGCGTCAGTGGTCAGCAGACACGGCTTCCAAAAAGGTACTCACAGCCCTCCCCTTTTTGGGGTTGCGTCTGTTTGGGGAGAAAATTGATTCAGTCGCAAAAGATGGTAAGATGCCACTACGCAAAAGGCCTCGTGGTCCCTTCAGGGGGACAAGTTCCGGTAGGCCTTCCTTTCAAAGGTTCGGAGCGGGAAAAGGTACGTCCTTTCCCGCTACCAGTGGCGCAGGTTGGACTCGAGGGAGGGGCCGTGGCCGGCCCACTCAGTCCTGGGGCACCAAGCCCAAGCCTGCTGATAAGCCCACTCAGCAATGAGGGGCTGCCCTCACCCGTGCGGGTGGGGGGACTATTGCGACACTTCTACCATTGGAACCATGTGGTTCTAGGCAGATGGATCCAGGAGGTAGTGTCGACAGGTCACAACCTGGAATTCGAGTCTCACCCTCCCTCGCGGTCCATTCAGGGGTCGGTTCATCCCGGCCTGAACTCTCATCAAGACGCTGTGTGTCTTTCTTTTGCCCAAATTCGCACAAGAACACTTCAGCTATTTCTGCTAGCGTGTTGGGTCCAGCAACCTCTGTTGTTGGATCAGTCCTTCCAATTGTCCTCCCGTGTACGGCAGTTCCTACTGTTGTGATTGGTCTCGACCAATCTTGTATAGGGCAGGTCTTTCCTGACCCTCCCTTGGAGAGGTGTCACCACGGACACCGGTCTGTCGGGATGGGACAGATTCTGGAAGGAGCTGCGTCTTCAGGGGCAGTGGAGGCCCCACTTACCCATCAGAGAAATGTCCCTGATCCAGACATGGGCAGTGTTCCATGTTCCCTGTCTCTCGGCGGTTTACATTCCAGAGGTGATGGAACAGGTAGCGGACCGGTTGAGCAAGTGCTCTCCCCGCCTGGAAGAATAAGCTCTCCATCCTCGGGTGGTTCTCTTATTGTGTCTCCAATGGGAGACTCCGGAGGTGGACCTGTGGGCCCCTCATCTCTATCTCAGGCTCCCGAGCTTCGTGTCTCTCTCCCGGGATCCTCTGGCTCTGACAGTGGACGTCAGGTCCCTGAACTGAGGAGCTCTGGGATTTCTATACCTGTTTCCTCCGTGGCCCTTGCTGGGCAGAGTTCTTCAGAAGTTGGCTCTGGAAAGGGTGTACGCCGTTCTCATGGCCCCAAAGTGGCCAAAACGAATAAGGTTCGCAGACATCGTTTGGCTGGCAGTGGACCAGTTCATTCTGCCTCTTCGGCCCGATCTGCTCACTCAGGGTCAATTGTGTTACCTCAATTTACCAGCGCTGGGTTTGATGGCCTGGCGGCTGAAACCTCCATCCTGAAGGAGGGTCTTTCTGATTCAGTCATTAAGACTCTGATCAGTGCCCAGAAGAAGTCTTCTTCCGTCACCTACTATAGGACTTGGAAAGCCTATATCACTTGGTGTGAGACAAGATCTTTTCCTTGTAGGGTCCTTTCGGTCCCCAGGATTCTGGAGTTTTTACAATCAGGGCTGGACTCTGGTCTCCAGCTAAGTACATTGAAAGGGCAGGTCTCTGCCTTATCTGTCTTTTTTCAGAAGCGTGTGGCGCTTAAACCTTTAGTTAAAACTTTTTTCCAGGGGGTTACGCATGTGCGGCCTCCCAGGAAACCATTACTCCCTGTTTGGGATTTGAATTGGTTCTTTCGGCTCTTCAGGCTCCTCCTTTTGAGCCTTTGCAAGATATTGCTTTGTCTACTCTGACTCAGAAGATTGTCTTCTTGGTAGCGATCACTTCTGTCCGGCGTGTCTCAGAATTGGCGGCCTTAACTATCCAGGCGCCCTACTTCGAGAGGCATCAGGATAAAGTGGTCTTTCGGTTCAAGCCAGACTTTCTTCCTAAGGTTGTTTCTGCTTTTCATTTGAACCAAGATATTGTTCTTCCCTCCTTGTGTCCTAATCCTAAGAATGACAAAGAGAGGGTTTTGCATTGTTTGGATGTAGTACGCTGTGTTAAGTACTACTTGATTATCACGTCTCCTTTCCGTGGGACGGATTCCTTTTTTGTTGTGCCCCATGGGCCTAAAAAGGGTTTGGCACCAGCCAAATCTGCCATTAGCAAGTGGATACGTCAGGCCGTTACTGCGGCCTATTCTGCTAAGGGAAGAGTTTCCCCTTTTCGTATTACTGCTCATTCCACTCGCGCTGTTGGGGCGTCTTGGGCTTTTCAGCACCAAGCTTCTGTTGAACAGGTTTGTAAGGCCGCCACCTGGTCTTCTGTTCACACTTTTTCTAAGTTTTACAAAGTTGATGTGCGGGCCTCAGCGGATGCTGTTTTTGGCCGCAAAGTTCTGCAGTCATTTAAGTTATGCTTCACCTGGCCTTGAGATGCCCTTCCCTTGTGGACACTGCTTTTGGATGTCCCATGAAGTGATGAATATTTAAGAAGTGAAGCGGGGTGTGTGGCACACCAAGAATAATACCATTTTGTGAGTACTCACCTGAAAAATGGGTATTGTTGGTGTGCCACACACCCCGCTTCACACCCGCCCTTTTCGGTATTACCGAAGCATTTATATGGTGAAGCCCTTTTTTATTTATATCAAAATTGATTTTGGAGGTTACTGGTGGAATACTGGTACCTTGTTTTACTGCTTTTTGAATATACTGGTGATTGAAGGGAGGTACCAGGTATATATAGGCCGGAAGGGGGCTCGTTACAAGACTTCCTCTCTGCACTACGTCACCTGCGGTGGATTAACCCATGAAGTGATGAATATTTAAGAAGTGAAGCGGGGTGTGTGGCACACCAACAATACCCATTTTTCAGGTGAGTACTCACAAAATGGTATTTTTTTCTTTTTGTGCTGCGCATGGCTCTGACACCCTCTCTTCTCCTTATGTCTTTCAGACACCAAGCTTCCAGTGGCTTCTCCCGGCCTGATATATATATATATATATATATATATATATCTCACGGGGTTATATTAGATTCTCCCACATTCCCAGCGGGTATTGGGGCATCCAGGGTTGCTTACAGCATAAATCCCTACTGGCATATTACCTAGATTAATCACCATATGGAGGCATCTCAGAATTTTGTGTCCGGGGTCCCGCGGGGACAAGACCGGCTGTGTACCATGTGTAGACAACCCCACGCTGACGTTGACAGAGCACGGGTCTGCGGACCGTGCGCTGAACAAGCGCTGGCCCTGCAATCAGGTTTACCAGTAGCCGCCCCTCGCTTCAATACTCCTGTCTCACCGTGCTTAAATCTCACTCCGGATGAGTCGCAAGTGGTGCCGCGCAAGCTTCCCACCGCAGAGCAAGTTATGTCTGGGTTGGCTGAGCGCTTGGGCCCTGGGAAGAAACAATCCCTGACGCCACCTAGCTATAGGTTTTCCACTGAAACCGAAGAACCTGCCGCTATGCAGGATCTTGATCAGTCCGAGGATGGTGAACTGTTCTCAGGTTCCAGTTCCTCAGATGAGTTGTCTTGGAACCGTTCTGGCCCGGGGTCCTGGGGCCTGTGTGAAACTGATGAGTTACTCATTAAGATCTTTGAAGTGCTGTCCATCTCTCCTCCGGGAGAATCTCCCAAGCCCAAGAGGGAGAGTTTCCACACGGCGACGCCGCGCCTGGAATTTTTGGATCAGGATCATTTCCAGTATCTTATATCTAAGGAATGGGAATCTCCTTGTAAACTTACAGGGGTTCCGGGGGTTTGGGACTGGAAGTACCCCGTTCCTCCAGAGGTGGATGCGCCAGTTATTGGGGTTGTTAACCCTCCCTTCATGGCGGCCTCTCCTTCTCGTACCCTTTGGGATGCTGAGGACCGGCGCATGGACAGATTTGCCTCCCATGCCTTCTCCAGTGTAGGGACGGCTCTGCGCCCGGTCTGTGCTGCGGCTGTTACCTCGGTGGCCGCCAGGACCCTGTTCAGGAAGATAATTGACCAACAGCCGGAGGATCTCCCTTGTGAGGTCTTCAATGCACTGTCAGATTGTGACGTTTTTGTGAGATTTATCCTCTCAGCTATGGATGACACCATTAAAATGTGTGCTAGAACCTCGGCCCTTGTGGTGGCTATTCGTCGCCTGCTTTGGCTGCGACAGTGGGGGGCTGACAAGGATACTAAAAAGGTTCTTACTGGTATTCCCTTTAGAGGACGACGCTTATTCGGGGCCAGTTTGGACCTTTTTGGCAAAACAGGTAAGGCGCCCTTGCGCAGACGGCTGGCCCGGCAGCCCAGGGGCAGGGACTCCCCGCCCCCTCTTTACGTTAGTGTCAAGCGAGAACCAGAAGTGTGCTTCCAACTTTTTGGAGTGGAAGGTCGTTCCAGGGGAGGCAGGCAACGCCCTGGGACCTCCGGCAGGGCAAAACCAAAGTCTGCCAAAACCACACAAGCATGAAGGAACTGCCACGGCACTTGGCTCTTATGGCAGGATGCCATGCTTCGTTCAGGCGGTTACAGGTGATGGCCCCCTGGACGCGGTCTTTAAAAGAATGGAGTGTTCTAGGCAGTTCCCTTCAGAAGTTGTCAGGGGTATTCTAGTCCCCGTTATTTCTCTTAGTGAATTGACACAGGCTGAGTTTGGCATGGAGGGTCTGGGTCAAGTGAGCCTCTTGATGCCTGTGAGGATCCTTTTCCCTTCGGCCCCTTGTTCCTTCTGGACACCTAGTCTTTTTTCCAGCCGGTGTTACAGGACTATTCTTCAGATTAGGGTCTTGTCTGGGGTCTCCAGTTCCCGGGTGGCTCGCCAAGGCGAGTATGGGAGCGCTTTCATCCTCAATCACCGGTGCTGTCCGCGCTAGTTTCTACTTGACTTTGGGCTCCCTTGGAGTCCTTTGGATTGGTGCCTAGGCACATCCATTACTTGGTGTAACCTGGTTCATACTCTCCCTACGGGGTGGCATTTAGATGGGTCCAGGTTCAACCTTCCCTTCTGGTTTGGGTGCCTTGGTATGGAAGGGGCCTTGCCCTCTGTGTTAGTCACACCACATTCACCTTGCGGCTGGTAGGCCTATTGCTGGCGGGCCGAGGCTGTTCTTTTTTCCCAGATACCCCTGGGGCCTGCAGCACCTTGGGTTACTTATCCTGGATGGGGTTCCAACACCCCTGGAAATCAGTACGTTCCCCCTGATTTTATGGGGGTTACCTTCTGGTTGGTCTACTCATGGAAGTCGTTGATGGACATCACTTCCTTCTTGCTATCCCTGTAGATGGTCGCCATGGGGACCAAGTCTGGCAGGGTCACTAAAGGGGGTTCTATCCCTTATGAATTTCCCCGTGGTCCCTTTAGGGGTGCCCATTTTCATACTGCTGGTAGATCATCACATTGTGCCTTTTGGGGCCCTGACTTGCTGGGCGGGTTCCCTTAGGCCTTGTCCCTTGGGACTCTTGGTCTGTCTGGTCAGTGGCCTGTCCCTGCTGCTATCCGAGAAGGTCTCGGAACAGGTTGACCCTTCCTGTAGGGTCTGGTTCTGTTCTAGCGAGGTTCTTACACTCCTCGCGCTTCATTGGTATTGGCTCATTGGCAGTCTTACTGTGTTGGGAGGGCCTTCCCTAGTGCCTCAATGAGCCTACTGGTGGGAGCCGTGGCCCCGTGACTGTTACAGAGACTTGTCCTGGTGATGGTCCTAATTCATTGCCTTGGGTGATTGTCCCAGGACTCTCCGGCCTTGGTCATGGTGACCTAGTATGGCCTTCTGCTGAGTATTCTACCCTTTGTCTGGCCTTATTACATCCTGCTAGGTGGGATTCTGCACAGGCATGCTGTGACAAGGGTGAACTGTTGCACTGGGGGCCCTGAGTGGCCCTGGGTGGTTTGGTTCGCATTTTCTGCTAAAGACAGTTGTACTGTGTGCCCTCTCATGAGGGCTGTTACGCCTAGTTAGGCTCCTTACTACGTCGCTCCCTTCACAGGGTTTGGACGATCGTTATTCACCCTATCAGAAATGTTCCCTTTGGGTGTCTCTTCCTTTTGGAGGGTTGGATCTAGATCCCTCCCTTTTTATTCTTCTCCCTTTTCTACCAGCTATGTTGGGAGTTGGCGCCCTAGTTGGATGGCTTGGACTAGCCCTCTATTTCCTTCGGGATGGGGTCTTACCCAGGGGTACTAGAGTTCTTATGGCATGGCTGGAGTTGGTCCCCCAACTCAGTTCCTTGAGAGGTTCCAGGGCTAGCCCTGTTTGTCCTCTGTAGAGACTAGTTTCCAGCTTCGGCATTGAGCATTCCTCAGGGGTGGCTCAGGCGTATTCCCCAGGGAATTCTAAGCTCCCTTGGGGGGGGGGGGGTTACTTATCCTGTTGCCCTGCTAAGGGTTCCCCGGGTCTTTTCAGGTTCTTGTCTGAACTGTTCCTTGCCTCAGATTACTCTTCCGGGGCGGGTGCCTCAGTCAGAGGCGTGTCATAGGAGACGGCTTTCTTAGCCTAGTCCTTTTTATTTTTTACAGCTCCTTATATCTGTAAACCGTTTGGTGAGGATGTGTCCGCCTTGCACCAAGCCTGTGTCCAGGCGGAGGGTTGTTATTCCTCTCTATTCCAGAACTTATGGTCTCGGGACTGGTGTTCTGCTTAATTCTGAGCTTAAAAGGGATCTGCGTCCCTCAATAGGCGTTGGGAACTTCTGGATTGCTTCCTGTCCAGGGTTGGGGCTAGGCCCGTTGGGCTTATAGGCGTCCCCATCCTTCTTGCAGCAGGATCTGGTTACTCCCATGAGTAGGGGAGCCTGTTGGACTGGTCTTGCTTGGCTGGTTGCCCTTCTGAGCTCCTGATTATCATTTTGGGCTCTTGCGGAGGCATGTTAGCTCGTGTTCAGTATTCCGCTGGTCTGCTGAGACCAGGGTTCGTATTCCCTGACGGGAAAGGTTCTATGGTTGCCATGGCTACCCCGTTGTCGTTAGTTGCATGGTTAGGCTGTTACTCTGGCCTGTTTGTTAAGGGAGATGCCTTCTCCTCTCTTGTTTTGGTTTTCTTCTACTGGTGCTTGGCTTGGGCCTTCTGCACTTGGTTGTTGAGCAGGCTGACTAGTTCTCTGCTAGTGTTTCATTAGCCTTGTCAGGCTTCATAAGTGGCGACAGCCTGCCTTGGTTCCTTTTCCCTGTTTTCATATTTTTAATGGTTTTTAAGTTTGTCTTGCGTCCTATTGCAATCATGCTTATGTAAAACTATGTAAATTAATTTTTGTCATTAATAAATTGTATTGCACCTTAATCCATATGTAGTGCGGCTAGCTTGTTTTCTGGCAAGGTCTGGTGGACGTCACTGGTAGTCCACTTACGGCAGCTTTTTACAATATTCCTTTGTTTTGTCCTACAGAAATTACCACCAAAGCGGACAGAGCTCCCCGCCAGCCTGTTCACCATGAAGGATGACAGCCAGGAGGAGGAAGAAGAGGAGGAAGAGGACGACCAAGTTATGAAAGTAGCAGCTGGTGACGGCTGCTCTGAAGACACCCCCACACCTGAACCTGCCGAACAACCTGCCAAGACCAAACCCAATATTCCAGAAATAAGGGGTACATTTTTTTTTTTTTTTTTTGGGGTGGGGGGGGGGGGGTTCCTGTGTATTTTATAAAACACTGCTCATCTTAAAGCAGAACAAGACCCGGTATTTTGACTTTCCCAGGTTTTGTTTGTTCCACGGGGTATCCACATTGGGGATGCTCCGCTGTGTGAAACCCTCCAATTTGCCCAGTTAAACTCGCTTCTCCTCAGTCCCACTGCCCACGGCACGGGTGCTCAGCCAATGAGAGCCGCTTGCTATGTTTTTACATATTTTGGCAAAAGTCTCTCATTGACTATAATGGGGAGTGCTCTCCCCCCCCCCCCCCAACCCTGTGTGAATGGCTGGGACAGGAGCATGTGCACAACGTCGGGGGTGAACCAGCGAGAGATCCCCACTTACAGCAATGACAGCCGCCTGCTAAATTACGACAGTTCGGCTCTCATGCTCTGCGTGTAAACAGACATTTGATGAGCATTAAATAAAATGGCTGATCGGACGAGAGCCCGCACATGCGCCGTAGGACCGAGAAGAAGTCCGTTTTTCTGGGTGATCTGTGTTGCAACCAGTTCAGGAGCGCCGTAAACACACATACACCTTTCCTAGGTCCAACGACCTCTCGTCCAATGAGAGCCGGGAATCTTATAGATTCCTGGGCCAATCTCCTTGGGTTTTAAATATTAAAATATATATATTTTATTATATATTATAATATTAAAATATTCCTGTTCCTCTCTGGGGTGTATTGCCATATTGGAAAGAGAGATGGGCCGGACCGTCTCGGAAGAGGACCAATCCAAAATGTTGACCCTAACACAAAATTCGTCGGATGTCAGGAGATATGCGTCCCACCCCTCATGTAAACCATTTAATCTAATATCTCCTTGAATGGTTCCCAAATTATGTAAACAGTTTTACTCCTGAATAACTAAAATATCAATAATATATATCCATCCTGCCCGGCTTGACTAAAATAGGCAAATAAATATATAAATATTAAAGCGGTCCTTCACTCTGAATAAGAGTCTATCTTATATGTTTCCCACACCCTGTACATACAGATTGCTCACATTAATCCGGACCTTCACCCTGAATAAGAGTCTATCTTATATGTTTCCCACACCCTGTACATACAGATTGCTCACATTAATCCGGACCTTCACCCTGAATAAGAGTCTATCTTGTATGTTTCCCACACCCTGTACATACAGATTGCCCACATTAAAAATCATCCTACCTGCATCTACTGCATGTTATGAGCCTTTAAACATCCAAGATGGCGGCTTATGGAAGCCGCCATCTTATCAGGCAGCCTGCAAGCAGGAAGTGCCTCCTGACGGTGCTGCTCTGCATTCTGGGACTGCTGACCTTTGCCTGACCCCAGCTCTGCTCTGTCTGAGCAAGGCACAGCTATAACCCGCCGTTTTTTAAGAGTTTGGGCTTTTCATTAAATCACGCTGAAGGTCCGGTTTAATAACTGGCCAATGATAACACAATGGATACGCGCATAAGACTGTAGATTCTTTGGACTTCTGGTATATACAAAGGACACTGAGACAAATGGTAAATAAAGAGATATATTGTTGACAAAAATGGCAAAAGAAAATACAATTTAACCTACATGCGACCCCACATATATTTAGCCACTAATGGGTGGATTTACAGCACCAACAACATAGTGAGCCAAAAATCACACAAGGAATATACAGTTAACCATGCAGAAAAGAAAAAAAACACAAGTTAGACACCCTAAAACAATGCTAGATGGAATGATTATTGTATGTAACACCGTAATATCCCCTGACAGCACTAACAAGTGTTAGCTATGGCACATCAGTAGCAGCTTTCTCTGTTACCTGCCTGGGTCACTCCTCTAGCCTGTCTCTCCAGTTCCTCTGTTGCCTCAGCGGATGGTCTTTCTCCTCAGAACTATAACAAGGCCGTTCTCATGTGCTCGCAGTCTCTCCTCCTTGCCTTTTCCTTCCCCAAATATATACCCAATATCCCCTTTGATCTCTGGTCTTGTTCTTCTTTAATCTTTTATGACCCTAGTCATAAGGTTTATGTTCTCCTGGTCTGGCTCCTCTAGTTTGTTGCCTTTGTTCGTTAAAATGAAATGGATTTTATTGCTTTATTGTCTCAGAATAATACTATATACTTTCGATACAGTTCCTGCCCTAGGCCTGCTGGTATTCTAAGCAGTTTCCCACTGATGTCATGCCATGAACTATTTTGCTGTATATCCCTTTATTTCATAAATGACCAAAATTAGTAACAATATACATTTTCCATAAAGGCCCATTATTTACGCTCAGACAGGTGTTGGAGATGCCTAACTGAGGAGGGTAACATGACCCACATTCGGTGGGGGTGTCCGGTTATCGGAGCCCTATGGGATAAAATCCTGAGCATATGCACTGCCGCCACGGGTTCGGAACTCTCCTCAGTTGGTGCTTCTCTCCCTATGGGATGGCCCCATGTCCCAATGCAAGAAGGACATACTTAGGCACTTCTTGACGGCGGGGCGGGCAATCGTCCCTAGGCACTGGAAAACTCGGAGAGCTCCATCCTTGCCGGAATGGGTGACGGAGCTGGAGAGTATCAGACAAATGGAGGAGCTCATTATGGAAGATAGAGGACTTAGGGACAGGTATACGATGACCTGGGCTTGTTGGGTGGACCTGCGTGACTCAGTGCGGTTTAGTGCGGGATAAGGCAATAGGATTTTTGATTGTGCGAAGGGTGGTGGGCATATTAGACTCTGGGTCTTGACACCACTGTGGGGGCGCAGCAGGGCTGAGATGCTGGACTGTGAGCAGTCAACATCCCTCCCCTCTTCCCTCTCCTTCCCCTCATTTGTTCTTTTTCTTCTATGTGTGTCACCTTTTTCTTAATTCGTAATCCCCATACAGCGCTAGTGTGGTCTCCCTCACCTTATGCTTGCCAGGAAGCCAAAGTGGTGCCTGGGGCCCGTAATCCCGCCTGAACAGATCGGGGGGGGGGGTTTTTGAACACCTAGGGGGGTGCAGGGTGATGTCTGGATGTTGCTTAGAGGGCTTCTTTTAGGTGAAGTTGCTAATAGTCTATAACAACATTATGTAATGGCAAATTGCAGATTAACAATGTAAGATGGATGTATCGTGCTGTGTTGGAGGTTCCCCCTATTTCTTCTGTCCTGTTTTCCTGTTCTTTAATAAAAAAAAACAGATTATACAAAAAATATATTCCTGTTCACTGTATGCTGTTTGTCCTTTAGGTGGCGCTACAGGCGAAAAGGTGCAAAGTGCCAGTCCAGAGAAGCAACCCGACTCTTCAGAGCTGAAAGGAAATGCTCAGTCTGCAGATTGCCAGAAACCTTCTGGTACGTAATCATGTGACCTGTCATCTCACCAAAGCCCCCCCCCCCCCCCCCAAACCAACCTTCAATCTTAAAGTGCACCAAAACCCAGGATTTTGATTATCCTGGGTTTTGGTGCTTGCCCTCGGAGCACCCCGATTGGGGACACCCAGCTTTGTGAAGCCCCCCAGATTGCCCAAACTAACTCACCTCTTCCCGGTCCTACGACGCATGTGCGTCCAATCGACCGGCCCGGATCCGTTTGAGCCCCTTCGTCCAGGAGCTCATCTAATACGCGCTGGTGACCGCATCCCCCGCTAGCCTCTAACAGGGCTCTTATAGATTCCCAGGCCGATCTCTCTGGTTTTTGGTCCACTTTTAACTGACATGAGCACAAAGATAATCTCTTCTCGTCTTAATCCTGTAACCAGCTTCAGTGATGCCTCTTCTGAGGGGCAGCAACTGCTAAGAGGTCCATGGCTGTCTTTGACCAGCTCGGTCGGTGGCAGCCAATGGTGCCTGTGCGTCATGCAGCCGCTCCTTCTATGGGAAGTGTTGGCTTTCAGCGGTGTTACTACCTAAACCCCATCAGACAAAGACAGGGTCAGATGCTATTGGCTGCAAGAGAAGGTTATACCTTGAATCCGCTAACAGGAGGGTAGCTACTGACGGACTGCAGCGTTCAAGTTATGAGATCTTCTCTTCAAAACGGTTGTAAACCTTAGATCTTCCTACCTATTTTCAAAAAGGAGGAGCATCCCTCTAGGGCAGTGGTCCCCAACCCTGTCCTCAAGGCCCACCAACAGGCCAGGTTTTGCAGATCTCCACAAAGATGCACAGGTGGAGTAATTAGTGCAGCTGCAGAGCAATAGAGCTGGCTATTTGGAGATCCAAAAAACATGACATGTTGGTGGGCCTTGAGGACAGGGTTGAGGACCACTGCTCTAGGGGAGGGATTATGTGAAGTCTCTTTTGACTTTAAGATGGTTTTCAAGCACTACCGCTCTTACGTGACTTCAAGAGGAAGGAAGGATTCAATGTCGGGCCGCTCTTCCTTTACAAACTGCTCCAGGTCTCTCTTATTGGAAGGAAAAAGCCTTTTCCCAACAGCAATTATAAGATCTCTGCACAGGTGTTAAATGGGATTTAGATCTGGACTCATTGCTTGACGGCTATAAGAGGATCTACAGCTTTTAGGAGACAGTTGAGTAACACTGCTTTAGATTGTAAGCTCACAAGGGCAGCGCCTTCTAAAGTATTCCTGTATCCAGGTGTTACACCTCTGCCCCATCTGACTCGTAATAATGTAACATGTATTATTATTATTGTTTATTTATATAGCACCATCATCTTCCGTAGCGCTGTACAAAGTAGTAATTACAGACAAGGTAGAAACATACGTTACATACTACATCAGATGTAGTGTTAAAGTTAACAATGGATATTCTGAATACAAGATACAATAGGAGAGAGAGCCCGGCCCGAGGAGCTTACAGTCTACAGTGTATTATATTATTTGTCACATGTTTAATAGTCCTTTATTAGAAGTAAACCAAAAACTGCAGGTAGCACCAATTACTATTGTACTCTGAAGGCTATTTACATACGGGGTGCACTGCCCTGTACAGGGACCCTACTGCAATTGCACTGTGAATGAAAAAGCTATTGGGAAGCCCTCCAGACACTTCCCACAAGGGTCCCAGGGGACTAACACTTGCACTCCACAAAAATACCAGATTAGTGTACAAAATATCTTTATTGCCAATAATCACATTAAAAGCATGTTAAAAATAGCAGCAAGTCATGGTGCCATACCGTAATAAACCACATGGGGGAGCCATCGAGCAAGACATTTAACTATAATATGCTAAGGTAAATAGTGAACATCTATATACTAACTTATCTAATAAAGTGCTAAGTGCTCTAATCAGAATACATCATTATTGATTAGCAGGACCCCTAACAAAAGGCGGGCCCAGCAAGACCAAAGGTGCAAAGTGTCAGACAATGGAATACACAACAATTAAACAATGAGTCGTACTCTTTCTCAAGGCTATATGGTGATCCCTGTGGCTCGGAACGCGTGGGCTTGCCGTGGGGATCCATCTTAGCCAGCAACACAGTAAGACTCATTGTTTATTAATTGTTGTGTATTCCATTGTCTGACACTTTGCACCTTTGGTCTTGCTGGGCCCGCCTTTTGTTAGGGGTCCTGCTAATCAATATTGATGTATTCTGATTAGAGCACTTAGCACTTTATTAGATAAGTTAGTATATAGATGTTCACTATTTACCTTAGCATATTATAGTTAAATGTCTTGCTCGATGGCTCCCCCATGTGGTTTATTACGGTATGGCACCATGACTTGCTGCTATTTTTAACATGCTTTTAATGTGATTATTGGCAATAAAGATATTTTGTACACTAATCTGGTATTTTTGTGGAGTGCAAGTGTTAGTCCCCTGGGACCCTTGTGGGAAGTGTCTGGAGGGCTTCCCAATAGCTTTTTCTTTATTAGAAGTATATTACGTGTCTCGCCCTGTAATCTCTGTACAGCGACAAGAAAGATGTAAATAAAACAATAAAATAAAATCTGTTCTCTTTCAGCTTCCCAAACTGACACCGAAATCCCTAAGCCGACTCCAGAGAAGCAGAAGAAAATGTACGGCCCCCGCAGGGTGAGTGTCCAATAGGGGTGTGAGAAAAACGATTCTGTCAAGTATCGCGATGTTTCGTTAGACGATACTAGTATCGATTCTTTCTTTCTAGTATCAATTCTGCCTCCTCCCACCCCCGCCTCGTTCGATCCGGTCAGGTATCCTCTTCACCTGGGGGGGCCTCCGAACCCTCCCCCCCGCCGGTCAGATCTGTAAAAAGAAAAGGATTGAAATGACATTTACTCGTGCGCAATCACTCCCGCCAGGTCTCCTCTTCACCAGGCCGGGCCTCTGATTCAACCCCCACCACAGGGCTCTTCAGTCTTCAGGCGAGCCCGACAGGCCCTCTCCCCCTGCTTTCCCAATGGGCCCCCTCCATCTTCTGCGGGCGCCATCCCGACTCCCAGCGGTTCAGCTGTCAGATGTGGCAATCGCTGGCCAGAGTAGAGGGCCATAGGATCCTCTGATCCCCTGCCTCCCCCCTTCCAGTTATCACGGCATCTGTCATCAGATCAGCGAGGGACAATCAAGGGAGCTGACAATCGGAGGTGAGTAAAGAAATGTTTTATTTTTTTTAATAGACATTATTCTACAGCACGTCCTGCTCCATCTATAATAATAATAACACATGGGTAATCCTCCGCCAGAGGGCGCTGTTCACTGCAGACATGCAAAAAACAGACTCCTCCCGGCCCTTCATATACCCAGGGACCTCCCACAAATCCCCAGATTTCTCTGCAGTGCTGAACTGCGAAGACATGAAGTATCACTCTCTTGCAGGCGAGCGGGGCTTTACAGCCCGAGGCCCTGCAGGACTATTTCCACCCGTCCTCTTTGATGATGACCAGGTAGGCAGCACCTTGGGTGCTTAACGGAGCCATGCTCCACCACAATCCCCCACCATAGGGTAGGCGGTCAAGGCTAATGGTGAGCCTCTAGTGGATGCCCCTCCCGCTCTACTGCCCCGTGCCCTGAGTAGTGGTGGACCATGATGCAGGGTCACCACCCTCCCGTTTTCCCCATCTAGTTAGGGGGAAAATAAAGGGGGGGGGGGGGGGGGTGTGCTTGTGTGACAGTGTACTGTTAGTCACGCTTAAGCCTTTATTTCTACTATCTCTTACGGGTGTCAGAGCCGCGCTGCTTGCTCTTTATTTTGTTTGGCTGCCGCTGTTTTCCTTACTTAGTTTACAACGCTGCTAGATGCCGCGGCTCTTTTTCGCTACAATATCCTTGTGATTTTACTCAGAGCTTCGCGCTCTTCGTGGTGGGCGGGGACTTGTCTTGGCGCGCTCCGCGTCACGGCCAAGCTTTGAGCCCGCCCTTCGAGGTTTGCTGGGCGCCATTTTGACGATCTTCGCGCGTGGCGGCTGTTCCTCCTCCTCTCTTGGCTGTAAGGGCCCTCGCGGGCGATTGCTCATTATATGTTCTCCTGCTGTGCATGGCCCTGACACCTTCTTTCACCTTATGTCTTTCAGACGCCGAGTCTCAGACGGCCTCTCCCGGATATAGATATAGATATAGATAGATAGATAGATATATATAGATATATATAGATATATATAGATATATATAGATATATATAGATATATATAGATATATATATATATATATATATTTATATATTCATAGTTAGTTACTAGCGGGCCTTCCTACAAATCTCCCACATTAATCAGCGGGTTGCTGGGGCATCCAGGGTTGCCTAGTGCATAAATCCCTACGGGCATACTGTGCCTGGATAATCGCCATATGGAGGCATCTCAGGATTGTGTGACCGGGGTCCCTCTGGCACAAGACCGGCTGTGTATAGTGTGGTTTCCCCCATGCTGATCCTGACGGGGCAAGGGTGTGCGCGCCCTGTGCCGAACAAACGCTGGCCCTGCGAGGTCGCTCCTATTCTCCCTCTTCCCCTGGCCTAAACCTCACTCCTGTTGAGTCATGTTCCAGCGGGGAGTTACAACCTGACCTGTCTTCTAGACGGCCTACCCTTGACCAAATTGTTACGGGGTTAACCGAACGCTTGGGTCCTGGCAGGAAACGGCCCTTGACGCCACCGGCTTCGGCCTTGGCTATGGGTTCGGAGGAGCTCTCTTCTCCGCGTGATAGTGCTCCATCTGACGATGGAGATCTGTTCTCTGCTCCGGGTTCGTCTGATGAGAGGCAGAGGAGTCACGATGATTCTGACCAAGATGACTGGGGCCAGTTTGATGTTGAGGGTATGTTACTTAGGATTTTTAAGGCCCTGGCTATTTCGCTCCCTGGCGCGGTCCCCAAGCCGAGAGGGGAGAGCTTCCATACGGCGACCGCGCGTTTGGAATTTCTCGAGCAGACTCACTTCCACGCTCTGGTTCTTAAGGAGTGGGAATGCCCCACTAAACTTCCTGGGATCCCAGATGACTGGGATAGGAAATACCCCTTTCCCCCTGAGATGGTTGATTGCTGGTCATTGTCTCCCGTGGTGGACGCACCGATCGTTGGGGTTCCTAACCCCCCCTTCTTCATCAGCCCCGGCCTACAGCACCCTTCGGGGTGTCGAGGACCGGCGCATCGATAGGCTGGCTTCACATGCCTTTGCTTGTGCAGGAACGGCGCTGCGTCCTGCCTGTGCCGCGGCCATCACTGCAGTGGCCGCTAGAACACTCATAAGGCAGATGCTTGAGCATCGCCCTGAAGATTTACCCTGGGAAGTGTTTAATGCACTCTCCAGTTGTGATATTTATGTTAAATTTATCCTTTTAGCCCTGGATGACGCCATCAGAATGTGTGCGAGGTCCTCTGCCCCAGCGGTGGCTATACGTCGACTGCTTGGCTGCGACAGTGGGGGGCTGATGATGCTGCTAAAAGGACTCTGACTGGGCTGCCCTTTAAAGGGCCTGTTGTACAGACTCCTGCCCCAGGAGAGGCAGACATCGTCAGGGGCCTTCTGGTCAGGCTAAGACCGACCTCTTCTCAAAAGCCCCCCAAGCATGATGGGACGCCCTCACCCACCTGGGTGAGGGGATAGCCACAGCACCTTGCTCCTATCAGGAGGCACTATGCTTCATTCTGATGGTTTCAGGAAGTAGTCCCTCTGGTTGCGGGACGGTGTTTGCTGGATGGTTCTTCCCCGAGTGGGTCAGGGTACTTCCGGTCCCTGTCCTTTTTTTTCAGGTATTGGTACAGGCCTTCATTGGCCTGCCAGGTCTGGGCTCCTTGATAGGATGCCCTTCACAGATAGAGGCAGTGGCCTCTACACCAGTTTGTTCCACCCTCTCCTGGAGGATGAGGCGGTGCACATCCTAACCCTACATGGGTTCGGCGATTGTACCCACAGGCGTTGCCGCTTGGCGTCTCTGAGTTGGGCCTTCGGCGCTCTGTAAATCAGTGGGCCTCTGGCTGCCCGTGGAATGCTAAGATGCTTAATTTGGCTCACATTTGTCTTCAGGACTCTGCGGCTTTTACTGATGGATGTTGGTTATCATCACCGCTGATTGTGGCCTTGTTAGTAGGCCTCTCCCCCACTCCCTGTGCCCGCTACGGCTGGGATGGGAGTGCTGTCTCGAATGAGACCAAGGGGCAGCCGCATAAGGACCTACTAGGTGGTCCTTACCTTCAATGGGGAGTTACTGGGGATGGGTGCTCAGTCACCTTAGTTCCTATTTTTCCCTTTTTTCCAGTATACCCTCTCCTAGTATTGCATTTGGATTCGGCTCCGGCTAGTTCCTCCTTCTTTGGCGGTAGGGGACCTTTCGGGACGAATTCTATGTCCCTCTTTGCTGATATATTACCTTCACCAGGCAGAATTGCAGCTGGTGGGCTCGTTGGTGGCGTATCAGATGCGGTCCCTTATATACCGAGCCCTTGGGCTCTTCTGCACACTAGGTTAGTGATCCTACATGGGGTTCCAGTACCCCTGGAGCTAGGGTTGCGATCATTCCCCTGGGTATGATGGTTCCTCTTGAGCGGATCATACTCAAGGGCCCTGTCAGGGGGCACCCCCTTCTTGCTTGCATCTTCCGGTGACTGGTCGCCTTGGGGACCCAGTCTCGCAGGTTGGCGGGGGGGGGGGGGGGAATTCTTCCAATACCCCCCGTGGTTCCTAGGTAAGGTCCCTTAGAAGTCCATCTTACCTACTGGTTTGTTAAAACATGAGCCTTCTGTTGTGTCTATACGGCTGGACTTTTCCTGTTTAGGACTTGTCTATTGGAGAATCTTGGCCTGTTGGAAGACAATGGCCTGTTTTTATTACTGGTCTGGAGCTTGAGGCAGGATGGTCCCTCTGGAGGGTTCCTGATCTGGGCGGGGGCCTACGCCCCCTGTTCCTCAACGGTTTTCGTTCCAGTGGATGTTTCCCAGTGGCAGGCTGTGCTATCCTGGTGTCAATCTGAGAGCCATCTAGGGTGGCTCTGTGGGGTCTCGCTTACACCACAGGGGCCCCGCCCTGGTGTTTACTGTCTCAGAATTTTCTGACTCTGGACATGGGGTTTAGTAAAACTATACTTGGATTTCTATCTTATATACCTTCTCTTCATTCACCCTACTTCGTGGGGTTTCCTCGCACGGTTGGGCCGAGTAAGAGACCCGTGAGTTTGTTGAACCCTGGGTGACCTAGTGAACTCTGGTTCGCAGATGCTTCTGCTAAGGTCGGCTGACCTGTTCGCTCTCTCAAGAGTGCGGTTCTGCCCTTGTCAGGCCCCTTCTTTGTCGTCCACAATCTACAGACTCCAGTCTGGGGCTTGACAGCTGATTCATTCACCCCTTGGAGACGGGCTTATCTTCTGGGTGACCTGGTATATGGGGGGCTAGGAGCAAGCTTCCTCTTCCTCCGTCTATTGTGGGTTATTGTGTACCCATATTGATTGGCATGAGTCTTGGTCTCTTCCCTGTGAGACGTTCTTGGTTCTCAGGGTTCTAGAGTCATTACAGCTTAAGGTTGGGGTTGGCTCCCCATCTCGGTACTCTGAAGGTTCAGGTTCTGTCCTGTCTGTCTTCTTGTAGAAGTCTGGTTCGGTCTTCCTTGTGAGGAGTTCTCTTGGAGGTTTGCTCAATGGCATCTCCCAAGTAGTTCTGTGGTTCCTGTTGGGATCCATGTTCGTTCTGTTTGCCCCGCGGATTGTTCCCTTGGGACTTATGCTGGATGCTGTCTCAGCGGTCTTGTAGTCCAAGTCGCTTCTCTGGGGCGCTACTGCTTCAGTCAGACGCGTGCCTGTGAAGGTGGATCTGATTACTTGGCCTTTGCTCGATATATGTATACATATATATATCCGTCTTACGCCGGACCGCCTTGTCCAAGTGGCGTTTTATGATCATTGTTTAGGTCCTTTCAGTCTCTATGGACCATTTTTTCTTTATAATGCTGAAGTAAAGCATTTACATTCCCTCAACGGGTGTTGCATTTTTTTTCCTGGTGGTTTCTTGTCCCTTGGGGTCGGTGGGCGCCTCCTTATGTATGCGCCTGATATCGCTTACTTCCAGGGCCACTGTGCCCTTTGGATTGATCTTACATGGATGCCCTCCTGCTCCTGAGTAAGGCTTTCGGCTTATTGCTAATGAAGGGGTCAGTATTCCCGCCTGTCGGACGGGTGACCAGTTCTCATTCCACTTGGGGAGAGCTCTAAGTTCCCATGAGGCTTCTGTCACCTGTGGGTTGGTTGGCCGTTACAATGGCCTATTACCTTAAGGGGGAAGAACCCCCCTTTTCTCATTTTACTCCGTTATATTGGTGTTTGGGTACCTTAGGCCCTTCAGCACCAGGTTTTTCTGTTGAATACGTTTCTAGACTGTTGCTTGTTCATACCTTTCAAGGTTTTGTTATGAGATTGACGTTAGAGCCTCTGCTCATGTCATACCTGGTTGCAAAGTTTTGCAGGTGACAGCGCCTTTACTGGCTGCTGTGCCTTGTTTTTTGGGGATCCCACCCTACTTTATGGACACTGCTATTGGATGTCCCATGTGTTAATATTATAGATGGAGCAGGACGTGCTGTATGCTTAGAATAATACAATTCTGTGAGATACTCACCTGTAGAATTGATATTATACGCATACAGCACGTCCTGCTCCACCCCACCCTGGTCTTACCTTCTGGATCCCCTGTATGGTGATTGTTATCATTACAATTGTTACCAGTTTGGTGGTTGGTTCTCCCGGCTTCTTTTTCTCACTGCTTTTCAATGCTGGGGATTTGTGGGAGGTCCCTGGGTATATGAAGGGCCGGGAGGAGTCTGTTTTTTGCATGTCTGCAGTGAACAGCACCCTCTCGCGGAGGATTACCCATGTGTTATTATTATAGATGGAGCAGGACATGCTGTATGTGTATAATACCAATTCTACAGGTGAGTATCTCACAGAATTGTATTTTCTCTTTTTTTTTTTATTTTATTTTTTTTTTTTTTTACTGTTAACCCTTTGTGTACTGGTAAGGGATATGAGACCCCCATACCAATTCACAAGGGCCTGGCAAGTCACCTGCGGCTAGTCACCTGTAGGCTATGCCGGCTTTTAGCCTGCAGGGCTAGGGGCCACCAAAGCTCCTTGTTCTACAAGCCCCCATAGCTGGTGCCTGAGCTGGTTATGCTGGGTAAGAGGGACCTCACGCCATGTTTCTGGGGGGGGAATTTAGGGGCTTTTAACCCTTAAAATTCCCCCCAAAAATGTGGTCCCAACCCCCCAAAAGGGGGACCCTATGTCATATTTTTTAATTTAAAAATAATATATATATATGCTTAGAAAAATAAGGACTGCCAGGTCAGTCCAAAATGTCCCTCTCTTGAAAAATATTTGCCACACTCCAATATTAATTATAAACTAAAGCTCTATTTTATTGTACAAGAGCATGCAAACAGACAAAATACATAAAATTACAAACAAAAAAAATAAAATATTGATGCTAGACACATGGACCTATAAACTGCAAAATCTATCATACGTATTTCAAGACTCAATATTGCACAATTCCCTCACAGTTGCATGAATCCCACATTTCCACGCAATATAAAGTGCTTGTGCCTACAAACCCCAAGTGAATCCTAAAAAAAAAATCCCAAAAGAGGGATAAGGAGACAGGAGATTTACCCCTTAATCCCAGTAAACTGCCCTGTGCTATTGGTGATAAAACCTCCTTCAGTACAAACAACACATAAACAAAGTGACAATTATTAACTAGGTACCCAAAGGGATAATAACCAACTTAATACAATCCTAAATAGTGCTCAGCAACCCTCCAATTAGTGATTAAGTAACGAAAGTCTTAAGTCATATTACCATATAAGTGCAGCCAGGTCCGACGTCAAAGCAGGCTAAGGACACACCGACTCGTTGCGTGGCAGTAGATACCACCACTTCATCAGGAGACCTGGGGGGTTTCACACAGCAGGGCATCCCCGATCGGGGTTCCCTCTGGGGCAGAGACCAAAATCCTGGGTTTTGGTCCACTTTAATGTAGCATGGCCGACCAGCTGCATGTGACAAAAGTTTGTATGATTTATTTTTTTTTTTTTTTTGTGCCCGAACATGATAATATATTGTGAAATATTCTTTGTGTTTGTGCAGCCTCCACAAGTTCCCCCTTCCACTAAATACCCCGAAGATGACCCGGATTATTGTGTGTGGACGCCACCTGCAGGTAATAATCATATCTGAACCCTAACCCCACATAACTCGCCTTTGCCCTGGCCCCCACAGCGATGTAAACACCCCAATCGGGGCGCCCCGGGGGCAAGGAACAAAACACAGAATCCTGGACAGCTTTAGGGAAATGCCTTATATTCTAAGTATGTCACACACCCCACTTCAATCATTAATTATTACAATAGGGTTTACTCACCGCTAGGTGGCAGCATTGCAGAGAATCTCCAAAAAAGCAACAGGCCCCTCCCGGTCTATACATACCTGGTACCTCCCAATAATCTCCCAGTGTTATTCTCTGCAAGATGGCGACAAGACAGAAGAAAGAAGTCTCCTGCTTGCAGGTAGCCGGGGTATCACCCCGGCCCCCCCCATGGTCTATTTCTGCCTGGCTCTTTTTTGTAACATACATGTTAACTGGCAGCCTCCCAGCTTTGGCTGTAGGCCGGGCAAAAGGTAGCCGGCACCTTAGGTGCCTAGGAGATTAGCTCCTCCGCTCGACCCTTCATTGCGGGGCATAGCGGGATTCCCGGAGTGGTGATCCGGATGTGGGATGCCCCCTTTTTCCCTAGCAGTTAGTTAGCCTTCCAGGATTTTGTCTGGCCCTGGGACAGTGGTCTATTCCTTTGCACCGGGTGTCATGGATGTTTGTGTGCGTGTGTGCTTGTGGCTGAACCGGCTGATATATGTGTGGGCTCCTGCGCTTGTTATCTGTGGCGTTGTTCGGTGGACGTTTGGGTAGGTGTGTTAGTCGGGCCTGCTTGTGTGCTTTTTACTGTTTTTGTGGCATATGGCGATTTTCGGCGGTTTTTCCCCTCAGGAGCTGGGGGGCGGAGTCACGCGGGCCCGCCTGTCGGCCTGGCGCTGCGCTCGGTGCTTGTGGCCTTGCGTCACTGGTATGCTCAGGGGGAGAGTGTGTGTGCGCATTTCACTTGTGGGGCCGGCAGGTAGCTCCGCCGGTCCCGTTATGGGAGGTGAGCGCGGTTAGTTGCAACGGCGTTCAGTGACGTTGGAAGGGGCGGGACCGCGTCGTGCGCGGTCCGCGCGTTGATTGGTCCGTATGGAGGGGCGGGGCTAACTCGGCTCCCGCGCTTCCAGGGCTCGTCTCCTCCTCCTTCCCAGGCTCGGAGCGGTGATCGGGCCGCCATCTTGCTGCGGGTGTCACGCTGCGGTTGTGCTCTCCTCCGGGTAGGCGTATGTGTGCTGTGGCAGATTAGCCTGCGGGGGTTGTTTGTGTCATACAGAAATGTTTGCCTTGTCCCCCGCTTTACATCCTCCCTTCCCCCCTCCTCCTCGCTCCCGCCCACTTTTTGAGGTGCTGGCTGGATATATATATATTTTAACCATCTGCTTGATCTATGGTTAAAGGGGGGGGGGAGAAGTATTATTTATGATATTCTTGTATGATTTGCATATGTATTCTTGTGCCTGGAATGATTGTTCCCTGTTTTTTTTTGTGTTTTTCAGATCCTGGGATCCCGTCTTGCAGGGCTCTCCCGGTCTTATATACCTGGCTAGTGGGGGTTGTTTTCTAGGCCATTGTTCCATCATTTGGACATATTTTATGCTAAATTCCCTTGGTCAGGATTTTTAAAGAATTTTAGATATTAAAGGGGCATCCCGGGTCGCGTACTGCGTAAATCCCTGGGTTCTGCGAATACCATAAATTTCACCACATGGAGGCTGCCAAAGATACCGGAAACGGTCCTTCGGGACAATCCAAGGTGTGTGGGGATTGTGGGGCTCCGCTCCAGGGAGATGATGTCATTTTGTGTATTCCATGTGCACAGCGGAACATTGAGCGGCAGTCTAGTACTCCGGTGCCTAGCACTTCATCGGCCGCGCCATCTCCCTCTCCCCCTCGTTTGTTCCGGACCCCGTGTGACGTTGTCCTGGGTGGGGATTCGCAATCTGAGGTATGCGCCCGTTTGGCCAGCCTTGAGAAAATGTTTTCCACAGTGGTCGCTCAGAAGGCTCTAGCTAAGCGGAAGCATCTGTCTCCGCCTCCGCCGGATTCAGATGAGGAAGTTATTGGAGATCTGGACTGGTCAGATCGTCTCGTTGAGGAAGCGGATTCCGAGGGTCAGCAGTTGCTGGGTGCTGAGGGGGACCAGGCTGATGGCCTTCCTCTCGATTCATCTCTCATTCTGACTCAGATGTTTGAGGTCTTGGATTTGGATCCTCCGGCGGTTGCTCCCAGGCCTAAGGGTC
Organism: Gastrophryne carolinensis; assembly: GCA_027917425.1. Classification (NCBI taxonomy): domain Eukaryota; kingdom Metazoa; phylum Chordata; class Amphibia; order Anura; family Microhylidae; genus Gastrophryne; species Gastrophryne carolinensis. The sequence continues at coordinate 476,309,894 of CM051237.1, read as the reverse complement.
AGCTTTTTGGGGTGTCCAAGCAGCGCTTGGAGTTTCCCAGTCAACAGCATTTTGAAGAGGTGGTACTCAAGCAATGGGAGCAACCTACGCGTCTCGTCGGTGTGCCGTCTAGCTGGGAAAGGAAGTATCCTTTTCCGGCGGAGTTGATGAAGCGTTGGTCTGTCCCCCCTGAGGTAGATACTCCGGTCTTGGGACTGTCCAACACGGCGGTCGTGCATTCTCCTGACACGACTTCGCTCAGGGACGGCGAGGATCGTCGGATTGATCAGTTGGCCCGCCATGGTTTTGTATGTGCGGGTTCGGTGTTAAGGCCTGTCTGTGCTTCGGCTCTTTTGACTTTGGCGGTCAGGTCTATTGTCAGGGACTTAGGTGTGGATCTCGATCCTACTTGTGATGAGTCCCTTGCGCTTAAGCGCTGTGATTCCTTCTTGTCTTTTATCCTGGCTGCTCAGGAGGATGCCATGTTGATGTGTGGCAGGGCTACTGCCTTGCTTGTAGCTATCCGTCGCTGTGTGTGGTTGAGACAGTGGACGGCGGATTTTAATTCTAAGAGATCGCTCACGGCTCTTCCCTTTTTGGGTTTGAGGCTTTTTGGTGAGAGGCTGGATTCTGTTGCCAAGGGAGGTAAGTTACCTCAGCGCAAGAAGTTTCGCCGTTCCTTTCGGGGGACGGTCTCTTTCAATCCGTCCTTTCGGGGAGCCAGAGCCGGCAGGGGTGCGGGCTTCTCGGCCTCCAGGGGCGCCAGTTGGAATAGGGGTAAAGGCCGTGGCCGCCCCGTTCACGTCTGGGGCGCTAAGCCCAAGCCAGTTGCCAAGCCCGCTCAGCAATGAGGGGGCGCCCTCACCCGTACGGGTGGGGGGACGGTTGCGACTCTTCTCCCGGGTGTGGGACCAGGAGGTCTCGGACAGGTGGATCCGGGAGGTGGTGTCGGCCGGTTACAAGTTGGAGTTCGAGTCCCGCCCTCCTCCAAGGTTCTTCAGGTCTCGGGTATCTTCGGATCCTTTGGCCGCGCAGGGGCTCCTGGCGGCGGTAAGGAATCTTCTGGAATTAGCAGTCGTCTGCCCGGTTCCTCCTTCGGAGGTAGGGCGCGGTTTTTACTCCAATCTCTTCACTGTCCCCAAAAAGGACGGGTCCTTCCGTCCGATTCTGGATTTGAAGTTTCTCAACAGATTTATTCGTCCCCGGAAGTTTCGCATGGAAACCCTGCGGTCTGCGATCGGTTCGCTTCGGCAGGGAGACTTTATGACGTCCATAGACATCAAGGATGCGTACCTTCACATTCCGATCTTCCCAGCTCATCAGAGGTTCCTTCGCTTTGTGGTGGAGGATCGGCATTTTCAGTTTGTGGCTCTTCCATTCGGCCTTACCTCTGCCCCGAGAGTGTTCACCAAGGTGTTGGCGGGGGTGATGGCCCTGCTCAGAGCTCAGGGGATTCGCATTGTGCCTTACCTGGACGATCTTCTCATCATGGCGCCTTCCTTCAGTCAAGCAGAGGGGGACACCAGCATGGTGGTGTCTATGCTGGAGAGGTTCGGCTGGGTGATCAATTACCCCAAGTCCTCGCTGGTTCCGGCCAGGGTGGTGACCTTTCTGGGGATGTCGTTGGACTCCTGCCAGCACAGAGTGTTTCTCCCTCAGGCCAAGGTTCTGTTGATTCAGGAATTGGCTCAGCTTCTTCTCTCCCATCCGCGCCCGTCCATTCGGCTAGGGATGAGACTGGTGGGGTTGATGGTGGCCTCGTTCGAGGCAGTTCCCTTTGCGCAGTTTCATACGAGGACGCTTCAGCTTCATCTTTTGGCGTCTTGGGACCGGCGTCCGAGGTCGTTGGATCGGTCCTTCCAGATGTCCCCTCGGGTTCGGCAGTCCCTTCTGTGGTGGTTGGTCTCGGACAACCTTCTGAAGGACAGGTCGTTTCTGACCCCGCTTTGGGAAACTGTCACCACGGATGCCAGTTTGTCAGGATGGGGAGGTTTCTGGAAGGATCTTCAGTTTCAGGGGCAGTGGGACCCTCAGGAGGCCCACTTGCCCATCAATGTTCTGGAGTTGCGAGCCATCAGGTTGGTTCTGTCTCGCTTGACGCATCATTTACAGGGCCGGCCGGTTCAGGTTCGATCGGACAATCAGACGGCGGTTGCTTACATCAATCACCAAGGAGGGACTCGCAGTCTGGGTGCCCTCAGGGAGGTGTCTCTGATTCTAGTTTGGGCAGAGACTCATGTCCCGTGCATCTCGGCAGTTTACATTCCAGGAGTGGAAAACACAGAGGCGGACTTTCTGAGCCGGTGTGCGTCCCGCCGGGGGGAATGGTCTCTCCATCCCCAGGTGTTTCGGTTGCTTTGTCTCCGGTGGGGGACGCCGGAGGTGGATCTGTTTGCCTCTCGTCACAATCACAAGCTTCCGACATTCGTGTCTCTGTCCCGGGATCCGCTGGCGGTGGATGCCATGGCCCTGAGCTGGAGGGACCTGGGGTTCATTTATCTGTTTCCTCCGATTCCCATGCTAGGCAGGGTGCTGCGAAAGTTGGTTCTGGAAGGAGTTCCCGCCATCCTCGTGGCTCCAAGGTGGCCAAGGCGGGTGTGGTTTGCAGACATCGTTCGTCTGGCAGTGGATCAGTTCGATCTGCCTCTTCGACCGGATCTTCTCACTCAGGGCCAACTGTGTTACCCCAGTTTACAAACGCTGGCTTTGACGGCTTGGCTGCTGAAACCTCCATCTTAAAGGAGGAGGGTCTTTCGGAGTCGGTCATTCGGACTCTTATTAGTGCCAGGAAGAGATCTTCTTCTTCCATCTATTATAGGTCTTGGAGATCTTATATTGATTGGTGTGAGGCTAGGTCTTTGCCTTGCCGGGTCTTTTCTATTTCCAGGATCTTGGAATTTCTTCAATCCGGGCTAGACTCCGGTCTTCAGCTGAGTACTTTGAAGGGGCAGGTTTCTGCTTTGTCTATCTTTTTTCAGAGGTCTTTTGCTAGCCATTCTTTGGTCAAGACTTTTTTCCAGGGGGTTTCGCATCTGCGGCCTCCTAGGAAGCCGTTGCTCCCTGTTTGGGATTTGAATTTGGTTCACTCTGCTCTTCAGGCTCCTCCTTTTGAGCCTTTGCGGGATATTGCTTTGTCCACTTTGACTCAGAAGGTTGCTTTTCTGGTGGCCATCACTTCGGTTCGGCGTGTTTCGGAATTGGCAGCCTTGTCGATCCAGGCTCCTTATTTTGAGGAGCATCAGGACAAAGTGGTTTTTCGCTTCAAGTCAGACTTTCTTCCTAAAGTGGTTTCTGCTTTTCATCTTAACCAGGACATTGTTCTTCTTTCTTTGTGTCCTAAGCCTAAGAATGGCAAGGAGAGTGCTTTGCACTGCTTGGATGTTGTACGTTGTGTCAGGTACTATCTACGTGCTACGTCTTCTTTTCGTAAGACTGATGCCTTTTTCGTTGTGCCCTGTGGGCCTAGGAAGGGTTTGGCTCCGGCTAAGTCTTCCATCAGCAAATGGATTCGTCAGGCCATTGTTGGAGCCTATTCGGCCAAGGGGAAGGATCCCCCTTTTCGTGTTACTGCTCATTCTACTCGCGCGCTTGGAGCGTCCTGGGCTTTTCAGCAGGCTTCTGTTGAACAAGTCTGTAAGGCTGCAACTTGGTCTTCGGTTCACACCTTTTCTAAGTTCTATAAGGTTGATGTGCGGGCCTCAGACCGGGAGGGGCCTGTTGCTTTTTTGGAGATTCTCTGCAATGCTGCCACCTAGCGGTGAGTAAACCCTATTGTAATAATTAATGATTGAAGTGGGGTGTGTGACATACTTATAATACCCATTTTACAGGTGAGTATTCACAAAATGGTATTATTGTCTCCTCTTTGTTTTCCTTCAGGACAAACTGGTGACGGCAAGACCCACCTAAATGAAAAATACGGCTACTGATGCTGCTGCCACGGCAACGCTCACCGTTCGGTTGGACCAGGAAACCCCTCAGGACCGGCTTCACGAGTTCTCAGGTCTCTGCTGCTAGACTGGATCAAGTACTTAGATGCTGGGTGACCCCCACCTCAGCTGGGCCGCGGGCCAGGCTCTTATATAACCCTCCAATCGCTGGTGCCCGGCCCGTGGGGTCGGAGTTGCTCCTTTTTTGGAACCCTGTTGTACTTTGCCCTTTTACATTCTGAACCCCCCCCCCCCCTCCCCTCCCCTCCGCAATGCGAATAATAGGCCCCGGTCACAGCTGCCCTCTACCTACTGTGCCTGAGGGTGCAACGGCCAAGGGCCTAGATATGTGGATAGGACTCCTATGACACATCGGGCCCTGCTGAGCAACTGACCGGTGACCCAGTTTTATTAAAGGGGAGCCCTATCCGTATAAAAAAAAATCCATATAAACAGTCTGGATTGTGAGAGGACGGGTCACTTATACACCACAACTAAAAAAAAAAATAAATAAATAAACCAAGAAGCTTGTGCTTCAACCAGTGTTCTGTGCCGCTCATTAATATGCACAGGATAGAGCACTGATTGGTGGATGCACCTTTACATGCACTTCACATACTTGGGATTGTGGAAGAAGTAAGCAGGCCGCTTGCCACTCTATATTCAACCATTGTTCTGTTCCGCTCATTAATATGCACGGTGTAGAGCACTGATTGGAGGACATGCTTATACATGTGTCCTTGGATTGCGTTATGGGTAAGCAGACCGCTTGCCACTCTATATTCAACCATTGTTCTGTGCCGCTCATTAATATGCACAGCGTAGAGCACTGATTGGAGGACACGCTTGTATGTGTACTGGGATTGCGTTATAGGTAAGCAGACCGCTTGCCACTCTATATTCAACCATTGTTCTGTGCCGCTCATTAATATGCACAGCGTAGAGCACTGATTGGAGGACACGCTTATATGCATCCTGGGATTGCGTTATAGGTAAGCAGACCGCTTGCCACTCTATATTCAACCATTGTTCTGTGCCGCTCATTAATATGCACAGCATAGAGCACTGATTGGAGGACACGCTTATATGCGTCCTTGGATTGCGTTATAGGTAAGCAGACCGCTTGCCACTCTATATTCAACCATTGTTCTGTGCCGCTCATTAATATGCACAGCGTAGAGCACTGATTGGAGGACACGCTTATATGCATCCTGGGATTGCGTTATAGGTAAGCAGACTGCTCGCCACTACCCATTCAACCTGTGTTCTGTGCCGCTCATTAATATGCACAGCGTAGAGCACTGATTGGAGGACACGCTTATACATGCGTCCTGGGATTGTGTTATAGGTAAGCAGACCGCTTGCCACTCTATATTCAACCATTGTTCTGTGCCGCTCATTAATATGCACAGCATAGAGCACTGATTGGAGGACACGCTTATATGCGTCCTTGGATTGCGTTATAGGTAAGCAGACCGCTTGCCACTCTATATTCAACCATTGTTCTGTGCTGCTCATTAATATGCACAGCGTAGAGCACTGATTGGAGGACACGCTTATACATGCGTACTGGGATTGCGTTATAGGTAAGCAGACCGCTTGCCGCTCTATATTCAACCATTGATCTGTGCCGCTCATTAATATGCACAGCGTAGAGCACTGATTGGAGGACACGCTTATATGCGTCCTGGGATTGCGTTATAGGTAAACAGACTGCTTGCCACTATCCATTCAACCTGTGTTCTGTTCCGCTCATTAATATGCACAGCGTAGAGCACTGATTGGAGGACATGCTTATGTGCGTCCTGGGATTGCGTTATAGGTAAGCAGACTGCTCGCCACTATCCATTCAACCTGTGTTCTGTGCCGCTCATTAATATGCACAGCGTAGAGCACTGATTGGAGGACACGCTTATATGCGTCCTGGGATTGCGTTATAGGTAAGCAGACTGCTCGCCACTATCCATTCAACCTGTGTTCTGTGCCGCTCATTAATATGCACAGCGTAGAGCACTGATTGGAGGACACGCTTATACATGCGTACTGGGATTGCGTTATAGGTAAGCAGACCGCTTGCCACTCTATATTCAACCATTGTTCTGTGCCGCTCATTAATATGCACAGCGTAGAGCACTGATTGGAGGACAAGCCCACACATGTGCCGTGGGATTGTGGAAGAGGCCAGGTGAGCCAGTGGGGATTTGGCACCGAACAAAACTCAGGATTGTTGAAATCCAGGGTTTAGATCCTCTTGAGGCTTGCAGCATCCTGGTTCAGGTCTCCCTGCTACACATTGGTGCTGGGTAAGTCACCAATTCTTTAATCCTATCAGAGCAGCGGTTGCGCTGTAGTGTGCGTGGACACCAGTCGAGCCTGATGGGCATAAGAATGGCCGGTATGGAACAGACACGGAAAAGGTAAGTATTGGTGGCCCCCGGCCTGATTCGGGAGCACCGTCGCTGTTCCACGTTTAAAGAAAGGAAAAAAAAAAAAAAACCCTATTTAACATTAAGGATCTCCACATCTGCACTTGTGCCCGTCCACATCTGCGCACCGTGTGCTCTGAACACGTTTCAGATCAGTGGCTCCGTGGTTAAGGTGACGCAGCGATCCAGCGCCACCAACACACTTGTCAGTCTTTGTCTCGCACTCTACAGGCCCCGCCCCCCCTCTCACCCCCCGCCCCCCCCTCACCACCCCTGGTAGTTGCTGTGGATATTTTATGTTGGATTTTTTATTTTAATGATTTTTTGCCACCTTGTAAAATTGTGAGGCTGTAAATAGCTGATAGTTTGTAGCTCTGTTTCTTAAATAACATTAAAAAAATGTGAAGTTATTTCCTCGGCATTGTAGTGGTCTTAAAAAAATATATATATAATAAAATGTGGATGGATGGATAAGAGATGGATGGATGGATGGATAAGAGATGGATGGATGGATAAGAGATGGATGGATGGATAAGAGATGGATGGATGGATAAGAGATGGATGGATGGATAAGAGATGGATGGATGGATAAGAGATGGATGGATGGATGGATAAGAGATGGATGGATGGATGGATAAGAGATGGATGGATGGATGGATAAGAGATGGATGGATGGATGGATAAGAGATGGATGGATGGATGGATAAGAGATGGATGGATGGATGGATAAGAGATGGATGGATGGATGGATAAGAGATGTATGGATGGATGGATAGGAGATGGATGGATGGATGGATAGGAGATGGATGGATGGATGGATAGGAGATGGATGGATGGATGGATAGGAGATGGATGGATGGATAAGAGATGGATGGATGGATGGATAAGAGATGGATGGATGGATGGATAAGAGATGGATGGATGGATGGATAAGAGATGTATGGATGGATAAGAGATGGATGGATAAGAGATGGATGGATGGATGGATAAGAGATGGATGGATGGATAGGGGATGGATGGATGGATAAGAGATGGATGGATGGATAGGAGATGGATGGATGGATAAGAGATGGATGTATGGATGGATAAGAGATGGATGTATGGATGGATAAGAGATGTATGGATGGATAAGAGATGTATGGATGGATGGATAAGAGATGTATGGATGGATGGATGGATAAGAGATGGATGGATGGATAAGAGATGTATGGATGGATAAGAGATGTATGGATGGATAAGAGATGTATGGATGGATAGGAGATGGATGGATGGATAGGAGATGGATGGATGGATAAGAGATGGATGGATGGATAAGAGAGAGATGGATGGATGGATAAGAGAGAGAGATGGATGGATGGATGGATAAGAGATGGATGGATGGATGGATAAGAGATGGATGGATGGATAAGAGATGTATGGATGGATAGGAGATGGATGGATAACAGATGGATGGAGGGATGGATGGATAGGAGATGGATGGATGGATGGATAAGAGAGATGGATGGATGGATAAGAGATGGATGGATGGATAAGAGATGTATGGATGGATAAGAGATGGATGGATGGATGGATAAGAGATGGATGGATGGATAAGAGAGAGATGGATGGAGGGATGGATAAGAGATGTATGGATGGATAAGACATGGATGGATAGGAGATGGATGGATAACGGATGGATGGATAAGAGATGGATGGATAAGAGATGGATGAATGGATGGATAAGAGATGTATGGATGGATGGATAAGAGATGTATAGATGGAGGGATAAGAGATGTATGGATGGATGGATAAGAGATTGATGGATGGATAGATGGAAAAGAGAGAGATGGATGGAGGGATGGATAAGAGATGGATGGATGGATAAGAGATGGATGGATGGATGGATAAGAGATGGATGGAGGGATAAGAGATGGATGGAGGGATAAGAGATGGATGGAGGGATAAGAGATGGATGGAGGGATAAGAGATGGATGGAGGGATAAGAGATGGATGGAGGGATAAGGGATGGATGGATGGATGGATAAGGGATGGATGGATAAGAGATGTATAGATGGAGGGATAAGAGATGTATGGATGGATGGATAAGAGATTGATGGATGGATAGATGGAAAAGAGAGAGATGGATGGAGGGATGGATAAGAGATGGATGGATGGATAAGAGATGGATGGATGGATAAGAGATGGATGGAGGGATAAGAGATGGATGGAGGGATAAGAGATGGATGGAGGGATAAGAGATGGATGGAGGGATAAGAGATGGATGGAGGGATAAGAGATGGATGGAGGGATAAGGGATGGATGGATGGATGGATAAGGGATGGATGGATAAGAGATGGATGGATGGATAAGAGATGTATGGAGGGATGGATAAGACATGGATGGATATGGGATGGATGGATAAGACATGGATGGATAGGAGATGGATGGATAGGAGATGGATGGATAGGAGATGGATGGATGGATAAGAGATGGATGGATAGGAGATGGATGGATGGATAAGAGATGGATGGATAGGAGATGGATGGATAAGAGATGGATGGATCGATGGATAAGAGATGGATGGATGGATAAGAGATGGATGGAGGGATAAGAGATGTATGGATGGATGGATAAGAGAGAGATGGAGGGATAAGAGATGTATGGATGGATGGATAAGAGATGTATGGAGGGATGGATAAGACATGGATGGATGGCTGGATAAGAGATGGATAAGAGATGGATGGATAAGAGATGGATGGATAAGAGATGGATGGATAAGGGATGGATGGATAAGAGATGGATGGATAAGGGATGTATGGATGGATAAGAGACAGATGGATGGATAAGAGATAGATGGATGGATGATGGATGGATAAGGGATGGATGGATAAGAGATGGATGGATGGATAAGGGATGGATGGATAAGAGATGGATGGATGGATAAGAGATGGATGGATGGATAAGGGATAGATAGGAGATGGATGGATGGATAGGAGATGGATGGATGGATAAGGGATGGATGGATAAGGGATGGATGGATAGGAGATGGATGGATGGATAAGAGATGGATGGATGGATAAGGGATAGATAAGAGATGGATGGATGGATAAGAGATGGATGGATGGATAAGAGATGGATGGATGGATGGATGGATAAGAGATGGATGGATGGATAAGAGATGGATGGATCGATAAGAGATGGATGGATCGATAAGGGATGGATGGATCGATAAGGGATGGATGGATCGATAAGGGATGGATGGATCGATAAGGGATGGATGGATGGATAAGAGATGGATGGATGGATAGATAAGAGATGGATGGATGGATGGATAAGAGATGGATGGATGGATGGATAAGAGATGGATGGATGGATAAGGGATGGATGGATGGATAAGAGATGGAAGGATGGATGGATAAGAGATGGATGGATGGATAAGAGATGTATGTATGGATGGATGGATAAGAGAGGGATGGATGGATGGATCGATAAGGGATGGATGGATGGATAAGAGATGGATGGATGGATAAGGGATGGATAGATAAGGGATAAGAGATGGATGAATGGATGGATAAGAGATGGATGGATGTATGGATGGATAAGAGATAGATGGATGGATGGATAAGAGATAGATGGATGGATGGATAAGAGATAGATGGATGGATGGATAAGAGATGGATGGATGGATAAGAGATGGATGGATGGATAAGAGATGGATGGATGGATAAGAGATGGATGGATGGATAAGAGATGGATGGATGGATAAGAGATGGATGGATGGATAAGAGATGGATGGATGGATAAGAGATGGATGGATAAGAGATGGATGGATAAGAGATGGAAGGATGGATGGATAAGAGATGGAAGGATGGATGGATAAGAGATGGAAGGATGGATGGATAAGAGATGGAAGGATGGATGGATAAGAGATGGAAGGATGGATGGATAAGAGATGGAAGGATGGATGGATAAGAGATGGAAGGATGGATGGATAAGAGATGGAAGGATGGATGGATAAGAGATGGAAGGATGGATGGATAAGAGATGGATGGATGGATGGATAAGAGATGGAAGGATGGATGGATGGATAAGAGATGGAAGGATGGATGGATGGATAAGAGATGGAAGGATGGATGGATGGATAAGAGATGGAAGGATGGATGGATGGATAAGAGATGGAAGGATGGATGGATGGATAAGAGATGGAAGGATGGATGGATGGATAAGAGATGGAAGGATGGATGGATGGATAAGAGATAGATAAGGGATGGATGGATGGATGAGAGATGGATGGATGAATGAGAGATGGATGGATGGATGGATAAGAGATGGAAGGATGGATGGATAAGAGATGGAAGGATGGATGGATGGATAAGAGATGGAAGGATGGATGGATAAGAGATGGAAGGATGGATGGATGGATAAGAGATGGATGGATGGATAAGGGATGGATGGATGATGGATGGATGGATAAGAGATGGATGGATGGATAAGAGATGGATGGATGGATAAGAGATGGATGGATGGATAAGGGATGGATGGATGGATAAGAGATGGATGGATGGATAAGAGATGGATGGATGGATAAGAGATGGATGGATGGATAAGAGATGGATGGATGGATAAGAGATGGAAGGATGGATGGATAAGAGATGGAAGGATGGATGGATGGATGGATAAGGGATGGATGGATAAGGGATGGATGGATGGATAAGAGATGGATGGATGGATAAGAGATGGATGGATGGATAAGAGATGGATGGATGGATAAGGGATGGATGGATGGATAAGAGATGGATGGATGGATAAGAGATGGATGGATGGATAAGAGATGGATGGATGGATAAGAGATGGATGGATGGATAAGAGATGGATGGATAAGAGATGGATGGATGGATAAGAGATGGAAGGATGGATGGATAAGAGATGGAAGGATGGATGGATGGATGGATAAGGGATGGATGGATGGATAAGAGATGGATGGATGGATAAGAGATGGATGGATGGATAAGAGATGGATGGATGGATAAGGGATGGATGGATGGATGGATAAGAGATGGATGGATGGATAAGAGATGGATGGATGGATAAGAGATGGATGGATGGATAAGAGATGGATGGATGGATAAGAGATGGATGGATGGATAAGAGATGGATGGATGGATAAGAGATGGATGGATGGATAAGAGATAGATATAGATAGTTAAGTGCCTAAGTATTTGGCCAGAGACAACATTTTTCTAATTTTGTTTGGCACATTACCACAATTAATTTTGAACAGAACAAGTCGGATGCAGTTGAAGTTCAGACTTTCAGCTTTCATTCAGTGGGTTGAATTAAATGATTTTTAAACGCAATATATTTTTATTTATATAGCGCCATAATCTTCTGAAATCCCTTCATTTCAGGGGCTCAAAAGTAATCGGACAAATAAGAGAATTGTAAATAAACTGTTAATTTCTAATCCTTGGTTGAAACCCCTTTGTTGGCAATGACTGTCTGATGTCTTGAACTCATGGACGTCACCGGACATTACTGTTTCCTCCTTTATAAAGCTCCGCTAGGCCTTTGCTGCAGCGCTTTTCACTTGCTGTTTGTGGGCCTTTCTGTCTGACGTTTAGTCTTTAAAGTGGACCAAAACCCACGGAGATGGATTACTTTCCCCTGGGGCATCCAGAATCGGGAAGAACGATGGGAGAGTTAGTCGCCCTCCACTTTAGGGCAATACTTTTTATGCCGGCAAATGGAAAAAAAAAATCTCCATCGTCCTTCAGGACAGCCACGGAGAGAGGCTCCTCCCCCTAGCGAGGAAGCAAACTGGAACCGGTTTATAAGCCCCACCCCTTCCCCCCCCAGTCCTCAGTATCGTGTCTCCTCTCCAGGAAACATCTGGGACCTTCTTTCAGCGTCCAGTTTGTTTTTTTTCAAACCAGGAGGCTCCCCAACCCCCGGCTATACTTCCCCAGGGCAGGGTGCCTATGGCCAAGGGAGATCCGCTGGATCACCACATCACCTACCCAGGCTGGCTCCTGATCTCCTGCAGTAGGTAGCAGGCTTGCGGCCCGGGCGGCGTGAGCCTCCCTCTCGGTAGCAGCACTGGTGGCGTTGGCGCTTTGGTTGGTGTCTCCAGGTCTCCCGTCCCGTTCCCCAGGGGTGATGGGCTTGGGTGCGCCCTAGACGTTTGCAGGCTGCGCACTTGGTAATTCCGGGACTCGGGTGCCAGCGGGCTTTGCTGTCTAGTCGGAGTGGTCCTCACCCTCAGTGGCAGTGCGGGTGGTGCTTGGTCTTGTGTTTCCAAGTCTCCCCTCTGAGAAGAGGAGAAGGATGGAAAGTGAATAGCTGAGCTGATATAGCAGAGCTGGGGTCAGGAAAAGGTCCGCAATCCCAGAATGCAGAGCAACACAGAAGACATTTCCTGTCTGCAGGCAGCCTGAGATTCTATGTGCTGCCCTCTTGGGGCAAATGCAGTAGATGCAGGTAGGATGATTTTTAATGTAGGCAATCTGTATGTACGGGGTGTGGGAAACATAGAAGATAGGCTCTTATTCAGAGTGAGGGTTCGGATTAATGTGGCCAATCTGTATGTACAGGGGGAGGGAAACATTCAAGATAGGCTCTTATTCAAGGAGAAGGTCTGGATTAATGTGGGCAATCTGTATGTACGGGGGGGGGAAACATAAGATAGGCTCTTATTCTGGGTGAGGGTCCGGATTAATGTGGCCAATCTGTATGTACAGGGGGAGGGAAACATACAAGATAGGCTCTTATTCAAGGAGAAGGTCCGGATTAATGTGGGCAATCTGTATATACGGGGGGGGGACATATAAGATAGGCTCTTATTCAGGGTGAAGGTCTGGATTAATGTGAGCCATCTATGTACAGGGTGTGGGAAACATATAAGATAGACTCTTATTCTGGGTGAAGGTCCGGATTAATGTGAGCAATCTGTATGTACAGGGTGTGGGAAACATATAAGATAGGCTCTTATTCAGAGTGAAGGTCCGCTTTAAGCCTCCGCTTGTGGGGTGGGGACCTATTGGAGCGGGGAATGATGGGGGTGGGAGACGTGGTTGATGCTGGGATGTTTTGGAGGCAGAGAAGCTGTGGTTTGGCCTCTGTCCATATATCTTGTAATAATTATATAAGCCCCATGTGCCATTGTGGCTCTGCTTATGTAATGTACAACATTCTATAAATGGCTTTATAGCTTCTATAGAGAGAAAAACTGGAGACCCTGGAGTGTAAAAGACTAACGCGTTCCAGTCCGATTCGGGAAGCTCCATTGTGTGCCCCCCCCTCCCCCCCGATCTCCAGTTTCACTCACCTTCTCCCGGAGCCCTTGCTGCGCCTCTGCATTGCGGCCGAATCCCCTATAACTACTAGTGTGCCCACACCCAGCCTTTCTCAATGGACACTCCATGGCTAGGAGGTGAGTGGGGATGTGGCTGGCGCTGCTCGGCTGCTTACCTGTTCAGACAGCCTAAAGCGGACCATGACCCTGAATATGTCCCCCCCCCCCCCCCGTACAAACAGATTGCTCACATTAATCCAGACCCTCACCCTGAATAAGAGCCTATCTTGTATGTTTCCCTCCCCCTGTACATACAGATTGCCCACATTAATCCAGACCCTCACCCTTAATAAGAGCCTATCTTATATGTTTCCCCCACCCTGTACATACAGATTGCTCACATTAATCCGCACCCTCACGCTGAATAAGAGCCTATCTTATATGTTTCCCCCTGTACTTACAGATTGCCCACATTAATCCGGACCTTCACCCTTAATAAGAGCCTATCTTATGTTTCCCCCACCCTGTACATACAGATTGCTCACATTAATCCAGACCTTCACCCTGAATAAGAGCCTATCTTATATGTTTCCCACACCCTGTACATACAGATTGCTCACATTAAAAATCATGCTACCTGCATCTTCTGCATGTTTTGAGCCTTCAAACATCCAATATGGCAGCTCATGGAGCATCAGGCAGCCTGCAAACAGGAAGTGTCTTCTGAATATGCCGCTCTGCATTCTGGGATTGCTGACCTTTCCCTGACCCCAGCTCTGCTCTGTCCCCAGCTATAACCTGCCCTCCTGTACTTTATCCCACTCTCCTCTCTTCGGTATGTGATGCTTCTGAGTCAAGATGGCGGCGCCCGTATCCTAGAGTCCTGAACAGAGTTGCAGCCCAGTGGGGGAAAGAATAATAAGTGACTAAAAACTTAAAATATATTAATTTTAGATGCTGGGGAATCGTTATTTAAGGGTTTGGGCTTTTCATTAAATCATGGTGAAGGTCCAGGGTGTACAGGGTGTGGGAAACATATAAGATAGGCTCTTATTCAGGGTGAAGGTCCGGATTAATGTGAGCAATCTGTATGTACATGGTGTGGGAAACATATAAGATAGGCTCTTATTCAGGGTGAAGGTCCGGATTAATGTGAGCAATCTGTATGTACATGGTGTGGGAAACATATAAGATAGGCTCTTATTCAGGGTGAAGGTCCAGATTAATGTGGGCAATCTGTATGTACAGGGGGGGAAACATATAAGACAGGCTCTTATTCAGAGTGAAGGTCCGGATTAATGTGGGCAATCTGTATGTACAGGGGGGGAAACATATAAGACAGGCTCTTATTCAGAGTGAAGGTCCAGATTAATGTGGGCAATCTGTATGTACAGGGTGTGGGAAACATATAAGACAGGCTCTTATTCAGAGTGAAGGTCCGGATTAATGTGGGCAATCTGTATGTACAGGGTGTGGGAAACATATAAGACAGGCTCTTATTCAGAGTGAAGGTCCGGATTAATGTGAGCAATCTGTATGTACAGGGTGTGGGAAACATATAAGACAGGCTCTTATTCAGAGTGAAGGTCCGGATTAATGTGAGCAATCTGTATGTACAGGGTGTGGGAAACATATAAGATAGGCTCTTATTCAGAGTGAAGGTCCGGATTAATGTGGGCAATCTGTATGTACAGGGTGTGGGAAACATATAAGATAGGCTCTTATTCAGAGTGAAGGTCCGGATTAATGTGAGCAATCTGTATGTACAGGGTGTGGGAAACATATAAGATAGGCTCTTATTCAGAGTGAAGGTCCGGATTAATGTGGGCAATCTGTATGTACAGGGTGTGGGAAACATATAAGACAGGCTCTTATTCAGAGTGAAGGTCCGGATTAATGTGAGCAATCTGTATGTACAGGGTGTGGGAAACATATAAGACAGGCTCTTATTCAGAGTGAAGGTCCGGATTAATGTGAGCAATCTGTATGTACAGGGTGTGGGAAACATATAAGATAGGCTCTTATTCAGAGTGAAGGTCCGGATTAATGTGAGCAATCTGTATGTACAGGGTGTGGGAAACATATAAGACAGGCTCTTATTCAGAGTGAAGGTCCGGATTAATGTGAGCAATCTGTATGTACAGGGTGTGGGAAACATATAAGATAGGCTCTTATTCAGAGTGAAGGTCCGGATTAATGTGGGCAATCTGTATGTACAGGGTGTGGGAAACATATAAGATAGGCTCTTATTCAGAGTGAAGGTCCGGATTAATGTGAGCAATCTGTATGTACAGGGTGTGGGAAACATATAAGATAGGCTCTTATTCAGGTTGAAGGTCTGCTTTAATTCCAAATCTACAGCCAGAGTATTAGTCCTTGACTTGCAGGTCTAGGTGAGCACCAGGAGACCCTCGGGGTGATGTAAGTGTAACTTAGCAGTAGGTGGAGCTTGGACTTGTGATCCGCCAGGTCCTGGAAGAACAATGACACAACAACACAGGACGTCCAGACAAGTTTTATTTCCTTGTTCTCATAGACAATCTTCCAGCGACACTGAACCTTGGATCTACACTGACGGAAGTAATGTCATCAGACCGGCCGGGGGTGCGGACACCAGCCAATCAGGACTGAGCACATCACAGGACCAAGGGCCCTCCATTGCTGCACAGAGCATCCTGTGAAAGGTTCCAGCACCGTCCTCAGGGTCATCCGGCAGCTTCCCCTCAAAGGTTTTGGGCCATTTTGCCAATCGTGACTTTTAGTTATTGGTAAATTTAGTACGGGGGCCGAGACGCTACTATTACATACCTACCGACTTTCCAGGGAGGGAAAGAGGGACATTTATTCAATTAGGCCACACCCCCTCATTGAGGGACGGATGAAGCCACGCCCCCTCATTGAGGGATGGATGAAGCCACGCCCCCTCATTGAGGGATGGATAGGAGATACATTGTAACAGTTACAATAGAAACACTTTAAATAGACAAATGAATCATTTATTGCTGCAGATCTGCATGTTACACCTCAAAGAGGGACAATATGTCAATGAAGCCATGCCTCCTGAGTGATGTGTGAGGCCACGCCCCCTCATTGAGGGATGGATGAAGCCACACCCCCTCATTGAGGGATGGATGAAGCCACACCCCCTCATTGAGGGATGGATGAAGCCACACCCCCTAATTGAGGGATGGATGAAGCCACACCCCCTCATTGAGGGATGGATGAAGCCACGCCCCCTCATTGAGGGATGGATGAAGCCACGCCCCCTCATTGAGGGATGGATAGGAGATACATTGTAACAGTTACAATAGAAACACTTTAAATAGACAAATGAATCATTTATTGCTGCAGATCTGCATGTTTCACCTCAAAGAGGGACAATATGTCAATGAAGCCATGCCTCCTGAGTGATGTGTGAGGCCACGCCTCCTCATTGAGGGATGGATGAAGCCACACCCCCTCATTGAGGGATGGATGAAGCCACACCCCCTCATTGAGGGATGGATGAAGCCACACCCCCTCATTGAGGGATGGATGAAGCCACACCCCCTCATTGAGGGATGGATGAAGCCACGCCCCCTCATTGAGGGATGGATAGGAGATACATTGTAACAGTTACAACAATAGAAACACTGAATAGACAAATGAATCATTTATTGCTGCAGATCTGCATGTTACACCTCAAAGAGGGACAATATGTAATTGAAGCCACACCCCCTCATTGAGGGATGGATGAAGCCACACCCCCTCATTGAGGGATGGATGAAGCCACGTCCCCTCACTGAGGGATGGATGAAGCCACACCCCCTCATTGAGGGATGGATGAAACCACGCCTCCTAATTGAGGGATGGATAGGATATACATTGTAACAGTTACAATAGAAACACTTTGCATAGACAAATGAATCATTTATTGCTGCAGATCTGCATGTTACACCTCAAAGAGGGACAATATGTAAATGAAGCCATGCCTCCTGAGTGATGTGTGAGGCCACGCCCCCTCATTGAGGGATGGAGATGAGATACATTGTAACAGTTAACAACAATAGAAACACGTTAAATAGGCAAATGAATCATTTATTACTACAGATCTGCATGTTACACCTCAAAGAGGGACAAATGAGAACAACGAGGGACGGGGGGACATGGATTACAAAGAGGGACAGTCCCTCCAAATCAGGGACACTTGGGAGGTGTGCTTTCAGCATGATGGTTAGTGCAGCAAAGGAGGGAGCTGGGTCACAAAGGACAAACCCTTACCAAAAAAAAAAAAAAAAGCATTCTTCCGGTTCAAGTCCTGGCCCAGCCCTGGTGAAGCCTGTGATGAGATGGACACAAGCTGATCGCTGTTATATATAGAGATATGACCGCGATTGAAATGACGGCGGCTGCAATCGGTGGCACTTACTCGTTTATTCTCTTTTTGAGGCAGTAAGGCAAAGCAGCCAATCAGAAGACCTCTAATAGGAAAGGTTGTTGGGTTTCACTGAAGCCTGTCACACAGAAGAAGTGATTACTCTGGGTTCCTCTGAGCCTTTTACACTAGAAAAGCTGGTACACGGAAAAATAAGGCGCCTCTATTACAAAAATATGCGTAGAAAAATAGATTTACAGCCACAAAGCGTTCTGTTACTTTTCAAAAATATCCAGTCAGTACAAGAAAACACTTTACAAGAGACCCCTGCGCTCGTTTCGTCACCCGGCCGTCATTCAGCCTCCGCGTCCGTCATTCAGCCTCCGCGTCCGCCATTCAGCCGCCACGTCCGCCATTCAGCCGCCACGTCCGCCATTCAGCCGCCACGTCTGCCCGTCTGTTTTTGGCAATGTCGTTATTTCTGCTCATTCAGCTCAAACGCGGCTCAAAAATCTAAATCAAATCGATTACAATTTCTTCGAGAATGAGAGAAAACTTTAAAGCGGACCAAAAACCCAGGATTTTGACTATCCTGGGTTCTGGTCCTTTCCCCGACCGGGGGTGTGCCCAGCATCGACGAGGGAGCTCCGGAAGCAGGTAAATATTGCGGTACCCCACACAGTGGGGCATCCCGATCTGGAATGCCTCCAGGGAAGGTCAGTGGCTGGCCCTGGAATCTTTTAGATTCCAGGGTCATGCCAATAGTGTTTTGTTCCACTTTAAAGTGGACCAACACCCAGGATTTTGACTATCCTGGGTATTGGTCCACTCCCGCTGTGTGAAACCCCACAGAAAGCCCCGAAAACTCACCTGACCCCGCTCCTACGTGACTCGCTCGCCCAATCGCCGCCACCGGAAAAGGAGAGGCAGCGACGGACAAGCTGAGCGCGGGCCGCCGCCGCCGCCACCCGCGCGTCCCTCTTACAGGGAGCGCGCCTGACAAACGCTAGAGGGACGCGAGGGAGGCAGCGGCGGCCCACGCATGCGCCGCTGGAACGAGGATCAGGTAGGATTTTCGGGGATCTGGGGGGGTTTCACACAGCGATCGGGGTGCCCCGCAGTCAGGGAGCTGATCGGTCCGGGAATCTTATAGATTCCCGGGCCGATCAGGGGAGGGTGTTGTTCCACTTTAAGTAGGAACACAGCTGGGTTTTTTTTTAAGCATAACGGTCCAGGTAAAAGCTAAAAACACTCCATTGTATAAAGACTGAGCGAGACTAAAGTGCCCATGCTATGAATACTTACCTAATACTTTTACAACTTCAATGGTTTAGCAATTGCACATTGAAAAGATTTTCTGGTGGTCAAGCTCTTTAATTAAGATGTTTTATAACCCTAAAGAGGGCAGATGATCTAGAAGTACCTTTATCTAGAATAAAATGTGACCAGCACTATTTTACCTCCAGACCCAGCGGTGGACTGGGGCCAAAAATGAGTCCGGGATTTTACCAGCCCTGGCTTGCCCATGACCAGCCAGTGGTGCTTCCTGGCCAGTCACCCAGTGTGATCCAAGGCTGAGGCTTAGGTGAGGGGATAGAGTGGGGATGGGGGGGCTGGGATTGGATGGGAGTTTTAGTAAACATGGGTGGATTATATGAGGGCGCGAGTCCTGGGGCCTCTCCCACTTGCCCTGCAGAGGGGGCCTCCACCAACCTTTGGGTTATGGTCTGGTCCAGGAGGCTTTTCAGTCTCTGGCGGAGCCAGCAACAAAGCTATCGGGAGCAGTGGGTCCATGGGCAGCCACCACAGGGCAGGACGGAGAGTCTAGAGCAGCAAAGCCGCCGCCAGCAACGCTACAGTGATGGGTGCAGAGCTGTCACTGCACATAAGCCACCAAGCACAGCCGCTGGCAGCTCAATGCAGGGAACCAGCCGGGCGACTACACTACCCCCCACCCAGAATGGCAAAGCAGCAGCACCCGCACAAGGGGGGCACAAGGGACTCCATCTGACCTTCCAGTAAGTGGGTGGGTGCCAGACAACCACCAATCAGTTACTTGGCTGGACTATTATTTTATACTGTATCTGGGGCCTCCACCACACTTAATCTGGCCCTGTAGCAGCCCAGACCTAAGACCTAAGCACTAAAGCAGTGCGGCCCACCAGACATTTGCCCGGGTCTCTCTATGGCCAGTCCACCTCTGTCCAGACCTATCCTCACGCGCCAAGGATGAGCCATGCTAAAAAAAAAAAAAACGAAAACTAAAAAGCTCAAACTTTCTTAAAGAAGCACTATTGCGAAATTGTGTAATATTAAAAATCCATATAAACATGTTGGCTAATGAGAGGAGGGGTCACTTATACACCCGAACCGAATAAAAACTCCCGCCAAGCTTGCGGTTTTCTTCTCCTGGTTAGAATAAAATCCAGGGGTGACAGGTTTAGTTTATGAGGGTGACAGAACCTGTCACCCCAGATTTCCTCTTCTTTCCATCCAAAAAATATTATATATATAATAACAAGCCTGGCGGGATATTTCTTGATGTCAGGTGTATTAATGACCCCTCCTCCCGCCATCCAGCAGATTTATATGGATTTTTACCATTGGGCCATTTTTCACGATAGTGCTCCTTTAATGTGTAACAGTTGGGGATAATAGTGACCCTATTGTGACCTAAACACAGTAGGGAATTTTGGGGGTTTAGCCAACGAAGATGAGATTTGTATTGCACATAGAGAATTGCTACGGGGAGGCCGATTCATTAATAGCGCCAGATGAGCGACTGTAGCGTGATTTGTTCAGCGCCAGCCAGTATTCGCTGTGCTTGGCCGGCGTTTGCTTGATGACAGCGACTCAGTCGGTGTGCGGTAATGTTGAATACGGGCTTAGGGGTCGCTGTTTCACAGGTTCAGCGTTGTATGTGAGCGCCTGACAACGAATGGCCAGAGCGAACGGCTAGCTTCATATTCATTAACAAATCACACTCCGAATTTGCTGTCGCTGTCCATTCCTTGTTTAAACCCCAGAGCGCTGGCGGCGATGGGTGTTAACTAGTTTTTAACCCCTAAACAACCATATTTTTTGATTGTAACATTATACATGTTTTTAGAATCATTTTGTAATATGAATACATTAATCTCAGACCTGTTAGATCAATTCTGCACAAATTTTTTTTTAAATTTTTTTTTACTTAAAAATAAATCCTAACATTGCAGAAGTGGTCTCCGAATTTTTGACATTAAAAAAAAAAAAAAAAAAATTAATACCAATTAATTATGATTAATTATAGATTGCATTGAAATGCATTGGACATCGCCAGGGAGCGACAGCTCATACCTGCCGCTGTGAAGGAATTTGCAGCGGCGCTGTTCGGTCCAGGCGGCTTCATGATGAATGCCGCGCTAGCCGTCGCTCTCGCCGGCGCTAGCCTCATTTTGCTTGATAAATGCGTCATTGTGACCGCCGCCGGGCGTACTTGAGTCGGTAGCCGCCAATAGCTGGCGGTACCTGGCGCTCGTCAGACACTACCTGGCGCTAGCCCGTGATAAATAAGGCCCTAAGACTTTTCTTTAGTCATTTGCCGAATAGGCAGAAATAACCCATGTACCCGATCCGGCATTGGACCTACCCTACAGTTTATCTTCATTTGTCTGATGGAGCAAAGCAAGTCCTAAAAATCTCAATGTGTGAACCACAGTCTGAGATCCCAAACAAAGCTCCACCATCACCTCCAAGATGAACGTTACATTTTAGTTAGACTTAAAGTGCTACAGCAGGCAAAGGTAATTCTTACATTGTGTCGGGCTACATTTGGCGCTGCCCTAAACTGTTTTACATTTTTAAATTGAAGCAGAAATGGCTGAGACATCAGGGTTTACAGGTTCAGCCAAACCAGAGTCACAAGCCACTACGTGGAGAGACCCATGTTAGGCTTAATATAGGGGGGGGCCAAAGAGACCAAATATCCCATAAGCCATTATGTGGAGAGACCCATGTTAGGCTTAATATAGGGGGCTAAAGAGACCAAATATCCCATAAGCCACTATGTGGAAATACCCATCTTAGGCTTAATATAGGGGGGCCAAAGAGACCAAATATCCCATAAGCCACTATGTGGAAATACCCATCTTAGGCTTAATATAGGGGGGCCAAAGAGACCAAATATCCCATAAGCCACTATGTGGAGAGACCCATGTTAGGCTTAATATAGGGGGGCCAAAGAGACCAAATATCCCATAAGCCACTATGTGGAGAGACCCATGTTAGGCTTAATATAGGGGGGCTAAAGAGACCAAATATCCCATAAGCTACTACGGGGAGAGACCCATGTTAGGCTTAATATAGGGGGCTAAAGAGACCAAATATCCCATAAGCCACTATGTGGAGAGACCCATGTTAGGCATAATATAGGGGGGCTAAAGAGACCAAATATCCCATAAGCTACTACGGGGAGAGACCCATGTTAGGCTTAATATAGGGGGCTAAAGAGACCAAATATCCCATAAGCCACTATGTGGAGAGACCCATGTTAGGCTTAATATAGGGGGGCTAAAGAGACCAAATATCCCATAAGCCACTATGTGGAGAGACCCATGTTAGGCTTAATATAGGGGGGCTAAAGAGACCAAATATCCCATAAGCCACTATGTGGAAATACCCATGTTAGGCTTAATATAGGGGGGCTAAAGAGACCAAATATCCCAATAGCCACTATGTGGAGAGACCCATGTTAGGCGTAATATAGGGGGGGCTAAAGAGACCAAATATCCCATAAGCCACTATGTGGAGAGACCCATGTTAGGCTTAATATAGGGGGGCTAAAGAGACCAAATATCCCATAAGCCACTATGTGGAGAGACCCATGTTAGGCTTAATATAAGGGGGCTATAGAGACCAAAAAACCCTCTACTTAGGTAAAGGAAGAGAGGAGCTTTCCTAAAACAAAGTATTTGCACAGTACCCAATACAAGGACAGATAGCATTACCCATCAATCCTTGCAGCAGGTGGAGCTATGGGCCTTGGATGGCACAGAGACATAAAGAGATGATTTGCATAGCTCTACCTGCTGCAAGGATTGATGGGTATAAGTTCAGAATACTTAGCAGAGACTAAGAGCTCTCTACAACTCTCCTTCACTAGATAAGCTTGGATAGAACATTCTACAAAACATTAAGGGCTAAAATTAAAGTAGACCAACCATCCAATTAGTTTCCCCCTTTTCAATGAACTTTCTAGGTAGAGGTCCATAAAATAGTGACCTGGGTCTCTACTGTATGCAGGGGCGGACTGGACTTTGGGGCCAGTTGTGCTGCTGCTTTTAATACCCACATTAAATCCCTGCCCCCTTAGTCTCCCTCTCAGCCCCCTGTACCCAGCCTCACTGCACCCACAAGCCAAGGAACCCCAGTCCCCAATGCTATAGCCCTAGCATCATGGTTGGGGGGCCTCAGCAGGGTTGTCTTGGGCCGGCCAGGAGCTGGTAAATTCCAGGGCTGATTTTTGGCCCCAGTCCGCCACTGCCCCACAATCCAAGGAACCCCATCCCTCAATGCTATAGCCTCAGCATCATGGTTGATGGGCCTCAGCAAGGATGTTTTGGGCCGGCCAGGGGCTGGTAATTGGGCTGATTGTACAGGACAAAAACACCCAGGCTTCTCTCCCAATAAAAGGATTTGGGTGGTTCGGTGCCAAGGGCTGGTAAAATCCAGGGCTGATTTTTGGCCCAGGTTTCTCTCCCAAAAAAAGGACTTGGGTGGTTCGGTGCAGGTCAAGATGACATCCTTGAAGTAAGACCCTAAATCACACCACAGATAAATAGAACAAAACCTGGGATTTTACTATCCTGGGTTACGTATCCTGAATTGGGATGCCCCGCTGTGTCAAACCCCCCAGATCACCCTGTACAACTCACCTCTCCCTGTTCCAATAGTTCAAGCGTAGGGCTCTTGTCCAACCAGAGCCATTTGTCGTGACCATGTCATTCGGCAAACGTCTGATAGGCTTCAATAGGAAGCGAGAGCAGACGCATCCCTAGTGTTGCTCAAGCTCCCTAGTCATTCGGAGGCCCAGGTTTCTCTCCCAAATAAAGAACGTGGGTGGTTCGGTGCAGGTCAAGATGACATCCTGGAAGTAATCAGACCCCAAATCACACCACAGCTAAAGAGAAAAAATCGAGCGTTTTAAAGAGGAACAAAACCTGGGATTTTACTATCCTGGGTTACGTATCCTGAATTGGGATGCCCCCCCCCCAGATCACCCTGTACAGCTCACATCTTCCTTCTCCAATGGCTCAAGCATGAGGCTCTTGTCCAACCAGAGCCCTTTGCCGTGACCATGTCATTTGGCAAACGTCTCTGATAGGCTTTAATTGGGAGCGAGAGCAGACACATCCCCAGTGTCGCTCCCTAGCCATTCAGACTCGGACGGGAGTGCGCACAGACCAAGGATGCGGGGGAAGCAGTCGCTCTCGCTTCACATTGTAAACAATCATTGGACGAGGGTCTGCGCATGCGCCGTTGGACTGGGGACAGGTGAGTAAATAATGGCAGCCTGGGGGGTTCACACAGCTGGGCATCCTAGCAGTCGACCGTCCTGGGTTTTATTCCACTTTAAACTTCTAAAAAGTACATTAAATGGGCTTAGGTGGACACCTCTCCTAGCATGGGCCAGCTGGCAACCTTGTAGTTCCTAGCAAGGTGTAGAATGCTCAATTGCTGTGGTTAAAGTAGACCAAAACCCAGGATTTTGACCTGGGTTTTGGTCCTTTCCCCCGGGGCACCCTGATCGGGGGTGCCACACTGTGTGACCCCCCCCCGGATCGCCCAAAGAAAGTTACTTCTTCCTACGGTGCATATGTATCTGCTCGTCCAATCAGCGCGCTCAGAGCCGCTGACGTCACGTCATCTAAGACGCCGTCTAAGTCTAGCGGCTCCGAGCACGCTGGCGGGCGCATCCCCCGCTTTCCTCTAACATGGAGCGTGCCACCGCCTGCCATTCACAAACGCCCTGCTAGAGGGATAGTGCGGATGCGGCCACCAGCACGCTCTGAGCCGCTGGACTTAGACGCCATCTTGGATGGCGTGACGTTAGCAGTGCCAAGCGCGCTGATTGGACGAGCGGCTGCGCATGCGCCGTAGGACTGGGAAGAAGGGAGTTTCTTTGGGCGATCTGGGGGGTTTCACACAGGGAAAGGACCAAATCCCGCGCATGCGCTGTTGGAGCAAGAACAAAGGTGAGTGAACGGGGCGACCTGGGGGGTTTCACACAGCGGGGCATCCCGATTTTTTGGATGCAACGGGGGGGAGGGAATCGATCGCGCAGGGTTTTGAGCCACTTTAAGACCGTGAAAATCACTTTAACACCGCATTAATAAAGAGTATGACATTCCTTCTTAAACCTTTCTGTAGGCCACATGAACAGCTTGATTTATCAAGCCACAGCTTGATTTATCAAGGTTCCTTAGGAAAGCTCAGAGATAATGCCTCACAGGTAAGTAATTCCTAACTCATGTGAGTCATAGAAAGTGTAATGCGAGGAAAGAACTCAACTCCAGAGTTTTATACGAGCCACGATGGCTTAGATGGCAACTTTGCTCACCACCATATACCCAACACCTGAACAGGCATCAGCGGGAGAGAAAATACGTTGTCCAAGCAATTGACCCAAGTTCGATTCTCAGCCGCTGCCCATCTGTGCTCTTTATCTGACGTTGGTGGTATAGTGGTCTTCCAAGCTGACCTTGATTCGATTCTCAGCCGCTGCCCATCTGTGCTCTTTATCTGATGTTGGTCGTATAGTGGTCTTCTAAGCTGGCTTTGATTCGATTCTCAGACAAGGCACCTTTCTGCTCTGCTTCATGGTAAACCCCCAAATAACTTCTGGGCATAAATAGGGAGGATAAATAGACCACTGGGGAGTGGTCAGCAGAACAAGTCAACTTGAACCTAAACACTGGTTGATTCTTTGGGCCGGCACACGCATAGTCATTCATGTTCCTCGTAGCAAGAATAGAAGCTTTTCCTCTCATCTCCATCTACTCAAAACTACTTTTTGGGGTGGGAATTTTGTTTCCATGACCTTTGTCAAAGCTAAATTCTGACGTTGGTGGTATAGTGGTCTTCCAAGCTGACCTCGATTCGATTCTCAGCCACTGCTCATCTGTGCTCTTTATCTGACTTTGGTGGTATAGCAGTCTTCCAAGCAGCTGACCTTAATTCGATTCTCAGACAAGGCACCTTTCTGCTCTGCTTGATGGTAAAGCCCCAAATAACTTCTGGGGATAAATAAGTAGAGTGGTCAGCAGAACAAGTCAACTTCCAAAACCTGAACACTTCTTTGGGCCGGCACACGCATAGTCATTCATGTTCCTCGTAGTAAGAATAGAAGCTTTTCTTCTCATGTCCATCTACTCAAAACTACTTTTTTGGGTGGAAATTTTGTTTCCATGACCTTCGTTAAAGCTTAATTCTGACGTTGGTGGTATAGTAGTCTTCCAAGCTGACATTAATTCAATTCTCAGACAAGGCACCTTTCTGCTCTACTTGATGGTAAAGCCCCAAATAACTTCCCGGGATAAATAAGTTGAGTGGTCAGCAGAACAAGTCAACTTCGAAAACCTGAACACTGGATTATTCTCTGGGCCGGCACACGTATAGTCATTTCATGTTCCTTTTAGCAAGAATAGAAGCTTTTCCTCTCATCTCCATCTACTTAAACTTTTTGGGTGGGAAATTTGTTTTCAAGACCTTCATCAAAGCTTATTAATTTGTAATAAAGAATAAGGCAGCTGCTGACATCTCTCTTCTTCTGAAGTCCAAACTACATAACAAAACCTACACAGAGCTAGACCTAAAGCAGAGTCCTACGCTACTCATTGCTTAAAGCTTCTATGCTTCACCATTTGTCTTCCAAGTCCACCTCCTTCGTGAAATCCTCCTCCTGACAATGTTACATCCAGGGCGTCGGTGCTGGTACTAGATTAAAACGGCAAAGAACAAAAGACTCTCTGGCGAAGGAGCGTTATTGCTTATCTGAGTGAGACACTGAGCTGCTGAAGGCTGATTGCTCTACGACAAGGATTCTGAGATTAACCAGTGAGGCTTCTTTTAGTAGGCACAAGACGGTTCTTCCACAGGTACTATTGGGCTGATAGGCTTTATGTTGCTAAGGGAACGGAAGGCGAATATTGCTGGGTCGTAGACGTAATGAGGTGGTTGCCGACCTCCGTTGATGCTCTGCAATGGAAGACAAAAGAAATATGAATATCCCTTTGGACAAAGTCAGAATACTCTTAAATACTCCAATACTAGATCTCCCTTTGCCTAAACGGTCCCTGATCAATACTATCATTGTGGGATCTAGGTACTTCATAGTCACTCACTGGCGTAATCCCACCCCTCCTACCTTTGGAAAATGGCTAACAAAAATTCAGGAGATCATAGAAATAGAAGCGGTAGTGACCCCCTATCCTGAACTCAAGAAACAACTTCTTGAGTTGGGTCAGGATATACTCCAAAAAAAAAAAAAAAAAAAATTTTTCAATCCGATAAGTAAATTGGCAAGACCACCTAACTGATACGCCAAGAAAACCAAATATGAGTGTACATACTTTTGGATTACGGCAGTAAGATAAATCAGGAAGTCCCGTGAGCTAGCTAAGGGGGAGGGAAGGGGGAAAAAAAAAAAAATCTTTTTGTTTATTAATTTAGCAATATCCGCACTTGATGAAAGGAGGACTCTACCCGCTGATGAAAGATGATATGAATCTGAAAAACAGCAAAAAGGAGACCTGAGCGGAAAAAAAAAAATAAAAAAAAAAAAACAATCCTGAACATAAAGAAGACCTGCTGACCTAACTTTGTGATGTCACATTTGTCCTTCATAGCAGCCAATCAGAGAACACCATGGAAAGGAGGTGACACATGTATGTGTATGTATATATATATATATATATATATATATATATACACACACACAGTATATAATGCATTATATATATATATATATATATATATATATATATAAATAAATACCCTTCTATTATCAAAAAAAAAAAAAAAAGAAATATGAATACAATTACACATCTACATCCACCAACAGAGGAGAAGATCTTTTACATCACACTGCGAGCTTCACAAATTTAATTGCACTGTATGCTATCTACATTCCAATAGTAGGTGTCAAGCCCAGTGGGACACCCGCCTTATAGGTAAGTCAACAACCCCCAATCTCCACTGCTAGCTTCACCTATAGCCAAGCCCCTGTATGCGGGATGCTTTACACGCCTCGCCAGACATGGTTGCCGCCAGGACTTCGCAGCACAAAGGTTGTGAACTTACAGGGGTGAAGGCAGATGAACCAGGGGCAAGATTGGGCGACGTCGGGTAAGCCGGGGTCATACACGGGTAATGAGTCCTTACTAGCGCAGCACAAGAGGAAGGGACAAGAGAAGAGACGAGGTCAAGCTAAGGGTCAAGCCGGAAGGTCACGGGGACACAGCACAAAAGATGGGTTCGTGGTCAGGGTACAGGCAGGCGTCAGTCCTGGGGGCAGTCACGGGATGGTCAAGCAAGATGAGGTTGGCAACGGAAACGAACAAGGATCACAGATACTATCGCACCCAGCTATCACGGCAATGAGACCTTTAATGACCGGGAACTAACGAGATTGGCTGAGGAGAACATTCGGGCCCAGCTAACAACCTGTGGGCTGATTGCCCAATATCATTATTTGGGTGTTACGCCTACAGTAACATTAGGGCTCATTGGCCCCTTAACTAATCCTCCAGCGGCGCTGCATACAGAAAAGCCGCGCTCGCTCACGTGCGCGAGAAGGCTGCAGCGAGGAAACGAGGAGATGGGTGCGAGGACACTGCTTGAGGCAGCTGCCGGACGGAAGGAGTCTCTGCCGTCCGCCCGAGCTTGCACCGCCCGCGGACGTCGTGGGACCGGACTGGAAGTAAGATGGTTGTAACAGTAGGGTCATCATGGCTGCTTTAAACCAGCTGATTTCAATAGAAAAAAAATAAGATAAATGAATTGTTCCTTGGCTGTAACAATGTAACACAATGCCCGGGAGTTGACCTGCTTTTCAGATTGTTGTATTACTGATTTTAATGGAAGAAAATAAAAGCACAAGATTTTACGACATTTTTGGGCTGGCTCAACATTTCTTATCATGATTGTCTACGGAGTGAGCTTCCGCGGCAGCAGACCCATGTGTTGTTCACCGCCACAGGATTGAAATACAGGTAGAGCTGACTATCTTTTTTCTGTGCTTTTCAGATTGACTCATCTTGTTTTTATAGTCACAGCAGGAAGGAGAGCTACAGAACCCCAATATTTTAAACTCCCATCCCAAAATATGGCTCTGTGAACTCTGTCGCCTCTGTAAGTCAAGTTCAACAAATAAAAAAGCACAGCCTGTAAAGTATCGTACTTCTTTCTCTTTTATCAAAATCGGACTTTCTGCACCCTCTAGAGCAGTAGTCCTCAAACTTCCTCCTCAATGGCCGATACACGCCAGGTTTTGCAGCTCTCTATGCTGATGCACAGATGTAATAATTAGGGCTATAGCTCTGTCTGAGCACCAGTTAATTCACCTGTGGAGTAGCGTGGAGAGCTGCAAAACCTGGCCTGTCTCGGCCCTTGAGGAGGAAGTTTGAGGACTACTGCTCTAGAGAGTTGTACACAGGCACCCCCTGGTCCCCACTGACTCAGAGTGGCACAGGGAGTGAGAGAGTCTTGTCCACATGACTGCTGGTGGGGCACCAAGTGCTCTCACAACACTGACAGGCTGAGGGTCCCATTCACTAATACCAGTTAACAGAGCCAGACCGTTAGGACTGCCACTAGCTTCTCATTTGAGATAGCTCTGGTCCATTAACAAGAAGCCAGTCCTGGTAGCATGTAACAATATACAGAGAGCACAGCTTATGGGTGCATGGATCGAGATAATAGAACAGGCAGAAATTAAGTTGTGTAGTTATTTGCTTTAAAAGGACAGCTGTAGATATAGTTTTTCTGGATTTTGCAAAAGCATTGGCATGACACTGTCCCCCATAGACGCTTATTGGGGAAATTGAGATCTTCAGGATTAGAAAACACAGTTTGTAACTGGATTGAAAACTGGCTGAAGGATCATGTGCAGAGAGTTGTGGGTAATAATCCCTACTCTATCTGGTTACTGGGTGTAAGTGGTGTACCCCAGGGTTCAGTCCTGAGCCCACTTTTATTCATCTTGTTTATAATCGACATAGAAGATGGAATTAATGATTTTTGCAGATGACACAAAGATATGTAGCACAGTGTATTCAGTCCATGGAAGATGTTCACAAGCTTCAGGCTGCCTTGGACACATTGAGTGTCTGGGCTCCACTTGGCAATTGAAGATCAATGGAAAAAAAAGTGATGCACTTGGGGCCTAACAACCTGAAGGCCACATATGTCCTCGGGGGAGTAAAACTGGGAGAAACACTTGCAGAGAAGTATCTGGGGGCACTGGTAAATCACAGACTAAATAACAGCATGCAATGCCAAGCAGCTGCTTCTAAGGCCACCAAGATATTCTCATGCATTAATAGAGGCCTGGAATCATGGGATAGGTGAGTAATTTTGCCTCTTTACAAGGCACTGGTGCGCCCTCACCTGGAATATGCCGTCCAGTTCTGGGCACCCATTCATAGAAAGGACGCTCTGACTATGGAAAGGGAGCAGAGGAGCCACCAAACTAATAAGAGGAATGAAGTTAGTTATGAGGAAAGATTACGAGAATTAGAGTGCTGAGGAGACGACTGAGGGGGGACATGATTAACTTGTATAAAGATATAAATGGCCCATACAAAAATATGGGGAAACGCTATCTCAGGTAAAATGCTCTCTAAAGACAAGGGGGCACTGCCTCCCTTCAACTGGAAAAAAAGGAAATTCAGTCTTCTGAGGCAAAAATCATTTTTTACCATAAGAACTATAAATCTGTGGAATAGCCTCCCCCAGAAGCTTGTTACAGCATCAACCGCTGACAGCTTCAATAAAGGATCAGATGCTTATTTAGAAGAAAATAACATTTACAGTTACTATTAGCTTCCCCTACCCCAACACCCCTGGTTGAACTTGATGAACATATGTTTTATTTCAACCGTATTACCTATGTAATTATGTAACATATAATGAATATCTATATACGGGTCATATAGGCAAATACAAGTAGTAGTTACAATCAAAATTTAGCAGATGAAGTGAATGTCAGAAACCGTTCAATGTTAGGCAGTGATACAGAACAACCACAGGGAGGTGTCCTGCTTGTTACTGGTTCTTGGCACCTTCCAGCATGATATTCGGCGTTAAAGTGGACCAACACCCAGGATTTTGACTATCCTGGGTTTTGGTCCACTTCGGTGGGGCACCCCGATCGGGGGTGCCCCGCTGTGTGAAACCCCCCATAAAGCCCCGAAAACTCACCTGACCCCGCTCCCACGTGACCGCTCCAGCGAATCACCGTCGACGGACAAGCGTGGTCCGTCGACAGACAAGCGAGCGCGCCCACCGCCGCCTCCCGCGCGTCACTCTTACAGGGAGCGCGCCCGCGCCGGCCATTCACAAACGGCCGGTGTGGGTGCGCGCCCTGCTAGAGGGACGCGCGGGAGGCGGCGGCGGCCCGCGCTGGAACGGGGAGAAGGTAAGGCTTGTGGGCTTCCTGGGGGGTTTCACCCCGTGGGACATCCCGATTTCGGATGCCCCGCGGGGAGGGATATGATCGGCCCGGGAATCTTATAGATTCCCGGGCCGATCCCCCCTGGGTGTTGGTCCACTTTAAAGGTTCCAAAACAACCAGCTCGCCCTTTTGAAAAGACCTTTGGAATTGCGTGGTTACACAAGATGTGTTAAGTTTCATTGGCCGGCGCACTAACCTGTCAAAATGCGCCTGGCCGGAGGCTCGCCTCTGAAGGGAGCAGGGATTGGTTTGTTTTTCCACCTATCACGCTGCGCGCTGTGGTAATGTCATAGGGCCGTCTTGGCCCGCCGCGTCGGACGGCGCAGGTCTATCGGTGTTCAGGTGAGCTCATCAGCTTTTTCCTCCCCCCTTTATAAGTGTTGTTTTGTCTCTGTTTTTTTGTATGATTAAGGGCTACTTTACAGCCCGAAATGCGTTACGTGGTGTATATGGAGAAAGTGGGTGTGGCGATCAAGATTGTTTGCTGACACAGTAATATGGATTAATATGTTTGGATTTACTACATTTTAAAATCAACTCAGTAAAAGCTACGTTTTAACCTTGGAGCTGGACACTTTTGCTTGTATACATTGGAAATGATATTCGGCGTGACTTACCGCAGAAGTGGACAGATGCCCTCGGCCTTGCTTGAACATTTAAATTCCTGGTTGGTCATCTCCCCTCCATCCCTGAGATGGACTTAGATCTCCGTCGCCTTGCTGTTTGGTAAGATCTGTCAAACCTAATGTGTGTATCCAGTTCTGGTGTCACTAGATCCAACCATGTTCTGGTGTTGAGAACAATCACGGTTTTCTTACCTGGATCCAAACTGGAATTCTCCTCATCCCATCCCAGAAAGGGAGAAAGTCCCAATGGGTCACTCATGTCAGTTGCTAGTACGATGAAAATATAATTAGTAACTGGCTAGGATGCAGAGCATTGCCATAATCCCTTATGAAACGATGGCACCGCAATGTCTGTATGAAGGCTTTGAAGACGTGTGTATCAGCAGGGGGTTATTTCTGACAAAGTAACGTATATCACAGTTTTGCTGTGTGATGTATGGACAATATCAGTGTGGGCCTTTGAGGCTGGGGCACTTGTTGAGCCTGAGCTGCCCATTTCAAGGAAGGTCTATTGTCACACTTTTTCCTACCTGAATCCCAAAAGGGAATTCTCAGCATCCCCTCACCCGAGGGTCCCAGGAAAGATAAATTACTACTCTCTCCTCGGTTGCTGTGAAAATGTAACTAGTAACTGGCTATGATACAGAGCAATGCCATAATCCCTTATGAAACTATGGCACCGCAATGTCTGTATGAAGGCTTTGAAGACGTGTGTATCAGCAGGGGGTTATTTCTGACAAAGTAACGTATATCACAGTTTTGCTGTGTGATGTATGGACAATATCAGTGTGGGCCTTTGAGGCTGGGGCACTTGTTGAGCCTGAGCTGCCCATTTCAAGGAAGGTCTATTGTCACACTTTTTCCTACCTGAATCCCAAAAGGGAATTCTCAGCATCCCCTCACCCGGGGGTCCCAGGAAAGATAAAGTACTACTCTCTCCTCGGTTGCTGTGAAAATGTAACTAGTAACTGGCTATGATACAGAGCAATGCCATAATCCCTTATGAAACTATGGCACCGCAATGTCTGTATGAAGGCTTTGAAGATGTGTTATTTCAGCAGGGAGTTATTTCGGTCAAAGGAACGTACACTGCAGTTTGCTGTGTGAGGTATGGGCAATATCCGTGTGGGCCTTTGAGGATGAGGCACTTGTTGAGCCTGAGCTGCCCATTTCAAGTAAGGCCTATTGTTATTGGGATGTGTGACCTGTGCAACCAGAGGCAGACTGACCATAGGGAGCATATAGAAAATTCCCGGTGGGCCACACTGCTTTGAGGCCAAATGGACTGGTGCCTCACCCAGATCTTGTGGCAGAACTTATTCTGTTCTCTTCTAACACTCCCTTAGCTTCCTGGCTCCCGAGTCTCCCCGGATACCTGGCCCCTTTGTACCTCTCAGCCAAGATACCCCAGCCCATGTTTTTCCCCTACAATGTCATAGGGTCAGCATCATGGTTGTGGGGTCCAAACCCACTCCCGATACAGTGCTCCTACAAAACTAAAGGTTTAGTACCAACTCTTCACGAGCAGCCATTCCTTCCATGCCCATAATTTGCAGATGCAGAGATATAGCTTCAGCTAACAAACCTGCTCTTTGACCAGCTTGGCCTGGTGATTTTTTTCCACTGGATTTTTGGACTTTCTATGGGGGTTTTAAGCATTCAAAATCAGGAAGCCGTCGCAGAACAGTTCATTTAGGTCCACTTTAACTCATCACTGAAGTTTTTGAAAAACAAGGCTGATTCATTACTAGCGCCAGGTAACGGCAGATGAGTGTCTGTACAGCGGCGCTAAGAGCGACCATGGTCGGCCATGAGTCGCTAATACAGAGCGCCTTAGTCGCTGGCCGGCATTGATGAATTTGATGTGTGAGTCGCTATAACACCAGTACAACGCTATATGGGAGCGAATGGTAGCGACCGGTCAGTGTGAGCGACTCAAACCATATTCATCCAAAAAACAGCCTCACACAGCGCCGGCGCTCAAAATTGTGTCGCTGTAGCATAGAGCGCCAGATGCTGTGTGATTAAAGTCTGTTTTTGAACACATATCCACCAGTAACAAAGCGAAAACACATGGAAAGACATTGTTATTACATTGTGACATTAACACTTTAATACCAGACCTGTAATGACAATTGTGCATGAAAAAATAAAAAATAAAAAAAGTTTTCAAAAATGACTATAAATAGGCCAGGAGACGTCACACAATGATTTGATACAAAATCCCCCCCAAAAAAAATATTAAAAGAAAACCCTGTTTAAAGAGAAGAAAAGTAACGTCCATGTATGGGAGAGCGACAGATAGCGACAGGTAATACCTGGCTCTGAAAGCAAGAGTGCCGGCGCTATACGCTGAGCCGTCTGTGATGATGAATCGGTCGCTATGTGTCGCTCACCGGAATCGCTTTGATAAATGTGGTTTTGCGTACAGCGCCCGGCGTTTACCAAACGCTACCTGGCGCTATCCCTTGATGAATAAACCCCTAAGAAAAACATTCTGTGTTAAGTTAAGCTTCTCCCCCTTTCTGGGCAGGTCCCGTTGGGGGCATCCGAGGGCACATGAGCGCACGGCTGCGTCGGTCTGAAGTCAGCATTTTCAGTAATTGTAGTAATATGTGCAGAACAAAAACTCTTGTTTAAGAGGAAACAAAGGAACGTGTCAGTGGAATGTGAAGGTTCGCGGAGGAGAGAGACGGCCATTGTTTTGTTGCCAAGGAAAGTTTACGATGGAGAATTCTGCCCGAGAATGTGCCAAGTGTCCCGGGACCATGACCGACACCCGGATTCCAGCAACACCACCATTTGTACTGGCCGCCATCAGTGTCTTGCGACTTAAAGAGGACCTACACACTAAAAGCCAGAGGCCAGTGACATCACTGAGAATGCTGCCTATCCAATCACTAGAGGCAAGTGACATTACTGAGAATGCCTCCTATCCAATCACTAGAGACCAGTGACATCACTGAGAATGCTGCCTATCCAATCACTAGAGGCAAGTGACATTACTGAGAATGCCTCCTATCCAATCACTGGAGACCAGTGACATCACTGAGAATGCCGCCTATCCAATCACTAGAGACCAGTGACATCACTGAGAATGCCGCCTATCCAATCACTAGAGACAAGTGACATCACTGAGAATGCCACCTATCCAACCACTAGAGACCAGTGACATCACTGAGAATGCTGCCTATCCAATCACTAGAGACCAGTGACATCACTGAGAATGCCGCCTATCCAATCACTAGAGACCAGTGACATCACTGAGAATGCCGCCTATCCAATCACTAGAGACCGGTGACATCACTGACAATGCCGCCTATCCAATCACTAGAGACCAGTGACATCACTGACAATGCTGCCTATCCAATCACTAGAGACCAGTGACATCACTGACAATGCCGCCTATCCAATCACTAGAGACCAGTGACATCACTGAGAATGCCGCCTATCCAATCACTAGAGACCAGTGACATCACTGAGAATGCCGCCTATCCAATCACTAGAGACCAGTGACATCACTGACAATGCCTCCTATCCAATCACTAGAGACCAGTGACATCACTGAGAATGCCTCCTATCCAATCACTAGAGACCAGTGACATCACTGACAATGCCTCCTATCCAATCACTAGAGACCAATGACATCACTGAGAATGCCTCCTATCCAATCACTAGAGACCAGTGACATCACTGACAATGCCGCCTATCCATGCAGCAATTTCCGGAACACTCCGGAGACACTGAAGTTGACCTCGTGAAGCAGCAGATGGCGAGCTCTGCGGAACCCTCCGGTGTCTCGGACCCTCGCCGCTCTCAAAGCCATTGATCAGCTCATCAATGCGCCATTCGCCCGCCAACGCTCATAGCGCAGCTCAGAGCCAGTTTTCCTCCTGACAAATTGAGGACAATTCGCCCCCGCGCGGTCTTTGAAGTCGGTGCCATGGACGGGCTTGGCGAGCAAACAATGGCGGCTCCGTTCTGCGGCAAATAACTGGCTGCCAGTACACTCGCGATTGAAGTCGAAACAAGCGACTAAGCGGTGGCCCTGGTAACGACCTAAAAGCCTGCCTGCACACGCGCCTGCTTTATCTTTGTGTAAGTGGCTTTTATTAAATTGGAAGGCACGCCATTGGTCGGCTTGCCCCTTCCATCAGTCATCGTATCGGGGGCGGACTGTCCATAGGGAGCACAAGGAGATTTCCCGTTGGGCCACAGTACTATGGGGACAGCTGGCCTGACACTTAATCCAGGCCCTGTGCCAATGTTCAGAGATACATTGTAACAGTTACAACAATAGAAACACTTCGAATAGGCAAATTAATCATTTATTGCTGCAGATCTGCATGTTACACCTCAAAGAGGGACAATATGTAAATTAAACCACGCCCCACATTGAGGGATAGGTGAAGCCACACCCCCTCATTGATGGATGGATGAAACCACGCCCCCTCATTGAGGTATGGATAGCAAATACATTGTAACAGTTACAACAATAGAAACACTTTGAATAGACAAATGAATCATTTATTGCTGCAGATCTGCATGTTACACCTCAAAGAGGGACAAATGAGAACAACCAGGTACAGGGGGACATGGACTCAAAAGAGGGACAGTCCCTCAAAATCAGAGACACTAAAAGTGGACCAACACCCAGGATTTTCACTATCCTGGGTTTTGGTCCACTTCTGCTTCGCACCCCAATCGCCCTAAAAAACTCACCTCACCCCGCTCCTACGCGATCGCTCGTCCAATCAGAGCGCTCAGAGCCGCTGTGGTATGGATGGACAAGCGAATGACAACCACAGCGGCTCTGAGCGCGCTGGAGGCCGAGTCTCGCGCTTACTTCTAACAGGGAGCGCGCCCGCGCCGGCCATTCACAAACGGCACCCTGCTAGAGGGAAGCGCGAGAGGTGGCCGTGGCCTGCACATGCGCCGTTGGAACGGGGATAAGGTAAGGTTTCTGGGCGTCCTGGGGGGTTTCTTCCCGCGGGGCATCCCGATTTCTGATGCCCCGCGGGGAGGGATCTGATCTGCCCGGGAATCTTATAGATCCCCCCTGGATGTTGGTCCTTTTTAGGAGGTATTTTTTTTGGTAACTGTTGGTAAGTAATTCCTTAGTAGTGTGGATGGAGTGCAGTGCTCCCTCCCTCTGGGGGTTCTAACCCTCCTCCCCTCTGGAGAGCTACTTGTTTACCATTGTAGAGTGCAGAAGCCATTGTTTCCTGGCTGGGGAAGGCGGCGCAGTTCGTTGTTGCGCAGCGCGCGCGCGGGGCTCAGCGTCAGACTTTCACCCCAGAGACCCGACTTGGAGGTCAGGGGACGGTTGTGCAGTAGCTGGTGATTTGCCAGAAGCAATTTGCAGGCTGGTGTTTCCCCGGAGGCGCCGCCCGAGGAAGCCATCAATAAAGAGGCTGTAATGAGCTGCTTGGGAGTTAAAGCGGACCAACACAACAGTGCTCCTATGCATCCCTCCCCGGGGCAATTTACCTTTTTCTAACTCCTGCTGGGGTCAATTTTAAAAACAAAAATGTAAAAAGTTAAAAAAACTAAATTGCGGCTCATGGATCTGCAGGCCGCCTGCAAACAGGAAGTGCTGCTGGGCTTCCTGTTACTGTGCATTGTCAGTTATGTCAGTTGGGAGAGTCACTTTTTATCCTTTCCATCACTGGTCTGCAACTCTGTTCAGGACTCTAGGATACGGGTGCCGCCATCTTCCCTCAGAAGCATCTCATAATGAGGAGAGGAGGGGGAGGCGGGGATTGCAGGGGGCAGGGTTATAGCTGTGCTTTGCACAGACAGAGCAGAGCTGGGGTCAGGAAAAGGACAGCAATCCCAGAATGCAGAGCGGCACAGTCAGAAGACACTTCCTGTTTGCAGGCAGCCTGAGACTCCATGGGCAGCCATCTTGGATGTTTAAAAGCTCAGAAAATGCAGCAGATGCAGGTAGGATGATTTTTAATGTGAGCAATCAGTATGTACAGGATGTGGGAAATGTATAAGATAGGCTCTTATTCTGGGTGAAGATCCGGATTAATGTGGGCAATCTATATGTACAGGGGGGAAACATACAAGATAGGCTCTTATTCAGGGTGAAGGTCCAGATTAATGTGGGCAATTTGTATGCACAGGGAGGAAACATACAAGATAGGCTCTTATTCAGGGTGAAGGTCCGGATTAATGTGGGCAATCTGTATGTATGGGGGAAACATACAAGATAGGCTCTTATTCAGGGTGAAGGTCCAGATTAATATGGGCAATCTGTATGCATGGGGGGGCATACAAGATAGGCTCTTATTCAGGGTCAAGGTCCGGATTAATGTGAGCAATCTGTATGTATGGGGGGGAAACATACAAGATAGGCTCTTATTCAGGGTGAAGGTCCGGATTAATGTGGGCAATCTGTATGTACATGGGGGAAACATACAAGATAGGCTCTTATTCAGGGTGAAGGTCCGGATTAATGTGGGCAATCTGTATGTACATGGGGGAAACATACAAGATAGGCTCTAATTCAGGGTGAGGGTCCGGATTAATGTGGGCAATCTGTATGTACAGGGAAGAAACATACAAGATAGGCTCTTATTCAGGGTGAAGGTCCGGATTAACGTGTGCAATCTGTATGTACAGGGAAGAAACATAAAAGATAGGCTCTTATTCAGGGTGAAGGTCCGGATTAATGTGGGCAATCTGTATGTACAGGGGGGAAACATACAAGATAGGCTCTAATTCAGG
Source organism: Gastrophryne carolinensis (assembly GCA_027917425.1). Lineage (NCBI taxonomy): Eukaryota > Metazoa > Chordata > Amphibia > Anura > Microhylidae > Gastrophryne > Gastrophryne carolinensis. The sequence goes on along the minus strand of CM051237.1, from coordinate 476,270,864 downwards.
GTGAAGGTCCGGATTAATGTGAGCAATCTGTATGTACAGGGATGAAACATACAAGATAGGCTCTTATTCAGGGTGAAGGTCCGGATTAATGTGAGCAATCTGTATGTACAGGGATGAAACATACAAGATAGGCTCTTATTCAGGGTGAAGGTCCGGATTAATGTGAGCAATCTGTATGTACAGGGATGAAACATACAAGATAGGCTCTTATTCAGGGTGAAGGGCCGGATTAATGTGGGCAATCTGTATGTACAGGGGGAAACATACAAGATAGGCTCTAATTCAGGGTGAGGGTCCGGATTAATGTGGGCAATCTGTATGTACAGGGAAGAAACATACAAGATAGGCTCTTATTCAGGGTGAAAGTCCGGATTAATGTGGGCAATCTGTATGTACAGGGGGAAACATACAAGATAGGCTCTAATTCAGGGTGAGGGTCCGGATTAATGTGGGCAATCTGTATGTACAGGGATGAAACATACAAGATAGGCTCTTATTCAGGGTGAAGGGCCGGATTAATGTGGGCAATCTGTATGTACAGGGGGAAACATACAAGATAGGCTCTAATTCAGGGTGAGGGTCCGGATTAATGTGGGCAATCTGTATGTACAGGGAAGAAACATACAAGATAGGCTCTTATTCAGGGTGAAGGTCCGGATTAACGTGGGCAATCTGTATGTACAGGGAAGAAACATACAAGATAGGCTCTTATTCAGGGTGAAGGTCCGGATTAATGTGGGCAATCTGTATGTACAGGGGGGAAACATACAAGATAGGCTCTTATTCAGGGTGAAGGTCTGGATTAATGTGGGCAATCTGTATGTACAGATGGGAAACATACAAGATAGGCTCTTATTCAGGGTGAAGGTCTGGATTAATGTGGGCAATCTGTATGTACAGATGGGAAACATACAAGATAGGCTCTTATTCAGGGAGAAGGTACATCGGAGACCCTGGTCTAAAAGATTCCAGAGCCTTCCAAATTCCGGTCCGCTATGTGAAACCCCCCTAAACACTCGCCTTCTGCGGCAGCATCCCCGCTCACCTCTCTCAATGGCCGGCGCATACATGCCATGGCTCGGGAGTTAGCGGGGGATGCGGCCGGGGGCGCACTTGGCTGTCTTCGGTGCCTTTCGGCTACTTAGCCATCCAGGTGGCTTAGCCGTCATCAGAGCCAAAGGGAGCCAAGTGAAAGCAAAGGGGCCGCTCAGCCAATCAGCACACTCGCTCTCAGCTCCAGCCTGCTCCATGGGAGCAACCGGAAGGTGACCTGGGGGAATACACACTCGGGGCATCGAGGAAGAACACCCCGAAAAGTGAAAATCGGGTGTGTTGTTCCCCCCTTAATAAGCAGGCAGGAGTCATGCAAATACGTTCTTTATGTCTCAAGAATGTTTAAGCCCCAGAATAATAAGAGGAATGAAAGATCTAAGTTATGAGGAAAGATTACGAGAATTAAATCTGTTTAGTCTTCAGAGGAGACGACTGAGGTGGGACCTGATTAACTTGTATAAATATATAAATGGCCAATACAAAAAATATGGGAGAACACTATTTCAGGTAAAATTCTCTCTAAAGACAAAGGGGGCGCTCCCTGCACCTGGAAAAAAAAAGAACTGTCTCCGAAGGCGACAATCATTTTTTACCATAAGAACTATAAATCTGTGGAATAGCCTCTCACAGAAGCTTGTTACAGCATCAACCACTGGCAGCTTCAAAAAAGGATAAGATGTTTATTTAGAAGAAAATAACATTAACAGTTAGCGGTTATCAGTAAAAAAATAAAAATAAAATAAATAGCTTCCCCTATAAAATAAAATAAAAAATAACTTCCTCTCCCCCAACACCATTGGTTGAACTTGATGGACATATGTCTATTTTCAACTGTATTAACTATGTAAGTATGTAATAATTGGGGAGGGGCAATACCTGGGTACACCTAATCAGGGCCAGATTAAGCACTGGGCATACGAGGCTCCTGCCCCAGGGCCTCCACCACTCATATGCCATCTCACTGGGCAAACCCAATAGGCCGTTGGTCAGGAAGGATGAAGTGACAGGTATGGGCTTCCTGGTTGTCCGGTCTTGGTGGAGAATGTGCAGCATGGTATCGCAAACTATAGGTTGAGCCCTCAGAGTCAGTTGTATCGTTGCCCCTCATTTTTTAACCAAATTTAGACAAAATTCTTGATGGGCAATTTTCAGGTTTAATACAACTCTCACCCGAACTTGAAGCTTGTAACAGGGATGGCAGGTTAGCCACCACCCTGATAAGGGTTAATTTGTAGTGTATATTAGTTTTTGAGGCAGGGACACCTTGGGGTCAGGTCACACCCTTTTACATGGATCGGTTCCTGGGCCTATATAAGGGTGGCCCGGGAGGTGCAGACTTGTCTGGTAAAAGTAGAGAAAAGCTAAGTTGACGTACGGGCTGGAAGCAAAGAAGAGGAAGGAGTCTGTGCTGGTAACAAGAGGTACAGGCCTTGGCCTTCAAGGGGGTGCAGTTTCACTGTGAGTGCCTGGCCTTGACCCTCAAGGGGTGCTGAGAGAACATCCCACCTGTGAGGCCTTAGAGTGAGGAGCACTCCTGAAGGGCGGAGCAGCAGGGGACCAATCTAGTTGGAGTGAACGTCCAGGGAACCCCATGAACCCCCAACTTGGAGTTTGATCAAGTTGCCTAATAAAAGAGGTGCCTTCCCTATTGTAAATTTAAAGACTGTGTTGCATTTTGTCCAACTACCCACTGAAGGTCCTGCCTTGGATGGCAGCCTGAAGTTGGGAGATGATTTGGGTGTTTTATAATAGTCACTAGTGAGGAGATTGTAGCTAATGGCCCAGGGAGACTTTCAAGTCTCCCTGGGCCATTAGAAGTCCCTCCATGTCACTAGGCTCTAGTTCTGGATCTACCCATACCCCGTCCTATATGAACCAGGCGGGAGCCAATCTAGTTGGAGGTGAATGTCCAGGGCACCCCATGAACATGCCAGGAACCCCCAGCCTAAAGTTTGACCAAGTTGCCTAATAAAATAGGTGCCTTCCCCATTGAAAAGCATCCAAAGACTGAGTATCCCACTGAAGGTCTGGACCTGCCTTGGACGGTGGCCTGAAGTCGTGAGATTGAGTGAGTACAATTTCAAGTCTCCCTGGACCACTAGAAGTTTCTCCATAGAACTAGGCTCTAGTTCTGGCTCTACCCATACCTCCTCCTATGTGAACCTGCATCCCTCTTGGGGGCATCCCAAAGTTTGTGGGTGCTCCAGTTACAAACTCCACACTAGTGACTAATAAAAAACACCCAAACCATTATGATGATCAAAATACACTACAAAGCCTAATAATAATAATAACCAGGCAACTGAGGAGCACTCCTGGAGGGTGGACCAGGTGGGGGCCGATCTAGTCAGAGGTCAGCGTCCAGGGCACCCCATGAACCTGCCAGGAACCCCCAGCTTGAAGTTGGACCAAGTTGCCTAATAAAAGAGGTCCCTTCCCCATTGAAAAGCATCCAAAGACTGTGTTGCATTTTGTCCAACTATCCACTGAAGGTCTGGACCCGCCTTGGACGGCAGTCGGGAGATTGAGTGAGAACAATTTCAAGTCTCCCTGGGCCACTAGAGGTCCCTCCATGGAACTAGGCTCTAGTTCTGGTTCTACCCATAGCCCCTCCTATGTGAACCTGCATTCCTCCTTGGGGCATCCCGAAGATTGTGGGTGCTCCTGCTACAATCTCCTCACTCGTGACTATTATAAAACACCCAAATCATTATGATGATCAAAATACACTACAAAGCCTAATAATAACCAGGCAATTGAGGAGCACTCCTGGAGGGCGGACCAGTTAGGGACCAGGTGAGCGTCCAGGGCACCCCATGAATGTGCCAGGAACCCCCAGCTTGGAGTTGGACCAAGTTGCCTAATAAAAGCAGTGCCGTCCCCATTGAATAGCATCTAAAGACTGAGTATCCCACTGAAGGTCCGGACCTGCCTTGGACGGCGGCCTGAAGTCAGGAGATTGAGTACAATTTCCCCTCTCCCTGGACCACTAGAGGTCCCTCCATGGAACTAGGATCTAGTTCTGGTTCTGTCCATACTCCCTCCTATATGAACCTGCATCCCTCCTTGTAGGTGCTACAAACTCCACACTAGTGACTAATATAAAACACCCAAACCATTATGATGATAAAAATACACTACAAAGCCTAATAATAACCAGGCAATTGAGGAGCACTGCTGGAGGGCGGACCAGTTAGGGACCAGGTGAGCGTCCAGGGCACCCCATGAATGTGCCAGGATCCCCCAGCTTGGAGTTGGACCAAGTTGCCTAATAAAAGAAGTGCTGTCCCCATTGAATAGCATCCAAAGACTGAGTATCCCACTGAAGGTCCGGACCTGCCTTGGACGGCGGCCTGAAGTCAGGAGATTGAGTACAATTTCCCCTCTCCCTGGACCACTAGAGGTCCCTCCATGGAACTAGGATCTAGTTCTGGTTCTGTCCATACTCCCTCCTATATGAACCTGCATCCCTCCTTGTAGGTGCTACAAACTCCACACTAGTGACTAATATAAAACACCCAAACCATTATGATGATAAAAATACACTACAAAGCCTAATAATAATAACAACCAGGCAACTAGTATTATTTAAAGAATCCAGCCCCCCCCCCCCCCTCCTTGTGGGTCTCCTCGTCTTGAGTTAAGCATTTCATGGAGGTTACGTATTCATATATTCCAGATGGATGGTGGGGTTGCTGGGAGTTCATTTGTAAACGCAAAATATCTATGATAGAAAAATGAGTTTCGAAGACTTCAGCAGTAACAAATAGCGGCAAATAAATGGTCCAAGGTTATAATTGTACCCAACGCCGGTACCCACCTTGCTTCACTTGGAAGGCTTCCCTGATGCCTGCTGTGCAGGAGAGCGCTCCTCACACACATGGCAGCCCGAGACCAACTCCATAAAGAGATCATAAATCTACAACAAGGACAGCGACAGGCACAAAAAATCCTCTCAAAAGGATTGTATTACCTGGTAATGCAGGAGGCGCTCGCTAATGCTCCTATTCCATATGCCTCCTGCGCTACCAGGCACTACAATCCTATTGAGACTCTTTTTGCTACACCTTCTGCAAAGCCATTTGAATACTGTGGCCTCGATTCAATAAAGGTAGAAAAAAATTCTCATGGTAGTAAAAGATTCAATTCAAGAGAAAAAAGCCTGAGAATGTCACTGTTACTGAATCACCAGATAAAAAGACAATGAAAGTCAATGGCACTTTTTTACTCTACTTTACTAAGAAAAGTAGAGAAGTGTTTCCTCCTTTCTACACTGCAGTAAAAGCTGCCATTGACTTTCATTGTCTTTTTATCTGGTGATTCAGTAACAGTGCCATTGACTTTCATTGTCTTTTTATCTAGTGATTCAGTAACAGTGCCATTGACTTTCATTGTCTTTTTATCTGGTGATTCAGTAACAGTGACATTCTCAGGCTTTTTTCTCATGAATTGAATCTTTTACTACCATGAGAATTTTTTTCTACCTTTATTGAATCGACGCCTGTGTCTGAACCAAAGCTATATGCACCGCAATAACAAACAGTATTTTGGCCTCCTTGCAACAAGCAATTGTATATAATGTATATAATATATGTGTCTAAGTTTTTGGTAAATTAGTGTCTCCCACACCCTATATATTATATTCCCTCAAGAGTACCTAAACCACCACAGTGTGTTCTATAGACTGTGGTCCTTATTTATGAAGGAATAGCGACAGGTAGCGACTGGTGAGCGACTGGTAATGACGGGCCCGCCACGAGAATGCCGGCTCCCCACCACAATCACACGTTTATCAAGCCGATCCTGCTTAGCGACTGAGATAGCGCCATATAGCGACTCATTCATCATTATTCCAGCCTCAGCCCACAGCGCCAGCGTCCGACCTTGAACAGCGACAGGTATGACCTCTCGCTACCTGGCGCTCTCCAATGCATTTCAATGGAACAATCTTTAAATATTCATAATTGTTATTGATGTTTTTTTTAAATGTGCAAAATTCTGTGACCACTTCTGCCATGTTAGTTAATTGTTTTAAGGTAAAAAAAAAAAAAAAAAAAATGTGTGCAGAATTGATATTACAGGTCTGATATTAATGTATTCATATTACTAAATTCTTTATAATTTTTGTTTTTTTTTTGGTTTCCAAAAATATGGTTGTTTGGGGGTTAAAAAACTACTTTTAACACATCGCCGCCAGCGCTCTGGGGTTTAAACATGCATTTCACAGCGCAAGAATTTTTTGAGCGTGATTTTTTGATGAATGTGGTGGGAGCCGGTCGCTATGGCCAGTCGCTATCATGCGCTCCCATACATCGCAGAACCTGTCAAATAGCGACTCGTCGCCCCGTATTCAACATTACTGCACACCGAATCAGTTGCTATCAACAACCGAACAACGGCCAAGCACAGCGACTACTAGCGGGCGCTGTGAAAATACCACTACAGTCGCTCAGCTGTCGCTACCTGGCGCTATTAATGAATCGGCCTCCCCGTCTCAATAAATTCCCTATTTTTTGCATCATACTTTATAGTGTTAGGTGCATTTATAAACTGTTTTTTCAATGTTGATATTGGGGTAATTATCCCCTACTATATGAATGCACCCATATATACTCCGACTTTTCCTCTGATTCATTTGAGTGTGCTTACCAATTTCTATTTTATCATATTGACTAAAGAAGAATAAGAGAGGAGGGGACTAGACTAGAAAAAAATAAGGTTGTAATACGGACGGGATATGATTAAGATCTGCATGTAGACCTCTGATAAATAAAAATAAAGAAAGGGGGTGGGAGGGGCTTCCGGGGGGGGGGGGGGGCGTGGTGTAAATCATGGGAAAACCGTATAGAAGAGCAGCCGTGAAAGTAAGGCATAAACGAGCATATAAGATCCACCATATTTTCTTATCAATATATACATTACAAACCATGATGCAAACTAAGCTCTATCACAAAAGAACACTATGATGAAAGATCCTACAGGCTGATTCATTACAAACGCCAGGTAGCGACAGATGAGCGTCTGTAGAGCGGATTTCAGAGTGACCGCTAGTAGTCGCTGTGCTCGGATCATTGTTTCAGAGCGCCTCAGTCGCTGTCTGGCATTGATGAATATGATATGTGAGTCGCTATACTACGCTGTATGTGAGTGAACCGTAACGCCAGCCCAGTGCGACCAACTCACACCACATTCATCAAAAAAACAGCCTCAAACATCGCCGGCACTCAAAATCATGTAATTGTAGCCCATAGCGCCAGAGGCTGTGTGGGGACATGTATCAATGTGGGGACATGTATATGTAACAAAGCGAAAACATATGGAATGACATTGTTATAACATTGTAACATGACACTTTAATACCAGACATGTGAGGACAATTCTGCATAAAAATATTATTAATTTAAAACATTTTCAAAAATGTCATTTTCTTGCCCAGGATACATGTTTTTTTTGGGGGGGGGGGGAAATAAAATTGGGATCAGGAAAGGGATTATAAGGATTGTCCATAGAAATGTATGGGAGAGCGCCAGGTAGCGACAGGTAAGACGTGGCGCTCTGCAAGGCTGAACGCCGGCGCTGTACGCTGAGCCTGGGATAATGATGAATCGGACGCTACACGGTCGCTCACCAGATTCGGCTTCAGAAATGTGTAATTGCGTGCCGTGTCCGGCGTTCACCTGCCGCTACCTGGCGCTGTCTGCCGCTGTACATGCACTACCTGGCGCTACAGCTTCATGAATAAGGCCCTTAGTGATGCAGAGCAACCAAGCTGCTGATTGTTTGTAAAAAAAAATAAAAAAGAAAAGTAAAAATTCAGCTCAGCGCCTTTAAGACATTATTAAGCCACACAAATATAAACACTTGTAAAAATTCAATCAAAGGTAGAAAACGTAGGCGGAGAAATGCAGCGATGTCACAGAATCACACAGAATGTACGTTTTGCAGATTTGACTCCTCAGTTTTATGGACCAGATCTAGAGTCCCTCTTATCAAAGAGTCCCCTTGGCTTCAACATGACTGTCAATATGGGTGAGGAGAGGGATTCAGAAAGAGAGAGAGAGAGCATACAACATACAGTATATCTATATATAGGGGACTGAATACAATACATCACCACAAAACACAACCAAGACCTTGCTTAAGGTAAACTAAGAGGCCGATTCATTAACAGCGCCAGGTAGCGACAGTTGAGCGACTGTAGCGGCATTTTCACAGCGCCCGCTAGTAGTCGCTGTGCTGGGCCGTTGTTCGGTTGTTGATAGCGACTCAGTCGGTGTGCAGTAATGTTGAATATTGGGTGAGGAGTCGCTATTTGACAGGTTCCGTGATGTATGGGTACGCATGATAGCGACTGGTCAGAGCGACCGGCTCCCACCATATTCATCAAAAAATCACGCTCAAAAAATTCTCGCGCTGTGAAATGCTTGTTTAAACCCCAGAGCGCTGGCGGCGATGGGTTAAAAGTAGTTTTTTAACCCCCAAATCGCCATATTTTTGGAAACCAAAAAAAAAATAAAATTTTTTAAGAATTTAGTAATATGAATACATTAATATCAGACCTGTAATATCAATTCTGCACGATTTTATTTTTTTTTTACCTTAAAAAAATTATCTTAAATGGCAGAAGTGTTCACAGAATTTTTCACATTTAAAAAAAAAAAAAAAAAAAAAAACATTAATAACAATTAATTATGAATATTTAAAGATTGTTCCATTGAAATGCATTGGAGAGCGCCAGGTAGCGAGAGGTCATATCTGTCGCTGTTCAAGGTCGGACGCTGGCGCTGTGGGCTGAGGCTGGAATAATGATGAATGAGTCGCTATCTGGCGCTATCTCAGTCGCTAAGCAGGATCGGCTTGATAAATGTGTGATTGTGGTGGGGAGCCGGCGTTCTCGTGGCGGTGAGCGTCATTACCGGCCGCTCACCAGTCGCTACCTGTCGCTATTCCTTCATAAATAAGGGCCATAGTATATCTATATATTGGGGACTGAATACAATACTTCTACATCACCAGAAAAACACAACCAAGACATTACTTAAGGTAAAGAAAGACAAATCAAATGCAGCTAAATACACATTGTTATGATATTGTACAACAACAAAACAAAGACAAAACGAGGTAAAACTAACTAAAGAAACAGAGAACTGGAAAGACCAAATAAACAGGTTGCAATAAACTCAGGGACCCCAAGGTGCTGGTACATAACTCACCCGGAACAGGGACCCCAAGGTGCTGGTACATAACTCACCCGGAACAGGGACCCCAAGGTGCTGGTACATAACTCACCCGGAACAGGGGCCCCAAGGTGCTGGTACATAACTCACCCGGAACAGGGACCCCAAGGTGCTGGTACATAACTCACCCAGAACAAGGACCCCAAGGTGCTGCTACATAACTCACCCGGAACAGGGACCCCAAGGTGCTGGTACATAACTCACCCAGAACAGGGACCCCAAGGTGCTGGTACATAACTCACCCAGAACAGGGACCCCAAGGTGCTGGTACATAACTCACCCAGAACAGGGACCCCAAGGTGCTGGTACATAACTCACCCAGAACAGGGACCCCAAGGTGCTGATACATAACTCACCCAGAACAGGGACCCCAAGGTGCTGGTACATAACTCACCCAGAACAGGGACCCCAAGGTGCTGGTACATAACTCACCCAGAACAGGGACCCCAAGGTGCTGGTACATAACTCACCCAGAACAGGGACCCCAAGGTGCTGGTACATAACTCACCCAGAACAGGGACCCCAAGGTGCTGGTACATAACTCACCCAGAACAGGGACCCCAAGGTGCTGATACATAACTCACCCAGAACAGGGACCCCAAGGTGCTGGTACATAACTCACCCAGAACAGGGACCCCAAGGTGCTGGTACATAACTCACCCAGAACAGGGACCCCAAGGTGCTGGTACATAACTCACCCAGAACAGGGACCCCAAGGTGCTGGTACATAACTCACCCAGAACAGGGACCCCAAGGTGCTGGTACATAACTCACCCAGAACAGGGACCCCAAGGTGCTGGTACATAACTCACCCGGAACAGGGACCCCCAAGGTGCTGGTACATAACTCACCCGGAACAGGGACCCCAAGGTGCTGCTACATAACTCACCCAGAACAGGGGCCCCAAGGTGCTGGTACATAACTCACCCGGAACAGGGACCCCAAGGTGCTGGTACATAACTCACCCGGAACAGGGACCCCAAGGTGCTGGTACATAACTCACCCGGAACAGGGACCCCAAGGTGCTGGTACATAACTCACCCAGAACAGGGACCCCAAGGTGCTGGTACATAACTCACCCAGAACAGGGACCCCAAGGTGCTGGTACATAACTCACCCAGAACAGGGGCCCCAAGGTGCTGGTACATAACTCACCCAGAACAGGGACCCCAAGGTGCTGGTACATAACTCACCCAGAACAGGGACCCCAAGGTGCTGGTACATAACTCACCCAGAACAGGGACCCCAAGGTGCTGGTACATAACTCACCCAGAACAGGGGCCCCAAGGTGCTGGTACATAACTCACCCGGAACAGGGACCCCAAGGTGCTGGTACATAACTCACCCAGAACAGGGACCCCAAGGTGCTGGTACATAACTCACCCAGAACAGTGACCCCAAGGTGCTGGTACATAACTCACCCAGAACAGGGACCCCAAGGTGCTGGTACATAACTCACCCGGAACAGGGACCCCAAGGTGCTGGTACATAACTCACCCAGAACAGGGACCCCAAGGTGCTGGTACATAACTCACCCAGAACAGGGACCCCAAGGTGCTGGTACATAACTCACCCAGAACAGGAACCCCAAGGTGCTGGTACATAACTCACCCGGAACAGGGGCCCCAAGGTGCTGGTATATAACTCACCCAGAACAGGGGCCCCAAGGTGCTGGTACATAACTCACCCAAAACAGGGACCCCAAGGTGCTGGTACATAACTCACCCAGAACAGGGACCCCAAGGTGCTGGCACATAACTCACCCAAAACAGGGGCCCCAAGGTGCTGGTACATAACTCACCCGGAACAGGGGCCCCAAGGTGCTGGTACATAACTCACCCGGAACAGGGACCCCAAGGTGCTGGTACATAACTCACCCGGAACAGGGACCCCAAGGTGCTGGTACATAACTCACCCAGAACAGGGACCCCAAGGTGCTGGTACATAACTCACCCAGAACAGGGGCCCCAAGGTGCTGGTACATAACTCACCCGGAACAGGGGCCCCAAGGTGCTGGCACATAACTCACCCAGAACAGGGACCCCAAGGTGCTGGTACATAACTCACCCAGAACAGGGACCCCAAGGTGCTGGTACATAACTCACCCAGAACAGGGGCCCCAAGGTGCTGGTACATAACTCACCCAGAACAGTGACCCCAAGGTGCTGGTACATAACTCACCCGGAACAGGGGCCCCAAGGTGCTGGTACATAACTCACCCGGAACAGGGACCCCAAGGTGCTGGTACATAACTCACCCGGAACAGGGACCCCAAGGTGCTGGTACATAACTCACCCGGAACAGGGACCCCAAGGTGCTGGTACATAACTCACCCAGAACAGGGGCCCCAAGGTGCTGGTACATAACTCACCCGGAACAGGGACCCCAAGGTGCTGGTACATAACTCACCCGGAACAGGGGCCCCAAGGTGCTGGTACATAACTCACCCGGAACAGGGACCCCAAGGTGCTGGTACATAACTCACCCAGAACAGGGACCCCCCAAGGTGCTGGTACATAACTCACCCAGAACAGGGACCCCAAGGTGCTGGTACATAACTCACCCAGAACAGGGACCCCAAGGTGCTGGTACATAACTCACCCGGAACAGGGGCCCCAAGGTGCTGGTACATAACTCACCCAGAACAGGGACCCCAAGGTGCTGGTACATAACTCACCCAGAACAGGGACCCCCCAAGGTGCTGGTACATAACTCACCCAGAACAGGGGCCCCAAGGTGCTGGTACATAACTCACCCAGAACGGGGACCCCCAAGGTGCTGGTACATAACTCACCCAGAACAGGGACCCCAAGGTACTGGTACATAACTCACCCAGAACAGGGACCCCAAGGTGCTGGTACATAACTCACCCAGAACAGGGGCCCCAAGGTGCTGGTACATAACTCACCCAGAACAGGGACCCCCAAGGTGCTGGTACATAACTCACCCAGAACAGGGACCCCAAGGTGCTGGTACATAACTCACCCGGAACAGGGGCCCCAAGGTGCTGGTACATAACTCACCCAGAACGGGGACCCCCAAGGTGCTGGTACATAACTCACCCAGAACAGGGACCCCAAGGTGCTGGTACATAACTCACCCAGAACAGGGACCCCAAGGTGCTGGTACATAACTCACCCAGAACAGGGGCCCCAAGGTGCTGGTACATAACTCACCCAGAACAGGGACCCCAAGGTGCTGGTACATAACTCACCCAGAACAGGGGCCCCAAGGTGCTGGTACATAACTCACCCGGAACAGGGGCCCCAAGGTGCTGGTACATAACTCACCCAGAACAGGGACCCCAAGGTGCTGCTACATAACTCACCCGGAACAGGGACCCCCCAAGGTGCTGGTACATAACTCACCCAGAACAGGGGCCCCAAGGTGCTGGTACATAACTCACCCAGAACAGGGGCCCCAAGGTGCTGGTACATAACTCACCCAGAACAGGGACCCCAAGGTGCTGGTACATAACTCACCCGGAACAGGGACCCCAAGGTGCTGGTACATAACTCACCCAGAACAGGGACCCCAAGGTGCTGGTACATAACTCACCCGGAACAGGGACCCCAAGGTGCTGGTACATAACTCACCCAGAACAGGGACCCCAAGGTGCTGGTACATAACTCACCCAGAACAGGGGCCCCAAGGTGCTGGTACATAACTCACCCGGAACAGGGGCCCCAAGGTGCTGGTATATAACTCACCCAGAACAGGGACCCCAAGGTAATGGTACATAACTCACCCGGAACAGGGGCCCCAAGGTGCTGGTACATAACTCACCCAGAACAGTGACCCCCCCAAGGTGCTGGTACATAACTCACCCAGAACAGGGACCCCAAGGTGCTGGTACATAACACACCCAGAACAGGGACCCCAAGGTAATGGTACATAACTCACCCGGAACAGGGACCCCAAGGTGCTGGTACATAACTCACCCGGAACAGGGACCCCAAGGTGCTGGTACATAACACACCCAGAACAGGGACCCCAAGGTAATGGTACATAACTCACCCGGAACAGGGGCCCCAAGGTGCTGGTACATAACTCACCCAGAACAGGGACCCCAAGGTGCTGGTACATAACTCACCCAGAACAGGGACCCCAAGGTAATGGTACATAACTCACCCGGAACAGGGACCCCAAGGTGCTGGTACATAACTCACCCAGAACAGGGACCCCAAGGTAATGGTACATAACTCACCCGGAACAGGGGCCCCAAGGTGCTGGTACATAACTCACCCAGAACAGGGACCCCAAGGTGCTGGTACATAACTCACCCAGAACAGGGACCCCAAGGTAATGGTACATAACTCACCCGGAACAGGGACCCCAAGGTGCTGGTACATAACTCACCCAGAACAGGGACCCCAAGGTAATGGTACATAACTCACCCGGAACAGGGACCCCAAGGTGCTGGTACATAACTCACCCGGAACAGGGACCCCAAGGTGCTGGTACATAACTCACCCAGAACAGTGACCCCAAGGTGCTGGTACATAACTCACCCAGAACAGGGACCCCAAGGTGCTGGTACATAACTCACCCGGAACAGGGGCCCCAAGGTGCTGGTACATAACTCACCCAGAACAGGGACCCCAAGGTGCTGGTACATAACTCACCCAGAACAGGGACCCCAAGGTAATGGTACATAACTCACCCGGAACAGGGACCCCAAGGTAATGGTACATAACTCACCCGGAACAGGGACCCCAAGGTGCTGGTACATAACTCACCCAGAACAGTGACCCCAAGGTGCTGGTACATAACTCACCCGGAACAGGGACCCCAAGGTGCTGGTACATAACACACCCAGAACAGGGGCCCCAAGGTGCTGGTACATAACACACCCAGAACAGGGACCCCAAGGTAATGGTACATAACTCACCCGGAACAGGGACCCCAAGGTGCTGGTACATAACTCACCCAGAACAGGGACCCCAAGGTGCTGGTACATAACTCACCCAGAACAGGGACCCCAAGGTGCTGGTACATAACTCACCCAGAACAGGGGCCCCAAGGTGCTGATACATAACTCACCCAGAACAGGGGCCCCAAGGTGCTGGTACATAACTCACCCAGAACAGGGACCCCAAGGTGCTGGTATATAACTCACCCAGAACAGGGACCCCAAGGTGCTGGTATATAACTCACCCAGAACAGGGACCCCAAGGTGCTGGTACATAACTCACCCGGAACAGGGACCCCAAGGTGCTGGTACATAACTCACCCGGAACAGGGACCCCAAGGTGCTGGTACATAACTCACCCGGAACAGGGGCCCCAAGGTGCTGGTACATAACTCACCCGGAACAGGGACCCCAAGGTGCTGGTACATAACTCACCCGGAACAGGGGCCCCAAGGTGCTGGTACATAACTCACCCAGAACAGGGACCCCAAGGTGCTGGTACATAACTCACCCGGAACAGGGACCCCAAGGTGCTGGTACATAACTCACCCAGAACAGGGACCCCAAGGTGCTGGTACATAACTCACCCGGAACAGGGACCCCAAGGTGCTGGTACATAACTCACCCAAAACAGGGACCCCAAGGTGCTGGTACATAACTCACCCGGAACAGGGACCCCAAGGTGCTGGTACATAACTCACCCAGAACAGGGGCCCCAAGGTGCTGGTACATAACTCACCCAGAACAGGGACCCCAAGGTGCTGGTACATAACTCACCCAGAACAGGGACCCCAAGGTAATGGTACATAACTCACCCGGAACAGGGACCCCAAGGTGCTGGTACATACAGTAACTCACCCAGAACAGGGGCCCCAAGGTGCTGGTACATAACTCACCCGGAACAGGGACCCCAAGGTGCTGGTACATAACTCACCCAGAACAGGGACCCCAAGGTGCTGGTACATAACTCACCCGGAACAGGGACCCCAAGGTGCTGGTACATAACTCACCCAGAACAGGGACCCCAAGGTGCTGGTACATAACTCACCCAGAACAGGGGCCCCAAGGTGCTGGTACATAACTCACCCAGAACAGGGGCCCCAAGGTGCTGGTACATAACTCACCCAGAACAGTGACCCCCCAAGGTGCTGGTACATAACTCACCCAGAACAGGGACCCCAAGGTGCTGGTACATAACTCACCCGGAACAGGGGCCCCAAGGTTCTGGTACATAACTCACCCAGAACAGGGACCCCAAGGTGCTGGTACATAACTCACCCGGAACAGGGGCCCCAAGGTGCTGGTACATAACTCACCCAGAACAGTGACCCCCCAAGGTGCTGGTACATAACTCACCCAGAACAGGGACCCCAAGGTGCTGGTACATAACTCACCCAGAACAGGGACCCCAAGGTGCTGGTACATAACTCACCCGGAACAGGGGCCCCAAGGTGCTGGTACATAACTCACCCAGAACAGGGACCCCAAGGTGCTGGTACATAACTCACCCAGAACAGGGACCCCAAGGTGCTGGTACATAACTCACCCAAAACAGGGACCCCAAGGTGCTGGTACATAACTCACCCGGAACAGGGACCCCAAGGTGCTGGTACATAACTCACCCAGAACAGGGACCCCAAGGTGCTGGTACATAACTCACCCGGAACAGGGACCCCAAGGTGCTGGTACATAACTCACCCAAAACAGGGACCCCAAGGTGCTGGTACATAACTCACCCGGAACAGGGACCCCAAGGTGCTGGTACATAACTCACCCAGAACAGGGGCCCCAAGGTGCTGGTACATAACTCACCCAGAACAGGGACCCCAAGGTGCTGGTACATAACTCACCCAGAACAGGGACCCCAAGGTAATGGTACATAACTCACCCGGAACAGGGACCCCAAGGTGCTGGTACATACAGTAACTCACCCAGAACAGGGGCCCCAAGGTGCTGGTACATAACTCACCCGGAACAGGGACCCCAAGGTGCTGGTACATAACTCACCCAGAACAGGGACCCCAAGGTGCTGGTACATAACTCACCCGGAACAGGGACCCCAAGGTGCTGGTACATAACTCACCCAGAACAGGGACCCCAAGGTGCTGGTACATAACTCACCCAGAACAGGGGCCCCAAGGTGCTGGTACATAACTCACCCAGAACAGGGGCCCCAAGGTGCTGGTACATAACTCACCCAGAACAGTGACCCCCCAAGGTGCTGGTACATAACTCACCCAGAACAGGGACCCCAAGGTGCTGGTACATAACTCACCCGGAACAGGGGCCCCAAGGTGCTGGTACATAACTCACCCAGAACAGGGACCCCAAGGTGCTGGTACATAACTCACCCAGAACAGGGACCCCAAGGTGCTGGTACATAACTCACCCAAAACAGGGACCCCAAGGTGCTGGTACATAACTCACCCGGAACAGGGACCCCAAGGTGCTGGTACATAACTCACCCAAAACAGGGACCCCAAGGTGCTGGTACATAACTCACCCGGAACAGGGACCCCAAGGTGCTGGTACATAACTCACCCAGAACAGGGGCCCCAAGGTGCTGGTACATAACTCACCCAGAACAGGGACCCCAAGGTGCTGGTACATAACTCACCCGGAACAGGGACCCCAAGGTGCTGGTACATAACTCACCCAGAACAGTGACCCCCCAAGGTGCTGGTACACAACTCACCCGGAACAGGACCCCAAGGTGCTGGTACATAACTCACCCAGAACAGGGACCCCAAGGTGCTGGTACATAACTCACCCAGAACAGGGGCCCCAAGGTGCTGGTACATAACTCACCCGGAACAGGGACCCCAAGGTGCTGGTACATAACTCACCCAGAACAGGGACCCCAAGGTGCTGGTACATAACTCACCCAGAACAGGGGCCCCAAGGTGCTGGTACATAACTCACCCAGAACAGGGGCCCCAAGGTGCTGGTACATAACTCACCCAGAACAGTGACCCCCCAAGGTGCTGGTACATAACTCACCCAGAACAGGGACCCCAAGGTGCTGGTACATAACTCACCCGGAACAGGGGCCCCAAGGTGCTGGTACATAACTCACCCAGAACAGGGACCCCAAGGTGCTGGTACATAACTCACCCAGAACAGGGACCCCAAGGTGCTGGTACATAACTCACCCAAAACAGGGACCCCAAGGTGCTGGTACATAACTCACCCGGAACAGGGACCCCAAGGTGCTGGTACATAACTCACCCAAAACAGGGACCCCAAGGTGCTGGTACATAACTCACCCGGAACAGGGACCCCAAGGTGCTGGTACATAACTCACCCAGAACAGGGGCCCCAAGGTGCTGGTACATAACTCACCCAGAACAGGGACCCCAAGGTGCTGGTACATAACTCACCCGGAACAGGGACCCCAAGGTGCTGGTACATAACTCACCCAGAACAGTGACCCCCCAAGGTGCTGGTACACAACTCACCCGGAACAGGACCCCAAGGTGCTGGTACATAACTCACCCAGAACAGGGACCCCAAGGTGCTGGTACATAACTCACCCAGAACAGGGGCCCCAAGGTGCTGGTACATAACTCACTCAGAACAGGGACCCCAAGGTGCTGGTACATACAGTAACTCACCCAGAACAGGGACCCCAAGGTGCTGGTACATAACTCACCCAGAACAGGGACCCCAAGGTGCTGGTACATAACTCACCTGGAACAGGGGCCCCAAGGTGCTGGTACATAACTCACCCAGAACAGGGACCCCAAGGTGCTGGTACATAACTCACCCAGAACAGGGACCCCAAGGTGCTGGTACATAACTCACCCAGAACAGGGACCCCAAGGTGCTGGTACATAACTCTTACAGATTCTCGTGCCGATCAGCCTGGGTGTTGGTCCTCTTTAATAAATCAGGGCCTACACCTCAATAACAGGAACAGCTTGTTGGCGATATAACAGACGGGCAGGCTGATTCATTACTAGCGCCAGGTATCGGCAGATGAGCGTCTGTACAGAGGCGCTAAGAGCGACCGCTAGTCTACGCTATGATCAGCTATCGAACGCTGTTAAAGAGCGTCTCATTCACTGTAGTAACCTGCCCGGCATTGATGAACGAGATGCATGTTGGGCGCTCTAACACCAGTACAGCGTTGCAGGGAGCGAGAGGTAGCGCCAGCTCAGTGAGACTGACTCTCAGCGACTCACACCATATTCAACAAAAAAACAGACTCACACAGCGGCGTCGCTCTGGATCTGGGCTCTATAGCACAGAGCGCCAGACGCTGTGTGATTAAAGCGGACCTTCACCCTAAATAGGAGTCTATCTTATATGTTTCCTCCACGCTGTACATACAGATTGCTCACATTAAAAATCATCCTACCTGCGTCTATTGCATTTTCTGAAACTTTAAACATCCAAGATGGCAGCCCACGGAGGTGCAGGCAGCCTGCAAGCAGGAAGTGTCGCTCTGCATTCTGGTATTGCTGTCCTTTCCCTGACCCCAGCTCTGCTCTGTCTGAGCAAAGCACAGCTATAACCAGCTCCTCTGCACTTATAACCACTCTCCTCTCCTCAGTATGTGATGCTACTGAGCCAAGATGGCGGCGCCCATATCCTAGAGTCCTGAACAGAGTTGCAGGCCAGTGAAGGAAAGTAAGTGATTAAAACTTTAAATATATTAATTTTAGATGCTGGGGAATAGTTATTTTAAGGGTTTGGGCTTTTCATTAAATGATGCTAAAGGTCCGCTTTAAAGTCTGTTTTTGAACACATATCCACCAGTAACAAAGCGAAAACACAGGAATGACATTGTTATAACACTGTGACATTAACACTTTAGTGCCAGACCTGTAATGACAATTCTGCATAAAAATATAAAAAATGTAAAAAGTTTTAAAAAATGACTCTTTCTCGGCCAGGAGACGTCACACAATGATTTGAGAGAAAAAAAAATTAAACACGAAAAACCCTGTTTAAACAGAAGAAAAGGAACGTCCATTGTAATGTATGGGAGAGCGACAGGTAGCGACAGGTAATACCTGGCGCTCTGGAAGCTAGAGCACCGGCGCTATATGCTGAGCTGCCTGTATTAATACATGTGACGCTACATGGCGCTGTTAGAGGCGCTATACACTGACCTGCCTGTAATAATACATGTGACACTACATGACGGCGTTTACCTGATGCTGCCTGACACTTACAAGGCACTACCCCTTGATGAATAAACCCTTTAGCTTAGTATGTGATCTGCATTTATATTGCTGGGTTAATGCAGTTTACATTGATGACAGTAGATGGCGATGTTACATAGATCTATGTGCAGTCTCTACATTCTCTACTGCATGTTGTGTTTCCTGTACATTATTATTATTGTTTATTTTTATAGCGCCATCATCTTCCGTAGCGTTGTACATTGAGGTGATCTTTTTAACTTCTTTTTTTTCTGTCCATTTCATGTTATAGGGGGCGGCCTACTCATCCTATCTCAACCAAAATTCCTATACATATCTGAACTGGATTCACCCACAGGAGCATATGATATGGACAGTCGCCCCCTATATGCTGGAACCAGGACTTGCACTGAAATGAACTAAGCGGTCCACTATTTTGTTATTTTTCTTCATTATTTTGTATCAATACTGTGTGTATATGTCTTGTATATACACTGTAATGATAATGTGATGGGGAGGCCGATTCATTAATAGCGCTAGGTAGCAACAGATGAGCGACAGTAGTGGTATTTTCACAGCGCCCACTAGTATTCGCTGTGCTTGGCCGTTGTTCGGCTGTTGACAGTGACTCAGTAATGTTGAATACGGGGTTAGGAGTCGCTGTTTGACAGGTTCCGCGCTGTATGGGAGCGCATGATAACGACTGGCCATAGCGACCGGCTCCCACCATATTCATTAACAAATCACGCTCAAAAAATTCTCGCGCTGTGAAATGCATGTTTAAACCCCAGAGCGCTGGCGGCGATGGGTTAAAAGTAGTTTTTTAACCCCCAAACAACCATATTTTTGGAAAAAAAAAAAAAAAAAGTTTTTCAAAACATTTTGTAATATGAATACATTAATATCAGACCTGTAATATCAATTCTGTACAAAGTTATTTTTTTTTTTTTTTACCTTAAAAGAAAAATCTAACATTGCAGAAGTGGTCACAGAATTTTTCACATTTAAAAAAAAAACAAAAAAAAAAACGTTAATAACAATTAATTATTAATATTTAAAGATTGTTCCATTGAAATGCATTGGAGAGCGCCAGGTAGCGAGAGGTCATACCTGTCGCTGTTCAAGGTCGGACGCTGGCGCTGTGGGCTGAGGCTGGAATAATGATGAATGAGTCACTATCTGGCGCTATCTCAGTCGCTAAGCAGGATTGGCTTGATAAATGTGTGATTGCGGAGGGGAGCCGGCGTTCTCGTGGCGGTGACCGTCATTACCGTTTGCTCACCATTCGCTACCTGGCGCTATCCCTTGTTAAATAAGGGACATAGTGTCACTGACACTGTTATACCTATATTATCGCCAGCATTAAAATCTTCCTTTTTTGAATGCATGAGAGCTTGTGGGTGTTCAGTTTTCCTCTCCCGTATCTATATTTTGTATGGGTACGCACAGAGTGGACGTACCTTGGAATATTTGAACCCCTCACTATTAATATCAGGTCTTCCGAGTATTCTACATTTATGTACAGTGTGCTTCAACCTGCCTCTAATTTCATGGTATCCACCATGTAAGGTGACCTTCTCTTACCGCACTCATATTCCAGTAAAGCCAGTTCCTGTTGCACCTCAAATGTCTATCTGTATTTGACTCAGCTGAGCCCGGCACTCACACTGCAACATATCTAGGGCAAGGAAGACTCATGGAAGAGCTGAAAACAACCTCAACAACCTACAAAATAGAGTGGAATGGAAGCCATCATAAAATCCTGCTGCCCCTAGGGAGTGGGAAGTTTTTAACATCATAGGAACCAGGTGCTGAGGCCTAACGGCCAGACAATTGTGCAAGACGCCTGCTGGATGTCAACCGAACCATGGAGTCAATCCTAATGTCAGCTTATGTCAAGGCCAAGGTTCTCATGGTTGGGGTACATAGTCCAAAATAGGCTTGATATCTGTTATTTGGGGATACATAGTCCAGGATAGCCTTTATATCTGTTATTTGGGGGTACATCGTCCAGGGTAGGCTTCATAACTATTATTTAGGGATACGTAGTCCAGGGTAGGCTTCATAACTTTTTTTTTTAGCGATAAATAGTCCAGAATAGGCTTCATATCTATTTTTTGGCTATACATAGTCCAGAATAGGCTTCATATCTATTTTTTGGCGATACATAGTCCAGAATAGGCTTCATATCTATTTTTTGACGATACATAGTCCAGAATAGGCTTCATATCTATTTTTTGACTATACATAGTCCAGGATAGCCTTTATATCTATTATTTGGGGGTACATCGTCCAGGATAGGCTTCATATCTATTATTTGAGGGTATTTAGTCCACTATAGGCTTCATAGCTATTATTTGGGGATCCAAAGTCCAGGATAGCCTTCATATCTATTATTGGAGGGTACATAGTCGAGGATAGGCTTGACATCTATTATTTGGTCATACATAGTCCAGGATAGATGTCATATCTATTATTTGGGGGAATGTAGTCCAGTTTGGGCTTTATATCTATTATCTGGCGATATGTAGTCCAGGATAGACTTCAGCTCTATTATTTGGGGCCATGTAGTCTAGGATAGGCTTCATATCTATTATTTGAGGGTATATAGTCCAGGATGGGTTTCATATCTATTATTTGGGGATACGTAGTCCAGGATAGGATTCATATCTATTATTTTGGGGATACATAGTCCAGGATAGGCTTCATCTCTATTATTTGGGGATACATAGTCCAGGATAGGCTTCATATCTATTATTTGGGGATACATAGTCCAGGATAGGCTTCATATCTATTATTTGGGGATACATAGTCCAGGATAGGCTTCATATCTGTTATTTGAGGGTATATAGTCCAGGATAGGCTTCATCTCTATTATTTGGGGATACATAGTCCAGGATAGGCTTCATATCTATTATTTGGGGTTTACATAGTCCAGGATAGTCTTCATATCTATTATTCGGGGATACATAGTCCAGGATAGTCTTCATATCTATTATTCGGGGGTATGTAGTCCAGGATAGTCTTCATCTCTATTATTTGGGGATACATAGTCCAGGATAGGCTTCATCTCTATTATTTGGGGATACATAGTCCAGGATAGGCTTCATATCTATTATTTGAGGGTATATAGTCCAGGATAGGCTTCATTCAATACTTCAATACTTTATTGAACCGCCAAGTAAGTACAGTGTACAGACAAGGAATGCTTTTTTGGTAAGGAGAAACTCCATGAGAGCTATAACAATTACATAAAAACAAAGTAAAAAAGGAATAATGATACAGTTCAGGTATCTGAATTGACTAACAAATGTCAGTGATGCAGGACAGGATTTAATAAAGTGACTCTCATACTTTGAGATTATTCATCGCCATGACTGCGAGTGGAAAAAAACTGTTCCTGTGTCTAGAGGTTTTGGTAGCATGAGCCATAAATCTACGGCCTGATGGTAGTAGCCTGAAGAAGTGATGACCCGGATGCGTCACGTTGCCATAGATCTTCTTTGCCCTAGAGGAGATTCTACACATGTGTTGATCATCCAAGGAAGGTAGGGGGGATCCAATCAACCTCTCCGCGATCTTGGTAATTCTTCTCAGCCTTTGCTTGTCTTTTGTTGACACCCCACTGTACCACACTGTACATGAGCTGGTCAGGATTGATCCAATGGCACCGTTGTAGAATGCCTTCAAGATCTTTTTGGACAATCCGAATTTTATCAGCTGCCTGAGGAAGAATAACCTCTGTTGGGCCTTCTTTAGGATAGCAGACGCTTGCATGCTCCACTTCAGGTCCTGTGTGATGTGGGTACCAAGAAATTTGGCACTAGTGACAATCTTGACGGCCTCCTCACCAATCAGAATGGGGTGGTGTGATTGGTGGGATCGCCTAAAGTCAATTATAAGTTCAACTGTTTTATGTGTGTTCAGAATAAGATTGTTAGCTTTGATCCAACAGTCAAGAGCATCAACTTGGGCCCTATAGCTAGACTCATCATTGTCACTGATGAGGCCGACTAAGGTGGTGTCGTCAGCATATTTGATGATCTTTACCGATGGATCCGAGGAGATGAAGTCATTAGTGTAGAGTGAGAAGAGTAGCGGAGACAGGACGCACCCCTGTGGTGCACCCATGTTTGTAATCCTGGATGACGAAATGAAGGGTCCCAGTTTGACCCTTTGGGACCTGCCTGTCAGAAAACTGAAAACCCAGTCTGATATGTTTAGAGGGATGCCCAAGGATAGCAGCTTCTCTTGGAGAATTTGTGGGTCAATGGTGTTGAATGCCGAAGAGAAGTCCACGAATAGCAGCCTAGCATAGGACTTGGGACGATCAACGTGATCCAATGTGTACTTGATCGCCAGATTGACCGCATCCTCAGCTGATCTGTTTGCTCTGTAAGCGAACTGTAGTGGATCCCAAGAAGAACCTGTGGCCTCCTTAAGGAAAGACATGATAAGCTGTTCGAATACCTTCATGACCACAGGGGTAAGAGCAATTCAGCTCTATTATTTGGGGATACATAGTCCAGGATAGGCTTCATATCTATTATTTGAGGATACATAGTCCAGGATAGGCTTCATATCTATTATTTGGGGATACATAGTCCAGGGTAGGCTTCATATCTGTTATTTGGGGGTATATAGTCCAGGTTAGGCTTCATATCTATTATTTGAGGGTATATAGTCCAGGATAGGCTTCATATCTATTATTTGAGGGTATATAGTCCAGGATAGGCTCCATCTCTAATATTTGGGGATACATAGTCCAGGATAGGCTTCATATATATTATTTGGGGGTATGTAGTCCAGGATAGACACTATTGTGCGCAATCTTTTTGCAACAATGTATATTTTCGAGATATTCTTGTTGTACTGACAGTTTGTGCCTAAATATTGAACCATGAATAAAATGCAGAAACCTGTTTGCCAGGTGCACCAGCGACAGGCCAGGTAGAGGCGTCGGCGTGCAATCTCTGGTATGCGTATCCGACATCCTCACTTCAACGTCTTCATTTGTTCCTAATCCGCTGGCTGACCCCGCGCCCGGTGCGCCAACATTCCTGAGGGCACACTTATCTGGAGGAGGCGCGGCTCATCTTCTCCAGCCTGACATCATAGGATAGGATGGAGAGCCGTTGTGTGAGTGCAGGAACACACAGGAGGCCATTGTAAGGAGAAGCACCCCCCTCCCCATTATTCTGCCCCCGCCTCGTGCTCATTACACAACTTGGCTGGTGAAATGTTTTATTAAGCCTTTGTAGAACGCAATGGCGAGAACGTGTTTGGTCAGGATCTCCGAGGATATGGGAGGGTTATTGTCAGGTACTAACACTGGGTCACGTGAGACCCCGCACCCATTACCACTTACCTTCCCCATTACTACCAGCCAACCGACCTGGCCTGCAAAGTTATACCCCTGGGGTACGTCGCAGTGTGACAGTACAGAACGGCTGTCATGTTGTGAGAGCTTTGTGTGAATGTTCCATGTTACAGAAGACGCAAGTCTTAAAGGAGCCACAGCACTCAACCCTGTTAGCTTGCCGACAAACCTATAATCTGTCACTAAATCTGGGTAACAACAGAGATCTCTGTCCACACACATCTGCAGAAGTAGCTGAAGCTGCACCACCAAGCGCCAAGGTGCCTCTGTGAGGTGCATCCTAATTCTAATCTTTGAGAGCCCCCTTTGGGACATACAATGCAATAGATAAATTGGGAGCAGGCTTGCCTGGTTGCGCTATAACCTCGAGTGAAGCCCATGGGGTGGAAAGGTCGAAGACCTCGCAATACAGCCTAGACCCCACACCCCATGTGCCTGAACAAAATCAAAGGAAACAAAGGAGGGGTGGCAGCCGCTCAGAACAGTTTATAACTAACCTGGGAGGTGCACGTGAGCAGGGCAATTAGCATACACAAGTCTTAAAGGAGCCACAGCACTCAATCCTGACCGAGACCCCTATTTTTAACCAGTTTTAGAGAGAGGATTAAGTGCTGTGGCTCCTTTAAGACCCGTGTATCCTAATTGCCCTTTATTTGAAAAAAAAATGTATTAAAAATAATATAATGGGGTTCTCCTGTAACTTAACAGGAGGTTGATGCAGAGATCCTCCTTTTCCTTCGGGGAGTCTCTCCATTGTTTAGCCATAAAAGAATCCCAATTAAACAGCAGAAGGCTGAGCAATATTAAAAAACAATGTCACAACACATTCCTGGCAGAGGATTCAAAGGCGCCGCTGTGTGCGGGAGGGAAGGGGGCGCGCGTATTTATGGCCAGATAAGGGGCCAGGAAAACAAAGCGCAGAGTTGGATGGGGCTCATCCTTTTCTTCATGTTCTTCAAAACAGCCGATGGGCCAATCGGATCCGGGAACCTCCAGCCAGGAGCATCCCAACCAGACCCACTCCGTAATTCTTAGTTGGATAATAAATATGGAGGAAAGGCAAAAAACAGGGCTGAGCAACAACCTGGCAGTCCATATAAGTTTAAGGCTAGCTCGACCAAAGCGCATGCATTACACAGGACCTCCTCTGTGTGGCGGTGCAGCTCAGTACTCATCTCCGCTGCCTCCAGTGACCTCACATAGTAAACTTCTCAGTTACCATCAGACCAAGTGGATGAGGTGTTTTGGGTGATATCTCAACCTTATTTGAGTCTTGGCTTAGCTAGTTGTGTTGGGCCCTGATCTTTCTAGTTCCATTTTGGAAATTTGGCCTTTCTTGTTCTTTGCTGTGCCCATGATTTTCTAGTTCCCTGTCAAACCCAGGCCTTGCTAGGTCAGTGTTTGGCCCTGGCCTTCTTTGTCTGAGCCTTGGAGTTTCTAAGTCCGGTGCTGTGTCTAGGCTACTAGTTCTGTGGATGTCCCTGGCCATCCTAGTCCCATGCCTTAGCCTTGGCTTTGATAGTCACATCTTGAGCCCTGGTATTCCTAGGTTTGGATTTGAACCTTGGCATTTATAGTTGCATGTTGGGCCCTGGACTTACATGCTCCACGTTGGGCCTTGGACTTACAAGCTCCATGTTGGCCCTTGGACTTACAAGCTCCATGTTGGCCCTTGGACTTACAAGCTCCATGTTGGCCCTTGGACTTACAAGCTCCATGTTGGCCCTTGGACTTACAAGCTCCATGTTGGGCCTTGGACTTACAAGCTCCATGTTGGGCCTTGGACTTACAAGCTCCATGTTGGGCCTTGGACTTACAAGCTCCATGTTGGGTCTTGGACTAACAAGCTCAATGTTGGGCCCAGGTCTTGCTAGTTTAGAGTATAGTCCTGGCCTTCCAGTTCTGTGTCCTAGCCTTGACTTTCCTAGTTTGATGCTCTGGTCTTCATGTTTACAAGTTCGTGTTTGGGTCTCGACATTTCTTGTTCCGTGTTGGACCATATTTGTTTGACAAATGTATAACTAACCTGTGAGGTGCATGTGAGCAGGACAATTACAATCTTAAAGGAGCCACATCACACAACCCTGTTAACAAGCAACCAATTCTATAGTGGAGATATTGGATTGGCTGCTAGCTGTCTTTTGTAATTGCCCTGCTCACAAGCACCTCCCAGGATAGTTATAAATTGGTCTAAGCAGCTGGCACCTTTAGCTTTCTAGTTCAGGGACTGAGCCTTGGCTTTCATAGTTCTATATTGGACTCAGGACTTGCTCGTTCAGTGTATGGCCCTGGTCTTCCTAGTTCTGTGTCTGAGCGCTGGTGTTCCTAGTTTCTAGTTTTATGTTCCTAGCTCCTAGTTCAGTGTTTGGTCCTGGCCTTCCTAGTTCCTGGCCTCCTTAGTTCCAGGTTTGCCCTTGGCCTTCCAAGTTCTGTGTTGGGCCCAGGTCCTCCTAGCTCTGTGTTTGGGCCTTGACCTTCTTAGTTCTTTGTTGGACCCTGGCCTTTCTAGCTCCAGGTTGAAACCTTGTTTACCCAACACTTTTCTTTGGGTCTTGGCTTTGCTAGATCTTTGCTTTGGGGCCAGGTCTTCCTAGTTCCATGTTTGGGCCTTGCCTTTCCTAGTTCTTGTTGGACCCTGGTCTTTCTAGTTGCATGTTGAGCTCTTGTTTTCATAACACTCTTGTTTGTGTCTTAACTTTGCTAGATCTGTGTTGGACCTGGGCGTTTCTAGTTCCATATTTTGTCATTGGCTTTCTAGTTGCATTCCTGTCTCCTGTTATCAGTAAATTTTATGTCTGGTCCTTTCTTCCCTATCCTGCCTCTGCCATCTGCTTGGTGCCTTATCTCTTGTTGCCTTCTATTCACAATTCTTAGGTCTGTAGCCTGTGTGGGCCAAGGTCCTCCTAGCTCCGTGTTTGGGCCTTGACCTTCTTAGTTGGACCCTGGCCTTTCTAGTTCCAGGTTGAACCCTTGTTTAACCAACACTCTCCTTTAGGTCTTGGCTTTGCTAGATCTTTGTGCTGGGCCCAGGTCTTCCTAGTTCCATGTTTGGGCCTTGCCTTTCCTAGTTCTTGTTGGACCCTGGTCTTTCTAGTTGCATGTTGAGCTCTTGTTTTCATAACACTCTTGTTTGTGTCTTAACTTTGCTAGATCTGTGTTGGACCTGGGCGTTTCTAGTTCCATATTTTGTTTTGGCTTTCTAGTTGCATTCCTGTCTCCTGTTATCAGTAACTTTCATGTCTGCTCCTGTCTTCCCTATCCTGCCTCTGCCATCTGTTTGGTGCCTTATCATTTGTTGCCTTCTATTCACAATTCTCAGGCCTGCAGCCTGTGTGGCCCAAGGTCCTTCTAGCTCCATGTTTGGGTCGTGACCTTCTTAGTTCTTTGTTGGATCCTGGCCTTTCTAGTTCCAGGTTGAACCATTGTTTACCCAACACTCTTCTTTATGTCTTGGCTTTGCTAGATCTTTGTGTCGGGCCCAGGTCTTCCTAGTTCCATGTTTGGGCTTTGGCCTTCCTAGTTCCTAGCTAGACCCTGGTCTTTCTAGTTTTATGTTGAGCCTTTGTTCTCATAACACTCTTGTTTGTGCCTTGACTTTGCTAGATCTCTGTTGGGCCTGGGTGTTTCTGGTTTCATGTTTTGGCCTTGGCTTTCTAGTTGCATTCCTGTCTCCTGTTATCAGTAACTTTCATGTCTGCTCCTTTCTTTTCTATCCTGCCTCTGCCATCTGCTTGGTGCCTTATCTCTTGTTGCCTTCTATTCACAATTCTCAGGTATGCAGCCTGTGTGGGCCAAGGTCCTCCTAGCTCCATGTTTGGGCCATGACCTTCTTAGTTCTTTGTTGGACCCTGGCCTTTATAGTTCCAGGTTGAACCCTTGTTTACCCAACGCTCTTCTTTATGTCTTGGCTTTGCTAGATCTTTGTTTCGGGCCCAGGTCTTCCTAGTTCTATGTTTGGGCCTTGCCTTTCCTAGTTCCTTGTTGGACCCTGGTCTTTCTAGTTGCATGTTGAGCTCTTGTTTTCATAACACTCTTGTTTGTGTCTTGACGTTGCTAGATCTGTATTGGGCCTGGGCGTTTCTAGTTCCATATTTTGGCCTTGGCTTTCTAGTTGCATTCCTGTCTCCTGTTATCAGTAACTTTCATGTCTGCTCCTTTCTTCCCTATCCTGCCTCTGCCACCTGCTTGGTGGCTTATCTCTTGTTGCCTTCTATTCACAATTCTCAGGTCTGCAGCCTGTGTGGGCCAAGGTCCTCTTAGCTCCATGTTTGGGCCGTGACCTTCTTAGTTCTTTGTTGGACCCTGGCCTTTCAAGTTCCAGGTTGAACCCTTGTTTAACCAACACTCTTCTTTAGGTCTTGGCTTTGCTAGATCTTTGTGCTGGGCCCAGGTCTTCCTGGTACCATGTTTGGGCCTTAGACTTCCTACTTTCATGTTGGACCCTGGTCTTTCTAGTTGCATGTCGAGCCCTTGTTTTCATAACACTCTTGTTTGTGTCTTGACTTTGTTAGACCTGTGTTGGGCCTGGGCATTTCTAAATCCATGATTGGGCCGTGACCTCCTTAGTTCTTTGTTGGACCCTGGCCTTTATAGTTCCAGGTTGAACCCTTGTTTACCCAACACTTTTCTTTATGTCTCGGCTTTGCTAGATCTTTGTGTTGGGCCCAGGTCTTCCTAGTTTCATGTTTGAGCCTTAACCTTCCTAGTTTCTTGCTGGACCCTGGTCTTTCTAGTTGAGCCATTGTTTTCATAACACTCTTGTGTGTCTCTTGAAGTTGCTAGACCTGTTTTAGGCCTGGACAATTCTAGTTCCATGTTTTGGCCTTGGCTTTCTAGAGTTCCTTGTTGCATTCCTGTCTCCTGCTATCAGTAACTTTCATGTCTGCTTCTTTCTTCCCTATTCCTGCCTCTGCCATCTGCTTGGTGCCTTATCTCTTGTTGCCTTCTATTCACAATTCTCAGGTCTGCAGCCTGTGTGGGCCAAGGTCCTCCTAGCTCCATGTTTGGGCCGTGACCTTCTTAGTTCTTTGCTGGACCCTGGCCTTTCTAGTTCCAGGTTGAACCCTTGTTTACCCAACACTCTTCTTTATGTCTTGGCTTTGCTAGACCTTTGTGTTGGGCCCAGGTTTTCCTAGTTCCATGTTTAAAAATTGACCTTCCTAGTTCCTTGCTGGACCCTGGTCTTTCTAGTTGAGCCCTTGTTTTCATAACACTCTTGTGTGTGTCTTGACTTTGCTAGACCTGTTTTGGGCCTGGACACTTCTAGTTCCATGTTTTGGCCTTGGCTTTCTAGGGTTCCTTGTTGCATTCCTGTCTCCTGTAATCAGTAACTTTCATGTCTGCTCCTGTCTTCCCTATCCTGCCTCTGCCATCTGTTTGGTGCCTTATCTCTTGTTGCCTTCTATCCACTATTGTTAGGTCTGCAGCCACCAGATGACTGCTTGGGGTCTGTGCATTCCCTCCACCTGGGGCTAGACTTTAGAAGTAGGTGGTTAATGGGCATATGGGCCACCATAGGCCAGCAAGCCACTGTGGTGGTGCAGACAGGTTATCTCATTGTTTCTTTTATCAATTGCTGTCAGTACTTTGTATTCCCAGTGGGCAGTTCCTAGTCTGGACTCCTCAGCAATCGACCCAAATACCTTTTCTCTGTGTCTGTCTTGGCTTCAGCTTCCCCACATGCTGGTTAATCACCTTCTCTGTGTGCTCTGGCTGTCAGTATAGCTGCGCATCCCCAGCATACCTTTAGTTGCGCTGTCTCCTTTTATGGTCATGTTTTGCAGGTCAGCTTCCCAACAGGTATTGCTGGTGTTAAGGTGGTGGGCTGACTCTGGCCTCCTGTCCTGATTGGGCAATGGCCCCATAAAACCGGGCTTCTCTCAGCATGCATTGCCCCTTATAGCTTTTTGCTGGATGTTATAGTACCACTGTTAGCTGGATTCTGTTTACCTGGTGCTGACTTTCACTTTGTCTGACACTCCTCTGATCGCTGCCAGGACCGACACCTGCCTGACCTCGAGCTTGTCTACCCATCTGTACCATGATCCCTCTGACAACCAGGCTTGACCCCTGGCTTGACCCTTGACCGTTGAACCCCCAAATTGGAAGTACTGTCATTCCCGTGTATGAAAAGCAAAGCGAATGGTCCGCACTCCTCTTCTCATAAAACTTCACTCTTAATTATGCGTTTAAAATCATCTCCACAGTGTATCAAAAGCCAATAAAATCAGTAGTAATCAAAGTCCTGGAAAGTCATATATACAGTATAGGCGACTTACGCGTTTCAGACTCCTATCTCCAGTCCTTAATCATAGTTCCCGTGTATGACCTCAGCCAACCTGACTTCTGCCCAGCCTGGTCCCTGGTTCATCTGCCTTCACCCTGTAAGTCCACATCCTTTGTGCTATCTAAGTCCTGGGGGCAACCATGTCCGGTGAGGCGTATCCAGCATCCCGGCAAACGAAGGCTTGTCTATAGGCAGAAGCAGCAGCGGAGACTGAGGGATTTGCGGACTCACCTGAAGGCGGGTGTCCCACGGGGCCTGATATTACTCACCTGAAGGTGGGTGTCCCACAGAGCCTGACAGTGTCTGTCTAGACTGCAATCCTGTTGCCAAACAATATTTATCGCTCTGGGCCATGGAATCTAATGTACAAAAAGGAGTCCAAGCCTTGTAGCAGGGCGACTGCGGCAGCGAGTGCTCCTCTCGCAATTTCCATGCAGTAGATACAAAAGCCAGCCAGCGTTTGCAATAAAATTCCAATCTTTATTGATCGTTAAAATTCAACCAAAGTACAGGTAATCCCAATAAAAAAATGGGCTGGAGAATCCTCTGTCTACGCGTTTCAGACTCGGGGGTCCTTAATCATGACATGAGGTCTCCAAACCCCTATACTGTTTATATATACAAAACCCCGCCCCTCCTCTCATTTCCCAGTCACATTTTTAAATCGATATGAAGTAGGCTTTGATTGTGTTTTATTTCTACACTGCTTGATGTTATTATGGAATTTGATAGATGCCGATGAGGATAACAGATATACCTACATATGTCATTGTTTATCAGCTGTTGTGGGGGTATATGGGGCGGGGTTTTGTATATATAAACAGTATAGGGGTTTGGAGACCTCATGTCATGATTAAGGACCCCCGAGCCTGAAACGCGTAGACAGAGGATCCTCCAGCCCTTTTTTTTATTAGGATTACCTGCACTTTGATTGAATTTTAACGATAGATCAATAAAGATTGGAATTTTATTGCAAATGCTGGTCGGCTTTTGTATCTACTCCATTGGCTGGGATCTGCCTTGGCTTTCAATGGCCCTTTTCCAAGACCCGGAGAATCCCATGGCAGTGGCACGCCCCCCTTGAACATAGCAGACAGATCAGCGATGAGGTTGAGCATTTACCCATATTTCGATAATGTGAGTTTTTGATCCACAGTTCTTCTTGAGCAGCATTTTCTGTATATATAAACAGTATAGGGTTTGGAGACCTCATGTTATGATTAAGGACCCCCGAGTCTGAAACGCATAGACAGAGGATCCTCCAGCATATTTTTAATTGGGCTTACCTGTACTTTGATTGAATTTTAACGATAGATCAATAAAGATTGGAATTTTATTGCAAATGCTGGTCGGCTTTTGTATCTACTCCATTGGCTGGGATCTGCCTTGGCTTTCCAAGACCCGGAGAATCCCATGGCAGTGGCACGCCCCCCTTGAACATAGCAGACAGATCAGCGATGAGGTTGAGCACTTACCCGTATTTTGATAATTCGAGTTTTTGATCCACAGTTCTTCTTGAGCAGCATTTTCTGAAACGATGAATAAAACAAATTGATTAGTGTTTTAGGTAAGAGGACCTCACTGCTTCAGTTAGCAGGAACGTGCACGAAGCTTGATTCTGCCTTAAAGCGGACCAAGACCTATATTATTAACTAGCATCCTTTGAATTGCTCCCCCCATGAAAAGCGCCTTTTAATGCTCCTGCTTTACTCTAATCCCTTGGCCCTTGTTTTAGCTGTAAAGCTCCGCCTCCTCCGTCCGTTGCCATTGTTGTGTGTGGCAATGATGTCATAGCCACACCAATGCAATGACTGATAGTCTGCCATCTTACAGAGAGGGACAGTAAAATAATCAGGACTATTCGAAAAACAAAATTATCCATTTCTAGCTCTACACCCTAAGAAAGGAATATCAGCAGGGGCTATGGCCAAACGTATTTCACAAGCTCGGTGGGTTTAGGTCCGCTTTAAATTACAAAAAAAAATTAAAGGGGTGGGAAGCTGAATGTTACAAGTGAAAATTGCCAACAGCCAGATTATCAGTGGTGCAATGGAGCATCTGCTCTGGGGCAGCAGCATAATCACCCAGGGATGAACCCCACGTGTTTTGCAATGTCAGACCGGTAGATCACATGATCATTGGGAGAGCGGCGCGGAGTGAGGAAACCGCGGCTTTGACTCTTTTAAATTCTAGGTTCCATGCAGCGTTTAACGCGTGGGGCATCCCAAATCGGAGTGCACACTTCGTGTGACATGCCGGACAGAGCCTGCCATGTAACCGTTGTGCCAAGCTGCTGTGTCATTCGGTGCCCGGCATACTTCACGCTCGGCCTCAGAAGGCGGATTTTATCGGCGCGCTCGGATGTGGTCAGATTTTTAATTCACTTCTCTGAATCCACAATGCCGGATGAATATGGAAATGCTGGAAAAAGAGAGGAGAGAATTTTGGCGCTGGATGAATACTGTCACTGGCTGTTCAGAAAGGTCTTTGCCGGATTAAGGGAGCAGTTTGGAAAGTACACAGTGATGGGGGGTTGGACAGTGCAAAGTGATGGGGGTTGGACAGTACACAGTGATGGGGGGGTTGGACAGTACACAGTGATGGGGGGTTGGACAGTACACAGTGATGGGGGGTTGGACAGTAAACAGTGATGGGGGGTTGGACGGTACACAGTGATGGGGGGTTGGACGGTACACAGTGATGGGGGGTTGGACAGTGCACAGTGATGGGGGGTTGGACGGTACACAGTGATGGGGGGTTGGACGGTACACAGTGATGGGGGGTTGGACAGTACACAGTGATGGGGGGTTGGACGGTACACAGTGATGGGGGGTTGGACAGTAAACAGTGATGGGGGGTTGGACGGTACACAGTGATGGGGGGTTGGACGGTACACAGTGATGGGGGGTTGGACAGTGCACAGTGATGGGGGGTTGGACGGTACACAGTGATGGGGGGTTGGACGGTACACAGTGATGGGGGGTTGGACAGTACACAGTGATGGGGGGTTGGATGGTACACAGTGATGGGGGGTTGGACGGTACACAGTGATGGGGGGTTGGACGGTACACAGTGATGGGGGGTTGGACAGTAAACAGTGATGGGGGGTTGGACGGTACACAGTGATGGGGGGTTGGACGGTACACAGTGATGGGGGGTTGGACGGTACACAGTGATGGGGGGTTGGACAGTGCACAGTGATGGGGGGTTGGACGGTACACAGTGATGGGGGGTTGGACGGTACACAGTGATGGGGGGTTGGACGGTACACAGTGATGGGGGGTTGGACAGTAAACAGTGATGGGGGGTTGGACGGTACACAGTGATGGGGGGTTGGACGGTACACAGTGATGGGGGGTTGGACAGTGCACAGTGATGGGGGGTTGGACGGTACACAGTGATGGGGGGTTGGACGGTACACAGTGATGGGGGGTTGGACGGTACACAGTGATGGGGGGTTGGACGGTACACAGTGATGGGGGGTTGGACAGTGCACAGTGATGGGGGGTTGGACGGTACACAGTGATGGGGGGTTGGACGGTACACAGTGATGGGGGGTTGGACAGTACACAGTGATGGGGGGTTGGACAGTAAACAGTGATGGGGGGGTTGGACAGTACACAGTGATGGGGGGGGTTGGACAGTACACAGTGATGGGGGGTTGGACAGTACACAGTGATGGGGGGTTGGACAGTAAACAGTGATGGGGGGGTTGGACAGTACACAGTGATGGGGGGTTGGACAGTACACAGTGATGGGGGGTTGGACAGTACACAGTGATGGGGGGGTTGAACAGTAAACAGTGATGGGGGGTTGGACAGTACACAGTGATGGGGGGGTTGAACAGTAAACAGTGATGGGGGGTTGGACGGTGCACAGTGATGGGGAGGTTGAACAGTACACAGTGATGGGGGGTTGGACAGTACACAGTGATGGGGGGGGTTGGACAGTACACAGTGATGGGGGGTTGGACAGTACACAGTGATGGGGGGTTGTACAGTACACAGTGATGGGGGGTTGAACAGTAAACAGTGATGGGGGGTTGGACGGTGCACAGTGATGGGCGGTTGGACGGTACACAGTGATGGGGAGGTTGAACAGTACACAGTGATGGGGGGTTGGACAGTACACAGTGATGGGGGGTTGAACAGTAAACAGTGATGGGGGGTTGGACAGTGCACAGTGATGGGGGGTTGGACAGTGCACAGTGATGGGGGGTTGAACAGTACACAGTGATGGGGGGTTGGACAGTACACAGTGATGGGGGGTTGGACAGTACACAGTGATGGGGGGTTGAACAGTACACAGTGATGGGGGGTTGGACGGTGCACAGTGATGGGGAGGTTGGACAGTACACAGTGACAGGGGGGGGGTTGGGCAGTGCACAGTGATGGGGGGTTGGACAGTGATGAGGGATAGGACAGTGCACAGTGATGGGGGGTTGGACAGTGCACAGTGATGGGGGGTTGGACGGTGCACAGTGATGAGGGATGGACAGTACACAGTGATGGGGGGGTTGGACGGTGCACAGTGATGGGGGGTTGGACAGTGCACAGTGATGGGGGGTTGGACAGTGCACAGTGATGGGGGGTTGGACGGTGCACAGTGATGAGGGATGGACAGTACACAGTGATGGGGGGGTTGGACGGTGCACAGTGATGGGGGGTTGGACAGTGCACAGTGATGGGGGGTTGGATGGTGCACAGTGATGAGGGATGGACAGTACACAGTGATGGGGGGGTTGGACGGTGCACAGTGATGGGGGGTTGGACAGTGCACAGTGATGGGGGGTTGGACAGTGCACAGTGATGGGGGGTTGGACGGTGCACAGTGATGAGGGATGGACAGTACACAGTGATGGGGGGGTTGGACGGTGCACAGTGATGGGGGGTTGGACAGTGCACAGTGATGGGGGGTTGGACAGTGCACAGTGATGGGGGGTTGGACGGTGCACAGTGATGGGGGTTGGACAGTGCACAGTGATGGGGGGGTT
Organism: Gastrophryne carolinensis; assembly: GCA_027917425.1. Lineage (NCBI taxonomy): Eukaryota > Metazoa > Chordata > Amphibia > Anura > Microhylidae > Gastrophryne > Gastrophryne carolinensis. The sequence continues at coordinate 476,234,853 of CM051237.1, read as the reverse complement.
GGACAGTGCACAGTGATGTGGGGTTGGACAGTGCACAGTGATGGGGGGGTTGGACAGTACACAGTGATGGGGGGTTGGACGGTGCACAGTGATGGGGGGGTTGGACAGTACACAGTGATGGGAGGTTGGACAGTGCACAGTGATGGGGGGTTGGACAGTGCACAGTGATGGGGGGTTGGACAGTGCACAGTGATGGGGGGTTGGACAGTGCACAGTGATGGGGGGTTGGACAGTGCACAGTGATGGGGGGTTGGACAGTGCACAGTGATGGGAGGTTGGACAGTGCACAGTGATGGGGGGTTGAACAGTGCACAGTGATGGGGGGTTGGACAGTGCACAGTGATGGAGGTTGGACAGTACATAGTGATGGGGGGGTTGGACAGTACACAGTGATGGGGGGTGGACGGTACACAGTGATGGGGGGTTGGACGGTACACAGTGATGGGGGGTTGGACGGTGCACAGTGATGGGGGGTTGGACGGTGCACAGTGATGGGGGTTGGACGGTACACAGTGATGGGGGGTTGGACAGTACACAGTGATGGGAGGTTGGACAGTGCACAGTGATGTGGGGTTGGACAGTGCACAGTGATGGGGGTTGGACAGTGCACAGTGATGGGGGGTTGGACAGTGCACAGTGATGGGGGGTTGGACAGTGCACAGTGATGGGGGGTTGGACAGTGCACAGTGATGGGGGGTTGGACAGTGCACAGTGATGGGGGGTTGGACAGTACACAGTGATGGGAGGTTGGACAGTGCACAGTGATGGGGGGTTGGACAGTGCACAGTGATGGGGGGTTGGACAGTGCACAGTGATGGGGGGTTGGACAGTGCACAGTGATGGGGGTTGGACAGTGCACAGTGATGGGGGGTTGGACAGTGCACAGTGATGGGGGGTTGGACAGTGCACAGTGATGGGGGGTTGGACAGTGCACAGTGATGGGGGGTTGGACAGTGCACAGTGATGGAGGTTGGACAGTACATAGTGATGGGGGGGTTGGACAGTACACAGTGATGGGGGGTTGGACGGTGCACAGTGATGGGGGTTGGACGGTACACAGTGATGGGGGGTTGGACGGTACACAGTGATGGGGGGTTGGACAGTACACAGTGATGGGGGGTTGGACAGTACACAGTGATGGGGGGGTTGGACAGTACACAGTGATGGGGGGGTTGGACAGTACACAGTGATGGGGGGGTTGGACAGTAAACAGTGATGGGGGGTGGACAGTACACAGTGATGGGGGGGTTGGACAGTACACAGTGATGGGGGGGTTGGACAGTACACAGTGATAGGGGGTTGGACAGTAAACAGTGATGGGGGGTTGGACAGTACACAGTGATGGGGGTTGGACAGTACACAGTGATGAGGGATGGACAGTACACAGTGATGGGGAGGTTGGACAGTACACAGTGACGGGGGGGTTGGGCAGTGCACAGTGATGGGGGGTTGGACGGTGCACAGTGATGGGGGGTTGGACGGTGCACAGTGATGGGGGTTGGACAGTGCACAGTGATGGGGGTTGGACAGTGCACAGTGATGGGGGGTTGGACAGTAAACAGTGATGGGGGGATGGACAGTGCACAGTGATGGGGGGTTGGTCAGTGCACAGTGATGGGGGGATGGACAGTGCACAGTGATGGGGGGTTGGACAGTGCAAAGTGATGGGGGGGTTGGACAGTACACAGTGATGGGGGGGTTGGACGGTGCACAGTGATGGGGGTTGGACAGTACACAGTGATGGGGGGTGGACAGTACACAGTGATGGGGGGGTTGGACAGTACCCAGTGATGGGGGGGTTGGACAGTACACAGTGATGGGGGGGTTGGACAGTGCACAGTGATGGGGGGGTTGGACAGTGCACAGTGATGGGGGGATTGGACAGTGCACAGTGATGGGGGGGTTGGACAGTGCACAGTGATGGGGGGGTTGGACAGTGCACAGTGATGGGGGGTTGGACAGTGCACAGTGATGGGGGGGTTGGACAGTGCACAGTGATGGGGGGGTTGGACAGTGCACAGTGATGGGGGGGTTGGACGGTGCACAGTGATGGGGATTGGACAGTGCACAGTGATGGGGGGGTTGGACAGTGCACAGTGATGGGGGGGTTGGACGCTGCACAGTGATGGGGGGGTTGGACGGTGCACAGTGATGGGGATTGGACAGTGCACAGTGATGGGGGATTGGACGGTGCACAGTGATGGTGGGTTGGACAGTGCACAGTGATGGGGGATTGGACAGTGCACAGTGATGGGGGATTGGACAGTGCACAGTGATGGGGGGTTGGACAGTGCACAGTGATGGGGGGTTGGACAGTGCACAGTGATGGGGGATTGGACAGTGCACAGTAATGGGGGATTGGACGGTGCACAGTGATGGGGGGGTTGGACGGTGCACAGTGATGGGGGGGTTGGACGCTGCACAGTGATGGGGGGGTTGGACGGTGCACAGTGATGGGGATTGGACAGTGCACAGTGATGGGGGGGTTGGACGGTGCACAGTGATGGGGGGTTGGACGGTGCACAGTGATGGGGGGTTGGACAGTGCACAGTGATGGGGGATTGGACGGTGCACAGTGATGGGGGATTGGACGGTGCACAGTGATGGGGGGGTTGGACAGTGCACAGTGATGGGGGGGTTGGACGGTGCACAGTGATGGGGATTGGACAGTGCACAGTGATGGGGGGTTGGACAGTGCACAGTGATGGGGGGTTGGACGGTGCACAGTGATGGGGGGGTTGGACGGTGCACAGTGATGGGGATTGGACAGTGCACAGTGATGGGGGGGTTGGACAGTGCACAGTGATGGGGGGGTTGGACGGTGCACAGTGATGGGGATTGGACAGTGCACAGTGATGGGGGGGTTGGACAGTGCACAGTGATGGGGGGTTGGACAGTGCACAGTGATGGGGGGTTGGACAGTGCACAGTGATGGGGGGTTGGACAGTGCACAGTGATGGGGGGGTTGGACGGTGCACAGTGATGGGGGGGTTGGACGGTTCACAGTGATGGGGGATTGGACAGTGCACAGTGATGGGGATTGGACGGTGCACAGTGATGGGGGGGTTGGACGGTGCACAGTGATGGGGGGGTTGGACGGTTCACAGTGATGGGGGGGTTGGACAGTGCACAGTGATGGGGGGGTTGGACGGTGCACAGTGATGGGGGGGTTGGACGGTGCAAAGTGATGGGGGGTTGGACAGTACACAGTGATGGGGGGGTTGGACGGTGCACAGTCATGGGGGATTGGACAGTGCACAGTGATGGGGGGATTGGATGGTGCACAGTGATGGGGGGTTGGACAGTGCACAGTGATGGGGGGGTTGGACAGTGCACAGTGATGGGGGGTTGGACAATGCACAGTGATGGGGGGGTTGGACAGTGCACAGTGATGGGGGGTTGGACAGTGCACAGTGATGGGGGGTTGGACAGTGCACAGTGATGGGGGGGTTGGACAGTGCACAGTGATGGGGGGTTGGACAATGCACAGTGATGGGGGGGTTGGACAGTGCACAGTGATGGGGGGTTGGACAGTGCACAGTGATGGGGGGTTGGACAGTGCACAGTGATGGGGGGGTTGGACAGTGCACAGTGATGGGGGATTGGACAGTGCACAGTGATGGGGGATTGGACAGTGCACAGTGATGGGGGGGTTGGACGGTGCACAGTGATGGGGGGGTTGGACAGTACACAGTGATGGGGGGTTGGACGGTTCACAGTGATGGGGGATTGGACAGCGCACAGTGATGAGGGATTGGACAGTGCACAGTGATGGGGGGTTGGACAGTGCACAGTGATGGGGGGTTGGACAGTGCACAGTGATGGGGGGTTGGACAGTGCACAGTGATGGGGGATTGGACGGTGCACAGTGATGGGGGGTTGGACGGTTCACAGTGATGGGGGGTTGGACGGTGCACAGTGATGGGGGTTGGACAGTGCACAGTGATGAGGGATTGGACAGTGCACAGTGATGGGGGGTTGGACAGTGCACAGTGATGGGGGGGTTGGACGGTGCACAGTGATGGGGGGGTTGGACAGTGCACAGTGATGGGGGGGTTGGACGGTGCACAGTGATGGGGGGTTGGACGGTGCACAGTGATGGGGGGTTGGACGGTGCACAGTGATGGGGGGTTGGACGGTGCACAGTGATGGGGGGGTTGGACGGTGCACAGTGATGGGGGGGTTGGACAGTGCACAGTGATGGGGGGTTGGACAATGCACAGTGATGGGGGGTTGGACAGTGCACAGTGATGGGGGGTTGGACAGTGCACAGTGATGGGGGGGTTGGACGGTGCACAGTGATGGGGGGGTTGGATGGTGCACAGTGATGGGGGTTGGACGGTGCACAGTGATGGGGGGGTTGGACGGTGCACAGTGATGGGGGGGTTGGACGGTGCACAGTGATGGGGGGGTTGGACGGTGCACAGTGATGGGGGGGTTGGACGGTGCACAGTGATGGGGGGGTTGGACGGTGCACAGTGATGGGGGGGTTGGACAGTGCACAGTGATGGGGGGATTGGACAGTGCACAGTGATGGGGGGGTTGGACGGTGCACAGTCATGGGGGGGTTGGACAGTGCACAGTGATGGGGGGGTTGGACGGTGCACAGTGATGGGGGGGTTGGACGGTGCACAGTGATGGGGGGGTTGGACAGTGCACAGTGATGGGGGATTGGACGGTGCACAGTGATGGGGGGTTGGACGGTGCACAGTGATGGGGATTGGACAGTGCACAGTGATGGGGGGGTTGGACGGTGCACAGTGATGGGGATTGGACAGTGCACAGTGATGGGGGGGTTGGACAGTGCACAGTGATGGGGGGGTTGGACGGTGCACAGTGATGGGGATTGGACAGTGCACAGTGATGGGGGGGTTGGACGGTGCACAGTGATGGGGGGGTTGGACGGTTCACAGTGATGGGGGATTGGACAGTGCACAGTGATGGGGGGGTTGGACAGTGCACAGTGATGGGGGGGTTGGACAGTGCACAGTGATGGGGGGGTTGGACGGTGCACAGTGATGGGGATTGGACAGTGCACAGTGATGGGGGGGTTGGACGGTGCACAGTGATGGGGGGTTGGACGGTGCACAGTGATGGGGGGGTTGGACGGTGCACAGTGATGGGGGGGTTGGACGGTTCACAGTGATGGGGGATTGGACAGTGCACAGTGATGGGGATTGGACGGTGCACAGTGATGGGGGGGTTGGACGGTGCACAGTGATGGGGGGGTTGGACGGTTCACAGTGATGGGGGATTGGACGGTGCACAGTGATGGGGGGTTGGACGGTGCACAGTGATGGGGGTTGGACAGTGCACAGTGATGAGGGATTGGACAGTGCACAGTGATGGGGGGTTGGACAGTGCACAGTGATGGGGGGGTTGGACGGTGCACAGTGATGGGGGGGTTGGACAGTGCACAGTGATGGGGGGGTTGGACGGTGCACAGTGATGGGGGGTTGGACGGTGCACAGTGATGGGGGGTTGGACGGTGCACAGTGATGGGGGGGTTGGACGGTGCACAGTGATGGGGGGGTTGGACGGTGCACAGTGATGGGGGGGTTGGACAGTGCACAGTGATGGGGGGGTTGGACGGTGCACAGTGATGGGGGTTGGACAGTGCACAGTGATGGGGGGTTGGACGGTGCACAGTGATGGGGGGGTTGGACGGTGCACAGTGATGGGGGTTGGACGGTGCACAGTGATGGGGGGGTTGGACGGTGCACAGTGATGGGGGGGTTGGACGGTGCACAGTGATGGGGGGGTTGGACGGTGCACAGTGATGGGGGGGTTGGACGGTGCACAGTGATGGGGGGGTTGGACGGTGCACAGTGATGGGGGGGTTGGACAGTGCACAGTGATGGGGGGATTGGACAGTGCACAGTGATGGGGGGGTTGGACGGTGCACAGTCATGGGGGGGTTGGACAGTGCACAGTGATGGGGGGGTTGGACGGTGCACAGTGATGGGGGGGTTGGACGGTGCACAGTGATGGGGGGGTTGGACAGTGCACAGTGATGGGGGGGTTGGACGGTGCACAGTGATGGGGGGATTGGACAGTGCACAGTGATGGGGGATTGGACAGTGCACAGTGATGGGGGGGTTGGACGGTGCACAGTGATGGGGGGGTTGGACGGTGCACAGTGATGGGGGGGTTGGACGGTGCACAGTGATGGGGGGATTGGACAGTGCACAGTGATGGGGGGGTTGGACAGTGCACAGTGATGGGGGGGTTGGACGGTGCACAGTGATGGGGGGATTGGACAGTGCACAGTGATGGGGGATTGGACAGTGCACAGTGATGGGGGGGTTGGACGGTGCACAGTGATGGGGGGGTTGGACAGTACACAGTGATGGGGGGTTGGACGGTTCACAGTGATGGGGGATTGGACAGCGCACAGTGATGAGGGATTGGACAGTGCACAGTGATGGGGGGTTGGACAGTGCACAGTGATGGGGGGGTTGGACGGTGCACAGTGATGGGGGGTTGGACGGTGCACAGTGATTGGGGGTTGGACGGTGCACAGTGATGGGGGTTGGACAGTGCACAGTGATGAGGGATTGGACAGTGCACAGTGATGGGGGGTTGGACAGTGCACAGTGATGGGGGGGTTGGACGGTGCACAGTGATGGGGGGGTTGGACAGTGCACAGTGATGGGGGGGTTGGACGGTGCACAGTGATGGGGGGTTGGACGGTGCACAGTGATGGGGGGTTGGACGGTGCACAGTGATGGGGGGGGTTGGACGGTGCACAGTGATGGGGGGGTTGGACGGTGCACAGTGATGGGGGGTTGGACGGTGCACAGTGATGGGGGGGTTGGACGGTGCACAGTGATGGGGGGGTTGGACAGTGCACAGTGATGGGGGGGTTGGACGGTGCACAGTGATGGGGGGTTGGACAGTGCAGAGTGATGGGGGGTTGGACAGTGCAGAGTGATGGGGGGGTTGGACGGTGCACAGTGATGGGGGGGTTGGATGGTGCACAGTGATGGGGGTTGGACGGTGCACAGTGATGGGGGGGTTGGACGGTGCACAGTGATGGGGGGGTTGGACGGTGCACAGTGATGGGGGGGTTGGACGGTGCACAGTGATGGGGGGGTTGGATGGTGCACAGTGATGGGGGTTGGACGGTGCACAGTGATGGGGGGGTTGGACGGTGCACAGTGATGGGGGGTTGGACGGTGCACAGTGATGGGGGGTTGGACGGTGCACAGTGATGGGGGGTTGGACGGTGCACACTGATGGGGGGGTTGGACAGTGCACAGTGATGGGGGGGTTGGACGGTGCACAGTGATGGGGGGGTTGGACGGTGCACAGTGATGGGGGTTGGACAGTGCACAGTGATGGGGGGGTTGGACGGTGCACAGTGATGGGGGGTTGGACGGTGCACAGTGATGGGGGGTTGGACGGTGCACAGTGATGGGGGGTTGGACGGTGCACACTGATGGGGGGGTTGGACAGTGCACAGTGATGGGGGGGTTTGGCGGTGCACAGTGATGGGGGGGTTGGACAGTGCACAGTGATGGGGGGTTGGACGGTGCACAGTGATGGGGGGGTTGGACGGTGCACAGTGATGGGGGGGTTGGACGGTGCACAGTGATGGGGGGGTTGGACAGTGCACAGTGATGGGGGGTTGGACGGTGCACAGTGATGGGGGGGTTGGACAGTGCACAGTGATGGGGATTGGACGGTGCACAGTGATGGGGGGTTGGACGGTGCACAGTGATGGGGGGGGTTGGACGGTGCACAGTGATGGGGGGGTTGGACGGTGCACAGTGATGGGGGGGTTGGACGGTGCACAGTGATGGGGGGTTGGACGGTGCACAGTGATGGGGGGGTTGGACGGTGCACAGTGATGGGGGGGTTGGACAGTGCACAGTGATGGGGGGTTGGACAGTGCACAGTGATGGGGGGGTTGGACGGTGCACAGTGATGGGGGGGTTGGACGGTGCACAGTGATGGGGGGGTTGGACGGTGCACAGTGATGGGGGGGGTTGGACGGTGCACAGTGATGGGGATTGGACAGTGCACAGTGATGGGGGGTTGGACGGTGCACAGTGATGGGGGGGTTGGACGGTGCACAGTGATGGGGGGGTTGGACGGTGCACAGTGATGGGGATTGGACAGTGCACAGTGATGGGGGGGTTGGACGGTGCACAGTGATGGGGGTTGGACAGTGCACAGTGATGGGGGGGTTGGACAGTGCACAGTGATGGGGGGGTTGGACGGTGCACAGTGATGGGGGGGTTGGACGGTGCACAGTGATGGGGGGGTTGGACAGTGCACAGTGATGGGGGGTTGGACGGTGCACAGTGATGGGGATTGGACGGTGCACAGTGATGGGGGGTTGGACGGTGCACAGTGATGGGGGGGTTGGACGGTGCACAGTGATGGGGGGGTTGGACGGTGCACAGTGATGGGGATTGGACAGTGCACAGTGATGGGGGGGTTGGACGGTGCACAGTGATGGGGGTTGGACAGTGCACAGTGATGGGGGGGTTGGACAGTGCACAGTGATGGGGGGGTTGGACGGTGCACAGTGATGGGGGGGTTGGACGGTGCACAGTGATGGGGGGGTTGGACAGTGCACAGTGATGGGGGGGTTGGACGGTGCACAGTGATGGGGATTGGACGGTGCACAGTGATGGGGGGGTTGGACGGTGCACAGTGATGGGGGGGTTGGACAGTGCACAGTGATGGGGGGGTTGGACGGTGCACAGTGATGGGGATTGGACGGTGCACAGTGATGGGGGGGTTGGACGGTGCACAGTGATGGGGGGGTTGGACGGTGCACAGTGATGGGGGGTTGGACGGTGCACAGTGATGGGGGGGTTGGACGGTGCACAGTGATGGGGATTGGACAGTGCACAGTGATGGGGGGGTTGGACGGTGCACAGTGATGGGGTTGGACAGTGCACAGTGATGGGGGGGTTGGACGGTGCACAGTGATGGGGGGGTTGGACAGTGCACAGTGATGGGGGGGTTGGACGGTGCACAGTGATGGGGGGTTGGACAGTGCACAGTGATGGGGGGTTGGACAGTGCACAGTGATGGGGGGTTGGACAGTGCACAGTGATGGGGGGTTGGACAGTGCACAGTGATGGGGGGTTGGACAGAGCACAGTGATGGGGGGTTGGACAGTGCACAGTGATGGGGGGTTGGACAGTGCACAGTGATGGGGGGGTTGGACAGTGCACAGTGATGGGGGATTGGACGGTGCACAGTGATGGGGGGGTTGGACAGTGCACAGTGATGGGGGATTGGACGGTGCACAGTGATGGGGGGGGTTGGACGGTGCACAGTGATGGGGGGGTTGGACAGTGCACAGTGATGGGGGGATTGGACGGTGCACAGTCATGGGGGGGTTGGACGGTGCACAGTGATGGGGGGGTTGGACGGTGCACAGTGATGGGGGGTTGGACAGTGCACAGTGATGGGGGGGTTGGACAGAGCACAGTGATGGGGGGTTGGACAGTGCACAGTGATGGGGGGGTTGGACGGTGCACAGTGATGGGGGGGTTGGACAGAGCACAGTGATGGGGGGGTTGGACAGTGCACAGTGATGGGGGGTTGGACAGTGCACAGTGATGGGGGGGTTGGACAGTGCACAGTGATGGGGGGGTTGGACAGTGCACAGTGATGGGGGGGTTGGACAGTGCACAGTGATGGGGGGATTGGACAGTGCACAGTGATGGGGGGGTTTGACAGTGCACAGTGATGGGGGGGTTGGACAGTGCACAGTGATGGGGGGGTTGGACGGTGCACAGTGATGGGGGGGTTGGACAGTGCACAGTGATGGGGGTTGGACAGTGCACAGTGATGGGGGTTGGACAGTGCACAGTGATGGGGGGGTTGGACAGTGCACAGTGATGGGGGGGTTGGACAGTGCACAGTGATTGGGGGGTTGGACAGTGCACAGTGATGGGGGGGTTGGACGGTGCACAGTGATGGGGCAGTCATCTTGCCACACACCTGCTTACACATGACAATTAGGGGAGGAGCTGTGGCAGCAGCAATTCACACCAAATTAAAATAGATCTATGCCTCAGAAACAAGGAGAAGCTTGCCTGTCATTTATCACTCACTCAAGCACTGAATAAACAGCTAATGCAGCAAATGAAATGTGTGTGAGGGAAGCTGTTACAATATATCTCCATGGCAGCAGCGGCTGCAAAAGCACTCAGTCAGGAGATACAATGAATACAATGCATTTTATTCAATGATGAGCCATTACAGCTGAAGGCTCGCTACTGGACTAGACATGAGGTAATTGCACAGGGCTATGCAGAAATTTTGATGGAGAGACTCGGTTTTTCAGAATCAGCTCCTTCATGTGTGTGGCAAGATGGCCGCGCCGTCGCACACTCCAAAGGCCGGCCCTGTCAATGGGGCCCCCGGCAGCTGCCCCGCCTTGCCAGGTGCTGACGCCGGCCCTGCCTGGGAGGAGGCAACGTTTAAACCGAGGGCTGTAACTGCATCTGCCCTGTGCATACAGTGGGGCAATGTTTAAAGTACAAGCAGGTGTAAAATGACCCAATGGGGCCTCTGGAATAGGGGAGTTCCCTGGTGGGCACAAGGGCGATGCTCAGCAGGCTAAATAGTTACCCCGATAGGAAAGCAGGGGAATTGTTGCAGTTTTGAGTTGGGCTTTATCATTCCTCGTAGTAAACGCCGCAAGTGGTTTGCCATAAGGACCTCAAGTCTGCAAGGCTCCATCCGGAAGTGGTTCGGGAAAAGTTAAAGGGGGAAGTACTTTTGGATGGAATGTCGGGCCCCTTTGATAAAGATGACATTGGCAGGGGGTTCACACAGTGGGACATCCTATATCAGATAGGGATGGTAAAAATCGCAGGATTCGGTCCATTTTAAAGTGGACCAGAACCCAGGATTTTGACTATCCTGGGTTTTGTCCCTTTCCCCCCCGGGACTCCCCGATCGGGGATGCCCCGCTGTGTGAAACCCCCCAGATCGCAAAGCGCAACTCACCTCTTCCAGGTCCTACGGCGCATGCGCGGCCGCTCGTCCAATCAGCGCGCTCTGAGCCGCTGACGTCACATCGCCTAAGGCCAGTGGCACAGAGCGCGCTGGCGGCTGCATCACTCGCTTCCCTCTAACAGGAAGCGTGTTTGCGCCGGCCATTCACAAATGCCTGGCGTGGGCACATGTCCTGATAAAAGGGATAGCGGGGATGCGGCCACAGCTTGTGCATGCGCCGTTGGACAGGGAAAGAGGGTGAGTTTCTGGGTGACCTGGGGGTATAACACAGCGGGGAATCCCAATTCTGGATGCCCCAGGGGAGGGAATTCAGCGGCCCTGAAATCTGATGAACTCTCCGAAACGGGATGCCCGCTGTGTGAACCCCTACCCCCCCCCCCCCCCGCCCCGGGCCACAGCAGAACTCACCTGCTTCCTGGCGTTCCCCCGTTAGCCGCATCTCCACATCTTCAGGTTGTAAGCGCACTTCTGCCCCCAGCCATTCCAATAGGTTCGGGACGTGAGCGCGCACACTGCTGGGGGTGCGACTGATGTGCTCCCGGTTGCTAAAGCCCTGCATGTAAACAGAGCCAATAGCCGAGCATTACATTGCTGTGTGAAACCCTCCAGATCGCTGATGCCAACTTACCTATCTCTGGTCCTACGGCGCATGCGCGTCCTCTCGTCCAATCAGCGTGCTCGGAGCCGCTGATGTCGCGTCGTCTAAGACTTTGTCTAAGGCCAGTGGCTCCGAGCACACTGGCGGCCGCATCACCCGCTTCCCTCTAACAAGAAGCGTGCCCGCGCCGGCCATTCACAAATGCCTGGCACGCACCCTGCTAGAGGCATAGCGGGGATGCGGCTCACGCATGCGCCGTTGGACAGGTAAACAAGGTAAGTGTATGGGGCGACCTGGGGGGTTTCACACATCAAAATCGGGATGCCCCTCGGGAGGAGGCAATCTTATAGATTCCCGGGCCGATCGGCATGGGTTTTGGTCCATTTTAAAGTAAAAATAGAATGCATCCTAGGGGGCACCTTGATTAGGGATGCCCCACAGTCCAAAACCTTATGGATCCCCCACAGTCAGAATCACATAGTCATATAATTTCGGGATCCTACGCTGTTCAAATGCAACATCCGATGGGCTTCCCTCTGCAGCGGTGTCCCTGCTCTGTGCCGGTCTGCCAAGGGGGCGCTCATAGTTGAGGGATGGGGATGCGGCAGTGAATCATGCAATTAGGTGATCATGTGGTGCATTGGGGCTTAATGACAAAGTAGATCTCAGACCATATTTCTTATTCGCATCCCCTAATCGGGCAGAGTGAGGGCGATAGTGTATATGGAGAGGCAGTCTACCCTTGCCATAGAGCAGCGGTACTCAACTGGCGGACCGGGGTCCAAATGCGGACCTCAACGCCAGATTTCTGGACCCCTGCCGTGACAGCCCTCCCTTCAGTTGCTTCTGTGTTGCTGTGCTCAGTGCTGCCCCCTTTACTTGATCGGCGATGTAGTGCTTAGTCTCCCTGTCAGTGTCAGGACTCCCTGGCACCTTGCATTGCAATATGAAGTACTGTATGGGCGGGAAGTGGTATTGCAAGGTACACACAAACTTTGTAGCTTGGTCTCTTTGCCCCATCCAATCCTGCAACCCCAGCTTTGCCCCATCCATCCCTGCCCCCCAGCTCTGCCCCATCCATCCCTGCCCCCCAGCTCTGCCCCATCCATCCCTGCCCCCAGCTTTGCCCCATCCATCCCTGCCCCCCCAGCTGTGCCCCATCCATCCCTGCCCCCCAGCTTTGCCCCATTCATCCCTGCCCCCCCAGCTTTGCCCCATCCATCCCTACCCCCAGCTCTGCCCCATCCATCCCTGCCCCCCCCGTTCTGCCCCATCCATCCCTGCCCCCCAGCTTTGCCCCATTCATCTCTGCCCCCCCAGCTTTGCCCCATCCATCCCTGCCCCCCAGCTTTGCCCCATCCATCCCTGCTCCCCCAGCTCTGCTCCATTCATCCCTGCCCCCCCAGCTCTGCTCCATCCATCCCTGTCCCCCCAGCTCTGCCCCATCCATCCCTGCCCCCCCAGCTTTGCCCCATCCATCCCTGCCCCCCCAGCTCTGCCCCAGCCATCCCTGCCTCCCAGCTTTGCCCCATCCATCCCTGCCCCCCCAGCTCTTCCCCAGCCATCCCTGCCCCCCCAGCTTTGCCCCATCCATCCCTGCCCCCCCCAGCTTTGCCCCATCCATCCCTGCCCCCAAGCTCTGCCCCATCCATCCCTGCCCCCAAGCTCTGCCCCATCCATCCCTGCCTCCCCAGCTTTGCCCCATCCATCCCTGCCCCCCCAGCTCTGCCCCAGCCATCCCTGCCTCCCAGCTTTGCCCCATCCATCCCTGCCCCCCCAGCTCTTCCCCAGCCATCCCTGCCCCCCCAGCTTTGCCCCATCCATCCCTGCCCCCCCCAGCTTTGCCCCATCCATCCCTGCCCCCAAGCTCTGCCCCATCCATCCCTGCCTCCCCAGCTCTGCCCCATCCATCTCTGTCCCCTCAGCTCTGCCCCATCCATCCCTGCCTCCCAGCTCTGCCCCATCCATCCCTGCTCCCAAGCTCTGCCCCATCCATCCCTGCCCCCCCAGCTTTGCCCCATCCATCTCTGCCCCCCCAGCTCTGCCCCCCCCAGCTCTGCCCCATCCATCCCTGCCCCCCAGCTTTGCCCCATTCATCCCTGCCCTCCCAGCTTTGCCCTATCCATCTCTGCCCCCCCAGCTTTGCCCCATCCATCCCTACCCCCAGCTCTGCCCCATTCTTCCCTGCCCTCCCAGCTTTGCCCCATCCATCCCTGCCCCCCCAGCTCTGCCCCATCCATCCCTGCCCCCCCCAGCTCTGCCCCATCCATCCCTGCCCCCCCCAGCTCTGCCCCATCCATCCCTGCCCCCCAGCTTTGCCCCATTCATCCCTGCCCCCCCAGCTCTGCCCCATCCATCCCTGCCCCCCAGCTTTGCCCCATTCATCCCTGCCCCCCCAGCTTTGCCCCATCCATCCCTGCCCCCCAGCTTTGCCCCATTCATCCCTGCCCCCCCAGCTTTGCCCCATTCATCCCTGCCCCCCCAGCTCTGCCCCATCCATCCCTGCCCCCCCTAGCTCTATCTATAGCCTTCAGTGCGCGGATTTGTAACTATTGAACCCCCTGCTACAGCCCCCCATCCGGACCTTCACCTCTCACCAGATGCCTGTATATGAACCTTTACTAAAAAGAAAGTTAACCCTCTGCACACTCATACTAAGAACTGAAAAACCTAGCTAACACTTGTTAAGAACATGGACTGTTAGTTAACATAGATTGCAATGAATGTAAAAGCGAGGTAGCCACGTAAAGTATTTTTCTTTGTGTGTGTGCAAGCAAGTTAAGTTATTGCACTGTCTTTAGACAGGCTGATTCATGTATTGCATTGCTTGTGCACACACAAGTAAAGAAGTAGCAATGTCTGCACAAACTTTTAAACTTAGTAATGTTAGGGACGGGGTACTAATTGGATGGCCTTGACGTGGCCACCTCACTTTTACATTCATTGCAATCTATGTTAACTAACAGTCCATGTTCTTAACAAGTGTTAGCTAGGTTTTTCAGTTTTTAGTATGAGTGTGCAGAGGGTTAACTTTCTTTTTTGCTTAGTGTGTGTGGTCACACCCCTCTAGCACCTCTTGACTGCTATATATTGACTGGATGAGCACATCCTACCTTCCTTTTTGCTGTATATGAACCTTTACAAGAAGTGCTTGAGTGCCCCCGCAATAGAGACTTCGTAGTGTCATTGTAAATAAATGTTCACAGTCTTTTCTTTTTTTGGTGTTATTTTTACAAGTAGCTTTTCTTAAAGTGGACCAAAACCCATGTCCCTACGTCTCTGAAATCTATAAGATGCAAGGGCCTCTGGATTCTCTCCCCTCAGGAATTGGGATGCCTCGCTGTGTGAAACCCCCCAGGTCGCCCGGAAACTCACCATCTTTCCTGGTCCAACCGTGCATGAGCGAGCTGCGGCTGCATCCCCGCTATCTCTTTAGCAGGGTGCGTGCCTACGCCAGGCATTTGTGAATGGCTGCGGGGGATGCGGCCGCCAGCGCGCTCAGATCCACTTGCCTTAGACGAGCCATTAGATGAAGGGACAGGAGCGGATCTGAACGTGCTGATTGGACGAGAAGGCCGTGCATGCGTCGTAGGACAGGGAAGTGGTGAGTTTGTTCGGGCTACCTGGGGGGTTTCACACAGCAGGGCATCCCCGAACGGGGTGCACCGGTGGCAAGGACCAAAACCCAGTATAGTCAAAATCCTGTGTTTTGTTGACGATCGGGGGTGCCCAACTCACCTCTTCCCGGTCCTATGGCCGCTCGCCCAGTCAGCGCACTCGGAGCCTTTGTCTAAGGCCAGCAGCTTACAAATGCCTGGCGTGGGCATGTGCCCGGCTAGAGGGATAGGATGCGGCCGCAGCTCGCACATGTGCCAGGGACAGGGAAACAAAGTGTATGGGGTGACCTGGGAGGTTTCACACAGTGGGGCATCCCGATTTGGACATCTAAATGTCCAGATCTTATTTCTTAGTCTAATATTTAAAGTTGTTTTGTTTAAATACATTCATGTTTCACACATTTTCATGTCTATGGCGATCATCTGTGATCCATATATATATATATAACGCCATTTAAGACGGCATATATATATATATATATATATCCACACAAAGACCATAGGGAGACCTGGGCAAATGCCCGGTGGGCCGTACTGCTTGGGGCAGTCTGGGCTGCTACTTTACTAAGCCGCCCATCCAACCCTAGCCCCCATTTGTGAATGGCCGGCGCGGGCACGCCCCCTGTTAGATGGTAGCGGGGGATGCGGCTGTCGGCACGCTCGGAGCTGCTGGCTTTAGACGCCGTCTTAAATGGCGTTATGTCAGTGGCTCCGAGCACGCTGATTGGATGAGCACCCGCACATGCACCGTAGGACCAGGAAGGGGTGAGTTTCTTCGGGCGATCTGGGATCTGAATTTGGACTATCCTAGGTTTTGGTCTATGCCCCTAGGGCACCCTGATCGGGGGTGCCCGTTGTGTGAAACTCCCCAGATCGCCCGAACAAAATCACCGGTCCTATGGCGCATGTGCAGCCACTCATCCAATCAGCGCACTCGGAGCCACTGACATAACGCCATTTAAGACCGCGTCTAAAGCCAGCGGCCGCATCCTGCGCTACGCTTTAAAGGCAGGAGCGTAGCTGGGGGGGGGGGGGACCAAAGGGGGCACTTGCCCTGGATGTAGCAGGTCAGGGGGGCCTGAGCACAGGTGGGGGTGCGCCATTTAAAAATTTTGCCCCCCGGTGCCAGAAAGCCTTGCTACGTCTCTGGTTTAAAGGGTTGGTTCAGAGGTTATGGTATTGGGTCGGGTGGAAGAAGTGAACACTGCCAGCCAGTCACGCTCCCGCACAACACCCATCACGCCCCCATCACGCCGTCCTGGTTGGGGCTGGCTCTCGGTAATCTTCAGAAGACTCTATGGAACAGACAAGCTGCGACCTGCCGGCCTTTCTTTGTGCAGAGGGAGGAGGCCATGGAAGAGGCTACTTTACAGCAATTAGTCAAAGTTTAAGTGGACAGGAATGTGAAAGCCTTCCATTAGTGAGCACTTACTGAGACTTAAAGTGGACTAAAAACCAGGATTTTGACTATCCTGGGTTTTGATCCTTGCCCCTGGGGCACCCCGATCAGGGATGCCCCGCTGTGTGAAACCCCCCAGATTGCCGAGCCCAACTCACCTCTTCCTGGTCCTACTGCCCAACCAGTGAGCTCGGGGCTGCTGACGTCACGCCGTCTAAGGCCAGCGGCTCCAAACGCGCTGGCAGCCGCATCCCCCGCTTCCCTTTAACAGGACAATTTATGGACAATTAACGATATGACAATCACATGCACAGTACGGGGACGAGCTGACAATTTAGGATGGACCGCTGCTACTGAGAACTGGACAGAATGGGCCCCATTGGATATGGATCCATACCTCCCAACTTTTCAGAATGGGAAATCGGGACAATCTGTAAATTAAGCCACACCCCCTCATTGATTGATGGATAGGAGATACATTGTAACAGTTACAACAATAGAAACACTTAGAATAGGCAAATGAACCATTTATTGCTGCAGATCTGAATGTTACACCTCAAAGAGGGACAAATGAGAACAACAAGGGACAGGGGGGCACGGCCTTCAAATAGGGACAGTCTCTCCAAATCAGGGACAATTGGGAGGTTTCTGGATCTGTTACAATGGTGCTGGGGGCCCCCTGAGGTGCTGGGGCCCAAAAGAGGGTGCTCCATTGCACTGATGATAATCCAGCCTTGGACTCCCTGGAAAACTGGGTGAGTAGAAATTTGGGGTGGATGGCTGCTACTGAGAACTGGACAGAATTGTGGCCCCTGGTCTCGGAGTCTAGAGCCACCCTCGCCCCGCCCCTGCCCCGGGAGGCTCCTCCTACCTGCTGCATCTTCTCCAGGTCCAGGCTGGGTCTGCCGCGCTTGTCCCCGTAGGTTTGCCGGTGCCGCTTGCAGGGCACGCCCTGGTCGATGGCGGAGGCCATGCTGCCGAATATGAGCGGGTGCGTGGCCGGGTTGAGGCCGAGGGGCTGCAGTCTTTTCGGAGGGGAGGCGCTGAACAGGACGGGGCTGGTGGCCACCCCCTGCTCGGCTGGCCTGCGGGACACGGCGCACAGGTGCTTGACCTCCTCGTCGCTGGACGACGCGTTGTCGCCGGCGCGCCCCAGCCGGCTCACCTGGGACCACTTGCGTTTCTCGGCCGCGAACTCCCTGCTGATGCGTTCAAGCTCCTCCTCCGAGCTGTGGCGGTCCAGGCCGGCCTGGAAGAGGGGGCGCGCCTTGCAGCACTGGTTCTCCTGGTTGTGCAGCTGATTGGTGGCCAACGGGGTTAGGACACAGTTGCATCTTCTTTCTGATGGAAAAAGAGAAGGATTTCCCATTAGGCAACTCCGGGCCTGTGCCTAGGGCTGCAGCCTGTGGAGGGCGTGGCATTACTAATAGTAAAAAAGTCCTATTGCTGATGCTTTAATGCCCCCTGATGGTCTCTCCAGCGTCACTGCTGTGGTCATGTGACTCCTGCATTTAACCCCTTGCGCTCTCTCCTCCCTCCACACACACACTCTGCATTTAACCCCTTGTGCCCTCGCCCCCTCCACATACACACTCTGCATTTAAAGTGCACCAAAACCCAGCAGGATCAGCTCGGGAATCTATAAGATTCCCATGCCGATCCATCCCCCCCCCCCCGCAGGGCATCCAAAAAAGGGATGCCCCGCTGTGTGAAACCCCCCAGGACGCCCGCAAACCTTACCTGAATCTGATTGGACGAGCGGCCGCGCAAGCGCCATAGGAGCGGGGTGAGGTGAGTTATTTAGGGCGTTCTGGGGGTTTCACACAGCGGGGTGCCCCGAGGAAGTGGACCAAAACCCAGGATAGTCAAAATCCTGGGTGTTGGTCCACTTTAACCCCTTGTGCCCTCGCCCCCTCCACACACGCTCTCTACATTTAAATTGGACCAAAACCCAGGCTTTTGACTATCCTGGGTTTTGGTCCTTTCCCCCGGGGCACCCCGATCGGTGATGCCCCGCTGTGTGAAACCCCCCAGATCGCTGATGGCAACTCACCTCTTCCCAGTCTTATGACACATGCGCGGCCGCTCGTCCAATCAGCGTGCTCAGAGCCGCTGACATCACGTCGTTTAAGCCTTCGCCCAAGGCCAGCAGCTCCGTGCACGATGACGGTCGCATCCCCCGCTTCCCTCTAACAGGGAGTGTGTCCGCGCCGGCCATTCACAAATGCCTGACACGTGCACTCACCCTGCTAGAGGGATAGTGAGGATGTGGCCGCGGCTTGCGCATGCGTCGTTGGACTGGGAAAGAAGGTAAGTGAATGGGGCGACCTGGGGGGTTTCACACAGCGGGGCGTCCCGATTTTATAGATTCCCAGGCCGATCGCAATGGATTTTGGTCCACTTTCAAGAGGAACAACACACCCAACTTTGGCTGTGTGGGGTGTTGTTCCTCTATGCGGCAGAATCCCGAGTTGGGATACCCCGCTGTGTGTATTCCTCCACCCAGGTCGGTGCAGACTCAGGCAAGAATGAGCGCGCTGATTGGCTGAGTGTGGGACGTTTCGCTAAGCTGCCGAGGGGGGCCGAGTGCACTTTCCGGATCATAGGCAGGATTTGCACATGTTTAGCACTTTATAAATATATAGATTTTATAGTGATCCGGATCATAGGCAGGATTTGCACATGTTTAGCACTTTATAAATATATAGATTTTATAGTGATCCGGATCATAGGCAGGATTTGCACATGTTTAGCACTTTATAAATATATAGATTTTATATTGATCCGGATCATAGGCAGGATTTGCACGTTTAGTACTTTATAAATATATAGATTTTATAGTGATCCGGATCATAGGCAGGATTTGCACATGTTTAGTACTTTATAAATATATAGATTTTATAGTGATCCGGATCATAGGCAGGATTTGCACATGTTTAGTACTTTATAAATATATAGATTTTATAGTGATCCGGATCATAGGCAGGATTTGCACATGTTTAGCACTTTAGAAATATATAGATTTTATAGTGATCCGGATCATAGGCAGGATTTGCACATGTTTAGTACTTTATAAAAATATAGATTTTATAGTGATCCAGATCATAGGCAGGATTTGCACGTTTAGTACTTTATAAATATATAGATTTTATAGTGATCCGGATCATAGGCAGGATTTGCACATGTTTATTACTTTATAAATATATAGATTTTATAGTGATCCGGATCATAGGCAGGATTTGCGCATGTTTAGTACTTTATAAATATATAGATTTTATAGTGATCCGGATCATAGGCAGGATTTGCACATGTTTAGTACTTTATAAAAATATAGATTTTATAGTGATCCGGATCATAGGCAGGATTTGCACGTTTAGTACTTTATAAATATATAGATTTTATAGTGATCCGGATCATAGGCAGGATTTGCACATGTTTATTACTTTATAAATATATAGATTTTATAGTGATCCGGATCATAGGCAGGATTTGCACATGTTTAGTACTTTATAAATATATAGATTTTATAGTGATCCGGATCATAGGCAGGATTTGCACATGTTTAGTACTTTATAAATATATAGATTTTATAGTGATCCGGATCATAGGCAGGATTTGCACATGTTTAGTACTTTATAAATATATAGATTTTATAGTGATCCGGATCATAGGCAGGATTTGCACATGTTTAGTACTTTATAAATATATAGATTTTATAGTGATCCGGATCATAGGCAGGATTTGCACATGCTCAGTTGCACTGTTGGAACACTATGTTGAATGATTTAGCACATATATTTAGGCATTTGATATGAATTAGTGTGGTGAGACTCTCCCCATCGTCTACACACCTTTATGTTGGTTTGTCCTGTGTGTTATTGTCCCATTTATGTGTTTTTTAAGGGGTTTTATTATGTTGAGTGTATTGTATGTAGTGATTATAAATATGTAATTAATAAAAATGTATTTTTTGGTCAATTTATGAGTTGAGAGCCTCCTTACATGGCTTTTTTTGTTCCTGGTTTGAGCTCTTTTGCAGCTTTGGGAGCGGCACCTCTACAGATTAAATAGGGTCTAGTGCAAGTTCTTCCTTAAAAAGAATGATGATGTCATAGCTCTTACCTTTGTCAATTTGTGCAAGTTCCTGGTTTTCTCCTTCAGAATCCTCGCTGTCCTCCTCATCGCTCGGGGGGCATGAAATCTGAAAGAGCAAAGAGGCCATTAGTTACTGATATGGCTCAGACCTATACCATAGCGCAGCACAGAAAACATTGACACAGTCTCAGGAGCTTACCTACCAACCTTTCGGGGTGGGAAAAAGGGGCATTTGTTAAATTAGGCCACACCCCCCCTCTTTGATTGATGGATAGGATGTAACAGTAGAAACACTTTGAATAGGCAAATAAATCATTTATTGCTGGAGATCTGCATGTTACACATCAACAGGGGGCAGTTGTTAAAATAAGCCACACCCCCTCAATGAGGGATCAATGAAGCCACACCCCCTCATTGAGAGATAGATGAAGCCACGCCCCCTCGTTGATGGGGTGTAACAGTTACAACAACAGAAACACTTGAAATAGGTAAATTACCGGTAATCATTTATTGCTGCAGATCTGCATGTTACACCTCAAAGAGGGGCAATATGCAAATTAAGCCATGCCCCCTCATTGAGAGATGGGTGAAGCCACGCCCCCTTGTTGAGGGATGGATAGAAGATAGGATGCAACAATAAATACAGTAGAAACACTTTGAATAGGCGAATGAATCATTTATTGCTGCAGATCTGCATGTTACACCTGAAAGAGGGACAGGGGGACATGGACTCAAAGGAGGGACAGTCCCTCCAAATCAGGGACACTTGGGAGTTATGCTCAGGAGCTTACACTCTAATATCTGCACCCATTACTCACACATTACTGGGGTTTCGCTCCCACGCTGACACTCGCGTAGACTTCCCACTCAGGGCCCCCCCCCCCACAGCAGCTGGGCCCCACTTTTCTCACAGTGGGACAACAAGTTCCAGGCGTGCCAGCCAGGCGCAGGCCACCCCGCAGCACACTTTAAAGTGGACCAACAGTCAAAAATGACTTAAACCAGCCCAACACAACAAACAACACAGCATCCCTCCCTGGGGCAATTTAGATTGCTGCACATAAAAATTAATTTACCTTTTTCAAACTCCTGCTATGGTCAATTTTAAAAACAAGATGGCGGTTCATGGGCTTGCAGGCCGCCTGCAAACAGGAAGTCGTGCTGGGCTTCTTGTTTCTGTGCATTGTCAGTTATATCAGTTGGGAGAGGAAGCTCCAAAATGGTCGCTACCTTTCTTTTCCAACTGTGCCAGGCTGTTGGTCCCATTGGCACAGTGTGGTATGTCTGATTACGCACCCCACCAATGGCCAGGAGGGTGGGAAAGAGCCCGGTGCCCATTGGCACAGTGTGATATGTCTGATTACGCACCCCACCAATGGCAGGAGGGTGGGAAAGAGCCCAGTGCCCATTGGCACAGTGTGGTATGTCTGATTACGCACCCCACCAATGGCCAGGAGGGTGGGAAGGAGTCCGGTGCCCATTGGCACTGTGTGGTATGTCTGATTACGCACCCCACCAATGGCCAGGAGGGTGGGAAAGAGCCCGGTGCCCATTGGCACTGTGTGGTCTGATTACGCACCCCACCAATGGCCAGGAGGGTGGGAAGGAGTCCGGTGCCCATTGGCACAGTGTGGTATGTCTGATTACACACCCCACCAATGGCCAGGAGGGTGGGAAGGAGTCCGGTGCCCATTGGCACAGTGTGGTATGTCTGATTACGCACCCCACCAATGGCCAGGAGGGTGGGAAAGAGCCCGGTGCCCATTGGCACTGTGTGGTCTGATTACGCACCCCACCAATGGCCAGGAGGGTGGGAAGGAGTCCGGTGCCCATTGGCACAGTGTGGTATGTCTGATTACGCACCCCACCAATGGCCAGGAGGGTGGGAAAGAGCCCGGTGCCCATTGGCACTGTGTGGTCTGATTACGCACCCCACCAATGGCCAGGAGGGTGGGAAAGAGCCTGGTGCCCATTGGCACGGTGTGGTATGTCTGATTACGCACCCCACCAATGGCCAGGAGGGTGGGAAAGAGTCCGGTGCCCATTGGCACAGTGTGGTATGTCTGATTACGCACCCCACCAATGGCCAGGAGGGTGGGAAAGAGCCCGGTGCCCATTGGCAAAGTGTGGTATGTCTGATTACACACCCAACCAATGGCCAGGAGAGTGGGAAAGAGCCCGGTGCCCATTGGCACAGTGTGGTATGTCTGATTACACACCCCAACCAATGGCCAGGAGGGTGGGAAAGAGTCCGGTGCCCATTGGCACAGTGTGGTATGTCTGATTACACACCCAACCAATGGCCAGGAGAGTGGGAAAGAGCCTAGTGCCTATTGGCACAGTGTGGTATGTCTGATTACACACCCCAACCAATGGCCAGGAGGGTGGGAAAGAGCCCGGTGCCCATTGGCACGGTGTGGTATGTCTGATTATGCACCAACCCAATGGCCATGAGGGTGGGAAATAGCCTGGTGCCCATTGGCACAGTGTGGTATGTCAGATTATGCACCAACCCAATGGCCAGGAGGGTGGGAAAGAGCCCGGTGCCCATTGGCACAGTGTGGTATGTCTGATTACGCACCCCACCAATGGCCAGGAGGGTGGGAAAGAGCCCGGTGCCCATTGGCACAGTGTGGTATGTCTGATTACACACCCAATCAATGGCCAGGAGGGTGGGAAATGCCCAGTGCCCATCGCCATGGGCCCAGTGTCCTTCCAGTGGTGCCTGGGGCCGGGCACTGGGGCTCTTCAGCACCCACCTTCAGGAGATTGCAGGTAACAGCCTCGGGTATTTCTCATGCTGGGTGATCAGACACGTGGAAATGGGGGCGTGGCTCCTGCTGTGCCGTCACCAAGGTGAAGGTGTCTAAGCTGCACCTGTCACAGGTAAGTCATTGTGCAACCGGGTGCCTGGTGACAGATCCATGTGTAGCACAAACAACCCGAGATAAGAGGACACGGGTGCGATATATGATATATATATATATATATATATATATCACTGCCCTGATACCGACCCCAATCCACTGCTATGTCCTGATGCCGACCACAATCCCCTGCTATGTCCTGATACCGACCCCAATCCACTGCTATGTCCTGATGCCGACCCCAATCCACTGCTATGTCCTGATGCCAACCACAATCCCCTGCTATGTCCTGATACCGACCCCAATCCACTGCTATGTCCTGATGCCGACCCCAATCCACTGCTATGTCCTGATGCCAACCACAATCCACTGCTATGTCCTGATGCCGACCACAATCCCCTGCTATGTCCTGATGCCAACCCCAATCCCCTGCTATGTCCTAATGCTGACCACAATCCCCTGCTATGTCCTGATACCGACCCCAATCCCCTGCTATGTCCTGATACCGACCCCAATCCACTGCTATGTCCTGATGCCGACCACAATCCCCTGCTATGTCCTGATACCGACCCCAATCCACTGCTATGTCCTGATGCCGACCCCAATCCACTGCTATGTCCTGATGCCAACCACAATCCACTGCTATGCCATGATGCTGACCCCAATACCCTGCTATGTCCTAATGCTGACCACAATCCCCTGCTATGTCCTGATGCCAACCCCAATCCCCTGCTATGTCCTAATGCCAACCCCAATCCCCTGCTATGTCCTAATGCTGACCACAATCCCCTGCTATGTCCTAATGCCGACCCCAATCCCCTGCTATGTCCTAATGCTGACCACAATCCCCTGCTATGTCCTAATGCCAACCCCAATCCCCTGCTATGTCCTAATGCCGACCACAATCCCCTGCTATGTCCTAATGCCGACCCCAATCCCCTGCTATGTCCTAATGCCGACCCCAATCCCCTGCTATGTCCTAATGCCGACCCCAATCCCCTGCTATGCCCTGATGCCGACCCCAATCCAATCCATGTAGTAACTAAGGACTGTCAGGCTTCTATTTTTTCTTAGTTTCCATCTATTCTTTGTTTCTTACTTTCATTTGGTCTTTTTGCCATTCCCTTTTTCTTCTTTCCTTCTATTATTTATTTCAGTCTTTCTTTTTGTTTCTTTCCTTCTATTCTTTGTTTCGTTCCATCTATTCTTTTTTATCCTTCATCTCTTCATTCATCAGCCTTTCTGCTTTCCTCCTCTTTCTTTCTTTCTCTTTCTTACTTCTTTTCTTCTATTATTTGTCTTTCATCCCTTCTATGTTTTGTCATTCCTTCTTTCTATTCTTTCCCTCTATCTCCCTTTTCTCCCATTCTTTTACTGCTTTCTTCTGTCGTTCATTTATTATCTTTCTTTGTTTCCATCATTCATTGGATGCTTTTGTTGTTTCTATCCATTTCTTTTCTTTTTTGTTCTTTGTTTCCCCCTTTTTTATTCTTTTTTTTGTTGTTAGTCCTATTTTTTCATTCTTTTTTTTCTCTTTCTGTCATTCCTTCTATGTTTTCATTCTTTTTTCCTCTTTTTGTCATTCCTCCTATTATTTTTCTTATTTCTATTCCCTGGCAGTAATCACTATTCGTGCAACTTTATCACCATATATAGAGTATCATACCACATCGCAAGGGGCCCAGTGGGAATATATCGCCCAGGGGCCCACGGAAACCTTATGCAGGGATCATCTATAGCGGTATCCCTGCGGATTGATGAAAGGCTTGTGAAGCTGCTGATATATTCTGTCCTCCATCCATCTAGTGCAGCCAATGAGCTGCATTTACCCCGTCTGTCACCTCTGATTGGCCGGTGGCCACAAAAATCCATTCCTGTCCCAGTTAAAGCAGACCAAAATGCCATTAAAGTAGACCAAAACCTGCAGCGATCAGCCCAGGGATCTATATCGATTCCCTCCCTGTGGGGCATACAAAATCGGGATGCCCCGCTGTGTGAAACCCCCCAGGTCGCCCCATACATTTACCTTCATTCCTGGTCCAACGGCACGGGCCACGGCCGCATTCCCGCTGTCCCTCTAGCTGGGCGCGTGCCTGCGCCAGGCATTTGTGAATTTCCGGCGGGGGCACACTCCCTGTTAGAGGGAAGCGGGGGGTGCGGCCGCCATCGCGCTCTGAGCTGCTGGCCTTAGACTACGTGACATCAGCGGCTCCGAGCACACTGATTGGACGAGTGGCCGCGCATGCGCCTTAGGCCCGGGAAGAGGTGGGGTGGCTTCGGCAACCTTCAGGGGTTTCACACAGTGGGGCATCCCCAATCGGGGTGCCCCGGGGGGGAAAGGACCAAAACTCAGGATAGTCAAAATCCTGGGTTTTGATCCACTTTAAGCCGGCTCCAGGTCTGGGTTGCAGCTTGCCCCTAGGGCATCCCAATTTGATATGCCATGCTGTGTGACTGGGGTGTCTGGGGCCCAAAAGTAGAACTGACCCTGGGGCCCAACCCCACATTTAGATGCAAGTGTCACTAGCTTACATTCAGGCATACCTCCCAAATTGTTTTTATTTGGAGAGACTGTCCCTCTTTTGAGTTCATGTCCCCCTGTC
Source organism: Gastrophryne carolinensis (assembly GCA_027917425.1). Classification (NCBI taxonomy): domain Eukaryota; kingdom Metazoa; phylum Chordata; class Amphibia; order Anura; family Microhylidae; genus Gastrophryne; species Gastrophryne carolinensis. The sequence goes on along the minus strand of CM051237.1, from coordinate 476,208,682 downwards.
CCTCGTTGTTCTCATTTGTCCATCTTTGAGGTGTAACATGCAGATCTGCAGCAATAAATGATTCATTTGCCTATTCAAAGTGTTTCTATTGTTGTAACTTTTACAATGTATCTCCTATCCATCCCTCAATGAGGGGGTTTGTCTTCATCCATCCCTCAATGAGGGGGTGTGGCTTCATCCATCCTTCAATGAGGGGGTGTGGCTTCACCCATCCCTCAATGAGGGGGTGTGGCTTCATCCATCCCTCAATGAGGGGGTGTGGCTTCATCCATCCCTCAATGAGGGTGTGTGGCTTCATCCATCCCTCAATGAGGGGTGTGGCTTCATCCATCCCTTAAGGAGGGGGAGGTGGCTTCATTTACATATTGCCCCTCTTTGAGGTGTAACATGCAGATCTGCAGCAATAAATGATTCATTTGCCTATTCAAAGTGTTTCTATTGTTGTAACTTTTACAATGTATCTTCTATCCATCCCTCAATGATGGGGCGTGGCCTAATGTGACCATTGTTAAATGTCCTTCCTATAATCCAGCCCAGGTGATGCACGCCGAGGTTGTCATGGTGCTGGGGGCAAGTGCAAGTGCTCGATTGCACAAGTAATAATCTGGCCCTGATTGGGGCAAGGGGAAACGGCAGCCGTGACCTGAGCGGAGATCCGCTTTAATTTAAAGAGAATACATTTTCAGTTATTGGAGGTAATGAAGACGGCTGTAGAGATGGTAGTTAATAGGAATCCTCTCCCCAGACATGACCCGGGGTCATCTTGAAGGACCTCCTGATATCATGATCTTATCTCATCTAATCTAAGACGGGCAGGCTGATTCATCACTAACGCCAGGTAGCGACAGATGAGCGTCTGTAGCAGGCATTTTCAGAGCGCCCGCTAGTTTATAGCGACTCGCTGTTCAGTAATGTTGAATACATTGTGAGGAGTCGCTATTTGACCAGTACAGCGCTGTATGGGAGCGCATGTTAGCGACTGTTCAGTGTGACCGACTCACAGCATATTCATTATAAAACAGCCTCACAAATCTCTGGCGCTGAAAAATGCTTCTTTGAAGCCCAAAACGCCAGAGGCGGTGTGATTAAAGTCTGTTTTTCAGCATCTATCCACCAGTAACAAAGCGAAAACATATGGAATTACATTGTAACAACATTGTCACATGAACACTTTAATGGCAGAGCTGTAATGTCATTTCTGAAGAAATATATAAAACATGAAAAATATGGCCTTTTCTCGGCCAGAAGAAAACAGAAGAAGAAACATTATTTAAGTTTTTTTGCAAAAAAAAAAAAAAAACCCTGTTTAAAGAGAAGAAAAGGATCGTCCATTGAAATGTATGGGAGAGCGACAGGTAGCGAGAGGTCATACCTGGCGCTGTGCAAGGCTGAACGCCGGCGCTGCTCGCTGAGGCTGTGAAAATGATGAATCGGACGCTACATGGCGCTATCCCAGTCGCTAAACAGATTCTGCTTGATAAATGTGTAATTGCTGCCGTGTCCGGCGTTCACCAGTCGCTACCTCTCATTAACCAGCCACTACCTGACGCTATCCCTTCATGAATAAGGTCCCTAATATCACATGTGGAGCCTGGGAACAGATCTCTCTAATTATCTCTGCAGATCACATGACTCTTCTCAGATGTGGCAGTTAGCAGTTATTCAGGTGATAGACTGCGGCTGATTAGGTGACCTCCCGGCTGCTGCTGGCGCGGTTTTCTCACACATGGGGGGGGGGGGGGGTCTGCTTTAATAACAGTCATATTTCATGTGCCCTATTAGTAACCTTTTCCCCTCTGGAGTGCCCCTTATGGGTAACAGTTGCCCTTGGCATGTGCCCTACCAGTAACATTGTCCCTCTGGAGTGTCCCTTATAGGTAACAGCATACCTACCAACTTTTCAGGGTGGGAAAGAAGGACAAGCCCCCTCATTGAGGGATGGATGAAGCCACGCCCCTCATTGAGGGATGGATGAAGCCACGCCCCCTCATTGAGGGATGGATGAAGCCACGCCCCCTCATTGAGGGATGGATAGGAGATACATTGTAACAGTTACAATAGAAACACTTTGAATAGGCGAATTAATCATTTATTGCTGCAGATCTACGTTACACCTCAATGAGGGATGCTATGTAAATGAAGCCACACCCCCTCTTTGATGGATGGATGAAACCGCACCCCCTCATTGAGGGATGGATGAAACCACGCCCCCCTAATTGAGGGATGGATGAAGCCACGCCCCTCATTGAGGGATGGATAGGAGATACATTGTAACAGTTACAATAGAAACACTTTGAATGGGCAAATGAATCATTTATTGCTGCAGATCTGCATGTTATACCTCAAAGAGGGACAAATGAAAACAACCAGGGACAGGGGGACATGGGCTCAAATGAGGGACAGTCCCTCCAAATCAGGGATACTTAGGGTCTATGGGCCCTACCAGTAATCTTTACCCCTCTGAAGTGCCCCTCATGGGTAACAGTTGCCCCTGGCATGTGTCCTACCCGTGTCCTGTGTCTTTCTGTTGAGTCTTTAGTCATTTCTGCACCCTCAGAATTTTCCTCCATCAGAGTGTAAGCTCTGTGGCCAAGCTTCGGTGCTGAATCACCCGGGCCGATCAGCTCCCTGCCTGCGGGGCACCCCGATCGCTGTGTGAAACCCCCCAGGACGCCCACAAATCCTACCTTCTCCTCATTCCAACGGCGCATGCACGGGCCGCCGCAGCCTCTCGCGCATCCCTCTAGCAGGGCGCGCACCCGCCCCGGCCGTTTGTGAATGAGGGACGCGCAAGAGGCGCCGGCGGCGGACGCTCTCACCTTGTCCGTTGACGGACCTCGCTTGTCCGTCGGCGGTGATTGGTGGAGCGAGTCACGTGGGAGCGGGGTCAGGTGAGTTTTTGGGGCTTTCTTGGGGGTTTCACACAGCTTAGTGAAAATCCTGGGTGTTAGTCCACTTTAAAGTCTGTTTTTGAACACATATCCACCAGTAACAAAGTGAAAACACAGGGAATGACATTATTGTAACATTGTGACATTAACACTTTAGTGCCAGACCTGTAATGACAATTCTGCATAAAAATATAATATATATATATATATATATATATATATATATATATATACATATATATATATATTATAAATCTAAAAAGTTTTCAAAAATGACTCTTTCTAGGCCAGGAGACATCACACAATGATTGGATAGGGAAAAAAAAACAGAAGAAACAGAAGAAAAAGAACATCCATTGAAATGTATGGGAGAGCGACAGGTAGCGACAGGTAATACCTGGTAATACCTGGCTCTGGAAGCGCCATGTAGCGTCACATGTATTATTACAGGCAGCTCAGTGTATAGCATCTCTAACAGCGGCATGTAGCGTCACATGTATTATTACAGGCAGGTCAGTGTATAGCACCTCTAACAGCGCCATGTAGCGTCACATGTATTATTACAGGCAGGTCAGTGTATAGCACCTCTAACAGCGCCATGTAGCGTCACATGTATTATTACAGGCAGGTCAGTGTATAGCGCCTCTAACAGCGCCATGTAGCGTCACATGTATTATTACAGGCAGGTCAGTGTATAGCGCCTCTAACAGCGTCATGTAGTGTCACATGTATTATTACAGGCAGGTCAGTGTATAGCGCCTCTAACAGCGCCATGTAGCGTCACATGTATTATTACAGGAGGCTCAGTGTATAGCACCTCTAACAGCGCCATGTAGCGTCACATGTATTATTACAGGCAGGTCAGTGTATAGCGCCTCTAACAGCGTCATGTAGCGTCACATGTATTATTACAGGCAGGTCAGTGTATAGCACCTCTAACAGCGCCATGTAGCGTCACATGTATTATTACAGGCAGCTCAGTGTATAGCACCTCTAACAGCGTCATGTAGCGTCACATGTATTATTACAGGCGGCTCAGTGTATAGCACCTCTAACGGCGCCATGTAGCGTCACATGTATTATTACAGGCAGGTCAGTGTATAGCGCCTCTAACAGCGTCATGTAGCGTCACATGTATTATTACAGGTAGGTCAGTGTATAGCACCTCTAACAGCGCCATGTAGCGTCACATGTATTATTACAGGCAGGTCAGTGTATAGCGCCTCTAACAGCGTCATGTAGTGTCACATGTATTATTACAGGCAGGTCAGTGTATAGCGCCTCTAACAGCGCCATGTAGCGTCACATGTATTATTACAGGCAGGTCACTGTATAGCACCTCTAACAGCGTCATGTAGTGTCACATGTATTATTACAGGCAGGTCAGTGTATAGCGCCTCTAACAGCGCCATGTAGCGTCACATGTATTATTACAGGCAGGTCAGTGTATAGCACCTCTAACAGCGTTATGTAGCGTCACATGTATTATTACAGGCAGGTCACTGTATAGCGCCTCTAACAGCGTCATGTAGCGTCACATGTATTATTACAGGCAGGTCAGTGTATAGCGACTCTAACAGCGCCATGTAGTGTCACATGTATTATTACAGGCAGCTCAGTGTATAGCGCCTCTAACAGCGTCATGTAGCGTCACATGTATTATTACAGGCAGGTCAGTGTATAGCGCCTCTAACAGCGTCATGTAGCGTCACATGTATTATTACAGGCAGGTCAGTGTAAAGCACCTCTAACAGCGTCATGTAGCGTCACATGTATTATTACAGGCAGGTCAGTGTATAGCGCCTCTAACAGCGCCATGTAGCGTCACATGTATTATTACAGGCAGGTCAGTGTATAGCGCCTCTAACAGCGTCATGTAGTGTCACATGTATTATTACAGGCAGGTCAGTGTATAGCGCCTCTAACAGCGCCATGTAGCGTCACATGTATTATTACAGGAGGCTCAGTGTATAGCACCTCTAACAGCGCCATGTAGCGTCACATGTATTATTACAGGCAGGTCAGTGTATAGCGCCTCTAACAGCGTCATGTAGCGTCACATGTATTATTACAGGCAGGTCAGTGTATAGCACCTCTAACAGCGTCATGTAGCGTCACATGTATTATTACAGGCGGCTCAGTGTATAGCACCTCTAACAGCGTTATGTAGCGTCACATGTATTATTACAGGCAGGTCAGTGTATAGCGCCTCTAACAGCGTCATGTAGTGTCACATGTATTATTACAGGCAGGTCAGTGTATAGCGCCTCTAACAGCGCCATGTAGCGCCACATGTATTATTACAGGCAGGTCAGTGTATAGCACCTCTAACAGCGCCATGTAGCGTCACATGTATTATTACAGGCAGCTCAGTGTATAGCACCTCTAACAGCGTCATGTAGCGTCACATGTATTATTACAGGCGGCTCAGTGTATAGCACCTCTAACGGCGCCATGTAGCGTCACATGTATTATTACAGGCAGGTCAGTGTATAGCGCCTCTAACAGCGTCATGTAGCGTCACATGTATTATTACAGGTAGGTCAGTGTATAGCACCTCTAACAGCGCCATGTAGCGTCACATGTATTATTACAGGCAGGTCAGTGTATAGCGCCTCTAACAGCGTCATGTAGTGTCACATGTATTATTACAGGCAGGTCAGTGTATAGCGCCTCTAACAGCGCCATGTAGCGTCACATGTATTATTACAGGCAGGTCACTGTATAGCACCTCTAACAGCGTCATGTAGTGTCACATGTATTATTACAGGCAGGTCAGTGTATAGCGCCTCTAACAGCGCCATGTAGCGTCACATGTATTATTACAGGCAGGTCAGTGTATAGCACCTCTAACAGCGTTATGTAGCGTCACATGTATTATTACAGGCAGGTCACTGTATAGCGCCTCTAACAGCGTCATGTAGCGTCACATGTATTATTACAGGCAGGTCAGTGTATAGCGACTCTAACAGCGCCATGTAGTGTCACATGTATTATTACAGGCAGCTCAGTGTATAGCGCCTCTAACAGCGTCATGTAGCGTCACATGTATTATTACAGGCAGGTCAGTGTATAGCGCCTCTAACAGCGCCATGTAGTGTCACATGTATTATTACAGGCAGGTCAGTGTATAGCGCCTCTAACAGCGTCATGTAGCGTCACATGTATTATTACAGGCAGGTCAGTGTATAGCGCCTCTAACAGCGTCATGTAGTGTCACATGTATTATTACAGGCAGCTCAGTGTATAGCACCTCTAACAGCGTCATGTAGCGTCACATGTATTATTACAGGCAGGTCAGTGTATAGCGCCTCTAACAGCGCCATGTAGTGTCACATGTATTATTACAGGCAGGTCAGTGTATAGCACCTCTAACAGCGTTATGTAGCGTCACATGTATTATTACAGGCAGGTCAGTGTATAGCACCTCTAACAGCGTCATGTAGCGTCACATGTATTATTACAGGCAGGTCAGTGTATAGCGCCTCTAACAGCGCCATGTAGCGTCACATGTATTATTACAGGCAGGTCAGTGTATAGCACCTCTAACAGCGCCATGTAGCGTCACATGTATTATTACAGGCAGGTCAGTGTATAGCGCCTCTAACAGCGCCATGTAGCGTCACATGTATTATTACAGGCAGGTCAGTGTATAGCACCTCTAACAGCGCCATGTAGCGTCACATGTATTATTACAGGCAGGTCAGTGTATAGCGCCTCTAACAGCGTCATGTAGCGTCACATGTATTATTACAGGCGGCTCAGTGTATAGCACCTCTAACAGCGTCATGTAGCGTCACATGTATTATTACAGGCGGGTCAGTGTATAGCGCAGGCGCTCTAGGCTCAGGAGCGCCATGTAGTACCTGTCTCTCTCCCTTACATTTCAATGGACGTTCCTCTTCTTCTGTTTAAACAGGGTTTTCTTTTAATTTATTTTTCTCTCTCCAATCATCATGTGACGTCTCCTGGTCTAGAAAGAGTTATTTTTTAAAACTTTGATTTTTTTATATTTTTATGCAGAATTGTCATTACAGGTCTGACACTAAAGTGTTATTGTCACAGTGTTATAACAATGTCATTCCATGTGTTTTTGCTTTGTTACTGGTGGATATGTGTTCAAAAACAGACTTAAATCACACAGCGTCTGGCGCTCTATGCTATAGCGCCCAGATCCAGAGCCCCAACGCTGCGTGTGTGCTTATTTTTAAGTATGGTGTGGAGAGCTGAGAGTCGGTCGCACTGAGCTGGAGCTACCTCTCGCTCCCTGCAGCGCTGTACTGGTGTTAGAGCGCCTAACATACATCGTATTCATCAATGCCGGCCAGGTTACTACAGCGACCGAGACGCTCTGTTACAGCAACCGATACCCGCTTACAGCATCTACTACAGCGTCTACAGCGTCTACAGACGCTCATCTGCCGGTACCTGGCACTAGTAATGAATCAGCCTCTAGGTCCGCTTTAAATTAATCATTCACACTAGTTATACTAGAGAGGTCTCAGCGGGTGAGTCGTGATCCTGGATTACTGCTGGGAATCAGTGACTCAACTAAATGTGACGGGGCCCCGGTGCGAGCATTAAATGGGGCCCTTTCGCAGCTCATACAGTAGAATTTCTATTTTTAAAGCGGACCAAAACCCACATTTTTAACTAGCATCCCCTGAATGATTTCTACCCATGAATAGTAACTTTTGCCTATTTTTACTGCTCCTGTTTCATTCTAATCCAAGGCCTTTATTTAAGAAGGGATAGCGTCAGGTAGCGGCTGGTTAATGAGAGGTAGCGACAGGTAGCGACTGGTGAACGCCAGGCACGGCACGCAATTACACATTTATCAAGCAGAATCTGTTTAGCGACTGGGATAGCGCCATGTAGCGTCTGATTCATCATTTTCACAGCCTCAGCGAACAGCGCCAGCGTTCAGCCTTGCACAGCGCCAGGTATGACCCCTCGCTACCTGTCGCTCTCCCATACATTTCAATGGACGATCCTTTTCTTCTCTTTAACAGGCTTTTTTTTTTTTCTCCAAAAAATCACAAATAATTCTGTGACCTCTCCTGACATTGAATAAGCAGCTTTTTCACAAATGTTTCATTTTTTATATATTTCCTCAGAAATGACATTACAGGTCTGCCATTAAAGTGTTCATGTTACAATGTTGTTACAATGTAATTCCATATGTTGTCGCTTTGTTACTGGTGGATAGATGCTGGAAAACAGACTTTAATCACACCGCCTCCTGCGCTCTGGGCTTCAAACAAATATTTTTCAGCGCCAGAGATTTGTGAGGCTGTTTTTTTGCTGAATATGGTGTGAGTCGGTTGCTATGAGCAGTCGCTAACATGCGCTCCCATACAGCGCTGTACTGGTCAAATAGCGACTCGTCACAATGTATTCACCATTACTGAACAGCGAATGAGTCACTATAAACTAGCGACTCACGGCCGAGCACTGCGACTACTAGCGGGCGCTCTGAAAATGCCGCTACAGACGCTCATCTGTCGCTACCTGCCGCTAATGATGAATCAGCCTGCAAGATAATGCTTCTTGTTTTAGCTGTAAAGCTCCGCCTCCTCCATTCATTAGCCATGTGAGTGGTGATGATGTCATAGTGCAAATACTAATCACTGGCCATGTTACAGAGAGGGACAGCAAATTCTATGGAGGTTTGATAAGCAGAAATGTCCGTCTCTAGTTCTACACACTAAGAAGGGAATATCGGCAGAGGCTTCAGCCAAACGCATTTTACAAGTTCAGTGGGTTTTGTTCCGCTTTAACTGATTTGGATGCAGCTACGGACTGAAACAAATGCAGCTTCCTTTGTGTAAATGACGCAGAGTGAGCACAAATATGATAAATAAGGAGAAGGAGCAACAATGACAAGGCCCCCCTGACCCTCTGGGCCCCGGTGTGCTCGTACCCTCTCACCTTACCCCGTTATTCAGGGTGAAGGTCCGGATTAATGTGGGCAATCTGTATGTACAGGGGGGAAACATATAAGATAGGCTCTTATTCAGGGTGAAGGTCCGGATTAAGGTGGGCAATCTGTATGTACAGGATGTGGGAAACATATAAGATAGGCTCTTATTCAGGGTGAAGGTCCAGATTAATGTGAGCAATCTGTATGTACAGGGTGTGGGAAACATATAAGATAGACTCTTATTCAGGGTGAGGGTCCGGATTAATGTGGGCAATCTGTATGTACAGGGTGTGGGAAACATATAAGATAGGCTCTTATTCAGGGTGAAGGTCCAGATTAATGTGAGCAATCTGTATGTACAGGGTGTGGGAAACATATAAGATAGACTCTTATTCAGGGTGAGGGTCCGGATTAATGTGGGCAATCTGTATGTACAGGGTGTGGGGAACATACAAGACAGACTCTTATTCAGGGTGAAGGTCCGGATTAATGTGAGCAATCTGTATGTACAGGGTGGGGGAAACATATGAGATAGGCTCTTATTCAGGGTGAAGGTCCGGATTAATGTGGACAATCTGTATGCACAGGGGGGGAAACATATAAGATAGCCTCTTATTCAGGGTGAAGGTCCGGATTAATGTGCGCAATCTGTATGTACAGGGTGTGGGAAACATATAAGATAGACTGAGTGAAGGTCCGCTTAAATGACTGATGTCTTTTCCCCGGAGTTCCCCTTTAATCCCTCCCCCTGTTGCCTGGCTGGCCTCCTCCTGACTCTCTTCCCACACACAGGAGATGGGTCCAGCTCACCGCACTCCGAGGGACCCGAGCCAGAGCCGGAGGCTTTCATCCCTGACCCGGCCACAACCCCGTTCCTGAAAAGCTGCACAACCCCATAAACAGCCGGCTGCGCAGGAGGAATGAAGAGGAGCACAGGGCAATCACGGGGTGAAACTGCAAATCATGGCCTCTTTTAATTAGGGCCCCTTCAAGTCTAATGTCCAGATATAGCGGCGCTGCTTGCGATGAGGATAAAGCTGAACTAAACTCAGGCAGACCTAATGTCTACACGTGACTCCGCCCCCCCAATTTATAGAAAGACGATAGGAGGCATTCTCAGTGATGTCACTGGTCTCTAGTGATTGGATAGGAGGCATTCTCAGTGATGTCACTGGTCTCTAGTGATTGGATAGGAGGCATTCTCAGTGATGTCACTGATCTCTAGTGATTGGATAGGCAGCATTCTCAGTGATGTCACTGGTCTCTAGTGATTGGATAGGAGGCATTCTCAGTGATGTCACTGATCTCTAGTGATTGGATAGGCAGCATTCTCAGTGATGTCACTGGTCTCTAGTGATTGGATAGGAGGCATTCTCAGTGATGTCACTGATCTCTAGTGATTGGATAGGCAGCATTCTCAGTGATGTCACTGGTCTCTAGTGATTGGATAGGCAGCATTCTCAGTGATGTCACTGGTCTCTAGTGATTGGATAGGAGGCATTCTCAGTGATGTCACTGGTCTCTAGTGATTGGATAGGCAGCATTCTCAGTGATGTCACTGGTCTCTAGTGATTGGATAGGAGGCATTCTCAGTGATGTCACTGGTCTCTAGTGATTGGATAGGAGGCATTCTCAGTGATGTCACTGGTCTCTAGTGATTGGATAGGCAGCATTCTCAGTGATGTCACTGGTCTCTAGTGATTGGATAGGAGGCATTCTCAGTGATGTCACTGGTCTCTAGTGATTGGATAGGAGGCATTCTCAGTGATGTCACTGGTCTCTAGTGATTGGATAGTAGGCATTCTCAGTGATGTCACTGGTCTCTAGTGATTGGATAGGAGGCATTCTCAGTGATGTCACTGGTCTCTAGTGATTGGATAGGCAGCATTCTCAGTGATGTCACTGGTCTCTAGTGATTGGATAGGAGGCATTCTCAGTGATGTCACTGGTCTCTAGTGATTGGATAGGAGGCATTCTCAGTGATGTCACTGGTCTCTAGTGATTGGATAGGAGGCATTCTCAGTGATGTCACTGGTCTCTAGTGATTGGATAGGCAGCATTCTCAGTGATGTCACTGGTCTCTAGTGATTGGATAGGAGGCATTCTCAGTGATGTCACTGGTCTCTAGTGATTGGATAGGAGGCATTCTCAGTGATGTCACTGGTCTCTAGTGATTGGATAGGAGGCATTCTCAGTGATGTCACTGGTCTCTAGTGATTGGATAGGCAGCATTCTCAGTGATGTCACTGGTCTCTAGTGATTGGATAGGCAGCATTCTCAGTGATGTCACTGGTCTCTAGTGATTGGATAGGAGGCATTCTCAGTGATGTCACTGGTCTCTAGTGATTGGATAGGAGGCATTCTCAGTGATGTCACTGGTCTCTAGTGATTGGATAGGAGGCATTCTCAGTGATGTCACTGGTCTCTGGGAGGAGGGTTGGGAAGCGCAGCTGGAATATCGATGATCTGTCACAGATGACGCTGGAGCCGCCGCCACTGATCTCACTCTCCTTCCATAAACTTCTTATCCTGCACATAGGTCACCATTGTGGGCTCCCCGCACACAAACATGACTGCACTGCACCCCTCATTTCCTGTCCCCGATGCCTGGACATGCTGGGAATAGATAACGGGCTGAGACAGGGCGGCACCCAGAGCTATGCGGGCCCTCGGGCCACAGCGTCTTAGGGGACACGCCACACATGGCGGTAATGCTGGCTCACTGCCCCAGGAAATAAAAAACATGTCTACTGAAAATCTCAGGGTTCCCAAGAAAAGATGAAAATAGATGGAATGAAGAGAGAGAGAAAGAGAGAGAGAGAGAGAGAGAGATAGATAGAAAGAGAGAGAGAAAAAGAAAGAAAGAAAGAAAGAGAGAAACAGGAAAAGATAAAGAGAGAGAGAGAAAAAAAGAGAAAGAGAGAAACAGGAAAAGATAAAGAGAGAGAGAGAAAAAGAGAGAGATATAGAAAGAGAGCGAGAGAGAAAGAGAGAGAAAGAAAGAGAGAAACAGGAAAAGAGAAAGAGAGAGAGAAAGAGAGAGAGATAGAAAGAGAGAGAGAGAAAGAAAGAAAGAGAGAGAGAGAAAGAAAGAGAGAGAGAGAGAAAGAGAGAGAGAGAAAGAGAGAGAGAGAGAGAAAGAGAGAGAGAGAGAGAAAGAGAGAGAGAAAAAGAGAGAGAGAAAGAGAGAAACAGGAAAAGAGAAAGAGAGAGAGAAAAAGAGAGAGAGAAAGAGAGAAACAGGAAAAGAGAGAGAGAAAGATAGAAAGAGAAAAAGAGAGAAAGAAAAAGAAAGAGAGAAAGAAAAATGTATGCCAGGAATAAGGGTATGAAAGAAAGAGCAGAAGAATTAACATAAAATAAAGAACAGAAGAAAGAAGGTATGAAACAAATAGAAGGAATGACAGAAAGAACGTAAGTCAGAAGCAAAGAGAGGATCACAAGAAATAAGGTATGAAGAAAAGATTAAATGGCATGACGAAAGGAAGAATAAAAGGAATGACAGAAAGTAAGTCAAAAAGGAAAAAAAAGTATGAGAAAACAGAATCAATGACAAAGAAAGAGGTAAACAGGAGGAATGACAGAAAGTGGGGCAGAAACAATAGGAGATAAGAAAGAATAAATAGAAGGCAAGAAGGAAAGACAGAAAGAATCTCCTGATGGCCCCTGGATGAGGGGAAGGGTCCGGCATGTGAGGTGGGCCCTGCCTGGCGCTGGTACGCGCCCTGCTAGCGGGATGCGGCTTGTTCATGCGCCATTGGACAGGGAAAGAAGGTGAGTTGTTGGGGGGGTTTCACACAGACTCCAGGGTGGGTTTTGGTCCTCTTTATTGTCAGGGTAACAGAGGCACACTCCCGTCATGTCATTAGCGGGTATCTTTGTATAAAGAGGACCTGTTGTGTGAAAGAGGAGGAGCTTTATGGGGCAGCTGTGGCCTGGAGGTAAGGGGAGCGGACTTGCGACCGGAGGGTTGTAGGTTCGAATCCTGGTCCTGGGACATGACTGAAGATCTCTTGAGCAAGGCAGCTAACCCCCCAACTGCTCCCCGGGCGCCATAATTAGGGCAGCCCACTGTTCCGGGCATGTGTACACTCACTGCATGCAGAGGACGAATTCCTATGTGTGCGCAAGCATACAATGGCCATCTATGCATTAAAAAAAATGAAATTAACCCCATCCTCTTCAATGTCTATACTCAGCAGCCATTTTGCGTTCGCGAAATGAAATTGCCCGAGCTGTGAAGTTCCCGGAGGTCCCACAGGGTGCGCGCACCATTCCTCAATGGCCCCACTGTGCTCTCCTCATGGTGGCGTTATGGGTCCCGCAGCACAATGGCCGCCCTGTTATCTGCACCCATTGTGGGCCTGAGCTGTTAAAAAGGAGACTGTGCTAAAATCATTCAACATCATGGCCTTTCTATGCCGCAGGGCCCATGAGGACGACCAGGTTCGGGGTTAGTGTAGGCTGCAGCGAGCTGATATGTTTCCCACACCCTGTACATACAGATTGCTCACATTAATCCGGACCTTCACCCTGAATAAGAGCCTATCTTGTATGCTTCCCACACCCTGTACATACAGATTGCTCACATTAATCCGGACCTTCACCCTGAATAAGAGCCTATCTTGTATGCTTCCCACACCCTGTACATACAGATTGCTCACATTAATCCGGACCTTCACCCTGAATAAGAGCCTATCTTGTATGCTTCCCACACCCTGTACATACAGATTGCTCACATTAATCCGGACCTTCACCCTGAATAAGAGCCTATCTTGTATGCTTCCCACACCCTGTACATACAGATTGCTCACATTAATCCGGACCTTCACCCTGAATAAGAGCCTATCTTGTATGCTTCCCACACCCTGTACATACAGATTGCTCACATTAATCCGGACCTTCACCCTGAATAAGAGCCTATCTTATATGTTTCCCACACCCTGTACATACAGATTGCTCACATTAATCCGGACCTTCACCCTGAATAAGAGCCTATCTTATATGTTTCCCTCACCCTGTACATACAGATTGTCCACATTAAAAATCCTCCTACCTGCATCTACTGCATTTTCTGAGCCTTTAAACATCCAAGATGGCGACTCATGAAACATCAGGCAGCCTGCAAACAGGAAGTGTCTCCTGACTGTGTCGCTCTGCATTCTGGGATTGCTGACCTTTCCCTGACCCCAGCTCTGCTCTGCCTGAGCAAAGCACAGCTATAACCCCGCCCCCTGTACTTTATCCCGCTCTCCTCTCCTCAGTAAGTGTGATGCTTCTGAGCCAAGATGGCGGCGCCCGTATCCTAGAGTCCTGAACAGAGTTGCAGCCCAGTGGGGGAAAGAATAATAAGTAAGTGACTAAAAACGTAAAATATATTAATTTCAGATGCTGGGGAATCGTTTTATAAGGGTTTGGGCTTCTCAATAAATCCTGGTGAAGGTCCGGTTTATTTCTTCCTCTCTTTCAGTCGCTCATTCTATGTTTTCGTTTTTCTTTCTTTCCTTGTATTTTGTATTACTTTCATTCATTCTATTACTTCATTCTTTATTATTCGTTCTTTCTCTATTTAAAGTGGACCAACACCCAGGGGTGATCTACAAGATTCTCGGGCCGATCACCTCCCTCACCGCGGGGTGAAACCCCCCCAAACACCCCAAAAAACCCTTACCTTATCGTTTGTGAATGGCCGGCGCGGGCGCGCGCCCTGTAAGAGTGACGCGCGGGAGGCGGCGGACGCGCTCTCTTGTCGCTGTCACCCGCTTGGACGTCGGCGGGGATTGGACGGCGCGGTCACGTGGTCAGGTGAGTTTTTGGGGCATTCTGGGGGGTTTCACACAGCGGGGCCCCCCCCCCGAAGTGGACCAAAACCCAGGATAATGAAAATCCTGGGTGTGGGTCCACTTTAAGTTATTCTATACTTTCTGTCATTTCTTCTGTTTTTTCTGTTCTCTTTTGCCAATATTCCCCGTTTATGCAACTTTAGCATCATGTATAGAGTGCCATGCGACATAGCAAGGGGCCCACTGAGATGCTATCGCCCAGGGGCCCGCATAAACCTGGAGCCGGGCCGGTGTAGACGCCCCAATCTAGTCCACACTGCAGCTGTTAAGCCGTGGCCTGCTTTTGGCCACTAGAGGGAGCACTAGCCCAAAATACCAGGAAAAACAGGGAGGCTGATTCATTAATAGCGCCAGGTAGCGACAGATGAGCGACTGTAGCAGTATTTTCACAGCGCCCGCTAGTAGTCGCTGTGCTTGGCCGTTGTTCGGTAGTTGAAAGCGACTCAGTCGGTTTGCAGTAATGTTGAAAATTGGGTGAGGAGTCGCTATTTGACTGGTTCCGCGCTGTATGGGAGCGCATGATAGCGACTGGCCATAGCGACCGGCTCCCACCATATTCATTAACAAATCACGCTCAAAAATTTCTCGCGCTGTGAAATGCTTGTTTAAACCCCAGAGCGCTGGCAGCGATGGGTTAAAAGTAGTTTTTTAACCCCCAAACAACCATATTTTTGGAAACAAAAAAAAAACAAGTATTTAAAAACATTTAGTAATATGAATACATTAATATCAGACCTGTAATATCAATTCTGTACAATTTTTTTTTTTTTTTTTTTTACCTTAAAAAAAAAAACTAACATTGCAGAAGTGGTCACAGAATTTTTTACATTTACAAAAAAAAAAAAAAAAAACATTAATAACAATTAATTATGAATATTTAAAGATTGTTCCATTGAAATGCATTGGAGAGCGCCAGGTAGCGAGAGGTCATACCTGTCGCTGTTCAAGGTCGCTCGCTGGCGCTGTGGGCTGAGGCTGGAATAATGATGAATGAGTCGCTATCTGGCGCTATCTCAGTCGCTAAGCAGGATCGGCTTGATAAATGTGTGATTGTGGTGGGGAGCCGGCGTTCTCGTGGCGGTGACCGCCATTACCGTTCGCTCACCTGGCGCTACCTGGCGCTATCCCTTGTTAAATAAGGGCCAAAGAAAACTTTGGGAAACGGAACAAAACCTGAGATAGTCACAATTCTGGGTTTTGTTCTGCTTCAGAGGCAATGCTAACAGGATAAAGATGCTCCAGACAATAAAGAGGAGCTACACCCCCTCCAACCTATAAGGCTTTGCATTTTTATGGGGCATCCCAAATTCCCCGCGGATCGTCCGATTCGCTCACCTCTTCTCAGCGCCGCGGCCACATCGCCAGCCTGCATTTTAGTTGTGGTCCAGACCCCTCGGAATGGGCGCGCGCGCAGCTAGCGTCAGGGGCAGCGGCGTCCAGCAGCGATTTTTTTATTTGCCACTCCGTTCAGTCTGAATGGAACGTGATTGGCTGAGCGGCTCCCGTAATTAATCAGGATGAGTTGGGTGTTCGGGCGACCTGTAGGGGGGTTCACACATCCTGATTTGGGATGCCCCTTAGGGAGTCCATTGAAATTGCCATCGACACCAAACTGATACATTGAGGCTGATTTACTGCTAGCGCCAGGTAACGGCAGATGAGCCTTAAAAATTTAAATCTTTAATGAAAAATGTTTTCATTAAAAATTTAAATTTTTAAGGAGTGCGGACCCACTCTCTTCATCCTTTTGCACAATTGGGATGTGGGACCACCCCGGGTCGGGCACCCTGTTTTACCAGTGTGCGGATACTCTTTACATTGTTTATCATCGGCAGATAAGCGTCTGTATAACGGCGCTTAGAGCGACGGCTAGTAGACGCTGTGATCGGCTATCGGGCGCTGTAACAGAGAGCCTTAGTCGCTGTAGTAACCAGGGCGCCATTGAGGAATGTGATGTGTGTTGGGCGCTTTAACACCAGTACAGCGCTGCAGGGAGCGAGAGGTAGCGCCAGCTCAATGCGACCGACTGTCGGCGCTCCGCACCACACATTGTCGGCGCTCTGGAACTGGGCGCTATAGCATGGAGCGCCAGACGCTGTGTGATTAAAGTCTGTTTTTGAACACATATCCACCAGTAACAAAGCGAAAACACATGGAATGACATTGTTATAACACTGTGACATTAATACGTTAGTGCCAGACCTGTAATGACAATTCTGCATAAAAATATAAAAAATCAAAAAAGTTTCTAAAAGTGTTTGTTTGCAGCCAGGAGACGTCACACAATGATTGGAGCAAAAAGAGAAAAAATGGCAAACACGCTGTTTATACACAACTAATAAACGACCATTGAAATGTAGGGGAGAGCGACACTGAGCGAAAGTTACCACATGGCGCTCTGGAAGCTAGAGCACCGGCGCTATACACTGAGCCGCCTGTAATAATACATGTGACGCTACATGGCGCTGTTAGAGGCGCTATACACTGACCTGCCTGTAATAATACATGTGACGCTACATGGCGCTGTTAGAGGCGCTATACACTGACCTGCCTGTAATAATACATGTGACACTACATGGCGCTGTTAGAGGCGCTATACACTGACCTGCCTGTAATAATACATGTGACACTACATGACGCTGTTAGAGGCGCTATACACTGACCTGCCTGTAATAATACATGTGACGCTACATGGCGCTGTTAGAGGCGCTATACACTGAGCCGCCTGTAATAATACATGTGACGCTACATGGCGCTGTTAGAGGTGCTATACACTGAGCTGCCTGTAATAATACATGTGACGCTACATGGCGCTGTTAGAGGCGCTATACACTGAGCCGCCTGTAATAATACATGTGACGCTACATGGCGCTGTTAGAGGCGCTATACACTGACCTGCCTGTAATAATACATGTTACGCTAAATGACGCTGTTAGAGGTGCTATACACTGAGCCGCCTGTAATAATACATGTGACGCTACATGGCGCTGTTAGAGGTGCTATACACTGAGCTGCCTGTAATAATACATGTGACACTACATGGCGCTGTTAGAGGCGCTATACACTGAGCCGCCTGTAATAATACATGTGACGCTACATGGCGCTGTTAGAGGTGCTATACACTGAGCCGCCTGTAATAATACATGTGACGCTACATGGCGCTGTTAGAGGCGCTATACACTGACCTGCCTGTAATAATACATGTTACGCTAAATGACGCTGTTAGAGGTGCTATACACTGAGCCGCCTGTAATAATACATGTGACGCTACATGGCGCTGTTAGAGGTGCTATACACTGAGCTGCCTGTAATAATACATGTGACGCTACATGGCGCTGTTAGAGGCGCTATACACTGAGCCGCCTGTAATAATACATGTGACGCTACATGGCGCTGTTAGAGGCGCTATACACTGACCTGCCTGTAATAATACATGTGACGCTACATGGCGCTGTTAGAGGCGCTATACACTGACCTGCCTGTAATAATACATGTGACGCTACATGGCGCTGTTAGAGGTGCTATACACTGACCTGCCTGTAATAATACATGTGACGCTACATGGCGCTGTTAGAGGTGCTATACACTGACCTGCCTGTAATAATACATGTGACACTACATGACGCTGTTAGAGGCGCTATACACTGACCTGCCTGTAATAATACATGTGACGCTACATGACGCTGTTAGAGGCGCTATACACTGACCCGCCTGTAATAATACATGTGACGCTACATGGCGCTGTTAGAGGCGCTATACACTGACCCGCCTGTAATAATACATGTGACGCTACATGACGCTGTTAGAGGCGCTATACACTGAGCCGCCTGTAATAATACATGTGACGCTACATGACGCTGTTAGAGGCGCTATACACTGACCTGCCTGTAATAATACATGTGACGCTACATGACGCTGTTAGAGGCGCTATACACTGACCCGCCTGTAATAATACATGTGACGCTACATGGCGCTGTTAGAGGCGCTATACACTGACCTGCCTGTAATAATACATGTGACGCTACATGGCGCTGTTAGAGGCGCTCACCAGATTTTCTTTCATAAATGTGGTTTTGTGTACAGCGCCCGGCGTTCACCAGACGCTGCCTGTCGCTATGAGGCGCTACCTGGCACTATCCCTTCTTACATAATTCCCATTTTTTCCAGGCTGTGACACTGACAATATCTTGTTAGGGTCTGGCTCTCCCCTATCTAGTTATGAGCGTTACATACAGGGCGGCCCTGTGTGGGGGGGGAGGGTTTTCTCTGCGCACAACTCACTTCCTGTTCAGAAGGGGAACCGGATGACACACTGCCTGATGGCGGCCCAGCTTTAACAGAAAGAGGACCTGTCACCGCCATCCCAGCTGCCTGATCGTCGCCTGCTTTTGGGTGGGAAAAGGGTTAAAGTGGACCAAAACCCACTACAATGTTATAGATTCCAGGGCCGATCGATTCCCTCCCCCTGGGGCATCCAAAATCGGGGATGCCCCACTGTGTGAAACCCCTCCAGGTCGCCCCATTCACTGACTTTGTTTCCCGGTCCAACGGCGCATGCCCGCGGCAGGCATTTGTGAATGGCCGGTGCGGGCACGCTCTCTGTTAGAGGGAAGCGGGGGATGCGGCTGCCAGCGTGCTCAGAGCCGATGGCCTTAGATGAAGCCTTAGACGACGTGACATCAGCGGCTCGGAGCGCGCTGATTGGACGAGCGCCTGCGCATGCCCCTCAGGACCAGGAAGAGGAGGTGAGTTGGTTGGGGTGACCTGGGGGTTACACGCAGCGGGGCACCCCCCTATCAGGCTCCGGGGGCAAAGGACCAAAACCCAGGATTGTCAAAATGCTGGGTTTTGGTCCACTTTAAGTAGCTTCTCCCCATCCATGAACCTATCCAGCAACATTCAATGAATTATGTCCATTCCCCCAGCAACCCCCAACTACACATGTGGAGGCTGATTCATGACTAGCGCCAGGTAGCGTCAGATGAGCGTCTGTATAGCGGCACTCAGAGCGACCGCTAGTAGATGCTGTAAGCGGGTATGGTTCGCTGTAACAGAGCGCCTCAGTCGTTGGCCGGTATTGATGAATTTGATGTGTGAGTCACTATAACACCAGTACAGCGCTCTATGGGAGCGAACGGTAGCGACTGCTCAGTGTGAGCGACTCAAACCATATTCATCAAAAAAACAGCCTCACACAGCGCCGGCGCTCAAAATTGTGTCGCTATAGCCCAGAGCGCCAGACGCTGTGTGATTAAAGTCTGTTTCTGAACACATATCCACCAGCAACAAAGCGAAAACACATGGAATGACATTGTTATAACACTGTGACATTAACACTTTAGTGCCAGACCTGTAATGACAATTCTGCATAAAAATATAAAAAATCAAAAAAGTTTTCAAAAATGACTCTTTCTAGACCAGGAGACGCCACACAATGATTTCATTAAAAAAAAAAAAAAAAATTAAAATAAAACCCTGTTTAAAGAAAAGAAAGCTAAAGTCCATTGAAATGTATGGGAGAGCGACAGGTAGCGACAGGTAATACCTGGCTCTGGAGGCCAGAGCGCCGGTGCTATACACTGAGCCGTCTGTGATGATGAATCAGACGCTACATGGCGCTGTTAGAGTCGCTCACTGGAATCGCTTTGATAAATGTGGTATTGCGGACAGCGCCCGGCGTTCACCGTTCTTTACCTCGCGCTACCTGTCACTATGACTTGATGAATAAACCCCATAGTACAACTCATACCCCACACAGCAACATTAAAGCAATAAAGTGATACAAAGTAAAAATAACAGGCTGATTCATTATTAGCGGCAGGTAGCGACAGATGAGCGTCTGTAGCAGACATTTCAGAGCGCCCGCTAGTAGTCGCTGTGTTCGCCCGTGGTTCGCTAGTTCAGAGCGACTCAGTCGCTGTGCAGCAATGATGAATACATTGTGGGGAGTCGCTATATGACCAGTACAGCGCTGTATGGGAGCGAATGTTAGCGACTGGTCAGTGCGACCGACTCACAACATATTCATCAAAAAAATAGCCTCACACACTTGCGGCGCTCAAAAATGCTTCGCTGTAGCCCAGAGCGCCAGAGGCTGTGTGATTAAAGTCTGTTTTTGAACACATATCCACCAGTAACAAAGTGAAAAAACACATAAAATGACATTGTTATAACACTGTGACATTAGCACTTTAATACCAGACCTGTAATGACAAGGTCACACAATTATTTCATTAAAAAAAAAATAAATAAATAAATAAAATAAAACCCTGTTTAAAGAAAAGAAAGGTAACGTCCATTGAAATGTATGGGAGAGCGACAGGTAGCGACAGGTTATACCAGGATCTGGAAGATAAAGCTCCGGCGCTATACACTGAGCCGTCTGTGATGATGAATCGGGCGCTACATGGCTCTGTTAAAGTCGCTCACCAGATTCGCTTTCATAAATGTGGTTTCCCGTATGGCGCGCGGCGTTCACCAGATGCTGCCTGCCGCTACGAGGCGCTACCTGGCGCTATCCCTTGATGAATAAACCCCATAGTACAACTCATACCCCACACAGCAACATTAAAGCAATAAAGTGATACAAAGTAAAAATAAGTTACAAAGTAGGGTCAGGAAGGGGGGGGGGCAATGGCCAAGTTTGCCCTCCCCTAATGCTGACTATGAGTAGTATGGCCGGTTACCTGGCTGTTATGGTTCTCAGGTAGGTGGGAGTAGGAGCAGCATGACAGGCGGGAGGAGGAGCAGCATGACAGGCAGGAGGAGGAGCAGCATGACAGGCGGGAGGAGGAGCAGCATGACAGGCGGGAGGAGGAGCAGCATGACAGGCAGGAGGAGGAGCAGCATGACAGGCGGGAGGAGGAGCAGCATGACAGGCGGGAGGAGGAGCAGCATGACAGGCAGGAGGAGGAGCAGCATGACAGGCGGGGAGGAGGAGCAGCATGACAGGCAGGAGGAGCAGCATGACAGGCGGGAGGAGCAGCATGACAGGCAGGAGGAGGAGCAGCATGACAGGCGGGAGGAGGAGCAGCATGACAGGCAGGAGGAGCAGCATGACAGGCAGGAGGAGCAGCATGACAGGCGGGAGGAGCAGCATGACAGGCAGGAGGAGGAGCAGCATGACAGGCGGGAGGAGGAGCAGCATGACAGGCAGAAGGAGCAGCAGTATGACAGGCAGGAGGAGGAGCAGCATGACAGGCGGGAGGAGGAGCAGCATGACAGGCAGGTGGAGGAGCAGCATGACAGGCAGGAGGAGCAGCAGCATGACAGGCGGGAGGAGGAGCAGCATGACAGGTGGGAGGAGGAGCAGCATGACAGGTTGGAGGAGGAGCAGCATGACAGGCGGGAGGAGGAGCAGCATGACAGGCAGGAGGAGGAGCAGCATGACAGGCAGGAGGAGGAGCAGCATGACAGGCAGGAGGAGGAGCAGCATGACAGGTGGGAGGAGGAGCAGCATGACAGGCAGGAGGAGGAGCAGCATGACAGGTGGGAGGAGGAGCAGCATGACAGGCAGGAGGAGGAGCAGCATGACAGGCAGGAGGAGGAGCAGCATGACAGGCGGGAGGAGGAGCAGCATGACAGGCAGGAGGAGGAGCAGCATGACAGGCAGGAGGAGGAGCAGCATGACAGGCAGGAGGAGGAGCAGCATGACAGGTGGGAGAAGGAGCAGCATGACAGGCGGGAGGAGGAGCAGCATGACAGGCGGGAGAAGGAGCAGCATGACAGGTTGGAGGAGGAGCAGCATGACAGGCAGGAGGAGGAGCAGCATGACAGGTGGGAGAAGGAGCAGCATGACAGGCGGGAGGAGGAGCAGCATGACAGGCGGGAGGAGGAGCAGCATGACAGGCAGGAGGAGCAGCATGACAGGCGGGAGGAGCAGCAGCATGACAGGTTGGAGGAGGAGCAGCATGACAGGCAGGAGGAGGAGCAGCATGACAGGTGGGAGAAGGAGCAGCATGACAGGCGGGAGGAGGAGCAGCATGACAGGCGGGAGGAGGAGCAGCATGACAGGCAGGAGGAGGAGCAGCATGACAGGCAGGAGGAGCAGCATGACAGGCGGGAGGAGCAGCAGCATGACAGGCGGGAGAAGGAGCAGCATGACAGGCGGGAGGAGGAGCAGCATGACAGGCGGGAGCAGGAGCAGCATGACAGGCAGAAGGAGGAGCAGCATGACAGGCAGGAGGAGGAGCAGCATGACAGGCAGGAGGAGGAGCAGCATGACAGGCGGGAGAAGGAGCAGCATGACAGGCGGGAGGAGGAGCAGCATGACAGGCGGGAGGAGGAGCAGCATGACAGGCGGGAGAAGGAGCAGCATGACAGGCGGGAGGAGGAGCAGCATGACAGGCAGGAGGAGGAGCAGCATGACAGGTGGGAGAAGGAGCAGCATGACAGGCGGGAGGAGGAGCAGCATGACAGGCGGGAGGAGGAGCAGCATGACAGGTTGGAGGAGGAGCAGCATGACAGGCAGGAGGAGGAGCAGCATGACAGGTTGGAGGAGGAGCAGCATGACAGGCAGGAGGAGGAGCAGCATGACAGGTGGGAGAAGGAGCAGCATGACAGGCAGGAGGAGGAGCAGCATGACAGGCGGGAGGAGGAGCAGCATGACAGGTTGGAGGAGGAGCAGCATGACAGGCAGGAGGAGGAGCAGCATGACAGGTGGGAGAAGGAGCAGCATGACAGGCGGGAGGAGGAGCAGCATGACAGGCGGGAGGAGGAGCAGCATGACAGGCGGGAGGAGCAGCAGCATGACAGGCGGGAGGAGCAGCAGCATGACAGGCGGGAGGAGGAGCAGCATGACAGGCGGGAGCAGGAGCAGCATGACAGGCAGAAGGAGGAGCAGCATGACAGGCAGGAGGAGGAGCAGCATGACAGGCGGGAGGAGCAGCAGCATGACAGGCGGGAGGAGCAGCATGACAGGCGGGAGGAGGAGCAGCATGACAGGCGGGAGCAGGAGCAGCATGACAGGCAGAAGGAGGAGCAGCATGACAGGCAGGAGGAGGAGCAGCATGACAGGCGGGAGGAGGAGCAGCATGACAGGCGGGAGGAGGAGCAGCATGACAGGCAGGAGGAGGAGCAGCATGACAGGTGGGAGAAGGAGCAGCATGACAGGCGGGAGGAGGAGCAGCATGACAGGCGGGAGAAGGAGCAGCATGACAGGTTGGAGGAGGAGCAGCATGACAGGCAGGAGGAGGAGCAGCATGACAGGTGGGAGAAGGAGCAGCATGACAGGCGGGAGGAGGAGCAGCATGACAGGCGGGAGGAGCAGCAGCATGACAGGCGGGAGAAGGAGCAGCATGACAGGCGGGAGCAGGAGCAGCATGACAGGCAGAAGGAGGAGCAGCATGACAGGCAGGAGGAGGAGCAGCATGACAGGCGGGAGGAGGAGCAGCATGACAGGTTGGAGGAGGAGCAGCATGACAGGCAGGAGGAGGAGCAGCATGACAGGCAGGAGGAGGAGCAGCATGACAGGCGGGAGGAGGAGCAGCATGACAGGCGGGAGGAGCAGCAGCATGACAGGCGGGAGAAGGAGCAGCATGACAGGCGGGAGCAGGAGCAGCATGACAGGCAGAAGGAGGAGCAGCATGACAGGCAGGAGGAGGAGCAGCATGACAGGCGGGAGGAGGAGCAGCATGACAGGCAGGGGGAGGAGCAGCATGACAGGCGGGAGGAGGAGCAGCATGGCAGGCGGGAGGAGGAGCAGCATGACAGGCAGGAGGAGGAGCAGCATGACAGGCGGGAGGAGGAGCAGCATGACAGGCAGGAGGAGGAGCAGCATGACAGGCAGGAGGAGCAGCATGACAGGCGGGAGGAGGAGCAGCATGACAGGCAGGAGGAGGAGCAGCATGACAGGCAGGAGGAGCAGCATGACAGGCCGGAGGAGGAGCAGCATGACAGGCAGGAGGAGGAGCAGCATGACAGGCAGGAGGAGCAGCATGACAGGCCGGAGGAGGAGCAGCATGACAGGCAGGAGGAGGAGCAGTATGACAGGCAGGAGGAGCAGCATGACAGGCGGGAGGAGGAGCAGCATGACAAGCAGGAGGAGGAGCAGCATGACAGGCAGGAGGAGGAGCAGCATGACAGGCGGGAGGAGGAGCAGCATGACAGGCGGGAGGAGGAGCAGCATGACAGGCGGGAGGAGGAGCAGCATGACGGGTGGGAGGAGGAGCAGCATGGCAGGCGGGAGGAGGAGCAGCATGACAGGCGGGAGGAGGAGCAGCATGACAGGCAGGAGGAGGAGCAGCATGACAGGCGGGAGGATGAGCAGCATGACAGGCAGGAGGAGGAGCAGCATGACAGGCAGGAGGAGCAGCATGACAGGCGGGAGGAGGAGCAGCATGACAGGCAGGAGGAGGAGCAGCATGACAGGCAGGAGGAGCAGCATGACAGGCCGGAGGAGGAGCAGCATGACAGGCAGGAGGAGGAGCAGCATGACAGGCAGGAGGAGCAGCATGACAGGCCGGAGGAGGAGCAGCATGACAGGCAGGAGGAGGAGCAGTATGACAGGCAGGAGGAGCAGCATGACAGGTTGGAGGAGGAGCAGCATGACAGGCAGGAGGAGGAGCAGCATGACAGGCAGGAGGAGGAGCAGCATGACAGGCGGGAGGAGGAGCAGCATGACAGGCGGGAGGAGGAGCAGCGTGACAGGCAGGAGGAGGAGCAGTGTGACAGGCGGGAGGAGGAGCAGCATGACAGGCGGGAGGAGGAGCAGCATGACAGGCAGGAGGAGCAGCATGACAGGCGGGAGGAGGAGCAGCATGACAGGCAAGAGGAGGAGCAGCATGACAGGCGGGAGGAGGAGCAGCATGACAGGCGGGAGGAGGAGCAGCATGACAGGCGGGAGGAGGAGCAGCATGACAGGCAGGGGGAGGAGCAGCATGACAGGCGGGAGGAGGAGTAGCATGACAGGCGGGAGCAGGAGCAGCATGACAGGCGGGAGGAGGAGCAGCATGACAGGCGGGAGGAGGAGCAGCATGACAGGCAGGGGGAGGAGCAGCATGACAGGCCGGAGGAGGAGCAGCATGACAGGCGGGAGGAGGAGCAGCATGACAGGCGGGAGGAGGAGCAGTATGACAGGCAGGAGGAGCAGCATGACAGGCGGGAGGAGGAGCAGCATGACAAGCAGGAGGAGGAGCAGCATGACAGGCAGGAGGAGGAGCAGCATGACAGGCCGGAGGAGGAGCAGCATGACAGGCGGGAGGAGGAGCAGTATGACAGGCAGGAGGAGCAGCATGACAGGCAGGGGGAGGAGCAGCATGACAGGCGGGAGGAGGAGCAGCATGACAAGCAGGAGGAGGAGCAGCATGACAGGCGGGAGGAAGAGCAGCATGACAGGCGGGAGGAGGAGCAGCATGACAGGCAGGAGGAGGAGCAGCATGACAGGCGGGAGGAGCAGCATGACAGGCGGGAGGAGGAGCAGCATGACAGGCAAGAGGAGGAGCAGCATGACAGGCGGGAGGAGGAGCAGCATGACAGGCAGGAGGAGGAGCAGCATGACAGGCGGGAGGAGGAGCAGCATGACAGGCAGGAGGAGGAGCAGCATGACAGGCAGGAGGAGGAGCAGCATGACAGGCAGGAGGAGGAGCAGCATGACAGGCGGGAGGAGGAGCAGCATGACAGGCGGGAGGAGGAGCAGCATGACAGGCAGGAGGAGCAGCATGACAGGCGGGAGGAGCAGCATGACAGGCAGGAGGAGAAGCAGTATGACAGGCAGGAGCAGCATGACAGGCAGGAAGAGAAGCAGCATGGCAGGCAGGAGGAGGAGCAGCATGACAGGCAGGAGGAGGAGCATGACAAGCAGGAGGAGCAGCATGACAGGCAGGAGGAGGAGCAGCATGACAGGCAGGGGGAGGAGCAGCATGACAGGTGGGAGGAGGAGCAGCATGACAGGCGGGAGGAGGAGCAGCATGACAGGCAGGAGGAGGAGCAGCATGACAGGCGGGAGGAGGAGTAGCATGACAGGCGGGAGCAGGAGCAGCATGACAGGCGGGAGGAGGAGCAGCATGACAGGCGGGAGGAGGAGCAGCATGACAGGCAGGGGGAGGAGCAGCATGACAGGCCGGAGGAGGAGCAGCATGACAGGCGGGAGGAGGAGCAGCATGACAGGCGGGAGGAGGAGCAGTATGACAGGCAGGAGGAGCAGCATGACAGGCGGGAGGAGGAGCAGCATGACAAGCAGGAGGAGGAGCAGCATGACAGGCAGGAGGAGGAGCAGCATGACAGGCCGGAGGAGGAGCAGCATGACAGGCGGGAGGAGGAGCAGTATGACAGGCAGGAGGAGCAGCATGACAGGCAGGGGGAGGAGCAGCATGACAGGCGGGAGGAGGAGCAGCATGACAAGCAGGAGGAGGAGCAGCATGACAGGCGGGAGGAAGAGCAGCATGACAGGCGGGAGGAGGAGCAGCATGACAGGCAGGAGGAGGAGCAGCATGACAGGCGGGAGGAGCAGCATGACAGGCGGGAGGAGGAGCAGCATGACAGGCAAGAGGAGGAGCAGCATGACAGGCGGGAGGAGGAGCAGCGTGACAGGCGGGAGGAGGAGCAGCGTGACAGGCGGGAGGAGGAGCAGCATGACAGGCGGGAGGAGGAGCAGCATGACAGGCAGGAGGAGCAGCATGAAAGGCGGGAGGAGGAGCAGCATGACAGGCAAGAGGAGGAGCAGCATGACAGGCGGGAGGAGGAGCAGCATGACAGGCAGGAGGAGGAGCAGCATGACAGGCGGGAGGAGGAGCAGCATGACAGGCAGGAGGAGGAGCAGCATGACAGGCAGGAGGAGGAGCAGCATGACAGGCAGGAGGAGGAGCAGCATGACAGGCGGGAGGAGGAGCAGCATGACAGGCGGGAGGAGGAGCAGCATGACAGGCGGGAGGAGCAGCATGACAGGCAGGAGGAGAAGCAGTATGACAGGCAGGAGCAGCATGACAGGCAGGAGGAGAAGCAGCATGGCAGGCAGGAGGAGGAGCAGCATGACAGGCAGGAGGAGGAGCATGACAAGCAGGAGGAGCAGCATGACAGGCAGGAGGAGGAGCAGCATGACAGGCAGGAGGAGGAGCAGCATGACAGGTGGGAGGAGGAGCAGCATGACAGGCCGGAGGAGGAGCAGCATGACAGGCAGGAGGAGGAGCAGCATGACAGGCGGGAGGAGGAGCAGCATGACAGGTGGGAGGAGGAGCAGCATGACAGGTGGGAGGAGGAGCAGCATGACAGGCGGGAGGAGGAGCAGCATGACAGGCGGGAGGAGGAGCAGCATGACAGGCAAGAGGAGGAGCAGCATGACAGGCGGGAGGAGGAGCAGCATGACAGGCGGGAGGAGGAGCAGCATGACAGGCAGGAGGAGGAGCAGCATGACAGGCGGGAGGAGGAGCAGCATGACAGGCGGGGAGGAGGAGCAGTATGACAGGCAGGAGGAGGAGCAGCATGACAGGCGGGAGGAGGAGCAGCATGACAGGCAGGAGGAGGAGCAGCATGACAGGCAGGAGGAGCAGCATGACAGGCAGGAGGAGGAGCAGCATGACAGGCAGGAGGAGGAGCAGCATGACAGGCAGGAGGAGGAGCAGCATGACAGGTGGGAGGAGGAGCAGCATGACAGGGGGAAGGAGGAGCAGCATGACAGGCAGGAGGAGGAGCAGCATGACAGGCAGGAGGAGGAGCAGCATGGCAGGCAGGAGGAGGAGCAGCGTGACAGGCAGGAGGAGCAGCAGCATGACAGGCAGGAGGAGCAGCATGACAGGCAGGAGGAGGAGCAGCATGACAGGCGGGAGGAGGAGCAGCATGACAGGCAGGAGGAGGAGCAGCATGACAGGCAGCAGGAGGAGCAGCATGACAGGCAGGAGGAGGAGCAGCATGACAGGCAGGAGGAGGAGCAGCATGACAAGCAGGAGGAGGAGCAGCATGACAGGCAGGAGGAGGAGCAGCATGACAGGCAGGAGGAGGAGCAGCATGACAGGCGGGAGGAGGAGCAGCATGACAGGCAGGAGGAGGAGCAGCATGACAGGCGGGAGGAGGAGCAGCATGACAGGCAGGAGGAGGAGCAGCATGACAGGCAGGATGAGGAGCAGCATGGCAGGCAGGAGGAGGAGCAGCATGGCAGGCAGGAGGAGGAGCAGCATGACAGGCAGGAGGAGGAGCAGCATGACAGGCGGGAGGAGGAGCAGCATGACAGGCGGGAGGAGGAGCAGCATGACAGGTGGGAGGAGGAGCAGCATGACAGGCAGGAGGAGGAGCAGCATGACAGGCAGGAGGAGGAGCAGCATGACAGGCCAGGGGAGGAGCAGCATGACAGGCGGGAGGAGGAGCAGCATGACAGGCAGGAGGAGGAGCAGCATGACAGGCAGGAGGAGGAGCAGCATGACAGGCAGGTGCCTGGTTGTCCTGTTTCTCAGATTTAATACAAGTAAATGCAGCAACATTAATTCAATGAAATAATACAAACCCAAAATACGGGTCAGGACAGGGGCCCCATTAGAGCGGGTGGCCCTGCGCTATAGCCCCGGATACCCTCCCCTAATGCTGACCCTGAGTGTATCAGGCGGGCAGGAGGAGGAGCAGGTAACTGGAAGTTAGCATATGTTATTGCATGGTGGCCAGGCTCAGACTGGCCCACAGGGTCTACCATGGATTCCCCCAGTGAGGACCTTCTTCACCTATGTATCATTTTTTTGTGGCATCCCAAGTGCGCACACACATATTATACAGCCTGTTGTAATGTTTCTGTGCAATATATTCTCCTCAATACACCTGCATCTAAGGGGTGTATTCATCAAAGGATAGCGCCAGGTAGCGCCTCGCAGCAGCAGGCAGCGTCTGGTGAACGCCGGGCGCTGTATGGAAAACCACATTTATGAAAGCGAATCTGGTGAGCGCCTCTAACAGCGCCATGCAGCGTCACATGTATTATTACAGACGGTTCAGTGTATTGCCCCGGCACCAAGAGCGCCATGTATTACCTGTCGCTACCTGTCGCTCTCCCATACATTTCAATGGACGTTACTTTTCTTCTGTTCAAACAGGGTTTTTTGTGTTTATTTTTTTTTCTCTCAGATAATTGTGTGACGTCTCCTGGCCTAGAAAGAGTCATTTTTGAAAACGTTTTTGACTTTTTATATTTTTATGCAGAATTGTCATTACAGGTCTGGCACTAAAGTGTTAATGTCACAGTGTTATAACAATGTCATTCCATGTGTTTTCGCTTTGTTTCTGGTGGATATGTGTTCAAAAACAGACTTTAATCACACAGCGTCTGGCGCTCTATGCTACAGCGCCCACATTTAGAGCGCCGATGCTGTGTGTGTCTGTTTTTTTGTCGCTGAAAGTCGGTTGCAATGAGCTGGCGCTACCTCTCACTCACTGCAGTGCTGTACTGGTGTTAGAGCGCCCAACATACATCACATTCATCAATGCCGGCCAGGTTATTACAGAGACTGAGACGCTCTGTTACAGCGCCCGATACCCGCTGTACAGACACTTATCTGCCGATACCTGGCGTTAGCAATGAATCAGCCTATAAGTGTGGGGTGGGCCCCCAGGGTCAGTTCTACTGTTGGGCCCCAGACACCCCAGTCCAACCCTGGAGCATCATGACAGCCGGGTAACTGGCATTTTAATAGAAGGCAGTTAGCATATGTTATTGCTAGTTATCCAGCTGTCATGGCCGCCAGGCTCAGACTGGCCCACAGGATTACCAGGGAATCCCCTGCTGGGCCCCTGGACTGAGGGGCCCTTTTGAGGGCCTTCATTGGCAAAACCTAAACTATGCAAAGCTTGTTTGTGGCACGCACAGAGACAATATAGTCTGGCGTAATGCTTCTGTGCATGGGCCTAAATTTAAAGTGGACCAAAACCCAGCGCGATCGGCCCGGGAATCTATAAGATCGATTCCCTCCCACCGGGGCATCTAAAACCGGGATGCCCCGCTGTGTGAAACCCCCCAGGTCGCCCCATACACTTACCTTGCTTCCCGGTCCAACGGCGCATGCGTGAGCCGCATCCCCACTATCCCTCTAGCAGGGCGCGCGCCAGACATTTGTAATTGGCCGGTGCAGGCACGCTCCCTGTTAGAGGGAATCGGGGGATGCAGCCGCCAGCGCACTCAGAGACGCTGGCCTTAGACGACGTGACGTCAGCAGCTCCAAGCGCACTGATTGGACAAGCGGCCGCGAATGCACCGTAGGACCGGGAAGAGGCGAGTTGCGCTCAGCGATCTGGGGGGTTCCACACAGCGGGGGAAAGGACCAAAACCCGGGAGAGTCAGAATCCTCGGTTTTAGTCCACTTTAAGCCGGTGATACTTACATCTAAGCATACCTTCCAAGTGTCCCTGATTTGGAGGGACTGTCCCTCTTTTGAGTCAATGTCCCCCTGTCCCTCGTTGTTCTCATTTGTCCCTCTTTGAGGTGTAACATGCAGATCTGCAGCAATAAATGATTCATTTGCCTATTCAAAGTGTTTCTATTGTTGTAACTATTACAATGTATCTCCATACCTACCAACTTTTCAGGGTGGGAAAGAGGGACATTTGTTAAATAAAGCCACGCCCCCTCATTGTGGGATGGATGAAACCACGCCCCTTAATTGATTGATGGATAGGAGATACATTGTAACAGTTAAAACAATAGAAACACTTTGAGTAGGCAAATTATTTGGTTATTGCTGCAGATCTGCATGTTACACCTCAAAGAGGGAAAATATGTAAATGAAGCCACACCCCCTCATTGAGGGATGAATGAAGCCACACACCCTCATTGAGGGATGAATGAAGCCACACCCCCTCATTGAGGGATGGATGAAGCCACACCCCCTCATTGAGGGATGGATGAAGCCACACCCCCTCATTGAGGGATGGATGAAGCCACGCCCCCTCATTGAGGGATGGATGAAGCCACGCCTCCTAATTGAGGGATGGATGAAGCCACGCCCCCTCATTGAGGGATGGATAGGAGATACATTGTAACAGTTACAATAGAAACACTTTGAATAGGCAAATGAATCATTTATTGCTGCAGATCTGCATGTTACACCTCAAAGAGGGACAAATGAGAACAACGAGGGACAGGGGGACATTGACTCAAAAGAGGGACAGTCCCTCCAAATGAGGGACACTTGGGTGGTATGCTTAGATGTAAGTATCACTGGCTTAAAGTGGACCAAAACCCAGGATTTTGACTATCCTGCCCGATCGGCGATGCCCCACTGTGTCCCTCCAAATCAGGGACACTTGGGAAGTATGCATCTCCTATCCATCAACCAATGACGGGAGGCATGGCTTAATTTACATATTGTCCCTCTTTGAGGTGTAACATGCAGATCTGCAGCAATAAATTAATTATTTGCCTATTCAAAATGTTTCTGTTGTTTTACCTGTTACATCCTATCTCCTATCCATCCCTCAATGAGGGGGCGTGGCTTAATTTACATATTGTCCCTCTTTCCCACCCAGAAAAGTAAGGAGGTATGTCGGGCAGGCTGATTCATGACTAACGCCAGGTAGCGACAGATGAGCGCCTGTAGCAGGCATTTTTTAGAGCGCCCGCTAGTAGCCGCTGTGTTCGGCCGTGGTTCGCTAGTTCATAGCGACTCAGTCGCTGTGCATAGATGATGAATACATTGTGATGAGTCGCTATTTGACCAGTACAGCGCTGTATGGGAGCGCATGTTAGCGACTGGTCAGTGCGACCGACTCACAACATATTCATTAAAAAACAGCCTCACAAAACTCTGGCGCTAAAAAATGCTTCTCTGAAGCCCAGAGCGCAGGAGGCTGTGTGATTAAAGTCTGTTTTTCAGCATCTATCCACCAGTAACAAAGCGAAAACATATGGAATTACATTGTTATCACTTTGTAACATGAACACTTTAATGGCAGACCTGTAATGTCATTTCTGAAGAAATATATAAA
This sequence comes from Gastrophryne carolinensis, assembly GCA_027917425.1. NCBI lineage: Eukaryota > Metazoa > Chordata > Amphibia > Anura > Microhylidae > Gastrophryne > Gastrophryne carolinensis. Next base: position 476,176,133 of record CM051237.1, on the reverse strand, counting down.
ACATGAAAAATATTTGAAAAAAATTGCATTTTCTCGGCCAGAAGAGGTCACAACATTATTTGAGATTTAAAAAAAAACAAAAAAAAACAAAAAAAAAAAAAACCCTGTTTAAAGAGAAGGATCGTCCATTGAAATGTATGGGAGAGCGACAGGTAGCGAGAGGTCATACCTGGCGCTGTGAAAGGTTGAACGCCGGCGCTGTTCGCTGAGGCTGGGATAATGATGAATCGGACGCTACATGGCGCTATCCCAGTCGCTCAACAGATTCTGCTTGATAAATGTGTAATTTATCCGTGTCCGGCGTTAACATGTCACTACCTGTCATTTACAAGGCGCTACCTGACGCTATCCCTTCATGAATAAGGGCCTAAGTGTGGGGTGGACCCCAGGGTCAGTTCTGCTGATGGGCCCCAGCCCGACACTGTTACCACTTATAGAAACATTGGTTCTAACCCTTCCTCGCTCTACGCACAAGCACTTTTGAATGGAAGCGGATTGGCCGGCGCCAGGGTCCGGGTAGGCAGCGGCCAGGACCTTGTTGTGCCGGGGACCATCATGCTTTGCTCCAGTCCCGTGCAGAGGCCTAGCCGGTCCTGGGAGAGCTGCTGAGCACACGCTGGCGAGCTGGCCTCCCTCCTCCTCCTCCTGAGGATCATATGCACGAATGGTGCCCCATGTGGGCATTTAAACCCCCTGCGGACCCCGGAGCCCCCCCACAATACCTTGACAAAACCCAGGTCCGATCGGGGATGCCCCGCTGTGTCCCTCCAAATCAGGGACACTTGGGAGGTATGTATCTCCTATCCATCAATCAATGACAGGGGGTGTGGCTTAATTTACATATTGTCCCTCTTTCCAAGTGTGGGGTGGGCCCCAGGGTCAGTTCTACTGGTGGGCCCCAGACACCCACAGCCCGACACTGTAACCACTTATAGAAACAGCAGGACATTGGTCCTAACCCTTCCTCGCTCTACGCACAAGCACTTTTCAATGGAAGCCGATTGGCCATCAGGGTCCGGATGGGCAGCGGCCAGGACCATCATGCTTTGCTCCAGTCCCGTGCAGAGGCCTAGCCGGTCCTGGGAGAGCTGCTGAGCACACGGTGGCGAGCTGGCCTCCCTCCCCCTCCTGAGGGTCATATGCACGAATGGTGCCCCATGTGGGCATTTAAACCCCCCGCGGACCCCGGAGTGCCCCCACAATACCTTGAGCTGGATTGGCTGGAGTTCGCTCAGACTCTGGTTCCGTAACTTCTTGGTGAGAACCTTCAGCATTGTACGGCTCCTCCGCGGGCCAGGAAAGGGTTAAGCTCTCATGGACACGCTGACGCGCTCGCACGCTCATCTGCGGACGGGCATTTAGTCTTTTTTTGGGGTGTTGGGCAATTTTCCGACTTGTCGCCCCCCCTTTTTTTTTTTTTTCTGTGGGTGTCACGGGGCGTCTCATGGGCCCCTTTCTAGAGGGGGGGTGCGTTCAGTGGCTGGCGCTGGTCAGGCTGGCGAGCGGCGTGGAAGTCGCCATGGCTCACGCACGCTCCTATCACACTCACACACTCGATCACACTGCCTTGTGTGCGACTCCTAACAAACAGCCAGGCCTCAGCCGAGCGATCTGATTGGCTGGCCCCGGCAAAAACTGTGTCACTTTACAGGAGGCCGGCCCTTTATTTAAAGGGAAAGTGATAGCAAGCTGAGAGGCTCCCTCCTCCTCCTCCTCCTTCCTGCTTTACCCGGAGGACTCGGCCAGCTGCTCATTGTCACTGGGGGAGCTAGTCGCGTGAGCGCGTTACAAGAGCAGCGCGCTCTGCTCGCCCAACAACCGATCGGCTAATAACACAGAAGGGTCCTTTAAGTGAACTGCCGTCATCTTCCATGGCGCTGTACAAAGTAATAGTGATGACAATCAGATAAATATGACAAAGCTGAATGTTTGATCAGCAAGCGAGGTGGAAACGTTTCCTAAGTGAGGAGCAGAAGTTCTCTAGGTGAGGTGAGGCTCTCAGGCTGAGGTGGAGAAGTTCTCAAGCTGAGGTGTAGAAGTTCTCTAGGTGAGGAGAGGCTCTCAGGCTGAGGTGGAGAAGTTCTCAAGCTGAGGTGTAGAAGTTCTCTAGGTGAGGAGAGGCTCTCAGGCTGAGGTGGAGAAGTTCTCTAGGGGAGGGGAGGCTCTTAGGCTGAGGTGTAGAAGTTCTCTAGGTAAGGAGAGGCTCTCAAGCTGAGGTGGAGAAGTTCTCTAGGTGAGGAAAGGCTCTCAGGCTGAGGTGGAGAAGTTCTCAAGCTGAGGTATAGAAGTTCTCTAGGTGAGGAGAGGCTCTCAGGCTGAGGTGGAGAAGTTCTCTAGGTGAGGAGAGGCTCTCAAGCTGAGGTGGAGAAGTTCTCTAGGTGAGGAGAGGCTCTCAGGCTGAGGTGGAGAAGTTCTCAAGGTGAGGTGGAGAAGTTCTCTAGGTGAGAAGAGGTTCTCAAGCTGAGGTGTAGAAGTTCTCTAGGTGAGGAGAGGCTCTCAGGCTGAGGTGGAGAAGTTCTCTAGGTGAAGAGAGGCTCTCAGGCTGAGGTGGAGAAGTTCTCTAGGTGAGGAGAGGCTCTCAAGCTGAGGTGGGGAAGTTCTCTAGGTGAGGAGAGGCTCTCAGACTGAGGTGGAGAAGTTCTCTAGGTGAGGAGAGGCTCTCAGGCTGAGGTGGAGAAGTTCTCTAGGTGAGGAGAGGCTCTCAAGCTGAGGTGGAGAAGTTCTCTAGGTGAGGAGAGGCTCTCAAGCTGAGGTGGAGAAGTACTCTAGGTGAGGTGGAGGAGATCCCCAGGTGTGGAATGAAAGTTCTCTGGGCGAGGTGGAGACGTTATCTAGGTGAGGAGAGGCTCTCAGGCTGAGGCGGAGAAGTGCTCTAGGTGAGGTGGAAAGGTTTCCTAAGTAAGAGATTGCACCTTATGATCAAACTGAAATCTTTGAAGGTCCTCCAGGTGAAGTGGAGAAGTTCTCCAGGTGAGGTGGAAACGTTTCCTAAGTGAGGAACAGAAGTTCTCTAGGTGAGGAGAGGCTCCCAGGTTGAGGTGGAGAAGCTCTCTACGTGAGGTGGAGGAGATTCCCAGGTGTGGAATGAAAGTTCTCTGGGTGAGGTGGAGAAGTTCTCTAGGTGAGGAGAAGCTCTCAGGGTGAGGTGGAGAAGTTCTCTGGGTGTGGAATGAAAGTTCTCTGGGCGAGGTAGAGAAGTTCTTTAGGTGAGGTGGAGGAGATCCCCAGGTGTGGAATGAAAGTTCTCTGGGCGAGGTAGAGAAGTTCTTTAGGTGAGGTGGAGGCGTTCTCCAGGTGAGGAATGGAAGTTCTCTGAGTGGGATGAAATGTTCTTTAGTTGATGATGATGTGAGAAGTTCTGTAGGTGTGCAGTCTCTAGCAAAGAAGTGGAGGTTTTCTAGGAGAGGTTCTTTAAGTGAGGTAAAGAAGATCTCCAGGTAAGGTGGAGAAGATGTCCAGATGAGGTGAAGAAGATCTCCAGGTAAGTTGGAGAAGATGTCCAGGTGAGGTGAAGAAGATCTCCAGGTAAGGTGGAGAAGATGTGCAGATAAGGTGAAGAAGATCTCCAGGTAAGTTGGAGAAGATGTCCAGGTGAGGTGAAGAAGATCTCCAGGTAAGGTGGAGAAGATGTGCAGATAAGGTGAAGAAGATCTCCAGGTAAGGTGGAGAAGATGTCCAGGTGAGGTGAAGAAGATCTCCAGGTAAGGTGGAGAAGATGTCCAGGTGAGGTGAAGAAGATCTCCAGGTAAGGTGGAGAAGATGTCCAGGTGAGGTGAAGAAGATCTCCAGGTAAGGTGGAGAAGATGTCCAGGTGAGGTGAAGAAGATCTCCAGGTAAGGTGGAGAAGATGTCCAGGTGAGGTGAAGAAGATCTCCAGGTAAGGTGGAGAAGATGTCCAGATGAGGTGAAGAAGATCTCCAGGTCAGGTGGAGAAGATGTCCAGGTGAGGTGAAGAAGATCTCCGGTAAGGTGGAGAAGATGTCCAGATGAGGTGAAGAAGATCTCCAGGTAAGGTGGAGAAGGTGTCCAGATGAGGTGAAGAAGATCACCAGGTAAGGTGGAGAAAATGTCCAAATGAGGTGAACAAGATCTCCAGGTAAGGTGTAAATGTCTAGGTGAGGTGAAGAAAATCTCCAGGTAAGGTGGAGAAGGTGTCCAGGTGAGGTGAAGAAGATCTCCAGGTAAGGTGGAGAAGATGTCCAGATGAGGTGAAGCAGATCTCCAGGTCAGGTGGAGAAGGTGTCCAGATGAGGTGAAGAAGATCACCAGGTAAGGTGGAGAAGGTGTCCAGATGAGGTGAAGAAGATCTCCAGGTAAGGTGGAGAAGATGTCCAGGTGAGGTGGAGAAGATCTTCAGGTAAGGTGGAGATGTCCAGGTGATGTGAAGAAGATCTCCAGGTAAGGTGGAGAAGATGTCCAGGTGAGGTGGAGAAGATGTCCAGATGAGGCAAAGAAGATCTCCAGGTAAGGTGGAGAAGATGTTCAGGTAAGGTGGAGAAGATGTCCAGGTAAGGTGGAGAAGATGTCCAGGTCAGGTGGAGAAGGTGCCCAGATGAGGTGAAGAAGATCACCAGGTAAGGTGGAGAAGATGTCCAGATGAGGTGAAGAAGATCTCCAGGTAAGGTGGAGAAGATGTCCAGATAAGGTGAAGAAGATCTCCAGGTAAGGTGGAGAAGATGTCCAGATAAGGTGAAGAAGATCTCCAGATAAGGTGGAGAAGGTGTCCAGATGAGGTGAAGAAGATCACCAGGTGGGGTGGAGAAGGTGTCCAGGTGAGGTGAAGAAGATCTCCAGGTAAGGTGGAGAAGATGTCCAGGTGAGGTGAACAAGATCTCCAGGTAAGGTGGAGAAGATGTCCATGTGAGGTGGAGAAGATGTCTAGATGAGGCAAAGAAGATCTCCAGGTAAGGTGGAGAAGATGTCCAGGTAAGGTGGAGAAGATGTCCAGGTAAGGTGGAGAAAATGTCCAGATGAGGTGAAGAAGATCTACAGGTAAGGTGGAGAAGATGTCCAGGTAAGGTGGAGAAAATGTCCAGATGAGGTGAAGAAGATCTACAGGTAAGGTGGAGAAGATGTCCAGGTGAGGTGAAGAAGATCTACAGATAAGGTGGAGAAGATGTCCAGGTGATGTGAAGAAGATCTCCAGGTAAGTAAGAGAAGATGTCCATGTGATGTGAAGAAGGTCTCCAGGTAAAGGGGAGAAGATGTCCAGTTGAGGTGAAGATGATCTCCAGGTAAGGTGGAGAAGATATCTAGGTGACGTGAAGAAGATCTCCAAGTAAGGTGGAGAAGATGTCCATGTGATGTGAAGAAGATCTCCAGGTAAGGTGGAGAAGATGTCCAGGTGAGGTGGAGAAGATGTCCAGATGAGGCAAGGAAGATCTCCAGGTTAGGTGGAGAAGATGTCCAGATGAGGCAAAGAAGATCTCCAGGTAAGGTGAAGAAGATGTCCAGGTAAGGTGGAGAAGATGTCCAGGTAAGGTGGAGAAGATGTCCAGGTAAGGTGGAGAAGATGCCCAGGTGAGGTGAAGAAGATCTACAGGTAAGGTGGAGAAGATGTCCAGGTGAGGTGAAGAAGATCTACAGGTAAAGTGGAGAAGATGTCCAGGTGAGGTGAAGAAGATCTACAGGTAAGGTGGAGAAGATGTCCAGGTGAGGTGAAGAAGATCTACAGGTAAGGTGGAGAAGATGTCCAGGTGAGGTGGAGAAGATGTCCAGATGAGGCAAAGAAGATCTCCAGGTAAGGTGGAGAAGGTGTCCAGATGAGGTGCAGAAGATCACCAGGTAAGGTGGAGAAGGTGTCCAGATGAGGTGAAGAAGATCTCCAGGTAAGGTGGAGAAGATGTCCAGGTGAGGTGAAGAAGATCTCCAGGTAAGGTGGAGAAGATGTCCATGTGAGGTGAAGAAGATCTCCAGGTAAGGTGGAGAAGATGTCCAGGTGAGGTGGAGAAGATGTCCGGGTGAGGTGGAGAAGATCTCCAGGTAAGGTGGAGAAGATGTCCAGGTAAGGTGGAGAAGATGTCCAGGTAAGGTGGAGAAGATGTCCAGATGAGGTGAAGAAGATCTACAGGTAAGGTGGAGAAGATGTTCAGGTGAGGTGAAGATCTACAGGTAAGTAGGAGAAGATGTCCAGGTGATGTGAAGAAGATCTCCAGGTAAGGTGGAGAAGATATCCAGGTGAGGTGGAGAAGATGTCCAGATGAGGCAAGGAAGATCTCCAGGTTAGGTGGAGAATATGTCCAGATGAGGCAAAGAAGATCTCCAGGTAAGATGAAGAAGATGTCCAGGTAAGGTGGAGAAGATGTCCAGGTAAGGTGGAGAAGATGTCCAGGTAAGGTGGAGAAGATGTCCAGGTAAGGTAGAGAAGATGTCCAGGTGAGGTGAAGAAGATCTACAGGTAAGGTGGGGAAGATGTCCAGGTGATGTGAAGAAGATCTCCAGGTAAGTAGGAGAAGATGTCTAGGTGAGGTAAAGAAGATCTCCAGGTAAGGTGGAGAAGATGTCCAGTTGAGGTGAAGATGATCTCCAGGTAAAGTGGAGAAGATGTCCAGGTGACGTGAAAAAGATCTCCAGGTAAGGTGGAGAAGATGTCTAGGTGATGTGAAGATCTCCAGGTAAGGTGGAGAAGATGTCCATGTGAGGTTGAGAAGATGTCCAGATGAGGCAAAGAAGATCTCCAGGTAAGGTGGAGAAGATGTCCAGGTAAGGTGGGGAAGATTTCCAGGTTAGGTGTAGAAGATCTCCAGGTAAGGTGGAGAAGATATCTAGGTGACGTGAAGAAGATCTCCAGGTAAGGTGGAGAAGATGTCCAGTTGAGGTGAAGATGATCTCCAGGTAAAGTGGAGAAGATGTCCAGGTGACGTGAAAAAGATCTCCAGGTAAGGTGGAGAAGATGTCTAGGTGATGTGAAGATCTCCAGGTAAGGTGGAGAAGATGTCCATGTGAGGTTGAGAAGATGTCCAGATGAGGCAAAGAAGATCTCCAGGTAAGGTGGAGAAGATGTCCAGGTAAGGTGGGGAAGATTTCCAGGTTAGGTGTAGAAGATCTCCAGGTAAGGTGGAGAAGATATCTAGGTGACGTGAAGAAGATCTCCAGGTAAGGTGGAGAAGATGTCCATGTGATGTGAAGAAGATCTCCAGGTAAGGTGGAGAAGATGTCCAGGTGAGGTGGAGAAGATGTCCAGATGAGGCAAGGAAGATCTCCAGGTTAGGTGGAGAAGATGTCCAGATGAGGCAAAGAAGATCTCCAGGTAAGGTGGAGAAGATGTCCAGGTAAGGTGGAGAAGATGCCCAGGTGAGGTGAAGAAGATCTACAGGTAAGGTGGAGAAGATGTCCAGGTGAGGTGAAGAAGATCTACAGGTAAAGTGGAGAAGATGTCCAGGTGAGGTGAAGAAGATCTACAGGTAAGGTGGAGAAGATGTCCAGGTGAGGTGAAGAAGATCTACAGGTAAGGTGGAGAAGATGTCCAGGTGAGGTGGAGAAGATGTCCAGATGAGGCAAAGAAGATCTGCAGGTAAGGTGGAGAAGGTGTCCAGATGAGGTGAAGAAGATCACCAGGTAAGGTGGAGAAGGTGTCCAGATGAGGTGAAGAAGGTCTCCAGGTAAGGTGGAGAAGATGTCCATGTGAGGTGAAGAAGATCTCCAGGTAAGGTGGAGAAGATGTCCATGTGAGGTGAAGAAGATCTCCAGGTAAGGTGGAGAAGATGTCCAGGTGAGGTGGAGAAGATGTCCGGGTGAGGTGGAGAAGATCTCCAGGTAAGGTGGAGAAGATGTCCAGGTAAGGTGGAGAAGATGTCCAGACGAGGTGAAGAAGATCTACAGGTAAGGTGGAGAAGATGTCCAGACGAGGTGAAGAAGATCTACAGGTAAGGTGGAGAAGATGTCCAGGTGAGGTGAAGAAGATCTCCAGGTAAGTAGGAGAAGATGTCCAGGTGATGTGAAGAAGATCTACAGGTAAGGTGGAGAAGATATTCAGGTGAGGTGGAAAAGATGTCCAGATGAGGCAAGGAAGATCTCCAGGTTAGGTGGAGAAGATGTCCAGATGAGGCAAAGAAGATCTCCAGGTAAGGTGGAGAAGATGTCCAGGTAAGGTGGAGAAGATGTCCAGGTAAGGTGGAGAAGATGTCCAGGTAAGGTAGTGAAGATGTCCAGGTGAGGTGAAGAAGATCTACAGGTAAGGTGGGAAGATGTCCAGGTGAGGTGAAGAAGATCTACAGGTAAGGTGGAGAAGATGTCCAGGTGATGTGAAGAAGGTCTCCAGGTAAGTAGGAGAAGATGTCTAGGTGAGGTAAAGAAGATCTCCAGGTAAGGTGGAGAAGATGTCCAGTTGAGGTGAAGATGATCTCCAGGTAAAGTGGAGAAGATGTCCAGGTGACGTGAAAAAGATCTCCAGGTAAGGTGGAGAAGATGTCTAGGTGATGTGAAGAAGATCTCGAGGTAAGGTGGAGAAGATGTCCATGTGAGGTGGAGAAGATGTCCAGATGAGGCAAAGAAGTTCTCCAGGTAAGGTGGAGAAGATGTCCAGGTAAGGTGGGGAAGATTTCCAGGTTAGGTGAAGAAGATCTCCAGGTAAGGTGGAGAAGATGTCCAGGTGAGGTGAAGAAGATGTCCAGGTAAGTAGGAGAAGATGTCTAGGTGATGTGAAGAGGATCTCCAGGTAAGGTGGAGAAGATGTCCAGTTGAGGTGAAGATGATCTCCAAGTAAGATGGAGAAGGTGTCTAGGTGAGGTGAAGAAGATCTCCAGGTAAGGTGGAGAAGATGTCTAGGTGAGGTGAAGAAGATCTCCAGGTAAGGTGGAGAAGATGTCCAGGTGAGGTGAAGAAGATCTCCAGGTAAGGTGGAGAAGATGTCCAGGTGATGTGAAGAAGATCTCCAGGCAAGGTGGAGAAGATGTCCAGGTGATGTGAAGAAGATCTCCAGGTAAGGTGGAGAAGATGTCCAGGTAAGGTGGAGAAGATGTCCAGGTAAGGCGGAGAAGATGTCCAGGTAAGGCGGAGAAGATGTCCAGGTGAGGTGAAGAAGATCTCCAGGTAAGGTGGAGAAGATGTCCAGGTGAGGCGAGGAAGATCTCCAGGTAAGGTGGAGAAAATGTTCAGGTAAGGTGGGGAAGATGTCTAAGTGAGGTGAAGAAGATCTCCAGGTAAGGTGGAGTAGATCTCCCGGTGAGGTGCAGAAAATCTCTAGGTCATAGCTCTCCAAAACAAGGTCAATATGTTTAGAGGTACAGCACCCAAATGAAATAAACTATACTATGCCAATATGTAGTAATAACCAAGACAATGTGAGTGTAATGAAGACAATATCATCATAACGCCATAATTCTGCAATGGCGAGATGCCACGCTATCACGATCACAACATAAAAAAATGTAAACTCATCTCAGACCAAAGCTCTGGCATACAAACGATCACCCCGATGACCAGAAGTGCACGGCCCCTTTACCAAGTATACTGGGCAGGGAGGCCAAACCGAGGGAATAAAAGAAGATCTCTAGGTGAGAAGAAGATCAATAAGGGAAGCAGGGCCGCCATCAGGGGGGAGGGGCAGGACTTTCATCCTGGGCCCCAGGGCCCCAAGTGCTGAAGAGGGCCCAACTCAAGCCCCAGCCGGATGGCCCTGATAGCAGCCCTGGCAAGGTAAAACATCCATTCAAGTGGCAGAGGCGTGAAGGCAATCAAACTGCCGTGCCGGGAGCCGGAACATTTTATTTCCGCAGAGTGGAACTAAAAGATTGGCTGTTTGTTTCCACTGGGTGCCTAACACTGGGGAAAGCAGCAGAGTGTTTTTAGTTACTAAATGAATAGTTCCAGCCTACGCCGGGTTCAACGCCTCTGCACCTCCACCACAAGCCCGCTGGCCTGGGGCCCAGTGCAGCAAGCATCCACGGGGTGGGGGACAGAGTTACAAAGAGTGTTAACAGGGGGCCAGACTGCTATGGGGCCCCCTGTGCAGCAGCTTTGTGACCAGGCTGCTATGGGGCCCCCTGTGCAAAAGACACGGAGGTCTCTAGATGAGGTAGAGAAAGGCTCTAGGTGTGGAGAGGACTGTGAAGCGTCTGACAGCCAAAGTGTAAGAGAGTAAAACAGATGTCATTACTTGGAGACTGTTGTGTTGTTGTTTTGCCACAAGGGGCCGCTGTTTCCCCCATGCAGCTAAGCTATGGCTGGAACTTGCAATCAGAGGGAGGAAATGACTTGAATTGTTTCTGTGAAGAAGGAAGTGGAGTGACCTCCATTTTGAAAGGACAGAAGAAGGCTGTGTGGAACTGAGTCGTGTGTGTCGTGCGCAGACCAGACGTGTTATAAAGGGACTGTATCCTGTTCCTTGCCGGAAGCGGAAAATTCTTCCAGGACAGCTGCTGAGAGCTATGAGAGGACCCATGGTCCTTCATGGTCGTGGAAGAGACTTGTTGAGGCCCAGCTTGGAGACATCACTGGATTCCTCGGGTCAGTAACACAAATTCATGCATGCTTAACTGAACAGACTGAGACTAGGCCTATTAATTAGTTGGTTTTACATAGGCCGAAAGTGTTTTCCCTGTTTTCTGCCTGGATTTTGGAACTTAAAGGATACTTTTGCCTGTATGAGCTTACAACTGCACCACAGCTACATCCTCTGTCAGTGGATTATTCACTCATTCAGGAGCAACCTTGTTCTTTTGGGTTCTGGGCTAGTGCTGGGGAGGGGAGTTGTTTTTCTTGCATGTTTAAAGTTATAGGATTGTTAGCTGCTGTGCTGTACTGCCGATGACCCCTCAGTGCGCACACCCACACAAACATTTGTTCCAGCAATAGGGTAATAACAGGTATGGTGGTATGTTCTAGTGCACCCACTAGTAGGTAAATTACCAGTGCTTTCCTTAATAACCAACAAGGGTCATCTGGCTGTGTAGCACAAGGGTTCTCAGCCCAGGCTGAGTGTATGTAATCAAGTTTATTGTTGATCACAATTGTCTTTTTGAAGTGGGTTTGATACGGTATTGCAGTAAAAGTTTGATATACAAACGCTGGTGTCAGAGCCGCTTTTCCCGCCCGTGGCTTCGCTGTATCCTACAGAGCCCACATCGGTACATGGCTTACAAAAGGACTGTGTCCTTCTTGATAAATTATAGGACTATGCAGGAAAGACAAGTAACAAGTTTCAGAGGAAACCTTTTATACTTCGTAGTGACAATGGAGGTGACTTCACATGACACAAAGTACAAGAATACTTAAAGCTGAATGGAATAGAGCATCAAAAGACAGCCCCATACACGCCAGAGCAAAACGGGGTAGCTGAAAGAAACTCTGACTGAAATGAACAGATGTATGCTGACAGACTCTGGACTACCACAAAAATACTGGGGTGAGGCAGCAATGACGGCCACTTATTTGCAGAACAGAATCTTTTCTAGAACAGTGAGGAAAACTCCATATGAACTGTGGCACAATGAGAAACCAAGTGTAATACACCTGTTTTTGGATGCAAAGCGTTCACCTACATTCCAGAGGAAGAACGCAACAAACTCCAAAACAAAGCATTTGATGGAATTTTTGTTGGATACAGTGACAATGTTAAGAATTTAAATTCCCAAAACAGACAAGGTTACCGTTAGTAACGGCATAACTTTTGTTGACGATCTGAGAGACAATGTGATGACAACTGAGGAAGTAAGAACAGAAGAGAAAACTGACGCTGATCAACCATCATCTGTACAAACAGTTGAAGTGAGCGCAGAACCTACCAGTACTGAAGAGCAGACGCAAGCAAGCTCAGACACAGATCCAAGACGCTCAACGAGAGAAAACAGAGGTAAACTACCCGTATGTCTCTCATACAAGGCAAGCACCACCAATGAACCTGCAACTTGGGAAGACATATGTCAGCTTTCAGAAGGAGAAGCCAGTAAATGGGTAAAGGTTGCAAAGGAAGAGATAAAATCCATTCATGACACTAAAAAATAGATACTTACAGAACTACCACCTGGAAGGAAAGCCATAGGCTGTAAATGGACATTTAAAGTGAAGTACAATGTAGATGGCACAGTGGAGCGATACAAAGCAAGACTCGTAGCCAAGGAATATTCTTAGAAATATGATGAGACTTTGGCTCCAGTAGTTAAACAGCTACAATAAGGACTTTGCTGACAGGAGCCGCCACAAGGAAAATGCAAGTGAAACACTTTGATGTGAAAACAGCGTTTCTACATTAGGTGATTGGCAAGTCAAAAGTTAAAAAATAAATATCAGTAGCTTACCTTTCATTAAGTGTCTCCGGTGCTCTGCTTCCTCCTATGTCTGTCTCCTAAGTGAAGAAAATAAGCTTTCAGTCCCCACCCCGCTGACCTGGTCCATCAATCAACCTTTGGTGGACCAAGAACAGAAACACCCCCCCGACCAGAAGTCTTGATTGGCTGGCTCTCTCTGCATTTCTGAAACCCCAACCTCCTCTCACACTCATCACAGTGTGCTTACATCATATGCTGTTGCCACACGCACTGTTTCTCTTCATTTTTTCTATGGAACCCCAATCCGCTAATACTTTTAACGATAACTTAGGAACTACAGGGTCTTTTTAAAAAATGGATTGTAACTTAGGACGGAGCAACTTATAGCCCGAGACAATGGGACAACAATTGGGCGCTCACCTTTAGTATAACTTTAACAGAAGACATCTACATGGAACAACCACCAGGGTTCAAAGATTAACAAAGGCAGGATCTAGTATGCAAACTTCATAGGAGCATATATGGTCTAAAGCAAGCTGCCAGAGCATTGAATATGAAAATAAATGAACTGCTATGAGGACTTTCATAGGAGTAAAGCAGACCCCTGCTTATACACAAGGAGAGTGGCAAACAGATGAATCTATATGTGCTCATTTGTATGGGTGAACTCCTAGTTTGTTTTGAGCAAGAAAGGGGTGAAACAAAATCACTACAAACCCAAAGTCAGCACTTTGAGACTAAGGATCTTCAAGAGCAGGGACTTCTTAAGTTACTTTATTGCCCTACTGAAGATATGACAGCAGATATCCTTAGCATGCTCCTGACCACTGAAAGGCACTCAAAGCTTACAAAGAAGATGGGTTTAACAGACTAAGCCTCAGCTGTTGAGAATGGGTGTTGGAGATACTGTGCAACATCTTACAGAGTATCTCTGTATGTGATCTGCATCTATATTGCTAGGTTAATGCAATTTACATTTATGACATTAGATGGCACTGTTACATATATCTATATATACCCCTCGATTCAAAGAGCAAAAGTTAATTGATTTCGGATCGAGAATCGTAAGTTTGGGTGGGTGTTAGTCATTTTTTCCTGTTTTTTTGGCCATTTCCGACTCGCACGAGCCTACGTACGAATGCGTATATGCTCTTACGATCATCGCAAGTTCGTGCGTAAATTTTAGGATCAAAACGTAAAACTTAGGATCAAATCCTAAAACTTAGGATCAAAACGTAAAACTTAGGATAATCGAATGTGTTTAGGTGTGATTCAGAAAACAGTTTTCAAACCTCTAAATACGTTTTAAAAGAAAGCCACTGCCGACACCTTTTAGCAGTCGTATTGCTGTTCTTGAACAGGTTTTTTGGCTATGTGGAGGAGTCTGCGCGTCTTGAGCTCCAATGAACTGCATGTATCAGCATGGCCGAGGCCATAAATTGTATGGCAATGCATACCTGATTCATGTATGCCTTATAAAAGCATTTTAATGTGGACCTTAATTAGTCCTTTGCATGTAAACCTTTATTTTGCAATCTATTTGCGTTAATTAAAGAAACTTATGTCCTTTGGTATTTATTTTTAAATTGATGTACTAGAATAATATTTTTAGATTGCATTTATTGGTGTAGTTGTTTACCTTTGCTTTGTTTAATTATTTAAGCACATCTTTGGTCAGATGCATCACACTTACTGAGGAGAGGAGAGCGGGATAAAGTGCAGGATGTGGGTTACTGCTGTATTTTGCACAGACACAGCAGAGCTGGGGGCACGGAAAGGTCAGAAATCAAAGAATGCAGAGCAACACAGTCACAAGGCCCTTTCTGTTTGCAGGCTGCCCGATAATACCTGAGCCACCATCTTGGCTGTTTCTAGGCTCATAACATGCAGAAGTTGCTGGGTGTTTTTTTATATTTGAGAGCAATCTGTATGGAGAGGGTGTGGGTAACCACACACAAAATTTAAATTTGTACCATTTGAAGCCTAAATATTAAAATTAAATCCACAAGTAAAAAATGCAAGTTAACTAAAAATTAAACAAAGTAAGATTTACTTATGCAAATGCATTAATTAATGGTTGGTTACTACAAAATGAATGAAATAAAGAAAAATAAAAGACCAAATATTTAGAATGCACTTTAATGAGGTAAGTTTGTAGTGCGCAGCCGCAAGATCAGAAGGATTTACGTCCAGACAAAAAAGGAAAAAGGGCAAAACCAATGTTGCAACCTGAGAAATGAAACGGAAAATTCAGGATGGAAACTGACATAGGTCTGATTCCCGAACTGCCATACGAACGGACGGACATTTTAGGATAGAAACGTATTTGCTTATAGAATCACTCGCAAGTTCATACGAACGCACGAGCGGACGTGAAAAATAGGATGATCTGCACCCAAATCAAAGCTGTTACATGTTTCTTTGAATCGACCCAATAGTCTCTGTTGTGCATTCTCTGCGGCATGTTGTGTTTCCTGTACATTGAGGTGATCTTTATGACTTCTGTTTCCTGTCTATGTTATCTAAAATGTAAGATGCTCTTACTGCACTCATGTTCCAGTAAAGCCAGTTTGTCTTACACCACAAATGTCTATCTGCATCCAGCACTCACACCCTGCAACGCCCTTGCAGGCTTTATAGTGGCTGCTAAAAGAAGCGACATGATCCTGTGGAACCACATCGACTTCCTCAGTGTATTCCATTTCCTTGAGCTTCTCATCACATATATTCACATGAGTGGCGGGAATGACAATGCCACACACATTGCAGGTGTGCTACCCACTCCTTCTACTTCAGACACACAATCAGAGGGACAGAGAAAAATGCAGGGATTAAGGAATTACCTTAGGGTGGGCCTCTCAACTTGGTTCTCCTACTGTACCCTAACTGGGGCAGGGCAAGGGTGAAAAATGTGTTACTGGGGAAAAACAGTTCTTCTGTATCCCCCCTTATACCCTAATAGATTGTAAGCTCTTCTCCTTCTGTATCCTCCCTTATACCCTAATAGATTGTAAGCTCGTCTCCTTCTGTATCCTCCCTTATACCCTAATAGAGTGTAAGCTCTTCTCCTTCTGTATCCTCCCTTATACCCTAATAGAGTGTAAGCGCTTCTCCTTCTGTATCCTCCCTTATACCCTAATAGATTGTAAACTCTTCTCCTCCTGTATCCTCCCTTATACCCTAATAGAGTGTAAGCTCTTCTCCTTCTGTATCCTCCCTTATACCCTAATAGAGTATAAGCTCTTCTCCTTCTGTATCCTCCCTTATATCCTAATAGAGTGTAAGCTCTTCTCCTCCTGTATTCTCCCTTATACCCTAATAGATTGTAAGCTCTTCTCCTTCTGTATTCTCCCTTACACCCTAATAGAGTGTAAGCTCTTCTTCTGTATCCTCCCTTATACACTAATAGAGTGTAAGCTCTTCTCCTTTTGTATCCTCCCTTATACCCCAATAGATTGTAATGATGTCTGATCTGCACATTTGGGGGGGGGGGGGATGCTGCAGATAATCAGTTCACCTTTAAGTACAGTATGTCAGTGATATGAATGTGATGATCCTGTATGTTCGGGGAAACACTGGCTGTTCTCCAGAGGGAAGGAGCACAGGATTGGGATGGATGATTCATATACTTTATGATGACTGGGGTGATTCCTGTGGCGGATGCTTGTTATCGCCCCCCCTCTCTGGAGATCAGTGGTGTTTCCCAGCTGTGGAGCCTCCACCTCGGGGAGATGATGCCATGGAAAGAAAGATCCATCCTGGGGACACAATCGTAATTAGAATGAGAAAATTGCTCACCTCCATGATGTAACCGTCTCCTGCCATTTCCAATATCTGTTTACCGAACGTCTATATCTTCTGGACGAGCCCAAGCCGGGTCTTTAGGGAAATTCATGAAGCCTCTCTGCTTCCACACAGGACACTGTGTATATGCATGGTCACATGGCCGGATGCCCAACTGCCCCAGCATTGCAATAGTGACATTAAATTGTGTTGTATCGCACTTGGTAAGACAATACTAAAAGAGCAGGTGGATGGGTCTTGTTAGAAATGGTGTTACAGGTGAGGTGAGCAAAGGTAGGCAGAGACAGAAGTGAGGTGAGCAGAGGTAGGGGTGAGGTGAGCAGAGGTAAGCAGAGGAAGAGGTGACATGAGCAGATGCAGAGGTGTGGTGAGCAATAGTAAGCAGAGGCAGAGGTGACGTGAGCAGAGGCAAAGGTGATGTGAGCAGAGGCAGAGGTGACATGAGCAGAGGCAAAGGTGAGCAGGGGCAGAGGTGTGGTGAGCAAATGTAAGCAGAGTCAAATGTGAGGTGAGCAGAGGTAGAAGTGACATGAGCAGAGGCAGAGGTGACATGAGCAGAGCCAGAGGTGATGTGAGCAGAGCCAGAGGTGATGTGAGCAGAGGCAGGGGTGAGCAGAGGAAGAGGTGAGGTGAGTGGAGGCAGAGGAAAGCAGAGGTAGAGGTGATATATGCAGAGGCAGAGGTGTGGTGAGCAAAGGTAGAGGTGTGGTGAGCAAAGGTAAGCAGAGGCAGAGGTGATGTGAGCAGAGGCAGAGGTGAGGTGAGCGGAGGCAGAGGTAGAGGTGAGCAGAGGCAGAGGTGATGTGAGCAGAGGCTGAGGTGAGGTGAGCGGAGGCAGAGGTAATCAGAGGCAGAGGTGACATGAGCAGAGGCAGAGGTGACATGAGCAGAGGCAGAGGTGACATGAGCAGAGGCAGAGGTGAGCAGAGGCAGAGGTGAGGTGAGCGGAGGCAGAGGTAAGCAGAGGCAAAGGTGACATGAGCAGAGGCAGAGGTGACATGAGCAGAGGCAGAGGTGAGCAGAGACAGAGGTGACGTGAGCAGAGGCAGAGGAGACAAGAGTAGAGGCAGAGGTGAGCAGAGGCAGAGGTGAGCAGAGGTAGAGGTGACGTGAGCAGAGGCAGAGGTGAGCAGAGGCAGAGGTGATGTAAGCAGAGGTAAAGGTGACGTGATCAGAGGAAGAGGTGAGCAGAGGCAGAGGTGACATGAGCAGAGGTAGAGGTGACGTAAGCAGAGGTAGAGGTGAGCAGAGGCAGAGGTGACGTGAGCAGAGGTAGAGGTGAGCAGAGGCAGAGGTGCCGTGAGCAGAGGTAGAGGTGACGTGAGCAGAGGTGAGCAGAGGCAGAGGTGAGCAGAGGCAGAGGTGATGTAAGCAGAGGCAGAGGTGACGTGAGCAGAGGTAGAGGTGACGTGAGGAGAGGTAGAGGTGAGCAGAGGCAGAGGTGACGTGAGCAGAGGTAGAGGTGACGTGAGCAGAGGTAGAGGTGAGCAGAGGCAGAGGTGACGTAAGCAGAGGCAGAGGTGACGTGAGCAGAGGTATAGGTGACGTGAGCAGAGGTAGAGGTGAGCAGAGGTGACGTGAGCAGAGGAAGAGGTGAGCAGAGGCAGAGGTGACATGAGCAGAGGTAGAGGTGAGCAGAGGCGACATGAGCAGAGGTAGAGGTGAGCAGAGGCAGAGGTGACATGAGCAGAGGTAGAGGTGAGCAGAGGCAGAGGTGACATGAGCAGAGGCAGAGGTGAGCCGAGGTAGAGGTGACGTGAGCAGAGTTAGAGGTGAGCAGAGACAGAGGTGACGTGAGCAGGGGCAGAGGTGACGTGAGCCGAGGTAGAGGTGAGCAGAGGCAGAGGTGACATGAGCAGAGGCAGAGGTGAGCAGAGGCAGAGGTGAGCCGAGGTAGAGGTGAGCAGAGGTGATGTGAGCAGAGACAGAGGTGACGTGAGCCGAGGTAGAGGTGAGCAGAGGTGATGTGAGCAGAGGTAGAGGTGACGTGAGCCGAGGTAGAGGTGAGCAGAGGCAGAGGTGACATGGGCAGAGGCAGAGGTGAGCAGAGGCAGAGGTGATGTGAGCAGAGGTAGAGGTGACGTGAGCAGAGTTAGAGGTGAGCAGATAGAGAGGTGACGTGAGCAGAGGCAGAGGTGACATGAGCAGAGGCAGAGGTGATGTGAGCCAAGGTAGAGGTGAGCAGAGGTGACGTGAGCCAAGGTAGAGGTGAGCAGAGGCAGAGGTGATGTGAGCCAAGGTAGAGGTGAGCAGAGGCAGAGGTGACATGAGCCGAGGTAGAGGTGAGCAGAGGCGACATGAGCAGAGGTAGAGGTGAGCAGAGACAGAGGTGACGTGAGCCGAGGTAGAGGTGAGCAGAGGCGACATGAGCAGAGGTAGAGGTGAGCAGAGGCAGAGGTGACATGAGCAGAGGTAGAGGTGAGCAGAGGCGACATGAGCAGAGGTAGAGGTGAGCAGAGGCAGAGGTGACATGAGCAGAGGCAGAGGTGATGTGAGCCGAGGTAGAGGTGAGCAGAGGCAGAGGTGATGTGAGCAGAGGTAGAGATGAGCAGAGGCAGAGGTGATGTGAGCCGAGGTAGAGGTGAGCAGAGGCAGAGGTGATGTGAGCCGAGGTAGAGGTGAGCAGAGGCAGAGGTGATGTGAGCCGAGGTAGAGGTGAGCAGAGGCAGAGGTGACATGAGCAGAGGTAGAGGTGAGCAGAGGCAGAGGTGACGTGAGCCGAGGTAGAGGTGAGCAGAGGCAGAGGTGACATGAGCAGAGGTAGAGGTGAGCAGAGACAGAGGTGACATGAGCAGAGGTAGAGGTGAGCAGAGGCAGAGGTGACATGAGCAGAGGTAGAGGTGAGCAGAGGCAGAGGTGACGTGAGCCGAGGTAGAGGTGAGCAGAGGCAGAGGTGACATGAGCAGAGGTAGAGGTGAGCAGAGGCAGAGGTGATGTGAGCCGAGGTAGAGGTGAGCAGAGGCAGAGGTGACATGAGCAGAGGTAGAGGTGAGCAGAGGCAGAGGTGACATGAGCAGAGGTAGAGGTGAGCAGAGGCAGAGGTGACATGAGCAGAGGTAGAGGTGAGCAGAGGCAGAGGTGACATGAGCAGAGGTAGAGGTGAGCAGAGGCAGAGGTGACATGAGCAGAGGTAGAGGTGAGCAGAGGCAGAGGTGATGTGAGCCGAGGTAGAGGTGAGCAGAGGCAGAGGTGACATGAGCAGAGGTAGAGGTGAGCAGAGGCAGAGGTGACATGAGCAGAGGTAGAGGTGAGCAGAGGCAGAGGTGACATGAGCAGAGGTAGAGGTGAGCAGAGGCAGAGGTGACATGAGCAGAGGTAGAGGTGAGCAGAGGCAGAGGTGACATGAGCAGAGGTAGAGGTGAGCAGAGGCAGAGGTGACATGAGCAGAGGTAGAGGTGAGCAGAGGCAGAGGTGACATGAGCAGAGGTAGAGGTGAGCAGAGGCAGAGGTGACATGAGCAGAGGTAGAGGTGAGCAGAGGCAGAGGTGACATGAGCAGAGGTAGAGGTGAGCAGAGGCAGAGGTGACATGAGCAGAGGTAGAGGTGAGCAGAGACAGAGGTGACGTGAGCAGAGACAGAGGTGACGTGAGCAGAGGCAGAGGTGACATGAGCAGAGGTAGAGGTGAGCAGAGGCAGAGGTGACATGAGCAGAGGTAGAGGTGAGCAGAGGCAGAGGTGACATGAGCAGAGGTAGAGGTGAGCAGAGGCAGAGGTGACATGAGCAGAGGTAGAGGTGAGCAGAGACAGAGGTGACGTGAGCAGAGACAGAGGTGACGTGAGCAGAGGCAGAGGTGACGTGAGCCGAGGTAGAGGTGAGCAGAGGTGATGTGAACAGAGGTAGAGGTGACATTAGCAGAGACAGAGGTGACGTGAGCAAAGTTGAGGAGAAGTAGAGGTCAGGTAGTCTGGCACTCTAACACTAAACTGATGTCCTGATCCGAGTCCCACACCTCCCAAGTTTGGATTTGGAGGGATTG
Organism: Gastrophryne carolinensis; assembly: GCA_027917425.1. Taxonomy (NCBI): domain Eukaryota; kingdom Metazoa; phylum Chordata; class Amphibia; order Anura; family Microhylidae; genus Gastrophryne; species Gastrophryne carolinensis. The sequence goes on along the minus strand of CM051237.1, from coordinate 476,156,146 downwards.
TCCCTCTTTGTTCTCATTTGTCCCTCTTTGAGGTGTAACATGCAGATCTGCAGTAATAAATGATTCATTTACCCATTCAAAGTGTTTCCATTGTTGTAACTGTTACAATGTATCTCCTATCCATCCCTCAATAAGGGGGTGTGGCCTAATTTAACAATTGTTCCTCTTTTCCACCCTAACAAGTTGGGAGGTATGCATGTGTGTGTGCTTGCATGCATGCAGTGTTTGTGTGCCTGCCTGCATGTATGTGTGTGTTTGACTTTGTGTGGGGGCTTGCATTCATGTGTGTGGAGTGGGCTTGCATGTATGCCTGCATGTGTGTGTCTGCATGTGTGTGTGTGTGGAGGGGGCTTGTATGCATGCAGTGTGTGTTCGCATGTGTGTGTGTGTGCCTGCATGTATGTGTGTGCCTATTTGTGGGGGCTTGCATGCATGTGTGTATGTGGAGGGGGCTTGCATGCATGCATGTATGCAGGGTATGTGTTTGCCTGAATGTTTATGTTTGCCTGTGTGCTTGCATGCATGCAGTGTGTGTGTGCCTGCCTGCATATATGTGTGTGTTTAACTTTGTGTGGGGGCTTGCATTCATGTGTGTGGTGTGGGCTTGCATGTATGCATGGTGTGTGTGTTTGCCTGCATGTGTGTGTGTCTGTATGTATGTGTGTGTGGAGTGGGCTTGCATGTATGCATGGTGTGTGTGTTTGCCTGCATGTGTGTGTGTGTGCCTGCATGTATGTGTGTGCCTATGTGTGGGGGCTTGCATGCATGTGTGTATGTGGAGGGGGCTTGCATGCATGCAGCATATGTGTTTGCCTGAATGTTTATGTTTGCCTGTGTGTGTAGGGGGGCTTGTCTGCATTAATGTGTGTGGGGGCTTGCCTGTCTATGTGTGTGGGGGGGTGTTTTCATATAATTTATTTGTTATGTATTTATTAGGTGCTGTTTCCCTTTCAGGGCGTGGATGGGGGCGTGGCTTGGGTGTGACTGGGGACGTGGTTTAAGGACAAAAAATGTCCCTCTTTAGTATTTTCAAAAGTTGGGAGGTATGAGATTACCGCAGTGCCTTGGAGTTCCGCAGGGTCCCTGCCCCCTAGAAGTCTGACAGTTCCTGCAGCACCTCTGCAAGGTCCGCCCTCCCCCCTCTGCCCGCCCTAGGCCGGTGCCTAGGTGTGCCTAATGACAGATACGGGCCAGGGTGTTTGTATGCTTGCACACACGTAGAAATCTAACCCATCCATGCAATCGCACAAACACAAGCAGTGAGTGCACACATTCCCAGAGCGGTGGGCTGCCCAAACCATGGCAACTGGGGAGCAGTTGGGGGCGGGTTAGGTGACTCCAGTGGTGTTTCTCACCACTGGGCCATGACTGCCCCCTAGCAGCATGTCATCACTCAACACCTTAGGATATTATGCTCCTATGATAAAAAAAAATGTTTAATTATTACATATAGACAAATTAGGATTAAATATTTTTGTATATGCTTTTTAAAGTGGACCAAAACCCACCCTGGAGTCTATGAGACTCCATGGCAGGCTTACCCCCCCCCCCCCCCCCCCGTGGCATGCCAATACAGTGCTAAATGTAGTCCAACACAGTGGGCTAATAATTAGCTCCGCCCTGCTGGATCCCTTTAAAGCAGAATAAAACTAGCACCACCACCAATGGCTGGCCTGGAATTTAAAAGATTCCACAGCTGGCCACTGGATTCTCCGGGGCATCCCGAAGCAGGATGTCCCGCTTTGTCAAACCCCCAACAAGCCCCAAAAAACTAACCTTGCCACTCTCCAATGACGCATGTGTGGGCACTTATCCAATGAGAGCTGCCTGCTATGACAAACGATTCTGCACACTGCCTGTTATGGGCTGATTGGGGGGATTCTGCACACTGCCTGTTATGGGCTGATTGGGGGGATTCTGCACACTGCCTGTTATGGGCTGATTGGGGGGATTCTGCACACTGCCTGTTATGGGCTGATTGGGGGGATTCTGCACACTGCCTGTTATGGGCTGATTGGGGGGATTCTGCACACTGCCTGTTATGGGGAGATTCTGCACACTGCCTGTTATGGGGAGATTCTGCACACTGCCTGTTATGGGGAGATTCTGCACACTGCCTGTTATGGGGAGATTCTGCACACTGCCTGTTATGGGGAGATTCTGCACACTGCCTGTTATGGGGAGATTCTGCACACTGCCTGTTATGGGGAGATTCTGCACACTGCCTGTTATGGGGAGATTCTGCATACTGCCTGTTATGGGGAGATTCTGCACACTGCCTGTTATGGGGAGATTCTGCACACTGCCTGTTATGGAGAGATTCTGCACACTGCCTGTTATGGGGAGATTCTGCACACTGCCTGTTATGGGGAGATTCTGCACACTGCCTGTTATGGGGAGATTCTGCACACTGCCTGTTATGGGGAGATTCTGCACACTGCCTGTTATGGGGAGATTCTGCACACTGCCTGTTATGGGGAGATTCTGCACACTGCCTGTTATGGGGAGATTCTACACACTGCCTGTTATGGAGAGATTCTACACACTGCCTGTTATGGGGAGATTCTGCACACTGCCTGTTATGGGGAGATTCTGCACACTGCCTGTTATGGGGTGATTCTGCACACTGCCTGTTATGGGGTGATTCTGCACACTGCCTGTTATGGGGAAATTCTGCACACTGCCTGTTATGGGGAGATTCTGCACACTGCCTGTTATGGGGAGATTCTGCACACTGCCTGTTATGGGGAAATTCTGCACACTGCCTGTTATGGGGAGATTCTGCACACTGCCTGTTATGGGGAGATTCTGCACACTGCCTGTTATGGGGAGATTCTGCACACTGCCTGTTATGGGGAGATTCTGCACACTGCCTGTTATGGGGAGATTCTACACACTGCCTGTTATGGGGAGATTCTACACACTGCCTGTTATGGGGAGATTCTGCACACTGCCTGTTATGGGGTGATTCTGCACACTGCCTGTTATGGGGTGATTCTGCACACTGCCTGTTATGGGGAGATTCTGCACACTGCCTGTTATGGGGAGATTCTGCACACTGCCTGTTATGGGGTGATTCTGCACACTGCCTGTTATGGGGAGATTCTGCACACTGCCTGTTATGGGGAGATTCTGCACACTGCCTGTTATGGGGAGATTCTGCACACTGCCTGTTATGGGTTGATTCTGCACACTGCCTGTTATGGGGAGATTCTGCACACTGCCTGTTATGGGGAGATTCTGCACACTGCCTGTTATGGGGTGATTCTGCACACTGCCTGTTATGGGGTGATTCTGCACACTGCCTGTTATGGGGAGATTCTGCACACTGCCTGTTATGGGGAGATTCTGCACACTGCCTGTTATGGGGAGATTCTGCACACTGCCTGTTATGGGGTGATTCTGCACACTGCCTGTTATGGGGTGATTCTGCACACTGCCTGTTATGGGGAGATTCTGCACACTGCCTGTTATGGGGTGATTCTGCACACTGCCTGTTATGGGGAGATTCTGCACACTGCCTGTTATGGGGAGATTCTGCACACTGCCTGTTATGGGGGGATTCTGCACACTGCCTGTTATGGGGAGATTCTGCACACTGCCTGTTATGGGGAGATTCTGCACACTGCCTGTTATGGGGAGATTCTGCACACTGCCTGTTATGGGGTGATTGGGGGGTTGAGGATCCATCTGGACCACAATGTCAGGTGATGAGGGTTTGCCTCTTGTTACATTGTAGCTGCGTCTCCCTGCAGTCTGGCAGTGACCGGCTTTAGCTCTGACATGAGGAGATGATCGGGAGCCTTTCACCTGGACATCACTGACCCCACATCTGTGAACCAACATGAAACTATGGCGATCAATTGCATCACTAGCAGCGCTGTCACCTGTGTCCCTGAGTGATAGAGCTATTACATCATTCCTGCATTCGCCGTGTCATCACACAGGAAGTAGGCAGCAGCACGTCACATATTTAACCTAGGCCCTAATTTAAGAAGGGATAGCGCCAGGTAGCGCCTGGTTAATGAGAGGTAGCGACAGGTAGCGACTGGTGAGCGCCGGACACGGCAGCAATTACACATTTATCAAGCAGAATCTGTTTAGCGACTGGGATAGCGCCATGTAGCATCTGATTCATCATTTTCACAGCCTCAGCGAACAGCGCCGGCGTTCAGCCTTGCACAGCGCCAGGTATGACCTCTCGCTACCTGTCGCTCTCCCATACATTTCAATGGACGATCCTTTTCTTCTCTTTAAACGGGGTTTTTTTTTTTTTTTAAATCTCAAATAATTCTGTGACCTCTTCTGGCATTAAAAAATCAGTTTTTTCACAATTTTTTCATTTTTTATATATTTCCTCAGAAATGACATCACAGCTCTGCCATTAAAGTGTTCATGTTACAATGATATTACAATGTAATTCCATATGTTTTCGCTTTGTTACTAGTGGATAGATGCTGAAAAACAGACTTTAATCACACCGCCTCCTGCGCTCTGGGCTTCAGAGAAGCATTTTTCAGCGCCAGAGATTTGTGAGGCGTTTTTTTTTCTTGAATATGTTGGTCGCTATGACCAGTCGCTAACATGCGCTCCCATACAGCGCTGTACTGGTCAAATAGCGACTCGTCACAATGTATTCAACATTCCACATACCGCACAGCGACTGAGTCGCTAAGAACTAGCGACCCACGGCCGAGCACAGCAACTACTAGCGGGCGCTCTGAAAATGCTGCTACAGACGCTCATCTGTCGCTACCTGCCGCTAGTGATGAATCACTCCTGGCTGCAAACAAACACTTTTATACACTTTTTATATTTTTATGCAGAATTGTCATTACAGGTCTGGCACTAAAGTGTTATTGTCACAGTGTTATAACAATGTCATTCCATTTGTTTTCGCATTGTTACTGGTGGATATGTGTTCAAAAACAGACTTTAATCACACAGCGCCTGGCGCTCTATGCTATAGCGCCCAGCTTTAGAGAGCCGACACTGTGTTTTTTTGATAAGTATAGTGTGGAGCGCCGAGTGCCGGTCGCACTGAGCTGGCGCTACCTCTCGCTCCCTGCAGAGCTGTACTGGTGTTAGAGAACCCAACATACATCACATTCATCAATGCAGGCCAGGTTACTACAGCAATGGCAATGCTAGGTTACAGCGCCCGGTAGCCGCTTACAGCGACCTCTAGCGGTCGCTCTAAGTGCCGATATACAGACGCTCATCTGCCGATACCTGGCGTTAGAAATGAATCAGTCTCAAAGGAAGCCCATCGCTTCGGGCAGGTGTGCGCATTTACTGCCCCCCAGTGTAGTTATTGTGGTAAGCACAGATGGGAAGAATGCAGAGCACAAATTCCCATGTGTGTGCAAGCATCATCATTAGGTCCAACCCGTGCGCAAGTTTCCATTGGATTCAATTGCTTTTGATGCCATTTTTGACAGCTCACCTTCACGTACGTCACGACACAAAAACATAAGGAATATTTTAAACTCTACAAAGCTTTTTACAATGAAAAAAAGTCAGAGGGAACGTAAAATATTTTTAAGGTTTCTTTTTTTTTTTTTACGAATGGGGGGCACACATGAGGCTACTAGCCAGGGGCACAAGGCATATTGCCTGTACTATTAACATTGGGATCATGGGGTGCCCACACACTCCTAATACTGCAAATCTTTGCCTGCTTCACATGTATAATGTCTTAGGCCCTTATTTATGAAGGAATAGCGCCAGGTAGCGACTGGTGAGCGGCCGGTAATGACGGGCACCGCCACGAGAACGCCGGCTCCCCACCACAATCACACATTTATCAAGCCAATCCTGCTTAGCGACTGAGATAGCGCCATATTGCGACTCATTCATCATTATTCCAGCCTCAGCCCACAGCGCCAGCGAGCGACCTTGAACAGCGACAGGTATGACCTCTCGCTACCTGGCGCTCTCCAATGCATTTCAATGGAACAATCTTTAAATATTAATAATTAATTGTTATTAATGTTTTTTATTTTTTAATGTGAAAAATTCTGTGACCACTTCTGCCATTTTAGTTAGAAAAAAAAATAATTGTGCAGAATTGATATTACAGGTCTGATATTATTGTATTCATATTACTAAATTATTTAAAATATATATTTTTTTTGGTTTCCAAAAATATGGTGGTTTGGGGGTTAAAAAACTACTTTTAACCCATCGCCGCCAGCGCTCTGGGGTTTAAACATGCATTTCACAGCGCGAGAATTTTTGGAGCGTGATTTTTTAATGAATATGGTGGGAGCCGGTTGCTAGGGCCAGTCGCTATCATGCGCTCCCATACAGCGCGGAACCTGTCAAATAGCGACTCGTAACCTTGTATTCAACATTACGGCACACCGACAGAGTCGCTGTTAACAACCGAACAACGGCCAAGCACAGCGACTACTAGCGGGCGCTGTGAAAATACCGCTACAGACGCTCAACTGTCACTACCTGGCGCTATTAATAAATCAGCCTCTGAGTGATCCCTCTTATTAATAGTTGCTATATACAAGTGTGTGTCATTACAGATTGCTGATTCTTGGCGCCCCCTAGCGGTCACTTTTTGGCTCTGTTACCCTGTATGTACAACACGCTCAGCACTCTTGCATTGAACCCTATTAAAATCCTTATGTTATTTAGCATTCGAATCTTGGTTGTTCGCCTTTCTTCCTTCATTGCATATTCTGTAAATTTTCTCTGTGAGGTAGAACACAGAAGGGCTGATTCAGAACCATCTTGTTTTTGTCTCGTAAGGTGTCATTTTCACATTTTTCCCTTCATGTCTACGTGCGTACGCGTGATGCCATCGGGAGCGTTCCGTTGACTTCTCGTAGCTGCGTACGCCATCGTAAATGGCTGTGTGCGGCTCTCGCTGTGTACGCGAGAGGACGAGGTTTTCGTTTACGTTGCTTTGTAATCCTCGTATATTACCGTTTTTCAGCGTTTTTCATCGTACCTCCCAATGTAGAATTTCAGTGTCCCGTGAAGTTCAGCTTGCATGTTTCTCAAAATATACGTCATAACGAAATTTTGTTGTACAAGCTGCTATTTCTGCACGCATGTACGCACAGCTTATTAACTCATTCATGTCCCCAGTTTCAACTATTCTCTCACTCACTTCTGCTCCAATGCTTACCTTAACTCCCTTGTCACTGTATGTTTTCCTATGTCCCAATATTTTCAGGTTTACCTTAATTTCCTTTAGTCTTTAGATATTTTTCAATTCCTTGTGGCTTCTCTCGGATCTATGTGCATAAGTGGATTGGTGAACTCATTAAATGTATTTAAATTATAACGTAATAGAACAGGGTGCACCACCAATATCAAAAAAATACAAATCTGTGATTACTCACCTGTAGAATTGGTATTATGAGTATACAGTACGTCCTGCTCCAGATATAGTACTTACAATCGGGTTATACTCTGCCAGATGGCGCTGGACTGCAGAGACATCGAAAATAGGCTCCTCCCGGCCCCTCAAATACCCAGGGACCTCCCACAAATCCCCAGCATTGAAAAGCAGTTAACGAGAAGCCGGGAGAATTAAACAACCCAACTATCAACTATAACAATAACAATCACCATACAGGGGATCCAAGATAATGCAAAACCAAGGGTGGGGTGGAGCAGGACGTACTGTATAATCATAATACCAATTCTACAGGTGAGTAATCACAGAATTGTATTATTCTTAGTATACAGTACGTGTCCTGCTCCAAATATAATACTTACTATCAGGACATCCAATAGCAGTGTCTATAAAGTAGGGTGGGATCCCCAAGAAAAAAGACAGCAGCAGGCAGTTTAAACCACTGCCGCCTGCAGAACCTTTCGGCCAAAAGCAGCATCAGCTGAGGCCCTAACATCAACCTTGTAAAACTTTGAAAAGGTATGAACAGAAGACCAAGTAGCGGCCTTGCAAACTTGTTCAACAGAAGCCCAAGAGGCACCAATAGCACGAGTGGAATGAGCAGTAAGGCGGAAGGGAGGATTCTTCCCCTTAGCAGAATAGGCCTGAATCACAGCCTGACGAATCCACTTGCTGATAGTAGACTTGGCAGGAGCCAAACCCTTCCTAGGACCAGAAGGGACCACAAAAAGAGCATCAGTTTTCCTGAAAGGTGCAGTAGCCACCAGATAGTACTTCAGACACCTAACCACATCCAAAGAGTGCAAAACCCTCTCCTTAGCATTGCTAGGATCAGGGCACAAAGAAGGAAGAACAATATCCTGATTCAAATGAAAAGCAGACACTACCTTAGGCAGAAAGTCAGGTTTGAAACAAAACACCACCTTGTCCTGGTGTCTCTCATAGTAGGGGGGCTGAATGGAAAGCACCACCAACTCAGACACACGCCCGACAGAAGTGATAGCCACCAGAATCACAACCTTGAGAGTAAGAATGGCCAAGGCAGCATCCTGCACAGGTTCAAAGGGAGCACCCTGCAAGGCTGACAGAACCAAGTTCAGATCCCAAACAGGCACCATAGGTTTACGTGGGGGATGCACATGAGTGACCCCCTGGAAAAAAGTCCTGATCAGAGGGTGCTGAGCAAAGGACTTCTGGAAGAAAATAGCCAGGGCAGAAACCTGACCCTTCAGAGTACTGAGTTGGAGCCCCATCTCCAACCCAAGCTGTAGGAACTTCAGAACCCTGGGAATAGAGAACACACGACAGGGAAGAGACTCACACCAGTCAATGTAGGCACGCCAAACCCTGTAATAAATGGAAGAGGAAGACTTCTTCCTAGCTTTAGTCAAAGTATCCACAACCGAGGAAGACAAGATGGAGGTTTCAGCAGCCAAGCTGTCAAAGCCAGAGTTTGTAAATTGGGATGGCGTAGTGAGCACTGAGTGATCAGATCTGGCACCAAGGGCAGAGCGCACTGATCTACCGCCAGCTGTACCATGTCTGCGAACCACACTCTTCTTGGCCACCTGGGGGCCACCAGAATTGCTGGCACCTCTTCCAGAGCAATCTTGCGCAGAACTCTGCCCAGCAGGGGGATAGGAGGGAAGACATACAGGAACTGAAAGTCCTGCCATGACATTGCTAGCGCATCCGAGGTCAGGGCCAGAGGATCCTGAGACAGAGAGACAAAAGCTGGAAGCTTGTGATTGTGGCAGGACGCAAACAGATCCACATCTGGTTGGCCCCAACGGTGACACAGAGATTGAAACACCCTGCTGCATAGGGACCATTCTCCCTGGCGAGAGGTCCCCCTGCTCAGAGAGTCCGCCAGGTGATTTTCCACCCCCGGGATGTACACAGCTGAAATGCAGGGGACATTGGCCTCCGCCCAAGTCAGGATCAGAGACACTTCCTGGAGGGCCCCCTTGCTCCGGGTCCCTCCCTGATGATTGATGTAGGCAACTGCCGTCTGGTTGTCCGAGCGCACCTGAACAGGCAGGCCCCGAAGATGAGTAGTCAAGCGAGCCAGAACTAACCTGATCGCCCGCAGTTCCAAGACATTGATAGGTGTGTGGGCCTCCTGAGGGCCCCACCTCCCCTGGAACCGCGGTGACTTCCAGAAACCCCCCCAACCTGACAGACTGGCATCCATGGTGACCGTCTCCCAGGGAGGGGTAAGAAAGGATCTGCCCCCCAACAGGTTCCTTGAGTCCATCCACCACAAGAGGGACCTCCTGACCAGGGAGGAGAGCACACAGACCCTGTCCAGAGACGCTGGGTCCTTGTCCCATACAGACAATAGGTGAAGTTGCAGAGGCCTCAAGTGGAACTGAGCATAAGGGACCGATTCGAAGCATGCCACCATCAGGCCCACCAGCTGCATCCCCTGCCTGATGGAGGGATGGGGACAAGCTAGGAGGGACTGAGCCTGTGCAATCAGACTGTCCACCTTCTGCTGAGGAAGGAAGATCCTTGCCTGAACTGTATCCAGATTCATTCCTAGGAATGGAGTTACCAAGGAAGGGGACAGTGATGGCAGAGCGCAGAGTTTCCATGCGAAAGCGCCTGCCCCTGACAAACTGGTGGAGAATCTTTAAGTCCAGGATGGGCCTGACAGAACCATCCTTTTTGGGTACTGTGAATAGGTTGGAATAAAAGCCCTTGCCTTTTTCTCTTAAAGGGACCTGGCAGATGACCCCCAGCTCCAGGAGGTCTTGCACTGCGTGCACTAGCTCCTGAGCAGACACAGGGTCCTGAGGAATCCGGGATCTGATGAATCTTGGGAGGGGGATCGGCAGCAAACTCCAACTTGTAACCGGAGGACACTACCTCCTGAATCCACCGGCCTGAGACATGAAGCCAGACGTGAGCGAAGTGCTGCAGCCGTCCCCCCACCCGGATGGGTGAGGGAGCCCCATCATGCCTGAGGGGGCTTGGGAGAGGATTTAGCTTTGGGACCCCAGGAGGAGCCAGGACGTCCACGTCCTCTGCCTCTACCCCAGAAATCTCCCCGGGCCCCAGGGAAAGAACCCCCCCCTTCCCTATCTTGCACCACGGTAAGGGGAGGAGAAGGAACCCTGACCCCGAAAGGGCCGAGATTGCCCCTGCGCTGGGGTAACCTGCCTCCCTTAGCAAACAGGTCCAGGCGGTCCCCAAACAGACGCAGTCCTTTAAAGGGAAAACCAGTGAGCGCTTTCTTGGCAGTGTTGTCAGCAGCTCACTGGCGCAGCCAAACCGAGCGGCGTATAGCCACCATGAGGGCAGACGTTCTGGCACACATTCTGATGGTGTCATCCAATGCTGATAGGACAAAATTTACAAAAACATCACAACTGGAGAGTGCATTAAACACCTCACAAGGCAAATCATCAGGGGCACTATCAAGCATATTTCTGATAAGGGTTATAGTGGCCACAGCAGTAATGGCAGAGGCACAGACCGGGCGCAGCGCCGTCCACGCACATGCAAAGGCGTGGGATGCCAGCTGATCAATACGCCGGCCCTCAGCATCCTGCAGGGAAGTAGAATCAGGGGAATACATGACAGAGGTGTTAGATAGCCCTAGGATCAGGGCATCCACCTTGGGAGGGGGGGGGGGATGACCAACATTTAACCACCTCAGCAGGAAAGGGATACTTCCTATCCCAACTCTTTGGAACCCCAGGAAGTTTACTGGGGCGCTCCCATTCCTTGAGCACAAGGTTATGGAAATGTGCTTGCTCGGGAAATTGCAAACGTGATTTTGCTGTATGGAAAAGCTCCCCTCTTTGCCTGGGAGCCTCAACAGGGAGAGAGATAGACAGAACCTCAAAAATCTGGGTCAATAATCTGTCAGTGTCATCCGGGGCCCAGGGGTCAGAGCCAGAATCGTCATGACCCCTTGGTCTCTCATCAGATGAGCCTGAATCAGAAAAGAGCTCCCCTTCATCAGACGGGGTATAGCCACACAGATTCCAAAACTCCTCAGTTCCTATAGGGAAAACAGTAACATTAGGCGTCAAGTGCCGCTTCTTAGCAGGGGCCTTACGCGCTAAGGACTTAGGCAATCAACTCAGCAGGAGTGAGGTTTAAGCTTGGGGGGGTAGGTGAAGTGAAACGAGGTGCAGCCACTGGCAGGCCAGATTGCAATGCAAGCACCTGCTCAGCACAGGGTACACAGACCCGCACCTCGTCAGCATCAGCATGAGGCTGCCCACACGCTACACACAGCCGGGCTTGTCCCGAAGGGACCCCGGTCACATTATCCTGGGATGCCTCCATATGGTGATTATAGCTGCGCTATACGCCGATAGGGAATAACGCTATATAGCAACCCTTGGATGCCCCAATAACCCGCTAGGGACATGGGAGTATTATTTTTACAAGGCCTACAAGTAATATACTAAAAACAGGGCCGGGAGAAGCCAAAAGGGTTCGCCCCGCCTGAAAGACATAAGCAGACAAGACCTTAAGTACATCGTAACCAAAGTGAAGGAGATAAAGCCGCCCGCGAGGGCACTTACGGACCACGGTAGGTAGGAGTCCGTCGCGCATAGGCCAACCAAGCAGGAAAGATGGTGTCAGTATACCTCGAGGGGCGGGCCAGTAACAGCGATGACGCGGAATGCGCCAAAGACGGGCCCCGCCCCCCCGAAGAGCATGAAGCCAGAATGGCAAGCAGCCAATGATGGCGCACCAGCGGCAAATTTTTAAAAGGCAGTCAAGAAAAAAAGGCATGTGAAAAGAGAAAGCACAGAATGCATAACATACATATCTATACACACACCCGCCCCCCTCTTTTCCCCCAAAGACTACAAGGAGGATGAGGGAGGACGGCGGCCACTTAAATAGGGCCCACCGATAGGCAGGGGCAAGGGGCAATAGTGCGGGAGGGGCATCCCATAGAGGCTCACCATAAGCCTGGACCGCCTACCCTTTGGTGGGGGATTGCGGTGGAGCAGCGCTCCTAAGCACCAACGGCGGTGCTGCCTACCTTCACCCGACCAGCGCAGCCAAGGCTGGGAGGCATATTACTAGTGGAACGGGTGGAAATAGTCCTACAGGGCCGCAGGTTAATAACCCCGCTCACCTGCGAGTAGAGAGCCATTTCTCGTCCTTCGCAGCCAGACTGCAGAGAAATTCTGGGGATTTGTGGGAGGTCCCTGAGTATTTGAGGGGCCGGGAGGAGCCTATTTTCGATGTCTCTGAAGTCCAGCGCCATCTGGCGGAGTATAACCCGATTGTAAGTATTAGATTTGGAGCAGGACGTACTGTATACTAAGAATAGTGACATTCTGAGGCTATTTCATGAATTGAATTTTTTACTACCATGAGAATTTTTGTTCACCCCTTAGTAAATCAAGGCCAATGTTTCTTTTCTTCCTCCCTTTTTTCCTTACTCTTTTCCATGCAGTTTTCTTTTTTTCTTTCCATCCTTTCCTTCTTTTTTCTTCCCTCCCTTCTTCTTTTCCTTTTTTCCTTCTTTTTACCTTTTCTCTAACAGGCAGGCTGATTCATTAATAATTCCAGGTATTGCCACATGAGCATCTGCAGTGTGGCGCTTAGAGCGACCACTAGTAGTCACTGTAAGCGGGTATCGGTCGTTGTAGCTGAGCGCCTCAGTCGCTCTAGTACGCTGGCCGGCAATCATGAATGAGATGTATGTTGGTCGCTGTAACACCAGTATTACACTATAGGAGCGACTGCTCAGAGCGGCAGACTCTCAGCGACTCACACCATATTCATCAAAAAATCACCCTCACATAGCGCAGGCGCTCAAAATTGTATCGCTATAGCCCAGAGCGCCAGACGCTGTGTGATTAAAGTGATTTTTTGAACACATATCCACCAGTAACAAAGCGAAAACACATGGAAAGACATTGTTGTAACATTGGGACATTAACACTTTAGTGCCAGACCTGTAATGACAAATCTGCATAAAAATTAAAAAAAAAACTTTGCTAAAATGACTTTTTCGTGCCCATCAAATGTAACACAATTATTTGAAAATAACAAAATAGATCAGGAAAGGGATTTGAATGGACGTTCATCAAAATGTATGGGAGAGCGAACGGTAGCAACGGGTCTTACCTGGCGCTCTGGACGCTAGAGCACCGGCGCTTTACGCTGAGCCACCTGTAATGATGAATCGTACGCTACATGACGCTGTTAGAGTCGCTCACCAGATTCGCTTTGATAAATGTGGTATAGCGTACAGTGCCCAGCGTACACCAGACGCTGCCTGCCGCCACGAGTCACTAGCTGGCGCTAGACCTTGATGAATAAACCCCATAGTAACATAGTATGTGCGGCTGAATAAAGAATTTAGTCCATCCAGTTCAGCTTTGAACGCGCTCCAGTTCTGATATGTCCCTCTGAAGCACAGGTGCCCAGAACTGTACACAGTATTCCATATGGGGTCTGACCAGTGACTTGTACAGGGGTCACATGATGCTGTGGCCATGAGCACCAATGCTCCTCTTTGCTTTGGCAGCTGTTGCCTGGCATTTATTAATACAGCTAAGTGTATTGTTACCTAAAACCCTGAGGTCCTTTTAAATTGTACAAAGCATTTCTTCATTTAGTGTGTAATCATGGCATACATTTCTCCTTCCCATGTGCATAACCTTACATTTATCTGTGTTAAACTTAATTTACCTTTTTACTGTCCATGCTTCCAATTTATCTAAATCTGTTTGTAGCTGCCTGCTGTTCTCTTTTGTGTTAATTACTTTACACAGCTTATTTAACAAGGTATAGCGCCAGGTAGCGACTTTATTCCAGCCTCAGCCCACAGCGCCAGCGAGCGACCTTGAACAGCGACAGGTATGACCTCTCGCTACCTGGCGCTCTCCAATGCATTTCAATGGAACAATCTTTAAAAAATCATAAATAATTGTTATTACATTTTTTTTTCTTTTTTTTTAATGTGAAAAATTCTGTGACCACTTCTGCCATTTTAGATAATTTTTTTAAGGTAAAAAAAATTAAAAAATAAAATTGTACAGAATTGATATTACAGGTCTGATATTAATGTATTCATATTACTAAATTATTTAAAAAACTTGTTTTTTTTGGTTTCCTAAAATATGGTTGTTTGGGGGTTAAAAAACTACTTTTAACCCATCGCCGCCAGCGCTCTGGGGTTTAAACATGCATTTTACAGCGCAAGAATTTTTTGAGCGTGGTTTTGTAATGAATATGCTGGGAGCCGGTCGCTAGGGCCAGTCGCTATCATGCGCTCCCATACAGCGCGGAACCTGTCAAATAGCGACTCCTCACCCAATATTCAACATTACGGCAAACCGACTGAGTCGCTATCAACTACCGAACAACGGCCAAGCACAGCGACTACTAGCGGGCGCTCTGAAAATGCCGCTACAGTCGCTCAACTGTCGCTACCTGGCGCTATTAATGAATCGGCCTCATAATGGAGAGTTTGGGTTGTTGCTCCGCAGTTCATTCGGCATGTAACATTCTTTTGTGACTATGGAAGCAAAGACGATGTTTAGTAAAGTTGTTATCTCCTCATTCCCCACTATGGGTGTCCCCTCCTTGCTTTTCAGGCCACACCCTCAGGTTTGTATCGTTTATATAGTGTGGGTGGACTGGCATAAAACAGACAGGCACTGGTGGAGTTCTTGTGCAAACACTGGATTTTTTATTCTCAGGAACAATTTCCAGTTCCAGTTCAGCATTGCATCAAACAAATAACGCTTTCTTCAGCAAAAACGCACATAATTCCAGAGCTCACCCAGTTACAGTCTTTTAAGGCAGACACTGGTGCCTTTTAAGGCAGAGCCGCGGGGTTAGCTCCCTCCTGCTGCTCACTTCACATCTCTTTTGTCTCCCTGACATCCAGCAGCGTTTCCCTTAAAGAGGACCGAAACCCACCCTGGAGTCTATGAGACTCCAGGGTAGGCATACTCATTCCCCCTGGGGCATCCAGATTCGGGAAGCCCCGCTGTGTCAAACCCCCAGGTTACCCGAAATCTCACCTTCCTTCCCGGTCCAATGGCGCATGCGCGAGCAGCGGCCGCATCCCGCTATCCCTTTTGCAGGCCACGCTCCCTGTTAAAGGGTAGCGGGGGATGTGGCCGCCAGCACGCTCGGATGCGCTCGCCTTAAGAAGAGATCTTGGACGAAGGGACGGGAGCGGATCCGAGCGCGCTGACTGGACGAGAGGCTGCACATGCGCCATAGGACCGAGGAAAGGTGAGTGAGATCGAGCGACCTTTGGGGTTTCACACAGTGGGGCATCCCTGATCGGGGTGCCCGGGGGGGGGGCAAAGACCACAACCTAAGATAGTCAAAATCCTGGCTTTTGGTCCACTTTAATATCAACTCAAGTACACTGAGGGCTTTATTCAGCAAGGGATAGCGACAGGTAGCGTCAGGTGAACGCCGGCCGCGGCACGCAATACCGCATTTATGAAGGCGATTCTGGTGAGCGACTCTTACAGCAACATGTAGCGTCCGATTCATCATCACAGACAGCTCAGCGGATCCTGGCGGCGCTCTGCCTTCCAGAGGTATTACCTGTCGTTACCTGTCGCTCTCCCATACATTTCAATGGCCGTTACTTTCCTCCTCTTTAAACAGAGTTTTCTTTTAATAATTTTTTTTATTTGTTTTGTATCAAATCATCATGTGACCTCTCCTGGCCTATTTAAATACCTTTTTGAAAACTTTTTATATTTTTATGCAGAATTGTCATTACAGGTCTGGCACTAAAAAGTTATTGTCACAGTGTTATAACAATGTCATTCCATGTGTTTTCGCTTTGTTACTGGTGGATATGTGTTCAGAAACAGATTTTAATCACACAGCGTCGGGCGCTCTATGCTACAGTGACACAATTTTGAGCGCTGGCGCTGTTTGAGGCTGTGTTTTGATGAATAGGGTTTGAGTCGCTCACACTGACCAGTCGCTACCGTTCGCTCCCATATAGTGCTGTACTGGTGTTATAGCGACTCATCAAATTCATCAATGCCGGCCAGCGACTGAGGCGCTCTGTAATAGCGACTCACGGTTGCTCTTAGCGCCGCTGTACAGAAGCTCATCTGCCGTTACCTGGCGCTAGTAATGAATCAGCCTGCCCGTGTTCAGCCAGCAGATTGTGAATCCGGAACTGGAGTACAGGAGTGGCCATCCCACCCAGACTCTACAGCCAATCCTAAATCCCAGCCCAAGATCCCAGAGTTGTTGTTTAGTTTATTTTCTTCTTTATAGTTTTGTAATCCTTCCACAGTCCCTTCCTGCTTTAAACATTTAAATGCCTTTTTTGTTGTTTATTGCCCCTCCAACCTTTTTGTTTAGCCACATCGGTTTACACTTGTTTCTTAGGCCCTTATTTATGAAGGAATAGCGTCAGGTAGCGACTGGTGAGCGGCCGGTAATGACGGGCCCCGCCACGAGAACGCCGGCTCCCCACCACAATCACACATTTATCAAGCCGATCCTGCTTAGCGACTGACAGAGCGCCAGATAGCGACTCATTCATCATTATTCCAGCCTCAGCCCACAGCGCCAGCGTCCGACCTTGAACAGCGACAGGTATGACCTCTCGCTACCTGGCGCTCTCCAATGCATTTCAATGGAACAATCTTTAAATATTAATAATTGTTATTGTTTTTTTTTTTGTTTTTTTTTTTATGTGAAAAATTCTGTGACCACTTCTGCCATTTTAGATAATTTTTTAAGGGAAAAAAAATGTAAAAAAATATTGTGCAGAATTGATATTACAGGTCTGATATTAATGTATTCATATTACTAAATTATTTAAAAAACTTGTTTTTTTTTGGTTTCCAAAAATATGGTGGTTTGGGGGTTAAAAAACTACTTTTAACACATCGCCGCCAGCGCTCTGGGGTTTAAACAAGCATTTCGCAGCGCGGGAATTTTTTTAGCGTGATTTTTTAATGAATATGGTGAGAGCTGGTCGCTAGGGCCAGTCGCTATCATGCGCTCCCATACAGCGCGGAACCTGTCAAATAGCGACTCCTCATCCAATATTCAACATTACGGCAAACCGACTGAGTCGCTATCAACTACCGAACAACGGCCAAGCACAGCCACTACTAGCGGGCGCTCTGAAAATACCGCTACAGTCACTCAACTGTCGCTACCTGGCGCTATTACTGAATCGGCCTCCCCGCCTTTCTGAGGTTCCGTGTGTTCCATGATAAGGACAAGTGACTGCTAAGTGGAAATGAATGATATTATCATTCCAAGGTGTTCTCCGACCTGTATCTTCGTTACTTTCAGGCTGATTTATTACTAGCGCCAGGTATCGGCAGATGAGCGCCTGTAGTGCGGCGCTTAGAGCGACCGCTAGTAGTCGTTGTAAGCGGCTGTCGGTCATTGTTACTGAGCGCCTCAGTCGCTGTAGTACGCTGGCCGGCAATCATGAATGAGATGTAGGTTGGTCGCTGTAACACCACTATTACGCTATCAGACTTATTCATTACTTGCACCAGGTAACGGCAGATGCGCGTCTGTACAGCGGCGCTAGTGGTTGCTATGATAGACCGCCAATCGCTATTACAGAGCGCCGCATTGATGAATTTGATGTGTGAGTCGCTACAACACCAGTACAGCACTATATGGGAGCTAATGGTAGCGGCTGGTCAGTATGAGCGATATTCATCAAAAAAACAGCCTCACACAGCGCCGGCGCTCAAAATTGTGTCGCAGTAGCCCAGAGCGCCAGACGCTGTGTGATTAAAGTCCGTTTTTGAACACATATCCACCAGTAACAAAGCGAAAACACATGGAATGACATTGTTATTACATTGTGACATTAACACTTTAATACCAGACCTGTAATGACAATTCTGCATAAAAATATAAAAAATATAAAAAGTTTTCAAAAATGACTTTAAAGCGGACCTTCACTCTGAATAAGAGTCTGTCTTATATGTTTCCCACACCCTGTACATACAGATTGCCCACATTAATCCGGACCCTCACCCTGAATAAGAGTCTATCTTATATGTTTCCCACACCCTGTACATACAGATTGCTCACATTAATCCGGACCCTCACCCTGAATAAGAGTCTATCTTATATGTTTCCCACACCCTGTACATACAGATTACCCACATTAATCCGGACCTTTACCCTGAATAAGAGTCTATCTTATATGTTTCCCACACCCTGTACATACAGATTGCCCACATTAATCCGGACCTTTACCCTGAATAACAGTCTATCTTATATGTATCCCACACCCTGTACATACAGATTGCCCACATTAATCCGGACCTTTACCCTGAATAAGAGTCTATCTTATATGTTTCCCACACCCTGTACATACAGATTGCCCACATTAATCCGGACCTTTACCCTGAATAAGAGTCTATCTTATATGTTTCCCACACCCTGTACATACAGATTGCCCACATTAATCCGGACCTTTACCCTGAATAAGAGTCTATCTTATATGTTTCCCACACCCTGTACATACAGATTGCCCACATTAATCCGGACCTTTACCCTGAATAACAGTCTATCTTATATGTTTCCCACACCCTGTACATACAGATTGTCCACATTAAAAATCATCCTACCTGCATCTACTGCATGTTATGAGCCTTTAAACATCCAAGATGGCGGCTTATGGAAGCCGCCATCTTATCAGGCAGCCTGCAAACAGGAAGTGCCCCCTGACTGTGCTGCTCTGCATTCTGGGGCTGCTGACCTTTACCTGACCCCAGCTCTGCTCTGTCTGAGCAAAGCACAGCTATAACCCGCCCCCCCTGTACCTTATCCCACTCTCCTCTCCTCAGTAAGTGTGGTGATTCTGAGTCAAGATGGCGGCACCCGTATCCTAAATTCCTGAACAGAGTTGCAGCCCAGTGGGGGAAAGAATAATAAGTTAGTGACTAAAAACGTAAAATATATTAATTTTAGATGCTGGGGAACCGTTTTTTAACAGTTTGGGCTTTTCATTAAATCACGCTGAAGGTCCGGTTTAAATAGGCCAGGAGACGTCACACATTGATTTTATAAAATTAAAAAAAAAAAATTAAAAGAAAACCCCATTTAAAGAGAAGAAATGTAACAGCCACTGAAATGTATGGGAGAGCAACAGGTAGCGACGGGTAATACCAGGTGCTCTGAAAGCCAGAGCGCCGCCGGGATACGCTGAGCCGTCTGTAATGATGAATCGGATGCGCTCACTGGAATTTCTTTGATAAATGTGGTTTCCTGTACAGCGCCGGGCGTTCACTATTCGCTACCTGTCGCTACGAGCCTCTAACTGGCTCTATATGGCGCTATCCCTTGATGAATCAACATCATAGTATGTAAGGCTGAAAATAATACATTAGTTGGGTTTTGGTTCCCTTTTAAATCTGCATAAGAGAATTAAAGTACAACTCCGGCGAAATCACTGTGTTGCGCCCGATAAGGCCGGATTTATCAGCTTTGATGAAGGTGCAGCAACACCAGGAAAGGAATCATACATTGCTGCAGTTTCAATACTCACCACATGGTGGCAGCAGAGCCCCATGTGCCAAGGTGGTTTTTATTACATGCTTCCAACTCTCCATTTAAAGTGTAACAAAACTGGGAATTGGGACTATCCTGGGTTTTGGTCTTTGCTCCCGGGTCACCCAGTCTAATTCACCTTTCCCCAGTCCTACAGCGCATGGACGCCTCTCGCCCAATCAGTGCACTTGGATATGCTCACGTCGACTCGTCTATTGGGTATATTTATCAAGGGATAGCGCCGGGTAGCGCTTCGTAGCAGCAGGCAGCGTCTGGCGAACGCCGGGCACTGTGCGCAAAGCCACATTTATAAAAGCAAATCTGGTGAACGACTCTAACAGCGCCATGTAGCATCACGTATTATTACAGGCGGCTCTGTGTATAGCTCCTCTAACAGCACCATGTAGTGTCACATGTATTATTACAGGCAGGTCAGTGTATAGCACCTCTAACAGCGCCATGTAGTGTCACATGTATTATTACAGGCAGGTCAGTGTATAGCACCTCTAACAGCGCCATGTAGCGTCACATGTATTATTACAGGCAGGTCAGTGTATAGCACCTCTAACAGCGTCATGTAGTGTCACATGTATTATTACAGGCAGGTCAGTGTATAGCGCCTCTAACAGCGCCATGTAGCGTCACATGTATTATTACAGGCAGGTCAGTGTATAGCACCTCTAACAGCGCCATGTAGCGTCACATGTATTATTACAGGCAGGTCAGTGTATAGCACCTCTAACAGCGTCATGTAGCGTCACATGTATTATTACAGGCAGGTCAGTGTATAGCGCCTCTAACAGCGCCATGTAGCGTCACATGTATTATTACAGGCAGGTCAGTGTATAGCGCCTCTAACAGCGTCATGTAGTGTCACATGTATTATTACAGGCAGCTCAGTGTATAGCACCTCTAACAGTGCCATGTAGCGTCACATGTATTATTACAGGCAGGTCAGTGTATAGCACCTCTAACAGCGCCATGTAGCGTCACATGTATTATTACAGGCAGGTCAGTGTATAGCACCTCTAACAGCGCCATGTAGCATCACGTATTATTACAGGCGGCTCTGTGTATAGCTCCTCTAACAGCGCCATGTAGTGTCACATGTATTATTACAGGCAGGTCAGTGTATAGCGCCTCTAACAGCGTCATGTAGCGTCACATGTATTATTACAGGCAGGTCAGTGTATAGCACCTCTAACAGCGTCATGTAGTGTCACATGTATTATTACAGGCAGGTCAGTGTATAGCGCCTCTAACAGCGCCATGTAGCGTCACATGTATTATTACAGGCAGGTCAGTGTATAGCACCTCTAACAGCGCCATGTAGCATCACGTATTATTACAGGCGGCTCTGTGTATAGCTCCTCTAACAGCACCATGTAGCGTCACATGTATTATTACAGGCAGGTCAGTGTATAGCACCTCTAACAGCGTCATGTAGTGTCACATGTATTATTACAGGCAGGTCAGTGTATAGCACCTCTAACAGCGTCATGTAGCGTCACATGTATTATTACAGGCAGGTCAGTGTATAGCACCTCTAACAGCGCCATGTAGTGTCACATGTATTATTACAGGCAGGTCAGTGTATAGCACCTCTAACAGCGTCATGTAGCGTCACATGTATTATTACAGGCAGGTCAGTGTATAGCACCTCTAACAGCGCCATGTAGCGTCACATGTATTATTACAGGCAGGTCAGTGTATAGCACCTCTAACAGCGTCATGTAGCGTCACATGTATTATTACAGGCAGGTCAGTGTATAGCGCCTCTAACAGCGTCATGTAGTGTCACATGTATTATTACAGGCAGGTCAGTGTATAGCACCTCTAACAGCGTCATGTAGCGTCACATGTATTATTACAGGCAGGTCAGTGTATAGCGCCTCTAACAGCGCCATGTAGTGTCACATGTATTATTACAGGCAGGTCAGTGTATAGCGCCTCTAACAGCGCCATGTAGCGTCACATGTATTATTACAGGCAGGTCAGTGTATAGCACCTCTAACAGCGCCATGTAGCGTCACATGTATTATTACAGGCAGGTCAGTGTATAGCTCCTCTAACAGCACCATGTAGTGTCACATGTATTATTACAGGCAGGTCAGTGTACAGCGCCTCTAACAGCGCCATGTAGCGTCACATGTATTATTACAGGCAGGTCAGTGTATAGCGCCTCTAACAGCGCCATGTAGTGTCACATGTATTATTACAGGCAGCTCAGTGTATAGCGCCTCTAACAGCGTCATGTAGCGTCACATGTATGATTACAGGCAGGTCAGTGTATAGCACCTCTAACAGCGCCATGTAGCGTCACATGTATTATTACAGGCAGGTCAGTGTATAGCACCTCTAACAGCGCCATGTAGTGTCACATGTATTATTACAGGCAGGTCAGTGTATAGCGCCTCTAACAGCGCCATGTAGCGTCACATGTATTATTACAGGCAGGTCAGTGTATAGCACCTCTAACAGCGCCATGTAGCGTCACATGTATTATTACAGGCAGCTCAGTGTATAGCGCCTCTAACAGCGCCATGTAGTGTCACATGTATTATTACAGGCGGGTCAGTGTATAGCGCCTCTAACAGCGTCATGTAGTGTCACATGTATTATTACAGGCGGGTCAGTGTATAGCGCCTCTAACAGCGTCATGTAGCGTCACATGTATTATTACAGGCAGGTCAGTGTATAGCGCCTCTAACAGCGCCATGTAGCGTCACATGTATTATTACAGGCGGGTCAGTGTATAGCGCCTCTAACAGCGTCATGTAGTGTCACATGTATTATTACAGGCGGGTCAGTGTATAGCGCCTCTAACAGCGCCATGTAGCGTCACATGTATTATTACAGGCGGGTCAGTGTATAGCGCCTCTAACAGCGTCATGTAGCGTCACATGTATGATTACAGGCAGGTCAGTGTATAGCACCTCTAACAGCGCTATGTACCGTCACATGTATTATTACAGGCAGGTCAGTGTATAGCACCTCTAACAGCGTCATGTAGTGTCA
The DNA here is from genome assembly GCA_027917425.1 of Gastrophryne carolinensis. Lineage (NCBI taxonomy): Eukaryota > Metazoa > Chordata > Amphibia > Anura > Microhylidae > Gastrophryne > Gastrophryne carolinensis. Next base: position 476,133,234 of record CM051237.1, on the reverse strand, counting down.
CATGTATTATTACAGGCAGGTCAGTGTATAGCGCCTCTAACAGCGCCATGTAGCGTCACATGTATTATTACAGGCAGGTCAGTGTATAGCGCCTCTAACAGCGTCATGTAGTGTCACATGTATTATTACAGGCAGGTCAGTGTATAGCGCCTCTAACAGCGCTATGTAGCGTCACATGTATTATTACAGGCAGGTCAGTGTATAGCGCCTCTAACAGCGCTATGTAGCGTCACATGTATTATTACAGGCAGGTCAGTGTATAGCGCCTCTAACAGCGCCATGTAGTGTCACATGTATTATTACAGGCAGGTCAGTGTATAGCGCCTCTAACAGCGCCATGTAGTGTCACATGTATTATTACAGGCAGGTCAGTGTATAGCACCTCTTAACAGCGCTATGTAGCGTCACATGTATTATTACAGGCAGGTCAGTGTATAGCGCCTCTAACAGCGCGATGTAGTGTCACATGTATTATTACAGGCAGGTCAGTGTATAGCGCCTCTAACAGCGCCATGTAGTGTCACATGTATTATTACAGGCAGGTCAGTGTATAGCGCCTCTAACAGCGCCATGTAGTGTCACATGTATTATTACAGGCAGGTCAGTGTATAGCGCCTCTAACAGCGCCATGTAGTGTCACATGTATTATTACAGGCAGGTCAGTGTATAGCGCCTCTAACAGCGCCATGTAGTGTCACATGTATTATTACAGGCAGGTCAGTGTATAGCGCCTCTAACAGCGCCATGTAGTGTCACATGTATTATTACAGGCAGGTCAGTGTATAGCGCCTCTAACAGCGCCATGTAGTGTCACATGTATTATTACAGGCAGGTCAGTGTATAGCGCCTCTAACAGCGCCATGTAGTGTCACATGTATTATTACAGGCAGGTCAGTGTATAGCGCCTCTAACAGCGCCATGTAGCGTCACATGTATTATTATAGGCAGGTCAGTGTATAGCGCCTCTAACAGCGCCATGTAGCGTCACATGTATTATTACAGGCAGGTCAGTGTATAGCACCTCTTAACAGCGCTATGTAGCGTCACATGTATTATTACAGGCAGGTCAGTGTATAGCGCCTCTAACAGCGCGATGTAGTGTCACATGTATTATTACAGGCAGGTCAGTGTATAGCGCCTCTAACAGCGCCATGTAGTGTCACATGTATTATTACAGGCAGGTCAGTGTATAGCGCCTCTAACAGCGTCATGTAGCGTCACATGTATTATTACAGGCAGGTCAGTGTATAGCGCCTCTAACAGCGCCATGTAGTGTCACATGTATTATTACAGGCAGGTCAGTGTATAGCGCCTCTAACAGCGCTATGTAGCGTCACATGTATTATTACAGGCGGCTCAGTGTATAGCTCCTCTAACAGCGTCATGTAGTGTCACATGTATTATTACAGGCAGGTCAGTGTATAGCGCCTCTAACAGCGCCATGTAGCGTCACATGTATTATTACAGGCAGGTCAGTGTATAGCTCCTCTAACAGCGCCATGTAGCGTCACATGTATTATTACAGGCAGGTCAGTGTATAGCGCCGGCGCTCTAGGTTCCAGAGAGCCAGGTATTACCTTTCGCTCAGTGTCGCTCTCCCATACATTTCAATGGTCGTTTATTAGTTGTGTATAAACAGCGTGTTTGACATTTTTTTTTTTTTGCTCCAATCATTGTGTGACGTCTCCTGGCTGCAAACAAACACTTTTAGAAACTTTTCGGACTTTTTATATTTTTATGCAGAATTGTCATTACAGGTCTGGCACTAAAGTGTTAATGTCACAGTGTTATAACAATGTCATTCCATGTGTTTTTGCTTTGTTCCTGGTGGATATGTATTCAAAAACAGACTTTAATCACACAGCATCTGACGCTCAATGCTATAGCGCCCAGCTTTAGAGCGTCGATGCTGTGTGTGTGTCCTTTTTTGATAAGTATGGTGTGGAGCGCCGAGTGCCGGACACACTGAGTTGGCGCTACCTCTCGCTCCCTGCAGTGTTATACTGTTGTTACAGCGCCCAACATACATCACATTCATCAATGCCAGCCAGGTTACTACAGCGACTGAGGTGCTCTGTTACAGCGCCCTATACCCGCTTACAGCGGCTACTAGCGGTCTCTCTAAGAGCCGCTATACAGACGCTCATCTGCCATTACCTGGCGTTAGCAATGAATCAGCCTCGGGGAGGCCGATTCATTAATAGCGCCAGGTAGCGACAGATGAGCGACAGTAGCGTTATTTTCACAGCGCCCGCTAGTATTCGCTGTGCTTGGCCGTTGTTCGGCTGTTGACAGCGACTCAGTCGGTGTGCGGTAATGTTGAATACGGGGTTAGGAGTCGCTGTTTGACAGGTTCCGCGCTGTATGGGAGCGCATGACAGCGAACGGCCATAGCGAACGGCTCCCAGCATATTCATTAACAAATCACGCTCCAAAAATTCTTGCGCAGTGAAATGCTTGTTTAAACCCCAGAGCGCTGGCGGCGATGGGTTAAAAGTAGTTTTTTAACCCCCAAACAACCATATTTTTAGAAAAAAAAAAAACATGTTTTTCTAAACATTTTCTAATATGAATACATTAATATCAGACCTGTAATATCAATTCTGCACAATTTTTTTTTTTTTTACCTTAAAAAAAATATCTAACATTGCAGAAGTGGTCACAGAATTTTTGACATTTAAAAAAAAAAAAAAAAAAAAAATTAATAGCAATTAATTATGAATATTTAAAGATTGCTCCATTGAAATGCATTGGAGAGCGCCAGGTAGCGAGAGGTCATACCTGTCGCTGTTCAAGGTCGCTCGCTGGCGCTGTGGGGTGAGGCTGGAATAATGATGAATGATTCGCTATCTGGCGCTCTGTCAGTCGCTAAGCAGGATCGGCTTGATAAATGTGTGATTGCGGAGGGGAGCCGGCGTTCTCGTGGCGGTGAGCGTCATTACCGTTCGCTCACCATTCGCTACCTGGCGCTATCCCTTGTTAAATAAGGGCCTAAGACTCGGCTCCAGTTGACTCTAGCTGAGCGTGCTGGCACCCGCATCCCCGCTACCCTCTAACAGGAATTCACAAACTCTTGGTGCGGGTGCGCGCCCTGCTAGAGGTATATTAGGTGGCAGCCGATGTTCACAAATGCGCCGTTGGATCGGGGGGGGGGGTAAGGTGAGCATTTTATAAGATTCCAGGGCCTCCTGATTCCCTACCGCCGAGCCGTCCAGGTGGGGACGGAAGAAGGGTGAAATACAGAGTGATGGGGGGAATGTGAAAACAACAAGTGAAGGGAAGGTGTTGAAAAGAAAGAGAAGGACAGGGTGTGGAAAAAATAAAGAAGGAAATGTGAAAAAAAAGAGGAAAATATGGAGAGGGTGAAAAAAGAGGTGGAAGAGAGAGAGAGAGAGAGAGACGAGGGAACGTGAAAAGCAGAGAGAAAACCATAGAGGGAGATGGAAGGAAGATGATATTAGGTTTGATTCAGAGAGACATAAAATGTTTTTCGTTTTTGTGTCGATCTGTTTTTTTTTTCGTTTTGTTTCCGCTGGCGTATGTGTGTACGCGTGATTCTAAGCACGCATCGGGAGCCTTCTGTTAAGTGTTCGTCGCTGCGTACGCCAACGAGAGTCATTTTTGAGCTTTCGTTTTTCGTTTACGTTACTTAGGAAACAGAGTAGGCTTCCGTTTTTTTGCTTTTTCCAACGTCGCCTCTAACGAAATATTTACTTTTGCAGTTAGATTGTGAAATCTGTTTTCTATAAATAAATGTCCAGACGGAAATCTTTCCGACCTTACGCATGCGCACACCAAAATTAACTCACTTCTGCTACAATGCTTACCTCAATTCCCTCGCGGTTTCATTTTTCTTTATTTTGCGCCCTTGAACTGGACCAACACCCTGTCATTTTTTGTTTTTTTTTTTGCCAATAATGCTGCCGGACCCGTTATCAATAGTAATGGAAAAATAACTTACCTCTAATGCTCCAGCGCTGCGTCGCTTCCTTTTGAATCTCTCGCCGCCATCTTGGATTTGCTTGTAAAAGGAAGAGATCGTTTGACCTCTTCCTAAAGCAAATCTTGCGCATGCGCAGTAGGTAGGTGAAGCGCCGCTTGCATCGGTAGAGAGCGGCGCTTCACCTGACCTAAATCAGCCCTACTGCGCATGCGCTCCCCCGATGACGTAGAGAAGAGCAGAAGAGAAACTGAAATCGCGCGAGTGAGGAGGAAAGCTTATCCACGGACAAGGAAGAGGGACAGCATGCAAATGAACGGACAAGAGCTGGAGGGCACGACTTCTGGCCGAGATTTTTGAAGAATACAGGCGCTGCGAGGGACAGAAGGCTGCAAAAGTCATCAAAAGGTAAGTGTCTTTTTATGTTTAACTGATCAGAGACATGTTGTTTTGGAGGGTGCTGGTCCACTTTAATGCTTACCTCAATTCCCTTGCAGTTTCCTTTTTCTTCCCTTTGCACCCTTAATGCTTACCTCAATTCCCTTGCGGTTTCCTTTTTCTTTCTTTAGCGCCCTTAATGCTTACCTCAATTCCCTCACGGTTTCCTTTTTCTTCCCTTTGCGCCCCAAGCACACCCTCTCCTGCTCGCTCACATTTGCCACCGGAACACGTGGATAGACTCAGATTCATTGTAAAGGTCCACTTTAACCGTTGGGGGAGTTGTAATTCCTGCTTGGCCACGTGTGTTCTAAAGCCTATCTTCTCATCAGCCTCATCAAGGGATGTTTGTGTGTTTACGTGCCTTTTAATTTTTACCCCAGCCCAGCATCCTGCCTCTGGAAGTGTGGAAGCCCCCTCCAGCTTGAGCACACCATATACTTCCCTGCTGCCTAGGACACAGGCCCAGATATATAGGGTAAGTGTACTTTGCTGAAACGGGTGATGCATGTGAATGCACATGACTAAATGGTCCCAAATATGTTTAGGCAAAAATATGACACACTTTTTCACATGTCCCAAGAGACTCCCTAACTAATGGATGTAATCCAGCATATGGAGGAGGAGGATTCCAGCCGGATTGGACCTTCTGAAATGACCCCCCCTGGAACCTAATCTGCCACTGCCCCAGCATCCTACTGCACCAAATCCTCTGCAGCATAGTGAATCTGGACCCAGTGGCAGATTATGAATGCCCAGGTGTTGGGCCACCTCCAAGGGCCACCACAACCTTATTATGGGCAACATCAATATTAATAACTTGACCTGGATCTGCTAAACATCTTTCCTCCACATTCCAACTCTATTTACCTGTGTGGTGAGCTCAACCTAGATTGGGTGAATTATGCCTTTGCTGGTTTGTTTGGGAATTCGCCCATAAAGCTCATTAGAGTGCTCACATACCCCACTAGCCAATGGCTGAGCTTAAGCCTCAGTCAAGTCCCCGCTCAAGCTCCCACACAGCAGCCTTGGGCCTAAGGAAATGCTGGCTGCCTCATCCTGTTTGTTGGCAATATTGGGGGACATTCTTGGCTGAAGAACATCACCATTTACCCATGGAAAATATTGGACTGGACTGGCATGGGGTCTGGCTGTCATAGGATGGCAAAATTACAAGCAGGAGAGGGTGTGTATGTGGCCCTATGTATTCCTGGCTGACTATTCCCCTTGAAAGTCGTGCTCCCTATGGATCTTGATGTTGGTGGGTGGGTAAACTTCGGCCTGGAGTGAGTTAGCTTAGAACTCCTGTATGTGGACAATTGCTAGGGGCCAGGAGTCTGGCACAATTTATACTCATGTTTGAAAATGGATGTCCATGGAGTCTGCGAGTGCCCTTGCCAAAAAAATAGACAGATTTACAGAAAATGTATAGAATGGGACTTTAGCTGTTCTTGCCTAAGTTGATGAATTCATGTTTGTGTTGTTTTTACATTTATGAAGGTTTGTAATGAGAAAAAAAACTGCATTACGCTCAAATCAGGTGGAAAATGTTTTGTAATTAAGGCATTACAACATTGTTAAACCAAAAAAATGCCCTCACATAGGCAACAAATATAACAATCACACAAAAACATAAGCAAACTAAACGAATCTTAAGAAAAATAAGAATCAATAACATGGGCACGGACAGATGGCCCAGAGGCATTCAGGGTGCCATCACATATCTCATCAGGCTCATGCCTGGGTGGAGAGGGTGGCATATCCACATAACAGGGGACACGCTGCCTCAGGGCAGAGTTATCACTCTACCCTAATGAAAACACAGGGAGAAAAACAGTGCAGTAAATCATAACATGTGCTATGTGTACTTCACCAGGCAGACATGCGCCGAGCGCCTCACCCCGTCCCAGCCAGCCTGTTTTCATTAGGGTAGAGTGATACTGATAGCACTGGATTGCACTTTACTGATGTATATTTGTATAAAATAGGATTGCATATAGGATAGTTTAGACATATTTTATAAGCTGGTTGATATTGTATACTGATGTTTTTGAAGACAACACGGGGTTAATAATTGTATGTATATAGATGTATATAGGAGAGTTTATACACATTATATAAGTTGGTTGATATTGTATATTGATGTTTTTGAAGATAACACGGGGTTAATAATTGTATGTATATAGATGTACTAGGCATACATGTGTTCTTGTAGTCCTCCCCCTCATGAGATGTGTGTTTTTAATTGTTTTTAAACTTTTTTGTATTGGATTAATAATAAATTGAATACATTTTGTTATAAGAGTATGTGGTGGTGCCAGTTGTTTGGTTAGGCATTGTTTTGGGGTCTTGTGGGATCCCATGCTCTGGAGATTATTGTAATTTCTTGCCAACCAGGCACACCAGTTACTACTAGGTACTTTAACACTAGCTGGTGCGGTTTTTTCTTTCCTTTTTTATACCGATAGAGGTACTCATCGGCTGCGGGAGGGACCAATGCAACGTGGGTGCAATCGATCGCACCCATGACGTTGGGCATGTCGGCGATATTATAAAGTCCCAACTTAAGCGCGTTCCAAAACGCAAATGATCTGATTTCAATCCGTCCAGGGAATGCGCATATAAGCGTTAACGTAAAAGCATATACACATGAAAAAAGTTACGTAAAAACAAAAAAACAAGGCAAAAATTTGCAAATAATACACGGACGCATGCGAAAGTGCATGCGTATGTGTCTTTGAATCAACCCTATTATGAAGAGATGAAAGGAATGAGGAAAAGAAAGATGAAGGGAAAGGGTTAAAAAAGAGAGGGAGGGGGTGTGGAAATAAGAGGTGGGAATGTGGTAAGGGAAGGAAAACAGAGAAGGTGGAAGGAAGGTATGAAG